>OV170225.1:16517407-17973240 GCA_921882275.1 Brenthis ino
GGATGTTTCCCCATACAAACTTTCATCTCCATTTTTACCCCCTTAAGAGATGATTTTCGGGATAAGAAGTATCATATGTTCTTCCCAGGGTCTCAACTATCTTTTTACTGAATTTCATCTACATCGGTTCAGTAGATCCAGAGATTTCCCCCTATAACCTCACAAGCCTATTATATTTCGATACGTAAAATATATATTTACCTATTAGACATTCATATCTTAAAATATTGTCGGCTGGCACCGACTTCAAAATATCTGATTAGGTATCTATTCTAAATGAAAACCTCCATTTAGTTATTTTTTACATTTCAGTACCTGGAAGTCGGTATTTTTCTTTGTTAAGTTTTTATTTTTCCATTTTTAGTGTAAACGTAATAAGCAGGTAATTTGTAAGAAGAAAGTTTTTCAATAACATGTTCGATTAAACAATTTATTTTAAAAAAATATTTATTATTGATTTTTAAAAAAACCGCTTGACCGATTTCGATAAAATTTATATGGGACATCTCAGGTGGGAAGTATATATACCCTTTGAAACAAAAAAAATCCACATCGGTTCAGGCGTCTTCGAGTAATCGGTGAACATAAATAAAAAAAAGATTCCGACGAATTGAGTACCTCCTCCTTTTTGGAAGTCGGTTAAAAACGTGTCCAAAGCCAGGCAGGCATTATAAAATTTATAGTGCAGTCAAATAATAAATTATGTTATTTTTAAATATACATAAATATGTTAGTTAATCTATCCATTATTTTAGGATAATACACTATACATATAATTACAATAATATTGAATGTATTGAAATTTATAATTATAGCTTTTATTTGAAAATAAATGTATATAAGTGCTTATTTCCGGCAATTTTGTATATTATGTATCTCTATTATCTTCTATACAAATAAATAAAATTAAAGTGTCTGTTTGTAACGTCAAAATAACGTTTTTTATTAAATCTATATGAAAGTATATACGGTACTTATAACTAATAAATCTTTTTTTTTTAATTTTTGTCTGTCTGTCTGTCTGTCAATTTGTTACTCGTAAACGCACCTAGTGACGCACTCGAGTGAAGCGAGGATATGTCCATAGTACCTATGTAACATAACACACATGTGTGAGTTTGGATATTATAAGTTTCATTTCCACATTAATTAGTGTGGCTTTAAATAATGAAATAAAATATGAACGACCGTGTATACGACTCATAACTACAGACTTTGCATGAAAAACGTATTGAACATAAAATATCAATCTTTTTATGACCTTTTACGGGAAAAAATTGCTCTCTAAAATCAATATTTATCGCAATACACGCAAAAAACATTAAAAAAAATAGTTTTTTCCTAGGTTTGACCTTGAAAATAAAATTTGCGGGTATTTTGCATAACATGTTCCTTATCAGCGCGTCAAAATCCGTATGTATACCAATATTTAGATTAATCGCATGTATGGGTTTTTTGGAAGTACAGTCGTGATTTCTGTTCTATGACCTAGAAGCCTACGGTTTTGAAAAAATACGGCATAAATGCCGTAAATTTTTATCAAATGCTTATTGACGATTAATTATGATAATGCTTATTAGAAATTTGTTCTAATAGTTCCATAAATACTAGCCTGCCAAGTACTAATATTATCTTAATAAAAAAAACCTGTGACTGATATCTTTCCCTTAAATCGGTTTAAGCATTTACTTATTAATTCGTTGGCTCACTATTACAAGGTTCTATGTTAATTTTAATGAAGTTTAGTAATTTTTACAAAGAACTTCGTTATTTTGTTATCGTAAAGAAACAACATAGAACTATGTAAAATTGAATATTTTGTAGTTAAAGTGCCGCTATCTAGTGGTTTGTTTTTGCAAAAGCTAATGACACATAGAACCTTGTAGCATTAATAACTATATAAATGCTAAAATTGTAACATAGAACCTTGTAATAGTGAACCAACGATATTATGACGCAATAAAGAACCTAATATCAATGCACATTACACGTATGTACTACAAAGCCTGGAAATAAAATCATATATTGTTTGGTCGTAAAAAGAACAAGTCACGTTGCCACTAGCACCTAAAATTCCGAATAAAGCTCAAAATGAAGTAACAAGAATTCTCCAACATACGAATATAACTTTATATGAAGAAAACGTAAAACAGTATAGCATTATATGATCTGTGGTAAAACTATAAATTACAATTACTTACTTTTTTTTCGTTCTGGTGTGTCTCTAGATACCTAACAGTAGCCTATATCTTACTCCATGTTCTATCTAGGTATAAAATTTCATCTAAATCCATGTTGACATGTCGTTGTGTGAAGGAGTAACAAACATACATATCTATACTAATATTATAAAGAGGTAAAGTTTGTGAGTTTGTGAATTTGTAATCTCTGGATCTACTGAACCAATTTTGATAAAATTTGGTTAGAAGATAGTTTGAGACCTAGGAAAGGACATAGGATACTTTTTATACCGGAAATCATCCTTAAGGGGGTGAAAATGGGGATAAAAGTGTCTATTGGGGAGCAAGCTAGGGACGAACCCGAGCGATGCGAGAGTGAGTCGCTAGTACAAACATAAACATATACAAACATATGCATATGCAAAAATATTATACATATACTAAATTTATAATAGTAGGCTGATTTTAAAGTAACCCATTTGGGTTTTGATTCCAGTCAATTTGACCGCATTCTTAAAGTAAACCAAATCTGTTCTCTTGAATAATTTCGGAGCCCATCCATCACATTAACCTTGTCTAATGTACTGTGTAAGTATGTCAGCGTAATGTAGAAGAATATTACCTATATATTTTTAATTATATTTTCTATACTGATATAATAAAATTAACTTGTTTAAACGTGCCTATCTCTGAGACAACAGATTGCCACTTAGATTTTTATTTAGTAATTTATAATAAATCAAAAATTATCTATTATTTACATTCTATTGTTCGAATGTTAACCCTAAAGCCGTTTAAACGCCAGTCAAAGCTATTTAATATTTAAATGGTACAAATTCTCTTTCCACAATAAGGCTCTCTGTCATTCCACACAACTTTTTTTATCCTATTTAATATATTTTTCGATTTAAAATTATATACATATCAATATATAATCTAAATCTCGGAAACGGCTCCAACGATTTTCATGAAATTTAGTATACAAGGGGTTTCAGGGACGATAAATCGATCTAGGGTTTCTTTTGCATTAATTCCACGCAAAATATTATGTTCGATAATTTCGCACGCTCGGGTATAAGCATCGTGGTCAAACGGCCAAGATGCAAGAACAAAAATCATATATATATATATATATATATATATATATATATATATATATACATTTTTCATTTCAATGTCGTGGCCAAATCGGCGAATCAATCATTTCATGATATAACCAGCTACAACCGACCGTATTGCTTAAACGTCAACGGTTGATGATATGTCAATCCAAGTTTCGCCATATTATTAACATATTGTCCGATGTCCATGATATAAAAGGTGTAATTAAACATTTTATATCTTCAGATAAAGTCCGACACCAATCTATACTAATATTATAAAGATGTAAAGTTTGTGAGTTTGTGACGTTGTAGGGGGTCTCTAGACCCACTTAAACGATTTAGATGAAATTTGGTAAAAATATAGTTTGAGACCCTGGGAAGGACATAGGATACTTCTTATCCTGGAAATCATCCCTTAAGGATGTGTTGTGGAGTGAAAATGGGGATGAAAATTTGTATGGAGAATCAAGTTAGAGACAAACCTGAGCGAAGCGAGGGTGAGTCGATAGTAATTAATAACTTTCGAGTCAGATCTGTCAGTGATTTTAAAATTAACATACTCGTCAAACACTTATGATAGAAGGCTTCTCGGTTTAAAATTAAAAAAAAAACCTAATGAGAAGGCCTTTTCGCCTTTCATGATGCGAGTCTGATCTGTAACTTAAACCTAAGAAAAATAACTATTTTGTGAAACAATTTTTAAGAAAAATAAATAACTAATTCACGATATGATAGTAATGTTTCACTATGTCATGATGCAGTCATGCGTTTAGCTGTATTGGCCTCATTATGATGTGGGTAGCGGGTACTGTTCTGTATTACCAAATGCCATCATATCAATAAATGGTCGAACATATAAAGAAATAATAATTTCTACAATCTGGCCACACCATTACTCATTTAAAAATCTAATCTTCCTAATAGTAGAATTAAACCTTGTGTTAGCCCATTTATATGGGCTAATACAAGATAAGGAATTTAATTCCGACCCATTACGATTTTTTTTAATATATTAAATCATTCCAAAAAATTATCGAATGCATGATTTATTATAAAATATAACGTTCCTATAATATAATAATAATAATAATAATAAATCTTTAATTCAGGCAAAAACCCATAATTACACAAAAAAAGAAGATAAAACGAAAACACATACAATTTATCTATTCTAAGTTAGTAATACAAAATACTTAACCTATGTTAGCTTAAGAAGAGAAAAGAAAAAAAAGAAAAAAAAATTAAAAAAATAAAAGAAAAAAAAATCTCCGATCTGTCTGTTCGTTGGTGCTCTTATATCTTGAGAGTCACAGATGTAACTAATATGTATATTAATAGATTAATTATCTAGCGAACTCCTTGTCTAGATTTAGTTATAAAAGCTAACGTAGAGTAATAAAAGCTGCTGTGCAAGTTTATGTCGGTAGAAACTGTTTGTGGTGTGAATTTCTAAAGACGCATTAGAACTAGTAAAAGCCTTAGCTAAGCGAGCAGCATGTAGCATTTATATAATAAGGGACACATCATAAGCCCTAGTTTAGACTAAAACACTATACACTCATTGTATACACCGTATGTCTCTGCGTGAACGCGAGTGTCTCTAATTTTAAAATTTATTGTGACACAATACTTATGGCCGATTTCACCAAAGTCACATAAGTTTAAGGGATCCCGTAAGCATGGTTAGAGGGCTGTTAGGGGACAGTTTCTGTTTCGGCTAGTTCGGGGCTAGTTTAGGGGAATTTTTAAGCTAGGGATCCCACATGCAAGTGGTAGCTTAGGCAATACAACCGGGCGCGAAGCCAAGAAACGCACAGGTAGGTGGTCCGCTTCGGTGGGCGGTGGGAGGCGGCCCTCTTCGGAGGGTGGTGTACCATGCGGG
The DNA here is from genome assembly GCA_921882275.1 of Brenthis ino. NCBI lineage: Eukaryota > Metazoa > Arthropoda > Insecta > Lepidoptera > Nymphalidae > Brenthis > Brenthis ino. Next base: position 16,522,573 of record OV170225.1, read on the forward strand.
TTGCTCCTGGTACTTCTCTGATAGCAGAGTAGACCTTGGAGCAACCCCGTGTTTGTTGTGGTCTGCTTCGGCAGACCTGCCGTCGGGGCGTCATAGTTGAATGCGTATTAAGACGGGGGAAGGTTTTGTTGGATTTTAGTGGGTAGTACTGGCTGTATTACGCCAGTGAGTCCCACACGTCGTCTGTGTTAAAAAAGTTTTCTACTAGATTCGACATTTTCAATACACCGCGTAAAATATAGTACTTAAAAATGAGTTTTACGGAGCAAGGAGTATGAACAGCTTGGACATAATTTCAAATAATAAAACATTTTTCAAGTGTGAACAGTACAGAAATGAATGTCTGACATTTATGTCGCAATATGTGTCATAGTCTAAACTTACCTTAAAGATGTCGCTTGGCAAGTGGAAATTTTGTACACGCTTAACTTAGAGTTTAGATGAAGAATATAAATTTAGAACTTGTTACATGAAATATGTTTTAAGGGTGTTACAAAGTTTAAGTAAGAATTATAATGAACTTGCAAAATATTTGAGTTGAAGCTTTTAAAACATTCTTTAATAATTAAATTATTTTTTAACGCAAAAATGACAGGATGTTATAAATTTGACGTGTCTGTGTGTCGTTGTTTGTCTGTGGCATCGTAGCTCCCGAACGGATGAACCGATTTTGATTTTATTTTTTTGTTTGAAAGGTGAATTAGTCGGGAGTGTTCTTAGCTATGTTTGATGAAAATCGGACCAAGATGGTTGGGGATTTTTCAAATTTTTAATTTAATTTAGTTATGTTTGTATACGTAATCTATACTTTTAGTGAATAATATTTTATTATAATTTTTATTTTCAATAATATAAGCTTTATGAAGAAAGAAGTTGGGGAAAGAAGTTTTATGGAATTTAACGCTAATAAGAAAATTCGAAAATGTAGGGAAATAACATAGATATTATCGTGAGTAAATTTTGTTCAGAATATATCGTTCTCATAGTTCAGTTTTGTTTAAAATCATTCTGATTCAGGATTTTGACTACGACATTATAATGTTAAGACGACAAAGGCAATGTTAGGTTTTTGTTTTTGTTTACTCAACCGATACCCCTACATTACTATCCAAATATGTATAGATAATACAGGTGGCGGAAACATAAATTTACAATGGTAATAAATAGTGGGGCAGAATATAATAAGAACCCCAAACAGCTTAATTTTGAGTTTGAAATCTTGAGTTGTGTATTTAGACATCGGTAAATAGACAAAACCACGCGATGTAAAAAGGAAAAGAGGAAGACAGGCAAAGATATGGATAGATGACATAAGAAAAATTGGAGCCGAAACCTGGCCTAGAAAACCAAGAGACAGAAATGAGTGAAAGCAGCTGGAAGAGGCCTATGTGTCACAGGACACGCTGATAACTAAACCGGAATACCAGATGTGTTAGATTAAAGTTAGTTTTTATATTTATATTATTAGATTACTTGTGTTTAGTTCTTAATAAAGCAGCAATAAAGGCTTAATAATAATAATAATAAAAAATGAACTAAAGCAGTCTCTCTGGCGACTCACTGGGGAAATTATGTAAAACTGAACAAAATTATACTGTAACAGAGAGAAATATTAAGCTATCGTTCTTTTTGTTTCACAACAATATTCAAAAACAACATTCGTAATAATTAAACTTTGAGTGTAAAAAGATAATGAATGTTTAAAAATGTTTGTTCATTACGATTGGGCGCGGAAGTTTTAGAGCCAAGTTCGAGTAATTGCATGAAATAAAAGTTTTTTTATCGTACACATATATATTTGATCAACCTATATGGTTAAAAATAAAAGAGTTGATTATTTTGCGATTTTGAGGTTATTTGATAGAGTGATTAAAACTCAAAATACTACTTTATGTAAGGAATATTTTCAGTAAAAATAAATATCAATATTCAGAAGGCAGTTAAGAAAAGCCAGCAAGAAACTCAACAATTGTTTTAAAAAAATTAATCATTTTTAACCAACTTCCAAAAAGGAGGAGGTTCTCAATTCGTCGGAATCTTTGTTTTATGCATTACTCGAAGACGCCTGAGCCGATTTGAAAAATTTTCTTTTTGTTTTGAAGTGTATACTTCCGAGGTGGTCCCATTTAAATTTTATAGAAATCGGTCGAACGGTTATTAAAAAAATCAACAATAAATTATTTTTTTAAATAAATTGCATAGTCGAATATATTGTTACAAATAACTTCTTACAAATGACCTGCTTATTACGTTTACACTAAAAATGGAAAAATAAAAACTTAAAAAAACCGACTTCCAGGCACTAAAATGTACAAAATAACTAAACAGAGGTTTTCATTTAGAATAGATACCTAATCAGATATTTTCGAAGTCGGTGCCAGCCGATAAAATTTTAAGATATGAATATCTAATAGGTAAATATGATTAGGTATGAACTCTAATTATAGTTAAAATAATATACATCAATTTGTGATGTATTTTACATATCGAAATATTGCTTTGCATCTGCTTTATACTTATCCTATGTAAATACCGACGTACAAATTAAATAACTTAATTGCAAAAAAAGGAGACAAAATGTTAAATAGGATAGGAAAAGCTAAAAAAAAATTTCAATAGATTAAACTTCGTCTTCTACGCATCATTAATTTTGGATATAAACTTTTGATACTTTCAAAAGATTCTATAATAACGGGAAGACGAGGGCGCTGTGACATTACTTTTTATCCTTTTAATATTATGTAAACATATTTTACGCTTATACATATTATAATAGAAAGGCAAGCCTTTGGGTTTTTAGTAGGTACTTGAGAATTTTTATGTATAAAAAATATATTTTTATAAATAATGTTCTAATAAGCATTATTCTTTCATAAAAATGAACGAGGTTTTCTATTTAATATAAGAATTCATTTATTTACATTATATATTCATGTCATTGAGTTATCTAACTGTACACATATACCCAACATTTTCTCTTAACTAGATTCCGAAAAATACGAGTGAATCTGGAAGGGTTCAACATTTTTACTTTATAAGTACAAAAACCTAATATAAAATTACAAACAAAAATAACCCACATAAAGAATCGAATCTGAAACCTTAGACGTTGAGTAGACGACCATTATATTCGAATAAATTTTCAGCACCACAATTTTAAAATATATTAAGATTAAAATGAAGTGACCTTTAAAAATGTTCTTAAAATATAATAGGTTATTTTACTGACAAAAAAATATTAAAATATCGGACAAAACATAGTCATCAGCGAGTAGGCGAGAGAAGGGTTACATGGCTATTATTTTTGCTGACTCCATTTAAGCCCTTTTAAACTGAAATTTCGTGTTTTTATATCGCAATATACATGAAAGGGGTTTTTCTTTTAGTAAAATGCTTTAATTTAATTTGTTCATTTACAGGCAATATTTTATATGGTGGGCATTAAATATATATAAATTTTTGTGTAATAATATATGCTTGTCCTCTCGTCTATGTGACACTATATACATACAAATTAATATTATCTGATTTTTTTATTTGCAACTACTGAAATAACACTTAAATTACTATACGAAATTAAAACGATTTAGATGAAATTTAGCACATAGATGGACTATGATCTATTATAGCATACGAGTATATGTAGGTGGAAGCACAGTGTTAACGCGCTCGCTTAGGAAACCGAGTGAAACGGGTTCAAATCCCAGGTCTCGCATCTGTCATATTTTTTCCAACATGATTACCACTTGCCTTACGGCGAAGGAAAATATCGTAAATAAACCTGTATATCTGAGAGAATCTAGCAAGTTTTCGAAAGACATGTGAAGTCCGCCAACCTGAACTTAGCAAGTGTGGTGGACTATGGACTGATCCTCCTTATAGTAAAGAGAGGTCCAGCAGTGGATCGTAAAAAAAACAGATACGATAATTTTCAAAAAAATCCTAAAAATTCATGCGACAATATCATATAAATGCGCATCGGAAATTGTATATAATTTTTATTGAAATTGTCGACGATATCGAAGAAAAAACGCCTTTGCCACATTAAATCAATGAAACCAATAGCTTTTTTCTTCAAAAATATTACACTGAAAATGTGAGGTGAGATATGAAGCATGTATAGTTTATGGATAAAAAGTATTTGCTCTAAATATTTTATTGCTGTGGACTCTACACATGGTATAAAGAATCGATGTTACCTGTTCTGATTATCCAAAAATTATGTAACTACTAATTTTAATATTTTCTTAGATTTACGCGGATATTTGACATTTTAAATAAAACAATCATTTCGGTTTTATCCGTGGATTTATTTTAATTATTGGTTCCCGACGTTTCGAATGCTTTACAGTGCACATGATCACGGGAGAGACTAAGCCTTTAGACGTCTCAGAGGTCACTTGCAGACAGTGCTTATCCACAAATTAACGAAATAAATCAGCAAAAAAATCCAAAAAGATAGTTTTATTTTATTCTAGCTGACGTCATTTTCTTTATTCTTCTTCTTGTACGGCTTTTCCGCATTTATTATTTTTTTAAATAAAAAAGTAGGTGCTTGTTTGGTTCCTTAAAAGATATGGGATGTAAATTTTGTTATATTAATGGAACCCAAATACAAAATATATAGAGCCAAACATACCGGAAATATCTATAAACCACACTCAATTTGCGTTTATTATATACGTAATTTTATGTCTCATAAAACTAAACAAAATTGTGCTGACATTAGCAAAAGTAATCTACTGTTATATGGAAAAATAACTTTTATTACCTGAGAATAAGGTGTAATCTTGTGTGAAAATAGATATCTAACTTATCATTCTAAGGGTACGCGGTGTTAGAATTTAATTATAAGACCGCATTGCCTAAGGGTTTAGGCGAAATGGTTGCGCGTGTTAGAATCAGAATCAGAACGGATATGAGATTCGGATGTTTTATTTCCGGTTATTTGTGCGTTAAAATTATCTTTATATTATGTAGACTCGCTCATTTTGTAAACAAAGTAAAGTGAGCTCAAATCTCTATATGCAAAATGATTACCAAATGGTAATCAGTTCTAATAAGGTATAGCAAAACATGTAAAGAACGTATTGGAAAACTCAGCTAGTTGTCGCAAGACGTGTAAAGATCGTCCACTTGTATTTGACCAGCATGGTGGATTATGGTCTGACAAACCTTATATGGGTGGTCGAAGCACAACAATGGGATTTTACAATATTATTTATTACTAACGACTTACCCTAACTTCACTCGAGTGCATACTAAATATTACCCTATGTGTCATATAAAGTCATAGTCTAAATTTCATCCAAGTCCATCTGGACGTTTCAGCGTAAAGAAATAATAAACATACACACACACACTTATATAATATTATGGTCGACGTGGTCATTGGTCGTAATAACTTAAATGGTCAATGAATGAAGCTTGAGATTAGCTCATATTGGTTGCGAGCCCATGTCAGTCGCATCATTACGACATAATGTCGCTTTAAGATTTAAAATATTATTTTAAACTAGCAACTCACTGTCGCTCCACTTGGATTCATCCCTAGGTACGTTTTGACGGATAGTATAGATTTGTCAGAGATGAGAAATTTTCCTACAGTAAAAAGTATCCTATATGTTGACCCGGATAGCCAGCTATCATAATACCAAATTTCATCAAAATCTGTCAAGTGTTTTCTCGTGATGCGTTCCCAGACAGACAGATAGACAAAAATTCTAAAAACTATAAATTGGGCCTCTGTATCGATAATAATAACTTTTTCAATAAGATTTTCTAAAAAATATTTAATGTACAGATTCGACTCAGAATTTTATTATATGTATAGAAAGGTATTCAATTTAAATACTTATGTTACCATTTATAACGAAGCCTTATCTCTCTCTCATATGCAGTTCTACTATTTTAAATTCTACATAAATCGGATACACTATAACCAATATCAATCTAAATATCTAACACTGGCAAGAGAATGCTAGAGGGAAATAAAAATGAAAGGATAAAATGCATTAAGCTGTAAGTAATGAAATTTTATTGTACTGTGATGTATAATAATATTACCATAAAGTTGTTTTTGTCTTACTTCGTTTCGCATTACACTATGCATTTGATTCTAGATGAGTATATCTACACTAATATGTTTATTATAAAGAGATTTTTTTTTCGTATGTTTATTTGTAATAGATAAACCTATAACAAAAAAATAAAAACCGACTTCAAATAAAAGCACTAAAAAGTAAAAAATAACTGATTGGTAGTTTTCATTTACTATACATACCTAATCAAATATTTTCGAAGTCGGTATGCTTTGGCTAGGTAATTAAAGCCTACCTATTAAATACATACCTAATCAAATATTTTCGAAATCGGTGCTAGCCCATACAACGCAAAGCACACCGACTTCGAAAATATGTGATTAGGTATGTATAGTAAATGAAAACTACCAATCAGTTATTTTTTACTTTTTAGTGCTTTTATTTGAAGTCGGTTTTTATTTTTTTGTTAAAAAGTTTTTATTTTTCCCTTTTTAGTGTAGACAGTAGTAGCAAAGTAAGAATTCTAAAGTGTTAGGCTTGTCAAACCAAACAAAATAAGCCCAAACTCAAATTATCTACTATTAGTCGTTGAAGAGTTCCACCTATCCACCTTCTGGCCTTACCATCAGATCAGGTCAACAATACCGAACCACTGTACTATCAACGGAAATAGAAACACTTGCAAAGTTTCAAGTCAATATGACAATTAGAAGTAGGTTAAATTCATTATTAGCTATTTTTCCACCCTTAGGGGTGGTATTTTTTTTAAATTTAAATGGGACCAATCTGGAAGTATACCCTTTCAAACAAAACAAAAATTGTCCAAATCGGTTAATAAATGACGAAGTTCTGAGGTAACAAACATTAAAAAAAACAGTCGAATTGAGAACCTCCTCCTTTTTGAAGTCGGTTGAAAATCCGCTGAATCGTTTTAGATGGTATTTGGTATTAAGATAGTTTAAAACCCTAGAAAGTACATAAGATAGTTTTTATGCCGGAATTCATTCTTTAAAGGGGTGGAAAGAGGGATGAAAATTTGTAAGGGAATAAGTCACTTTTCAAGTAAGAGATATAAAACTCATCATACCCATGTACAAATATACAATATACATATACTAATAAAATAGTCTATCTATTCCATACTAACCGTTAAAACGTACCTATTGAGTTGGTAAAATAATAATTTTGTAGGAATTCACATCTTGCTGTACGTATTTTTTCATAAACCTTACAGAATGCTTCATACAATTCGTCTTTAATATACCAAGTTTGGACAAACCTCGTTGTTTTAGTTTTGGCTGACTCGGCTCTGGTATGACTTGATGAAAATTTGAAACTTCTTTTAGTAAATACTTTATTCATGCAAAAATGTAGTTCATCTTATATCATATTATTATTCAAAGATCTTTCTATTAAATATCGTTAATAATATATTAATAATATATATTGCTGCACTTTAGAGAATATTTAAATTACCAAATAATGTTTTATCACAGGCACCAGCGATCCACTACCAAATTTTATATTTTATATTTCTTCTTCTTTCTATTCCCAGCTTATGCTGGACCATGAACTTTGTTATTGATGTATGTAGTAATTTGTAATTTGCTTTATGGTTTAAGAATTAGAAATAAAGAATTTTATTTTATCGTTACTATTATTTATGAAAAATTAAATTTCTTCTCGGCTCTTTCTTTTGGTACTACATTTATAATTTAAAATAAGTTTTAGATGCCTCAAATAACCTTGGATTCAAACATCAGTTTTCTTTTTTATTTAGCAATAGACAGTGGTTGTAGAATGTTATTTTACTGCTTAAATACGATTAGAGCTTAGATAATTAAAATGAGGTCTCTAGAAATGTCAAATGACATCGTCTTACCACAAAAATAATTTAAAACATAAATTCAACACCTGTTTAACTAAACAGTATCTAAAAGTTAAATAACCGTTGAACTGGTGTTTAATTTCTCTTACTACAAAACCGTGTTTAACACATTTTTGGTCGACGCTACCTAACTCAATGCGTGTTCTATCTATTATGGTAACCCTATGAAACGTTTCGTTACATGAAGAACCGATTTTAAGAAAAAAATACATTTTAATATAAAAAAGTTTTACTTTAATAAAAATATCAAGTAAAAATGTTAATGTTTACTATTTGCGAGCTTTTCATCGTAGATTTTTACCAATTATTCATGATTATTGTAAACATTGTGCCATTCCTGATTACTTATAGCAGACACGGTACAGCTCAATAAATGTTATTGCTTTAAAGCTACGAAAATGTCAATATTTTATCTATTTGGTTATTATATATTAATTATTTAAAACAAAATTCTGATAAACTGGTGCACCGCTAAAAATATTATTATTATTTTATTAAATTTATGGCCTTGCCACACTAACAAATACTTTACAACGACAGCGATAGGACCTTACTCGCCACTCGCTAGTGGCGCCAACTGGTGCCACCAGAAATTATTGTCATATTTTTATTATGTTTATGTTACAGAGAGTCGATTTTAAATTGGAATATCGAAAGATTTAGTTTACTGTAAAGTTTTCAAAACGCAGAGAACCAAAAATTAAAATAAATCCCCGAAGAATCCGAAAAAATAGTTTTATTTAAAATGTCAAATAAGAAAGATTTTTTTATTATAGTATTCATCATATATTTTTTGTGTAATATAAAACGTAAATTTCCCAATAAATATTGAAAAATGAAATTCTATTCTAGTACGTAAAATGAAAAATACCTATATCCTGATAATAAATTCTTTCAACTTCGCTTGAGGCGGACTATGATGAACGCTATTTTAGATTGCTTTTATTTCTGGACCTTGTTGAAAATTACTTTTTATTATTGATAATACAAAAAACCGGAATAGAATTTTAACGATGTAAAAGTTTTAAATTTGCTAATAATAATATAACATGTGAGTCGCTTAAACAAACAAACAAGTATTTTTTCAGTCCACAATTACTATTTAAACGTATTTAAACTTAGCCCGACGCGGGACTCGAACATTACATCCTAGCCACTACACCACCGAGGCGGTTATGGGCTACTAAATGTAACATCGAACCTGCGACCACAGAAGCAATATGGAGTGCGCTAGATATTATTAAAACGTAACATATTTACATATTTCATCCCATTGTCCTCATCCTTTCATTTATACAAAAGAAATATATAATTACATTTGAGAAGAGCGAGCTAAGGCAATTTTATTATATTCTTTAAAAAACATTTTATTAAAGACATAATAAAAACTTTGTATTGGCATTTGGTACGGTACGGTACAATTTATATGAAATTGATGATATTTAGGTTTTTGTTACATTTTGCTACGTATTATATCTATTTCAGGATTCCATATCTAGAAGGCAAAATAAAACTCTTTGGTCATGTCCATCTTTCTGTCTGTCTGTCAATCAAATAGGTATTACAAAAATTAAAAAAAAAACGCATACACACACGCAGCTATTACAAAAAATGTACATATGTATGTCTCTGACTGCAAAATACTGTTCTTTCGTAAACTTGTTCTCATCTTTTTAATTTGCTTTTTACACAGCGTGTTTTTTATTTTTGTAAATTATTTTTTTGTTTACAACTTTTTAGTTTTGGGAAGTTAGTTAGTTAGTTAGTTTAGTTAGTTTAATTAAAAAATTTCTTATCCTAAATTACTTTTAAACAGATAAGGTTTTAAGAGGCGATTACAAAAATACATGCAATTTTTGTAATCGCCTCTTAAAACCTTGTATTTTGTTACCGTAAATTTTTTTAAGACAAATTGGCACCAAAAATCTGCCATTTTGATTTTTTTAACACATCTATCTGAGGACACTTATCTATGTTTTTGAGAACAATCTAACGATACCTTAACTGTCGCAATCCATCCAGTCGTTTGGAAAAGACTTCGAAATTGAAAAAAAACTTGTTTTACATAAGAGCTCGGTGTTTCGCCTATGTAAAGTACTAGATGTTGGTCGCATGGCTAATATTTAATTGGTCGTCTGCAGAGGCGAAAGCTCATTGCGGGATGTGCAACTGATATTTCAATAAATCCCATTAATATTATAAATGCGAAAATTTTAGATGTTTGGATGTTTGTTACTCAATCACGCCAGAACGGCTTAACGGATCTGAATGAAAGACACACAGATAATTTTAGTATGGAATAGCATATAGAATACTTTCTATCCCAAAAAAATGTACGACGCCCGTGAAATAGATTTGTTTTTGTTTTTAACTAGTTAGTAGGTTATAAAATGGATAAACAATAATTTTACAAATGTGAAAATTAACTTTATTGAATTAGACTTATACAAGCACTTTTGAATAGTCAATTAATTAAATTATAGCCTGACTAGCGATGCCCGCGGTTCCGCCCGCGTTCAGATGAGAAAAACCAAATTCTTAGGTGTTACATGAGTATACTCTTATATTGCAGTTTTTGTATTTTTTCTCAGAAATGAGATATTTTCCCGCGGTAAAAAGTATCCTATATGTTGCTCCGGATAAAAAGCTATCATCATACCAAATTTCATCAAAATCCCTCTAGTGGTTTTTCCGTGATGCGGTAATAGACAGACATACAGACAGACAAAAATTCTAAAAACTATAAATTCGGCCTCTGTATCGATAATAAAGTCTAATTTTGTAAGATTTTCCAAAAAATATTTAATGTACAGATTCGGCTCAGTTACGATTTTATTATATGTATAGATGTCGGTCCGTGAGGAATCGACCACCGGCTGGTGAGGCAGTTCTGCTGAGAAGAACCGGCGAGAAACTCAAAAGTTGCGTTTTGGAAAACCGACTAATAAGTTTATTACATCTCACGTGTAAGCATTTGATTCCTTTACCTTAGAGGTAGTCCATATAAAAGCTTGAATGCATAAAATAAAAGAGCATTCATTTTCAGACAATTACATTGTCCACATGGATGTGAAGTAGAGCGTTAAATAGCACTGTGCTGGAACAGTTTTTTCTCTTTTGGTACAATACTCTTTGAGTGTACTTTTTACAAAACTTAATTACTCTTTGACATGCAATTATTGTGGAAATTCAACGATATTATAGGTTTTTATCTGTCTGTACTCGTACTCATACATACATATTATACATGATACATTTACATATATATATATATATATATATACATACATACTTGTTATTTTTTCTTTGCCTATTTATAGATGTAACTTTATCAATATATATATATATATATATATATATATATATATAATAAAATTGTAACTAAACCGAATCTGTACAATAAATATTTTTTTGGAAAATATTATTGAAATAGACATTATTATCGATACAGCGGCCTTGTCTGTCTGTCTGTTACCGCATCACAGAAAACCCACTGGAAGGATTTTGATAAAATTTGGTATGATGGTAGCTGGTTATCCGTGTCAACATATAGGATACTTTTTACTGCGGGAAAATATCTCATCCCTGAGAAATCTTATCTAAACGGTAAAACCTAACTAGGAATGAACCCGAGCGGAGCGAGGGTGGGTTGCTAGTAATATCAATAAAATTGAAGTATCTGTTTGTAATGTGAAAATAATAGCTCTTTACTAAATGCATATGAAATTATGTCTAAAACGTCTTATAAAAATAAAAACAAAATTTATAAAATTTCTGTCTCTCTGTCTATCTGTCTAATTTCAAAAATGGCCTTTTATTGGCAGTAGCTGATGTTATAAGGTGTAACTGAGGCTACTGCCTACTTTTATTTTAGAAAAAGAAGTAGGATTCAAAAAAATTTAAAGCTGAGCGAACCAAGGGTAAGTCGGTAGTATTTGCAGAAGCCGCGGGTCCTGCTAGTAATAAATAAATAAAAGAATAATCGCTCAAAATATAATGTAGTATTGAGTTTCGAAGTAATAATATTTCAAAAGATGAAATGAATATGAACAATAAATTATGTATCAAATTTATTAAGCGATATCATTACGGAACAAATGTTTCTGTACTCACTTTCCCTAGCGGATACACATTCCAGAGCTAATATAAAATTCTCAAAGGCCGTTCGTTACATAGAATTGTTCAGAAACAAAGATTTTGCTTCAACTTGTTTTGTATTAAAATACACCAAATCTTTTGACGATTCGATTTCTCCATATCAGTCAATTCCTGCACATGGAAAAATGTGACATATATAAGATTATAAGTAACACGTAATCTAATACTTTCTTAGATTTACGCGAATATTTGACATTTAAAATAAAAACAATCTTTTCGGATTTTCGCGGATTTATTTTGATTTTTGGTTCCTGAAGTTTCGAATGCTTTAGAGCAATCATAGTCACGGAAAAGACTAAGGTTTTAGACGTCTCAAAGGTCTTTATAAATATATTTGTTACAGACAGTATCTACCCACAAAATTATACAAAATTTTGTACATCAACACTATACCTACCTATATTATAATATCTACATATGTCATGAGTAATAAGAATATAGTAAAAAAAAATCGCATAGACTAAAATAGGTTTAAGACATTATATAAAATTAATTCTTACAAGAGCAAATTTTTAAATTAAAAATGATGATTGCTCATAATGCCTTGAAGAGGATAAAAAACGTTTTTCACCGAATTCACGTGAGATATTTTCATTTCTGTTCCTTTAAGACTATTTTTCTTTTAATAAGAATTAGATATAATAAAATTCTAACTGTGAGTTGAATCTGTACATTAAATATTTTATGGAAAATCTTATTGAAATAGCCATTATTATCGATACAGAGGCCGAATCTATAATAGTTATTAGTATTTTTGTCTGTCGGTCTGAAAACGCATCACGAGAATACCACTGGATAGATTTTGATGAAATTTGATTATTTTGGTATAGGATATTTTTACTGTGCGAAAATATCTCTGAAAAATCTATACTAACAGTTCAAACGTATCTAAAACGAACCCGAGCGGAACGAGGGTGAGTCGATAGTTATTTTATAAAGCTTTAGCTAAAATAAATCGTAAATATTATAATCATTTATCATTATTACAATTAGGCACAACTACAAAGCTAAGCCGACTTTGACAAAAAACGCCGTCATAATAAAAAAGGCCCTTACTAATAATTTGGTCAAAAATGACGTAATTGCAGATTCGGAATCAGCAAAAAAAATCTACTTGATAGTCTTACTCATAAAGCTCTAGTTCTTATGAATCCGGAGATACCATAACCATTTTCATCGTAACCACATACGTCAAAACTAGTAGCAATTTTGACGTAGTATTAAGACAAACCTTCAAATATCTCGAAATCAACTTTGACGAAGTTGCGGCCTTCTTTTTTATGACGACAGTGTGGCTAAACTGAGGTTTAAACCCAAGACTTTAAAATTTACAATCTTATTAACTAAATGCTTTAATATATACAAAAATCATATATTACCCGTCTAATGGCACTGTAATCGCAAGAACATCACCAATAAACTCGATTTCTTACACTTTTAAAACAATTTTAATTGCACCCCATAAATTCTTAAGTGCTAATATCTTTCAATTTGGCGCGTTCCGTAATCTTGACGATTAATCTAACGGGGAAGTAACTGCAATAGTAATCAGTTATGGCAAATTGTGAATTATCGTCTGACATTAGCGTTGGAATGCATTTAGCATTTGATCTTATGCAAAAAAGTTAAAAATAAGCAAGTAAAACTGTAAAATTTTTAGGTTTGAACATAGAAATATGTTTTAATTACATAGGTACTTACCATCGCTTTGCTCAATACGTTCCTAGGTATGAATATTTTTGGACTTGATATAGTAATATCGACTTTTGTATATACCCATAATATAAAATGTATGCAGTACCACATTTTGGCAATTTTTATTGCTAAGAGTAGCTTATGTGTTACGGATTAGTCTTTGTATACTTTTCATCAAAATCCGTACAGCAATTTCACCGTGATGGAGTAGGAACAAACGTACAAACATATAAATTTTGATATAGTATGAAAATCGAACTGTTTTTTATCAACTAAACAGTAAAGACAATACAACAATTGTATGGTCAAAGTTGAATCTGGAAACTAAGTGTTTTTTGGAAAATCTAATTGAAATAGATATTTTTTATCGATACAGAAACCGAATATATATGTAGTTTTTAGAATTTTTGTCTGTCTGTCTGTCTGTGATCGCATCACAAGAAAATCACTGGACAGATTTTGATGGGTATGATGATAGCTGGTTATGCGGGTCAACATATAGGATACTTTTTACTGTGGGAAAATATCTCATTTCTAAGAAACCTACACTAAACGCAACTAGGGACGTACACGAGCGGAGCGAGGGTGAATCGCTTGTATTTATATAAAAACGGAGAATATTCAATGATACGCGCACACAATAATCCCTGGTCTGCCTAAACCCGCCCATAAACATGTCAGTTACATTTAGAGATCAGCAGCCATAAATTTGCTAGATATTTTGCGAAAACATTCGCAAATAAATATTTTTAATATTATGATTTATTAAATAGTTGTTGCACATGATCTTGCGTAGCTCATATTATTTATGTATAACAAAATTAGAACTAGCAGAGCATAGATAAAACTAATTTAACTAGCTACTCACCCTCGCTTCGCTCGGGTTTGTCCCTGATGAAAAGCTAAAACGAATCTATCCCACGGGAACCGTACATTTGTCCGGGATAAAAACTATAATAAATGATCTAATCTTATAAAATCTATGTGCTATTCCAGACTATAATCTATCTCTGGGCCAAACATCCAGATCCGATTAGTGTTCTGGCGTGATTGAGTTACAAACAACTTCTCGCATTTATAATATTAATGGGAATACGTTTTGGGAATTAAAAAAAAAATATAAATATTTTCTGCACAAGTCAAAACTCAATATTATAACATTAATTGATTACAGGTAATAAAATTATGGTCTAGAAGTATATTTGCTAGTAGAGAGTATCATAATTAATATGTTTTTTTAGAAAATTAATATACCTACATTAATTTACATAATAAAAATATAAATAATAAAGGAAATAACAATTTTATTTAATTATATTATATATAAAATGAATGCATAATTAATTATTACTGTTCAACTGTGCGATATTTAATTATAAAACTTATTGAAATTATAAAAAAGGTTTTTAATAAAAATTGTAAAGTATTTTTGTGCAATTTTGGTAATTTTTAAAATCACTGTATAATTTTGTGGGTAGGTGCTGTCTGTAACAACTATAGACCTTTAAGACGTCTAAAACCTTAGTCTCTCCCATGACCATGATTCCTGTAAAGCATTCGAAACAATAAAAAGCATTGGAAGCAACTGCAAAATGAAAAAAAAAATAGTTTTATTCAAAATAACTTTCTAACAATATTTTGTAAAATTGTCACTTCAAAAAAAAACGGCACAATACATTCGATTTCTTCACTTCCAAAGCTTTTGAAAATGTAACAAAAATATAAAATATATGGTATATGTAACGAATATTCTTAAATTATACACCAGTGCTGTTTTTGTGAACGTAGGTTAGTCTACTAATGATAAATGACGCTTCAATTCTATATTTTAACCTGACCTTTGAGATATATTTGCAATAATCTAGGTCGAGTTGTCAGAGAAACCAATTTCAGACAGCCTATACATTAGGAAATAATCGTAAAGTATATATTATAGACATATATCTAACATTTTTTTATTAGCTTTGTATACATAATAATAATTTCCTCTCGACTGATTCCGGCCACGGCGGCCAATATCATTGAAGCTAGCCAACTGCGCAGGAGATTTTATAGTGCACAAGTGTACGCGCAGACACAAGTGCACTCTCTAATCTCTATTACTGTCACTCTCATACTCCGGTGGGACGATACTTTGACACGACCGATGAAAGTTAAGGCGCAGGACTGACTTTACGTGCTCTCCAAGGCACGGGGGTGAAAAACCACCAACTTCCCAACTACGGGCTGTAACTGAGAAACAGAAAGACTCAATAACTAAACTTGGCCCAACCTGAAATTCGAACCCAGGATCTTCGACTGTGCAACCGTACCTGCTAACCACTGAGGTAGTTTTGTATACATACACATTACACATGTACATATGTATGTTTGAACCTCTTATGACGTCCCACGGGCATACGGGCACATATATATGGGCACGGGCCTCCTCTCAATGCGTGAGGTAATAAATTGAAATGATGGAGCTCATATTCCTTTAAAATTCCGATTATATACTAGAATTAGATATTTAGTTTCACATCACACCCTCAATAGTTATTCTTAAAGGTTATTTAAACTTTAATAATATATATATATATATATATATATATATATATATATATATATATATATATATATATATATATATGTTATAATAACCTTTCTATTTTTTACATATAAAATCAAAACGACGATTTCAAAATAACACTAAAGTACAAATTACTTACACCATACAAAAGCTCAAATATGCTATCTCCGAAACGGCTAAGCCGATTTTGACGGGACTTTCATCGTTTAATAGAGCATGCGAGTAAAAGTGGCGTTATTCATTTTTAATCAACGTAACACGCTTATAATATTAGCTAAACATAAAATAAATTAAACTAAATATTCACTTTAAACAACCCAGTCACATATCCAATGTATCACATGGATCGTCATTTTCTTATCATCACGTTTATCTAAAATTAGCTGTACCCTACTTTCGAACGTGTATTTTCATTTAGTCTGAAACTACCGCATATAATTTTTGCTTTTTAGAAAGGCACAAAATTGTGAAATAGAAATTGTGTAAATGAATTTTGTGTAGATGGTAAAAACTAGATAGTCTGTTATATTTTTCATAATTTAATTGATTTAAAATATATAATTATTTATAACTGTATACACAATAGATTTTTGAGACGGGACAGTAAGGGACTTTAACCGTTATAGTTACAGAAAAACGAGTATGGAGACCATCCATCACATTTTGAGATATTCTGAACTGCATTCACAGATTTTGGGAAAAATGTACAGTCAGCAAAAAAAATATGATAAAATACCAAAAACAAATTTATGCCAATCGATCCTATTTCATGTAGGGATCAAAATAATCTATGGGACCATTTAAGGTATGAGTACTAGAAATGACAGAAATCGCCAAAAACTTTTCCATTCCATTCTATTAGTATTATTTTTTTGAAGTCAGTTTAATTTTTTTAAATAACTTTTTTATTAGTATGAAATAATATTAGTCCCGCTGAGTTTCTTTCGCCAGGTCTTCTCAGGTCTGAGGCTTCTTCTTTTCGGACTGGTAGTAGACTTATGAAGTTCAGAAAAAATTGTAATAATTTAATGCTGGATAAAATATTTTGAATTCGAATTCAATATTCTTTAGTAGTATTAAATAGCTTTAGCGTTATCAATAAAAAAAATTAATTTCGATCACTGGACGAACACTATTCTAAATAAAATACAGATTACTATACTTCAATCCTTTGCAAATGAATCAGCGTTTTAAAAACAAATAAGACCATGATATTAACTCCTGTTTAGTGTTAGGGATTATTTTGTGCCTAAACAATTAATTCTAAACCTTAAACTATAGGTACAAGGTTTATTTTACTTTATCGTATATACTTTGAAGAAGGATACATCGCCTCGTTGGTTGGTTCGCTTCATTAATCTTAAAGTTATCAGATCTATTTTTAAACTCATGTGATATATTAGTGTCAATAAAGATTTTTATACGGATCAAGATTAGATGAAACTATCTAGGCTACAGATCTGGAGGTTCTGGGTTCGAATCCCGATTTGAGCTAAGTATATAGTTATTTGAAGTCATACAGAAATTCTATAGAAAAAAGTTTTTTCATTTTAATTTCAATTATATTTACCAATTTTTCAGGCTACGTAATCAATTTTTCCACCTGGAAAACTTATTAAATTTTTATGAACGGTTAAAAAAAATAACCAAATCGACTCAGCCCTTTTTAAGTGAAGCTTACTTATGAACAGCATCTCATTTTGTTATACCTACATATTGATGACGCTACTACATATTCGTTAAATTTAAAACATTTTTTGTATTCCTCATAACGAAATTACCTTATTGAATTGAATATTTCATTAATTTTAGTGTTAAGGAATTCTACAAGAAGTAAACCCGCGGTAATTTACTAGTACTGTATTATATTCTATTGTATTGGGTTCAGCCCTTTGTAACGTTCCACTGCTGGTCGTAGGCCTCCCTTTAACACGAGGGGTACCACGCTGGCCAAGTGCGGGTTGGCGGACTGCACATGTCCTTCGAAAACTTGCTTGGTTCTCTCAGACATACAGGTTTCCGCAAAACATTTTCCTTCACCGTAAGGCAAGTGGTAATCATGTCGAAAATGTTTCGCACATGAAAATATCTAAGATGCGAGACCTAAGATTTGAACCCGCTTCACTCGGTTACCCAACCGTCGCGCTACCACTGGTCTACTACTACCTTCGAATATAATTAAAGTAAATATTCTAGTACACACATAAAAAATGAAATCATAACAAGTATTTTTAGTTCAAAGTGATAGATATATTCAAGGTAATTCCATCATCAAAGAGCATTAAAATCTAAAACATTTATTTGAGATGTTTATATAATACTCTAATATAACCAGAAGCGTTGCACAAACAGTAAATGCCAGGGAGTTAGTAGTATGGATTGCGATAATTATGTCAGAAAGATCTCTTCCAGATACTTGCTAACTTGTAATGCTAAATACAAGGGATTTAACCGCTAATTTAATAAATCAGTGTTAAATGTTAACTGTTTCTATGGAAATGGTATGATAAATATCGCTATCTGACCTACTATTATTGTTTAGTCAGTTTTTGTGTGTGTTTGTAAGTATGTTTGTTACGTCTACCTAATCTTACCTGAAAAACATGTTAAAACGGTTTGACAGATTTGGAGGTAGTACACATATAGAGAGAGTATGACCTGGAGTAATACCTAGATAATTAATAATAAAATTTTGCCAAAGGTGACTCTATTTAGGTATACGAGTATATTGTGAATACAAAAGGCAAACATACACACTTAATATAATCTTTACCATTTACAATAGCGGTCCGATTGTGCTTATTACCTTTCTTAGTAGAATTTTCGTTGATTTGAATAATCGCGTAATACGAGATTAGTTGGACTGTTATCAATTTACTTTTTTATTTATTTAGTATGTAGATTATAAGATTTTGGGTTTGAATCCATGTCAGATTAAAAGTGAAAGTGGAAAGAGAAAAAAATCTAGGAATTGGTATTTGCGCACACTTATATGTAATACATACATTATCTTTCACGTAAATGTCCAAAATTAGTGATATTGACCGCATTGACCACAATATCGACTACGCTGGTATTACTCGTTGAAAATAACCACACTAAAAGAGTCTCAGGTTTATTAAACAGTATCCAAACTCACTTACCTGTGTATGCGAGTAGAACATTGAGAAATTAGACACGATGACTGGCACAGGAAGAGCTATCGTCAGTACTCCGGCTAACGCGCACAAGGCCCCCACAAACATGCCCAGATACGTCTTCGGAGCCATATCTCCATACCCCACTGTGGTCATGGTGACGATGGCCCACCATAGACCGAGTGGGATAGATTTGAACTGGTTGTCTGGATTATCCTGAAAAGAAAATTTTGGAGTTATAACCACAAAGATTTAGTTAAAATATTTAGTTCTTTTTTTCTGTTTTATTTTAACTTTCAAGAAGAATTAAACCTAACCTAAAAACTATATCTATATCTATACTATTATTATAGAGGAAAGATTTTTTTGTTTGTTTGTTTGTACCGATTCAACTCCAAAACTATATTTTCTATATGGACTTTGCCACAGCCTTTAGACGTCTTAGAGGTTAATTTTTTTAAAAGCTTCAGCACTATAAGACAAAACTTTCATCTGGACTATTTTTCAATACATTTTAATTCATATTCGTAAATAACGCACTCTTAAAGATAGAAAATGGCGTTAAAGTTATGAAATTGTTTAAGTAATTTGATTCGGAATTACTGTAAGCAGCAAAGGAAGCACTTAATATTTACTTCGCAAACCACAATTGCGCTCAAGAATGGAAACTTAAGGAACTTCAAAATAACTTCCAATTTAATGTACTTGAAAAGTTAGATTGTGTTTACACAAGCTGCTTAAATGTTTCAGATTTTGTAATATTTAAAAACTTATTTTCGGTATAAAATCCTTACTTGTATTCCACTTTTTCCTACAGGCATCTATTCAATAGGAGGATATAGGTCATAACCCACTACGCTGTTCTAGTGTGGGTTGCTGGACTTCACAATATGTCTTTCGATAACTTAACTCTTATACATGAAGGTTTTTTCACAAGGTTTACATTACATTATCGTAAGGTAAGAATTAATTATGTTGAAAATGAATCGCACATGAGTTTATATATATTTATTCGAATGCTAGCGGCTCACCCTCGCTTCCCTCGGGTTTGTCGCTAGGTACGTTTTAAATAGATATAAATAGTCATTAGACAGCGTTAGCCATATAAATTTTAATTATTTTTTTCGTTAATTTATCTGATGTTTTAATACTTATTATCTTATTCCGGACTAAGAGAAATCCAAAAAATCAAATATCATAAAAATTGGTCCAGCCGTTCTTGAGTTATAAATGGTGTAACTAAGACGACTTTGATTTATACGTATATTTACCTTATTTTATATATTTTCTCTTTATTAAAACATTCCGTGTTTATATATAACCTTAAGGAACATACAAAAAAAAAATTAGCTGAATTGGTTTAGCCGTTCACGAGTTTTGCGCTTAGCAACTTTCATTTTTATTTTTATATAGAATATAATAAAAACGAAAGTATTTTTGCATTATAAAGTGCCATGCTCTACTATTAATCAAGCAATTTTCATAGGATTAATAGCTTTTGTATAAAGCTTTTGATTTTCGATATTCATACGTAGCACCGGAAGTTGTGGATATATTAAGGTTTATATCGATGATATGCTCTTAGTTCGCTCAAATCCTGAATAAATCCCGCGGGTCCTACGTAAATATTTGGAATACATTGTACAGTATACACATATCACTACTCAATAAGACTAGATAAAAGCATATGTTAGGGTTTTGGTTCTTTCTATTTCCTGTCCATTAGTGAAAGAATTTTCAGAATTGGTAACCTCAAATTCAAAAACTTAACCTCATATATATATATATATAGTTATTTGGTGAATCTTGTCATACAAGAATCTTTAGGTATATATGTTTACTTTTTTCTCCTTCAAAATATGCCTATATTAAACAAAAATATTACGTAAAATAATAAACTTTTTATACTTCAAAACAAGCTCGATTCGAAAGTTGAAATTTAAAACAAACACAGGCAAAGAATTTCTATAACAAGTTGCCATATTGCCAATCCCATGTGTTTTTCTTCTCGAAGGAACTACACTAATAATAAAGTTTGAGATTGAAACTTGAAACGGGATGCGAGATAAAAAATAGCCAATGTCTCTTTATAATCAAATTACGGGAAATTACGGGAGAGTCTCTGCCGTGACCATGGATGCTGTAAAGCATTCGAAACGTCGGGAAACAAAAATGCAAATAAATCCGCGACAAAATCCGAAAAGATAGTTTTATTTAAAATATTGAGTTTCTCGCCGGCTCTTCTCAGCAGAACTGCTTTCCAAGCCGGTGGTAGCTTCCTCACGGACTGACGCTCTTTAAAGTAAATTGACGATTCAAAAGTGTTTTTATAAGTCTAATTCAATCAAGTTTAATTTCATTTCATAATTTTTAATAGTACTTACTGTAGATTGTAATAGATTTCAGTAATCTATACATATAATAAAATTGTAACTAAGCCGAATCTGTACATTAAATATTTTTTGGAAAATCTTATTGAAATAAACATTATTATCGATACAGAGGCTGAATCTATAGTTTTTTATCTGCCTGTCTTTCTGTCTGTTACCGCATCACAGAAAAACCACTAAATGGATTTCAATGAAATTTGGTATGGTTATAGCTGGTTATCCGGGTATATATATATAGGATACTTTTTACCGCGGTACAATATCTCATTTATGAGAAAAAATACAAAAAAATTGCGATGTAAGAGTATACTAATATGTAAAACCTAAGATTTTGGTTTTTGGTCATCTGAACGCGGGCGGAGCCGCGGGCAATGCTAGTACTCGATATATTTATTTATTTATGTACCATAAAATATAAAATATATGTTTAAGAGAAAGTATGTGGACAAAGTACAACTTATGTCTTTAACAAATTTGCAGAAACCCTTCCTGTAAGTAAATTAGTTAATTTTGTGCCGGGTATGTATATATTAGCAATATTAGGTGGTATAATCATAATATTATAATATATCAGCGAATTATAATTACACAAATATTTATATGTACATTACACACGTTATACATCATAAATCCGTATAAACTAAACATACAGGCCTACATATGTACATATATATATTTACTTACATACATGCTTATATACTATAATTTATATCTGATTCTCTGCTGTACTAATATCTAAACATATAATAAAATTGTAACTAAGTCGAATCTGTACATTAAATATTTTTGGAAAATCTAATTGAAACAGACATTTTTATCGATACAGAGTCCGAATCTATAGTTTTTAGAATTTTTGTCTGTCTGTCTGTTTGTAACCGCATCACGAGAAAACCACTGGACAGATTTTGATGAAATTTGTTATGATGATAGCTGGTTATCCGGGTCAACATATAGGATATTTTGTATAAGAAAATGTCTCATTTCTGAGATAATACAAAAACTGCAATGTAAGAGTATACTAATATGTAAAACCTAAGAATTTGATTTTTGGTCTTCTGTACGCGGGCGGCGCCGCGGGCAATGCTAGTAATATTATAAATGCGAAAGAACTTTGATCTGCTTAAAAATGAAAGAGTATAGAGTAGTATGCCACGCGGTATCTTCACCAATTGTACATAGATTTTCATATTTACAAGATACTTAGTGCTTATTATATTAAATTCAAGTAAACAACTTGCATTTCAAACAACTTGTCTAATTAAAGGTGTGTTGTTTACGTTCATGTCTTGTTAAGTTTTTTTTGCTGATATATTAAAACTAGATTTTACTTATTATTTTTAGAAGTATTTAATTTTATACAAATAATTTAGACATTATATATATATATATATATATATATATATATAAAAGCACATTTGCAGGCCGACGAGGTGAGGTTCATCGGAATCGAGATCAAGTCCCGGAACCGATGGATCTCATTCTGGATTCCACTGTCGCTTACCATCAGGCGTCATGGAGTCATCTTGTCGAGCGACAATAAAAAAAAACATAAATGACTTAAATAAAATTGGAGGACATTAATGTAACTTTGTGAAACTATGTAGTACTTTTTACTACTTAGTTGGCTTTTGCCCGCGGCTTTGCTCGCGTGATAAGCGGGACGAAGTTAAAGGGTAGCTTATATCCGATCCCAGGACGCAATCTATGTCCTTGCCAAATTTTTATCCAAATCTGTCCAGCGGTTAAAGCGTGACAAGTTTCTTGTCTTTTCACATTTATAATTTAATTAGTATGGATTATTATTAAAAACAATATTTAGTTTTAAGAATATAGGTAAAAATAACTACCTATATTCTCAAAACTTCATATATAAATTTTTATCTGACTTCATACTTTAAATAAAAAAGCTATATTTTTTACACATTTTCTTTCTGAATTTCATTGACGGATATTGTTGTTATTTTTTATTTCCATTTGTAATATCCATATTAAATGTATTGTATTGTATTTACGCCTTGTTTAACCGTTACGTCCCGCTACTGGGCAGAATCCCCCTTCAACACAAGTGGGATCAGGCCATAGGCCACCATGCTGGCCAAGTACGGGCTGGTCGATTTCAGATGTCTTTCAAAAATTTTCTAGGTTCTCTCAGACATTCACAATATTTTCCTTCAACGCAAAGTAGATGGTAATCATGTTGGAAATGATTCGCACATGTAAATATCAGAGGTGCGATACCCGGGATTTGAACTCGCTTCACTCGGTTTACCACTGCCTGATCACAAAATATACAAATATTATATTATACAATTTATATCATATACGAGTACATACAAGCATTATAATGTAAAATTTAGTCAGAATTTCATTTCTATATTTTTAATTTAAGTTTTTTATTAGCCATTAGAGATAGAGCCAATGTAATATTTTGCGGTACAACAGTTGCCAAGTATAGATACTGTTAGAAGAATCAATACAATTTTATCCGAACAAAGGTGGGGGTCCCAATTTCCTTGTAACATGCTACGTGATGTACAAAATCGGCCGCAGGCTGGAGCTTCGGTAAATGATTAAAGATCGATTTTAATAGCAAAGAAAGTCATTTCGTAATTTGAAAGACATTTTGGGGTCAGAATTGCTCAAAGGTTGCATATTATATAATATATTATATATGATAAGGTCCCAACATATTTATTTATTTTATTTATTTATCAGTTGACACTGATACATCACATAAATTATTATTATTTTTTTAATATTGCCCTATTAAATTTATTCTATTGATATATAACTATTTTGATGACATGTTTGGACTCAGTTTGTAGTGACCCTACTTGCTGTGCCAGCGGTCGCAGGTTCGAGTCGCGCTGGGGGCATTCATTTGTTTGATGTGATGAATGTTTGTAGTTGTACTCCAGTTATGCTAAGATTCAATAGGATAATATGATATAATATTATATAAGTACGTTTTAACAGTTATTATGAAATACAAATCTTTGAATTTCTCGGCTTTTCTGTACTATAATATGCATGTATTATACATATTATAATATAGATATATATGTATAGATGTAGCTTAAAAGTTTGCATTTTTTTTAAACGCGCTAATTTGTGCAAAATATCTCTTTGTGTTTTTTAGCTTACTAACGACTCACCCACGCTCGCTTAGGTTCTTCTTTAGGTACGTTTTAACGGTTAGTTTGGAATAGATAGACTATATAGTATATATTATATATTTATATATAATAATACAATAATATGATGAGTTGTTATTAATTGTATTATAACATGTTCTTCCGTGGGAATGAGATAATCTCCCGCGGTAAAATGTAGCGTATGTCACTTTCCAGCCCTCGAACTATCTCCACACGATCACGCTTATTCGTCACTCTGTTTCGACGTGAAAGATGGACAGACAAACAAACAGTTAACAAACAAAAAAACACACTTTCACATTTATAATATAAGTATGGATTTATTATGCAAGGTCATGGGTTTCTTACACCAACCACATAATGACTTACGAGAGCGGAATAATTATACAAAATCACAAAACGCTTATAAATTATAAAGGTATAAAAATTTACGTTTCTTTTTTTTTTAAATACCTGCGATCAAAGCGAATGTTAAACAAAACCAAAATCACCATTGTAATAACGAATTTCCTGGCTAAATCTAATTTGTATCGTGAATAATAAAAAAGAATTAATTCAAACCGAATTATTAATGAGTTTTGGATGAAATGAATCTGAAACTCTTAATTTAGGAGTTATATTAAAATTTCGGTTGAAATCAATATCTTTATGAGTATAGTATATAGTGTAGTGAAATATAGGACATATTGGCACGTTTCTTGGTGTGTCACTTGGAGCCGATCAGAAAACAGGTTAATTATATAAATATTATTATTTATAAAACTAGTGACTCACCCTCGCTCCGCTCGGGTTCATCCCTAGTTAAGTTTTATTCTTTAGTATAGATTTCTCAGAGAAGAGATATTTTCCCGCAATAAAAAGTATCCTATATGTTGACCCGGATAACCAGCTATCATTATACCATCAAAATCTGTCCAATGGTTTTCTCGTGATGCTATATATATATATATATATATATATATATATATATATATATATATATATATATATATATATGTGTGTGTGTGTGTAAACAGCTGCGATAATTATTCATTTGTAGTAAAACAAATTAAGTACTTTAGACAATGTCAGTGGATAACTACAATCATCAATCACACTGGATTATAATTGATGTCATGTCCTGAGTAATTATTTGCTACAGAGTAAATTGTTTACAGAATCATGATTTGTATTATACTAACTTGTTCCTCTGACTCTGTCTGTTTGCTAAGAAATATATTTACATAGGCGTGATCCAAAACATGTTTTATTCAGCTATGACAATTTTTGGAATAAATTAAGTTGTTCTAACGATTAGGTAAATGACCAAATATCTTTATCTCATCTTCTTTTTTGCTTATCCTTTAAATTATGAAGTCTCTACTCTATATAATATATTATTATTTTGTCTTTCGATTTTTGCAAAAAATGTCTTTTCAAAATGGATAATAATGGATAATAATATTAAAAACACTAGCATTGCCCGCGGCTCCGCCCGCGTCCAGATGACCAAAAACCAAACTCTTAGGTTTTACATATTAGTATACTCTTACATTGCAGTTTTGTATTTGTTCTCAGAAATGAGATATTTTTCCGCGGTAAAAAGTATCCTATATATTGACCCACATAACCAGCTATTACCATACCAAATTTTATCAAAATCCCTCCAGTTGTTTTTCTGTAATGCGGAAACAGACAGACAGACAAAAATTCTAAAAACTACAGATTCGGCCTCTGTATCAATAATAATATTTATTTCAATTAGATTTTCCAAAAACTATTTAATGTACAGATTCCGCTTGGTTACAATTTTATTATATGCATAGATAACATTGTAAAACCTATTTACATCTTGTTTTAAAATTTTACGTTTTTCCACTATTAGCAAAGAAATGATTAAATTTCTAAAAAAAATTAAATTAAATTGCTCTATACTTTATGCATATTGCTTCTTGCAATTTTGTTCATAATTAGAACAAAATCTTGATTAATATTAGTGTATTTATATGGTTTTTGTTCAACCACAAAATTCAACGCTATAATCAGTGGTAAAGCTACAAATGGAACACAATTCAAACAATGGCAACTAATGATATTTGAATGTGAAAGCTTGTTAAAACACTTTACTGTGTCAAAGAAGAAATAATTCAGTCCAATTTTCACCTGCGTTACATTTTGAAATCTTGTTATCGTTTCGTAAACATTCGTTCTGTTGAAGTGAGTTCATTTTACTGCAATTGCTCTTAAAAAATTAAGCTGTTTGAACAGCTTATTAGTACCAAATTATGGCCTTGTAGGTAAATGGAATGATAATATTCTAGCAATTCTACGTTTGAATCCTGCTTGTGTAATATATTCAAGCTGTTATCTGTACGTAAACAAGCCTACATTAGGTTTGATTCGTTTTTTTTAATAATTGTAGTCCGCAGTGGTAGACAACACGTTTGGCTCAGTTTGTAGTGACCCTACTTGCTGTGCCAGCGGTCGCGTGTTCGAGTCCTGCTGGGGGCATTCATTTGTGTGATGACGAATGTTTGTACTCCAGTCATGGGTGTTTAAATTTATTATATGTATGTATTTACGTTTATATATATTGTAAAGTGTATCAACTACCTGGTATCCATAACACAAGCCATGGAACTAGATGGTTCTGTGTGTTAATGTCCCAACATATTTATTTATTATTTATTATTTTAAATAGTTTTATCCATTGTTACTTAATATTTCACATTATCTAGACTCTTCTTATGTCATAATCAAGTTTGTAAGCTTCAAAACATATCCTAAATATCCACAAATGTTTATCTGTTGTTTAAATAAAATAAAAGTTTGTTATATAGTTTGTGTGATATGAGTGGATAATAAATATTCCCAATCTTGATTTATACCTAATAAAAAATATCTTTTTTATACATATTATAATTATCTATTCTTCCATTCTAATATTATAAAGAGGAAAAAATTTTTTTTTTGTATGTTTGTATCGAATAGGCTCGTAAACTACAGAACAGATTTAGTGAAATTTGGTAAGAATATAGTTTGAGACCCTGGGAAGGGCATAGCATAGTATGTATCCCGGAAAACATCCCTTAAGAGGGTGAAAATGGGGGTAAAATTTGTATGGAAAAGCAACCTATATTATTATTATCTATTTATTATTATTTAAATTACCTGTAATTTTTCTGCATAATATACAAGGCTGGCAAATATCACGATGCCGAGGACCAGAAAAAACACCAATAAGGTCAATTCTTTTGCTGATGCTTTGAAGGTGTGGACCAAGATCTTCAACCCTGGGCTGTGCCTCGTCAGCTTGAACAGTCTGAGGATCTTGATAATAGAGATGAACTCCAAGATATCAGCTTTGCTTACATCTCTCTCTACCACAGTAAGTTCCACTACAACGTCCATATAGAAACTTAATGTGGCTATAAAATCTATTATATTTACTGGCGATTTGACAAATTCTATTATATTTGGGGCTACCTGGAACAAAAAATAATAAATTTATTTAGAAACTTTGAATTAAGACGAAAAATATATTAAAAATAAGAAGTATTTAGCCCTTTTTAGCTTCCCACTGCCGGGCACGGGCCTCCCTTCAATACGTCCCACGTATTAGGCCATAATTGTGGACTTCACATAGCTTTCGAAAACTTGCTAAGATTCAAAATGTTAATCATGTTAGAAACGATTAACACATGAAAATATCAGAAGAGCGAGACCGGGTATTTGAATCCGCTCATTCAGTTTCTCAAGCGAGTGCGATACCACTATCACTGCCTAGGACTAGAACTAACACTGCCTTTTTTTAAGATACAATATCAATTTATATTAATAATTAGGCATGATACTTTCTTAAATTTACGCGAATATTTGACATTTTAAATAAAACTATCGTTTCGGATTTTTTCGCGAATTTATTTTGATTTTTGGTTCCCGACGTTTCGAATGCTTAACAGCAATCATGATAACGGGAGAGACTGAGGTGTTAGATGTCTCGAAGGTATTACGAGTAAATAGTTATTATAGACAGACTACCCACAAAATAACAAAATGAATTCAAAAAATTGAAAAATGGCACCAAAGTACCTTACAATATTTGTTAATTTAATTTTAAAACATTTTTATATCATTTTAATTATTTTTATATAAAAAAATTAATCTAACACCTTAGTCCTTATTCTCGTGACCATGATTGCTGTAAATCATTCGAAACGTCGAGAACCAAAAATCAAAATAAATTTGCGAAAATATCCGAAAAGATAGTTTTATTTAAAAAATCAGGCATAATATAAATTTCTATTAGTGGAAAATTATTAGACTCAGTCAATAGCTCTAGAATCCAGATTATCTCCAAGTCAAACTAATTTTACTTCTTTATAATAGTGGGGATTAACGAGTCATTCTCATTACTCCCAAGTATCGACGCTTCAATATATATATATAAAAAATATCGTATATGTTGACTCGGATAACCAGCTACCAACATACCAAATTTCATTAAAATCTGACCAGTGCTTTTCTCGTGATGCATGTCCAGACATACGGACAAAAATTCTGAAAACTAAAGATTAGGCTTCTGTATCGATAATAATATTCAATAAGATTTTCCAAAAATTATTTAATGTACAGATATGATTTAGAATTTTGTTATATAAATGAAAATAGTTTTTTTAATATATATTTCTTTTATTCGTCTTTAATTGAATATGATGAAACTTTGGTGGATCGATGTACGTACGTCTGCGAAGGTTTCAGGCACGTTTTTATGTTTGTCAAGGCAGATAAGTTTGTGTTTTATGCATTCTCAAATCTTTAAACGGTAAATCCCTAGTTAAATATATAAATCTAATTGCACTATAAGAATAATCTCTACTTAACATTATAAAAAGGCAGAGTTTGTTTGAACGCACTAATCTTAGGAACTACTAATCCAATTTGAAAAATTCTTTTTGCATTAGATAGGCCATTTATAGAGGAAGGCTATAGGCTATATTATAATATAATATTTATTCTATCTGTTCTATGATACCTATCGTTAAAACCTACCTAGAGATGAACCCGAGCGAAGCAAAGGTGAGTTGCTAGTACATTACTATTTACGTATCATCCGAGCAATCTTCACTTGACGACACGTTTGGCTCAGTTTGTAGTGACGCTGCATGCTGTTCTAGCGGTCGCGGGTTTGAATCCCGCTGGGGACATTCCTTTGTGTGATGAGCACGAATGTTTGTACTCCAGTCATGGGTGTTTATATTTATAATATGTATGTATTTAAAGTTTTATATGTGTAGTGTATCAACTATCTGGTATTCATAACACAAGCCTCGTAGCTTACCATGGAACTAGGTAGTGCTGTGTTAATGCCCAAACATATTTATTTATTTATTATTTACTTGAAATCCGAAGAGATGATTAAAATATGAACTAGAGTTAAGTTAGCAGTTAACGCCAAACAATATAAGTTCAGCATAAGCCGATATTGTGATAATGCATTCGCTCGTAAAGCTATGAATATTAAAAACTTCATTAGATCGAAGTATAAGATTATCTTATAAAGTCTTATTTATGTATTTAAACACTTTATTGAACAGTAAATGGTCCATAAAAATAAAAAAAAAACTACGTTTAAAAAAACCGACTTCAAAAACTAAAAAGTATAAAATAACTTGATAAAGATTTAATTTAATACACCTCTTATGCAAACCTTTAATATTAATCTATATATATGATAAATAAGCCGAATTTAAATATTTTTTTGGAAAATCTTATTGAAATAGACATTATTATAGATACAGAGGCCGAATCTATAATTTTTAGAATTTTTGTTTGTCTGTCTGTATGTGTGTTACCGCATCACAGAAAAACAGCTGGTTATCCGGGTCAACATATAGATACTTTTTACCGCGGGAAAATGTCTCATTTCTGAGAAAAACTACAAAAACTGCAATGTAAGAGTATACTAATATGTAAAACCTAAGAATTTTGTTTATGACCATCTGAACGCGGGCGGAGCAGCGGGCAATGCTAGTACAATACTATTATTTGTATGTGCTACCTATTGATAGGTTTGAAGTCGGTTTCAAGCCAAATGTAATAGTAGGTACTTACACTCGCCGCGATCTGAGAAATCTATACTAAAGGCACCGACTTCAAACCTATCAATAGGTATCTATCACTATAATAATAACTATATTACTGTTCGATTATATATTAATTAGATGATATGAATATTGGATTAGATGATAGAGATTAAGATTATGTAATTATAATATCTATTACAATTTTATATTATGTTTTTAACGCATTATATTATGTAGCACGCCAGTCGTGCTACACAAAATATTTATAAATACATTGTGCACCTTTATGTATGTATATTTTAAATCTGTATAAAGTCAAGGCGAGAACGTGGTAAGTCTTCTAATATAAAGCATAACGTAAATTTTGCTGCATTTTTCGAGCACTCTAACAAATTAGTCTACTGTAGTAAACGTGAGCTTAAAGTAACTTAGGCAAATTAAGTTGCAACTTAGGATGTCTCAAATTTTTTGATAATTTAGTTAAAACTTTTTACTCATCAGTTTTGGATGAAAAATAAATAGATTTTTTTAATTTTTTTGGTTGATTCCCCGTTCAAAATTTCATCCCCACTTTCACCCCCTTAAGGGATGATTTCCGGGATTAAAAATATCCTATGTCCTTCCTAGGATCTCAAACTATCTTCTTAGAAAAATTCATCTAAATCGGTTCAATAGATCCAGAGATTACCCCTTAAACGTCACAAACACACAAACTTTACCTCTTTATTATATTATAGATAAGATCAAAAGTTCTATTAACTAAACCCGATATTATTAGGTTGGTTTGCATTGTGATTTTTTAAATACATAATGGAATCTCATTCGTAACGCATTTGCTTGAAAAACCAAGTGAAAGTGAAGTGGGTTCAAACCTCACGTTTTCATGTGCGAACTATTTTTAACTGGCGAACATGATTGCCACTTGCCTTATGGTAAAGAAATATCGATAGAAAACCTGAATGTCTGAGACAACCTAATTAGTTGTCAAAGGCATTACAAGTTCGCTAACCCGCCCTTAGCTAGCATGATGGACTACGGCCTGATCTCTTTCACTTTGAGTTCCATCAGTAGGACGGTAAAAAGGGTTGAACAATAAATAATAAACTGTCTGGTTCATACAAATAACCTATTTATTAGACCGATAGTTTATTGTGACGTTTACTTTTTCAGAGAAAGTTATATTTCCTCTAACTTTCATAGCATATTTGATTGATTTCCAATAGACAAGAAACTTGCAATGAATAAAATTGTACTAATGAAGTAATTTACGTATAACGACAAATAGTATTCAGTCCGTTTTAACGTCCCTCTGCTGGGCACGGGTCTCCCTTCAATACGAGGAGGATCAGGCTATAGTCCACCACGCTGACCAAGTGCGGGTTGGCGGACTGCACATGTCTTTCGAAAACTTGTTAGGTTATCTTAGACAGGCAAGTTTTCTTACGATGTTTACCTTCACCGTAAGGCAAGTGGTAATCATGTTGAAAATGATTCGCACATGAAAATATCATATAACGAGACCCGGGATTTAAACCCGCTTCACTCGATCACGCAAGCGAGCGTGTCACTACTGGAATACCACTGCCTCAGAGAAATAACTTTTTTCACATTATCTCAAAACTAAGTTTCGTATCCGTCTTATCAAATCTTCTCACCAAAGGTTGTCTGATAGAGATTGCTTTTATCAATAAGACCGCCTTTGTGTGATTAATTTACTTTATCAAACAACATGTGTACTTTTTTTAATATTGCGTGATCAATAAAAAATAATATAATTAATAAATAAGAATAAGTCACAATATTGTTCTTTGGAAGTGTCAAATAAAGGCAAAGGTGTTTTTTTAGGGTATCGTATCGAAAAGGCCAAACGGATAGCTAATAATTTCATCACGGTATCCCTATGGTAAAGCCAGTTGACTCGAAGACTATCTTACTAATATTATAAATATTATAAATGTTTAGATATTTGGATGCTTGGATGGATGATTGTTACTCAACCACGCTAGAACGGCTGAACGAATCTGAATGAAATTTGGCCCAGACATACATTGTAGTCTGGAATAGTACATAGGTTACTTTTTATCCCGGAAAAATGTATGGTTCCCGTGGGATACATTTTTTGGGCTTCGCCGCAGTCGGGTTAAAAAAGCCGTAAACAGCTGTTAGTTTATAGGTAAAATATTCCAAATAATTTTCAATTCAATTAAACATAATTGAAGCAAATTACGAATATTATACTAGGTAATATTATATTAATATTACCTAATAACGCTTGGTAGCTATTTGATTCAATCTATTGGTAATAATAGGATTGAGTTGTTTCATATTCACGTTTGATGAATATCACGTGATATTCACTTTGAACGAAACCGATCATTAATGTACTCGTAGCGAGTATGTCGAATTCTGCAAATACCTAACCTATATATAATCTATCCTATAAAAAATAAGATTTGTTTGCTTGTTTGTTTGTCTGTTTGTCTATTTGTCTTTATCTGTTTGTCTCTGTCTGTCTGTTTAAGTAATTTTTATATTTTATAATTATTTCAGTAATAGATAGCTACATAGATTGAACCAGAGTGTATATTTATACTAGTTTTGCCCGTGGCTTCTCTCGCTTGATGAGCGGTGTCCAGATCAAGGGTAGCTAATTTCCGATCCCAGGATGCTGTATTTATTTTATATATTTATGTACCATAAAATATATGTTATACAAAGTAAAGTAACAGAAGGTCTATAAAGGATAACTTATCTCTTTAAGAGATTTCTTCCAGAAACCCTTCAGAAGTGAGAAAATAAGTTAAAAGTGCGGTGTAGGTACAGTACAGCATTAAATGGAATTGACTTAATATTAAAATATATTAACTAAATCTAACTAAGTCTATCTAGTGACGATGAAGGCTTGTTCAGTATATATTACTATTATTCGCCCAGTGGAGGATATTCGATCACGATCATTATTAAAGCGGAAAACATCTAGATATACCTATAAAAAATATCTGTTTCATTCATTTTTTATTAATAACAAACTAAAGATCGTCAATAACTACTAAACAAAAAAAGTATGTATACTTATTATTATTAGTATACTTATTATGTACGCACGTTAGAAGTTATACTTCTTTGGCGTGTCAGAACAAAAATTGCTTAAGATTTCATCCCGTATGTCACAACTCTCTGTTTGTAAAAGAAATGATAAATTAATAAAAATAAATATAGTTATTTTTTTATCTCCACTGACATAAAGATTTATGAATATTTGAGAAACTACTTTGTAAATAGTTATGAATGATCACGGAAACCGGAGTTACAGTTGCCAGCTAACTTCATCATGTCGCTTTTTGGCTGTCGGTATACGCGCGCATCGTAAAAATTTTACTCTCATATTTGTTTTCAAACGTGCTCAAAAAAGTATAACTTCAAATAGAAAATCGATTGAGAAATAGAGGAGGAAAACGAACGGAACCCTTTTGTCTTTACCTATTTATATATAGATACAGAAAATGAAATTTATATCATCTGAAAGGTATCCATAACAGTTAAGGCATAAAGTCACGTAAACACATGATTACCCCATATTTGCTGTACGCTTTGACTAATGAAATGTAAATATTTTGATCACCTCAAGGTTGTATAACAGAAACAATTGGCTGAAACTCGATCAACAATGATATCAGTTATACGAATTGTTCACCAAAATTGATACGTGTCGACTTTTTAATGAAATTAACACGAATTTTAATTGGCGCTTTATATACATACATATATTTGTTATATGTATATATACATATATAGCATATAGAAAAAGAATTTTTACAAATCTATATAAAGGGATACATACAAAATCAAAATACCTAAGTCTTTAAGAAAATATTCTACACAGTTTTCTAACGTTTTGATGCAAATTCTTTCCAAGCCCGTGGTAGATTCCTCACGGTCTTGCATACTGACATTTATTTTACACTAGTGACTCACCCTCGCTCCGCTTGGGATTAACCATATTTACGTTTTTACGTTTAGTATAGATTTCTCAGAGATGAAATATTTTTCCGAAGTAAAAAATCCTATATGTTGACCCCGATTATCGTCCCTATCCGTCACTAGAGCTACTATCATACAAAATTTCATCAAAATCTGTACAGTGGTTTTCTTGTGATGCGTTCCCAGACAGACAGAAAAGACAGACACACAGACCAAAATTCTAAAAACTATATATTCGCCTTCTGTATCGATAATAATGACTATTTCAATAAGATTTTCCAAAAAAAAAAATAGACAGACAGATTTGACTCAGAATTTTATTATGTGTATAATATAGATTATAAAAATGTAAAAATTAACGATTCGAAAATGCTTGCAAAAGTCTATTCGAATAAAGTACAATTTGATTTGATTTGAAGGTGCTACCGCCTGATCAATATACTGCTTTTTTAAATTTTTCTTAGCTATTAACGTTTGGCACAATATTTTACCACAAATCTGTTTCGTTTCCATAAATCTACTTGGAAGATAGCTCTCAATAGTTTTAGTTTTACTTTTGCAATAACAATCGAAATTCATCTAACCGTTATAAATCGTTCTGATAAAATAAAAGTGTTTTACCAAGGGCCAGATAAGGCATTGACATTGTTGGACAAGGTCCTAGGGATAGATAACTTATGGAAAAGATCGTCGGTTTGGTAAGTAAATAATAAGTTTTTTGGTAAGTAAATAATTCTTTAATAAGAACTTAATTTTTGTTTTTTTTACAGCAAATATGTCACACACAGTCACGCGAGAGACTACTGACCGATTTCACCAACAACCCATAAGCTAGCACCTACGTATGGGATCCCTAGCTTAAAAGTCGTCTTTAAGCCCATATTTCAAACACCTAAATTTAGGGGGCCTTTTAATATTAAGGTGACCCCTAACTGTCGGTGAAACAGAAACTGTCCCCTAACAGCCCCCTAACCATGCTTAGGGGATCCCTTAAACTTAGGTGACGTTGGTGAATTCAGGCATACGTCTTTTAACGTCTCTTAAGTCTATTTAAAAAATAAAACTTCATCTATGATTCGCGTAATTGTAAGTAAAATATTGTACAATAATTCAGTTTTCGTCCTCTCAATCAAATATTAAAAGCTTGAATGAAAGTTTAACTGTTGGTCGCAAAAGTCGTTGGAAGTATCTTATAGTGCAAATCATAGAAATTGGTATCTACAGTATTGTTTTTACCCGACTGTGGCGAAGCCCAATCGGGGGTTATGTTTTTGACCTGTATGTATGTATGTTTCCTCATAATTATTAAACTAATATTTTGATAATTCATACTTCGTTAGATTCGTAGCAAGTATAAACATACCGACCCTAACCAACTGCATAATACTATGTTTCTTCGTAAACTTGCTCTCATATTTTTAGTTTGCTTTTTACGCAGTCGGTTACTAATAACTTAATTATAACGAGTGACCTACCCTCGCTCCGCTCGGGTTCATCCCTACTTGTGTTTTAAAGTTTTGTATAGATTTCTCAGATATGAGATATTTACCCGCAGTAAAAAGTATCCTATATGTTGACCCGGATATATCATCATACCAAATTTCATCAAAATCTCTCCAGTGGTTTTTCGTGATGTAGTCACAGACAGGCCAAACAGACAGACAGACAAAAATTCTAAAAACTATAGATCCGGCCTCTGTATCGATAATAATGTCTATTTCAATGAGATTTTCCAAGAAATATTTAATTTTCAGTTTCAGCTTAGTTATGAATTTATTATACGTATATATTAATGTCAGATCAATTATAAGATAAAATAGCACATAAAGCTTTTGTAAACACAGAAAATGTAAACAAAAATCACCGTTTAACGAGCAATCGATTCAAATTTCCCATCCACTTGAAAAAGCACTCGGAGCTAAATAAGGAACAAGACCCTTCCGTATTAATTTGGCTTTGTAACGAGGGAATGATTTTGTTAAAGTAAGACGGTGAGATAGCGATCCTATAATTATAAATACATTAATCTATATATAATAAGACTTATTTATTTATTATATATAATACTAGCGGCTCACCCTCGCTTCGCTCGGGTTCACCTCTAGAATAGCACAAACAGATCTATCCCACGGGAACCGTTCATTTTTCCGGGATGAAAAGTAACCTGTTATTTGACCGGCAGTATAAGGTATCAGCATGCCAAATTTTACGAAATTAGGTGCGTAAGTTGTTGTGTACTAAGCTGTATAAATTACTATAGTTTTTAACTATCCCACGGAAACTCTTTAATTTTCTGGAATGAAAAGTATCTTAGATGTTGACCGGGGATATAAGGTACTACCATACAAAATTTAATTTAAACCGGTTCAATAGTTTAGGAGATTAGCCCGTACAAACAGACAAACAGAAGAGAAATAACCTCTACAGTTTCATTATATGTATAGATAGAATAGAATAAATAACGTATAATCAAACAGTAAAATATAATAATTAAAATAGTTATAGCGAGTGCACCTTAGGAGAAAGACATACACTATGTAGAACTTTTCTATAGACCTTTTTAGGACTTACAATTTTTTTGCACAATGTTTTGATCTATCTCTTAAGGTTGAGCCAACGTTAACCATATAAATTTCTTGCTCCTGGTACATCTCTGATAGCAGAGTGGACCTTGGAGCAACCCCATGGTTGTGGTTGTCTGCTTCGGCAGACCTGCCGTCGGGGGCGTCGTAGTTGAATGCGTAAGCGATCCTGCGACGCCCCATTAAGACGGGGGAAGGTTTTTGTTGGTTTTTAGTGGGTAGTACTGGCTTTGCCGGTGAGTCCCACATGTCGTGCGTACATGCATTTCCCAACGTTTAAAAAAAATATATAAATTTTCTAAGGACGATTCGATAGAACCAGTTATTGTGTTTTCGAGTAATCAATAATTTTTCCTGTCGTAAAAGGTATCCTAAATGTTGACCCGAGTACTAAGTTTTATCACTACAAAATTTAGTTAAAATCGGTTTGAGTACTTTTTGCGTGAAACGCGCACATCGATTTGACTAAGTTTAGTTTTATTATACGTATAGATAAGAATAAATATTGCGAGTGTAACTTAGGAGATAGACATATATAATTCAGAACTTTTCTGTAGGACTTTTCAAGACCTACAATTTTTTTGTATATTGTTTAATGTATGTATGTCTTAAGGCTTAGCCAGAGGAAGGTTTTCTAAGGAGGACTCTATAAAAATCAGTTATTGTATTTTTCCGTGGGAAAGAAAGATTTCTTGAAGTAAAAGGTATCTAGGCAGTGGTATCCCAGTGGTAACGCGCTCGCTTGGGAAACCGAGTGAAGCAAGTTCAAATCCCGGGTCTCGCACCTCTGATATTTTCATGTGCGAATCATTTCTAACACAATTACCACTTGTCTTAACGGTGAAGTAAAACATCGTGAGGAAACCTGCATGCCTGAGAGAACCCAGCAAGTTTTCAAAAGACATGTGAAGTCGCCAACCTGCACTTGGCCAGCGTGGTGGACTATGGCCTGATCCCCCTCGTACTGAAGAGAGGCCCGTGCCCAGCAGTGGGACGTTAAAAAGGGCTGAATACATACATACATACATACATAAATACATACAAAAGGTATCCTAAATCACCAAATTTCGTTGAAATCGGTACATTACTTTTCGCGTGAAAACGCTCACGCAAAAACAGACAAACAGACATACAGGCAAACAGACAACTTTTTAATAACTATGTTTTTTGGGGTTTATGTTGTGTACATAATACGTTACAAATTAACAAAAACCATCTATCCCACGGGAACAGTACATTTTTCCGGGATAAAAAAGTAACCTATTTCTTATTCTGATGTATGAACTATATATATTTTTGTAAAGTTTCATCAAAATGAAATCAGTAGTTTTTTGTGTACTAAGCTGTATAAGTTACTGTAGTTTTTTGGCTATCCCACGGAAACTCTTTAATTTTCCGGGATGAAAAGTAGCTGATTTGTTTTTTGTCATGTATGAACTATATTATTAAAAAGTTTCATTAAAATCTAATCAGTAGTTTTGTGTGTAACTAAGCTGTATAAGTTGTTATAGTTTTTTTAACTATCCCATGGGAATTCTTTAATTTTTCCGGGATGAAAGTATCTTAGATGTTGCACGGGGATATAAGGTACTACCATGCAAAATTTTATTTAAATCCGTCCAATAGATTCGGAGATTAGCCCGTACAAACAGAAAAACAGATAAACAGCTCGCTCGGGTTCGTCCATACCTACGAATATGTTGTATTATCTCTTTAACCATTTGTCCAAATTATATGCAGTAAAAGGGAAAAGTCTTTTGTTTTAAACATTTTAGACGATAAATTTACTTATTTTGATAAGAATTCATAATTGTTGATAATATGACCAATAAACATGACCTACCGATTTAAATTATTTTTTTAATATAAAAAACTACTTTTTGTGACTTAAATATAAAAGTTAGATATATGCTGTCGCTGACTTTTTTGTAGGCATTATTAAGCTCTACAACTTTTCTCTAGAACATAATCATATATCTCTCACCGTTAATGCAGCGTTCGTAAGAAACCTTTTCGTTCGACCGTTTTTTCTCCGACTTACTTTGCAAATCCGACTACCACGAAAAAGCCTTTTCATTCTTCGCGTTAATATATAGCCTATGACACTCAGAAAGAACGTGGCTTTCTATTGGTAAAAGAATTTTGAAAATCGGTTCAGTAGATCCAGAGATTACCCCCTACAACGTCACAAACTCACAAACTCACAAACTCACAAACCCACAAACTCACAAACTCACAAGATCACAAACTTTACCTCTTTATAATATTAGTATAGATATAATAAGCTTAAAGCTCAAACCATAATTTAAGCTTCTATACTTACTCCTACATAGGATTAAAAAAATTCAAAGTGTTCGAATACTTATGTAATTGTATAAGCAAAAAGTTTGTTTTATTGTTTGTTTGAACGTCCTAATTTTGGAACAAATCTAGACAACACGAGCGAAGCTGGGAGACAACGCTAGTATATACAAAAACGTATACACCTAAATAACCTCAGGTACCCGTAGTGTTGAGATTAATAAATCTTAAAATATCCAATACAATACACGAAATCTATTCAAAGTTAATGGTACTATATCAGGTTTCACTGACATGCTCCTAAAAATAATTTCTTTTATTTTTGACCGACTTAAAAAGGAATGAGGTACTCAATTCATTTGTAGCTTTTTGTGTGTAGATTACACGGTATGTTAGGGAATTATAAATAGAATTTTAGATTCAAATCAAATTAAAAAAATATGTTATTGATATAGACTCTTGAATCATAAATTTTTACATTTTTAAATTTAAATTAAATGTTAGTATGTAAATCCGTGAGGTAGCTCTCACTGGCTTGGAATGCAGTAATTCTTCAACGGATGAATTTTACAAAAAAAAAAATATTCAGCGCTACAGTGATTTTCAATGTTCCTCCAAATCGTCTTTAGATTATTATTACTTTTCGACTGAAGGCACACTTCTTTTTGCACATTTTGAAATCGATCAGCAATAGTATAAATAGATAATACTTTCTTAGTTTCACGTTAATATTTATTGACGACGTTTGGCTCAGTTTTTAGTGCCCTACTTGCTGTGCCAGCAGTTGCGGGTTCATGTCCTGCTAGGGGCATTCATGGGTGCTTATATTTATAATATATATGTATTTAAAGTTACGTATGTGTAGTGTATTAACTATCTGGTATCCATAACACAAGCCTCGTAGCTTACCATCGAACTAGATGGTGCTATATGTTGAAAAAAAATTTATGAACTTTTCTTTCGGCTTTAATTTATTTTGATTTATTATTTGATAATATAAAAGATGTTTAAAATTATGAATTTTCAAACGTCAAAACCTTCATCTCTCCAGTGACCATATTCGCTGTAAAAGTGTTCGAAACGCTGGGAACAAGAACTCAAAATAAAAACGAGATAAAATCGAAAAAATGTACTAGTACAAAAAAACAAAGACACTTACATACATATATCGTCGATAGACATAAAACATAATATCTATTACATATATATTCTAAATCTTATTTGAAGTTTTCCGGTACGCTTGATAAAGGACATGAACGTCAGGAAAAACTAACCGCGATCTGATTTTCGACCTCTTTCTTGGGTACTTGAGGAAAAAATATGGTTAAAGTAATTGGGTTCTACAAATTGATGGAGATGAATTGGATTTTGTTTTTGACATATTTCTTGCAAAATCTATTAATATATCATTCCTGGGAGTCATTAAAGAATTGAATTGAATTAAGATTTTATAATACTAACGATTTCATACTAAAAAGGCACAATGAATTGAAAATCACAGAAAATTATTTTTTCACGGATTTAAGTTTAAAATAATAGAGAAAAAGAAGAAAAATCGCATAATATACAAACGAAAAGTACATCCGACAATTTTATTACCTCCTCCTTTTGAAGTCGGTCATCAAATATCTATATATAGTACTTACGTTTTAAAGTTTAGTATCGATTTCTCAGATATGAGCTATTTTCTCGCAGTAAAAGGTATCCTATATGTTGACCCGGATAACCAGCTATCATCATATCAAATTTCATCAAAATCTGTCCAGTGGTTTTTCCATGATGCGGTAACAGATAGACAGACAGACAGACAAAAATTCTAAAAACTATAGATTCGGCCTCTGTATCGATAGTTATGTCTATTTCAATAAGATTTTCCGAGAAATATTTAATGTACAGATTCAGCTTAGTTACAATTTTATTATATGTTTAGATAAGGTCAAGACAAAACAGTTCAGTACCTTTTTGTCCTCTATTTGTCAAAAGTTTTTTTTTAATTAGTAGCTTTTACAGAGCTTTAGACTTAAAAATTAAAAAAATAAATTTATTTTGTACAGATAGGTAAATTCTATTTTTATACTCCTTCATCTAATTTTCAATAATGACTAACGACTCATCCTCCCGTCACTTGAGTTCATTCTTAGATATGTTTTAACAGTTGGTATGAAATAAATAGACTATATTACTATATGATAGGAACTGCCTCAACATGCCTCATAACCTTCCTCAATAAACAGGCTATCTAATGCAAAAAGAATTTTTCAAATCGGATTAGTAGTTTCTGAGATTAGCGCGTTCAAACAAACAAAAAACAAACAAACTCTGCCTCTTTATAATATTAGTATAGATTATGATCAAATTTTGACCATATATAAGCACTAGCATTATGAGAGTCATGACATTAAATCAACAAAATAATTAAGTAAATTCAAACCAATAAATACAGTGTATGTGAATAGTACTTGTCTAGTTCAAAACATTTTTCTTTTCATAATATATACTAAGAATTAACGATAACCCAATGTATTCCAATAAATCTGTATTTGATCAACATATTTTGTATGAAAATTGAAAAGCTTGGTAATTTATTGATTGTAAATAAAAGCTCGGTCTGTGAAACTGAAAAAGTATATTCTTTCAATAAATATCAATTGAAATCATGAAAGTTTATCAATAGAAATAATTTATATAGAAATAAGTAGTGAACTTTCTCTTTGGTAATATGTAGAAGTTTAAACATTATGTTCCACATTTTTAGCTTCAAAATGACGAATTTTGATACAAAATTTCATTCTATATCTTTTTAGGGGATAAAGTAAAATAAAAAATAAGTGTGTTGGGATATTCACACACAGCACCATCTAGTTCCATGGTAAGCTACGAGACTCGTGTTATGGATACCAGATAGTTGATACACTACACACATATAACTTTAAATACATGTAACATATATTATAAATATAAACACCGTGACTGCATTATAAACATTCGTGCTCATTGAATGCCCCCAGAGGGACACTAAAATTTATTTTTAGAGTTATTCTAAGCCACTAGGCCTGGAAACATGACATTTTGCACTAGAGTTCCTTATAAATCCTTGTAAGTGAACGTGAGTATTAGGAACGGGATCTTAATAAATTATCCCCGACATAATTAACGAAACGTTTGGCTCAGTTTGTAGTGACCTTACTTGCTGTGCCAGCGGTCGCGGGTTCCCGCGGGTCCCGCTGGGTGCATTCGTTTATGTGAATTCACAATGTGTATTTAAAATTATATATGTGTAGTGTATCAACTATCTGGTATCCATAACACAAACCTCGTAGCTTACCATGGAACTAGATGGTGCTGTGTGTTAATGTCCCTACATATTTATTTATAATTATTTATTAACTTTACGTATTTATAACAGCAGTGTG
Organism: Brenthis ino; assembly: GCA_921882275.1. Classification (NCBI taxonomy): domain Eukaryota; kingdom Metazoa; phylum Arthropoda; class Insecta; order Lepidoptera; family Nymphalidae; genus Brenthis; species Brenthis ino. The sequence continues at coordinate 16,565,948 of OV170225.1, forward strand.
ATGGTCACTATGCAGCTGTAGATATATTGAGTTATCGTGTATAAATTAAACTAACATTAACATTATTTATTCATAGATTAATAATTAACCTATCAAGCCTTACTGGGCTTTGCTTTAATAGAACAGGTGTTCGAGATAATTGCTACTATAGTGATAGCGTTGTGTAATATGTATAGATCGAATTTGCATTAGAAAGCTTTTGCTAGTTTAGAATGTACAGAATAACGACATTTAAAAATTTATTTTTAAACGAAAATGTAATTATTTTGCCATTTTTTCCAATATTTCGGCGCGAACGGCAAAGATACGAGGTGACAAAGTGACTCGGAAAGAGTCCGTCAAAATCAAAAATCACCAATTTTTAAAATTCCCGGATAACTTTCTAAGTACCTAATCTATTTTTGAGCACCAAATGACTCTACTACTTAAGCACGGTAAAAACCTGTTTTGGAAAATGATAAATTTAAAAGAGTAAGTCAAAATATAAATAAAGATAACAAATATTAGAATTCCCAGAAAAATTTTCAGGTAACCCTATCATTAGACTACTTTTTATCCATTCTTACTTATAAATGTGAAAGTGTGTTTGTTTGTTTGTTAGTCCACCTTTCACGTCGAAACAAAGTGACGGATTGGCGTGGATATTTGTGTGTAGATAGTTGGAGGGCTGGAGAGTGACATAGGCTATTTTTTACTGCGGGAGATTATCTCATACCTACGGGAAAACACGTCATAACACAACCTAAAAAAAAATTATGATCAGAAATAGTTGAAACTTGGTACTAATGATCTTCAATACAATTAAATAAATACGTGTTTTAACATTTTTTCAAATTCATCCCATAAAGGGGGTAAAATAGGGGACCTACCTTTTCAGAGTTTTTTTGTAGTTTTAGCTCAAACGAAGCCGCAGCTTGAGCTAGTATTATGTAAAAGGAATCAAGGTAGGCTTTATAAAATACACATATATATACACGTTTGTGCGAAATTGTGGGCCAGAGCAAATTATAAATGGAATTAGTATTTGGATTTCAGAAATGCAAATGTTAATCGCTTCATTATTCCCGCTAAAGATCTCGACGTTCAATGAGTTTTGCATAATTTGCATTCCGCTACAATTAAGGTCTAAATAGCTGACGGTGTAAACTATAAATACTTTTAGTTATACATATACATATTTGTAATTACCCTATATATGCTAAATGTTGACCCGATTAATAAGCTATCACTTCACAAAATTTCATTATGATCGGTTGAGTAGTTTTGGCGTGAAATTCACACATATGTATATAGAGATATAAAGACAAACAGACATATAGATAAACAAACTTTTTTTAAAAAACTATTGTTTCGGGATCTATATTCTGTAAGCAATATGTTACAGTCATTGTTTTAAATAATATTTGATGTACAGATTTTGCTTTCTTACTATTTTTTTAATTAAAATTCGTTTAGCCGTTTCTGCGTCAAGGAGTAACAAACATACATACAAATACAAACATTCGCTTCTTCGTAGTTAAATAAATAAATATAAATAAATATATAGGGACATTAAGACACAGCGCCATCTAGTTCCATGGTAAGCTACGAGGCTTGTGCTATGGATACCAGATAGTTGATACACTACACATATATATATATATATATATATATATATATATATATATATATATATATATATATATATATATATATATATATATATATATATAACTTTAAATACATACATATTATAAATATAAACACCCATGACTGGAGTACAAGCATTTGTGCTCATCACACAAATGAATGCCCCCAGCGCGACTCGAACCCGCGACCGCTGGCACCGCGAGTAGGGTCACTACAAACTGAACCAAACATGTCGTCGTTCGATTATATTATTTTTCCTGTTACTTAAACAAATCTTCTTTGTCCTTTACATTTCACACAGTAATGTAAATAGATTGGATAAGCACTTTGGCTTAGTAAACTAATATTTTTCACTTTGAACATGGCCGTAGTTTGTTTCAGTTTCTTATAACATCGATAGTAAAAGGGAATTTATAACAGCAATCAAAAACGAAAATGTCAAATAACGAGCGAACAAGCATGAAGCTACAAAACTTCGTAACGTCGTTTCAAACAATTTAACTTTTTTAGAAGTTCCTTTAAACACACCGCAGGGACTAATCACACGGTCAGTTTATCGAGTGACTATGATTCACTGATTTCTAATTTTATAACTTTCTTGGGATCTTACTTCAATCTAAGTCATCTCTAGATGTTTAACAGTTGCCTATGTGTTACTTTAGGCTTACAGATACACATATACAGGCCCACACGCGCGCGCGCACTCGCGCACACGCACATGCACACGCACACACGCACATGCACACGCACACACGCACACGCACATATGCGCACAGACAGACACACACACACACACACACATGCGCGCGCGCAATCATTCGCGCATTTCCCGTATAAATTAGTATAATTTGATGTTCCAATTTATTGGTTTAGAGATAAGAAATAACTAAATGTACTTAAAAAAAATATTCTATAATTTTTTTATATATGTTTAAGAAAATAAAGACTGACTCAAAGCTTTTCAAGTTACAACTGAAGTGTAATATAATTAAGTAAGGATAAGCTGCTTTTTTTTTATAGTTTCTCTATCATATTACTCGTGACATTGTAGGAGCTTTTTACGAGGAAAAATACAGTGTATTTACTTCTAGCTAATATAATTATTTTTCTTTAATACTTTTTTAGACTTATATGAGTATTTCAATTTTTATATAAAACTATATTTTTTGGAGTTTTAGTTTGGTTATTAATTCACGACGTTTCAAATGCTTTATAACAATTACGGTCACGTGAGAGAAACTTACTCTCTTGTGACCGTGATAGAAAATCCGAAAAGATAGTTTTGTTAATAAGGTTTTTTAACAATTTATAAACTTGTGTTATTATTATGTAATTAGTTAAAAAATAATTATATCATTATTATCAGAAAACCGTAAGAAAATCCATACAGTAGTTTTAGAGACCAGACTGAACAAACATACACTCAATTTTAATTTATAATGTTGTAATGATGTAAATTGAGGTAGTTATGGTGGTAAAGCAATATCCTACACAACACAAGTAATTTTCCTCAATAAATAGACTTTTTTTCATAGTTCCAGATATTACAAATAAACGAAAAACGAAATTCTTTAGATTTATATTATACTAGCGACTCACTCTCGCTTCGCACGGGTTCGTCCCTTGTACGTACGTTTTAGCAGTTAGTATGGAATAGATATACTATATATATTATAACGTATTTTTCGTTGGGAATGAGATAATCCGCGGTTTTTTTCCGTGGTAAAAAAAAGTAGCCTATGTCAATCTCTAACCCTCCAACTACGTATCTCCACACAAAAAAATACGCCAATACGTCACTCCTTTTTGTCGTGAAATAAGGACAAACAAGCAAACCAACAAACACACTTTCACATTCATAATATCAGTATGGAAATATTGCTATTATTATTATATCGGTACATAGACTGTAAAGACGTATATACATTTCATAAGTCAAAAGCTATCTACGATGTAAACGTGCCTTTATGTAAACCAATAACATTTTGTTAGTTAAAAACTATGAAAACGCTCATCTCTCTATTCGTTAGCAGCGAGCGCTATATTAACAGATTACCGGCCGCCACTGAACTGACTTTATACATTTTTCGTGCCAAAAATATTCAAACTTTAAACTGCAAAGTTGATTGGATTCATTTTTGCGTTTGTACTGGAAGCCAAATATTTTTTGGACATTTTGTGTAAATAAAGTTAAATAAATACAATATGGTGAAGCAATGAAAAAGAAATGAAAATTCGTTTGTTTGTACCTTTGTTGAGGCGATCACACTATAGAATAAGGAGATTATATTGCATATAATATAGATATATATGCTATTATGAACTTATATTTTAAGTACTGATTGGTTTTTTACTCTAATATCATATACTGCAGATCCGATGACCCTGAAATCACGCTAAGTATAAGGGATTACCCTAAATACAGGGCATTGGGTTTTTCTGTCAAAAGATTTTCAGTAGAGGGTTGAATTCGGTAAACTGGGAGTGTTTCACCCCCGTTCCTTGGAGAGTACTTAAAGCCATCGGTTCTGCATCTGATCTCTGCTACTCATGTCAAATTGTCTTCCTACCAAAGCATAACAGGACTGTGACAGAAATAGAGATTAAGCTGAACCATTTTTTTATCGATAGCGATTATAGAATATCATCTTGTCTACATGCTCCGAATAAATGTTTCTATTAATAGAAATCTAGCATTTTAATAGAAAGGGAACTGAGCTGAGAGCTTTTCTAAATAATATATTATTAAAGTTATATATTAGTAGTGTAATGAGCTTGAAAAGTAAAAACTAATTGTAAATAAATAAAATAAAACACGAGCTGTCTATTTGTCGCTGTGGTTGAAAAATATAAGGCGAAAATTCGTAATAATATTATAAAACTTACACGGGAAAAATATATTTATTCAATAGACTGAATAAATAAACACATACTGAAAGCGACAGATGGACAAAAGCTCGAATTGTATAACGCATTCGCGCTAACTCAATAAGAGATAGAAAACGGGTCAACACTTAACTTGAGTGGACTACGAGCGAAGTGAACGAGCAAGCTTTGCTTATGCCTCGTTCAGATTGTGTTATATTCGTTTTTTTTTTGACTGGGAAGTTGGTAAACTTATAATATGGCTATTTTAAAATATCACACTTGGATATATCGCTTTTAAATAAATTATAGTTTAAAAAGGTAAGGCAGTAGTAGCCCAGTGGTAACGCGCTCGCTTGGGAAACCAAATGAAGTGAGTTCAAATCCCGGGTCTCGCACCTCTGATATTCTCATGTGCGAATCATTTCCAAAATGATTACCACTTGTCTTAACGGTGAAGGGAAACATGGTGAGGAAACCTGCATGTCTGAGAGAATCTAGCAAGTTTTCAAAAGACATGTGAAGTCCGCCAACCCGCACTTGGCCAGCGTGGTGGACTATGGCCTGATTCCCCTCGTGCTGAAGGGAGGCCCGTGCCCAGCAGTGGGACGTTAAAAAGGGCTGAATACATACATACACATACATAGTTTAAAAAACTAAAAAAAACACTCTTTAATTATGAACCGAACTAAACAGTGATAAATAATTTTTAGTTTATAAATAAAGTGATTAACGAAAAAATTAATGATAGTGCGAAAAAAGCGCGAGGTGCTCGATATCAGATGTTATAAATATTTTATTGATACGATTTCTACAAGTAGAGTTAGTATAATACTTTCTTAGATTTACACGAATATTTTAATTTTTTATTATTTGAATTATATTTATTTGAATTTTTAATGATTTTATTTAAAAAATAGAGTTAGTATAAAAATATTGTACAAAGTACCTCACGCTTTTTCAGAATAACATTAATTTTGTTGGTTTATTCTTATACTATACATATACTAAAAATTGATTTTTACTCAATATAGATAATTGTCAGTATAGCTATTACCAAGCAAATAGTACATAAGAATCGCATCCATAAGTTGTAAAATATAATTTGAAAACATGTACATACAAACATACATATGTACATATACATTTCTACCTACATGAACTTTCAAGGTATGTAAACAACATATTTAAAACAACATCATCATAAAAACAAACATATCTCTATACACAAGCAAAATAATTGATTTACAACACAATTTTTCCAGCAAAAGAGAAAATCGCGAAAGTTACCGGAAGCTTTAACAAAAGCACATATACCACCGCATAAGTTTCGTACACTTGGCATAAGTATTTAGAGCTTAATGTATGAAAGCTTAGCTGATGTACAAATATTACTTCAGGCGTCATATTTAATACGCGATATATATTAATAGCGACTCACCCTCACTTCGCTCGGGTTCGTCCCTAGGTTGATTCCCCATACAAACTTTCATCCCCATTTTCACCCCCCTAAAGGATGATTTCCAGGATATCCTATGTCCTTCCCAGGCTCTCAAACTGTCTTCTTAGTAAATTTCATCTAAATCGGTTCAGTAGATCCAGAGATTATCCCCTACAACGTCACAAACTCACAATCTCACAAACTTTACCTCTTTGAAATATTAGTATAGATTACTCTACATTTGAATATTAGACTAAATAATTATGAAGACGGAGTCCCCCAAAATTAATGTCAAAGTCAAAAATAGTCGGGCCTTAAACTAAAATAATATTTTCTCTTTACAATTAGAAAACGAATTATATTTCATAATCCAATCTCAAATGCTTGTAGGATATTATTTCTAATTATACACAAACTGTACGTCGTACCGAGGCATAGCCTATTAGACGCAGCTGTCGTTTTCCATAGTTATTTCTTTATAGCCAACTCAATAAACATAAGAAATACTAAATAACTACATTTAGGCGAATTAATAAATAAATATGTTGGAACATTAACACACAGCACCATCTAGTTTCATAGTAAGCTACGAGGCTTGTGTTATGGAGACTATATAGTTGATACACAATACATATATAACTTTAAGTACATACATATTATAAATATAAACACCTATGAATGGAGTGCAAGCATTCGTGCTTATCACGCAAATCAATACCCCCAGCGGGACTTGAACCCGAGATCGTTGGCACAGCAAGTAGGGGCACTACAAACTGAGCCAAACGTGTCGCCATTTGTGAAATGTGTTTATCATAACTACACTATACTACAGTGGTAACGCACTCGCTTGGGACAACGAGTGACGTAGGTTCAAATGCCTCTCGAGTCTCGCACCTCTGATATTTTTATGTGCGAATCATTTCCAACAAGATTATCACTTGTCTTACGGTGAAGAAAAATGTCGTGAGGAAACCTGCATGTGCGAAAGTACCTTAGCAAGTTTTCGAAAGACATGTGAAGTCCGCCAACCCGCACTTGGCCAGCGTGGTGGACTATGGCCTGATCCCTCTCGTATTGAAGGGAGGCTCGTGCCCAGCAGTGGGACGTTAAAAAAGGCTGAATACAATTATAAATGTGAAAGTTTGTGTGTTTGTTACATTCACACTGAAACGGCTAGACAGATTTGGATGAAGTTATTTGGATTTGGATTATTGTTTTAGTTAGTAAGGATTAGTATACAATTTGAATATGACCTGGAGAGCACATAATGTACCGTAAAGCGAAGCGTAGAATTATTAGGTATACATATTTTTAAGCAATTTTTTAGGTTTTAAACAAATTTTCAAGTTACAAGAAATGAATATAGTAACATCCCTTCACTAAAGTTCAATTCGCATCCGGATCACGTTGAGTCCTGACACTCGATGCAGGTAATTGAACGTGTTAGAGTTGATACTTGATCTTTCGTCGTGCACTCTCAATAAAATGAAAAGTCATAAAATTAAACAGTCTTTAAAGTATCAGAAAGTGCGCTAATGTATTGTTTGTTTCTTTATATTAAAACTATATTTCATACGTTTATACGATATTTATATATACACTAGCATTGCCCGCGGCTCCGCCCGCGTTCAGATGACCAAAAACCAAATTCTTAGGTTTTACATATTAGTATACTCTTACATTGCAGTTTTTGTATTTTTCTCAGAAATGAGATATTTTCCCGCGGTAAAAAGTATCCTATATGTTGACCCGGATAACCAGCTACCACCATACTAAATTTCATCAAAATTCCTCCAGCGGTTTTTCTGTGATGCGGTAACAGATAGACAGACAGACAAAAATTCTAAAAACTATAGATTCGGCCTCTGTATCGATAATAATGTTTATTTCAATAAGATTTTCCAAAAAATATTTAATGTACAGATTCGGTTTAGTTACAATTTTATTATACATATGTATAGATGTGTTGAAATGTATACGGTACATATTTTACCCGACTACAGCGAAGCGCAAATGAGGGTTATGTGTTCGATCTGTTTGTGTACATGTTATATACTTACTGCGAGTTCTGCTACGTAGTGTATGTATATTTCGTCTCCGACTGCACAATATGAAATACTATGTGCGTTCGTAAACTTGTTTTCATCTTTTTAGTTCGCTTTTGGCGCAGTCCGGTTTTTTTAATTTTATAATTTAATTTTTAATATTTTCATAGTAATTGTATGTAGGTATTTGTTGATCATTTTCGTTATTATTTGTATTATTTCAAACAGAAATGGGGTTACACGTAGTCCACAAACGTGCTTTTAGAGTGTAGCAACACCTTACGTATAGAAAAAGTTGTTTGTTATCCGAATTCAAATAGGAGGTATTCAATTCAGCATTTTTTGAGTGTATTTTATGCAATATTTTTGAGTGTATATTATGCAATATTTTTGTGTGTATATTATGCAATATTTTTGAGTTTATTTTATGCAAAATTTATGACTGTACGTTATGCAATATTTTTAAGTGTATGTTATGCAATATTTTTGAGTGTATGTAATGCAATATTTTTGAGTGTATGTTATGCAATATTTTTGAGTGTATGTTACCCAACGCTACGTATGCTTTACAATAAACACATAATATTATTTCTTTCCCGTGAAAATGTTTAACATTAAAAATAAATGTGAACACATTTAAATGGCATTCTAAATGAAATTATGATTTCGGTTTTTTTTGCGGTTTTAAAACGTAAAATATTCGCGTAAATCTAAAAAAATACAATTAAATAGCACGTTATAAATACACGTTTTTCATTTATGTACAAGCGAGTAAATTTGCAAGCATTTGAAGCAAACGAATTGGTGTCGGATTTCTTAAAGAGCTGGGTAGCGTTAGACTATCCCGTAACAAAATTATTGAAAGTAAATGCTAAAGGAATATGTACCTTAAAGTAATCGAATTGGGTTTTAAATCAATTTACGGATACCAGACGAATTTTGAAAATTTTGGGAATGTTTTTAAAGACCTTGTATTTTAAACGCTAAAAGAATATATCTCTTTGAATTTAGGAGGCGACAATGTGTACTATTCGCTGATTTTCGAAACATCATCGCCGAAAAATACATTATACATATAATATTTGGTACATTTGGTATGGTTTGGTAAAGCTATAGAACTTTAGAGATCAAAGGTTGATTTTATCAGTAATTATTTCCTTTAGTTATACTAATACCTACTATAAATATAAAATATTTGTTTAATATGTTATATTATGTATATTACTATATTCTCATCTAGGGACTCATCCCTGCTTCGCTTGGATACGTCTCCGGGTGTCTAGTATTAGCCAATATGGTTCAGATCATAGTCCATTCATGTACTGAGTTATGTATAAATCCGTCAGCAGTTTTAGCGTGTAGGAGTAACAAATAAACACACATATTTATAAACTTTTGTATTTATAATTATAGTCCGATTAAACTGAAGAAAGCAAATATATACATAGACTTAGTTAATATTAGAATTATTAGTATTATCGGCGTATTTTTTATGTTTCGGTTGTATATTCGTTAAAGCCTATTACTGGTTATAAATGTAGCTAATAACATAACATAATTTACTTCTAAATACCATATTTTTAAATTTGGTGTTTAATAATATAACATAAAAAATAAACAAAATACCACTTACCACAGATCTCACCAGCAATTCTATGGTGAACCACACGTTGCATACCAGCTCTATATAGAAGAAGGCCACGTGAGGCTGGCCGTTATCGTGCCAAGGCTTAGCTTCGATGACCGTGGTAGTGTTCTCTATATAGCTTTCTAGTGGCAATGGGTAGAACACTCGAAGGTCAGGATGGGTTTTCAAGCAGAAGCAAAGAACTGATATGCAGATGAAGAAAACCGACATCGCCGATATCACCTGGAAAGAAGGCAAAATATTTAATTAAACCTTATGTACCTAGTTTTTTATTACTTATTCTTTACTTTCTATAAATATACATAGTATAAATGCTTTATAGATATAAACATTGCCAAGAAATTTTCTATATAATAGTGAAAACTGTATCAAAATTCGTTTAACAGTTAAAAAGAACTGCTTTTAAACAAACATACAGAGATAGCGGTATTTTTTTAGGTTTAAGGATTATTTAGGATTAGTATTACTAGGGAAGGACATAGGATACTTTTTGTCCTGGAAATCATCCCTTAAGGGGGTGAAAATGGGGATGAAAATTTGTATGGAGGCCGAGCTAGGGACGAACCCGAGCGAATGGAGGGTGATTCGCTAGTATTAAATAAAATTATTTATGACATAAAGGACTAAGGCATTTTTAATGAAAAAACTCAAAGTATAAGTAAGTTTAATTTCTAAATGATTCATTAAATAAAACTTCTTAGATTTACTCAAATATTTGAAATTTTAAATGAAACATTCGGGGTAAGTCGTTTTATTTTATATTTTGATCCCGATGTTTTCAATGCTTTACAGCAAACATGATCACGGGGGAGACTAAGTTGTTACAGACAGTATATATCCGTTGGGTTTTAGTGTGCCGTAATGGCTTTTAGAGCCGTTGAGTCCCACATAACCACCTTTATATATGCAGGTGGTATGTCTAAATGCATTTCTCAACGTTAAAAAAAGGTAACTACCTACAAAATTATACTATAATTGTATTACAAGTACAACAAGGTACAATTAAAATGATAAAAAATTTCTTCATTGGCGTCTGCGCCAACAATTATCTGTCATCAACTGTATCGCGTACATACAAGAATACATCTAATATGAGTATAACTAACTCAATGTTTGTAATTGACCAAAAACAATTAAAATAAATATGACAGGCAGTGGTAGTCCAGTGGTAACGTGCTCGCTTGGGAAACCAAGTGAAACGGGTACAAATCACACCTCTCATACACGAATCATGTCCTACAAGATTAACACTTGTTTTACAACTAGCGACTCGATACGTTTTAACGGTTAGTATGTAATGCAAATCTTTTTTCTGGGCTTTTCTGTACTATAATATGCATGTATTATACATATAAATATTCCTCTTGAATCACTCTATCTATTGCTGAAAATTGCATTAAAATTCGTTGAGTAGTTAAAAAGATCTAAGCGAACAGAATACGGAAGCGACTTCATTTTATACTATGTAAAGATGAAGATAAACATCGTGGAGAAAACTGCATGTCTGAGAGAACCTAGCAAGTTTTCGAAAGGCATCAGAAGTCCGCCAACCAACTTGGCTAGGATGGTGGACTATGACCTGATCCCATTTTGTTGAACGGAAGTCCATGCCTAGCAGTGGAACGTTAAAAAGGGCTAAATATGAATAAAATCAAAATATATGTATCAAAAATAATTTTACGTGAAAATGTTCAACTTATATAGGGGCAATTGCATACATTTAAGAGTATAATTGATAAAACAGTTTTATTTTTTATACTGTGTTCATATTTTCTTATTCTAAACATACAAAACCCAGGTATATTTTAGATACAATAGTTATTTATTGAATTTCTTTAACCCTAATATTCAAGGAAGCGTAGCGTTATAGTTTATTCATATATTTTATGTACATTGAAAATTTTGCTTTCTACGAAGATGAAGGGTTTCTTTGTCATTTCACTTTGTCTGATCTTTCGGAAATGTCACTTAGACATGGAAAATCTATACATATAATAAAATACTAACTGAGTCGAATCTGTACATTAATTTTTTTGGAAAATCTTATTGAAATAGTCATTATTATCGATACAGAGGCCGAATCTATAGTATTTTGGACGGATTTTGATGAAATTTGATATGATGATAACTGGTTATCCGAGTCAACATTTAGAATACTTTTTACGGCGGTAAAATATGTCGTCTCTTAAAAATATGTGCTAAACGTTAAAACGTAACCAAGGACAAACCCGAGCGGAGCGGGGGTGAGTCGCTAGTATTATATAAAAAAATATATGATTGTTTATATTTGTATTAAAATATCCTTTTTGAACAAATCAAATTTTTAATTAACATCAAAAAGCTCAAGAAAGTAACTTTAATATGTAAAAATTTTCACAAAACCGACATTTTTAATAAATTTTTCCACTAAAATATGACTTTCCTAAAATTTCTTAATTGCAAAACCAATTATGTAATGTAATAACCTCATTTGCGCATAATATCTAACATTTCTCACTAGCACGAAAAATTCCGCTTCACAAAAATCAGCTTTAGCGGACAGGAAGCCGAATCATCAATCAAAGTTGTTTTACTGCGGCCCACATTTCCCATCCAACGGTATAAGGTATGAAAGTAAACGATGCTTGTGTAAATAGATTTTTTTTTCGCATTAAAAAAAATGATTAAACATCCAGCATCCGTGTCTCCTGCCACCTACAATCGAAGTACCTTCAAGGCTAGAGTGAACAGATATTTTTCTAGGCAAGCGCGCTCCAACCTAGACCTCATCAGTGCATCCCAGCGCTGATTGTAGTCAAGCGCAAGCCTATCTTTCAATAAAAAAAAACAATGGTCTAAGGATTTAAAAATTAAGGTTTATTCATAATTAATTAAAATCAATGTTATATTATAATTATATTATTTATTATTTGGTAAAAAAGTAGCGCCCAGCAGTGGGACGTTAAAAAGGGCTTAATACATACATACATACTAAAATGACTGGACAGTTTTAAAATATATCGACACTTAGTAGATACATTATCTAATACCTTGTACCATACAAAATTATCATTGTGACAATTTGTCATATTATTCTGACGGGAATATTCTCAAAAAAACTGGAGTTCAGTTGTTTTTGTTTTGTAATCAACAACTTGCTTACCTAATTTTATTTATAAACTAGCAACTCACCCTCGCTCTGCTTGAGTTCGTCCCTAAAGTCAGATTTTTAATTCGACGGAATTCTGACATTTCAGAAGTGTTGTCAGCTTTGAAACATTGTCACTAAAAACGGAAAGCATTTTGGCAAAAAAAAAACCTTTCTTGAATTTAACGTTTTAATTAGAAAAACTAAGACTTATTTTTTTTTGATAACTCTAAAATGTTAATTTTTTTTTATTATCATATTATTGAAGTTACAATAATTATTAAGGAAATTATTTTTCTATTACAGGAATCCCCGTTCAATTATACATAGATTGCAAGCCTTTTTTAGGAAAACCCTTTGTTTGTGAAATCTTTGCAGTTGGAAAAAGAATTGGAAAGTCCCAAAAAGACAGGTCCACAACGATCGTTCACGATTTATTATTATTATTTTAGGCAAGAATGCATAAACCATATTATTAAAGAAGAGGATAAAATTTGCCCTCTTAATGATCTGATGTGTGTGATTCTTTTATAATCTGAGTGGATGGTGATGACGACAATGATGATATAAGTAATAATGATTATATGATAGGTCTGTTTTTTTCATTTAACCATTAAACATTTACATTATAGATAGTGTGCATTGAATGCACAAAACAATGACTATTTACAATGTCATACATATAGTTTACTTTATCCTATTCTGTTTCTTTTTTTTTTGTTATTTTTTATTAAAAAAATACAAAGCAGAAAAGTTTATGATATATGAATTGTCAAAAAAAAAACATACAGTCGAATTGAGAACCTCCTCCTTTTTGAAGTCGGTTGAAAAATGATAGCCGTGTTATTTCCGTGGAATTAAAAATCAGACTTTAGATACGTTTTAACGGTTAATATAGATTTCTCAGAGATGAGATACCCGCAGTAAGATCCTCAATCCTATACGTTAACTCGGATAACCCGCTATCATCATACCAAATTTCATCAAAATCTGTCCAGTTGTTTTCTGGTGATGCGTTCCCAGACAGATAGACAGACAAAAATTCTAAAAACTATAGATTAGATCTCTGTAAATGATATTAAAGACTGTTTCAATAAGATTTCCCAAAAAATATTTAATGTACAGATTAGACTCAGAATTTTATTATATATATAGACTAGCTTTTGCCCGTTGTACCACTTACCATACTACGGTGATATAAAATAATTTATTTTACTCTCAATCAGTAATATTCCTTGTAAAATTAGCATAACCGTTTCAAATATTGGTGGAACAGATATTTTTTATTAGTCGTTTGCGCTTTATTTATTCTAACTAGTGATTCACCCTCGCTCCGCTCGGGTTCGTCCCTACTTACGTTTTAACGTTTAGTAAAGATTTCTCAGAGATGAGACATTTTCCAGCGTAAAAAGTATCAAATATGTTGACCCGGATAACCAGCTGTCATCATCCCAAATTTTATCAAAATCTGTCGAGTGGTTTTCTCGTGATGCGTTCCCAGACAGACAGATAGACAGACAGACAAACATTCTAAAAACTATAGATTCGATCTCTGTAAATGATATTAAAGACTGTTTCAATAAGATTTCCCAAATAATATTTAATGTACAGATTAGACTCAGAATTTTATTATATGTATAGATTATAATAATATTTAGTGGTTTAACCACTCATATTATATTGATCAAGCTTCACTTGAGAAGTTCGTTTGATCATATGTAATATTGGACCAACTCTATATATAAGTAACACTATTTATAAATAGCGTATATTATAATATAATATTATATACTTGTACTATACTGAAGGCGCTCGAGTAAAACAATTAACATACGTTAAAAGGGTCAATAGCAATATAAGGCTCATCATAAGGGCCCAATTACTTTATAGGGCAAATCCTTACCGTAATCAATATTACTCATAGTGTTCAAGACGTTCGTTTATTAACTCGTCTTAAAATTATATTAAAACTAGCATTGCCCGCGGCTCCGCCCGCGTTCAGATGACCAAAAACCAAATTCTTAGGTTTTATATATTAGTATACTCAACTTACATTGCAGTTTTTGTATTTTTTCTCAGAACTGAGGTATTTTCTCGCGGTAAAAAGTATTCTATATGTTGACCCGGATATTCAGGTATCACTATACCAAATTTCATCAAAATCCTTCCAGTGGTTTTTCTGTGGTGTTTATTTCAATAAGATTTTCCAAAAAAATTTTTAATGTACAAATTCGGCTTAGTTACAATTTTATTATATGTATAGATTTGAAGAAAAAAATATTTATTGTATACATTGAAAAATAGTAATTCGTTAGCGGCCATAGATCTAGAAGCATATGTATTAAGTTATTGCGTTGAAGTATTGGGAAATTGGTAGTAAACGCTTCTGTGCTACGGAATGTATGTAAAACCGTCAGTCTGATCTCCGATCTGACCTACCTGATCTCCGATCTGACCTGATATCGAATTACCGTCCCAACGAAATTTGAGAAACCCACATATTATTATGTACTTGTGTACATACTATATTATCTCCTGCACAGATTTGGAGGCATCCTCACAAGAGGATATATTTAGAGGAACGAGACCCTGGATTTGAACCAACTTCACTGGGTTTCCAAGCAAGCATAACCACTGGACTACCACTGCCTTCAATGAATACCTAGATAATAATCACTTAAATTTAAAGAAAAACTTGTTGAAAATAACATAAATCTATACATATAATAAAATTCTAACTAAGTCGAATCTGTACATAAAATATTTTATGGAAAAGCTTATTGCAATAGACATTATTATCGATACAGAGGCCGACACAATAGTTTTTAGAATTTTTGTCTGTCTGTCTGATACCGCATCACTGAAAAACCCATGGAGGGATTTTGATGAAATTTAGTATGGTGATAGCTGGTTATCTGGGTCAATATATAGGATACTTTTTACCGCAGAAATATATATCATTTCTGAGAAAAAATACAAAAGCTGCAATGTAAAAGTATACTTATATGTAAAACCTAAGAATTTGGTTTTTGCTCATCTGAACGCGGTCGGTGCCGCGGGCAATGCTAGTGAACTATATAACTACATCATACTAACGTCATAGAAACAAACGATGTGATGCATAAAAAATACACGCTTTCGACATGACGTTTCAAAGACTATCAATCAACAATCTATCAAAGTCTAACTTTTTCCAGCCAGTGACTAATGCTTGACGTTTGACGCAATGGCGGGAAAAAAACCTTGCAAACAAGATGTTAAATTATTATTTGTAAACGACGGTATATATATAAACACTCAATAGCTATTACACATTATTTATTTCCAACTTTCTCATTTACACCACATATTATAATCACTATTCACTTGTTATATATTTCATAAATTTATCTAATAATTCACTTAATCACTGCACTTCACTGATTATATTACACTGACACTTATACACCATAACTTCACTTGCACAGGAATGAATCGTTCTTAGCGAGAGAAGCCGTATTTAAAGGTAACGTAATCAAAGTGGGGGATGACAGCTTTGTTTCCATGGCGCTGTCATCTATGACGTTTAACTTTGTTCGGAAATAGATGGCACCTCTAACTTGAGGTTGCCAACACGGCCATGCTGCACGGTGTCTGTCCCAGGCACCCCACGAGTCGGAATCTAAACACTGAAAATATTTATGTACATATATTATTATTTATTTGTAGTAAAGAGAATGACAATGATGACAATGATCATTCGAGATCAGCTATATTGCTGAATACCAATGGAATGTTCTAAAGACCACCTGCACTTAGAGAAACTTTGTAAGTGTACCAGGCTCGTCTTTACACAAACAAAGGTTAATAAATAATAATTAGTCTTAGCATATGGCTTTAGTGCAACAGAAAAAGGATGATTTCGCAAGACTAACTACCTGCACCTAAAGGAACACTGTCACACTTAGCGAACCAGGCTAGTCTTTCATTCAAAACCGCTTGTACTTAAAGGATCACTGTCACACTTAAGCTTTCCAAGCTAAGTTTTGAATCCTATGACTGTTACACTAAGCACGCTATAAGCTATAAAATATTTTTAAAGTTTAGATTTGGACTCGCTGAACATAGATAATAAGGAAAAGATAGTATGATACCACGTACCTTGCCAACACGGAGTACAAATTTATAAACAAAATTAATATTTTATTCAGTGTCCCAATCGTCTATGCAAATCCAAGCCTTCATATTTTCAGCGGCTACTACACCCGTATAAGGCTTTTGACTCCTCTCGCTACCTCTTAAATCCACTACTTCATATCTATCGTGACCTAATACTTTTTTTACTTTAAATGGTCCCTTGTAAATTGGCAATAGTTTTCTGCTTTGACCCTCATTACTTTGACTTGGTATTTTAATCAAAACTAAACTACCTTCTTTATATATTTTTGCTTTCGTTCTTGGTTTATCAAATCTATCTTTATTATATTGTGCACTGCTTTTAATATTCTCCTCGACAGTTTTACGTAATGCTGTTATATCTGTTATATTTTCGTTGTCTAAATTAGGAGCTAAACCGTCACTGTCTGTACGTAACCTGTATCCTAACAATACTTCTGATGGCACAGCTTTTATTGACTTATGTATAGTACTGTTTAAACCCTGCTGTAATACTTTAACATATTGATCCCAATTGTCATCTGTTGTATTCGCACCTATCGTTCTCATGGCTTCTAGGATAGTTTTATTAAATCTTTCTACCTGTCCATTTGAGCGAGGCATTCCGGTAGCCACTGTATGTAAATGTATGTTTTAGTATTGCAATATTTTTTAAAATTGTTCGAAGTAAAGCATGTGCCTGCATCAGAAATAATTCTTTTGGGGTTTCCAAATATTTTTGAAATATTGTCTAATTCCTTAATTACATTACTTGTTTCTGTTGACGGTACCGGTGAAATAAAAATGAACTTAGTAAATGCATCAACAATAACGAGAAGATATCGATTTTTATGTTTTGTTAATACGAATGGACCTATGTGGTCAATATGAATTGTATGAAACGGTTGCGCATATTTAGGCAGAGGATATAATTGTCCTTCTTTTGGACCACCTTTATTTTTAAAATATATACAATTTATGCAATTTTTAATGTATTTTTTAACAACATGACGCATTCGGGGGAACCAATAATGATTTCTTATCCTTTCAAGAGTTTTATCGAGGGCAAAATGCCCTATATCATCGTGATTACATTTTATAATCTGCCAAATACATTTTTTTGGTACAACCCAACGGCGACCACAACATGTTCTTTTATAAACCTTATTTCCCAACAGTTCATATTCGTTAAATATAGTTTTGTTATTGTCGGCCTCTCCTGATTCTAATATATTTTTAATCTTAGTAATCTCGGGGTCTTGTAACTGTACAGACAATAACCAATCTGCTTCAGTTATTGACAGCAATATCTCAGCTTCTGATTTTCCACCGGCATGAACCGGATTTCTACTGAGGGCATCCACATGTTGCATTCGTGTGCCCTCTTTATGTATTATTTCAAAAGAATATTCTTGAGTTGATAGTACCCAACGAGCAATACGAGGAATTATTTCCTTTTTAGTTAAGGCAAATTTAACAGAATTACAATCCGTAACGATTTTAAACGTTGTGCCTAATAAATATAATCTAAACTTCTGTAATGAGCACACTATAGCTAGCAATTCCAATTCAAATGAATGGTATTTCTTTTCATCTTCGGAGGTTTGTCTACTATAATAATGAACTGGTTTTTCGCCTCCGTCTGTTACTTGCATTAAAATACTGGCAATGCCATCTCTACTTGCATCTGTATATAAAATAATTTGTTTACTTGGGTCAAAAATTGTTAGTATACTCTGAGAAGTAAGCTTACTTTTTAATAATTCGAAGGCCTCCTGATGAGGTTTCCCCCATGACCACGCTATGTCTTTCTTTAGTAATCTAGTTAGGGGAATTGAAATTAACGCACAATTCTTTATAAATTTGCGAAAATAACTGATAAGGCCAAGAAATTGTCGAACTTGATGGACTGTTTTAGGAACAGGAAAATTTTGTACAGCTTCTATTTTTGATTCATTTGGCATGACACAATTAGGTCTTATTTTATATCCAAGGAATTCGATTTCCGTTTTAAAGAAATGACATTTCTTTAAGTTCAATGTTAGACCATTTTCACGAAATATCTTTAAAATTTGTTCTAATAACAATAAATTTTCTTCTACTGTTTCACTTATTACGTAAACATCATCCAGATAAACGATTACTTTACCAAAACGTAAATTTCCCAGAACTTTATTCATCATTTGTTGAAAACACGATGGTGCATTTACCAAACCAAATGGGAGCCTTAAAAACTCATAATGACCATCCTCTGTAATAAATGCAGTTTTTTCTATAGAGTCTTTGTGCATACTTATTTGATAATATCCACTTTTCAAGTCTAAGCTAGTAAAATATTTATAGCCTTGAAGTCTGTCTATTAAGTCTTCAATACGTGGCATAGGGTATTTATCTTTAACAGTTATTTTATTTAATAAACGATAGTCAATACAAAGCCTTTTCTCTCCATTCTTTTTGTCTACAAGTAAAGCTGGGCTTGCATAAGGTGATTTGCTATCGCGAATTATGCCATATGATTGTAGTTCCGCTACTATATCACGTATTATTTTTCTATTAGCGTTGGGTGACCTGAAGGGCCTGCATTGTATTGGTTGTGTATTAATTAAATTAATCACCATCTCATGATTGATTACTCTTCCTAATTCTTTTATATTAGTTGCTATACAATCTCTATATGTCGTAAATAATTCTACTAATTGTTTGTAATGGGGGGCATCTGCCTTTAATTGAAGTTCATTTAGATTAAGACAAAATTCAGCATAATCAAATCTTAATTCGTTACCAATTCGTGAATACATCAAGTCTTTCCGTTCGGTAATATTTCTACCGATAAGAATATCGCAACCAACAATCTTATCAATAATATATAAGTCGACGTCAAATAATTGAACAGAATCAATTTTCATGTTAACTTTGACTTTAAATTTAACTGATTTAGAGCCTTCTTCAGAAAATCCTTGTAGCAAAACTGGTGTAGGTAACGGAATTTTCTCTAATGAATGTTTTATTATTAAAAATTCTGAGATTAAAGAACAACTACTTCCAGTGTCAATGAATGCTTCATGGGTAAAATTGTTTATAAATACGTGTTTAATGAATTTATCCCGTGAATTTAATGTCGAAATGAATTTAGTTTCCTGTTTTTCGGGTTTTACGGCATTTTTCTTAAAACACACAGTTTCTAAATGTCCTCTTTTACCACAGAAATCGCATTTATTCGCATCGCATTGATGACGTTTATGATTTCCCCCACAAATATAACATTTGGTGGGTTTTCGAATAAAATTAGTTTGTGTATTATTTAGCTGATCCGGTCTCTTAGAATCCGTAGACGGAGATGGTTTTTCAATAATCTGTTCCTTGTTATTATTAACTTGAGATGAACTATCATAACTGCTATTCTGCTTAGAAATCTTTTTATAAATGCGACTATGTAAGAAACTGGCCAGGCTATCGCAAGTACTAAAATTACTAGCCTCTATGGTGGCTCCAATATTACTATCTGCAATATTACCTACGATTATCGAAATTATATCTTTTTCTGAAAAGTTCAAATGCAGTTTATCTATCTTACATTTTTGTTCGAAATAAAATTCATATAAAGATTGATTCTCAAGTGGTTTCTTATTAATTAACTCTTTTAACAGTTCAAACATATTCCTATTTATTTGAAAACTAGAGGCTAATTTCAATTTCCATTGATTCCATTTCCATGATGGCCATTCTCTAACCGTGCGTACTAAGGAGTCGTACCATAGTTTAGCCGAGCCATTTAATTTATTTAAAGCCTGGTAACGGATCATCTCATCGGACCAAGCAAATGTTACAGCATATGTTTCGATAATACTAAGCCATGCATTAATGTCATCTTTTAACGGGTCGAACTCCGGGATAATGTTGTTCAAAGTAATGGCATTAGTAGTACTCACAGTTCTGGCATCAGCTTTACGTGGTACCTTTTTTGCCCGTGGCGGTGGCGGCGTGGCAGCACTAGAACTGCTAGAAGAGGATCGTGAGCGAACCCTCTTACGGCGTGATTTTCATCCTCCCATAGTTCACTTCCCTCTTCTGATGTAAACGACGGTATATATATAAACACTCAATAGCTATTACACATTATTTATTTCCAACTTTCTCATTTACACCACATATTATAATCACTATTCACTTGTTATATATTTCATAAATTTATCTAATAATTCACTTAATCACTGCACTTCACTGATTATATTACACTGACACTTATACACCATAACTTCACTTGCAAAGGAATGAATCGTTCTTAGCGAGAGAAGCCGTATTTAAAGGTAACGTAATCAAAGTGGGGGATGACAGCTTTGTTTCCATGGCGCTGTCATCTATGACGTTTAACTTTGTTCGGAAATAGATGGCACCTCTAACTTGAGGTTGCCAACATATTTTTTACTTCTTTTGTGGAGATTCTGAATCTCTCTCTCTCTATATATATAATAAAGTGAAATCTGTACATGAATTTGTACTTTCTTAACTTTTGTTTTAAACTAAAATAAAAGTCAATGTAAGTACAAAGTATTAAATAAATATATTGGGTAATGTATACCTTAACATACAACACCATCTAGTTCCATGGTAAGCTACGAGGCTTGTGTTATGGATACTAGATAGTTGATACATTACAAATATATAACTTTAAATACACACATATTATAAATATAAACACCCATGACTGGAGTACAAACATTCGTGGTTATCATACAAATGAATGC
Organism: Brenthis ino; assembly: GCA_921882275.1. NCBI lineage: Eukaryota > Metazoa > Arthropoda > Insecta > Lepidoptera > Nymphalidae > Brenthis > Brenthis ino. Next base: position 16,587,582 of record OV170225.1, read on the forward strand.
CCCCAGCAGGACTCGAACCCGCGACCGCTGGCACAGCAAGTAGGGACATTACAAACTGAGCCAAACGTGTCGTGGTCGTATTATAATATATTTTGTAAATCTGAGTATATTTCGCACGATGTAGCTATTTTTTCTTAATTAAGACCCTTACTATTTATTCTTGGCTAGTATCAAAAAGATTGTACATAATTAATTCATTAGTATTCACTTGCTGCCCTTCCACCGACATTACTTGAAATTAATTAATAGCGTGTAGTTTTTTTTAGATATCTTTATATAGGTAAATAGGCAAAGACAAAACAGCATTTTTGTTTGCTTGTCAACCGATTTTTTTTGTTTACTAACTATTGACGAACTTTGACGTTGTTAATAACAAAAATTTTGTAAATTCGTATATGTTTTTCTCAAATTTTCAATAATCATTATGATCGAATTTTGACCACTGGACGAACACTAGAATAATTATTATTGTATAATTGACCAACTTCAAAAAAAAAGGTGCGTACGATGTATTTTACTATAATATATCCTCGTTATCCGCGATATATTATAAAAAAGTTACATACCAAAGGGCGAAGGGCCTATAGTGTACTGATCCGTAAAACGGATTGCAACTGCACTAAAATTATAAATTTGAAAAGTTAGTTAATGAGTGATGTACTTGTCACTCCTTAAAGTTACAACAGCACAAATTTGAACAAAATTTAAAATGGAGATTGCCATATTAATGTACTGGCTTTTTCCGCGGCTCCGCTCGTTTAGTCTACACATCGACTTAGTAAGTATTTGTCCAAACGACCGATTTACCGAAAGAGTTTTTAATACAGAATTAATATGAATAGAATAAATTTTTAAATATCCATCCTATTGATATTAATAAATACACATTTTACTTAAATAAATCTGAATAGATGTTTTTTATCTACATTTATATGTACGTATATAAATAAGATTTCAATATAAATAAGAAATAATGCTCTGTTTTAAAAAAAGGAGGAAAAAGCTCTCTACTGTTAAGTACAATAAGTTTTGGTTATTTGAACAAATAAGCACTAAGGTGAAGATATGTATAACTTTATAGGCCCTAAGAGTCTAAGCGTGGTATAAGATAACTTGTAAATAATATAATATAACCTACTAGCATTGCCCGCGTTCAGATGACCAAAAAGCAAATTCTTAGGTTTTACATATTAGTATACTCTTACATTGCAGTTTTTGTATTTTTTCTAGTGGTTTTTCTGCGATGCGGTAACTGACAAACAGACAAAAATTCTAAAAACTATATATATATATATATATATATATATATATATATATATATATATCGGTAATAATGTCTATTTCAATAAGATTTTCCAAAAAATATTTAATGTATAGATTCGACTTTGTTACAATTTTATTATATGTACCTATAGATAATACAACCTTCTCAAGAATTGAGTTATCAAATGCAATTAAAAAATTCAAATCCCACGGGTAGTTATAGAGACTAGCGCGTGAAAACTATAAATATTGTTTATCGTTTTGTATATTAGTACTATATAGATAAGATTTTTATAACACTGTATGTAAAAACTACTAAAACGCAAGTAAAGTCGATGGCAAAAATAATGTTATAAATTTCTAAAGCAATATTATGTAGATTAGTTTGTTTACGTCGAAAAGACAATAAATTCAACGATGGACATAATAGCGAAGTGATTCATCGTTCTATTCCTGTTTTAACTGGTTTATTTATATACAAGTACTGCCTTTGGTTTTTATCACGTGTTTATTCCTATGAAGCTCGTGACCAACATATCACGATATCTCCAGATAGACGAATATCTCTAAGGCTATAATATAGTAACCTAGCCTATAAGACGTGTACTAATTTTCATCAAAATGTAAGTAAAGAAGTACAAACACATACACACGCACACACGGGTGCGCGCGTGCTCACGCACACACACACAAACACGCGCGCACGCGCATGCACGCACGCACACAAGCGAGTATTACACAAACATAGCATTTTTGTTATGTATAGATAGAGAAATATATTTTTTTTACACAGAATAACACAAATAATACCTACAATACGCTAGACAAAAAGTAGCGCTTCCTGTGTATAATAATATTATAAATACATTTTTTTTAATTTTAAAACGACACGCTTAGCTGAGTAGTGACCCTAATTGCTGTGCCAGCGGTCGCGGGTTCGAGTCCATTGGGGACATCCATTTGTGTGATGAGCACGAATGTTTGTACTCCAGTTATGGTATTCATATTTATATGTGTATGTATTTAAACTTATATATGTGTAGTGTATCAACTATCTGGTATCCATAACACAAGCCTCGTAGCTTACCATGGAACTAGATGGCGTTATGAAATATTTATAATTATAAAATATATTTATATTCTATATTAATCATTTTAAAATACATATATGTTCAAAAAAGCAACTAGGAACTAACGGAAAGGAAACGAGGGATAAGTCTTTAGTCCATAATATTTTATTCTGTACTATCATAACATATTGACAAGCCCTAATATTTAAAGCTGGAATAAGAGAACAAAAAAAAACAATATCTCCATCCTTTGTGACAAACAGACTTCAAAACGTAGGTTTTGAAATGCGATGCCAAAATTAGAAGCTACGGTCGGTCGTTTTCAGAATTTACAGTGAGAATGGTAAATATGAAAGTTTTTAAATATAAAGTGACAAATTGTAGTTTCGATGTTTGTATCTGACTGAAAATGCCACAGTAACACATAAATTCGATTCTCGCGTGATGCAAATATTGTTTTTTATATTAGTAACCGATAAACAGAAATATAGTATGGTGGATGGTAAGTATCGTGTTGCTTCTACCAATGTTTAGTGAGATGCGAATGTTTTACAGCAATCAATTCGAAACGTCAGGAACCAAAAATCAAAATAAATCGTCGAAAACGTCTAAAAAGACAGTTTTATTTAGAATGCCAAATGTTCGTTCAAATCTATGAAAGTATTAAAAAAGTAGATTTTGACTAAAAAGAAAGGTATATAATAAAATTGTAACTAAGCCGAATCAGTACATTCAATATTTTTTGGAAAATATTACTGAAATAGACATTGTTATCGATACAGAGGCCAAATCTATAGTTATAATAATAAGCTAATATTATGCTATCACACTTTCAAGGAAAAGAGAAAATTAGGAAGCAATATAATTGTTTTTTTTTTATTATTACTTCTAATCTATACACTATATACATAAGTACCTATAATAAAATTCGAACAGAATCGAATCTGTAAATTAAATATTTTTTGGAAAATCTTATTGAAATAGTCTTTATTATCGATACAGAGGTCGAATCTATAGTTTTTAGATTTTTTGTCTGTCTGTCTGGGAACGTATCACAAGAAACACCACTGGACGGTGGTATGATGATGGTTATCCGGGTCAACATATAGGATACTTTTTACTGCTAGAAATTATCTCACCTATGAGAAATCCGTAATAAGTGTTTAAGTAAAGTAAAATATCTTTATGGCAAAGAATAGTAGCATAAACAGCAAAATTACGCTACTATTTATGGCTTAGATTTTTTTGGCGGGTTCCGGCTATACGTTTTAATATGGTTATTGTGTATAAACATACCGATTCGAGTTATATATAGAGTTCGAGAGATATTCGAGTTTGAATTTTACGCTTGGTTAGCCTTGAACAAGGAATATGGATAGAATGATGATAGTCTAGCTAATCTCATTACATCATTTCTACCCAAAGTTAAACACTGCCTTGATTGGTCTTGTGGGAAAGTGTTGTTGTATAACGGGAGGTCCCGAGTTAAAATCCTGGGTCAGGTAAAATACGAGTATATTGAATTTTTCTGCCAGTCTTGTTTTGATTGAAAAAATTTAATTGGAGGTCCTATATAGATTTTTTTTTAAAACAATTTAAATTTTAAAAAAAATTGTTGTAAATTTTTTTAAGAATAATATCAAAACAAAAATGTTCTAATTAAAATAAATTTTATACTTATATAAGAATTTTTAAGACTCCAATTAAGAAGATTTCAATAGATTTCTTTTAGTACAAACTTCTTACAAAGTTTCTTTATGTAAATTTGAGACTTGTTTTTGTTCACTTAACTGATTCCTACAGTAATCAATCATTTCCGTCCCACTGGTAATGACATCAACTTTGTAAAATTACCAAAATATCTTCTTTTATAATATTAAAAATAACTCAAATATCTAAGCTAACGGTGTACTAAATTTTATTAAAATCTGTGCAGCCGGCTTAGCACGAAAGAGTAACAAACATACACACTTACAAACTTTCGTATTAAAAATGGTATTCCGATAATGTGATGTTAAAAATTATCTACGAATTCTAATAAATAAAAAACAAATTAAATTCGAAGTTATCAGCCGTAATGGCAAGAGGCATATGGGGAGATGCGAGATACATTGGGGTTGGCTCCTGGTACTTCTCTGAAAGCAGAATGGACCGTTGGAGCAACCTCTTGCTAGTTATGGTCTGCCTTGACATTCAGCGTCAGTGTGCCGTGGTTGAGTGCGTAAGCGATCCTGCGATGTCCCACTAAAGCAGGGGAGGTTCCGTTGGGTTTAGTGGGTAGTACTGGCTTCTAGCAAACCTGTATGTTTGCTGGTAGTGCGTGCAATGCATTTCTAAGCGATACAAAAGGGAGTTCATCTACCACCGAATAAATAAAGTATATTAATTACTAATTTCACATAAATTCATTGAGCTGTTACAGGATGAAAAAGCTACCAACACACTCATTTCCTTATAAGCTTTCGTATTTATACTAATGCCATTAAAATAGCCTGCATGCTAAGACAATTTGTTATTTACATAACTATTATACTTACTTAAACAAACTTTACTAAAAATTGTAAAGTTTTATTTAAGCTCTGAGCTTTTTCAAAGGAAATGATTACTTTCTATTGTTCCTTTACTCATGTGGATAGATGAAGGCCTTTTAAAATTTTACCTTTTGTAAAACAACAAAGAAACATTTGCTAAAACTAAATGCAGGTGTGTTGTACATTTATACTAACTTCTGCACGTAGCTTTTCGCGTGTATTTATCTAGCAGTAAATCATAATCCCATAATTCTAATGGTTTAAAACTAAGCATAAAAGATAAGTTGAAAATAATAATAGTTTGATAATACTAAAAAAATGATTTTGAGGAACTTTCACGAAAAGCTTGCCAAAACGAATCAAACGCGAGCGAATTCGCAAAAAGTAAATAATAATGCAATAAATTGCACTCATAATTCTTGTATATTTATACCATAATATTATAAATATGAGAATAACTCTATGTGTTACCTTTACACGCTTGAACCTGGAGATGGAAGGCTACTTTGATACTTGCCGCTTGCTTTGATACTTTTACAGATAAAAATTAGTCTTCTATACAACACAGATAAATGAAACTTAATCAAGTGAAACAGTAGAATAGCTTAATGTTTCAACCCAAATGAAATTCCATGTCATTCTAAATAGTATAATTCTCTCTGGTACGAGCTAAGTTTAGGTCTTTAGGTCAAGGCATTCGAAGTCTTATGCACACTGTTAAATTTGCAGTTACCACCCAACTTCTGCAGAAAGAAAGTAATGTTTTTGACCGACTTTAAGAAAGGAGAATTCCTTAATGAATTAAGATTGAATTAACTAAGAGTTAAATTTAAAAAATTGAGATACTCGTATCATAGATTTATCTTTATTGTCTACTAGCGACTCACCTATCCTACTAGTACCTAGGGTACCTTACCCTACCCTAGGTTGATTCCCCATACTAACTTTCATTCCCGTTTTCAACCCCTTAAGGGGTGATTTCTGGGATAAAAACTCTCCTATGTCCTTCCCAAACATCTTAATCGGCCCAGTAGTTTCGGAGCTTATTCGGTACAAACAGACAAACAAAAAAATCGTTTTAAATAAAACTATCTTTTCGGATTATTACGCGGATTTATTTTGATTTTTGGTTCCCGACATTTCGAATACTTTACAACGATCATGGTCACGGGAGAGACTAAGGTTTTAGACGTCTCAAAGGCGTTATATACTTGTTACAGACAGTGCCTACCCACTATTTTACAAAAATGATTTCAAAAATTCAAAAATGGCACCATGTGCATGGGGGCAAATGATGATGAGCCCCACATAACCACCTGTGTTTAGGTGGTATGTGTAAATGCATGTCCCAACGTAAAATAAAGGTTCATAAGACAAGGTGATAAAAAACACTTTTTGCTTTAAAGTAAAAAATACAGTGTGGAATGTACCTTAATGCACTTTAAAGTGAATTATATTCTATGTAATAAATTAACAAATGGATTCAGATGTTATGTGAGATTTAATCATTTGTCTCTTTGTATTTTAAGTTCTTTGAAACTGTTTCATGTTTTATTAAAATTTTAAAAACCAAGTACTTTTGCATAATTGAAGAAGAGTAGGTACTGGACAAATTACTACATATTATAAAATAAAGCACCCCGTCGCGTTTGTATATCTGCCGGAACGCGATAAACTCAAAAACTACCGAACGGATTTTCATACGGTTTTTACCTATAGATGGAGTTAATTTATGAGAAAGGTTTTGGTGTATAATTTATTTAATCCTCAAATCTCAGTTCAAAATCAGCTAAATGCCAAAACAAAAATAAGCAATAAAATATGTATTCGGATTTTGTCGCGGATTTATTTGCATTTTTGTTTCCCGTAAATCTAAGAAAGTATTATTTACTTTTCTCTAACAAATAGATATACCTACTTAATATGACAAACAAAGTGATAAAATCCTAATAAAAAATCTGTAAAATAAACAAACACAGAAATGAAACGTATGTAATTTTGTAAAAGAAGAATTAATGAAGCAAATTTTAAAGTTGCATTTCTGATGGTTTTGTAAAAAAATTTTAGATGAATAATTTCATTTGCAGGTGTCCATCTAACATTGGCAATGATAAATTATTCAACTAGTACATTGCGTTCAGAGTTGATTCATATGCGTACACGTGAACGGTCTCGCATATTAAATTGACATATCTATAAATAAACTTGCACATGAGATATTTATAAACTATACATATAATAAAATTCTAACTAACACGAATCTGTACATTAAATATTTTTTGGAAAATCTTATTGAAATAGACATTATTATCGATACAGAGGCGGAATCTATAGTTTTTAGATTTTTTTTGTCTGTCTGTCTGTTACCGCTTCACAGAAAAACTACTAGACGGATTTTGATAAAATTTGGTATGGCCATAACTGATTATCCGGGTCAACATATAGGATACTTTTTACTGCGAAAAATATCTCATTTCTGAGAAAAAATGCAAGAAATGTAATGTAAGAGTATACTAATATGTAAAACCTAAGAATTTGGTTTTTGGTCATCGGAACGAGGGCGGAGCCGCGGGCAATGCTAGTTTGTAAATATAACTGTATAATTATTAATAAGGCAGTGGTATCCTAGTACTCGATTGGGTAACCGAGTAAAGCGGGTTCAAATCCCGGGTATCGCACGTATGATATATTCATGTGCGAATCATTTTTAACACGATTACCACTTGTCTTACGGTGAAGGAAAACATCGTGAAACCTGCATGTTTGAGAGAACCTAGCAAGTTTTCAAAAGACATGTGAAGTCCTCCAACCCGCACTTGGCCAGCGTGGTGGTCTATGGGCTGACCCCCCTCGTATTGAAGGGTGGTCCGTGCCAAGCAGTGGGACGTTAAAAGGGGTGAATAGCAATTATTTATAAAACTAGCTATTGCTAACGACTTTGCTCGTTTAACAATTAAATTAAGCAAAGTTAAAATGCTAAAGTTTAAGCATTATCGGTCAGCCTTTCCTCTTCTATCATCTAGTCCTCTGTAACCTTTTTCTTCCTCGAGTTAAAACATGATCTATATCATTTTCTCCCAAATACTAAACCCACTAGTAGAAAATCGCTTTAAAATTGTCTCAGATATTTATGAGATAAGTTGGTACAAACATACAAATGCTTTTTTATGTTCAAATATAATATATCTGTTGAAATTAACAGTTAATACAAAATGACAGACACTAGTCAGCAATAATCATTTTAGTTAAATAATCATCAAGATGTTCGATAGTACCTACTAACAAAAGTAAACTATATCTTTAAGAGTAAAAAAAACAAAGTATGCAGACAATACAAATAATAAGGTGCCTTATAAGACCATTTTTGAAAGGTTTTTATAAATTGATTAATTGTATAAGTAATAAGTTCCAGAATTCCTTCGGAATTATAATATTTGTGAGATAATTATTAAAGTTATATAATATAGATACATAAATTGGCAAAGACTGAACATTTCGGCGCCTTTTTTTCCTCTGTTTGTCAACCGATTTTCTTTTTAGTTTGTTTTTTTATTATAATACAGTGCTAGCTATTACCCCTCGCTTCGCTCGAGTTCATCCTGAGGTATGTTTTAACAGTTAGTATGGAACAAATAGACTAACATATAAATAGGTACAATGTAGCGTTCTGATATTTTCGATTTTTTAGCAACAGCTAAAAAAAGCAGCAGTTCAGGGGTGGATAAAATATAAAAAAAAACTTTTTTTATACTTAAACCACCCCTGAACTTAACACGCCCCCAACAAAACAAAAAAAATGAAAAAATGATTCAAATCGGTACAGCCGTTTTTGAGTTTTAGCGAGACTAACGAACAGCAATTGGATAGATAGTTGTATAGATTCTATTTGTATATTATGTGTATTTGTGTTCCTCTTTTAAATAACGTTCATGATTATGTTTCGAATGTGATGTGGACCAAATTATTGATTTTTCTCTAATTAATTCTGTAAATATAGAATTCATCAATAGGGGTGGAATATGATGATTTAATTTCAATTACTGTACAAGCAAATATAGTTTTAGGTTGAGCTTAATTTGTTTTTGTTTTGTTTTTTAATTCATTATTATTATAGTAAAGTGGTTTTAAGCTATAAAAAAGCGTTTGAAATTATTCGATTTATTTAAAAAAAGCTCATTCACATTCCCTTACAAAATAGAAATACCATAAATATTCGGTAAATTTCAAAAGCTTCGATTTAAGCCGAGCGGCAGTCAAGAATCCGAATTGGTTTTTGTGAATAATTTACGCGAGCTTTTCATGTTACGGTGTGTATAGACTGAATGGACTATTAGTTTCAAAATAAATATTTATAATAGTTTTCCATAGGCTATTTTTTAATTTTGCAATCATGGAAATAAAAGCAGAAAATCTATATTTTTCTTATTTGTTTATATTGAAACGGCGTGGCGAAAAAATATCAATAAAAACTGTAAGTAGTTATATGAGTTATGTTATATATAACTTAAAAACTAAAATTTTCATTTAATCTTCAAAATGCCTAGAACTAACACTCATTTAGTTATGAAAATTTAACTAATATATAAAGCTTCAGGGTGTGTTGTATTATTTGTTTGAACGCGCTAATCTCCGGAACGATATCTGATTCACTTATAACTAGCGTTTTATTTAATAGCGTTTTACCATCGGTTCGCTTCGGTTCGTTCCTAGGTACGTCGACGTAGTATAGAATAGACTATATCTATGGATATAGGTATAGAAAAGTAGGTTAGTATTTAAAAAAAATTATAATCATCCCCAATTTTACCTTGATTGTTCAATAACACTATTTCTTACCAAAATTATAGGGTACAACGATTTTTATGTTATTTTAAACTTAAAAATGATTTATCCCCAATTCAAACTTTCAACCCCTATTTCACCCTCTTAAAATTTTATTTTTGCGGCAAAAATGAAACTATGTCGTTCACCAAGGATTCATCTATTCCTGTACCAAAATTCATGAAAATTTTACGTTTTTATGCTATGTTTATCAGACCTGACTGAGGATTTATATATAATATTAAACTATATAAGTGGAGCCATGGGCAAAAACTAATAGTATAAATTGCTTATCTTGTTTGATATGACAGCTTTATGACAAAATCACTAGACCTAAATGCCTGAAATTTTATCCGCTTATTGCTATAACGACATAAGTATTGTTAAATAAAGATTTTTTCCCTCAAAAATAGTAAAAAGTGGCAACATTATCTTCACATATAGAGATGTAAAGGACTTTTTTGTTAAATATGTTAACTTTTAACTCTGCTATTAATAATGTCGTGTAATAAATCATTGAAATCTATACTAATAAAAGGAGAGCCGATTTTTTTGTTCGGTTATACTGCGATAACTACTGAACCGATCGGAATAATACTCGTACCATAAGATGCAGCGTGTTTCGTAAAAGGTTTTAGTATATAATATGTTGGTGATTAATACACTATGCGGGAGAAGCCGCAGGAAAACTCTAGTTTTTGTATATAAGACAACTTGGCTGAACCAGTCATTGTGCTTTTCTTTTAGTTAAATTCTGTTTACTAAACAAATTTTGCATGATAGATCACTACCTTGTAAATGAACGTAAATTGAATGTACACTCGCCATTACATCTCCTGCGTCACACTCGTATCAAATACAAGCTTCGTGGTGTATTCACAGTTATTGGAGTTAACTGAATTCAAAGTAAATATTTAACGCATTGAGAATGTCTGCGAGATAACAATGATTGAGTTATGAAGAGAGTTTGAACAGTATATGTAAATAACTTGCTATTTATTTTTTTATTAATATTATATCACTAGGGACTTACCCTCGCTTCCCAATATAGATTTGTGAGAGTATCTATCTATTCGACGATACGTTTGACTCAATTTGTAGTGATCCTACTTGCTGTGTCAGCGGTCGCGGGTTCGAGTCCCGCTGGGGGCATTCATTCGTATGAGCACGAATGTTTGTACTCCAGTCATGGGTGTTTATATTTGTAATATATATGTATGTATGTATTTAAATTTATATATGTGTAGTGTATTAACTATCTGGTATCCATAACACCAACCCTCGTACCTTACCATGGAACTAGACTGTGCAGTGTGTTAATGTCCCAACATTTATTTATTTATACAACTTTGTCGTAAGTAAAAGATATCCTAAATGTTAACCCAAGTAATTTTATGAAAATGTTTGTTTACAATATTTTTTTTCAAATTCAAAATTTAAATCCACGATACGAAACGACGGAAACCAAAAATCAAAAATAAATCCCCAAAAGAATCAGAAAAGATCGGTTCATTTAACAGACACAAGAAATAGGTACCTCTATTCGCATATAATTTATAAAGTATGGAATCAGGTGATTTTTAACTTTTTACTCGAAAGACAATTTTTCGCAGACCATTTTTAAGCTTAAGTAGCTGTTAGAAAACATCTGAAAATTGGCAGGATGCCTTATCATGTATTATAAACGAGTTGGCTGTGGATGTTGTGCCTTTTTGGCGAACTTGTTAGAAATATGCTAACGATATTAGCCTGAATGTCTTTCTAGAATTAAAGAACCGGCTTTAGAAAATTCCTTTTTAAATGTTTACCTAAAATTTACTTTGCTTTTTCTGTTTTCCAAAATAGTTGGATACTTAATTACTGAATGTTGAACAGTGGGATTTGACTAAATTGATCATATAGAAGATTGAAATCTTTGTACTTCTATACCGAAAAATATTGTTCGGTATAACAATAATTAAATAAATTAACATTCATCACACTACAATGCCATCTTAATAACCTGTTATCTCAATTTCTGTATGCGATGATTTTTTACAATAATGTTGGTTTATTCTTTTCAAGGAAAGAGACATGTTTGATTAAAATGATTTGTGCTAGTGATTTATTATTATTAAAAAATATAATATATTATAAACTATCCATATTCCAAAATTTAGTGAACCGTCACAGCGTGGAGATGCAATAAACGCATACTTTTTTTACGCATTATTAATATTAGAATTAAGAGATTTAGAGAGAAAAAATAATTGTTATTATAATATAGATTTTAACTTTACCTTTGCAGCTGGTGAACTTGATGGTTCGTCGAATAATGCCCAAATTTTGGGTTTAACTCTTTGCCAAATGCCCAGGTCCCCTGCAAGGTAGGCTTCCTCATAACCGAAGATCCTCGCAATTTCCTCCTCGGAAGGTTTTTCACTGTCGATGTCCAATTTGTCCAAAATTGCGAGGGTATTCTGTGAACAAAAGTTATATCATAAAGTTTAGTTATAAGAGTGTTTTAAACAAATTAAAGAAGAGATGTGAAGGTTCTATTAAAATTGACCAATTTGAAACCCCGAAAAATAAATACTTAATATATGTAATGAAAAAAACTTATCATTATATACTTTCCATTCTTATTTTATGAATATTTATATGTATAACTGTACCAGATTCTTTCTATTTTCATTTAAACCAGAAACGTGAACCGTGACCGCACTTTTTTTCACAGCGTAGAGTGTTGCCAAAGTCCAAATATTAGAGAGTATGTATAATGTATAAATTCTCTTACTGTAACGTCACGAAAAGTAACGACCATTAAAAAAAACGGTTCTAAATAAAACTATCTTTTCGGATTATTTCGCAGATATTTTGATTTTTGGTTCCCGACGTTTCCAATGCTTTACAGCATCCCTGGTCACGGGAGAGACTGAGGTGTTAGATGTCTCGAAGGTATAGTTGTTACAGACAGCCTACCCACAAATAACAAAATGAAAAATTGCACCAATTACCTTTTCATAATTTTAATTAGTTTTATAATTGAATATGGAATATTATTTATTTAATTTTTGCTGTTATCATTATAATAATTACAATTTTAAAGATATTAATTAGTAATCTACATTTAGTGTTGCCATTATTATGTTTATAACCATAAAGAAAAAATATAAAATATAATAATAATTATTTATGTGTAATTCAAAAAAGTTAAAATTAATTAAGAATAATAATTTTAATTTAGTTTGCTATTATTTAAAAAGACAATTTACGATGCTACATTATTACTATACTTTTACAAATAAAAAGTGAAAAATATTAATCTGATATGCTGTCATTTTGATCCACACACTTACTACATCTACCTGTCTGTTATGTTTAGATTTATTATTTGATTTTATTATATTAATAACAGGATCCCATGACGATGGTAGTACCCAACCAACTTGAGAAAACGAACACACCAGATGTTGGTTTAATCTTATATTTATACTTAATAATATAAAGAGGAAAGTTTTTTTCCTTTGTTTCTCTGTTTGTTTGTATCGAATAAGTTCCGAAACTACTCGGTTGATTAGATGAAATTTGGTGAAAAATATTGTGAGACCCTGGCAAGGACATGGGGTAGTTTTTATCCCGGAAATCATTCCTTAAGGGGGTGACAATGGGAATGAAACTTTTTATGGGAAATCAAGCTAGGGACGAACCCAATCGTATAAAAATAAGTATAAAAATAACTTACAAAAGCTTTTAAAGCTTTATAATCAAACTAATTTCATTCTAGGTTTTAAAAGAAAGTAACAGAGTCAACGTTTAAATATTGGCACAAATCGCTTAACCTTAAGCAAAACGATTTGCAAATCTCAACGACTTCATTACCGTCACGCGATTGCCTATTGAGGGAAACATTTTAAATTCTAATATTGAAATGGAAATAGCGAATGCTGTGCATTTTACTTTCATAATTTAATTCAAGAAAATTGGGCTGGAGTTATTTTATAATAATTTTCAAAACAATTTAATTCAATTTATAATCGACGAGACGTTTGGCTCAGTTTGTGTGACCCTACTTGCTGTGCCAGCGGTCGCGGGTTCGAGTCTCGCTGCGGGCATTCATTTATAAGGACGAAAGTTTGTACTCAGTCATGAGTTTATATTTATAATATGTATGTATTTAAAGTTATATATGTGTAGTGTATCAACTACCTGGTATCCATAACACAAGCCCCGTAGCTTACCATGGAACTAGATGGTGCTGTGTGTTAATGTCCCGACATATTTATTTATTTATACACATACACACCAAACAAACTTAAATAGTGATTAGATAATATATAATGATATTTCTATATTTTCACAGCGCAAGTACGATTAGATTTACTAATAGTATTACTGTCAGACAGTCTGGCCTTGTCTGCTTAAAACATGCTGCCCGCCGTTGCTTCACTACTAATTTGATCTGCTTTAGAACTAAACTACATTTTGACTCTCTTAAAAGTTAAGGTTTATGTATAAAGATTAGTACATGTTGGTGTTTTCAATAAGAAAAAAATAAATAAAGTTTAAATTTTAAAGTTTTGATATGCGATGCCAGCCAATGCAAAGCAAATCTAATATATTTCGATACGTAAAATACATATTTACCTATTAGATATTCATATCTTAAAATATTGTCGGCACCGACTTCGAAAATATCTGATTAGGTATCCATTCTAAATGTTTTAGTTTAGTATTTTGTTTTAGTTTTCCCCGTTTAGTTATTTTTTACATTTTAGTGTCTGGAAGTCGGTTTTTTTTTAAGTTTTTATTTTTCCATTTTTAGTGTAGACAAAATAAGCAGGTAATTTTTAAGAAGTAAGTTTTTTTAATAACATATTCGATTAAACAATTTATTTAAAAAATATAATTATTGTTGATTTTTTAAAAAACCGCTCGACCGATTTCGATATAATTTATATGGGACCACCTGGTAAGTATACCCTTTGAAACAAGAAAAAAACTTCTAAATCGGTTTAGGCGTCTTCGAGTAATCGGTTAACATACATAAAAAAAGAAAAAAAGAGATTCCGAAGAACTGATAACCTCCTCCTTTTTGGAAGTCGGTTAATAAATATATGAAGAGTACTTTAGTTTATTTTGAAGTTCCATGTGTCAAGCACTTAAGCTTTACGATTTTTTTTTCTTTTTATAAGCATACTAGCAGAACCCGCGGCTACACCCGTGTTCAATCTTAAAAAAAAACCTTTGGCTTTATGTTATACAGCTACTCCCGTACCTCGGAGAGCACGTAAAGCCGTCGGTCCTGCGCCTTAACTCTCACTGGTCGTGTCGAGCAGTCGTCCTACCGGAGTATGAGAGTGACAGGAATAAAGAGTGCACTTGTGTCTGCGCGTACACTTGTGCACTATAATATCTCCTGCGCAGTTGGCTAGTCTCAATGAGATTGGCCGCCGTGGCCGGAATCGGTCAGGAGAACATCATCATACAGCTACTATGTATTTATATAATATTGTTCATACAAAAATACTAAAACCGCGATTAAAAAATCGGGGGTGGGTGTCTTTGCACTATTGGTATTCCGTTTCGATTTGACGACAGCTAAACTATAAATAAGTTACGATTTGGCACAATAGGCTTTCCAGTTAATTTCAAGATGTCGACTAATATAATTTTATCTGCACTACTAGAACTTACTTTGTAGGAGCGAACTAAACCCAGATGTGACTTGTTGGATATCTATACATATAATAAATTTGTAACTTAGTCGAATCAGTGCATTAAATATATTTTGAAAAATCTTATTGAAATAGTCATTATTATCGATACAGAGGCCAAATATACAGTTTTTGAATTCTGTCTGTCTGTGTGGGAACGTATCACGAGAAAACCACTGGACAGATTTTAATGAAATTTGGTGTGATGATAGCTGGTTATCCGGGTCAACATATATGATACTTTTTACTACGGTAAAATATCTCAACTCTAAGAAATCCGTACGTACCTAGAGACGAATCCGAGCGGAGCCAGTGTGGGTCGCTAGTATTTTATACTTTTAACACTTTAGTGTGAGAAAATTACAAATGAAAGCTAGTTTTAAGCTTTATAATGCCACTAAGCTTAACCAGAATGTTTATGCTAAATAAACCAATTCCATTTGTTTAAAGCCAAATTCAATAAAATTGCTAATGATATTTCAATCCAGCAAAACCCTGTTTAGACTGGACTCGTAACAAAGTGCTTTATAATCAATTTTCTCAATGGATACTTCCAAATCAATTTTTAAACGATTCGAAACATTTTTTATTATGTTACACTCTTTGTAGGTCTTTCAGAACCGATTTTTGACCGACTTTTAAAAAAATTAACTAACTAAAAATTAACTAATTAACTGTTTTTTGGCGATAAAAATGTTTATTATTATATATTGATTTTTATATATTTTTTTATTAAATAGTCCCAGTCTTTAAGATCTAGGATTTGAACTTGTAGGGTTTGAATGTGCTTCAATTGGTTCCCAAAGCGAGCGCTTTACCAATAAGCTACTAGTACCGTTAGTTCTATATTAAACAAAATACTACTAAATGTTGAATAATTAATAATAATTATTGCTTTCAAGTGACTTTTTAGTTCATGTAACTTTAAAATGGATGTTGTAAAGAAATTCTTAGCATATCTAGGTATCTATACTAATATTATAAAGAGGTAAAGTTTTTGACTTTGTGACGTTGTACTGTTGTGACTTTTTTTTAACGTTGGGAAATGCATTTAAGCACGAGGTGTGGGACTCAACAGCGTAATAAAGCCAGTACTACCCATTAAAACCCAACAAAACCTTCCCCCGTCTTAATGGGGCATCGCAGGGTCGCTTACGCATTCAACTACGACGCCCCGACGGCAGGTCTGCCGAAGCAGACCACCACAACCATGGGGGTGCTCCAAGGTCCACTCTGCTATCAGAGAAGTACCAGGAGCAACGCGCATGGTACACCGCCCACCGAAGAGGGCCACCTCCCACCGCCCACCGAAGTGGGCCACCTCCCTGTGCGTGTCTTGGCTTCGCGCCCGGCTGTATTGCCGGGCACTACTGAGCCCCCCCCCACCGCGTCAAGGTGAACGCACGTTGGGGGGGACTGTTGTGACTGGACAAATACTTAGTATATAAAAAATTTATTTATAAATATTGTGGCTATTATAATGAATTGTTTTGTCTGCAAAGATAGTACGGTATCAATACAACTTAAGTATTCTCATAATAATTAATTGTTATTATATTGTCGCGTCGCGTCGTCGAGAAAATTATTTAGTTATATGAAAAATGATTTATTAGTTTGTCTGTTACTTATTTCTTATAACGTCTGAATCAGTTATCTCGGTCACGGATATGCCCTAAGATATATTCTAAGGTATATCCGTGATAAGGTATGATACAAAAGGTCATATGTGGATTACTTATTGCCACCCATATTGTGGTTCTCGTAGAATATTAATAATGTTTTTCTTCAATAATAATAAAAGGAATAGAAATCAGTGTGTTAAATAAGAAATAAACCTAATATACAATCTTAGTATATATTATTGGCAGGCCGGAGTTGTTAATATCCAGTGGTAACGCGCTCACTCGGGAAACCAAACGGGTTCAAATCCCGGGCCTTGCACCTCTTATATTATCCTCTATCCTCTGATTATATATATAAATTTATTTCGAGTATCTCGGTAACGGCTTCAACGATTTGGATCAAAATTTTGTTTTTAGATAAGGTTTTGCTTATATAAATACAAAATTTGATTTATAATTTGAGGTATTATATTAGTATTTTTGTAAAAAAACACATTTTTATATCTTTTCCCAGAAACACCAAGCGAAGCTCGATCGCCAAGGTACTGTTAAGTAATTACGGCTCAAAAACTGCCAGTTTAGACAAGGTGACCTTTTCAAATTTACTAACTGGAGTCTCTAGACTGTATGAAGTGCCTATTTGTCTGATAATTGAATGAGTAAAATATATAATTCGTCGGACTATTGTAGCTTACTATATATAATCTATACATATAATAAAATTCTGAGTCGAATCTTTACATTAAATATTTTTTTGGAAAATCTTATTGATATAGACATTATTATCGATACAGGATCTGAATCTATAGTTTTTAGATTTTTTGTCTATCTGTCTGTCTGTGACCGCATCACGAGAAAACCACTAAACAGATTTAGATGAAATTTGGTATGATGATAGCCGGTTATCCGGGTCAACATATAGGATACTTTTTACTGCGGGAAAATATCTCATTTCTGAGAAATCTATACCAACCTTTAAAAACTTACATATATTCGTGTAGGCGAGAATTGTTTTTTTATTATTATTATTATGATTAAGAAATACATTTTCCCAGAGAAATGTAGCTCTATCGGTCATTCCATTAAACGACATTTTAATCGCTGAGTGCAAAAATCATTATATAAACCCCATATATTTTTGTCTAAGCCCACAGTTTGTTTAGCCCCATAAAGAAAACCTTTTCTTTTCATACAACCCTCTTCAATCATAGTAACTCTCCCTTAATGTTCTACGATTTAACTTAAAATAGGGGAAAATATAACAGAATTTTAGAGGCGATCCACAAACGCTTATTGCATTTAATATTTTTCTAAGAACCTGACATTTTATGACCGGCACGTGACGTGAGATTTTTAACTATTATAACTTCAAATATACCTCTTAACCTCTTTATAATAGATTTCATATTTACTTAGCCAGGGTTTTGAATAAGGATAACTATGAATGATGACCTCCTTTTTCAAAATTTCGCTTTCGACTGTGTCTGTAAATTTTCATTTTCTAGAAAATATAATATCTATATGAAAATAAGGTTTTAACTTTAAATATTATTTTAAAATAGTATAATTTACGCGAATTTACTTCTTTAGAAGACAAATACAACGTAATACCTTTTCAGTAATAGAAGGCAACGTATCGTGCATCGTGGACACGCACTTACTTTGCTAGACAGCTGCGATAGGCTTTTCAAGGAGACACTAGATGTAAAGAGATATATGTGGGTTAAATAACGGATTGTGTGTCGGATAGTGATCTAAGTTACTTTTAAACTATTTTTCTATCTATATCTTATGTTTATATCCAGGCGACATAGACAAGTCATTCTACAATTGTTGAAGAATGGAAATTTAAATTTTTTATCGAAATAATAAATGTAATTGTCATGTCATAGAATTATAATATTCATACTAATATTATAAATGTGTGTTTATTTGTTTGTTTGTTTGTTTGTCCTTCTTTCACGTAGAATCGGAGAGATGGATTCGCGTGATTTTTTGTGTGGAGATAGTTCGAGGGCTGGAATATGTAGTGAGTTCTTTTTATTGCGGGAGATTATCTCATTCCCACGGGTTCATAAGTAAAGGTAGCTTAAGTTACTCCTTATATCATCAGCTATCTGCCAGTGAAAGTCCCGTCAAAATAGGTCTAGCCGTTTCGGAGATTAGCCGGAACAAACAGAGAGACAGACAAAAAATTTAAAAACGTGTTTTTCTTATATCGTATACCGTATATACTTTCATATGTATTTAGTAAAAAGTTGTTATTTTGACATTACAAACAGACAATTCAATTTTATTTATCTGTATAGTTTAATTAAATCACAATTTTTATTCCTTCCGCAAAAGTTTTTGTATGAGACATTCAAGTATTTATACTATCTTTTGTAATGTTATGTAAGCTCTAAGATGTAGCAATATTACACTGAAACTATATTTAAACCGTAATAAATCATAACAGTGGACAGGGAAAAGCTTTTATTCAATTAGGGTCGTCTCATACTTATTTGATTGTGTTAAGCCTCTACAAAAAAGTTTATTTACAGATATTGTCCACATTTTCTTGACTCATGGTATTTATTTTCTTTTGTACTTTCTTTAATAGCTTCGCATTGTTAGAGTGAGCTTTGATGGTAGTATATAATCTATCTTTATGTATATATAAAATTCGGTTATGTATTTTTTTTTATTTTTCCAACCAATTTTTTTTCCAACATATAACCCCGAATAACGATTAAAAAAATTTGCCACGAACTTGGTAAATTCGAGATCTTGGTAAAAAATTGAACTGGTATTTTCTTCACGATTTTTATATAAACGCAAATATCACTTTATTAAAATTGCTTGCAATCATTATCAGGATACTTAAGATATAATTTAAATATTATATACACTCTTAAGGTATATTATTTTTGGGAAAGACGGAAAACGGATACGGCTAAGTATAGTCTTGTTAACTTCCTGTTAAAATTTAGGGGGATGTAAGTAAATAGCGGTTGCCAATAACGTTTCACAATAGATCTTTATGATCTTATTATACAAAACAGGTGAAGACAAAACAGTTCTAACCTATTTCTTCTCTGTTTGTCAGCCAATTTTTTTTTCTGTTTAATAGCTTTTGAAGAGCTTTAGTGTTATCAATAAAAAAATAAAAAAATGGAAATTATAATTTATGCGGTGTAGAGGAAGATGTGCATCATTTCTTAGTGGAATGTGTTCGTAGCGCTAATAGGAGACAGGAGTTGATGCGCCGTTTTAACGTTTGCTGCAATGATGTGGGAGTTTTTCAAAGCGCACTGTCTAAACCTAACTCAGAGATAGCCAAAACTGTGTATCACTTTAAGTTAAAATAAGTTATAATTAGAGGTTTTCACTAGTATTATTAGCGGTATACATGTCTTAAGGGAACGATAGGACTGACATTTAGCTCTGTTGCTAAGAAGTCCCTAAATAAAAATAGATTTAAAAAAAAAGAAGCAGTTAGTTTTTTTTATATATATACGAGTATAATGATTATGATCGAATTTTGATCACTGGGCGAAGATTAATTCTATATAAAAGATCAACAACATTAATCAAACCTGCAAATTTTGTTTTACTAGGCCGTGCTGTCGATGGTAGATATTAATTTTATATCTTCAAAATATTGTTTTTCAAAGGTGTTTTGTTCGGCATATCTCCCTTAATACTTTATCAAAATTAATATTAGTGACATAGTTTTGTAGACGACGTAAATTTACTGTATAGTTCAAAATAATAGTTAAATAAAAAAATTTTTAGGTATATTTACACTAAATATAACTATATTTTTAAGTGTAACTTATTAATATTTTTTTTATTAAAAATTAAAACAAAAACTTTATAAAAAAAATAAAAACCGACTTCAAACAAAAGCACTAAAAAGTAAAAAAGAACTGATTGGTAGTTTTCATTTACTATACATACCTAATCAATATTTTCGAAGTCGGTGTGCTTTGGCTAAATAATTAAAGCCTACCTATTAAATACATACTTAATCAAATATTTTCGAAATCGGTGCCAGCCCATACAAAGCAAAGCACACCACTTGTGGGTGGTATTTTTTTTGTAATTTAAATGGGACCAATCTGGAAGTATACCCTTTCAAACAAAACAAAAATTGTCCAAATCGGTTAATAAATGACGGAGTTCTGAGGTAACAAACATAAAAAGAAATACAGTCGAATTGAGAACCTCCTCCTTTTTGAAGTCGGTTGAAAAAGCAGTGGCAAAATACCATATGTGGTTCTTGGACACAAATTTTATTACAATTGGACAGCATGTAATTCTAGTAACTGGTTATAAAAATCGTTATATCATAATGAATATAAAAAAAAGAAAAGAAAATAATCACGATGCCGTGTTAAACTTTCCCACTGGTCAACTAGTTAGATTAAAACATGAGCTTAGCTAATTTATTGAAGATCGTCAACAAACTAAACCCTTTGATTGTTGACGCATAAAATCAGTTTATGGACTCGTAAATTACTTCGCTGGCTAGATCAGTTTCAGAATATATGGTATAAGTTATAAGAATATGAAGGTAATGTAATCACTTTACGGCGAATAAAAAAATGTGTATGTTTGTGTCTGTGTGAGTGTGTTTGTTACTCCTGTACACTGAAACGACTGGACAGATTTGAATTCAAAATATTTTATTCAGCATTATTCATCATACTTTAGTAAATTACGTTTCACTTTAAAAATAAATGAAGTGTCATCAGCGAATAACATTTTCTCATGTTGGTCCTGTACAAAAAATAGCGAATCATTAATATAAATGAGGAAGAAAAGGGGACCAAAAATAGATCCTTGTTGGAACCCCCATATCTGTAAAATTCAGTGAATTGAATCTTGAGTTCCTACGATATATACATATATCGCTATTAATATGACTATTTTCATGTTTTATGAATACAAAAGGTAAAACAGTTCAGTGCGTTTCTTTTCTCCGCTGTTTTTTTACCGCATTTTTTGTGTTATGTATCTTATGTGTGTTATCAATAATTTTTTGTGTAATCATTTTTTTTTTGGAAACAGTTATTTTTTATATAATGATAATGATCGAGTTTTGACTATTGGATGAACACAGTTATACTCGTATTTAAAACGTACGATGTCATACAAGTGACATTTAGAATGCCATAATATCATCTACGCTAAATAAAAATATCATCATCAAAGTATAACTTGTACCACACAGCATAGCCTCAGCAACAGATGGCATTACAAGTTTCACTAATACAGTAATAAACTATGAATTTTTTTAGGAAAAAATTAACGAGAAGTATCTAATTACTTTAAATTAGTTTTTTCTCGATGAATAAAGATGAAACTCGATGATTTGACTTAAAAAAAGACATAATCTACTACTATTAGACTGTATTTTTTGTGTACTTAAGGTAAATATTTTTAGCACACCATTTTGACACAAAGGAGGGTAATGTGCTTATCAGTCTATGTATGTATAATTGTTTGTTCCTATGTAGCGTCCTAGAGACCAAACTCGCAGGTCGATTTTGATGATTCATATGTCGTTAGATTCGTCTCGATAACGCGAGTATCATAGGCTATATAAAAGAAAACCAGAGCCAATATATGTGTCTTTAACAACAAAATTACTTCCAACCCAATCAAGTGGGATATTTAAAAAAAAAGGTTTTTAAGAGGCAATCACATATAATATATATTTTTAGGCAACCGGTTTTTTTATAATAGGTATATTTTATTCATTATTTTTTATATAATAAATATATAAATTATCTCAAGGGTAAAGTAATAAATTTCAAAAATAAATCAACCCAGAGGGTGGAATAATTAATTTAAAGCTCTTAACCATTATTCTTTCTGATTTGATTTAACCTAAACAAATTGTAACAGTTTAAAATTAATCATCTCATTTCCCTCCATATTTCTTAGTCTTCACAAATTTAAGTATAGAACAACAGTATTTTATTAGTATTCGTGCGTCATGACCATCCATGAAGCCCAAGGACAAACCAACGGAGAGGTCATCATCGTCCGGGCAAAGAGCATGAGGCTCTGAATCCACGATAGTATGCCACATCCGGTGTTGTGACACACCTGTGTCTATTACACCAATAACGGTGACAACGCGATCGGTAGATTCGTTAGACGAGCGACGGCTTCCTGAACGAAAACCATCCTAGAACACAGCCTAAAAATGTCCATTCTCAAACGTGACATCAGAGTCACGAGGATTGTGCTAGCTCAATCGCAGGGCAGGCAAATGGGGCAGGGTCTTTGGGAATTAAAAACAAAAAAAAATATTATGTTCATAGATATAAATATTAGATACTCGTAATAAGGTATTAATAATAAAAAAATTGTCAGTGTCGGATCACGTCCTTCGGGGATCCACATAGTCTAAGTATCGCTAGGCAATAAAAGATGCAGTTTTCATTTAAAAATAACAGTAAGTATATAAACTATACTACTATATTTAGATTGTAACCAAAATAAATGAATGTCAGATATTTATAAATATATATATATACAAAATATAGCTCATTCGCCAACACTGGATTTAGTTGCAAAATTAATTGATTCATAAATAAGTAATACCAGCATGTAAATCTTGTTATATCATTCCGTGGATCTCGGAAACGGCTCTAACGATTTGGATCAAATTTTGTTTTTAGATAAGATTTTACTTTTTAAGTTTTTCTATCTTTAAAGATGTTTTTTTTCTGAAAAAAAGCAATTTTCGCATCTTTTCTGAAAAACGCCAAGCAAAGTTCTGTCCAGGTACTAATTAATTATGTAATTAAAATATTATGTAAAATATACCCAATCTACAACAATTAGTGTAAGTTTTAATTACTAGCATGAAATTTTGTTTGCAAGTAAATTGTTTATTTTAATTTGAAATATGAATATTGATGTTCAAGATTCAGTTTTTAGCACCAGTGGTGTAGCAGGTTCGTATCCTGGTACTCATTTCGGGAGTAATTTTCAACATAATTGTTGCAACTACTTGCCTTGCGGTAAATAAAAACACAAGTGGTGAACAAACCTTCATGTCTACGATAACCTAGCAAGTTTTCGAAAGACATGTGAAGACCGCTGACCCACACTCGGAAAGTCATGGTCTGATTCCTCTCATACTGAGGGAAATCACAGGAGTGGGACGTTAAATGATCTAAATACATGTAATATAAAGCGAAATACCACTCAGTCACTAAATCACATAATCTTAAAAAGCATAAATGCTAGATGGTACTTGGAAGGTAGATTCGTCATTGGGAGCAGTTATCTTCTAAGAAAAAACTATTGGAAATTCAACCCCTAAAAATTAAAACAGGGGTTTTAAGTTTATATGAAAATTCGTTATTTTTAAAATCACATTAATAATAAGAACATATTTTTCTGATTAAAAATGACTTTTCTAATAATAATCCAAAAAAGTTTTAGGCAGTACACCCTCAGGGGATGAAAAATAGGGGACGATGAGTTGCAACTACATACAATTTATTTGTGTGTAGTTAGTAGCACGCACGAGTTTAGCCGTGGGGAAACTTTAGCCAATTATAAATAAACTTTTACTAGAGGACCCTTTCATTTATGCTATTTCTGTCTAAAGTAACTAACTCATTGCACAAGAGTCCATTGACAAGCTCGAGAACTCCCGAACGACGTTATTTTATATTAAAATATCAGGAAATGGTATATTAATTGAATTTGAAATTATTTCAAGTATAATTAATAGCTTTTGAAAATATCCTATAGATTTGAATACAATACGGTAAGTCGATTATGAGAGCTTTATTGTACAGTTTATGCATTAAATCATTACAAATTTATCATTAATTTATTAAATGTTAAATAATATCTTTCGAGTAAAATATAGATAGTAAAAAAATAATGGTAAATAATAATAATAATCGAAAATATATTTAATCATCGTAATTTAACTTATATTTACTAATAAGTAGATATATTTTTTATTTGCTATAGAAACCCTTGGCCCATGGACTCAAAGTGCTAAGCACTTCTTAAAAGACATAACTCCTCGTTTTATCGCTTCTACTGGTGACAGGAGAGCTAGCGCATTTTTCAACCAAAGCATCGGCATTGCCGTTTAACGGGGGAATGCGGCTAGCATTCTTGCCACTATCCCACGCGGACATGACTTGTACAGTAATAACTAAGTGTACATTTGTTTTATATATTTTGAACATAAGTAATTAAGTATATTTGTAATTTTCTTTATCTATATACATAAAAATGAATGTTGGTAAGCGCATAACTCAAGAATGGCTGGACCAATTCGGTTTAATTTTTTTTTTCGTATGTTCTTTAAGGGCCACGAAAGGTTTTAATAAAGAGAAAAAATGAAAAAATTAACGAAAAAATAAAATAAAATTTATATGGCTAACGCTGGCTAATAACTATTTATATCTATTTAAAACGTACCTAGCGACAAACCCGAGCGAAGCGAGGGTGAGCTGCTAGTTGTAAATAAAACTGAAAAAGAACTTTACTACCATACGCATAAATATTAGTATGTTAAAGTTTTTGTACAAAATGACAATGCCATATACGAAGAAATTACTGTTTGCTATTTGCTTTCATATTGTCATGATTTTGTGCAATGTTTCTTTGAGCTTTCAAATATGATGTTTAGGCGAACTATTAATAGAAGGCTTGTATGGCCGAGTCCAGATCTATGGGAAATTCTAATGTTGAATGCATGAAAAGAATTTTTGATAAAAAATCGACCTATATATAATTGTATAGTTACCGCTTTCATGATAACGCATTTTAAATTGAAGCTATAAAAACTTTGAGGATATGACCCAAAATAATAGTCACAAAATAATTCAATGCTGACTATATTGCGTTATTAGAGTGGAATAATAACTAGAGTTAGAGAGCGACTACATTAAAAGCGGCTTGAGGTTAAGATGATTCACTTGATTGATCTGTATTGCATGAAAAAATTAAATTCTACATTTAATTTTATATAAAACTAGGTTGCTTCCCCGTACAAACTTTCATCCTCATTTTCACCCCCCTTAAGGGATGATTTCCGGGATAAAATTATCCTATGTCCTTCCCAGGTACTCAAACTATCTTATTACCAAATATCATCTAAATCAGCTCAGTAGTGCCGGAATTTATTTATTTATTTATTTGCAAGATATGCCAACAATACATTGTAACTACATTCTAAATTATTATATTATAAGTTTACTTATTCTAGTACAAGCATTAATTATAAGCATACACAACATTGATTACATTTCCGACTTTAAAACAATAATATATGAAATGTTAAATACAATTTCCAACAAATATTTATAATAGATAAATGTAATTTAAAGATTACAAGAATTCGAAATCGTGAACACATACATATTAACTATTTTAATTAAATAAATCATAATATAAGTTAATGGTAAAATTAGAATAATACAATAAAATAATAATTAATATTTATAATTTGAAACTACTATACTTATCAATATATATTTATATTTATATTTGAAGTTATTTAAAATGTCGTTAAAAATATTAATTTCAATGCCATTGTCATTATTTAGTAGACTATTGTACGCATTAATTAAACGGTTTATTGGGGAATATTTGCCAAGGTTGGTCCTGGAAGTGCTAGGTGAAAATATATTTTTTATGGGAAATCTAAAAGTACAATACGGGACGTTAATATTTATTTGACTAAGAATTTTGGGAGTATCCAAAACATTGTGGGGTTGTCCATAATAATGATATTCAGATCTTTTTAACGCTCAACTATAGGTCGAGTCTCCGTAATGGGAGGGAGATAAAACCATAGTTCACGCAGGCTAAGTACAGGTTCCCCCCCAACGTGCGTTCACCTTGTCGTGGTGGGGGGGCTCAGTAGTAGTAGCGAAGCTAAGAAACGCACAGGGAGGTGGCCCACTTCGGTGGGCGGTGGGAGGTGGCCCTCTTCGGAGGGCAGTGTACCATGCGGGTTGCTCCTGGTACTTCTCTGATAGCAGAGTGGACTGTGGAGCAACCCCGTGGTTGTTGTGGTCTGCTTCGGCAGACCTGCCGTCGGGGCGTCGTAGTTGAATGCGTAAGCGATCCTGCGACGCCCCATTAAGACGGGGGAAGGTTTTGTTGGGTTTTAGTGGGTAGTACTGGTTGTATTACGCCGGTGAGTCCCACACGACGTGCGTAAATGCATTTCCCAACGTTAAAAAATAAAAAATAAAAAGGCTAAGTACAGGTTAGCAGACTCCATACATTTTTCTCTGTGAAGTGCAGATTTTCTTTCAATATTTTGATTAACCGTAACAAGTGGTAGTCATGGTGGAAATGATTCGCACATAAAAATATCACATGTGCAAAACACGGTATTTGAACCCGCTTCTCTAAAAAAATATATCTTATAAAGATATAATTTATACTCATTTGGAATATTGTTAAAATTCGCAACAAGAACTAAAAGTGGCAAATTGGACAGGATTTAAACTATCAGAGTAATTACAACGTTTCAAGAACAATCTAAAAAGGTTTTCAACTAAATTTTTTTATACATTTTGTATAAATTCGTTATTAGGTTATATTAGTTGGAAGTTAAGTAAATATTAGGGAGAAAAATGAAAGTTTCAAAGCAACGGATAACAAAATTTACGAAGAATTCCTGACTCTGACTCCAATGAAACATGGACTTTTTGACTTAAATTGACAATTAAGACATGTATTGCGACCAGCGTTTAATTCCGCTCAGAACCCAATTTTGTAACAAAATTACAACTACGTTATCCCTTGTCAAAACTCAAATTACACTAATTGTACAAAGTAATATGCTACTCACGTATTGTAATTTTGGGGGATAATTTATAATCTAAAGAAGAAACAAAGAGAATACTCGTAAGCTAGTTTATGCAGCGAAATACAGTGTTTTTAAAAGGTAACGAAGACAACTCAAGCTTGAACATGTGCCATTTTTGAATTTTTTGAAGTCATTTTGTAAAATTGTGGGTAGACAATGTCTGTAACAAGTGAATAATGTGTAATGTAATGTATGAATGATCTTTGAGACGTCTAAAACCTTAGTCACTCCCGTGACCATGATTGTTTAAAGCATTCGAAATGTCGGGAACCAAAAATCAACATAAATCATTATTTAAAATTATTCAATTCATATTAATCATGATATTAATATAATGTATAAAGTGACTTAACATACATCAAAAGTGAAGTAATTGAATTCATGTATTTAATTTATGTTATTTTATCCATTTAACAACAATTACCTGATAACTGAAAAATCAGAGCTTTATAATATCTTTTAAAAGATAAAATATGAATTAAGTTCTACATAAAAGCATTGAAGTGAATTAAAAGCTCATTCAGTTTTTATTATCAGGCGAGTGGAAGTAATTCGAATATTTGAAATCTATTATTCGGAGACGGCAACGGTATAGCGGTGACATATCTGATTAGAATTGCTTAACGCTTCACAGATTACAGGTTTTGTGTTCGAACAAAACAAAAATATTTATAACATTTTTTTTTCTTGTAAAATCCGATTAAAAAAACAAGTATTTATTAATCGAAATATTATTAATATTGTGAAATTTTCTACGTGGTTTGTGTGTATGTGTGTAAGTTTGTTATCCTTCGCGCTGAAACAATCCGACCAAATTTAGAAATTTAATTTTTGCTGTGTGCTTAGAAATTGTATCTAAAACAGTCCGTCCACGTCAAAAGGAATCTTATTAATATTATAAATGTGAAAGTTTAGAAGTTTGGATGGATGTTTGTTACTCAATAACGCCAGAACAGCTCAACGGATTTGGATGAAATTTAGCACAGAGATAAATTATAGTCTAGAATAGCTTTATTCCGGAAAAATGTACGATTCCCGTGGGACAGATTTATTCATGATATTTCAGAGGCGAACCCGAGCGAAGTGAGGATGAGCCGCTAGTTAAGAATATTTTAAACAAAATTGTGATGACTTTGTGCATCGAATATTTTATGATGCATTTATGGCCAAAACCTATCAAAGGTAAACGATTATGCCTAAATACTTAAACAGATTGCACAAATAAATCAAACCTGTGCCCTATTTTGTGCGTAAAATTATATAAGAAAAAAGATCAAATTTTTTCTTGACTTACATAATTAATCTGTTTTTTATCTTGAATAGATAATTAATCTATTTTTTCAATCCTATAAGACATTACCGGGAGATAATAATATACTAAATAAAAATAAATAAATATGTTGGGACATTAACACACAGCACCATCTAATTCCATGGTAAGCTACGAGGTTTGTGTTATGGATACCAGATAGTCGATATACATATTATAAATATAAACATCCATGACTGGAAGCACAATCATTCGTGCTCATCACACAAATGAATGCCCCCAGCGGGACTCGAAACCGCGACCGCTGGCACAGCAAGTACACACTACAAACTGAGCCAAACGTGTCGTCATAAACAAAAATATATACTGTATTGCTCATAAAACAAAATAATATCATTTATTTGACTAATTTATAAGAAAGCTGCAAATTGAAAGTTATTGATGGATAACAGGGTACAGAAATCAATGATTTCTCTAGAGGGATCTTTTCCTGAAGATGATGCCTTAGAAGGGACTATATAGTCTTTAGTATCTATATATTAGTATATAAAGATAAAACTTTGAACCCCTTTTTTAAGCATATTGTACGTGCGGAGTAGGAGGAGCTTTGGCATAGTTAAAGTTATATAGAGGAGGACTGCAGAAAGTAAAAACTTACTGACTTTCTTTTACCCGCGAATCTGCTCGCTTATTTTATTTTGACCCTTCTTGCTGCGCCAGCGGTCACGGGTTTGAGTCCCTCTGGGGGCTTTCATTTGTGTGATGAGCAGGAATATTTGTACTCCAGTCATGGGTGTTTATATTTATAATATGTATGTATTTAAAAGTTATGTATGTATAATGTATCAACTAACTTTCTTTTTTTTTAACGTTGGGAAATGCATTTACGCACGAGATGTGGGACTCACCGGCAAAGCCAGTACTACCCACTAAAACCCAACAAAGCCTTCCCCCGTCTTAATGGGGCGTCGCAGGATCGCTTACGCATTCAACTACGACGCCCCGACGGCAGGTTTGCCGAAGCAGACCACAACATCCACGGGGTTGCTCCAAGGTCCACTCTGCTATCAGAGAAGTACCAGGAGCAACCCGCATGGTACACCGCCCTCCGAAGAGGGCCACCTCCCACCGCCCACCGAAGTGGGCCACCTCCCTGTGCGTTTCTTGGCTTCGCGCCCGGTTGGGTTGCCGGGCACTACTGAGCCCCCCCACCACGACAAGGTGAACGCACGTTGGGGGGGGGGGGGTATCAACTATCTGGTATCCATAACACAAGCCCCGTAGCTTACCATGGAACTAGATGGTGTTGTGTGTTAATGTCCTGATATATTTATATTTATGGAGATAAGTTTAAATAAAAAACAAAACTTGGTAGGCTCTTATTATTAGAAACTTTACGAGTTTGAACCCAGTATCATTATGGTGCGCTATAAAACATCCAGTTTTCATTGTAATGGTTTCTTTATTTGAAAATAATACGGCAATCGTAAACAAGGCAATGTATAAATGTACTTTTTATTGAGGAGATAAAGTTAAAATGAAATAAGTTAAAATATTTAAAAAGTAATATTTTTTACTAATGCCAGTGTAACGCGCTATTTTTTAACCAGGTTCCAAAAAGAAGGAGGTTCTATGTTCGTATTTATATATTTTTTTATGTATGTTCAACAATTTCTCGGAGACGGCTTAACCGACTTCGCTACTTTATACTGTATTCTATTAAAGTAGGTCTGAATACGAAATATCTGATCAGGTACCTATAGTAATAAAAAAACCATTTCAGTTATTGTCTATAAGCTAGATTCTTTTTATTTTTTTAATATCTGAAAGTCGGCTTTTATTTTATTTTTAAGTCTTTTTGAAATTTTTTTATTAACAGCTTTTTAGTTTTCATCAGTTACAATTTGGAGTTTTATTTAGTTATTTCTAATATCAAATTACTTTGAAACATATAAGTTGGAAACATATTTGTAATCGCCTCGTAAACAAATTGTATGTATATATAAATAAATATTATATAATATTGTTAAAGACACTATTTTTTATATTTCACTCACTAAATAACGATTATCTATGCTTCATCTTCTTTTGCCATTGATCAGTGCACGCCTACTACATTTTTGATTGTACATCTCTCTACAATTTTTGATTTTCAACTGCCACGTAAATGTGATTTTTACAAGCGACCTAGCTTGTGAATGTTTTTATACTTTAAATTAAATAAAGATTTACTTAGTAAGAAAGTAGTTGATATGTTTTTATACTCTGCCATAATTTTTTAGACAATTATGTACGATATATTCGTATAATATGTAATATATATAAATTTTAAAAACCAGAAAGCAGATGAGTAAAGGTTGACCTGAGTTTGGATCTTGTACTACATCCAAACTAATAAACAATTATGCAACGCGAATCGCTAGTTTTAATTGCATGAACATACAGACATTGCGTATTATTATATAATGTTACAACAAAGGATACGTTGTAAATTATTTATTTATAATCCTCTTTTACGAGCACAAGTCATTCTATAGCCTCATCACTAAGCTCTGTACCTTTTCGGGCAAATTCGTCTGGAATTCTCTCGATGTTCATATAAAATATACTGACAACTGCAGCTTAGATGCTGTGGAGAATATGAAATGAGCTCCTTTGATCATACTAAAGATATACTTATTTACATCTATCACGATCTATTTAGAAAATCTAGTGAAAATCTATGTATTATTTACGTACATTTTAACTGCCTCGGTGGTATAGTGGCTAACATGCACATTCGGAGGTCCTGGGTTCGCGTTCCGGGTCAGGTCAAATTTAGTTATTGAGTCTTCCTGTATAGTAAGCCTCAGTAACAGCCCGGAGTTGGGAAGTTGGCGGTGTTTCACCCCCGTGCCTCGGAGAGCACGTAAAGCCGTCGGTCCTGCGCCTTAACTCTCACCGGTCGTGTCGAGCAATTGTCCTATCGGACTATAAGAGTGAAAGAAACAGAGAGTGCACTTGTGTCTGCGCGTACACGCACTGCACTTTAATATCTCCTGCGCAGATGGCTAGTCTCAAAGATTAGCAGACATGGCCGAAATCGATTGGGAAGACATTATTATTATTATTAGTACGCAATTTGAATTGACAAAAGAATATGATTATATGTATATATAAGACAATACTACTAATTTGATCTAGTGGGATAGCTTGTAAGGCTGTAGACCATAAGATCATGAATTTAACCTTGTTTTTTAAGCTATTGCATAGCTTCTATCGCGGGCCTTGAGCGTGGGGACCGAATCCAGAAATTCCGTAACGAAAAAAACCTAACACCCCCCACTCCGACCGGCACAGCGGTGAGCGGTTCCATCTATCGATAAATACCAGAACTTTTAATGACTTTTGGAAATATCACGCTTGTCTCTTTAGTTCAGCAACCCGCCTTTAGGTGGCATTGGTTGTATTGGAAAACTACCGTAATCAGCTGTTTGTGAGAAAGTATAGGTGTATAGGTATTTATCATCTATGTACAACAGTGAATATCTGTACTCGTATAATTTGTGTACAAAGTGTTTTAAATATGAATAAACAAAGTGCATTTATTAATAAAGAAAGTCACGAAAAAATAGTGAAAGAAAATGAGTTAGTACTCTATATACATTCATTTTATTATTATTATCACACATGCAGTATTATTTTTTGTTTTGTTAATTTATATATAATACTGCTATAATGATGATGATAACCAAAAATTTTGATATTAAAATAAGCTTGCGTAAGTTGATAAAAAATGCTATGCAATAGCTTTACCGCGGCAGTCTCCGAGTGCCACATTTAATTTTTTTCTCTGGATACAAAAGATGGTCATCCCACAAGTATATGAGATTAAAAGATGGCTTGTCTCATTGAAATTTTCGCCATAACCGATTTGACGACACATTTGGCTCAGTTTGTAGTGACCCTACATATTGTGTTAGCGGTCGCGAGTTCGAGTCCCGCTGGGGGCATTCATTTGTGTGATGAGCACGAATGTTTGTACTCAAGTCATGGGTGTTTATATTCGTAATATGTATGTATTTAAATTTATATATGTGCAATATACCAACTATCTGGTATCCATAACAAAAGCCTCGTAGCTTACCATGGAACTAAATGGTGCGGTGTTAATGTACCAACATATTTTATATTTTAATGTACACAATGTAACGTAATGAATCGAAAATATTCCGAAAGATAGCCAATTAATTATTTATGTGTTGTATACATAAATATTTAC
The DNA here is from genome assembly GCA_921882275.1 of Brenthis ino. NCBI lineage: Eukaryota > Metazoa > Arthropoda > Insecta > Lepidoptera > Nymphalidae > Brenthis > Brenthis ino. The sequence goes on from OV170225.1 coordinate 16,620,974, forward strand.
AATACTTAACTACTGGCATACATTTTAAAGTTATAATTGAATGGAGAGGAGTTTTTTTCTGATGTTTTAAGCTGAAGGCTACAGTATGAAACTTTTTATATTTATGGCAAAATAATTTATAAAAAAGAATATTTCCATATTTTAAACTTAAATAATTGGTCAAAGTGCATAGTATGTTTTTTTTCGATATTTATTATCGCGTTAATTATTTTATATTTATATACATACATATTATATACATTTGGTATTAGTATTAATATCTATACTAATATTATAAAGAGGAAAGATTTTTTTGTTTGTTTGTACCGAATAGGCTCCGAAACTACTGAAAAAATTATAACAAATATTAACAAATACAAAAAACTGGGTCGAATCTGTACATTAAATATTTTTTTGGAAAATCTTATTGAAATAGTCATTATTATCGATACAGATGCCAAATACTTGTATAGTGTTTAGAATTTTTGTCTGTCTGGGAACGCATCGTGAAAAAACCACTTGACAGATTTGGATACAATTTGGTATGATGATAGCTGGTTATCTGGGTCAACATATAGAATAAATTTTACTGTTGGAAAATATCTCATCTCTGAGAAATTTATACTAAACTTTAATATGTAAAATTTTCATTATACTTTAAACCTAATGATGTATGACAAAATCGAGAATAGTAGCATAAACAGCAAATCACGCTACTATTGTTTACTTTGACATTTATTTTGGCGGATTCCGTCAATATTACCACCACCTTTACCCACATTGTTCTCTGTATTATCTGTGTTACTCTGTTAATATGCAATAAAGAATATATATATATATATATATATATATTATATATATATATATATATATATATATAAGAGGCAGTGGTAGCCCAGTGGTAACGCGCTCGCTTGGGAAACCGAGTGAAGCGGGTTCAAATCCCGGGTCTCGCACCTCTGATATTTTTATGTGCGAATCATTTCTAACATGATTACCACTTGCCTTACGGTGAAGGAAAACATCGTGAGGAAACTTGCATGTCTGAGAGAACTTAGCAAGTTTTCGAAAGACATGTGAAGTCCGCCAACCCGCACTTGGCCAGCGTGGTGGACTATGGCCTGATCCCCCTCGTATTGAAGGGAGGCCCGTGCCCAGCAGTGGGACGTTAAAAAGGGCTGAACACACACACACATATATATATATTTATATATATAATTCTTTAGTCCACGTATAATATTAATAGTATATTTTTTAGTAATCATGAGTATTTTGATAAAATAAAATGACTTTGCAGAATATACGTATCCCAAAAGCTCCCTCTCTGAAAGATGCTAGCAGCGCTAAAAAAAAATCTGCTGACTAAACTTTCTCATGCGTCCCCTCGCCCCATATTGTCAAGGATGTTAACACTACAAATTGAATAGGCACGAATAACAAATAAATAATAAATTAAATAAATATGTTGGGACATATATACACAGCACCATCTAGTTCCATGGTAAGCTACGAGGGTTGTGTTTTGGATACCAGATAGTTGACACACTACAACTACCCATGACTGGAATACAAAATGAATGCCCCAGCGGAACTCGAACCCGCGACCGCTGGCACAGCAAGTACTGCACTACAAACTGAGCAAACGTGTCGTCGCAATAACAATATTCTCTTAACCAAATGTAATTCAGAGCAATCAATCACACATAAAATAAATAAAAATATATTAATAATGATAGTACTTAAATATTTACGTAAATACAAGACATTCTATATTCCTTACACTCTATATTCCTTACACTCAATATTCCAGTGGGAAGGTAATCCGACACGACTGGAAAGAGATCAAGCCATCAAAACCAACAACATACAGCCAATTAAATCCTATACAATATATAAAGCCTAACCAATCTTTATGTAAAATAATAAACTTCAAATTTCAAAACAGAATAAATTCTCCATATTGTTTTCCTAAAATATTCAATAATGATTATGTCAAATTTCAACCACTAACATATTTTTTGTAGGCGAACACCCGTAATTCTGTATCTGTATCTAGCCCCTTTTAATGTCCCACAGCTGGGCACGGGCCTCCCTTCAATACGAAGGGGATCAGGCCATAGTCCAACACACTGGTCAAGTGCGGGTTGGCGGACTTCACGTGTCTTTCGAAAACTTTATAGGTTCTCTCAGACATATAGGTTTCCTTACGATGTTTTCTTTCACCGTAAGACAAGTGGTAATCATGTTGGAAATGATTCGCACATCAAGATATAAAAGGTGTGAGACCCAGGATTTGTATCCGCTTCATTCACTTGTAAACCACTGGGCTACCACTGCCTCTCTAATGATTAATAATGAACAAATAATTATTCAGCCCCCATTCAGTTCACTCATGGGAGGATCATTAGATTTGACAGGCACAGGATTGGCAAAATTCGTACTTTTTTTAACAGTAGTAAGTTTCTCTCAAACATACAGGTTTCTTCACAATGTTTTCTTTTGCCTTAAAAGCAACTCGTAATCATGTTGAAAATTTTTCGCACCTGATGTCTTAGAATTGTGAGACTCAAGTTTGAATCCACTTCAATGGGCTAAGTCGTAAGTCTAAGCTTTCGTATACAAAATATAATTTTTAATATTAAATGAACAATCCTTTTATATATTATACTAGCATTGCCCGTGGCTCCGCCCGCGTTTAGATGACCATAAACCAAATTCTTAGGTTTTACATATTAGAATTCTCTTACATTGCAGTTTTTGTATTTGTCCTCAGAAATGAGATATTTTCCCGCAGTAAAAAGTATCTTATATGTTAACCCGGATAACCAGTTATGACCATACCAAATTTCATCAAAATCTCTCCAGTGGTTTTTCTGTGATGCGGTAACAGACAGACTAACAGACAAAAATTGTAAAAACTATAGATTCAGCCTCTGTATCGATAATAATGTTTATTTCAATAAGATTTAAAAAAAAAATAATGTACAGATTCGGCTTAGTTACAATTTTATTATATGTATAGAAGATAAAATTTCAAGTATCTCGGAAAATATTCTAACGATTTGGATCAAATGTATTTAAGATTTAGCTTTTTATTATAGGTGTCTTCCCTGAAGAAAATGTCATTTACATCTTATCCAAAATAAACACGATTTTATAAAACCACTAGTGATTTAGGTGCCCAGTTACATACATATCTATACTAATATTATAAAGAGGCAGAGTTTGTTTGTTTTAACGCGCTTATCTCAGGAATTGCTAAAAAGATTTGTAAAATTATTTTTGTATTAGATAGCCTGTTTATTGGGGAAGGATATAGGCTATATATATATATATATATATATATATATATATATATATATATACTAATATTATAAAGAGGTAAAGTACCTCAACGATGAGAGATATATGATTCTGAGAAATATGATTCTAATAAATGTTCTAGAGCTTAATAATGCCTACAAAAAAGTCAACGACAGCATATGTCTAACTTTTATATTTAAGTTACAAAAAGTAGTTTTTTATATTAAAAAAAAAACAATTTAAATCGGTAGGTCATGTTTATTGGTCATATTATCAACAATTATGAATTCTTATCAAAATAAACAAATTAATCTTCTAAAATGTTTAAAACAAAAGACTTTTCCCTTTTACTGCATATAATTTGGACAAATGGTTAAAGAGATAATACAACATATTCGTAGGTATGGAAGAACCCGAGCGAGCTGTTTGTCTGTTTTTCTCTTTGTACGGGGTAATCTCCGTTTCTATTGGACCTATTTAAATAAAATTTTGCATGGTGGTATATATCCCCGGGCAACATATTAGATACTTTTCATCCCGGAAAATTAAAGAGTTCCCGTGGGATAGTTAAAAAACTATAACAACTTATACAGCTTAGTACACAAAATTTACTGATTGGATTTTAATGAAACTTTAATAATATAGTTCATACATGACAAAAACAAATCAGCAACTTTTCATCCCGGAAAATTAAAGAGTTTCCGTGGGATCGTCAAAAAACTATAGTAACTTATACAGCTTAGTACATAAAAACTACTGATTGGATTTTGATGAAACTTTACAATAATATAGTTCATACATCAGAATAACAAATAGGTTACTTTATATCCCAGAAAAATGTACTTTTCCCGTGGGATAGATGTTTTTGTTTATTTGTAACGTTTTATGTACACAACATAAACCCCAAAACAATAGTTATTAAAAAAATGTCTGTTTGACTGTTTGCCTGTATGATAACTTATTGATCGTGTCAACATTTAGGGTACCTTTTGTATGTATGTTGTATTCAGCCCTTTTTAACGTACCACTGCTGTGCACGGGCCTCCCTTCAGTACGAGGTGGATCAGGCCATAGTCCACTACGCTGACCAAGTGCGGGTTGGTGGACTTCACATGTCTTTCGAAAACTTGCTAGGTTCTGTCAGACATGCAGGTTTTCCTTTACCGTTAAGACAAGTGGTAATTGTGTTAGAAATGATTCGCACATGAAAATATCAGAGGTGCGAGACCCGGGATTTGAACTTGCTTCACTCGGTTTCTCAAGCGAGCGCGTTACCACTGGGATACCACTGCCTAGATACCTTTTACTTAAAGAAAATCTTTCCCACGGGAAAATAGAATAACTAGTTTTATCGAGTCCTCCCTAGAAACCTTCCGCTGGCTAAGCCTTAAGACTTACATACATCAAAACAATATACTAAAAAATTGTAGGTCTTGAAAACTCCTACAGAAAAATTCTGAATAGTATATGTCTATCTCCTAAGTTACACTCGCAATATTTATTCTTATCTAGACCTATAATAAAACTTAGTCAAATCGATGTGCGCGTTTCACGCAAAAAGTAATCAACCGATTTTAACTTAATTTTGTATAGTGTTAAAACTTAGTGCTCGGGTTAACATTTAGAATACCTACAGGCAAATTATTCATTCCCACGGGAAAAAACAATAACTGGTTCTATCGAATTGTCCTTAGAAATTTATATGGCTAACGTTGGCTCATCAAACATTGTACAAGAAAATTGTAAGTCTTACAAAGGTCTATAGAAAAATTCTACATAGTATATGTCTATATCTCCTAAGGTACACTCGCTATAACTATTTTCATTATTATATAGTACTGTTTTATTATACGTTATTTATTCTATCTGAATATACATAAATGAATAATAAAACTGTAGAGGTCGAATGTCTGTACATAGATGGTAGAAAAAAATGCTGAAAAACGAGTCAGTTCTCTTCTTACATCCCGTAAGTAGAGAAATAGAACAAATCCAGATTTTTTTCAATTTTTTTCTTTCTCTGTCTGTTTGTCTATTTGTACGGGCTAATCTCCGATACTATTGAACCTATTTAAATGAAATTTGGTACTTTTGATTCCGGAAAATTAAAGAGTTCCCGTGGGATAGATCTGTTTGTACTTTTCTAGAGGTGAACCCGAGCGAAGCGAGGGTGAGCCGCTAGTATATATATATATATATATATATATATATATATATATATATATATATATATATATATATATATATATATATATATCATCCCAGAAAAATGTATGTGCTTCTCTTGGATGATTTTTCTAGGGACAAACCTGAAACAAAGCGATAGTGAATAGCTAGTAAATTATAATTTAACGCAAGTAAAGCCAAGTGAAATAAGTAGTATATTATTTTTATAACAAATTGAAATCTATGATGTACTCGACATGCTTTCAAATTTTTGATGAATCATCGCAATTGTTTATAGCTTTTTATATGAGGTTTTTATTACAAATCTACTACAAACGCAAATGGGTTTTCAGTTTTGTAAGACATACCTACGTGTTATAAAATTGTATACGGCTCTAGTTGTGTGTGGGTGTATGTGTTTGTTTGTGTGTGGTATTTTGTGGGATGTGACGTCATCATACTAGGTGATCATAAGCGTTAAGGACAAACCGCGTCTGACACGAACCTATAACAAATATTACAGCTACTTAGACATATTTAATCTCTCTAAATACGTCCTTAAAAAATATGAAAATGCTTAATATCTCCACATACCTATAATCTATATACATAGATGTACATAACTGTAAATATCTCTGTAACTACCATATACTTAATATGTATATGGTATATTATAACGTACTCGTATATATTATACACATTACACATAACACACATACACACATTTACTCACACACACACATTTACTCACACACACACATTTACGCACGCACGCACGCACACACACACACAAATTCTTTTTTCAATGTATGAGTACTCTGTTGTTCATTATAGGTATAAGCTATCAAAATAGACTAATCTAATTTTGGCCGTACTTGTTAATAACTTTGTGCTTAAACTGTATGTTTAGTCTTTTTGTAACTCTGTAAGATTACCAAATAAATAAATCTTAAGTACCAGGCGATCATAACTGATAAGGAATATATTTTGTTGTAAGAAAATCATGTGGCCTCTGTGCAGGCCTTATTTATGACATAATTCATGAACGAATGGCACACAGCGAAACGAACTTCTTTCCTACCGAGTGTCCCACGACACCTCCCGTTTTTTTTAATGAATAATTTTTTATAATATCTCAAGGGTGATTATAAACCCATTAAAGAAATTCAGTAAAGAAAATTTATTATCATATTAATAGGAATTAAAGTGCAAATATTATCTATACTAATAATAATATTATGAGTCACGTCTGTACATTAAATATTTTTTTGGAAAATGTTATTGAAATAATCAATATTATCGATACAGAGGCCGAAACTATAGTTATTAGAATTTTTGTCGGTCTGTCCGTGACCGCATCACAAAAAAACCACTGGACAGATTTTGATGAAAATCCGGGTCAACATATAGGATACTTTTTACTGCTGGAAAATCTCTCATCTCTGGGAAATCTATACTAAACGCTTAAACATACTCATTATACTAGTAGGGGAGTCACTAGTTTACAATTCAAATCAATAGATATCGTGCGAGAGTAAAAGAACAAAATGTGTTCTTGATTACGGTTAATGGAAGCTATTTAATTATTACGTAAGTGTCTGCTACGAGCATTAGGATAATGAAATATTTACTTGTGAAACTCTTATACTACATATCATAATAATATTTTAAATGTGTTAGTTTGTATGTCTGTGTACATTTGTCACCACTGAAACCATGAAAGGATTTAAATGAAAAGTTCACAAACTGTATTATGGAGTAATAATGATAGTAATGAAATTAGCCAAAAGCTGGCTCTGCCTTTACATATTATACTAGTCGTTAGTAGTAGGGTTCGTCCTTAGCTTGATTCCCAATAAAAACTTTCATCCCCATTTTCACTCCTTTAAGGTATGATTTCTGGGATAAAAAGTATCCTATGACCTTCCTAGAGTCTCAAACTATCTTCTTACCAAATTTCATCTACACCGGTTAAGTATATTCAGAGATTACCCCTTACAACGTCACAAACTCCAATACCTCTTTATAATATTAGTATAGACTAGCAGACCCGGACATGCATTGCTGTGGCATACATGTGAAAATCGTTAATTTTGCAATAAAAAAAAGAAATAATCGGGATTAAAACTATCCTAGGTATCTTTTAAGTTGAAACAAAACGCATATTTTGAAAAAAAATCGTTAACATCAGATAAGTAGTTTCGGAGTTCATCACGGACCAACATCGTGACACGGGAATTTTATATATTAAGATTATAAATATAAAAGCTATTTATTGATCCAAATGAAGGGAGTGAAAGTTTAGTTTATTATAATAACTGTTAAACTAAAAATGTACATCGACATCAAATTCGCTTTAAAGGCAACTATGCCATAGGTATCTAGTGGTCTTTTTTTTGGGGTTGCACCGAACCTTTATGATACATAAATAAATAGCGCAGGCGAAGCTGCGGGAAAATGCTAGTAGCCTAATTATTATTTAATTTAGTACGTAAAAACACCAAGTTTTAATTAAATCAGCCACAATGCACGGGCATGTTTATCCTTTTTTAATGAACTGTGTAAATTGTTTACATTTTAATTTATCAACCAATATGTCCTGTTCATAGCATTTCCTATCTGAGAGATATTCATAGTGTCAGTTACGAAATAGATGTTAAAATTTACATATTTACTTAGTTAAAATCTGTTTTGGTCAAAATTGTATGTTTTAAAATAGTATAATTATTATTTTTAAATCTTTTAAATCACACACAAACAGACGGACCGATTTTTTTAATTATTATTTTACTAAAATACTCCATTATTATGTATACTCGTTCTTTCATATACATTTAGTAAAAAGCTGTTATTTTGATATTACAAACAGACAATTCAATTTTGTTTATTTGTATAGATGTAAGTCTCAGTGCTTGACCCAAGAATTGAATCCACTTCACGCGGCTTTCTGAACGAATGCACTATATATGTACTACGATGTGTGTGTTATGTATGTTTGTATTTACATATGCTAAAAACCAATCATTATATAAGAGTGCTCGTTATAGAGTCGTTGTGAGCTCCACTCAGTGGTTTATTGAGTAATAACTGCTGTAACAGGCTTTAAACGTCCACAGAAAATGCCATTTTCATTTATTTTTTAACCCATCTGACCGCAGAATCGTTGGTAGTTTGTAATACCAAATAAAAGGTAGAAAATTCGATTCTCGTTCCGTAAATTGTATGTATATTGGATCTATAGAATATACCTATATGTTGTCTTCTATCCTACATATGTATAATAAAATTGTAACCAAGCCGAATCTCTACATTAAATATTTTTTTGGAAAATCTTATTGATATAGACATTAAGTATTATCGATACAGAGGCTGAATCTATAGTTTTTAGAATTTTTGTCTGTCTGTTAACACCGCATCACGGAAAAACCACGGAAGGGATTTTGATGTATTTTTGTACTATAATAATAATATAATAATAACCTTTATTTCAGATGTAAGTACATCCATATATTTTTAATTGGTTAGTAACAATTATACTTAATACTATGTTAGTATTGTTAGTATTTTTTGCATAAAATATTATTTATTTATTTTATTATTTATCTTAGCCCAATGGCTAACTCCATCCAGTGTTTCTGAAAGGGGCAGTCCATTTTGGCCGAAATACACTTTAAAATACTGTTGTTGCTTTCCCGTAGACGCTGCATCAAAGAAATAGCTTTCTTGCGCATAATGGCATGAAACCCATCTGTGTGTGCCTCTGCGAACATCTTTGAAGCACTACAACGCCACGGCAGCCCCAGCAGCATTCTAAGGGCATTATTATATTGCACACGCAAGGCGTTGTAGGCCCGGCGCGAATATGCCATGATAGCTGGTTATCCGGGTCGACATATAGGACATATCTATACTTATAATATTATAAAAAGGTAAAGTTTGTGAGTTTGTGAATTGTGAGCTTGTGAGTTTGTGACGTTGTAGGGGGTAATCTCTGGATCTACTAAACCGATATGCGAATTAATGCCACCCAGAGGGACTCGAACCCGCAACCGCTGCCACAGCAAGTAGGGTCACTACAAATTGAGCCAAATGTCATGAAAAATCTCATAAAACTTGCATATGCCTGCATTTTCACCGTAAATACAAAAGTTAATCGCACTATTTCTGTTGTTTTACTATAAAAAGTACATTTTTCTCTGAAATCGTAGTAAAACTATTGAGGTATCAAAAGACAATAAAATGCTTTCGATCATAAAATTTTAAATGTTCCGGTAAATTCTTGTCATTCGTTCCGAAATGACCATTTATTGTAATTTAAGTTCTGATGACGATGTATTAAAACTGGATTCGAGTCAAGCTTAACGTTAATCTATACTACGAGTATTGACATTTAAGTAAATTTATTGCAAACGTATTTTTATATACAAACTACGAACATATAAATATAATATATAAAAATCTCGTGTCACAGTGTTTGTAACAAAACTCCTCAGAAACGGCTTGACCAATGCTTATGAAATTTTGTGTAAGAATAGGACGTAAACTATTTTTCATACCCCTAAGTGATAAGGGTGGTCCACCCTAGGGACGAACCCGAGTAGAGCGATGGTGAGTCGCTAGTAAGTAAATAAATAAATATCTGAGGACATTAACACAGCACCATCTAGTTTTATAGTATGCTACGAGGCCTATGTTATGGATACCAGATAATTCATACACTACACATATATACATACATATTATAAATATAAACACCCATAACTGGAGTACAAGCATTCGTGCTCATCACATTAATGAATCCCCCAGCGGGACTCGAACCCGTGACCACTGGCACAGCAAATAGCATCTCTTAAACGCTCACTTTCCAGTATTTTTAGGGTGCTAGTGTATTGTGACTTCTCAAAACTATAGGATAAAATCTAAAATAAAACCTCGAATCTAAAATCAAGTCATATTATATTGCATCAAGAACTTTAGGCTATAGAGCATACATACAAACAGTTCACACTCGAAATACATTACCCTACCTTTAAAGAAGTCGGATAAAACATCCTGGAAAAAATCCTCCTACTAACATGTACTAAAAAGCTAAAAGAAAGAGTATCGTATATACAAACAAAAATACAATACCTCTGAGAATTAATAGATACCCAGAGTCAAACAACAAAGTTTCAAGTGCTCGTTAATGCGATTTAACGTCTATCCCTCACGAGGATATAAATTGAGTAGTATAACATCGTTGAAATATATATTGTACTAGCATTGCTCGCGGCTTCGCCCGCGTGCAGGTGACCAAAAACCAAATTCTTAAGTTTTACATATTAGTATACTCTTACAATGCTGTTTTGTATTTTTCTTAGAAATGAGATATTTGCCTGCGGTAAAAAGTATCCTATATGTTGACCTGGATAACCAGCTATCATCCTACCAAATTTCATCAAAATCTGTCCAGTGGTTTTCTCGTGATGCGGTAACAGACAGACAGACGGACAGACAGACAGACAGACTAAAATTCTAAAAACTACAGATTAGGACTGTGTATCGATAATAATGTCTATTTCAATTAGATTTTCCAAAATATATTCAATGTACAGATTCGACTTAGTTACAATTTTATTATATGTATAGATGGAGATAAACTTTGTTCCATGACTTTTTTTGGTTTGACATTAACTAGTTTTTATTTGCGACTCCGCTCGTTTCGTACTACAATTAAAAAGTGTTCGCATCGTCTGTCCACAGAGTAATGAAGACAGAGTGTCATAAAATTAAACATAAAGCCAAACGATATTAACGTTTTAAAATAGTATGCAAATGATAATTTTGATATTAAGTGATAAGTAAATAAATATTTAAAAAAAAACGAACTTTCAGTTTAATTCATTAATTTTACATAATAAAATAATTAATTTTATATAATATATCTCATTTTATATAAACAAAATCTCTATAACCTATTTGAAACTATAAATGAAAACGAAAATAATTATGAAAGGTAATAAATATTATCTAAAACGCGCAGAGTATGTAAACGCTCACTATTCCAGTATGTTAGTAAACTAGTGTATTGTGATCAAAATCGTAGGATAAAATTTAGAATAAAACCTGGAATCTAAAACCAAGTCTTTTTATATTGCATCAAGAAGATCTAATCTAATTGCATCTAATATTAAAAAAATAATAATAGAGTACTGTAATATTATTTAATTTTCCGTGACTTATAGGGGAAATTACTAAGGTTATGGACCTTATTATCCTTTATCCTCTTTCTATATCAATAGTATAAAAATATAATGTTAAAATAGAAAAAAACATAAATATAATTAGCAACTTTCATCACGTATTACGTCGCACACGCCCTCGTGACGTTATTGTGTTAGTTTGCCTTAAGTTGGTAAGTAATGCGATCAAAACGATTTATTGTGATAAAAATAATACATATAATAAAATTGTAACTAAGCTGAATCTGTACATTAAATATTTTTTGGAAAATCTTATTGAAACAGACATAATTTTCGATACAGAGACCGAATCAGCTATTTTTTAGAATTTTTGTGTCTGTCTGTTACCGCATCACGAAAAAACCACTGGAGAGATTTTGATGAAATTTGGTAAGGTGATAGTTACTTTAGTTAGATACTTTTTACAGCAAGAAAATATCTCATTTGTGAGAAAAAATACAAAAACTGCAATGTAAGAATATACTAATCTGTAAAACCTAAGAACTTGGTTTTTGGTCATCTAAACGCGGGCGGAGCCGCCGGCAATGCTAGTCTACATATAAATAGGCAAAAACAAAACAGTTCTGTACATTTACTGCTCTGTTTGTCAACCGATTTTCTTTTTTTATATAATGTAACGCAGCTACAGATTTGGCGGGTTTTAAGTGCCGCCAATCTACAGCGGTGGCGTTAATACGTAAGTACCATCGTAACTCACCATGGAACTAGATGGTGCTGTGTGTTAATGTGCTAACATATTTATTATTTATTTTACAACCACTAGTTATTTTGCTGTTGATGATAGGATTAATGTGTGATTCATTTGAGGTTTGATAAATCCACCTTTAATGGTGAAATGTTTTCCTAAAATTTATATAGAACGACCCTTAAGAAGTAAGGAAAAAGCATTTAATTATCTTTATCTCATTAATATCCCTATACAACCCTTACCTTTATTAACGAAGATACATACACAAAAAAATACAACTAAGTTGCGTGATTAGGTTTGCTAAATATATTTATTTATATGTAAAAAGGCAATGGTAGCCCAGTGGTAACGGGCTCGCTTTCGAAACCGAGTCAAACGGGTTCGAATCTCGGGTCTCGCACCTCTGATATTTTTATGTGCAAATCATTTTCAACATGATTACCACTTGTCTTAACGGTGAAGGAAAACATCGTGAGGAAACCTGCATGTTACAACAACTTTACAAGTTTTCGTAAGTCATAAGCAGTCCGCCAACCCGCACTTGGCCAGCATGGGGACTATGGCCTGATCTCTCTCATATTGAAGGGAAGCCCATGCCCAGCAGTGGGACGTTAAATAGGGCTGAATGCAACAATACAAAAATGCAAAGACAATTCAGTACCTTTTTCTCCTCTGTTTGTCAAAAAAATTTCTTTTTTCTTTGTTTAGTAGCTAATAGCTATTGACAAGCTTTAATGTTATCAATAAAAAAAAGATTACGGTCGATTTTCGACCACTGGAAGCACTACACATAGAATTTGATGCAAGTGGTTTTTAAAATATGTACCAAATATTATTTATCCAATCATTTTATATATACAGTATTTAAAGCGATTGCTAACAATATGAAAAATGCGCAAGAGCATAAGTAAAGCAATATTTTCGAATTGCCTCAAATAAATTTATGTTTATATGGAGCATAACTTAAAACACTTCGTATTTTTCTATTAATCTGGAATTTTCAAATATTTATATATCAAAAATATCTGAGTTGAAAGCAAATGTTAGAATTAGCATATAATCATAAAGTTTTCAAATGTGGCTGGCTTTAAAATTGTCTATCATAAATTTTGTGAGGTACTAAAAAAAAATATAGTAAACACTGCAAGCGAAAAAGTAAAACTGTACATCTGCGAAAGTAACATAAAATACGTTAATAGGAAAATTCCTCTCACCATCCCAACTTGGCACTGGTACCTGCATAAATAACAAACTTAAAGCTACGAAGCTTAGAATTGATTTGTTTTCTATGTGTCCCTTTACTAGAACAAAGTTATAGCAAATGTAATAGGTCGAAGGTCGTATATTCGATTCTGCTACGGAGTAATTCTCAAAAGTAATTGCTTCGGTCTAGTGGCTGGCATGTTCGGTCACAGATCCAGAAGTCCTGGGATCGAGTCCTGGTTCGGGCTAAATTTAGTTATACTGCCAAGAAGTTGTTGAAAAAGTTGGGTTTACCCCCATGCTTCGGAGAGCAGGTAAAGCCGTCGGTCCTGCGTCTTACTCTCACTGGTCGTGCCTATTAATCGTCCCACCATAGTATGAGAGTGTGTTTTGTGTATCTGTGGACACACTTGTGCACTATAATATCTCCTGCGCAAATGGCTAATCACAATGAGATTGGCCGCCGGGGCTGAAATCGGGAGGACTCACGACAGATTTTGTAATTATTATTATTATTAATTCTCAAAAAAAACTGTGCTGTTGTAAAAATAGTGGCTTACCATTGCTTCACTTAGTGCGCTAAATATCTCTTGCTTTTATAATACGACGATTTGCTCTCGCTTCAATACAAAATATCAACTTCCTTTTAATTTCAGTACATGGTATAATAATAACATCATCTGTATGTATTTGTATGTATGTATCAAAAACAAAAGGACTTTCATCTATACTAATATTATAAAGAGGTAAAGTTTGTGAGTTTGTGGGCTGTAGGGGGTAATCTTTGGATCTACTAAACCGATTTAGATGTTTGGTAAGAAGTTAATTTGAGACCCTGGGAAGGACATAGAATAGTTATCCCGGAAATCATCCCTTACGGGGGTGAGATGGGGATGAAAGTTTGTATTGGGAATCAAGATAGGGGCGAACCCGAGGGAAGCGAGGGTGAATCAATAGTATAAACATATATTAACCAGCATAAGGGCGGCGCGATATAATCGAAAAAATATTATGTGATACAAACAAGCTTCATTTCTCACCAAAAGCATAAATATGAAATTTCATATCCATAACTTCAGAAATTATGGGTTCCGCATACAAATCCCTTGTTTTTACCCCAAGTTTTATTATAGCATAGTAACAAAGGCTAGCATTTAACGACATAAGTTATATATATAGCTCCCATACAAAACTTTAGAGATATCGTCATTTTAATCACGAGGGCCCTACTGGGTGGCCCTTTAACATATGCCCGAAGTTCCCAAGACGTGGCCCCCCATACGAAGCGTTATGTCCTTTTTAAAAATAATGGTTTATGCGTAAAGACATGAAAAACAAACAAACAGACAGAAAGAGCTACTTTTGCATTTATAAAATATTATATAATATTTTATAAATGCAAAAGTAGCGCTGCGCTTTCTGTCTGTTAGAATTGGGTATATAAAAATGTTTTTTTATTATTTGTTTATTTGTCTTTTTTTATATACGTAATACATATGTATAAATGTTACCTTTCAACTACTTAACATATAAATTAACCGTAGCACACACTGCGTGTCAAATTACGTATGACATGAAAATGGATTTTAGGCTGTTTTTGTCGCTTTTAATATATAATTTTATATTATTATATTTAAATTGATATGAAAACTAGCTATATTGTTAAACATAATATACTACATATATTATTTTCAAATTGTCAGCAAAGTTGGCAAAATTTCGTCTATAATACACTAGCGACTCACTCTCGCTTCGCTCGGGTTCGTCCCTAGGTACGTTTTAACTGTTAGTACGAAATAGAAAACTTAGAATTTTTCGATTATTCTGTACTATAATATGCATGTATTATACATATATACATATAAACCTTCCTCTGGAATCACTCTATCCATTAAAAAAAACCGCATCAAAATCCGTTGCGTAGTTTTAAAGATCTAAGCATACATAGAGACAGACGGACAGCGTGAAGCGACTTTGTTTTATACTATGCAGTGATATTTATCGGTATGGTACAATAGCATCAAATAAGTCAAAATAAATCGTCAGAACCAATCAAATAAATTCAATCTCGAATATTTTTTGATTCACAAGTTCTTGTAGAAGTCTAATGAATTAAAGTTAAATTTCTGAATTCTAATATCCAAAACAAATGATTTAAACTTAATGGAATCACAAACCTCCAAAAACCTTTTTAAACTTTGACATTTATAATATTAATAAAATAGCCAATTGTCTGCCACAGCTTATTAACTTCTTACTGTAATCTGGCTTAAAATGTTCATGTAAGAGATGTTAATTTATAAAGCTTAATTAAGCCAAAATTTCAATTATCAATTATTTAAGGTAATAACCTTTGTAAAAACTTAATTTGAATCTACACTTTAAAATATCTAGTTTCATTTAAATCATACAAAATAAATGAAACTCGAAAAGACATTAATCGTAACAAAAGATTTGTTAAATTAACAAAATAATTTATAATCACATCTAAACTATTAAGCACTAGCATGTGCCTGCGTGTCTGCTCGCTAAATAAACTATTATTTTATGTACAACTAGCATTGCCTGCGGCTCCGCCCGCGTTCAGATGACCAAAAACCAAATTCTTAGGTTTTACATATTAGTATACTCTTACATTGCATTTTTGTATTTTTTCTCGCGGTAAAAAGTATCCTATATGTTGACCCGGATAACCAGCTATCACCATACCAAATTTCATCAAAATCTCTCCAGTGGTTTTTCTGTGATGCGGTAATAGACAGACAGACAAAAATTCTAAAAACTATAGATTCAGCCTCTGTATCGTTAATAATGTTTATTTCAATAAGATTTCCAAAAAAATATTTAATGTACAGATTCGGCTTCGTTACAATTTTATTATATGTATAGATTGCTTCGCTCTTAAGCTAAGATATTCTGATCTCCCATTGACAGCCATACAGTCATTGGCGGCACAAGTTTTAAATGATATCCCTTTATGGAAGAAACCTAATACTCGATCTGTATTTTTTATATAAAAAATAAATATCATAGTAAAATGTATATATTCAGTCCTTTTGACGTCCTAGTTAGGTACGGTCCCTCCTTCACTACAAAGGGTGATTAGGTCGTAGCCCACCACGCTGGACAGATGCGAGTTGGTGGGTTTCACATATCTTTCGAAAATTTCTAGGTTGTCTCAGACATGCAGGTTTTATCGCAAGACAAGTGTTAATTATGTTAGAAATAATTCGCATATGAAAATATCAGTGCGAAACCGGGGTTTGAACCCGCTTTACCACTGAGCTACCACTGCCATATTATAGTAAAATTTAAGATATAAGTATCAGTACTATATAAATATTTACATAATTACAGTTCTAACCACAAAACGTTATCATGACTCAGCTTAGAAGCCAAGCTCCCATCACCCGTATATGTGCCAAACACAATAATATGAATTGCCTTATTTTAAATAGAATATTCTCAAAGTTTGGTTAAGCTTTATAGCCTATTTTTTACTTTGAAAATAAATGCGCATCCTGCTTGGAAATTTAAAAAGTTTTCAAATTATGGTCAATTTGTAAATATACTACATAGCTATTTATTAGTCACCCCCGTCTGACTTTTTCTAATTTTAGCTTTTGCTATTTATTATCTCCGTAAGCACTTCATTTATCTATACTGAAAAATAAAATTGAAGTGTCTGTTTGTAATGTAAAAATAACAGCTTTTTAATAAATGCATACGGTACTTATAAAAAAAACCTTTTTGAAATGTTTGTCTGTCTGTCTATTTGTTCCGGCTAATCTCTGAAACGGCTGGATCAATTTTCACGGGACTTTCACTTCTAGATAGCTGATGTTATAAGGCGTAACTTAGGTTTATAAGGTGGTTTACGATTTATTTATATAGATTTACATAAATCAAACTAATGCCAGGACATGGTTTTATGTAAACAACGTCCCTTGGTGCCTTTCAAAATTATAATATTATATTGCTACAAATATTACAGCATAATATATTTTAACAGAATACTAAGTATAATAAAATAAGTACTAGATTCTAGGTTCTTTTATACCGTAATTTAATCTAGATTCAGACCTCGTTTTCACGCCTGGACGGAGTGTAATATTTTTCAAGACTAATAGACAAATCAATTCAATGAGTAAAACAATATCATACATACATATAAGGTTTGAAGTTTATATATTATCCTTGTATTTTGTATAACCTTACTAAACAGGCTCAGGGGTCGGTATTTGTTTTATATAGGAGAGGTCGTAGGTTCGAATTTAAAGTAGTCAAAGAGCAATACTCAGTATACTTAGTAATTTAATTGTGGATTTAAAAAATATATAAGGAAATTTCCATTATCACTTTCATCCTCCATTCAATACTTTTGGGAGATGTAATTTTACAAAAAGCCTCCTTAGTTAAACTAGCTTGATAAAGAATTCTTAAGAAGTCCCTAGGTGCACGGATTTTGTTCGCAATTTCATAGGTTTTAATTTTTTTGTGCCTAAGCCCCAATCCTTTTACCTAAATAAAAGTAATATGTTAACCCGGATAATCAGCTATCACCATACCAAATTTCATTAAAATCCCTCCAGTGGGATTTCCGTGATGTGGTCACAGACAAACAGGCAGACAGACAAACAGACAAAAATTCTAAAAACTTTTAGTGGCAGTGCTGACGCGCACATTTTGATTATATAGCATTTGTGTCGCGCCACGAACCCCAGTTGTCCCGTAACCGCCTACCGATTCGCTTGTCAATTATACCCCTTAGTTTCTCACTTATGTTATTATTAAAGTATATATTGTGCTAGAGATATTTGTAGGAAACTTAAAGTGAATATAAGAAATATATGTAACTTTGGACGTTTGATTATCCCTCTGCATCCTCCCCAACGTGCGTTCATCTTGTCGTGGTGGGGGGGGCTCAGTAGTGCCCGGTAATACAGCCGGGCGCGAAGCCAAGAAACGCACAGGGAGGTGGCCCACTTTGATGGGCGGTGGGAGGCGGCCCTCTTCGGAGGGCGGTGTACCATGCGGATTGCTCCTGGTACTTCTCTGATAGCAGAGTGGACCTTGGAGCAACCCCGTGGTTGTTGTGGTCTGCTTTGGCAGACCTGCCGTCGGGGCGTCGTAGTTGAATGTGTAAGCGATCCTGCGACGCCCCATTAAGACGGGGGAAGGCTTTGTTGGGTTTTAATGGGTAGTACTGGCTTTGCCGGTGAGTCCCACACCTCGTGCGTAAATGCATTTCCCAACGTTAAAAAAAACCCTCTGCATACCTAACTATAGTGAACACGCATTATTCACCCACACACACTAAAAACTATATATTCGGCCTCTGTATCGATAATAATGACTATTTCAATAAGATTTTCCAAAAAATATTTAATGTACAGATTCGAATCAGTTAGAATTTTATTAAATGTATTGATAGATAGATAGATTTATCACACATTTTTCTTTAACACATAACAGATGGTATAAATAAATATAAGTAAAACTTTACAATTAATTCGAATAATAAATTTTAAGCTTAATCAATATAAGTACTGAGCATAAACAATTGTCAAAGGAAGTGGAAAATACTTTACAAGCCATTAAATACAGCAAAGCTTTGTGGAAAGTCCACACACAATCGTCCGCATTACAAAAGCTTTCCGAGAACAAACAAGTAATTCACGAAAAACGTTTAGTACTTATATGCAAAAATATAAATTACATATATACATGACGACACGATTGGCTCAATTTGTAGTGACTTTACTTGCTGTGCCTGCAGTCGCGGGTTCGAGTCCCGCTGGGGGCATTCATTTGTATGATCGAGCATATGTTTACTTTTACTCCAGTCATGGAAATTTTTATATTTATAATATGTATGTATTTAAAGTTATATATGTGTAGTGTATCAACTATCTGGTATCCATAACACAAGCCTAGCTTACCATGGAACTAGATGGTGCGTTAAGTGGTAACAATTTTTTTATTATTTATTATTACTTTATATTATAGATTAATGTTATTATTCTATGGTTTCTGTGAAGTTAAATATGGTGAAGAATGTATATCTAAATACCTATCTCTATAGTCTAAATACGTCCTCTGGCAAGGTTTCTTACATCCGGTAAGAACATCCGTCCGTTGCGAGAAAATTCCTGACTAAAATATGTAAATATATGAGAAATATGTATTTTTTTATTCTAGTTATTTATCTTACTGAAGTATACTTTTATTACTCTTTTCTAATTAATCAATTTTAAAGTTTCTAAGCTTTCATGTGCTTTTTTAATTCTTTACTAGCGTTTTCCGCGGCCCCGCCCGCGTTGTTTAACTATATATATATTTCTATATCTTTATAAACTATAGCCTATGTGTTAATGTAATTTAAAAACTATATAACTGTAAATTGGATCAAAATCTGTTCAGCAGTTTTTGCGTAAAAGAGAGACAGACACATACATCGATACAAATTTTGCGTTTATTATATTAAGAACAAAATTGCAAATCGTTTGACAAACAGATGAGAAAAAGGTACTGAACCGTTTTGTCTTTGCCTACGAGTTAACATTTAACAGTTAGTATAGATTTCTTAGAAATAATCCTATGTGCTAACCCGGGTTTTATCATCATTCCAAATTTCATGAAAATCTGTCCGTGGTTTTCTCGTGATGCATTTCCAGACAGACAGAGAAAAATTTTTGAAAACTATAGATTTTCTACTATACAACTATAGAGATTCTGTATCGATAATAATTATTATTTCAATAAGATTTTCTTAATAATATTTAATGTACAGATTCAACTCAGAATTTTATTATATGTATAGATGATGTAATTTTTTATGTCCAGTAGATTTTATGTCGAGTCCACTTAAAATATTTTATATATGTACCTACTTCAAAAAAATAAGTTTTACGGGTAAACCCGTAAAACTTATTTTTTTAAAAGATTCTTGAGAATTAAGTAAGAATTTTTTTTTTTATACCACGTTGGTGGCAATCAGGCATGCGGCCCGCCTGATGGTAAGCGGTTACCGCAGCCTATGGACGCCTGCAACACCTTAGGCATCACATGCGCGTTGCCGACCCTTTAAAAACCTATTTACTCCCCTTTTGAAGGACCCCATACTGTAGCCCTCTGGGAAAACCTCGGCAGGGAGTTCATTCCACAGCGAGATGGTCCGTGGGAGAAAGTTCCTCTGAAACCGAACTGTACGGGACCATTTGGGTTGCAATGTGTGAGCATGAACTCGCTGTCGATGGCGAGCGGTGCGGTGATAGAAGAAGAAAATATGCTATATTAAATAATTGTGTACATATATATATGTAAAGGTATCCATTATTTCATTCTGGTATATGGTTTTTGTCAGAATAAACCAGTTAGCTCAGTCACATTTGAAATATACAGCAGGAAAATGAAATAGCGTGCTCGCATCGCAGTTTTCATCCAATTTCTTTGTAACATGATCTTCGAGATACGAGTGAAAAGGCGTTCTCTAAGCGAATGCGGTTTACGGAATTGTGTTAAAGAACTGAGTATACAATACATATATACATATCTGTGTTTTAATGTTATGTTATAATATGTAAATTATAATAATTGATCTAACTACATGCGAGAGTAAATATGCCGCTTGACGGATTTGGATGAAATCTATACTAATATTATAAAGAGGTAAAGATTGTGAATTTGTGACGTTGTAAAAATGAAATGCTTTATAGCTTCGTAGATTACTAGTAGCTCTTGACAGACACTGGAATGATCACGCTGCAACGGCCATAGGAGGTAACCTCTGGATCTACTAAGCCGATTTAGATGAAATTTGTTAAGAAGATAGTTTTAGACCCTGAGAAGGACATAGGATACTTTTTATCCCGGTAATCATTCCTTAAGAGGGTGAAAATGGGGATGAAAGTTTGTATTGGGAAGCAAGCTAGAGACGAAGTCGCTACTTTAGTATAAAAATAGATTACCGATCATTAGCCGATCATCATCGGCCAACGATTATAAATATAATAATTAGAATGTGTGTGTTTGTATGTTTGTTACTAATTCATGCGGAAACAGTTGGATGGATTTCAATGTTTAAGTACAAATATGTAGATTATAATCGATAGTAACACATAAGCTCTTGTTAGGCACGTAGGGACAAATCCGTTGCTAGTTTTTGAATAATTTCCTATGGGTCAGAGATATGAATTTGAATATGAATGTAATGCAAATATATTTTGACATCTATACATATTAAAAGCGTAACTGATCGCCGTTTGTACATGAAAGATATTTGAGAAAACCTATTATTTGGGGTTTTTATTAACTCTATAGAACCCAAAACAATGATTTTTAGCATTTTTGTTTGTTTGTCTGTGCGTTTGTGCGTGCTAATCACAGAAATGGCTTAACCGATTTAGATGCGGTTTTCACTATTAATGCATTTTGATAAGCTTCACTTATCATTTAGTATTTATTATATTTCAATCGGTTCATAAATAAAAAAAACATGCCAATTTAAAGAAAGGTTGATTTGCTAATGTTGAATAAAACTATCTTTTCGGATTTTTTCCCTGATTTCATGGTTTCATTTCATTTGATCAATGTAACCATCATTGCTGTTAAGCATTCGAAACTTCGGGAACCAAAAAATTATATAAATCCGCGAACAAACCCAAAGAGTTTTATTTAATATATATCATAACACTTTTTGTTATGTTAAAGTTTTACTTTTTAAATAATTCATTATACGCAGTCGACTTCATTAAAACATCCAAAACAAAATGGCAGAACAAATAAATGAATAATGAAACGTTTCGTGCTAAATAAATATTACATACATATTCCGGAAGTTTCTATGTTCTATGTACAATATTCCGGAAGTATTTAAATAAAACCTGTTTACATCCGTTAGATGGAAAACAGAATAATTTGTTTAACAAACTTTCATTATTACTCTTCCTTTCAGAGCTTAACTTACAACGTAAATCTTCTTTGCAGCAAGCTTAGTTTTGTATAAAAATTGGGGTTCCTTCCTTTATACATATACTAGTGATGTACCTTCGCTTCGCTCGGTTAATTTCTACGTACTTGACCATAGCCTACGTGCTACTCATAAGATGACCTTAATCACACTATCTCAGTACTAAAATTTATCTAAAATGGTCCAGTCGTTTCGAGTCTAAGGAGTAACAAACATACATATATTCAAATTTTTGCAACCGCTTTCATTTTTCTTACGCTCGACCCTATAACTATGCGCGTATGTCGGGATATATTTTTATTATCTCTTATATTGTATGAACAAATGGATTAATAAGCGAAACGAGGGTGAGCCGCTAGTCCATACTAATATTATAAAGAGGTAAAATTTGTGAGTTTGTGATGTTATAGAGGGTAATCTCTGGAACTACTAAACCGATTTAGACGGAATTTGGTAAGGAGATAGTTTGAAACCCTGGTAAGGACATAGGATACTTTTTACGCCGAAAATCGTCCCTTAAAGGGGTGAAAACGGGGATGAAAGATTGTATAAGGAATCAAGCTAGGGACGAACCCGTCGAGTCGCTAGTCGTATATAAACGTTCACTTCGAATTCTCTGAAAATCTCAAAGGAACTTTAAGATAACTGTGAAATTAATTAAAACCGGGAAACCCTTTGGGAAACTCGTTTTCATTTATATAGAAAGTTAGTCTATATATCGAAATTTTCTTGCTTTGCGTAAGCCTTAGCTTGGCCTGCTTATTTAAATACCGTAATCCCACAAGGAACATTTGATCTACTGGAATGAAAAGTAGCCTACATTATTTTCTAGGCCAGAAGCTACGTGCAGAAAATAATAATACGCTGGAAGCTTTGACGAAACTTAATATTTTCTTTGAATTACGCAAATTTTGACATTTAAAATAAAACTGATTATATTATGATTATTGTATAATTTTGTACCTGTAGCAACTATGATTTTGGAGACATCAAATAACTTTGTCTCTTTCATGATCGATGACGTCTGTTGTATAGATTTCAAAACATTGGAGATAAAAGCTTAAAATAATACTGCGAAAAAAAATAATACATCAATATACTAGTAAATTATTAGTTACGATGTCCATATTGTAAACGTCAACCAACATGGGTATGTTTAATAGTTTTGATGTTATATTTTAAACGCATAGTTTAGCTGCAGCATGTCTAGCAATTAACTATAGAGTTTCACATTAGAGATTGGATTTAACTGTGCAATTTATCTGTAAACAAAAAAAAACACAATTTTACACATATCTGTTCATATGGCGAAGAATATAATATAATATAATATGAAACAACATAACTTTCTCCTCTAACATGTCACTAGTTATTATTTCTTAAAGCTTTCATGATCATGGTAAAAAGGGGTTTCTCATGTCCCATTAATAATGACGTCCCGACCGATTTCACGGCGGCCAATCTCACTAAGACTATCCATCTGTGCAGGAGATATTATAGTGCAGCACGTGTGAGAGACAGCGTAGACACAACGTGCATTCTCTATTCCTGTCACTCTCATACTCCGGTGGTACGACACGAGACACGACCGATAAGAGTTAAGGCGCAGGACCGACGGCTTTACGTGCTCTCCAAGACACGGAGGTTAAACACCACCAACTTTCCAATTTAATCAAACAGAAAGACTTAATAACTGAACTTAACCCGACACGGGACTCGAACCCAGGACCTCCGGATGTGCAGCCGTACATGCTAGCCACTACACCGCCGAGGTATGTCCTATTAAAATAATACTAAAATATCGGAAGCTAATAAAAATAACTTCAAATCACCAAAAAATAATTAATACATATACTTTTTTTAAGCAATTAAAATGTACATATTATTAAAATTTTCACATGCCATTATTTTTTGCGAAAACGCACAAAATTATATTTTTTAAAAGAACAATTTTAAAATGAAATTCATCAATTACTGCTTTCCAACTTGTTGGAATGAAGTGAGCAAGCACTTAATTTGTGCTAAAAGCTCCGCTCGTCATTCGCATTCTTTTGTTAATATTCCAAAAAATATATTTAAAATAACCTATTATTACATTTTAACGTTTAGTATAGATTTCTTAGAGATGAGGTATTTTTCCGCAGTAAATAGTTTATGTTCACACGGATACCCATCTATCATTATACCAAATTTCATCAAAATCTGTCCAGTGGTTTTCTAGTGATGCGTTCCCAGACAGACAGACAAAAATTCTAAAAACTATAGATTCGGCCTCTGCATCGATAATATTGGCTATGTCAATAAGATTTTCCAAAAAATATTTAATGTACAGATTAAGCTTTGTTACAATTTTATTATATGTATAGATGATAGGTTTAAACGATATGGATTAATCTGAGTTTTTCGTATTTCATCATTTTCGATGCTAATACTGCGAAATAAAATGTCGTGAGAAAATCTGATGTCTGAGAGAATCTAACAAGTTCTTGAGACGTATGAAATCCGCCAAGCCTCATTAAGCCAGCAGTGGGACTAAATTATTATACTATAAATACTCTAGATATCATAGAAAAAAAATTAACAAACTATACAAGCTCTTAATATCCAGGACTAGTTTGACACGTTAAGCTCAGTTTGTAGTGATCGTACTTGCTGTGCCAGCTGTCGCAGGGTCGATTTCCGCTGGGAACATTCATTTGTGTGATGAGCACGAATGTTTGAGTGATGAGTCATAGGTGTTTATATTTATAATATGTATTTAAAAGTTATATATGTGTAGTGTATCAACTATCTGGTATCTATAACGCAAGCCTCGTAGCTTACCATGGAACTAGATGGTGCTGTGTGTTAATGTATTACATATTTATTATTTATTTACAATGGTATTTCACTTTTACGTATATTTTTATACATTTTTTAAAGAAAAATAAAACTTTTGCATCAGATTCATGGAAAGAAATATCCTACATTAAATAAGAGATTATAAAGCATTGAAACGTAAGCAAAAGGATCTGTGTCTTAGAAGAAAAGTTCACACCACATTTATTTTATTCTGTCAGCGATACTGTCTTTAGACTTAACTAACGCTAGCGTAATATATAAATACGCTTCCCCAATACTGGTCCAACAAAAATCAAAGGAATTCTAAAATAAAATAGTGGTAACATTTATTTTTGCTTGCTTCGCTTGTAATCTATACATATAATAAAATTGTAACTAAGCCGAATCTGTACATTAAATATTTTTTGGAAAATCTTATTGAAACAGACATTATTATCGATACAGATACCGAATCTATAGTTTTTAGAAATTTTGTCTGTTTATCTGTCTGTCTATTACCGTATCACAGAAAAACCACTGCCGGGATTTTGATGAAATCTCTACGGTGATAACTGGTTATCCGGGTCAACATATAGGATACTTTTTACGACGGGAAAATGTCTCATTTCTGAGAAAAAAACAAATACTGCAATATAAGAGTATACTAATATGTAAAACCTAAGAATTTGGTTTTTGGTCATCTGAGCGCGAACGGAGCTGCGGGCAATGGTAGTACATAATATAAGGCGCATGTATGTACATACATACGTATTTAGTTGACGAAGAGTATCAAAAAATAAGTATTTCAAATGTTTTCAACTTTCCTGTATATCAGTTAGGCAGTGTGCATAAAACTACAAAATGAAAGCTAAAAGGGTGGCCTTAAAAGTACAATTCAAGAGTGAAATCGTTCAGAAAATAGCCGGTTAGCTTGTAACCGCTGCTATACGAGCTACGATCCAACTTGTGACGAATGCTCTCCCGATAGAAAACTGTATGAAATCGAATCGGACTTCTATTATGTAATGCAAAAGTTTGCTTTTACATATGTGTGTGTGTATGTTCGCGTGTGTTTGTGTGTGAGTCTGTATGTTTGTTTCTTCATCACGTTGAAACGGCTTAACCCATTTGGATGAAATTTAGTATACAGGTAAATTGGCCTAGAGTAACACAGATGCTACTGTAAGTTATAAAATTTGCCGAAAATAAAAAAATAATAATATTATAAATACTAGCCCCAACACGTAGTAACACGCGCGTAGTAACACGCTTATTTGGGAAAATGAGTGAAGCGGGTTCAAATTCCGTGTCTCGCACCGCTGATATTTACATGTGCAAATCATTTTGAAAATGATTAATTACCAATTGCCCTACGGTGAAGGAAAACATCATGAGGAAATCTGAATATCTGAGAAAACCTAGCAAGTTGTCGAAAGATATGTGAAGTCCGCCAACCCGCACTTGGCCAGCGTGGTGGACTATGGCCTGATCCCCCTCGTATTAAAAAGAAGCTCGTGCCCAGCAGTGGGACGTTAAAAAGGGCTGATTGCATACACCCAAAAAGCACCTAAGGACGTACTGGAGCTAAGCCAGGGCAAGTGTCACTAGTTATATGATAGACATGAACGAATTAACCACTGGACCAGACATATAAGTGGACGTACCTTTAACGGTCATGTCAGTAACCAGGGAATTTTAGCCTAGGTCGTTTGTTTTTTGTGTCAGTCTCAAGCACTTACTTTTCAACAAAACATCTCCCAAAAATGACTAAATGTTCTGTTAAATGGTGTAAAAACTATAACGGCGGAAGCAACGCTATTTCTTTTCACTTGTAAATACATTATTTTATTAGATTTATTGTTATTTATCACAAAATTTAATTAAATGTAAAATAAAAAGTCATATTATCCAACTATGTTAAATATAGTCGATATTTCTATGTATTGTTGACATCTGACAACCATCATAAACGGGCTGGATTATACCATTCAGAACAAATGACAAAACTGTCGAGTGAGTCCATTTGACATCGACTAGTGCTTGACAATGTCGAAAAATATATCGGTATTTGACGAAATAACTGAACGAATTGTGTTATTTGTACAGTACAATAACATAAATTACTTTTATCACAGTAGCCTACAATCTGATGATAATAAATTTATAAAAATATTTTCTAAATTAAATAAAAATATAAATGCAAACATTATAATTAGTATGTGTACTTAATTTTTTATTTTATTTTATACCACATTTATATACTTTGGAATATTATTCCATTGTAATAATAATAAAGATCATTTTATTTCAACACATAAATTACTCAAAATCAAACAATAATGTTTTAGCACTAAACTTCTGAGTTGGCGATTTGTAATAAAACACTTTACCACTTGCACTAATTATTTTACTTTCACGATCCAACACTCACTTTTTCACAATTTGCAATCACTTTTTCTTTTTCCTAATTTCATAAATGTTTATTAATATTTAATAACTGAGCAATATTAGGACAGTGTCACATTTTTATAACTACCCGAGACAATCAATTGCCAATTAAAATAGTTCAATAACCGAATCAACAAAATCACTTTATTTAGTTAAATTAGCTTAATATTTTTTTCATCTTTACAAAATAATATTTATTATATATTAATGGAATATACACCCGATATTCATGTGTTTATTAACCTTATTATAGGCCAACAGAATGTTGCCATCAATGCCATCGTATTTATATAAATCAAATTAAAAAATAATTATTATTTGGCACATTATTATTGCCTCTTTAATTCATTTATTTTAATTTATTATAATAAATACAGATATTTTAAATTACAAGATGTAAAATATGATGACTATGCTAACCAATGTCTAAAATGTCATTCATTGGCTCATCGATATATGTATTTTATCGATTATGTTCAAACGCTAGAAATATTGTATTGTGTATCAGTGTTAATAATAATGTAATAAAATCTTTGTGTGCGTTATGCGTCACTTGGTTGAACTAGTTTACATACATTTGTATTTTATGTCAGGTCCAGTCTATGATGATATGATGTATGATGATAGACATCAAATACCCGTAGATAACAGTACAAAAAACTCAATGCGCTTTTATACATTTTGTTATCTTTACGAGTATATATATATATATATATATATATATATATATATATATATATATATATATATATATATATATACATAGAGGTATATTTTAATCGTATGCTATTTCAATATTATGTACAATATGACATATTAGTCCCACTGAGTTTTTTTCGCTAGTTCTCAGGTCTCAGGTTATTTCCTTCCGAAGTGGTAGTAAACTTATAATGTTCAGTAAAAAATTGTAAAATAAAAAAAAATTGAACTTGAATTTGAATAAAAAAGTTTATACTGAACGGATGAAATGTACAAGAATTGGTCGAATGGAACAGTCTTTATGACCAAATTACAGTGTAAAGAGTCAACACGATCAAGATAACTTTACTAGATACTTTGCCGTTTTCGTTAGAAAATTGGCAATTTCGAATACAATGTGTTTTAAGAACTAAGAATTTATTTATAAAGAATATAGAGTACTCTTACTTGAAAAGAATTTACGTTGAGTGTATTGATACTTACCCATTCTTTATAGTTAGGACGATGTGGAAAGTAGCTTTCATAGTATACTGCTATGTAGTATACAGCTTGGCGTTTGACTAATATTATTTGTGGACGTGGACGGTGGACCGTCTTTAGTGGGTGTGATAGATGATTTATGACTAAAACAACGTGTCTTATGCGACTTTTCTTTCTATCTGTATTAGATATACATGAGCGGATTTTACTTTTAGCGTAAGTATAATACAACAACATACTCACACATAAACCCACGTGAAAATTTACAGACGCACACACACACACATGCACGTGCAGAAAGAAAAATAAAAAAGAGCAGAATATTAGTTTTGTCATTTCATGACATCGTCATCTGATAATAAAGCATTAGTTTCGCTAATTCTTTTTTTAGAATATTCCATGAAGTACGAGGATGGTTCTTACGGAGAGAAAAATTTAAAAAATTGCCTGAAAAAAGTCTAAAAACAACATTTTTCTATACAAAAGATTCGTAATAATACTTAAAAGTCAATTTGAACTTTAATACCATACCATAAAGTTTAAGTGTTAGTGGAGAGGTTCCGGGAAGGCAAAACAATTGAGTGACGTTAGTATCGTATAAATATTAATGTCAATATTTGTCAATATTTTTAACAAGAAAAATTAAAATGTATATGGCTAACGCTGGCTAATAACTATTTATATCTATTTAAAACGTACCTAGCGACGAACCCGAGCAAAGCGAGGTTGCGCCGCTAGTTTATATATAAAAAGACAAAGATAAAAAGCGAGCTTTACTGTTTTTTAATAACTCAAAAAAATATTTAATATGGTTTATACATTTTCTAATACGTACAAAGTACATAGAAATAATGAAAATAGCTAGTTTTTTATATATTATACTAATAGCGACTCACCCTCGCTCCGCTCGGGTTCGTTCCTGGGTACGTTTTAACGGTTAGTATAGATTTCTCAGAGATGAAATATTTTCCCGAAGTAAAGAGAATCCTATATATTGACCAGATAGCCAGCTATCACCATACAAAATTTCATCAAAATCTGTCCAGTGGTTTTCTCGTTATACGTTCCCAGACAGACAGAATTCTAAAAACTATATTTATTCAGCCTCTGTCTCAATAATAATGACAATTTCAATAAGATTTTCCTAGAAATATTTAATGCACAGATTCGACTGAGTTAGAATTTTATTATATAGTATAGATAAAGATAAATTCTATTCATATATTATCAACAAACTAACAATTTATAATAATGGTGAAATTTCGACCACTCGGCGAACACTCATTTAATTTAATCTACGATCTCCTAAAATGCAGATATAGAATTAGACAGTATAACATAGTTATAACAGTGAACTTGTACACTAAGGTATTATCTAAAGCTCTAGCCTTGGAACGGGCTCATTTCTATTGACTGAGATATACAGTTTAAATGTTTCCCCATGGACGCGTTTCACGAATTACCATACAAATTGCGCTTTATCTTATGAAAACATTTGCTGGGCGATATTTACTTTGTATAGACGTCATTTGATTTCGCAACACTTTTTGTAATATAAAGAAACGTATATTTTTTATTCGTAAATGTATTTTATAGGTTGTGTTCCCAAAGGGATCAGATAATTTTTTTTTAACGTTATCTGTTTTATCTGGCTTACCTTTAAAGGTTTGCATATTTTAAATAATAAAAAAAGGTACCAAGTTACTTTGTGCAAGAACATCAACCACATTGCCAAATATAATGGAGGATGTAGGACACTTTCTAAGACAATGTAACAATGAGTTGAGGATAATGACATACAGCATATGGACACAGACGTGCGTAGGACTGGGATAGTTGGCGCTCGATGGGGATAGCTTTCGTTACTGTTGAACAAGTAAATAATAAATAAATATGTTGGGACCTTAATATTCAGAACTATCTAGTTCCATGGTAAGCTACGAGGCTTGTGTTACGAGTTCCAGATAGTTGATACATTACACATAAATGTATATCACTTTAAAAATCTATCTATTTATAAATATAAACATCTATGAGTGGAGTACAAACATTCGTGCTCATCACCCAAATTAATGCTTTCAGTGGGATTCGAACCAGCGACCGCTGGTACAGCAAGTAGAGTCACTACAAACTGATATGCATAAATACATTTTCCAAAATTATAAATAAAGAATCAACAGTAGACAGTGATCGTTAAGTTCTATGTAATATCACAGATGACATATTAATGGTACAATTTACAACAAGTAACAAGAAAGTTTACACGCAAAATAGGCGCATAGTCGTCGAGTTGCGGAAAACAGCCCGAACATACCATACCAAGTTTATACAGTACCAAGGAAATCCCAAGTTCATTATAATAGACTTTTCAAAACAAATCAAATCCAAAGAGTTTACCAGTAGTCACTGGAGAGTTTGAAACTTCCTGGATTTATTATCAGATCTAAATTATTATACTGTCATCAGAAATATATACACTTGTAAAGTTTGTAATTTGTATGACAGTTAGAAGTTACACTGGGTTTGTTAAAGACAAAATGTCATGATTTTTGTGATTTTCTTAAAAGGTTTTCTTAAAAGAAAATTACCTAACTACATTGTCCACCATAGTATCTAATATAGTAAAAAATAATTTAAACTAGTCATGTCGGTAAAGCTGAAAAGACATTGCTGAAGCGAGAAAATATTCAAGATTAATGGAGCAAAGACCACCTCCTTTTTGGAAATCGATTAAAAACATTATAGCCTTATCCATATTATATAGCCAATGTAATCAAAATAAAAGAATGATTTTTTTTATTGATGTTTTTTTTTAAATAGCTCTCCATTTTAATTTTTAATTTAACATTGAAATCAGTTCAATCATCCAATTTCCTGACGTACCTCGTTAGAACTAAATTCGCAAAATTCAATTCTTTAACCAATTCATTATGAAGATCGAAAATCAGACCTCTTTCTATGTAAATTCCAAAGGTAATGCGATCAAGATGGCATAATATCTGTAATCCTGCGGAGATTTACAATTTGACATCTATTTCCTTAGATTATGGTTCATTTTTACTTAGCAAAAATATTTTAAGTATTTTTTCTTAAATAAAGCCGGCTCCTCGACGAATTGAGTACATCTAGCGGAGTGGAGCAGCTGGCGTCTAGAGTTTTACAAATGTGTTTTCTAGTATTTTACCCCCTTGACAAAGTAGGGACGTCTCGATCGTAAATCTTACCTTTTTGACTGAATCCATAAAAAGAAAGTTCTCATTATGAAAGGATGATGAAGCCAAAAGGTTAACTTGAACCTTTTCTGGTAGTTTTTAAGATTTTTTGGCAATATTTCAGTAATGTTTTGATTAACGGTATTTTTACAGTTTTCTTCTTTTCCAAAAAAAAAACTGTCTTTATTATGGACCCATTTTATAATATTAAAAGTAAATGTTTAATAGTTATTAGGTTAACGCTTAACAGTTTAACAATAATGCGTTGTGCTTTTACTTCTTAAATCAAAAGTTCTCGTAAAAGTCTAGTTAAATTAAATCCATTATTTTTTTTATTTTAAATTGCTACTGTTACTAAGCTAGGTTAAATCTTATTTGATCTACTTAAAACAAAAACTTAATAGAAGCTTCATAGTTAGTCAAATCAAATACCTACCAATTTTTAAGCTCATCGTTCGCCAATATTAATTAAACGATATGAACATATCTACCACGTTTTTTCCCATTATTTTGAAATGTTAGTGCACAAACCTGAATATTAAGGTTATTAAAGATCCGAGGTCGTTTGCCCGCTGACACAGCTCACACGTCTGCACTACGTGTTAAATAGTTTTTAAGTCTTATAATTAATAGTAGTCTTATAATAATGTTAGTTTTAAGGTATATATGCTATGGGCCTCTGTTTACATATTTAAGATCCTTTTTTAAATATTGCCTGAAATAAATGATTAAATTAATAATAAAAATAAATAAATAAATAAAAATCGTAGGTACATACTTGTGTATCTCTATGTATGCTGTATGTGGACCAGCAGCAAGGTTCCACCTGGTTGGAGTCCAGCCCCCAAAACTCCAACTCCTCCTCGAATAGCGGCCCGCACACATTAGTGGGGTAGTGGAGTTTACCGGTCCTATAACAAAATATGTTCTTATAATACTTTCTTAGATTTAGGCGAATATTTGACATTTTAAGTAACATACTATCTTTTCGGAATTTTTCCACCACCACAAATACAAACCAAAAATCAAAATAGCAAAATAATCCGAAAATATAGTTTAATTTAAAAAATATATTCCTTATTTTGTGTCTCGATTCTTCTTTAAACCATGTTATAATATACACGTAATTTGTCCAGAATTTCAAGAACTGTTGGACCAAGTACGTCATATAGTGGTGTAGGACGTCCTATGACTCGATGGTCAGAATGGTGAGGATTGCTGGCACTCAGGTAGAGCCAAGGAGAGAGAAGAAAAGAGGTGGACGGAAATGTGCTGTTGATTGATTGATATTTTCTATTCGCTTTGAATTTATTTTTTGGCTTGAAAGGTGAAATTTGAAATTATGTATTAGAATTATTGAAAATGATTAAATAGGTCACATGGCTGACTTTAATAAAATTAAATAAAATCTAGATTTCAAATTTTTGTACTTAATTGGAATCATACTCTTTAAGTGGTCAATTTAAATATATTATCTATATTTGCAGATATAAAATATTTACGAGTATATAAGCCTGCATTTTATACTCTGCTTTGAGATAAAAATAAAGTAAGCCTGCATGACGTCACAACCGTTAAGCTCAGTGGTTCCAACCGATTACATACTACGTTTAACTTATATATATCCTACGAAACGTTCGGATTTAAATTGTTTTGACGATAAAATACAGTCTAATGCTAACACATTAGAGAAATTATTTATAACAACACTAGTGACTCACCCGCTTCGCTCGGTTTCGAGCAATCGATGCGTTTTTAATTAAAATGGATATAGTATGTTATCCTTAAGAGATAGACATATGCCATCGCGGACTTTTCTGTTGACCTATATAAGATACACAGTTCCACCATACATTATTTTATTATATCTCAAAGAGTTTGTTAGGCAGCGTTTTCGTTGAAAGCTCCCAGACGGCTTATTTTTTTTCGAGACCTCCAACAAACATCGTTATATTTTAGCCAATGTATACAAAATCTTAACAAATTATATACTTAAACCTTTTTTTTTTTTTAACGTTGGGAAATGCATTTACGCACGACGTGTGGGACTCACCGGCGTAATATAGCCAGTACTACCCACTAAAACCCAACAAAACCTTCCCCCGTCTAAATGGGGCGTCGCAGGATCGCTTACGCATTCAACTACGACGCCCCGACGGCAGGTCTGCCGAAGCAGACCACCACAACCATGGGGTTGCTCCAAAGTCCACTCTGCTATCAGTCTGCTATCAGAGAAGTACCAGGAGCAACCCGCATGGTACACCGCCCCCCGAAGAGGGCCACCTCCCACCGCCCACCGAAGTGGGCAACCTCCCTGTGCGTTTCTTAGCTTCGCGCCCGGTTGGATTGCCGGGCACTACTGAGCCCCCCCACCACGACAAGGTGAACGCACGTTGGATACTTAAACCTTCCTCGAGAACCATTCTATCTATTGGTGAAAACAGCATGAAAATCGGTGCAATAGTTTTTGAGTTTCTCGCGAACAGACAGACAGGCGCGGCGGAGGACTTTGTTTTATAATGTGCAGTGATTATGTAGATATAATATAGAAATTGATGTTTAAACTTCTATTTATATCAATTTCAAATTTCAGTACTTGTATCTTTTAGATAATATTGTAAGGCGAAAACAGACCAGATATGGTCAGTATACCTCACAGGTTGATAAAAATAGTGTAAGATGCTGTGAGATCATCTTATGTATACCTAATTATTTAAATTGTGTATAGCATACCTTTGAGAAAATAATATGTACGCATTGGTTGAAAAAATGTAACTTGAGCAATATTTTATTTCTACTGAATCTATACATGTAAAAAAATTGTAACTAAGCCGAATCTGTACATTAGATATTTTTTGGAAAATCCTATTCAAATAGACATTATTATCTGTCTGTCTGTCTGTTACCGCATCACGGAAAAACCAATGAAGGGATTTTGATGAAATTTGGTATGATGTTAGCTGGTTATCCAGGTCAACATATAGGATACTTTTTATCGCGGGAAAATATCTCATTTCTGAGAAAAATACAACAACTGCATTGTAAGAGTATACAGATATGTAAAACCTAAGAATTTGGTTTTTGGTCATTTGAACGCGGGAGGAGCCGCGGGCAATGCTAGTAGTAAAAAAATTAAAGACTACCCAAATGAATCAATGAGTTATTCAGTAACTAAAAATCTAATCAAATAGTAAGTTAGTATCTATAAATAGGCAAAAACAAAACAGTTTACCCCTTTATATCTTTTTTTTAAATCGATTTTTTTGTTTAACTATTTACGAAGCTTAGTGTTAACATTAAATTTTTTGGATACAGTTAGTTTTTTTTATATACATGAACGTAGTTTTGGAAAAAAGATCCAACCACAAAAACTTGTTTTTAAGAAAATAGGAGTTTTAGTAAAATTGGTATATCAAAATAACAAGACCGTAGTTTTGTTTCATAACCCATTATCTAGGTTACCATAATACATGGTTCTATATTAACTCTACGAAAATGCTTAATATTTTGTTGGTATCGTTAGCATCTGTATATTTCATAAGAAAAAAGGCACTTTGCGACTTGGATATTTTTTGCATATACGAAAGTTGATATGTAGGTACCATTTATGACAATAACTCAAAAAAACAGTTTTCGTGGGCTGGATCCATTTTGCATAACTACGTCCATATGTAGATATGAAATTCTATTTAATATATGTTTTTCTCAAATTTTCAATAATGATAAAGATATGTTTTCGACCATTGGCCGAAGCTAAAACTATTTAATAAGTGTACTAATAGATGATTACTTCACAAGTTTAGGTTTACTAATCGTGGTTTAAATGAAATCTACACGCCCTTAAAACCCTCAACATCTGAAACGTCTGTCATGCCCACGTAGTTCAAAACTCTAGTCTCTCATTGAAACTTTGTATGTAAATCCTTCAAATTGGAATGTTTTAACCGACTTCAGAAAAGAGTACATTCAATTTCGCTGTATGTTCGTTTTTATGTTACAGGTACCTCATATACCTCAAGAATTATCATTCCTTATGAAGAAAAAAAATTGATTTGTACGGGTGGAACTTTTTTCATAAGTCTTTATAAGTGGAAAATATAAATATAGAATCATACATCTAAATTTTAAATATATTAATTAATCAATAAAGGATTAAAATTAAACAAGAAGAAATCCCGTAATAAATCTCATTTTTTTTAATTTAATTACAGCCAAGTTATTTTAACTATAATATTATAAACGTGAAAGTAAGTTTGTCTGTCGTCTTTTCAGGGCTAACCCACTGAAAAGATTTCGATAAAATTCATCAAGAACATAGATTGCATCCAGGAATGGGACATAGGCTACCCTTATCCCCACCCGCTTATTATACGAGCGAAGCCACAGACAATAGCTAGTTGTCTATAACTTTTAAAAAACAATATTTGTTAAAAGATCTTTTTTGATTTATTCGTGGGTAGAGCATCTAGAGTTTAATGTAACGCCCACCTAT
Organism: Brenthis ino; assembly: GCA_921882275.1. Taxonomy (NCBI): domain Eukaryota; kingdom Metazoa; phylum Arthropoda; class Insecta; order Lepidoptera; family Nymphalidae; genus Brenthis; species Brenthis ino. The sequence continues at coordinate 16,657,677 of OV170225.1, forward strand.
TATGACTACGTGCGCCATTATACACTTACAGCATCTTACCATTACGTAACCAAACATTTACTTACATAAAATGCAAATAGCTTCATTCTATGCTGCTTGATTGCAGTTTTAATATGTAACGATATGTAAACTTAACACTATTATAAAGTCATCATTATCATAATAATCAATATCTGTAAGTCCGCTATTGGACATTAGTCTCTCTCAATGTTTGGCATTGAGCAAGAGATTGAGATTTGTGCATGAAGTCTGTACCAGCCGTATGGTGCAGGTTGCACCCTTTAACAGGAAGGGATGTGTCTTTAACACTGTGTTTCCCTAAGGTTGGTCTCCATTCAAGAACCTGAAGGCTTCAACGGTTATCCATTCTTTAGCAGATATGGTCGGCCCACTGCCACTTTAGCTTGCTAATTTTATAAATTTATTTCTGTATTTGTGTCTCAGAAAAATTCCGAATATAATAGCTCTTTCCATAACATTATTTTATTTTTATGAAGGATATATTATCTGAAGCTATGTGAAAAATCCTTTCATTTATAGAACTACTAGCAACTTACCCTTTGCTCAAGTGCGTATTTAGGTACCTAACATAAACCTAACTCTAGATCATAGTATATGTCTGTACTAAATATCATTAAAATCAATTTCTCCGTTTCATTATGAAAGAGTAACAAACATACGTCCAAAAATTTTCGCATTTATAATAGCAGTCATAAAGGCAGTGGTAGCCCAGTGATAACGCGCTCGCTTGATAAGCCGAGTGAAGTGGGTTCAAATCGCAGGTCTTGTACCTCTGATAATTTCATGTGCGAATCATTTCCAACATGATTACTACTTGTCTTACGGTGAAGGAAAACATCGTAAGGAACCTGCATGTCTAAGAGAACCTAGCAAGTTTTCAAAAGACATACGCAGTCCGCCAACCCGCATTTCTCCAGCGTAGTGGACTATGGCCTGATCCCCCTCAAATTGAAGGGAGACCTGTGCCCATCAGTGGGTCGAAAGGCCTGAATACATACATACCACAGAAATCTTAATAATAAGGTAATTATTAAGATTTCTGTGATACATACAATAGCAGTAATATTTTATCGATGTATTACGCAAGCAAACTCGGATAATTTTTGAATACTCATTTATACAAATCGCCCAAGTTTATTTTTCCAGATCGTAAATAACTATTGTATTTGGATGTATATTCGTGAGGATAATCTATCAATTCTAAACACAACGGCTAAGAGCTTTCTATTAGTGGTGTGGAGTGAAGAGTTTAAACATGACAGTTACGATAGTGTACACTGTACGTGCACTTAACCTACTTACCATTATCTCTTTGATGTATGGATTAGAAAATTTGCAAAAAATGTTATGGTGAAAATATGATAAAACTAGCGAAATACCGCCGTTTTACTCGCGTGTCTTCTTTATACATTTTTGTTGTGTACAAAATGTCAAGCCATAGGAACTAAAAACTACTTATTAATTAATATTGTACTATAACTTATAAATCACTTTGGGATATTATTCCATCAGGAGAGGAATTTTTGCTTAAAATTTGTATATACAAGTACCTCAAAACTACAATTTTAATATTTTAAGTATAACTATCTTTTCGGATTTTTTCCCTTATTAAAATTATAAAATTGTGTAAAATTCAAATTATCAAATATTGTAAGGTACTTTGGTGCAATTTTTAAATTATTTAATTCATTTTGTTATTTTGTGGATAGGCTGTCTGTAACAACTATATAATGTCTTTGAGACATCTAAAACCTTAGTTTTTCCCGTGACCATTGCTGTAAAGCATTTGAAACGTCGGGAACTAAAAATCAAAATAAATCCTCGAAAAAATCCAAAATATTGTTTGGTTTAAAATGCCAAATCTAATAAAGTATTACACTTTTAATAATTATTTTTTACACTTTGTTACACTTTTGTTTATTAATTTTTGTGTTACTTTATAACAAAATATCTAGAAATTCGAATAACAATAGGTGAATATACCTATTTTAAAGTTGGTCAACAATTAGTCTTTATTACTCTTTAGATATATAAAAAAATGTATTCAATTTTCCTAAATATGTAATGTTTCGTTAACAATTTCAAAAATTTATGGATTTTTGAAGTTATACTTCTTTTGGAACGTTTGGAAAAAAATATGAGAATAAAATTTATACGACGCGCGCGCACACCGACAGGGAAAAAGCGACATGATGAAGTTAGCTGAAAGCGACATGATGAAATTAGCTGCATTCCTTTTACAATCATAGAGTTCTCAAATCTTCATCATCTTCAAATCTTTGGCTTTGTTTTGGTCTGTTACGCCAAAGAAGTATAACTTCTTACGTGCGTATATAAGTACACACACACGTTTTTTTTAATATCGTATACCATCATAATTTTGCAGAACAAATAGAATAACAAACGTAGACATATCCGCAGGCTATGATTAGTTTTGAATGAAATGCTGAACTTTCCAAATTAATATCTAGAAACTTTTTAAATCATTAAGACTTTGCGAAAGCCAAAGAGCTAGAGTAGCGCTCATAACTAAGTTTAGCATCTAATATGATATCATCAATTTCAACTTGAGTAACCGAGTAAGACTGTTCAAGTCACTGAGTGTGTATCATAAACAACCTTCTAACCGTTTGATCCTAATATAATAAGTTATATTAAAATCTTTACATAAATACAACAAAATGAAAAATTGCACCAAATACCTTACAATATTTTATAACTTTAAACATTTTTATAATTTTAAGTAGTCTTATAATTGAATATGGAATATTATTTATTTAAGTAATTTTTGCAGTTATCATTATAATTATTACAATTTTTAAAATACTAATTAGTAATCTATATTTAGTGTTGCCATTATTATATTTATAACCATAAAGATAAAATATACATTTACTCATTTAAGCCACATACTTGTTCTATGTGTAATTTAAAAAGTTAAAATTAATTAAGAATAATCATTTTAATGTAGTTTGCTATTTTTTAAAACGACAAATTACTAAGCAACGCTATTACTATATACTTTTACAAATTAAAAATGAAAAATGTTAATCTGAAATGCTGTCATTTTGAAACACACAGTAAGAACTTACTACATCTACCTACTGCAACTTACTACATAACAGACAGGTAACAAATAATATAATAATGGCAACACCAAATATAGATAACTAATAAATATTTTGTTAAATTGTAATAATTAAAATAATAACAGCAAAAATTAAATAAATATAGCGAACGGAATTCAAATATTAAAAGATGATGCAATACGACACCCCCGCCGCAGGCGCCGCCGCCGCGCCGGCCCGCTATCGCGGACGGGAGGGGTAATTAGTAAACATGGGTAACTCAATGAATTTTTATGAGCTGCAGGTCAGCTCATGAGTCATATGCTTGAACCGGAGCTGTGAACCGGCTCACAGTTCAGCTCAATTGCTGTTATATGGGTACTTATAACTATAGATTTACAGCTAATTTATGACTCTGTTTATAATTATATTTATGAATTATATTTGTATGTAATAAAGCAGCATTTCAAAAAAAGTTATTATAGTCATATTTTATCGTTCTTACACAATTATAGGGGAATGCTAATTTTAGGAATCGCGGTATCACAGTATTTTTTTAAATAAATTAATAAATATCTTTACGTCGCGATGAAATGTCATACCGTCCGTCGCAAAGACTATAATAATATAGATTATAGACTATAGTACAGGTCCGTCGGCTCGGGTCCATCGAAATAGCTGACGTTAGGTGGCGCTGAAGTGATGCACGGAGCCATATTAAGTAATATTGAGCTGTGAACCGATTATCTAGCAACTGAGCCACAGCTCAACGGCTCTAGCATAGAGTATATTGCTACATGCTACTGTGAACTGAATATTTGAACCGGCTCTGAGCTGAGTTACACATAGTGAGTAATTAGTTATGTTCGGGACGCGCATTACATTAGACCACGCCGCTCTCTCTTACGCCGTTGTTTTAGATATATACTTACATTTTGTTAAAATCTATTCTGTAACCCATGTACAATAATAGTATATAAATTAAAGTGTTAATAACCAGTTTTCGAATATCATTTCCCTTAGCTATATAAATAATATTCCATATTCAATTATAAAACTAATTAAAATTATAAAAATGTTCAAAGTTATAAAATATTGTAAGGTATTTGGTGCAATTTTCATTTTGTTATTTGTGGGTAGGCTGTCTGTAATAACTATACCTTCGGGACATCTAACACCTCAGTCTCTCCCGTGACCATGATTGCTGTAAAGCATTCGAAACGTCGGGAACCAAAAATCCAAATAAATCCGCGAAAAAATCCGAAAATATAGTTTTATTTAAAACCAAGCTTTTATTTAAATGCTCTAAAATAACAAAAAAGTATAACTTCTTATGTGCGTACATACTTAGGTACAAACACACTTTAAAAAAAAATGAGTTTAATTTCTGTCGCTGCTCAATTGACATTTTTAATTAAGATTAAAAAAACAAATTAATTAATTACACGGATAATTTAATTTCACGGATGATGTATGGTTAAAAGAAAATTCTTCCAGATTTCTTGTATTTATTCTTGATTTTTCTTCCTTGTTGTTACTCTGTTGAGAGTTGGAGTCCGAAAGATACGATTGTACACCTAAACCTTATTATTTTTATCACAGGTTATCTAAGCCTTATATAAAACAACAATATTTTATATAACTACAATAACTAAAAAGTTTCTAGAACGTAAACTTTAATAATACAGATTTTCACATTTCTCTTAAACAATTTTGCTCGTACCTTCTAAACGAGTTATCCGATTTTCATAATTCCAATTGATATATTAGTTCTCGACCTAAACCTATCTTTTGAGATTAAAATTATTGAAATGTCTCTACAATAAAATCTAATAACATTCAAAATTCTCTTCAAACTTAATTTATTAAACTGTATAATATGAGATTAAAATAAGAAATTCGATAGCAAAAATTAAATAGGTAGTCTAATTTGAGTAAAATAAACATAACAAGTTGATATATTAGATGTTAGGCATAGGTATATTATGTACATGTTACACATCAAATGCGACTATTTTACGGCTTACTCATTTTCATATATTTTGCTACAGTGTTATCAGTTAAAAAATGATTACGGTCTAATTCTCACCACTAGACGAGCATTAGTATGTTTATTGTATAATAAGTCATATGCTGAAATAAATGATAAGTACTGCTTAGTGAGATGGATAAAATAAATATAGGTAATATAATAAAGTTAAATAAAGCAGTGGTAGCTTAGTGGTAAAGCGTTTGCTTGGGAAACCAAGTAAAGTGGGTTCAAATCCCGTGTCACGCACATTTTATATTATCATGTGATCATGACATTTTTTACATGATTACCACTTGTCTTACAGTGAAGGAACATTGTGAGGGACGTATTTGTCTGAGAGAACCTAGCAAGTTTTCGAAAGACGTGTGAAATTCGCCAACCCGCACTTGGCCAACGTGGGCTGTGACCTGGACTTGTACTGAAAGGAGGCCCATGCCCAGTAGTGGGTCGTTAAAAAAGTGTTGATACACAAATATAATAGTAAAAGAGCGTATATGCACAAATATACGAGTAAGTAATTATCTTTTTCTTTTTACTCTCACAGTATTTTGGGACGACAGTTCGATCCTTGGGGATTTGGTATATCCCAGTATCTCAGGATTTGTAGCCGAAATTGTAAATCACGACACAAATAAGGCAGAGATGAATATTTTAAATCTAAGTTCTATATCCCGTAGAAAAATATGTCTCGTATGTTAGACATATTTTTTAGAAAGGTGAAATTGAAGAGTGCAATATGGAAAATTAAATGAGATAATCAATTATATATTGTGTTTTTTTTTTCATTTCCCATTATAAATTTTCTTTTATAACTATTTATGCTGTAAATATACCATTAAAATATATTGTATCCTGTCGGTGGGATAAATAATGTTACAGTGACTTTGAAGTCACAGTGTGTTTTTATTTAAAAAACAATTGTGTAGTACTCCCGACTTACCCTCGCTTCGCATAAATGACTTTGTATGAGCCTATAGTATATAGTATATAGTTGCCTATGTATTAATCCAGGCCCTAATCTAAATACTAAATTTTACCTAAACCCGTCCAATCGTTTACTGTGAAAGTGTAACAAAAACACAGACCTACATACACATACACCTACATACATACACATACACCTACAAACATACACACACACGCACACAAATTCGCGCGCACATACGCATCACCATACCAATCGTGCAGATTGCCCGGTAAGCATTGGTTTGTCAAAATATCAGAACCGCTCATCCCTAGGATACGTATACGGATTAGTAAAAAATATTTGTTTATAGTGTTGTTGACGACGGCGATAGAGTAAAAGTCGAATAAAATTGATTTGTTAGAAATGTTATCTGTTTGTTTCATTTTCGATAGGACTGTTTACTGAATATTGGAAATAACCATAGGCTCTTAGTATAAAAATTGACGAAAAGATTAATATATACGTACGTACTCTATTATATACATAAAGACATTTAATGTTTTTATATCTCACCGCAAAAGGCACCTAGAGGCGCTTCCGAATAAAGTAGTATAATTAAATTGTAATATTATAAATTCGAAAGTTTGTGAATATGTCTAGATGTCTGATGTATAGATGTATGTATGGATGTTTGTTACTCTTTCCTCTTTCTTTTAGATCAGAATAACACATAGGCTACTTTTTATCCCACAAAATGTACAGTTCCCGTGGGATAGATTTCTTTTAAAAATAAAACTAATAAAAGAAAAATAAAACTTAATTTATACATTTTACCAACTTCCATATAAAAAGGGGTATTTTTTGTTTATCTGCTATAACCTTTAATGCTCGCAAGTGAAGCCGCATGAAGTTACTAGTTTCTTAATAAAGAAATACCACTAGCAGCTTAATTAGCCTATTTAAGGGAAGTAAAACGAAAACATCACAGCAAGTTGTCTAACTTTATTAATACACATACGTATGTGTGCTTCCAAAGTAATGTTAGAGTAAAATATATTATGAATTAGTTTTCTACCATAGCTTCGTTTACACATCATGCCAAATAATCATAATACTATGTAAATTCGAAAGTTTTTATGTATGTTTGCCGCTCCTTTACGTTGAAACGACTGAATGGATTTGAAATAGCTTTATGTACATACATATTATAAATATATGAAACTATGAATGTACATATTTATCATATGTATGTACTTAAAGTTATATATGTATAATGTATCAACTATCTGGTATCCATAACACAAGCCTCGTAGCTTACCATGGAACTAGATGGTGTTGTGTGTTAATGTTCTGACATATTTATTTATTTAATGATAAATATACGTATAGACTGGAGTAACACATATACTACAAGCATTCAGAGGCGTACTGAAGCCAAGCGATTACAAGTTGCTACTATTATTTATTTTCTCTCGATTAAATTGTTCCCACGGAACCTAATATTGTGTAGTTTAACTTCTTGAGCGATAAGAGGATGAATTTTGAATGATATAACTTTTTTACTGAAAAGATATGCTGACTTTAAAAACACTTTATTATTCCTTTCTAAGGACGGAGATTTCTCTGAAAATTTATAATAAATTAACGAGTCGTCCCTAGGTTGCTGCTCCATACAAACTTTCATCCCTATTTTGATTCCTTAAGGGATGATTTCCGAGATAAAAACTGTCCTTAGTCTTTCTCAGAATCTCAAACTATCTTCTTACCAAATTTCATCTAAATCAGTCCAGTAGTTTCGGGGCCTATTTGGTACAAACAAAAAAATATTTTTAGATAGATATAGAATAATATTAGAAAAGACCACGATTGAAGTATTATCTATGATTCTTAGGAAAATAATCATGAAATTTAGTTCGCTATTATTGGAAAAGCTTTCGCATAAAACACAAAAAAATACACCATTCACATATACATTTATATACACTATAATAAACATATCAACATTTAACAGTTGATAAAAAATAAACTTTTATTTATATTTTAGTATAACATAAAAAGCTCAGACATCATTATAATTCCAACAATTGCGACCTTCTGTAGATCCTAAAAGTTATAATTTAGTTATAAAAAGACCTTCTGCAGGAAATTAGACGTGCGGTATATGAGATTTATAATAACCTAGCCCTACTAGCGACAAATATTTCTACAAGCTATGTATATATTGTAACTATGTGTTTTAAATAATAATGATTACCTAGGTAATCTGTAAACGCGAACATACAAAAAATAGTATAATTTGATTGTAAATATGTAGGGAATAATGTATTATATTACCTACTAAAAAATATGTACATAGTTACTGATGTAGAAACGTGAATATTTTTAGGGTTCCGTAATTAAATGACTAAAACGGAATTATTTTCACCATATCAGTCTGTCCGTATGTCATAGCTATTTACTCGAAGACTTATTAGAGCAACATTGCTGGAAAGTAGATAGATAAACTGACAGACATCTATGTATGTAATCAAATTTAAAAAAAATGAAAAAATAGGGGTAGATCTCCATACATGTTATTTTGTAAAAATAAAATTTTCTCGACATAAATATATGGGATATTTTATTTTATGAAATTCAGATACCTGTTAGAAAATTTTCTAATAAAAAAAAATAGATGTTTGTAGGTGAGTTTTTTGTTTTAAACCAATAGTCACAGAGTTATATGATTCTAAAGTCGTAAAATTTGTTTATAATAATAAATAACTTTAGCTTTAGGGTGGATTTCTTTTATAAAGACGAGTTTTTATTCCAGGGAATCACAATTATCGTCAAATTTATCACATAATTAAAAAAAACACACACAGGAATAACTTATTTTTATACGTCACTTAAAAATTCAATAAAAATAAGCATTTTAAATAAAATATAGACAATCAATAGAAATCGTCAACAATTTTCAATGTAAATAAAATTAAACAACTAGGTAGTTGTTACACGGTCTATGATTACTTCTAGTTCTAAATACATCGTGAAACCCATTTACAGCTTATCGATTTGAAAACGCCAGTCTATTTGGGAATCCGAGCGATCCGGACATTGCGGATGTCCATTTCCGATACTATATTTGTTTGTGCTGTTTTGTTACACCAGCTCTTGGCCTTCTATTTTGCCTAAGCACATGTCGAATTAACTTCTATCCATTAATTATTTTTTATCTCTATATTATATATATATATATTTAATCAAATAGTATAAACTATTTTCATATAATAAAAACTAAATCTTGTAATATTTTTGTCTAAATGTTATTGAGAACTATCAACAAATATATCACATTTGTAAAATCTTATTTTAAAAATTATAATTTAAATAAAATGTATTAAAACTAGAAAAATACTTTCTTTTTTTTTAATTTATAAGAGGCACACGTTTAGGCTACTTATTGAGGCAAGACATTTTTTATTAGGATGCCAAGTCTTGAATTTCTACCTGCAATTATAAAAGTAGCTAAATTTCATTTTACAAGGTTAATTAGATTAGTACCTGAGTATCGAGTTTCGTTTGGGGTTTTTGCCAAAAATACAATTTTCTTTTTAATTTGGCTTAAAAACAAACCAAGAAACTTGAATAAATACAAAAAAAAACCAAATGTTAAAACTTTGTATCCGCCCGAGAATCGAACTCGGACGCCTATGATTGTCAATCTTGCGCCTTGGCCGCTTGACCACGATACTTACGCATACTTTTGAAATACTGCGAAAGAACACTAAAGGAAAACAACGTGAGGAAACCTGCATGTCTGAAAGAACCTAGCAAGTTTTCGAAAGACATGTGAAGTCCGCCAACCCGCACTTGGCAAGCGTGGTGGACTATGGCCTGACCCTCCCGTATTGAAGGGAGGCCCGAGCCAAGCAGTGGAACGTTAACCTGTCAACGACTGCCGAGTCACAGGTGGCTCAGTTAATAATTAATTATAAAAAGTTAATAATAAAAAGGGCTGAATACATATCGTTGGCTCACTATTTCAAGGTTCTATGTTACAATTTTAGTACTTATTTAGTTATTAATGCTACAAGGTTCTATGTGTCATTAGCTACAGTTTTGCAAAAACAAACCACTAGATAGCGGCACTTTAACTACAAAATATTCAATTTTACATAGTTCTATGTTGTTTCTTTACGATAACAAAATAACGAAGTTCTATGTAAAAATTACTAAACTTCATTAAAATTAACATAGAACATTGTAATAGTAAGCCAACGATATTTACATACATATACATATGTTATTATGTATAGATAAAACCTCACTTTTATTCTTTACAAAATTCGCGATAACTAAACTACTTATTTCTATACATCTAAATTGACATCTAAGCGAGGAACGAAATGGGGTTGCATATATGGAAGTCAGCATTCTAATTTGTGTTTGCATTGTACCCGTGGAAAGCTAGTTTGCTGTAGTTTATTGTTTGAAGACAAATATTTATGTAAGCTATTTGACCGATTTCATAAAAGGAGGATACTCAATTTGAGTGCATGTTGTATTACACGATATCTTCGCAAATTTTGTATCGATTATCAACTTTTCTCAACAGTTCTGGCTTTATTAACTAACGAACATTTACGTATATAGTTATTTGTACTAGGTTCCGCCCGCGGCTCGCTCGCGTTTAAACGGGGCGTGGTTTAATTAAGGCTTGGTTCGATCCCAGGTCAAATTTTATCATGTAATATATAAGTGAAAATATAATAGAATGACCTTTCACATTCTTAATAATTTTTCAATATTATTGGAGTACAAACATTCGTGCTCGTCACATAAATGAATGCCCCCAGCGGGACTCGAACCCGCGACCGCTGGCACAGCAAGGAGGGTCACTACAGACTACTGCTGTGCTGTGTGTTAATGTACCAACATATTTATTATTTATTATTAATGTTTATAATAAAATTGTTTTGTTTTATGCTTGTAACCTTTTAAAGCCATTTTCACATTGGAATTCAATATTATTTTCAATATGAATAATATAAACGAGGAAGTGCACTCTATATTCTTTTTACTATCAAATTCCGATGGGACGATAATTCGACACGACAGATAAGAGATCAGGTGCAGAACTGACTGTACGTGATCTCCAAGGTAGGGGGATGAAACATCACCAAATTTCCAACCCCGGGCTGTTGCTTAGACTATCTTGACAGAAAGTCTAAATAAATAATCTTGGCCCGACCCGGGATTCGAACCCAGGACTTCGGGATGTGCAGCCGTACATGTTAGCCACTACACCACCGAGGGATTCAAAGACAAAAAACATACGAAATAAGTAAAAATCGATCAAATCGACTTTCCTAACAAAACTTTTTTTATACCTATTTATAAAAGTTAAAAAAATTACTAAACATATAATACTAAAAGATACAACAAAACAAAATCTCATGTACCAATTAAAAGCGTAAAGTATGAAATATTTTTATCAATTTTTCTTGGAACTTCTTCTCGGTTGTTTTCAAAGTTTTTATATTTCTAACAAGGACGTTATTTACATTTAGATAGAACCCATGCGTTGTGGTGTAAAATGCCAAGCTATTTTGTTAATAAAATGGCCAATAATGGCCTCTTATACTACCCAAGGGAGAGGTCTCAAGATTTACGACTTTGTAAATTTTAACAATCTATTGAAACTCAAAGGTATTATAGCTGCTATAATAGTTTGGAAGGATTTTTTGTACAAAAATTTATAAAAAAATTGACTTTAAAATTTTACTATTCAGTACCCGCGGTTTGGCTCACTTGGCACTTAAATAAGATACAAGAATAAATTATTATTGATCAATAATGATTAATTTATGAAGGATATCTATAGTATTATAAAGAGACAGAGTTTGTTTGTTTTAACGCCCTAACCTCAGGAACTACAAATCCGATTTAAAAAATTCTTTTTGCATTAGATAGCCCGTTTATTATGACAGCTATAGGTTACATATCGTCATGTAAATACTCAGGGGAGCCGAGCAGTAATATAATATATGTATAGTCTATCTATTCCCTAATAACCGTTAAAAGGTACTTTGGGACGAACCCAAGCGAAGTGGGGGTGAGCCGCTAGTTTAGAGATATTTAAGAAGTTTTGGAGGTCATTCCCTACAAACAAAATTTTGCCTTAAAATAATTTTAAGATAACAGAATTCTTCCAATTTCAAAGCTACCGAAGGGATCAATAAGAGTTCCAATACTTTCCACTGTCGGCATCAATTGAGAAAGTTCTAACAAAAACTAATCTAGTTATATGCAAATAAATGGAAAAGACACTTAAGATTCTGCATTCACCTCGTTTCTTCTTAGGTGAAATTGCTTTATTTATGACCCATATAAATTTACTTTATTCTTGTATTTTTTTAACTTTTAGACTTAAGTTCGATACTCGTTATGGTTATACGGCCAAGAAGAAGCAAATGGAAACAAAATAATCTAATAAAAATATCTTTATATTATTATATATTTCTAATACTTTGATAAGAATTTCATGTGTGATGATTCATTGTTCCAATATTTACACTATAAGTCAGATTTGAAAACACATTTTTGTTTTTTACAGCCTGTTTTTAAGTTAAATTTAAATATTTTATAAAGAGTATGTTATGTGTTAATTTAAGTAATAAGCAATCTCTATAGCAAAGCGTAAAGAAGTAACAAACACATCAACACACACACACGCACACGCATGAACACATAAAAACTTATGCATTTTTAATAAATAATAGTTATTCGATAAGTGTGATTATGATTTAGTAAAAACTTGGCACAAAACTGCCTCCAGATAATAAAAGCAAAAATTTAATAACATTACTAACAACTATATGGTACTTATAAGATTTTGGCAGCCAGTGAGCGTAAAAATAAAAATTGTTATAATATTTTATACAAAACTTATATTGTTTTAAACCAAAGGCCGAGAGTACACGGTCGTGGGCAACCTGCCAAACGTAGTCTATCATTGAACTATCGTATAATAAACTATCGACCCGCCCCGGCTTCATCCAGCTGTAAAATCATACACAAATTGTTGAGCAACTATGTTGTTTTGTATATTTTTGTTAATCTATCTTTTCGGATCTTTTCGCGAATTTATTTAGATTTTTGGGTCCCGACGTTTTGAATGCTTTACAGCAATCATGGTCACGGGAGAGACTAAGATTTTAGACGTCTCAGAGGTTAGTACATAGTTGTTATAGACAGTACCCACCCACAAAATTATACAATGGTTTTAAATAAATACAAAATGCTACCGAGTACCTTACAATGTTTGTTAATTTTAATTTGATTTGTGTAATCAAAATTTTGACCACACGTTCGGCTCAGGTTGTGTTGACCCTACTTGTTGTGCCAGCGGTCGCGGGTTCAAGTCCCGTTAGGGACATTCATTTGTGTTATACGCACGAATGCTCCAGTCATGGGTGTTTATATTTATTTACTATTAACTGTGCAAACAGTTTTGTGGGTCCATAGTAAGATTATAAGTAAATCATAAAAAAAAACTTTAAACGCTCACTTAAAATCTGGTGTTTTTAATACAAAAGCATGTAACTTTCTCGATCAGAAAAATGATGAAAAGTGTTAAATCAATATATATTCTCGTAAACGATATGATTTGGAAACGTACATCTGTTATAGAAAGTTGGCAACGGTTTAGTTTAACAAAATAAATTTGCGAGAGTATCGAGAGGACTTCCAACAGATTGCCCCGAAGGCAAACTTAATTAACAACAGCTTTATATTTTTTTTCGATTACTGACTTAAATATCCTTGAAAATCTCATTAATAACTTCCTTATATAAGATTAATTATTTTTTTACGGTAAAGAAATAAACATTATTATTGATCTATACTCAACATTATAAAGAGGAAAGATTTTCTGTTTGTTTGTTTGTACCGAATAAGCTCCGAAACTACTAAACTGACTTAGATTAAATTTGGTAAAAAGTCAGTTTGAGACCCTGGAAAGGACATGAGATGATTTCTATCCCGGAAATCATCCCTTAAGGGGGTGAAAATGGGGATGAAAATTTGTTTGGGGAAGCAACCAAAAAAGTATAGTATAAATGTGACATTGTTTTTGTTTATTGATCCTTGTTTTACATAACTTAAAGCAAAAGGACCTAATGTTCGATTACTGTGTGAAAGAAGGGTAAATATTAACACTAAACAAGATTTTATTCTACAATCTTTGGAGAATAGGATTTAAAAACTATGTGTATGAAATTGACGAATTTTATTGGTATCTCATTTGATATTGATTGATTGATGATGATGATAAATCATCATCATATTTATATATTTGTCTGACTTAAACCCAAAGCACAATTACTTTTTACAGTTATATTATAACTCTATCTTTTCGGATTTTTTCTCGGATTTATTTTGATTTTTGGTTAAAAATAAATCCGCGGAAAAATCCGAAAAGATAGTTTTATTTAGAACTAGCGACTTACCCTCGCTTCCTTCGGTTTCAGGATTACTTCCGAGATAAAAACTATCCTATATCCTTCCCAGGGTCTTAAACTATCTTTTTACCAAATTTCATCTAAATCGGTCCAGTAATTTCGGAGATTATTCGGTTGAAACAAACAAAAAAAACTTTCCTCTTTAAATATTAAGTATAGATGTCAAAATTCGCGTAAATCTAAGAAAGTATTATTATAAACCTTCAATTATAGTCATGAAATGCACACACAGAATCTCTATAAGAAAATAAAGTGCCCAAGTCGCAACATAGTTTGAATGGGTCAAGAGTCACTCGGACGTAGCCGCTTTATGCCACTCAATTAAACTGCGGTAAAACTCCTTTTTTCTTTTTAAACTTTAAAAGAATAAAACCATATGGTAAATTGCAGTAAATGTCTTTAAATTAGAAAACGAAGAAGATAATAAAGAAATATATTTAATTAAAGAAAGATAAAAAAAAATCAATAAAAATTAAGGAAAAATAACATATTTATTTTAACAATTTTATCTACTTTTTATCGTACATTTTTATATACACAATAATAATATGTTTCAATAAAACTTTCTCACTTCCGCCATCTTTAAAAGGCTTAGATAATAATAAGGTAGGATAGATTAT
This sequence comes from Brenthis ino, assembly GCA_921882275.1. Taxonomy (NCBI): domain Eukaryota; kingdom Metazoa; phylum Arthropoda; class Insecta; order Lepidoptera; family Nymphalidae; genus Brenthis; species Brenthis ino. Next base: position 16,672,829 of record OV170225.1, read on the forward strand.
TAATTTTTGTCCTATATTATTTTATCCTGCATAAATCATTGACGTATTTTCGTGCGTAAGTAATAAGTTTTGGACGTATTAGAGTTATATTTAATAGGATAACTTTTTTGACTACTAGTTTATATGGCCAAGATTATTTAGATATTATAAAAATAATTATTCCTAAGAAAGGTCATAGAACGATTCTTAGATATTTAGAGTTTTTATTAGAGATTATAAAAATAAATAAGCATTTTCAAAATGAACTGTGAACAAAATTCTTTGCTTATTTTATTTTGTTACTGCCAATTTGTAATATATAAAATAAATATAAATATCCATGTAAACTAGTAATTTACACATATTAACTATCCTTTATAACAGAAGAGTTCAGTTTTTTTGAAAATGATGATTTTATCGGAAAATGAATAATAAATAATATCATGTTCGAATTCAATTCGACTTCGTTAGTTTATTAAAAATGACTACATTTCTTTCAAAATTAAACCCATTATGAGTTAAATATTTATATGTCTGTTAAATATTTATATAATTTTTTTTAATCTCAATTAAAACAGACAAACTAGGTGAAATAAGTAAATCACTCTGTAATATACCAAGCAAAAACGACACGGAAAATCAAACTTATATTGTCTCTTGATCGTGATAAGACCAAGCTTTTGCATGTCAGCTTTACGATAGCAGCTTACTGCATGCAACCGGAAATCCTCTTAAACGCTGTATTTTTCGAAAGCCTCCTAAAAAGATGACATGCGTTCGATCAGATTTTGTACAAACACAAACATGCTTTCGAAGTTCAATTTATGTGAAATAATAAAATGGCCATATTAAAAACGCTTGCTTTAAAGCCAGTTATTTTTTTCAGTTTCTTGTTAAACAATATTCAAATCTATATATATAAAAGAAAGTCGTGTTAGTTACACTATTTATAATTCAAGAACGGCTGTGCCGATTTGGCTGAAACTTGGTGGGGAGGTAGCTTAGAACCAGGAGACGCACATACTTTTTAGCCCGTTCGACTGCGTTCCCGTAGACAAGACTCAAGAACGGCTGGACCAATTTTTATGATATTTGAATTTTTGGATTTCTCTCATTCCGGAATAGGTTAATACCTAAGTATTAAAACGTCAGAAAAATTAACGAAAAAATATATTTTTATATGGCTAATAACACTGGCTAATAACTATTTATATCTATTTAAAACGTACCTAGCGACGAACCCGAGCGAAGCGAGGGTGAGCCGCTAGTTTTCTATAAATAAAAGAGCTTATACAAGATGTGATTTTACAATCGTTGAAAAATAGAAATTTATTAAAATTAAATATAATTTTGTTTTCTAATCTATACAAATAATAAAATTGTAACTAAGCCGAATTTGTACATTAAATATTTTTTGGAAAATCTTATTGAAATAGACATTATTATCGATACAGAGGCCGAATCTATAGATTTTAGAATTTTTGTCTGTCTGTCTGTTACCGCATCACAGAAAAACTACAGGAGGGATTTTGATGAAATTTGCTATGGTGATAGCTGGTTATCCGGGTCAACATATAGAATAATTTTTACTGAGGGAAAATATCTCATCTCTGAGAAATCTATACTAAACGTTAAAACGTAAGTAGGGACGAACCCGAGCGGAGCGACAGTGAGTAGCTAGTATACGTCATAAAATCTTCAAAAAGGTTTATCCGGCTGTTAATTATAACAGACACTTCTTCGCGAGACAGCTTAATAAGAGCTTTACACCCGCTTCTTTAGCCGCTTAAAGCTTAAGCAGTTAATTTGTTAAATAAATGGTATTTAGAGTTTTATTTATAGTCTGAAGTTCATATACACGATTGGAAGACACGTTTGGCTCAGCTTGTAGTGACCCTACTTGCTATGCCAGCGGTCGCGGATTCGAGTCCCGCTGGGGGCATCCATTTGTGTGATGAGTACGAATTTTTGCACTCCAGTCATGGGTGTTTATATTTGTAATATGTATGTATATAACATAACACAGGCCTCGTAGCTTACCATGGAACTAGATGGTGATGTGTGTTAATGTCCCAACATATATTATTATTATTATATACAGGGCAAGTTTGAACGAAAATTAATATCAAAAAAAAATCATCTGGGTCTAGGTCTTATTGAACAACAGCATGGGTTCATTAAAAACAAATCTACTGAAACAAATTTGAACGAATTTATTCATCGTGTAACATCTGACATGGACTGTGGTGGCCAGGTAGATGTCGTGTATACGGACTACTCCAAAGCTTTTGACAAAATTCCTCACTCTTTGCTTATCCGTCGACTCACGGAGGTCGGTATACACGGCGATTTCCTGCGTTGGTTTGCCTCTTATTTACGAGAGCGAAGTCAAGCTGTAACTATAAAAGGATTTTGCTCCTCATTTCTGCCAGTCGCATCAGGCGTTCCTCAAGGCTCGCATCTCGGGCCTCTGCTTTTTAATATCTTCATTAATAAAATTCATTTAATATTTAAACATTCTGAAATTTTGTTATACGCTGACGACATGAAGATCTTAAGGACTGTCAATAAAAATGACGATTGTCAATTATTACAAAGTGATCTTGATAGGTTGTGCCAATTTTGTAATAGTAATGGTCTTATTCTTAATATTAAAAAATGTAATGTCATAAGTTTTTCACGTAAGACCAATATTGTCAAATACGATTACACCTTGAATAATAATTCAATTAAACGTGTTACTGAGGTGAGAGATTTGGGTGTATATCTTGATCATAAACTTACTTTTTCTAACCATATAGACCACATTGTTGGTAAGGCACATCGCATGCTAGGCTTTATACTCAGAATAGGAAAAGATTTTCGTAATAATTCTACTTTAATTGTTCTATATAATGCTTATGTCCGTTCTATACTTGAATATGCTTCTTCCGTTTGGAATCCACAGTACAGTAAATATATAAATAGAATTGAAAACATCCAGATTAAATTTAATAAGCATTTATTATATAGATCAAAAAACAATAATCAGGAATTTCCTAATTTAGTCTCCCTATTGGATCGCCGACGCCTAAAGGATGAACTTTTTCTATTCAAAATTATCAGAAATCATGTGCATTCACCATTTCTTTTAAGTAATATTTGTTTAAGATGTCCTCGACCGCAATCACGTAATTTGTCATTATTTTATCTACCTAGAATAACAACTAATTATGCACGTAATAGCTTTATATACCGTTCTTGCAGATTGCATAATGAAATATTTAATGACATAGATTTATTTTCCCTTTCTTTAAATAAGTTCAAAATTTTAACCAGAAGTGTCTGTTCGTGATTTCCCCGTTTTTTTTTTTGTTTTATACTTTAATTTTTAATTTTAATAAGCTAACATATACCTACCTTAAGAATGTGTAAACGGTGAAGACTTAATTGGTGTATGTATTTTTTTTATTTCTTTTGTTTATAATATGTAACATAATACTGTTTGTCTTCCAAATAAAATAAAAAAAAAAAAAAAAAAAAAAAAAAAGTGTTTCCCTAGAACTTAGATGAATACTGCCCTTGTACAAGTAATCGGCTTTATTGAACTACTAATGGCTTATTTTACCATTATAGCCATACAAATCCTATTTATAACATTATCTTCTGAGCGTTTACTTTGTAATAAGGGGGAAATATATTTTTCTATAATTAATTCAAGTTTTAAGTAAATTTGATCAGTAATATTTTACTTTTTGATCTAAAAGATACTCGTTCACCACCGTAGGATTTGAATGAAAGAAAACTCATCTCGCTAAAACTCAAAAACATTTGTAACTAATACCTATGTATATCCATACTAATATTATAAATGTGAAAGTGCGTTTGTTTGTTTATTTATTTGTCCTTCTTTCACGTCCAAACGGAGTGACGGATTGGCGTGATTTTTTGTGTGGAGATAGTTGGAGGGCTGGAGAGTGACATTACTACTTGTTATCACGGGAGTTTACCTAATTCTCACGCGAAAACATTTAAAATACAATACAAAAAAATATTTTTGAACAGAATTACTTGAAACTTGGTATTAATGCTCTTCAATAAAATTAAATATATATTTGTTTCAGCAAATTTCGAAATTCATCCTATAAGAGGGTAAAATAGCGGATGGAAGTTTGTATGAAACTACCTTTTTAGATATTTTTTTGTAGTTTTAGCGCGAGCGAAGCCGCGGGTACTGCTAGTATATATAGTCTATATATTCCATACTAACCGTTAAAACGTACCTAGAGATGAACCCGAGCGGAGCGAGGTTGAGTCCCTAGTAAAGAAAATAATTATTACTTAGAAGATCTTATCAATTCTGTTATACCTTTTTACTCTTAACACTTGTCAAAATATCTAAGCATTTTCTTGCAAAATTATTTATTAGAATAGCTCAGCGTTTATATTATATAGGTACTATTGTCTTAAAGTTGCTTCTCTTACAAGTTTTAATGTTAATAATAAATCTATTATAATTTCTATCAGAAAACACATTGTTATAGAAATAAAAATAGCCTATACCACTCGGTCGTAATGTAGTTTGCTATTAGTGAAAAAAAATTCAGAATCGCATCAATTTTAGGGATTACCTTTAGATACAAACTTACAAAATGTACTTCTTTGAAATATTAGTATGATAATAATAATGTCTTCCTGAGTGAATTCGGCCACGGCGGCCAATCTCATTGAGATTAGCCAATAACTGAGCTTAGCCCAACCCTGGAAACGAACCCAGGACTTTCAGATAATTGCTAACCACTAGACCATCAAGGCACTTAAAAATAATATCTATACATATAATGAAATTGTAACTAAGCTGAATCTGTACATTGAATACTTTTGGAAAATCTTATTGAAATAAACATTATTATTGATACAGAGGCCGAATCTATAGTTTTTAGAATTTTTGTCTGTCTGTCTGTCTCTTACCGCATCACAGAAAAACCACTGGAGGGATTTTGATGAAATTTGGTATGGTGATAGCTGGTTATCCGGGTCAACATATAGGGTTCTTTTTACCGCGGAAAAACATCTCATTTCTGAGAAAAAATTCAAAAACTGCATTATAAGGGTATACATTTATTATAAGGGTATAGTTTACATATTAATGTAAAACCTAAGAATTTGGTTTTTGGTCATCTGAACGCGGGCGGAGCCGCGGGCAATGCTAGTATTATATATAGTTTCCATGTGGACGTAACGATTAATGTTCTCGGATAAACGTACGTATCTTTTGTCAACGGCCCATAAACTATATACATATCTGTTTGCAATAATTCATGTCAAATGCACAGTTACAGCCATAATACAGTTAACTAAGGATGACCGATTCCAAAAAAAGTCTATTACACACTAGCGATTTATCCTCACTTTGCTCGGATACATCCCTAGATGCTTTTTACAGGTAGCGTCACCTTTTGGAAAAGTTAATCACTGTCTGACCTATTTGTTACTCCAAGTTATAGTCTATTTAAGTCATCTGTATACTAAATTTCATCCTAATCAGTTCAGCCGTTTCCGCGTAATGGAGCACAAAAGTTTTTTAATGTACCTATATTCAACCGATTTTCATGATTCCTTCACTACATAGTATAAAACAAAGTCGCTTTATCTGTCCCTATATCCCTATGTATGCTTAAATCTTTAAAACTACTTATAATAATAATTATTATTATTTCATATGTAGCAAAAATTAATTTGATTAATCTAATCAGTAAAATTAAGGTCATTGAAATCATTAACTATAATTTAGGACGCGCTCAGTAAGATGTCAGCGTGAAACACGACCCTCGTCAGGCTGACAGACTAACAAACAACCATGAAAATACTAATAATAGCTATTCAAATAACATTTGCCATCAATGTAAGGCTATATTAATCTACTAATTATTACAAGATCATGGAAAAATATGTAGATTTTAAAAGACCAACTGTCAGGTTTTTCAGCTCTTCTCAGCAGAACTGCCTTCCAAGCCGGTGGTAATCCTCAAGAACTTACATACTGACATTTAATTTAAATTAAAAAAATGGTAAAGTAACGACTCAAAATTGCCTGTAAAAGTCTATTTAAATAATGTATATTTTGATTTGATTTAATTTGAATCCTGACATAGCTGATGTAGTAGCATTTTTGTAAAGAAAAAACGTAGGTTTTGATATCGTAATTCCATTTTTCTGAGTTTCATACCCATTTGGGTCAAAACGAGTCTATTACTAAGTCTCCTTCATCTATCCATTTATCCTTGGGTAGATGAAGATCTCTTGAAACGTAATAGTTTTCTACTTGAAATGTTCACAGAATAAAGTATTTTTTTATGAAATATTTTTTAGCAAATACTGGAAATAACTAAAAATATTAAAATTACAGGGATTTTAAAGTTGTTTGTAACTTTTTTGTTTTACTTTATCTTCAAAACTACAATAATTAAATACATATAATCATCAAAGTTAGTCTTATATTTCAAATCGTAAAGTAAAATAAGTGGTCATTTAGGGCTTCGTGTCAGAGTCAGAAAATTATTGAGAACAAACAAAAATATTTTTTACAAATATATATATTACGTACAGAAAGAATAAAAAGTGAATAAATTAATTCATAAAACAAACAAAAAAAAATTATATCAAAAAATTAATTCTTATGCTACGTTTGTGCATCTTTTAATGTAAAAAAATATATTCAAAATGCATAAAATAAAAGCATTTAATATTTTTTAAATTTATTATTTACTTTTTTACATACAAGTATCTATTTCTCCAATTTTTATTATTGTCTTAACGTCGTCTGAAAATTTCTATATTTTAATATGTATTTAAAGTAAATATAACTAAAACACTGTAAATATTGTTTTTACCCATAAATGAGGCTATTTCAAATTTCATCCGAATTCCCAACTGCAATTACTGAGAGTAAGGCCTTTGTGAGTCCAATCCTCCATGCAATGATTTACGTATATATTTTTTATTGAATTTAGAGATTATTTTCTCAAAGAATTTGCAAAAAGTATAATATTTTCGTACTTTAAAATTTCTTTTGAAAATATGGTGGTGAGACGTTATGGTTTACTAGTAATTTACCTTCCTTTGCTCGGATCCATCATCCCTTCGTGCTCTTTGCGGCATAATAAAAAATTTTTTTTTCATAATAACAATAAAATATACTAGCAGAACCAGCGGCTTCGCTCGCGCTAAAACTACAAAAAAAACTATAAAAACAGATTTCATACAAACTTTCATCCGCTATTTTACCCCCGTATAGGATGAATTTCGAAAAATGCTAAAACACGTATTTAATTAATTGTATTGAAGAGTATTAACACCAAGTTTTAAGTAATTCTGATCATAATTATTTTTTGAGATTGTATTATAACGTGTTTTTCCGTAGGAAAGAGATAATCTGCCGCGGTAAAAAGCCTATGTCACTCTCCAGCCCTCCAACTATCTCCACACAAAAAATCACGCCAATCCGCCAAGCCATTTCGACGTGAAAGAAAGACAAACAAACAAACACACTTTCACGTTTATAATATGAGTATGGATTTATATATTCATCTTTAAGCAGACGTTTAGCGCCACCTTTTGGCAAATTTCATTACTAACAAGAGCGTAGGTGTTACTAATATGATTCATAATTTGACGTAATAATTCAAACAAAAAAGTAACCGCCCAACAATCTATTGCATGGCAAGAGATTTCCCTCAATGCAATACAACGGGCCAAATACGTCGTGGTTGCGGCTTTTATACATTTTTCAAACACTACATAGCTTCAGTTATATAAGTAGCTTTCCTCATAAAGTACCATCATCATATTAACGACACGTTTGGCTCAGTTTGTAGTGACCCTACTTGCTGTACCAGCGGTCGCGGGTTCGAGTCCCGCTGGGGACATTCATTTGTGTGATGACGAATGTTTGTGCTCCAGTCATGGTGTTTATAATATGTATGTATTTAAAGTTACATATTTGTAGTGTATCAACTATCTGGTATCCATAATACAAGCCTCGTAGCTTACCGTGGAACTAGATGGCGCTGTGTGTTAATGCCCCAACATTATTATTATTATTTATTATTAAAGAAATAATCATGTTGTGAGACTCACTCGCAAAAATCTCAAAAGCTCATGGTTTTGAAAGCATATGTAGCCTCCCTTGCCTTAAATGGTTAAAGAATTCCTTTAATAAATGCCAAAGAACAACTCAAACCGTGACAACAAAATAAAAACACAAACGCAGGAGATTTCTTACGTTTATTTCACCATATTATTAGACTACGGCTATTAATTCAACCGCAAACGATATAATAAAAACTATCGATTCTGAGATATGAACGCAAATAGATAAAAAACATAAAATGGGTTTTATACCCACAATATTTACTGTAGGCACCAACAAACAGCCCACATAACGCAGTGTTAACAAAAGTATTCAATTTTATTACGGAATACGTCGATCAAACGGTTTCGTTTTGCAATGATAGAGACCATTCGATCAGTTTTGTTTAAACTGATATCATGCCTTGGTTTTACTAAGATTATTCCATAATATATAGACTATTTAATTAGAAAGGGAAGGAAAAAGTTATGAATTATGTTCTAATAAACATTAACTTTCAGTACTTACTTTCTAATTATTGCAAAATGTATATCCTACTAATATTATAAATGTAAAAGTTTGTGAGGATGGATGAATGGATGGATAGATGTTTGTAACTATTTTACGCCAGAACGGCTGTACGGATCTGGATGAAATTTGGCACAGAGATTGATTATAGTCTGGAATAGCACATAGATTACTTTCTATCCCGAAAAATGTACTGTTCCCGTGGGATAGATTTGTTTCACTCTGCGGCCAAACCCGAAGCGAAACGAGGATGAGTCGCTAGTCCTTCTCCTATACTCTATTTTAATTGTTATTCTCGGTATTCGAAGTTTATTTAGAATAGTGTACGTCCAGTAGTCGAAGTTCGGATATAATCATTATTGGAAATTTGTACAAAACTTATATTAATACAGTTTATATAAAAAAAAATCTGTTGACAAACACAAAAGAAAAAGGTACTGAATTGTCTTATCTTTGCCTATTTGAAAAAAAATCATTCATTTTACAGTACCCATAATTCTCTATTTAAGCGCCCTTCGAAACTATTTCTGTTATAATATCCCAAGAGAATTAAAAACCTAGGGTGAAGTTCCACTCTATCTATTGCACCGTTCTCGTATACAAGAGAAATCATGATAGACATTTTCGTATTTATGATACTCTAGCAGTACCCGCGACTTCGCTAGCTTTCAAACTATCGATATAAACATCAGTTTTACAATAATGTATACAAGTTTAGCCGATTTGTAGACATTTACGATTACTGCTCCGCTCCCTTGGGTAGATAATGATATATAGCTTATAGCCTTCCTCAATAAACAGGCTATCTAAATGCAAAAACAATTTTTCAAATCACATTACTAGTTCCTGAGATTAGGGCGTTCAAACAAACACACAAACAAACAAACACTGATTCTTTATAATATTAAGTATAAATATGAATATTAATAAGCCGTGAAAAAAGTTTACTCATGGAAAGCAGTTAATTAAAAACATACTTAATTTTTGAAAAGCTTTTAAAGGCACAATAATGTTAGGTAAGAGAAATGAACTTTAATAAATTATTCAACTCCACATTTATATTTTTTATAAGAACGAACTACACGTGTATAAAGTTTCTTGTTTGTTTATAATTTATATAATACTAGAATAACCCGCGGCTTCGCTAATGCTAAAACTACAAAAAAATCTTTAAAAAGGTAGTTTCACACAAACTTTCATCCCCTATTTAACTCCCTTAAAGGATGAATTTCGAAAATTGCTAAAACATGTATTATTTCATTTTATCAAAGAGCATAAGTACCTAATTTTAAGTAATTCATATCATTTTTTTTTTGGATTGTATTATAACGTGTTTTCCCGTGGGAATTAGGTAATCTCTGGCGGTTAAAAGTAGCCTATGTCACTCTCCAGCCCTCCAATATCTGTACACAAAAATCACGCTAATCCGTCGCTCCGTTTCGACGTGAAAGAAGGACAAACAAACAAACAAACAAACAAACAAACACACTTTCACATTTATAATATTAGTATGGAATTTCTTAGATTTACGCGAATATATGACATTTAAAAAAAACAATCTTTTCGAATATTTTCGCAGATATATTTTTATTTAAAGTTAGTTCATGCTTGATATATATAACGTAACATACTCGTACATACGAGTTACATGGTTATACATGGTTGGAATTGAACTGACATGCTTTGAACCCATTAACAAAAAAATTGAATTGAATTTAAAATCACACCTCAGGAACGCTTCCTGTCATTTTAATGTTGGAAACCTGTTGTAATTTATAATTTTATTTAAAAAAAGAAAAAGATAAAGATAATTTTAGTCTCACCGAGCTTATTTCATCAGTTTGTCTCAGGAATGAGACATCTTTCCAGGTTGATTTTTAACTTATGACGTTTAGTATAATATGATTCTAATAAAAGTTTTTAAATTTGAATTTCATATACATATTTAATTTCTAACTATAATGCTCTTGACAGTGTACCTTTTCTTATTGCATTGCCCGCGGCTCCACCCGCGTTAAGATGACCAAAAACCAAATTCTTAGGTTTTACATATTAGTATACTCTTACAATGCAGTTTTTGTATTTTTTCGATAATAAAGTTTATTTCAATAAGATTTTCCAAAAAATTATTTAATGTACAGATTCGGCTTCGTTACAATTTTATTATATGTATAGATGTAAGATATGCTGTAAACTTTAACATAAACTTGTTTGGAATACTTACATTAAAGATAAACACTTGTCTAACTTATTTTTGCAAATTTGTGCTATATTAATTGAGTTCAAAAACATAATTTTCTCGGTCTTAATAAGAAATATTTGAAAAAAATATATTTTAAGCTACATCAAAGGCGTTTTCTACTGCGAAATTAATGAAACGAAAAATCAGTTGAGTAATCAAATATATACGTCAAAAAATTATAAAGTCCTTTTTCTCGCGTGTATAAATTTCGACACTCAACTGAAGAAATAAGCAAAATTACAAAGAACACAGAAACCGCCCTTGTCACTCAAGGCTCATTTTAAGGCAGAAGGCTCTAAATATTTAATTTCTAACCAAAAGTTCCACTGAATTCAAAATTAATTTTAATCAATTATCCTACTTTTAGAGAAAGTTTTTTTTCTGATTATATGGGACAGTTGAGGTATAATGAAAATGAAAATTCTTATAGTTGGCAAAGATATACATATATATGTATATAATACACAGCACATAAGTACTTCTTCTTTTTTGGAAATCGGTCAAAAGTAATCTATACATATTATTGAGTTGAATTTATACATTAAATATTTTTTGTAAAATCTTGTTGAAATAATAATTATTATCGATACAGAGTCCGTATCTATAGTTTTTAGAATGTTTGTCTGTCTGTTTGTATGTCTGTCTGGGAACGCATCACGAGAAAACTACTGGACAGATTTTGATAAAATTTGGTATGATGATAGCTGATTATCCGGGTCAACATATATGTAGTTTTTACTGCGGGAAAATGTCTCATCTCTAAGAAATTTATACTAAACGTTAAAACGTAACTAGGGACGAGGGTGAGTCGCTAATAACACAATGATATTTAAACTAATATCATAAATTTTATTTAGAAACCCTAAAAATAATATTTATACACAAAGCTTATATGCTTTTTAGAAACTATGCAAATTGTAGCGCACCAATAAGCAAAATCCGTTATCTATCGCACATTGATGCCGCCTTTGAAGTTCGTTCATAAATCGAAAGCGATCGGGTGTTGGTTGCCTTCTATGTGTAAATATATGAACCAATTTTCTTATTAATAGCTTCAAAGCGTGCAAGAGCACAGATTACTTCGCCAATGTCCCGTAGAATGGAGAAGACACAAAAGGAATTGTTTGGTAAAGAAGATTATTATTATATTAAACTAGAAGAGCACAAACAGTTCTATCCCACGGGAACCGTTCATTTTTCAGTTTAACAAATGTTCGATGTGATTCTTTAAATTGACATAACTTTTTTATTTATTAACAGATTGACATGAAACAAACACTAAATGTTAAGTGAAGCTTACCAAAATATATTAATGAAAACCACATACAAATCGGATAAGCCGTTTCTGAGATTAGCGTACACAAACGCACAGATAAACAGACAAAGAAACAAAAATTCTAACAATCTTTGTTTCCGGTGCTATTTGCATTTATAAAGGTCCCAATAATATTTTTTCTCATATATATTTCATGTACAGATTTCCGTTCCATTTTTATTATTTGTAAAAAATATAACGATTATAACGTGTAAAAGTTCAGTAAATCTATACATATAATAAAATTGAAACTAAGCCGAATCTGTACATTAAATATTTTTTGGAAAATCTCATTGAAATAGACATTATTATCGATACAGAGGCCGAATCTATAGTTTTTAGAATTTTTGTCTGTCTGTCTGTTACCGCATCACGGAAAAACCACTGGAGGGATTTTGATGCAATTTGGTATGGTGATAGCTGGCTATCCGGGTCAACATAAAGGATACTTTTTACCGGGGGAAAATGTCTCATTTCTGAGCAAAAATACAAAATCTGCAATGTAGGAGTATACTAATATGTAAAACCTAAGAGTTTGGTTTTTGGTCATCTGAACGCGGGCGGAGCCGCCGGCAATATACTTTATAAATCTTGTGCGTATATTTGAAACGATATGTTCACATCATAAATTGTTTATAGATTTGTCTGTGAAATGTATGTACTCGTATATATTCTGCCATTTTTAGTCCCACTGCTGGTTATGGGCCTCCCTTCAATACGAGGTTGATCTGGCCTTAATCTACCACGCTGGCCAAGTGCGGGTTGGCGGACTTCACATGTCTTTTGAAAACTTGCTAGGTTTTTTTAGATATGCAGGTTTTCTCATGATGTTTCCCTTCACCGTAAGATAAGTTTTTGTCGTATTGAAAATGATTCGCACATGAAAATATCAAGAGTTGAGACCAGATTGAACGTGCTTCACTAATGGTTTTTCAAGCGGGAAAATTACATACAACTAATTTTATTTGTTTCTTTTTACTATTATTTGTATATATGTATGTATTCAGCCCTTTTAACGTTCCACTGTTGGGGACGGGCCTCTCTTCAGTACGAGGGGAATCAGGCCATAGTCCACAAAGCTGGCCAAGTGCGAGTTGGCGGACTTCAAATGTCTTTTGATAACTTACTAGGTTCTCTCAGACATGCAGGATTCTCACGATGTTTTCCTTCGCCGTTAAGACAAGTGGTAATCATGTTGGAAATGATTCGCACATGAAAATATCATAGATGCGAGACCCGGGATTTGAACTCGCTTCACTTGGTTTCCCAAGCGAGCGCGCTACCACTGGGCTACCACTACCTTACTACTTACTTTACTATTATTTAATAATTATAATTTCTTAAGATTAAAAAAAAAAGTTATTAAAAATATAAAAAAATAAGAAAAAACCTATTAATTTAAATTTATCATGAAAACATGATAAAAAAACATACTCAATGAAAGTCAATAAGTACCTGTTCATTTTTGAAGTGAATCAATATGGTTCTGATAAGCTGTTATCAAAGTCAATGGTTTTATGCGTATATTATCAGAGTCACTATGAAAGTACTTGCTATCGAGTATATCTATAAGCATTATTGGAATGAAGTAGACCCTTTGATTTTATTCCTTACTTTGCATAATTTACATTGAAAAAATGATAGAAAAAAAATCGGATTGCAGAGAGAAAGAAAAAGAAAATCGCATGGATGATGGAGGTGACATAACTCTTTTTTCTCAAGTCACGAAAATTTATAAATATCTATAATCAAAATATTCATATTAAATGACATTCGAATTTGAAGAATCGGAATAGCACATAGGTTACTTTTATCCCGGAAAAATGTACGATTCTCATGGAATAAATTTGTTTTTGTTTTTTACAGAGAAAGGGATCGACTCTCTATTCCATACTAAACGTATATAGGACGATATGGACAAACCCGAGCGAAGCGAGGGTGAATCACTTGTATTTTATTCATTGACGAAACAAATCTGTATTTCATAGTATTTCTGTCAAAACAAAATTAATCCCCGACCACTTTTACTACGCGTTATAAGTCTTTAACATTTCATGATCATTGACAATATTATTATGATGTAAAACGGAGTATACTGAGTTTACCCATGACTATGGTACTTGTAGCAGTGCCGAAATATCATGAGCTCTCAAAACTAAGTACCAAACATGTTAAAAATCCTGTTTTATATCATCATCATACATATAAATTATCTATACATATAATAAAATTGTAACTAAGTTGAATCTGTACATAAAATATTTTTTGGAAAATCTAATCGAAATAGACATTATTATCGATACAAAGTCCGAATCTATAGTTTTTAGAATTTTTGTCTGTCTGTCTGTTACCGCATCACGAGAAAACCACTGTCCAGTGGTTTCCCAAATTTGGTATGATGATAGCTGGATATCCGGGTTAACATATAGGATACTTTTTACCGCGGGAAAATATCTCATTTCTGAGGAAAATACAAAAACTGCAATGTAAGAGTATACTAATATGTAAAACCTCAGAATTTGGTTTTTAGTCATCTGAACGCGGGCGGAGCCGCGGGCAATGCTAGTTTATAATATAAATTATTTAACTACAAGGTTGTATAGCAGCTTGTTTGCACCACTTGTCTTCCTTTTAGCTCTATTGTACGATCAGTCTCCAAAAACAGACGGACGTGACGAAATTATTAGAGTTCTATTATTGCCTTTTGGCCTTAAAATGTAGTATAAACATAGCAAAAATATAAACACTAATTGAAAAGACTAATATACATATAATCTACTATATACATAATATGTACGAATATTTGCATTCAATAATTTTTATTACTCATAATCTCCACCTTAGACATCTTACAAACATTGCCAGGCAGATAATAAGATAATAAGGAAGATAATAAGGCCTTTCCATGCTCTTTTCACAAATTATATTTTTCCATAAATAGCTTTTTTAATATACAAGTGTTTTTTTTATTAGCAAATGACGACGCCACCTCTATATAGATTAATTCTCTGTCTTCTCTATTTTAGTTTCAGTATGACCATATAAAAAGAAGGCTGAAAAAATCATATAGCCAGACTAGCCTTTAAACACCAAACTGAAAAAGCAAGGAAGATTCCTTTTTACCTGGTTGTCTATGATCACCAATGATCTGAAGTAAATAGTCTCGATGACCCAGAAGAGGATTGAACTAACAAAAATAATCAGGATAGAAGACCCAAATATATGGGGAAAGGCTAAGAAAAGAAAAAGTAGTAAGTAAGGCAATTTATAAAGTTTTATACTGATATTTATAAAACTATAAGTAGAAATAACAACTTCTATATAATAAGGAACTTCATTTAATAACTTACAGCGTAATTTAAGTTATAGAATTTAATAGTTTCCTCTAAGCGAGCTTTGAAAATCTCTTAGAATCCATTTCAAAGCTTTACAAATAAGATTATCTCCAGTAACAATAGAAAGTTGCAAGCAGAAAAATATTGCTTTCAGTCACATACATTCTTTGAAATACAAAAAGATATAAGCACGCTCTATACGCATGACAGTTAGACTAGGTAGGATATTTTTACGGCATATATGTTACGATTATTTTAAGTCTATTATATATATATATATATATATATATATATATATATATATATATATATATATAGTGATGTATATTATATATTATATATAGCTACCTCGGTGGTGTAGTGGTTAGCATGTACGGCTGCACACCCGGATGTCCTGGGTTCGAGAGTCCCGTGTCGGGCCAAGTTTAGTTATTGAGTCTTTCTGTATATTAAGCCTCAATAACAGCCCGGAGTCGTCGGAGTTCACCCCCGTGCCTCGGAGAGCACGTAAAGCCGTCGGTCCTGCGCCTTAACTCTCACCGGTCGTGTCGAGTGGTCGTCCCACCGGAGTATGAGAGTGACAGGAATAGAGAGTGCACGTTGTGTCTGCGCGTACACTTGTGCACTATAATATCTCCTGCGCAGTTGGCTAGTCTCAATATGATTGGCCGCCGTGGCCGGAATCCGTCAGGAGAACATCATCATCATCTTTATATATATAAAAAAACATACGTCAATAAAATATATTGCTTATACTACTTACTGTTCGTGTATGTACAAACCATAACCACGAAATCTCCTTTTTTAATATATATGTACATTATACATACCACCTGTATATATACGCCCACTAAAACCCAACAGAATCTTAATGGGGCGTCACAGGTCTGCGGAAGCAGACCGCACAATCCAGGTGTTGCTCCCACGGTCTACTCTGCTATCAGAGAAGTATCTAGAGCAACCCACATGGCACTTCGCCCACCACCCCCAACGACAAGGTGAACGCACACACATTGGGGAGATCACGAAATCAAATACACCAAGGCAGATGATAGGTATACTTTAATGGAATCAACAAAGTAAAATAAGCATTTCATATATTTTTTGAGATACAAAATAATTCGTTTAAGAATTATTACTTAAAAGACTAAAAATTCATTGTAAACTCTAACAAAACTTACATAAATTAACTTAAGTAAAAGAAATATTATATTTCAAATTTCAAACAATATCTGCTTAGCTGTGACATCTCTAATGCTAACAAATGAAGTAAACAAGCAAAGCCCGGTAAAACGACCCCAATAACGTCTAATTAACGTAATCAGCGTATAGCATTACGTGGGCTATGAAAGTCATTTTAGATTTTTTTCTTCTCATTGGGCTAATATTATAAATACAAAAGTTGTGTATGATTTTACTCCTTCGCACTGAGACGGCTGGACTGATTTAGATGACATTTAGTACTCAAAAAAATATATTATGTTATGTGGAACTCAACGGAGACTCCCCTGTCTTAATATTTCGTCGCAAGATCACTCAATCACGACGCCCAGGCGCGCGGATGGCTTGCTGACAATACAACTAAAAAAGTTACCTAAATTCGAACTCTACGGCCTTAAGCACATATAAATAGATATATTAGTACACAAACAAACACACTTTCACATTTTTAATGTAAAAAGCAAGTAGCAGGTTCAAACCCAAGTCTCGCACTTCTCAGATTTTCATATGCCAATCATCCTGAACATGATTACCACGTGCTAAACAAACGATTTCTGCAAAGGAAAACATCACAAAAAATCTCTGAGATAACTAACTTATCTTAATCTTCATAATATGTAAGCAGATCCCCCTCGTACTGAGGGGAGGCTGGCGCCCAACAGGGAAACGATTATAATGCATGAAAGATTATTTATCGAATATAGAGTCCCAATCTATAGTTTTTAGAATTTTTGTCTGTCTGTCTGTCTGTTACCGCATAACGAGAAAACCACTGGACAGATTTTGATGAAATTTGGTATGATGATAGCTGGTTATCCTTTTTACCGCGGGAAAATATCTAATTTCTGAGAAAAAATACAAAAAGTGCATTGTAAGAGTATACTTATATGTAAAACCAAGAAATTGGTTTTTGGTCATTTGAACACGGGCAGAGCCACGGGCAATGCTAGTTATTACTAAAAACTTATGAATATATAACTCTTTCTCCTTCTATCTTTTGTGGGTGTAAAAATAGTGTATTAAAGACTGTGAATTGTACGTAGACTTTTAGTTAATTACTCGTTACAAAAATACACCAACACAACAACACACAACCAGTCCCCACAAGTGCTTTCTGTTTTTACCTTTCTATATAAAAACTGTTTCTAATTTTTTTCATATATAGCAATAAAGCTCACCAAAAGCTCAACAAACAAAAAATATATAAGAAAAACTGTCGACAAACAGAAAAAAAGATACTGCCTTTATCTTTGCCTATTTCTCTACAGATTATTATTATTATTACATTTAGTATCTATAGTTTATATTCTTTCAACCATTTTACTTGTGAAGGATTATAAAATAATATTATAGCTATACCTTTAAATTATGTTATGGTTTTGCGGTTATCCATAATATCACTATTCAATTAATTGTTATACATTGTATTTCATATCTACACTATTATTATAAAGACGAAAGATTTGTATTTTTGTATGTTTGTAACCAATAAACTCAAAAACTACAGGACCAATTTAGATGAAATTTGGTTAAAAGATCATTTGAGAACCTGGAAAGCACAAAGGATATTTTTATCCGGGAAATCATTACTTAGGGGGTGAAAATGGGGATGAAGATTTGCATGAGGAATCAACCTAGGGACGAACCCGAGCGAAGCGAGTGTGAGTCGTTAGTCTCTAATACATCACAACAAACTATTATTAGGTGCTCTATAGTAAGCTTCTTTTTAATTTACAAATACCATACGACCCGTTGATGTTGATGATTTATACGTTATTTTGATTTTATTTACATGCACACATACTTATTGACCGACTTCAAAAGCAGAGGATGCTCAATTGTGAATCAGTTTTCATTATTTTTCATGAATATTTTTTTATGGTGAAATAATAATATTTGTAGTGTAGAAAGCTTCTAATTATTTCAAAAATCTCATAAACTTCAACAACCCTTACTTTTTCTGGTATAAAAATATTCATCTAAATTGGTTTGGTCGCCCTAGGAATTATCAGACAAATAAACACTACGACTATTTATACTTTGATATTCTGTAATCTATACATATAATAAAATTGTAACTAAGCCGAATCTGTGCATTCAATATTTTTTGGAAAATCTTATTGAAATAAACATTATTATCGATACAGAGGCCGAATCTATAGTTTTTAGAATTTTTGTATGTCTGTCTGTCTGTTACCGCATTACAGAAAAACGACTGGAGTGATTTTGATGAAATTTGGTATGGTGATAGCTGGTTATCTGGGTCAACATATAGAATACTTTTTACCGCAAGAAAATGTCTCATTTTTGAGAAAAAATACAAAAACTGCAATGCAAAAGAGTATACTAATATGTAAAACCTAAGAATTTGGTTTTTGGTCATCAGAACGCGGGTGGAGCCGCGGGCATTGCTAGTTTTTAATAAATAATAAATTTTCTTAATTCATTAAGTTATATTATTTTATTTATTTTTATAAATTATATACATTTGATCGAATCTCACAAGGCGGCGTAGAAAAAACCCAACGTTGTCTCTATAAATAGTTTTGTCTGGTTACAAAATCACACCTTTGAGACTAGTAAAATACATGCTGGCTTACTACAGTCCCTATATCAAGCCCTTGAGGAATACATCGTAAAGATTTATATCAATGTGATGTTGGTTTTTTATATATTAATGTACATCTTTATAATACAGTAGTCTGAATATCATTGTGAAGGTCGTACGTTCGATTCTCACTTGAAAATATGTACTTGTATGGTCAAATTAATTCACATTTTAATTGTTTATAATTTTTTAGCTGTTTTAATTTTTACATGTGTTTGTTTTGTAATATTTTTAGTTATGTAAATTCTTAAAATTACTGTTACTGTGTATTAATTACTTACAAAGAATGTTTTGTATTATTTTCTTCCGTTCTTCTTTATAAATTCATTAATATGTATGTTGAGTTTGAGTTAGTCTGTAAGTGAGGTATACAATTTCTATCATAGTAACTTAACAGTGTGCTCTAGAATAAGAAATACAACGTGGGCTTCCTATTTAAATAAATAAATCAACTACAATTTTGTATGGTCTACACCATACAAATGTTTATCTTGGTGTGGTTTAAATAGAGCCCAGCGCTGGGCAAGCGTGGGCACAATGAATCTTGTGACGGTAATGTTGGAAAATGAGAACGGTTTGCTTTAGAAGTAGCGTTTAAAGAGTTATTCTCAAATGTATGGTTTTATTTGTTTTTTTTATTACCATTGTCAATTTCAGAAGCAGTTAGTTTTTCTTTATATAGATAAGTAAATTCTATTCATATATGTTTTTATCAATGTTTTTATCAATTTTGGCCACTGGGCAAACACTAACATGAATAAAAACGTAATAAACAGACATACATTTAAAAAATCATTTTTTTATTATTCGACTCCTTAAATCTTATCTATCCTGACATAAAAAAAATGGTGAAAACGATCAATTTTCCCTCATAGATTATTATTTGAAGTAACTTACCGAGATATTATCACGTCCCAAATTGTTTAAAACATTTGAACATAAGTTATATGGTCTACTTAAAAAGTCGTTAAGCCCACTAATGACTTTATACGAGTTGAGATGTTTGTTACATTTTCACTTATGTAATTCAATTACAGTTATATAACTTAAAGTTAAGTAAATGAAAAATATTGTAATTTTTTATGAACCTTGTATAAAATATTTTTGATAAATAAAATTCATAACAAGTTAAATAGGCGAAAAATAATTTTAGATTCATTTGCGTTCTCAGGGAAAAGGAAATTGAGAAATAACGATGCCCTAGCGGCTCATACTTGCCTTCTGTAGAGTTTACATCAAATGTACACCAAATCTGTGTACATACAGATGGAGAAATATATATATATATATATATATATATATATATAGTTACTAGTTTCTGTATATATATATATATATATATATATATATATATATACAGAAACTAGTAACTCACCCTCGCTCGATTTCAACTCGCGAGATTTACATTTACGATACTTTTTACTGCGGGAATATATACCCGCAGTAAAAAGTACCGTAAATGTTGACCCGGATAACCAGCTACGATCATACCAAATTTCATCAAACTCTCTCTAGTGGTTTTCTCGCGATGCGTTTTCAGACAGACAGCTAGACAAAAATTCTAAAAACTATAGATTCAGCCTCTGTATCGATAATAATGACTATTTCAATAAGATTTTCCAAAAAATATTCAATGTACAGATTCGACTCAGTTAGAATTTTATTATATGTATAGATATTGTCAACACACAATTATTATAATACTAGCGCTTGCACCCTTGCTTCGCTCAGGTTTGCCTCTAGAAAAACAAAAACAAATCTATCCCTCGAGAATCGTATATTTTTACGGGATGAAAAATAGCCTATGTGTTATTTCCGACTATTATTTATCTCTGTGCCAAATTTCATCGCTCTGGCGTGCAAGAGTAACAAACATCCATACATACCTACTCACAAACTTTCACATTTATAATATTTATACAGTTATAGTATATAATACAAATGTCCGTATGCGTATATGCTTTTTACTCCTTCACCGAAACGGTGGATATATTTGGATTTTTTGTACGCAGGTAGACTACGAGCTGGAGTAAAACCTAGGCTATTGGTAGTAACAATATTAAAAAATATTGCTATCTATACCAAATTCTAATATGAAACTCTGTTAGTGCTGTCCAAAGTAATAAGGGGCTAACTGAAGCAAAAGCTATTCGTTAGTTAAATACAATATATATCTGTAAAAGAAAAAAAGTCAACTCCCACACGACGTTCCGACGGTATTTGTCTTCAGTCCTCGGGAAATGAATCAATTACTAAAATAATAAGTTAACATTTTACAAAAGAAATTTACTGCCAAGAATATTTTTGATGTTTTCTTAGGGCAAGAAATGTAAATTTTCTTTTTGTACTCATTATTACGTATGTATTATAAGGGAAATGCTTGTAACTTATTTAAAAAGCTCTGGAGTGTTATTTCTTTGCCAATACATAATATGGTACCATCAACCTGATCTGGTAATAAATAAATAAATATGTTGGGACATTAACACACAACACCATCTAGTTCCATGGTAAGCTACGAGACTTGTGTTATGGATACCAGATAGTTTATACACTACACATATATAACTTTAAATGTATATACATTACAATATAAACACCCATGACTAGAGTACAAACATTCGCGCTCATCACACAAATGAATGCCCCCAGCAGGAGTCGAACCCGCGACCGCTGGCACAGCAAGTAGGGTTACTACAAACTGAATTTTCACCATGGAAAAAATATACCTATACCATTTTGCTAGATAAAAATTAAATGTAGGGTTTTAATTTTCCAACAGATATGCTATTATTTTGCTAGAATTACAAAAGAAAAAATTGAGAGAGCAAGATTAAGATATTAGTTTATTGAGCCTATACAACTTGTATACACAGCCTAAAGCCTGCGGTACAATTGTTCGAAGTTTGTAAACACTTTTGATATTGCGAGACGAAATGAATAAATTATTTGCTTAATTAATAACAGAAGGCTTAGAATTTTGATTTTATATACTCTATTTCTTTATGAGATTATACAAATAAATATATTATTTCGGTATAAGTAATATAAATATTATATATTTGTTAATTAAAAGTATTATCGATTTAGGATATATCATAAGGCCCTGAGTTCGATTTCCGAGTCAGGCTAAAAGCAATTCAAACATTGGAAAAGTGAGCTCGTAAATTATGCTTGCTTAATAAACCTTGCACGAGCATCTAATTGTTTGCAACAGTCTATATATCACTTATCCCGGTATATAAGGTGATCCCTGTGAGATATTACAAAATATATTGCAAAAGTCACATAGTATATGCCTAAGTGAAGAATAAAGTATTATATATTATATATAACTAATAGTATAATAT
Source organism: Brenthis ino (assembly GCA_921882275.1). Taxonomy (NCBI): domain Eukaryota; kingdom Metazoa; phylum Arthropoda; class Insecta; order Lepidoptera; family Nymphalidae; genus Brenthis; species Brenthis ino. The sequence continues at coordinate 16,695,517 of OV170225.1, forward strand.
ATAAGCAACTGCCTCGGTGGTGTAGTGGTTAGCATGTACGGCTGCACACCCGGAGGTCCTGGGTTCGAGTCCCGGGTCGGGCCAAGTTTAGTTATCGAGTCTTTCTGTATATTAAACCTCAGTAACAGCCCGGAGTTGGGAAGTTGGTGGTGTTTCACCCCCGTGCCTCGGAGAGCATGTAAAGCCGTCGGTCCTGCGCCTTAACTCTCACTGGTCGTGTCGAAAGGTCGTCCCACCAGAGTATGAGAGTGACAGGAATAGAGAGTGCACGTTGTGTCTGCGCGTACACTTGAACACTATAATATCTCCTGCGCACTTGGCTAGTCTCAATGAGATTGGCCGCCGTGGCCGGAATCGGTCAGAAGAACATCATATAAGCAAGTATATGTAAAAATCTATTGAATTTACTACGGAAATTTTCAAAGCAACGTTATCACACATTTTATTCATGAAATAAAGTCTATCATAACAAGAAACCAGCGATTTATAGCCAACATTAAAACTTGGGTCTTAAGCACGCTTTCACAGTTGTACATTCAGTACATCGTAAACTTCGACATCCAATATCGGGCTTAGATTAATGTTACAGTGCAAATAGATATGTCAGCTTCCGTATTTCTGTTGAAAATTTACACTTTAAGATCATATAGGATGAAAAGTAACGAATAAATGTACTAGTGAATTTACCTTTTTTTTTTAACGTTGGGAAATGCATTTACGCACGAAGTGTGGGACTCACCGGCGAAGCCAGTACTACCCACTAAAACCCAACAAAACCTTCCCCCGTCTTAATGGGGCGTCGCAGGATCGCTTACGCATTCAACTACGACGCCCCGACGGCAGGTCTGCCGAAGCAGACCACAACAACCGTGGGGTTGCTCCACGGTCCACTCTGCTATCAGAGAAGTACCAGGAGCAACCCGCATGGTACACCGCCCTCCGAAGAAGGCCGCCTCCCACCGCCCACCGAAGCGGGCCACCTCCCTGTGCGTTTCTTGGCTTCGCGAGTACACTACTGAGCCCCCCCACCACGACAAGGTGAACGCACGTTGGGGGGGACTAGTGAATTTACCTAGCTTCACTCGGGTGCGCCTTCAAGTGCCTTTTAAATTATCTATATTTCTAATATAACGAAGGGTTTTGTTTGAATGCGCTAATCTCTAAATAGACCGATCTAGATTTAGTCTGATTTAGATCTGGTCCGATATGAAAAATTATCTTTGAATTTCAAATAGATATGGTCCGATTTGAAAAAATCTCTTTGAGTTTCAAAGCCTGTTTATTGAGTAATATTATAGATTCTTCCCACATCAAACTAAGAGAGCAGAATAATCTTACAAAATTAAACAACTTGAAACGTGTGGAGCTTCAAGTAAACACTAGTGATACCATTAATCCTATTATATATATATATATTATATATATATATATATATATATATATATATATATATATAAAAATATATATATATATATATATATATATATATATATATATATATATATATATATATATTATTTTTTTTCTAGTTCAGGAGTTAAGGATGTGTGCATTTCTTACCATTGTGTTATTATTTTAATGTATCTTTTCAGTTAGTAGGGTGAGTCAGAGTCAAAAATAATCCAATATTAAGAATTATAATAGTGAAAGTTTGGACGGATGTTTGTTACTCAATAACGCCAGGACGGCTAAACATATCTGAATGAAATTTGGCACAGAGATAGATTATAGTCTGAAATAGCACATAAGTTATTTTTTATCCCAGAAAATGTAGTTCCCGTGGGATATATTTATTTTGGTTTTTCACTATAGACGAACCTGAGAGAAGCCAGGCTAAGTTACTTGTATTATATACAAGTAGCGTAACCTAAGAGGAAAAATTATTATTAGCAGTAGCCTATATGTTACTCAAGGTCACATCTCTATACTAAGTTTTATCTAAATCTGTCCATCCGTTTTGTGAAGAAGTAACACACATGAGTATACACATATAAACTTTCCCATTTATAGCATATGATGGGTTAAAAATTACATATACATAGGTTTTATTTAAGTTGAAAATAGATCCATACTAATAAATTAAAATACTAAAAGTTTTATTTGCTTAGGTGCTAATCTTTGTACTAACTAGTCCGATTTAATTTTATTTTTGTATTTTACAGCCATTTTATTGAAGCTGTTTATAGGCAATAAAATCATGCTATGACCAAAGAAAGATACTTTATGATCGCCTGAAGTAAGTGTGAGTAATCTATATTATGTAAAACCAAATAGGCAAAGACAAAACAGCTCATTTTTCTCTTCTGTTTGTCAACCGATTTTATAAGTAAAAAATATATATAAATAAATATGTTGAGAAATTAACTCACAGCACCATCTAGTTCCATGGTAAGCTACGAGGTTTGTGTTATGCATACCATATAGTTGACACACTACATATTATGTATAACTTTAAATACATACATATTATAAATATAAACACCCATGACTGGAGTGCAAACATTCATTCTCATCATAAAAATGAATGCCCCCAGCGGGAGTCGAACCCGCGACCGCTGGTACAATAAGTAGAGTCACTACAAACTGAGAAAATCGTGTCGTCAAAAATCGTCGTATAGTAAAGACAAAATATTTCAGTTCTTCTTTACTAGCGACGTCCCTAGGTATGTTTTAAATATAAATAGTTATTGTGTACGCTTAGGAGATAGTCATGTTTTATATCGCGGACTGTTAAACCTAACATATTTAGCCGGCATTAGCCATGTAAATTTCTAAGGATCACTAGAACTGGTTATTGTTTTTTCCCGTGGGATAAAAGATTTTCCTGTAGTAAGAGGTATCCTAAATATTAACCCAAGTAACAAGTTACCAATACAAAAAGTTTAGTTAAAATCAGTTCAGTATTTTTGCGTGAAACGTGCATACACAAACAGACATACGAACAAACAGACATACAGACAATCAGACAAAAAAAATTAATAAAAATTGTTTTGAGGTCTATATTCTGTACATAACGTTAATTGTTTTTATTGTTTTAAAAAAATATTTTATGTACAGACACTGTTACTAAGTTACTGTTTTATTATATTTATACATTTTCAATAATAATTATTGTAGTCGAATTTTAACCACTGAACGAACACTATACTTTATTAATGTTTATTATAGTACTATTTTAAAATCGCTATAAATGTATCTATGTAAGAGATTTTGCTTGATCTTGATAGCACTCTTTAGAAGAAAGTTTTCATAAAAAAATTATTATGAAATTTAGTTAAGAAACAACGAGGATATCTTGTTACGTATTATTATGTATGATACATACATACAAAAAATTGAAGATCGTACGTTCTTACTAAATAATAGAGTAAAATAATTCCCGAATAGATGATTTTGTTTGGAACTTAAAAAAGTAATGAAAAAATCTGTGGTAAACAGACTTTAAAATCTAACTCTGACTTTAAAATCTAACTCACGACTTGATGAATGATGTAAAAGTTCGTTTCATAACAAGCTCTAACATTTTTTACCGTTTTTCGGTCGCATCCAACAAGCGAGTTCAAATTTAGCACTGACATTTTTGCAACTACATTATATTGGCATATGCCTGGAATAAAAATAAAGAGTTTGTAACCAACGTACAGGTATTTAGATAAGACTAGCGTCTCACCCTCGTTCTGCTCGGGTTCATCCCTAGTAACGTTTTATTGGTTATGATAGATTTCTCACAGATGAGATATTTTCCCGTAGTAAAAAGTATCTTATATCTTATATGATGACCCGGGTAGCCAGTTATCATCATAGGTACCAAATTTCATCAAAATCTGTCCAGTGGTTTTCATGTGATGCGTTCCCAGACAGATAGACAGACAGACAGAAGTTTTAAAAACTATAAATTCGGCCTCTGTTTCGATAATAATGATTATTTCAATAAGATTTTCCAAAAAATATTTAATGTACAGATTCGACTCAGTTAGAATTTTATTATATGAATAGACATCACCAGAAATACACACAAAATATATGCTTTTAAATTTAGACATGTACTACGTATTAATATATAAAATCGAATTGACTGTCTGTGATTTTAATATATATATATATATACATATACATATATATATATATATATATATATATATATACATACATACATACATATACATATATATGTATGCATATATTTTTGCTTCTGCTTTATTTACGTGATACTAGAACTAAGACATTAATATTTTTTTGGCTGTCTGTAGAGTTATTGTCTGTACCCTTATCTCTGAAACAGCAAAGCAACCACTATTATTAACTAATTTAATAATCATTTATTTTAACCCCATTAACAATTTTATAAAATACTAGCGGCTAACTCTCGCTACGCTGGGGTTCGCCTCTAAGAAAACAAAAACAACCCTATCCCACGGGAACCGTACATTTTTCCGGGATAAAAAGTATACCTATGTGTTATTCCAGACTATAATCTATCTCTGCGCTAAATTTCATCCAGATCCGTTCAGCCGTTCTGGTGTGAAAAAGTAACAAACATCCATAATCACAAACTTTCACATGTATAATATTAATATGGATTTTCATAATAATGTTTTCTAAATTCACAAAAAATACCTCAAACTGACATCGAACTTACGACTTTGAATTTATTCCAAAGCCTACTTCACTGGATACAACAAAATAACGCAAGAGCCCTAAAACGAGCAGTTTAGATATAAATTGGCACGAAATGACGATGTATAGTAAGACATCTGGTGTTGAGAGTAATATTACTATTATCTCACATCCCAATTTACATTTGATCGTTTATTTGCTGTTAAATCGCTTCTGTATAACACGATGCGTAATTCGTATTAATGGTCTGAATACAACTGTAGAGAACTTCTTAATAATTTTGATGACTACAACAACTTTGAAAATATGTGATTAGGTATCATCTATACAAAATATCTAAATTAAACTATCAATCAGTTTTTTTTTCTTTTTAGATTTTTTTTTTGAAATCGGTTTATTTTATATATATTTTTTTACATTTTTAGTGTAGACATAGTAGTTGCAAAGTAAGCAGTATTTTAATAAAATATTCGCTTAAGCTGTTAAGTTAGTTTGATGCCTATTTATATATGAAGACTGACAAACTAAAATTGGCTTTTATTAGTAACACTAAGAATCAGAGTCTAATATCCAATTATAACGTATTGAGTTTGTCAAATTAAACAAAATAAGCCCAAACTCGAAGTATCTACTATAATTAGCCGTTGAAGAGTTACACCTATCTAACTTCTGACTTTACCATCAGATCAGGTCTACGATACCGTATCGCTGCATTATCAACAGCAATAGAAAGAAACACTTGCAAAGTTTCGACAACATGACAATTAGAAATAGATTAAATTTTCATTAGCTATATATTTTTTCCATTCTTAGGGGGTGGTATTTTTATTGAAATTTAAATGAGACCAATCTGAAAGTATACACTTTCAAACAAAACAAAAATCTTCCAAATCGGTTAATAAATGACGGAGTTTTGAGGTAACAAACATAAAAAATACAGCCGAATTGAGAACCTCCTCCTTTTTGAAGTCGACTGAAAATAGAAAAAAAATGTTTTAAATATTCTAGCTAGTTTTCAATACGATTATGCAATTAAATTAGCGTGAGAAACCTAAAACGCAAATAAACTAAACGAAATATTTTAAATTCAAGCATCAGCGATGTTAGAGCTATCTCATGAAATATAGTACATAAAATATTTGCGCTCTCCACTATGAATATTATCTTTACAAAACTGTTGAAATGTTGCATTTGACATTTTTATTAAGCTTTGAATGTAACACGTTAAAAAATAGTGGACGTTTTATATAAAATTACGTTGTTACTATACGATATAAAATATATATATATATATATATATATATATATATATATATATAAATATATATATATATATATATATATATAGCTACCCTACTTACCCTAAATCTTTTTCTAAAATAAAAATAGCCTAAGTTACACCTTATATCATCAGCTATCTACTAGTGAAAGTCCCGATTAAATGGTCCAGACATTTCGAAGATTAGCAGGAACAAACCGTACCGTATATAATTTCTTATGCATTTAGTAAAAATCTGTAATTTTGACATTACAAACAGACACTTCAATTTTATTTATTTGTAATAGAAATTGCATCTAAGAGCAATAATAGAATTTACCTGTAATAATTAAGGACTTGTGCGAAGACTCCCGGATGTCTATCGAAGAAGTACTCGTTGAGCACCGGGTCGTAGTTGGCGAGCGCCTCTGTCAGGCGAGACAGTCGAGTCGCGGGGATCTTCTTCAGCGTCGCCTTGTATGTTTCGTATCTACAAGAAGAAAAATTGAAGAAAATCTATACATAAATAGATAAAGATAAAACAATTTAGTATTATTATTCATAAACTTTCAACGACGATGACACGTTTGGCTCAGTTTGTAGTGACCCTACTTGCTGTGCCAGCGGTCGCGGGTTCGAGTCCCGCTGGGGGCATTCATTTGTGTGATGAGCACGAATGTTTGTACTCCAGTCATGGATGTTTATATTCATAATATGCATGTTTTTAAAGTTCTATATGTGTAGTGTATCAACTATCCGATATCCATAACGCAAGCCTCGTAGCTTACCATGGAACTTGATGGTGCTGTGTGTTAATGCCCCAACATATTTATATATTTTAATGATGATGGAATTTCGACCAGTGGGAGAATAAATTGACCACTAGTATGAATAATAAAATAACCTGAATACTAAATTATATGTGTGTATGTTATTTTGTTAATTTTTTGTGCTGGGAAGGCTGAATAGATTTAGATGAAACTTTAAAGTTATTGGTAGACGAAGTATTTGAGTGACATATATATATAGGTTACTGTTAAGCACCGGATACAAGTAAGGATAAGTTGCTAGTAATCTATACTATCCAAATACTAATATTATAAACATAAAGGTGTGTTTGTATGTTTAGCCTTTTAGAAGTTGTAGGGCTGGAGGGTGACAAGCTACTTGTTACCACTAGAAAATATCTCCATCCTATTTTAATTTCAGGGGCATTCCGCATTATCATAACTTGGAGATTTACCTTGGAACCCAAGTGAGGCATGCCTCCGAATAATAATAATAATGAATAATTATTTTATATGTTTGTCCAGTTCATTGAAAAACAATCATGAAACACGGTTCAAAATTTCCACAAGTATTGTGTTATTTACACAAGAAAGGAGCATAAAAATTTGAACACCTCTTTCTCCTGAAATAGGTCAAATAATGATAAAATCTAATTTTAAATCAATGAAAAATGTTTGATTTCTATAGATGGTAATCATAAAGCATAGGTACTCGAAAAATAATCAAATGTCATACCAACAGGTGCTAAGTACTCTTGACGTTTTTATTGAGCTTATATGAGAGACGTGGCTGTGTCATTTCGAAATTCGCTGTTAATTTATTCTCGCTTATATTTATAAAATATTTGGTTATAAGGCAGTAGAAATAACATATAATAATGATAGTCACAAAAATAACATATAAAAATAACTTATTGAAAAATGATAAAAACTTAAAAAAAACCGACTTCCAGGCACTAAAATGTAAAAATAACTAAACGGGGGTTTTCATTTAGAATAGACACCTAATCAGATATTTTCGAAGTCGGTGCCAAAGGACAATATTTTAAGATATGAATATCTAATAGGTAAATATATAGGGTGAAGCACACGCTATGTATAAGCTACTTCCTACACATGTAGGTACATTGTACATACATACGAGTATATTCGCGCAAAATCAAATACGGGCTTCATCATCGTTTTTCTCAGCTAAATTATATTACTGCGAACACTCTCATCCATTTTATTTTTGTTACGCTTAATATGCTCCACAATTTTTGTATCATTATACAATAAAAGACATACGCTTCATCGAGAGTGATACATTGCCAACTTCCCTAATCCAAAGCCCTACTGAAGGCTTACTATAATGCCTGACCCGGGAACCAAACCCAGGAGCTCGGAATATGTAGCCAATTTTTTCATACATCAAAATATGTACCCGTAAATATTTGAGACATATTTCTTATCGATAACGATTCACTGACAAGAGATTTTGAGAAATGTCTTTAAATATAAATAATTAAATATATTACACACTTATCTATCTATACATATAATAAAATTCTGAGTCGAATCTGTACATTAAATATTTTTTTGGAAAATTTTATTGAAATAGTCATTATTATCGAAACAGAGGCCTAATCTAAAGCTTAGTTAAAGTAGCTGGTTATCCGGGTCTACGTTAAGGATACTTTTTACTGCGAGAAAATATCTTATTTCTGAGAAATCTATACTAACTTTAAAACGCAGAGACGAACTAGAGCGGAGCGAGGGTGAGTCGCTAGTATTAAATATAATTAAATATATTTTCTATTTAAATAGGTCAATTAATGATAAAATCATATTTTAAATTAATAAATGATACTATAATAAAATAAAGAAAATACATCACAAAAATGCAAAGAAAAGTCGCAGGAATATTCTAGTAAATAATATGAAAAGAGCTTTTTCTAATATAAAGCTTTAAATTTATCTCAGTTTTAAAGCTTTCTATGTTAAAAGCCTTTTATTCCCTTACCATTAGTGGTTTCACAATACATTCATGACTATGAAGAAAATAGGACTTTTAGCAGAATAAATAAATGTTGCCCAAAGAATATGTTAATCTCTTACCGTTATTCTGGACGATGTGAATTCAATTCCTGTCTAGGGTATTTGACATTTTTAATACAACTGTGTAAATGTTTGTCTGTCTGACTCTCTCTCTCATTTTCTTTCTATCTTGGCAAAACAACACCCTTATGGATGGTATTTTTTCCAGAAATTTATATAAGTCCACTTTTTAAGTATATGTATAAAATGATAAAAATCAATTTACAGTTTGCAAAGATATAAGAGAGTGGTAGCCCAGTAGTAACACACTTGCTTGGGAAATCAAGTGAAGCGGGTTCAAACCCGGATCTCATACGTCTAATATTTTCATGTGCGAATCATTTTTAACAACTTGTCTTACAGTGAAGGAAAAAAACGTGAGGAAAACTGCATGTTTGCTGAACCTAACAAGTTTTCAAAAGACACGTGAAGTCCACCAACCCGCACTTAGTCAGCTTAGTGGACTATGGCCTGATCCCCCTTGAATTGAAGGGAGGTCCATGCCCAGCAATGGGATGTTCAAAAAAAGAGGTGTATACGAAAGATATCACTTAACATACACAAATTATAATTTATATATATATATATATATATATATATATATATATATATATATATATATATATATATATATATATATATATATGTATAACAGTTGAATCGAGAAACTAATAGAAATACAAATATACAATTGGATAATCATAACAATAAATAATAACATATTATATCCCACACTTTGTACCAACCTTAATTAAGATATGACTTGCTCTAATAAAGGCTCGGAATAAATCTGGTACATAACGTTCATAAGTAACTTTGATTGCGGTGACAATGAGTTTCAGGCAATAAGAAGAAATCTAAATTAAAATCACACTACATCCATACTATCCATTCTAATATTATACTCGCAAATGAGAAAGTAACTCTGTTTGCTTGTTACCCTTTCACGACTAAACGGCTGAACTGATTTTGATGAAAATAGGTATGGAGATAGTTTCTGATCCTGGGAAGGACATAGGATAGTTTTCACCCCGGATATCATCCCTTAAGAGGGTGAAAAGGGGGGTGGAAATTCGTGAGGGAAATCAATCATTTCTCAAGTAAGGGATATATCATCATACCTATTTATATAATAATAATATAGTCAATCTATTCCATACTAATCGCCAAAACGTACGTAGAGACGAACCGTTGTGAAGCGAGGGTGAGTCGCTAGTCATATTGTAAATATGAAAGTTTGTGTGTGTATGTTTGTTTCTACTTCACGCTTAAACGGCTGGACGGATTCGGATAAAATTTAGTACACAGATAGTCAATAATCTGGAGTAAAATTTCTATCTAGAATCGTATATTCGTAAGGGCATATCACTCTTGAAATATATCGAGATATCATATGTTTGGTAATTTTCCAATATTATCTGCAGTCTTGCTCATATTTGTATAGTACATGAATTGATATTGCTATCCTTTGAGTACTTGTACTATGGTCTTATTGACTTGATGTTTCTCGAGAAGATCGTAGTATCCAAAAGTAATACACATAATTAGAATTAATAATAGATGTTTACATCTATTGTTAATTCTAATTATGTGTATTACTTTAATAACTTTTGAACAAAAAAATTTGCTATAATTTAATATACCTAATACTAAATATACGAAAGATTCATAAGTTATATCTCTAAAAACAAAAACTAATCTATCCCACGGGAACCGTACATTTTTCCAAAATAAAAGCCTATAGCCTATGTGCTATTCCAAACTATAACCTATCTCTGTGCCAAATTTCATCCAGATCCGTTCATCCGTTCTGGCGTGATTGAGTAACAAACATCCATCCAAACATACAAACATCTAAACTTTCATATTTACAATATTAAATAAGATTTAAAGAGATATTTTCTTAAAATATATAGGGCCGTCCTTGATATTTATTCTGTACATGCAAAAATGAAAATCGTCCTTTTTGTAGTCGGTTAACTAATAAGACCTTTTAAAAATGGTCACTGGTAAGTAAATCTCCCGACGTTGGTATAATGAAAGTTTTTTTCGTATTCAATACACGTACGAGTATATTACTCCTAAAGAAGTTTAATAATAAAGTAGCAGTGCTTAATCCTTATTTTAAAAGAGCTTTTAAATTAATTTCGAATGTTTCAGAGCTTTCATACACAGATGTGAGCTTTATTCAATCTATACATATAATAAAATTGTAACTAAGTCGAATCTGTACATAGAATATTTTTTGGAAAATGTAATTGAAATAGACATTATTATCGATACAGAGGCCGAATCTATAGTTTTTAGAATTTTTGTCTGTCTGTCTATCAGTCTGTTACCGCATCACGGAAAAACCACTAAAGGGATTTTGATGACATTTTGTATGATGGTAGCTGGTTATCCAGGTCAACATATGGGATACTTTTTACCACGACAAATATCTCATTTCTGAGAAAAAATTCAAAAACTGCATTGTAAGAGTATACTAATATGTAAAACCTAAGAATTTGGTTTTTGGTCATTTGAACGCGGGCGGAGCCGCGGGCAATGCTAGTTTAATATAAATTAAATGTACAAACTCTTCGTAATAACCGCTATTGTGTGATTTATTAACTACACTATTTTATGTTTATTTACTACTAGCGACTCACCCTTCTTAAGTACGTTTTAAAGGTTAGTATGGAATAGATAGACTATATATTAGTATATATATATATGTATATTGTATATACACAGGTATAATGAGTTTTACATCTCTTACATGAGAAAAAACTGTCATTTTCACCTTATCTTACCTTTAAGGGATTATTTCCGGGATAAAAACTATCCTATGTCCATCCCAGATTCTCAAACTATCTTCATACCATATTTTATTTAAATCGGGTCAACGGATTTTTAGTTTATCCATTACAAACAATCATACAAGAAAATATTTTCTCTTTATAATAGGTATTAGTATAGATTAGCGGTTTACCCTCGCTTCACTCGGGTGCGTCCCTATTGATGATGTTTTAGAAATAATAGATAACAACTATATAAAAAAACATTAGTTTATATATATGGATATAACAAAAAGGATAGCAGGTAAATAATTTTAACTAAAAACGTGTACCGACTTCAAAATTACTTTGAATGTGAACATTTGAGCTTTTAGGGGTGGACTTTTAAACTTTTATACGAAATCACTCTTCATAACTAGCTAAGTTATTGCATAACATGTTCAACAAAAAAGACACATCCTCTTTTTTATTAATCGATCAAAAATAACGATAAAAGTAAAGAATGTGGAATTTTACTCCATTTTTAATTAGTATTTACGATCACGTACATAATTATAGGCAAAGTTTTGCAATAGCATCCTTCAACTGTAGAAGGTCAGACGTAAAATTCCTTTTTTTTTATTCTCTTCTTCAGTTCAAATTCTGTCTAATCTTTTCCATATTCAAGTATTCTAAGTATTCGGTAATCCGATTTTTATAGTTTTTTACTATACAATCTTCATTTTTAGGGTTCCGTACACGAAGGGTAGTACTAACGGAACCTATTACGAAGCCTCCGCTGTCCGTCCGTCCGTCTGTCTATCAGAGAGCCGTATCTCATGAACCGTAATAGGTAGAGAGTTGAAATTTTCACAAAGTATGTAGCTCTATTACCGTTATGACAACAAATAATAAATATAAATAAAAATAAAAAATAATAATACAAGAAACGGTTTTTTTCACATTCGTAATCGAACATCGATCATCATCTTCTCAGCAGAACTGCTTTCGGAGCCGGTGGTAGCTTCCTCACGGACTGACTACACTGACGCTTTCATTAAATTGACGATTCAAAAGTACTTGTAATAAGACTAATTGAATAAAGTTTATTTATTTCATTTCATTTTAGCAATGAATGCCCCCAGCGGAATTAGAACCCGCGACCGCTGGCATAGCTAGTAGGGTCACTACAAATTGAGCCACAAGTGTCGTCAAAGAGTGGATTTATTTGGCTATTTATTGAAAGAAAAAAGATAAAGGAAATGATAGAAAAGAAAGTATATGTTACGCATATTATGTACATCTAATCAAGAAGGATAACGGCCATGAAACCCAATTACAAAGAACCCTATCACCGTTTGTGGTCATTTAATATGTCCTAACGATTTATTTAGCTACCTTAGCTTTAACCCGAATCTAAGCACTGTGATAACAGCGGCGCCTAAAGAAAACCGACAAAATTATTTTGTTAATTCGTAACCCCAGGCTAAGGAATAATATCTATAGATTGAAGTTGTACATTTGTACATTATTTTTCATTGTTATCAAATTACTATTACAAATGTGAAAGTTTAAGAGCGTGTTTGTGTGTGTGTGTGTGTGTGTGTGTGTGTGTGTGTGTGTGTGTGTGTGTGTGTGTGTGTGTGTATACATGTGTGCATGCGTGCGCATGTGTTACAACACACTGAAACAACTGCAGAATGGCTTTTTTACGTTTGTTATATTAAAACTACTATAAAATGTCGTGATCTTAATTGGTATGCATTTTAAGTTCAAATTTAAAGTTTTAACTGTATGTAACGAATGCTACTTTGTTAAAATGTAATTTTTCGTTTTTTGTTAATTACGGATTCAAATTATCAACTTTGAAACACCTAAATTGTACTTCTAAGTAATATAGAAATGTCTTTATATACTTCAGATTTAAAGTGTATAACGAGAAGTAAAATAGTCACAATTTTCTATTTTTGGCACTCGTAACTAAATTTAAATGGACCGTGCCATTTAGTAGTACAAAGTGTAGAATATTAGATTTATAAACACATATTGTTACATTATGTAAGTATTATTTTGATAATACTTTCTTAGATCTACGCGAATATTTGACATTTTAAATAAAACTATCTGTGCCGATTTTTTCAAGGATTTGGTCACGGGAGAGGCCATGATTGCTGCAAAGTTTTCAAAACATCAGGATACAAAAATCAAAATTAATCCGGGAAGAATCCGAAAAAAAAACTTTTTACTAAAAATATGTTTTTGTAATTTGTATAACATATGTTCCTATTTAACTAACATCATATATAGAATATACAAACTGCTTCAAACTGTTGTATTGAGCAAAAATTGCGGATAAGAGAAGTATTGGAAGAAGGAGATGTCCTGACTCTGTAAAATCCGACACTGGACCGAAATGAATAGACCGGTTGAAGATCTGCTCAGGCTAGCTCCAAACAAAAAAGAATTTAGTACGATGATTGCCTTCAGTAATTTAAAGGTATTTGATAAAGAATAAAATAGAAAACTAAATCAAAATATATATAACACACAGGCAAAACCGCAAGCAAGCAAAAAGATTTTATGATAGCACTAGCAATAGCTAGTGCTATCATAAAATCTTTTATCAATTTGTTTATTTATTAATTCACAAGTCCATATTACGGCTTCTTTGATTACAGCGCTCTTAATTCTAAACCAATAAGTGGTAAGTGATTAGTTTTCAATACGAACATAGCTTATGTAGAAGTATAATAGGCTTGTCTTTCTTTAAAATGAGCCAAAGACCTAGTTTTTATATGCCACAAGTTTTACTTACATTATATTTTATTACCGAAATTTTTATTTACAAAAGTTATATAATAAGGTAAGTAGTAAGGTTTCACCCATCTGTTTCTCATACGAATATGTACGTCTGTCCGTATGTCACGTGCATTTTATTAGAAAACTATAGGTTGGATATATGTATGAAGCTGAAATAAAAAGGATGTCATATTGTCAAAAATAAAAAAATATAAGCATTTATATAAATTTTTGATGAGTAAAAAAGGTTTTGAGAGCACATGTTGTGCTTCTAAAGAATATTGTTTAGATATGTATGTATGTCTAGAAAAATCATATAAAATGATTTTTAACCAACGACGCAAAAAGACGGGTGTTATAAGTTTGACGTCGATGTCGGACTGTCTGTGTATGTCTATCTGTGGCATCGTAGCCCTCAAACGGATGGACGGATTTCGATGCGGTTTTTTTTTCAATTGAAAGCCAGTTTCCTTGCGGTGGTTCTTAACTATGTTTAGTTAATATCGGTCTAGCAGTGTAAGAGTATCAGCTCTTCCAAATTGATGTAAGGCATTTTGGCGTATGATTACTCGATTAAGCGCTTCACGAGTGCCAGTGTAATCATAGTAATCAATCGTAGTGTAATCATAAGTTCGTTATCGGTCTATCTTTCTGTCTGTCTGTCAAGACTCTTTTTCTCAGAAACGCAGGTATTCAGTTGAAACTAATATCAAACACTAATGTCTTCAATCCCTTGGAGACCTTAAAATTTAATAAAATACCTTGAAAAAATCAAACTTCTAAGTCAACGGAATCAAAAAATACGGACGTTGATGCCGCATATTTGAACACTCGCAAGGGAACCAAAACCTATAGGGTACTTCCCGTTAACCTAGAATTATTAATTATTATATATATATATATATATATATATATATATATATATATATATCTGCTCTTTAATTTAAAATCATTAAGTACGGTAAAATTATATCATTATTTTTATATTACAGTTTGGTTCAGTTCTAAAAGCATAAAAAGAAATTTTCACTTGCTTTTATTTATTTGAAGCAAAGAAATTAAGCTCCAAGGCTTTCCTCTAAGAATAAAGTTTATGAGTAACCGCTGAAAACTTATAAACCGTCTTGTACCAACCAAGTAAATACAAAAATTGCCTTTAAGCTGAAAAGATGCTGAGTTTTAAATACATTTGTTTAACATTTTCGTACCTAAATAAATAAGTTTGTAACAACAAGGTTATATATGCTATCGTTCGGAACTAATGGTTATTAAAATTTTTACGATTCGATAACGAAAATGGTGAAATTGAATGCCTGCCTGATATTTAAGGATGTTTCGTTTCGTAATTTAAGTTTTATCGTAAGTTGAACCATATTGTGGATCAAACCGATTCTTTGATTGCAGATATTTTTACTGGCCTAAAGGAAGTCTCCATAGAGTTAAAAACCACTGCCCAATATAGTATACTTTTCTCCGTACAACTACTTTCTCTTTCTAAAGAGCAATGTGGAAAATTATGTTGAACGATATGAATGTAACTATTTTTAAGATACTCTGCCCTTCACTCTTATCTTACGGTGTCTCGTCCCACCAGAGTATGAGAGTGACAGGAATAGAGAGTGCACTTGACTCTGCGCGTACACTTGTGCACTATAATATCTCCTGCGCAGTTGGCTAGTCTCAATGAGATTGTCTGCCGTGGCCGGAATCGGTCAGGAAAACATCACGGTGTAGAAAAACTAATAAGTCTGAGAGAATTTAGCAAGGTTTTGAACAACGTGAAGTCCGCCAATCCTTATTTGGCCAGCGTGGTGGACTATCACCTGATTCCCCTCGTATTGAGGGTCAGTAGTGGCACGTTAAAATGGTCTGGTTACTAGAATACAATAACTTGATAATACCACGAAAATGGTTTTTTTTTTATAGAGAAGACGCCATTTATATTTTTAAACTAACAGCTCAACCTCGCTTCGCTCGGGTTCGCCTCTAGAAAAATACTAATAGAGATCTATTAGTTACCACGGGAACCGTTCATTTTTCCGGGATGAAAAGTAACCTGTTGTTTGAACGGCAATATAAGGTATCAGAATATTAAATTTTACTAAATTAGGTGCATAAGTTGTTGTGTACTAAGTTGTATAAGATACTATAGTTTTTTAACTATCCCACGGGAACTCTTTAATTTTCCGGGATAAAAGTATCCAAGATGTTGCCCAGAGATATAAGGTACCACCATGCAAAGTTTCATTTAAATCAGTCCAATGGATTCGGAGATTAGCCCGTACAAACAGACAAACAGACAGAGAAACAAAAAATTTGAAAAAAATCTGGATTTGTTCTATTTGTCTTCTTACATTCCCCTGACTCGGTTTTTAGCATTTTTATCTATGTACAGACATTCAGCCTCTACAGTTTCATTATAGCATAGATCAAATTTCTCAACACATTTTCCATATAACAAAGTTCTAATAAAAATCCATTTGTCTAAGTAACTAAGTAATATTTTAGGTTCTACGTAGATGGAACATCGAAAGAGCGTTTCTAGCTAACCTTGACACAGCGATTTTAAGTCCGTCCCACTTTCCATTATTACTTTTAAATGAAGAATGCTATATGCATTTGTTATTTAATTTTGTATTATTCATTAGTAATGAGATTATTTTAACAATCCATATTATACTAATATTATAAATGTAAAAGTTGGTGAGCATGTATGGATGTTTGTTACTCTTTTACGCCAGAACGGCTGAACGAATGTGGATAAAATTTGCCCCAGAGATAGATTATAGTCAGTAATAGCACATAGGTTACTTTTTATCCCGAAAAAATGTAGTAATAACAAACAGCACTGAAATTGGTACTACTGTTTGAGATGCTGAAAATTAATGAATGATACCTCAAACTCACTTCCTAAGATACATCATGGAACTATTAGAGGATTTATGAACAAATATTTCGAAAGTACTCATGAAAACGTTATATTAAGTAATATTTTCTGAGTTCAATAATTAATTAAAGATTTCAAAAAATAAAAATCTTTCAGTTAAACAAATATTAAACGAACGAACGATTATAACTTACACAGGTCGCGTTAAAACTAAATAGTTTAGTACTAATACTTTCTTAGATTTACGCGAATATTTGACATTTAAAAAAAACTATCTTTTTGGTTACCTTCGCGGATTTATTTTGATTTGGGTTCCCAATGTTTCGAATGCTACTATACGCATTTCTGTATCGTGGTCACGGGAGAGACTAAGGTTTTAGACGTCTCAAAGGTATAGGTACATATACCTTTATATATATACATAAAACATATATATATATATACATAAAGGTATAAACTTATGTATGGTGTGTAGCAAGTATATAATAATCTTGGAGACATCCAAAACCTTAGTCTCTCCCGTGACCATGATTGCTGTAAAGCATTCGAAACGTCGGGAACAAACATTCAAATAAATCCGCGAAAAAATACGAAAAGCTTGTTTTATTTAAGATTAACTTCAATGTTTTACTAATAGCCTCTGAAGAGTTCTACTATCAACCTTCTGACTAAAACACCAACCAACTCTTATATTAAACTCTTATGTTTTTATCCAGACTTTACATAATTACAAAGTTTCAAATCAATACGAATATAAGAAATAAGTTGAAATCGTATTCCAAGATTTGTTTGCTTAGTTACCAGTGAAGTTAATAAAAGAGTGTTAATTAAAGAAAGGAGATTTTTTTGTTTCTTACAAAATTTTATTAACTGTTTCTGTTGTACACGTACATTTTAAATTTAAAACTCGACGCAGAACCCCCGGTTTCGCTCGCGCTAAAACTACAGAAAAATCTTAATAAAAGGTAGGTTTCATACAAACATTCATCATTAGTATACCCTTTCAGTATTTATTTAATTGTATTGAAGAGCAATAATACCAAGTTTGAACTTTGAAGTAATTATGAACATAAATATTTTTTAGGTTGTATTATAACGTGTTCTCCCGTGAGAATGAGATAATATTCCGCGGTAAAAAGTAGCCTATGTCACTCTTCAGCCCTCCAACTATCTTTACGCAAAAAATTACGCCAATCTGTCACTGTCTGCAAAGAAGGACAAACAAACAAACAAACAAACAAACAAACAAACAAACAAACAGACAAACAGACAAACAGACAAACAGACAAACAAACAAACAAACAAACAAACAAACAAACAAACAAACAAACAAAAACACTTTCACTTGTATAATATTAAGTATGGATGTAGGTTCAAATTGGAGAAAATAAAAGCCAAAAGTAAAATATTTTACTCATTTTAATGTTGACGTTGTTAGACGGTTACAAGGGAGGTGAGTGATAACATTAAAAAGTTAATTAGCGCCATATTAAAAATAATAGCAACAAAACATGAACATTCGATATTAGAATTTAATCTAAATAAATAATTCTAATTAAATAAATAAGGCGTTTGGCACCCTAACATATAGAGTGGTTTAAAAATTGAGTTAACCGATTGAGCTGAAATTTTTCATATCCATGTAATTTCTAAGGGAAACTTTAATATGGATGGTGCCTTAAATCTAGTCTGATCATAGGAATACTTCAATTAAATACGTAGCTAGTATATAAAAATGTGTTACTTATGTAAACTTTTACTCCTTACTTTGACGACACGTTTGGCTCAGTTTGTAGTGACTTGCTGTGCCAGCGGTCGCGGATTTGAGTCCCGCTGGGGGCATCCATTTGTGTGATGAGCACGAATGTTTGTACTCCAGTCTAGGGTATTTATATTTATAATATATATGTATTTAAAGTTATATAATATATGTAGTGTATCCATTACTTGATATCCATACCACAAGTCTCGTAGCTTACCATGGAACTAGATGGTGCTGAAATGATATTAAATGAAATAAACTTTATTCAATTAGACTTATTACAAGTGCTCTGAATTAATATACCAACATATTTATTTATTTATGCATTTTTCTTACAGTATCGACAACGTTTAAAGTAAAATCACATCATTAGCACGTTTTCTCTAATTATGCCCATATTGCTTTCACCGAGCTTAACTTTTGTATGATCAATACAAAATTTTATCTATGAGAGAATTAAAATGATAACCTTTGATACGATATTTCGCTACCTTCTTTTTGGACTGTAATCGAGTAATGTCAATTATATCTATATCTATTTTCATAGTATTCCACCGAAACATCCTTGAATACATAATATTCGCTCATCACTTCGTCGGAACCAAAACAAACCTTTCGAATAACTATGACTGAATTTATCAACTTGTTATTTATTCATTTTCTAAGAATCGTTTCTAATAAATTGCTATAAACTAGTCGGTTTCTTTTAATTAAAACGAGCTTCCTTCTGAAGCTATTACTGATTTATATACATAAGATATAAACAATGGATAGATTTTTTATATCTATATATAAATAGGCAAAGACAAATCAGTTCACTGCCTTTTCTCCTCTGTTTGTCAACTGTTTTTTTTGTTTTTTTTTTGGTTAAAAACCATCCAAAAATCTGGACCATTTTTTTTGTATATAAATGAATAAATTTTATTCGTATTGGTTTTCCTCAAATATTCAATAATAAATATGGCCGAATTTGAACCACTAGGCGAGCACTTTGTTTTATAATACTCTGCTTAATAACTTTTGCCTCATATATTTATTTACCTAAACAACGTAACAAGCATTGACAGCACGAACAAAGTATAAAGATACAAGATACCTAAGTCTCAAAACCGACTCAATAAATATAAATACTCTTGTGTTATGAAAATTTATTTTAATTATTTAATAGTACTTTAAATGATTAAATTTAAAACTAATTATTGAATTTTAATTTGTCATATCTATACAGATAAATAAAATTGGAGTGTACGTTTGTAATGTCAAAATAACAGATTTTTACAAGATGCATATAAAAATATACGGTACTTATAAGAAAAAAAACATTTTTTTTAATTTTCTCTGTCTGTCTATCTATTTGTTCCGGCTAATTTCCGAAACGGACTAATAAATAATAGACGCAACATTCACTGACAGATAGCTGATGTTATAAGGAGTAACTTAGGCTATTTTATTTTTGAAATAATTTTTTTATTTAATTTTTGAAAAAAAAACCGCCTAAAAAGATGGATTGACACATGAACTTGTGACTAATATCCGCGTACCTAGAGACGCACCCAAACGAAGCGACGGCAAGCCACTAGTTTATAAATAAAAACGAAAAGTAACATTAACTCACTGACGAAACACTAAATCACGAATATGTCTTGAATTATATAGCTTAAGTTAGTTAGTTCCTAGGTACAAGACGAGCTTAGAAGAAATTTCGCACCAAAGTCGAAATTAAAAGGTCTTAGACCCATACTAAATCTAGGTTCTCGTAAAGATACATAAGTATGAATTGTTCTGGTTACACTGAAATCAGCTTTGCAAGCGAAGCCGCAGGCAATGCTTGTTCTGAAATAAAAGTGTCGGGATTAATAATAAATAAAATTCAATTCAATTAAATGTTCTTGTCAATTCAATTAAATTGCTTCAAAGCGTGCCAGTTTAACACATTACTTCACCAATGTCACGTAGAATGGAGAAGACACGAAGGAGATTGGTCTGTACATAAATGAAAGTCCTGACTCAGTTTTGGTTACAGACGCTTTTTTTTAGTTGGGAAAAGCAGACCACACAACCAAGGTTGCTCCCACGTCCAATCTGCTGTCAGAGAAGTATGAGGAACAACCCGTATAGTACACCACCCTACCAGTGCATTTCTTGGTTTCACGCCCGGCTGGATTGCCGGACACAAATAAGACACCCCCCATCCTGCCTCCACCACCAAGATATGGAACACACATCGAGGGGATTGGTTAGAAACACTAGAATATTACACTCCACTTGTTACAATGTATATTAATTATAATCAATACATGTAGTATGGAATGCTTAGCGTCGTATCCCTCTCTCTCTCTCTTTCTCTGACGGAAACGATACAACGCTTTCAATAAAAATTATAATATTGTTGTCGATAAGTGACGTTTGAAAACTTACATATAACCTTAATTACATACATACATACTCGCATATCTAATTTGTACAATATTGAGTTTTACGCTACAAAAAAATACAGCCGAACTGAGAACCTCCTGCTGTTGAAGAAGTCGGTTGAAGAGTATTAAGTGGAGTGGGAAGATACTTTGCTTTTATTACTTGTTGTCAAATTATATGGATGTAAACAGCCAACAAATAACTTAGAAAACTATTTTAGATGGAATAGAGATTTGGCAATATCTCATTTAGGAATGTTTCGGAACATTAAATAACTTCTCAACATTTTTAAGAAAAAATTGGTTATCATTTAACTTATCGTTATTATTTTGACTGACTTAAAAATGAATTATACTTAATTATATATATATGTTGTTTTGGCTATCTTACGCTACACTTTTGCTAATTTTGAATCAAGTGATTTATTCACTGACAGATTTATTAATTAATATTAAAGTTCGAATAATGTTCGAAATTCGACTATTATTATCATTATTAAAAGATTAGAAAATTTTACTCTATTATATTTTACTATTTTCAGTTTGTACTGACCTTACTTACTTTGCCAGCGGTCGCGGTTTCGAGTCCCGCTGAAGGCATTAATTTGTGTGATGAGCACGAATGTTAATTGTACTCCAGTCATGGGTGTTTATATTTATACATGAACGAGTCTCTAATTCGTCCATGTATTTATAGTATGTATGTATTTTAAATTATATACGTGTAATGTATCAACTATCTGGTATCCATAACACAAGCCTCGTAGCTTACCATGGAACTAAATGGTGCTGTGAATCCTAACATATTTATTATTTATTTTTATCTATCTATATGAAACAAAACTTTATCCCTATTTTGATAACATTAAAGCTCATCAATAGCTATTAAAGAGAAAAAAGAAAATCGGTTGACAAATAGAGGAGAAAAAGGCACTGAGCTGTTTTGTTTATATACTATTATACACACACACAGATAAAATTCCCCCTCATTCAGAAGGGAGGCCCGTGCCCAGCAGTGGGACGTTAAAAAGGGCTGAAGGCTACAGTTAAATTTTGCTTAGATAAAGATGATGGAGAAGAAATACTAAACGAACTCAGAATTAATGTCCAAAGACACTCAGAAATTTAGATATTACAGACGTATCCATTTTCGAGTTTAAACGCCCTCGTTAATTTTTAACAGGCCGTTTTGTGAATTGTGGCACAAACTATAGAATACAGCGATGATACCTAAACTATACTAAAAAATAAAATTCCTTCTTCCTCTTCTTTCTTTTTGCCTTTTCCCACTTTGGGTGGGGTCGGCTCTCCTAATTGTTTTGCGCCAGGCAGTTAAAAAAAATTAAAATTGAAAATCTATATGTACATCCGTTTGTACGAGTAGGGTAAAAGCTGGATAGTTGCCCTACTTTTTGAAAATCTCCAATTACATAAAAATTAGGTATCTACTTGCAACATGCCAAGTGTATAATAAAACATTGGTCTTTAATCTTTCATTGTGACCTATTTTTTTTAACATAATCAATATTGTTTTTCAGTAAATCTCGTTTTATTTAACTTCTACAAAAGAAATATATGTTAAATATATGGTAGTTTGTACTCGGAAGATGAACACTAAAACAAATAATTACTTTATTCTTTCTTAGAATTAGAAAAAAGTCATTAATAGATTTTAAATAATAAACAGAAAATTGGTTGAAAAACTGAGCAGAAAAACGTGCTGAACGGTTTTTGTCTTTGCCTATTTATACTATAAAGAAACTCTAAAATGGTAGTTTCTTACAAACTTTCATCCCCTTTTCTTCCCCCTTACCGGATGAATTTAGAAAAATGCTAAAACACATATTTATTTAACTGTATTAAAGAGCATTAATACCAAATTTCAAGTAATTCTGATGAAAAATATATTTTTCGGTTCTATTATAACGTGTTTTCCCGTTGGAAGTAGATGATCTCCCGCGGTAAAAAGTAGCCTATGTCACTCTCCAGCCTTCCAACTATCTCCACATAAAAAACCACGCCAATCCGTCCCTCTGTTTTGACGTGAAATAAGAACAAACAAACAAACAGACTTTCGCATTTATTGTATTAGTATGGATATTACACATTTTAAATAGAAACCGTATGTAATACTGTCTGTAATAGGTTAAGGTCGTATGTAATAACTATGAATTTTGACACTTATGACAACCTGACAACCAACAACAAAAACCTTCTCTTCCGCGACAATTTTTGGTGTAAAGCATTCGTAATTTCGGGGACCAATATTATTTAAAACGATCTCTTCTTTCGACTTATAATTTTCGAATTTCTCGACCATTGGTAGCTTTTTCCGCTAACTGACATTAAGCTCCAAACTTTCATCAAAAGTGCTTAAAAGTTTATTGGAACGAAATATATTTTAAGGAATTCGGATTCAATTAACTATGAATTATATTTTTATCTTTCTTAATAAGAGACGTCGTGATGGAAACGTTTTGTAGTTTTCAAAGTATCCAAAGCATTTTCATAGAAACAAATATTTTAAGCAATTACCACTAATATTTTTATACGCTGAACACAAAATGAGTTAGTATTATATAAATTCTGTTAACTTAATATAGTACTTATACTTGTTAATATTATTTAAAAAATTACTATAAAAAACTAAACAGCAACTATAAGATTATAACTTTAATCTTAAGGCACAAGGCAATGCAACTTCGAAGTCTTATACAGCAGTAAACACATCTAGTGTACTGTGGCCCTCCGACCGTCTCCAAGGACTAGTGGGTAGTTCGAAATATTAAATCTACATAT
Source organism: Brenthis ino (assembly GCA_921882275.1). Lineage (NCBI taxonomy): Eukaryota > Metazoa > Arthropoda > Insecta > Lepidoptera > Nymphalidae > Brenthis > Brenthis ino. Next base: position 16,719,676 of record OV170225.1, read on the forward strand.
TTATTTTCAGCAATATAATATTTCAGTCCATTATTTTGCTCTTAAATATTTTATTTATCCATTTTTTAGGGTTCCGTAGTCTACAAGGAACCTTTGTAGTTTCGCCATGATCGTCCGTCTGTCCGCAGCTTAGCTCAGAGACTTTTAGTACTAGAAAGCTGTAATTTGCCATTGATATATTACATATTAATCATGCCGACAAAGTAGTAAAATAAAATCTTGAAAAAAAAAGTTTTTTTGGTGTACATCCAATACATGTAAAGTAGGGATTCTTTTCTCGTCTACCCCATGGTGTAGGGTCTTAGGATTTGTGGTGTTTTTGATTAAGAGATCCGTTTGTTAAATATTAAGATTTAAAGTGTTAATTAAGTTTAATTACAAGCAAGTACTATTTTTGACTTCGACACATATTATATATATATATATATATATATATATATATATATATATATATATATATATATATATATACTTAGTCAAATAATCAAACCGTATCAAAAGGGAGAGGAAGTATTTTGTTTAAGTAAAGCCTGAGGTAAATTGAACCTAATGCAACAATAATACTGTCTTCGGAAATATAACAAACTTTCCATCTAGTTACACAAACACATTAACACCTCCAGGTAGATTTCTAAGAAATTAATTGAAATTCTAAGAAATCTATTGTTAACTGACACGCCGGCGCGGCGTGTCCGCGGTCGTGGAGGAATTATGAGAAAATAATAGCTTTTTATGGTGAATATATGTCATATTAAGATGTTATTGTAACATTAACCCGTAAGTCCACTATGTGCGACAAAATTTACAAATCAAGTGTCTTTAATTCGCTTTTTAAGTGTATTAAAAATGTGGAATAGATAAAATTTACTTGTAGTGCCTATTAAGGTGGCATGATATTTATGATCAAACACTTCTAAAGTAAAGAATTAAAAAAGTATTTTTGTATGTTTATATGTTTGTTTTTATGTTTATTTGTTTGTTTAAATGCGCTTATCTCTAAAAACATCAGCCAAATTAAAAAAAAATATATTGTATAGTTTTTATATTAAAGATATAGGATATCTAACATCACACTACGACTGTAGGAGCGGAGAATTCTATATAAATAAACTACGCGTCTTAAGCTAGTAAATGGTATACAATAAAGTCACTTTATCGGTCTGATTGTGCACTTACTCCACTAATATACGTATGTATGAAGTTTAGTACACAATATTTTTATATAGTTCTCACAATGGTTATGGTATCTTGGAGAGTTTATATTTATTATATATAATATACTAGCACTACCCGCGGTTTCGCCCGCATTCGAACTTTCGATCGCTACCAAAGTTAATGGCTAATATGAAGGTTGCCTGAAAATTTCTTTAAAATCACTTCAGTCGTTTTGGAGTCCATAGAGAACATGGACACACATCGAGTTTTACATATATTTACATATAATAAAATTCCATACTATATTGAGCTTGCCATTTAAACAATTTAAATGATATATATATATATATATATATATATATATATATATATATATATATATATATATATATATTGGGCAAAGCATATTTTTCCGTCCGTATAAATGTGTGGGATTACTTTTAGCAGATACTCACTTAGGATAAGAAAATTATTGTTGTATTGCAATATTGTAGACTAAAATTATTTTTTTAATAATTATAAATTAAAAATATAAAAAAAACCCCTACGCAAATTAATTGTCATTTAACGATTACACTGGCACGCGTGAAGCACTTAATCGAGTAATCATACGCCAAAATACCTTAAATCACTTTGGAAAAGAGCTGATACTCTTACACTGCTAGACGATATTAACCAAACTTAGCTAAGAACCACCGCAAGGAAACTGACTTTCAAATGAAAAAAACCGCATCGAAATCGATCCATCCGTTTGAGAGCTACGATGCCACAGACAGACACACATACAGACATACAGACAAACATTGACGTCAAACTTACAACACCTCTTTTTGCGTCGGGGGCTAAAAAGAATAACTGTTGAGTTTCTCGCCGGCTCTTCTCAGCAAAACTGACTTCCAAGCCAGTTGTAGATTGCTCACGGACTTACAGACCGACATTTAATTTAAATTTTAAATATAATATTAATGATTCATAAGTGCTAAAAGTCTATTTGAATAAAGTATATTTTGTTTTCATTTGATTTATAGAGTCGAGGTTCTATGATTTTGGGACTAATATATGAGCAACTAAACTAATATTATAAAAGAGAGACCCACCTCTACGCATAACAAAGGATCAGACACGTCCTATAGATACTTTATGGAATAGAATAATTTCCCACGAGAATCTCTTGATGTATCGGGATATAAGAAATCTATGCCATTCTCCTCACTCACTAATTTTCTACTCCATTGCAAAAAAGGAAATTTATTTTTAATATTAAAGAAGAATTCGGTATATAAATCATTTTAATAAATCTATACATAAAATAAAATTCCAACTGAGTCGAATCTGTGCATTAAATATTTTTTGGAAAATCTTATTGAAATGGTCATTATTATTGATACAAATGCCGAATCTATACTTTTTAGATTTTTTGTCTGTCTGTCTGTCTGTTATCGAATCACAGAAAAACCACTGGAGAGATTTTGATGAAATTTGGTATGGTGATAGCAGTAGAGGTTGAATCTATACTTTTTAGAATTTTTCTTTAAGAAAAAATATATATGGTTTTCAAAAGACTCTGCCAATCTGCAATAGTAAGAGGGTGGTTAATTGAAAAAGGGCCCACGCCCAGCAGTGGGGCTGCTAAATATCGCGTATCGCTTACATATTCTATACCATTGTGCCACACTGACATCATTTTAAAAAAAAGCTCCCCTAAAAAGCTTTTAAATTATCTCTTGAACGTTTGTTCACTGGTATGTGACGTTACTGGGTCTAAGGCAGTCAACCTTTTTTATGTTGTGAATATTTTAGCGGCTTTAAATATGTTTAGTTTGTCTTGAGTAAGCCCACTTTGTTTGAATGTCATACTCTGTAAATTCACCTGGTTGGTTCTAAGCATATCATGGTTTAAGTTATGATTGTATTTAATAAAAAATTTTTATAAAACAATACTAACGACTCACCCTAGCTCCACTCGGGTTCGTCTCTAGTTACGTTTTACTTAGATTTCTCAAAGATGAAAAGTTTTCCCGCAGTAAAAAATATCCTATATGTTGACCCGGATAACCAGTTATCATCATACCAAATTTCATCAAAATCTGTCGAGTGGTTTTCTCGTGATGCGTTCTCAGACAGAGACAGACAGACAGACAGCAAAAAATTCTAAAAAGTATAGTGATAATAATGGCTATTTCAATATGATTTCCAAAAATATTTAATGTACAGATTCAACTTAGAATTTTATTATATGTATAGACAATACAAAATAAAGATATTTTAACATTTGTTTTATTTTCATAATAGTTATTTAATTATTTATTTATTTTTTGTAATAACAAGACTTACAAATCTTCAAAGATATATATACTTTAATATATAACTTTTAATACTTGTTGTTTTAAGATGTTTGTAATTCAATGTACTTAACATTTTTGTTAAAAAAATTTGATTTCTTTTTTTAAATATTTATTTTAGGCTTAATGACTGAAATCGCTTGCGCGTAAGAAGTTTTCCGAGTTATGATGTTAAGATAGCTGGCTCGGGGGAATGCGGCTAGCATTCTTGCCACAATTCCACGTGGACATCACTTGTACAGTAATAATTGAGTTAACATTTCTTTTGTATATATAATTAGTATATCTGTGATTTCAATGTATTTCTTTTCTTTGAAAAAAATGTGTTCCCTGTATATAAATACAAAAGGCACTCGAGTGAAGTATGTCTATACTAATAATATAAAGAGGCATGGTTTGTTTGTTTGAATGCGCTAATCTAAGGAACTATTGATCCAATTTGAAAATTATTTTTGCACATGGGGCACACCCTCGCTTCGCTCGGCTTCGCCTCTACAAAACAAAAACAAACCTATCCCACGAGGATCGTATATTTTTCCGGAATAAAAAATGTTATTCCAGACTATATTCTATCTCTGTGCCAAATTTCATCCAGATCCGTTCAGCCGCTCTGGCGTGAAATACTAACAAACATCCATACATCCATACTGTACTTTCACATTTATAATATTAGTAAAGATTACAAGAGAATGGAGCAGTAATATAATATATAAAACCTACGAATGAACCCGAGCGAAGTGAGGACGAACCGCTAGTACATTATAAGACAATAGTAAAATTTATAAAAAGTTCTCATTAAGCTAAAAGCATTAAAAATAAAGAATGTTTATGAAAAGAACGAAATACTGTAGCAATCTAAGCCCGAGACTGAAGTCAATGAGATGTGAAACCGAATATTAAAGGAGGCCACGAAAACTGTAAATAATCTGTATTCTGTAAATACTATCTTCAAAATATTTAAAAAATATACAAAGTAATGCTTATTTATTACTAATGCTTATTTATGACTGCTATCTGCCTCGGTGGTCTTGTGGCTAGCAGTCCTGGGTTCGAGTTTCGAGTCGAGCCAAGTTCAATAAGTGTCTTTCCGTTAAGAAATTATAAGTAACACCCAGGAGATGGGAAGTTAGCGGTGTTTTACCCCCGTGCCTCGGAGAGCACGTAAATCCGTCAGTCGTGCGCCTTAACTCTCACTGATCGTGTCGAGTGGTCGTCCCACCGGAGTATGAGAGTGACAGGAATAGAGAGTGAACTTGTGCATTATAATATCTCAGATGACTAAGTCTCAATGAGATTGGCCGCCGTGGCCGAAATCAATCGGGAGGATATCATTATTATTACTTCATATCGACTATTAACACAATGGAGAAAAAACATTTAAAAAACTAATTAATTGATTATACAGGCAGTGGTGGCCCAGTGGTAACGCGCTCGCTTGGGAAACCGAGTGAAGCGGGTTCAAATCCCGAGTCTCGCATCTCCAATATTTCCATGTGCGAATAATTTCCAACATGATTACCACTTGTCTTAACGGAAAAAAAAAACCTTGTGAGGAAACCTGCATGTCTGAGAGAACATAACAAGTTTTCGAAAGACATGTGAAGTCCGCCCCGCACTTGGCCAGCGTGGTGGACTACGGCCTGATTCCCCTCGTACTGAAGGGAGGCCCGTGCCCAGCAGTGGGACGTTAAAAAGGGTTAAATACAAATTATTTTACCCAGCGTCCAGCTTACGGTTTATTTTGGAAAGAAATAATGACAATTTTTATCCAACTTTATTTAAATTTGCATCACTCGCCACTGTTATTTCAGTACAGAAACCTCTCACAAAAAATACGGATCTACTAAATATTGTTTCAACTTAATAAACTCGGAAAACCAAACAAATTTCACAGCGAACTGTTTTAATTCAAACATGCGGAATGGAAGACAAAGTCAAAACAAGGAAGCCGTTTTTACGACGCAAGTGTAATGTATAATATTTTTGACTGTCACGTTCGGCTAGTGGTTGATGTACGGCTACAGATTTGAAAGTCCTGGGTTTGAGTCTCCCGTGTACTTGAGGTTATAATGATATTGATCGCCATAGCCAAAATCTGTCAGGATAACATTTTTATTACATGTAGGAAATACGAATAAGATAAGACTAGGATAATACTATTTTAATGAAAAATTTACGTCGAATTCAATATAAAAATAATTATTGTTTTTTCTTGTTTTTGTTGATTTTTTTCTTATAATCTCTATAGTATCTCTTAGATTATGCTTTCGAATGTACGTATAATTATTATTCAGAAAATAAAATTTTAAAAATATAGATGCCGAATTAAAAATGTTCGGGTAATCTGGAAAATATTATTATTATCAGTCCAATGTTTTAAATGTCACTCCATAAAAAAATAGTTGTCTTAATACTTATATATTCTATCACGCTGTTTACTTCAGTGTAAATACATATAAAAATAAAAAATATTTTAACTATATCTTCTCGTTCCGTCTTTTACAACATACTCGTTTATGACAAATGCATAGGCGTGAATGTAGGTAACCAAGACTGTGTTTTGTCTTAATAAGATCCAAACAAATATCTGTATGATCAGTATAAAAACCTAATACGAAAATCAAACCTGCTCAAACCTCAAAGTATCACCAATAAAGCTTCCACTACACTACAAAACCCATCTGGCGGTACCGTACTTATTATATGAAGTTAAGGAAATGAATTATGTAAATTCATAAAAAATGTATAGGTAACGCAAAAGCCTTTGAAACGTGGTTGGCATGTAAAGCTTATCACAACTTTCTACTTCAGAACACATTCTACTAAACTTTCAAGAGCATTTAGTTGAATAAACACTCTCGTACGATTTCCTGCAATGTTACGTGAAAATGTACATCTAATATATGAAAATATCTTGCATTTTATGTTCTTCTTAGATGCAATAGTAATTTAATGTTTGTATGATGTGGAGGTACTCAATTCAATTCCCACTCTACGTTTACAGATCTTATGTACAAAGACTAGCAGAATCCGTGGTTATGCCCGCGTTCAATCTATAAAAAAAGCTTTTTGATTTTATGTTATACAGATAGAGAGAGAGATTATAGAGATTATATTAGATTACTAAGCCTCCCGTGTCCGTCCGTCTGTCTGTCAGCGGGCTGTATCTCATGAACCGTAATATGCAGATAGTTGAAATTTTCACAAAGTACGTTATTTCTGTTGCCGCAAAAACCAAGATAGTGAATTTCAAAATGGTCGCCATGCAAATTAAATAAAAACGATCAAGTGGAGAATATCTAGTGATAAAGTAATAAGTCATTTTTTAGCCCTAATCTCTCGCTATTTAGTTACTTCAAACGAAGTGATTCTCTGCTAGCTCATGCCTGATGGGATTTGTGCCAGCTTTTACGTTACACTTACTACATAAGAAACTTTGATACAATTCAGCTGTAGATCTTTTGTTATGTTTCAATTAGTTTATGAACATACACCTTTCAGAAAGAATATTGAAATTGTATAAAAATTGTATAAAAAATCCATAATTTAAAAGGATTGAGCATGCGAAATGACAGAAATAGCGACATTTTAGTATAAGACAAGACAAATTAATAAATGGGATTTAAATTATTTAACATTAAATAGCTTTTATTCAAAGCACTACGATTATACTGAACTTACATGACACAGTGAAAGCTCAGTCAGCAGACATACATGAATATCTAAGCTTTTCGTTAAGCTTGAACCTTAATTAATGTAAATTACTGTGATGAAAGTTATATAAAAAAAAAGTTGTCGGCTTATATCAAATACAGAATTTTTTAGAGTTCCGTTCAAAAAAGCAATAGATTTAAGAAAAAAATATTTTATATAAACAAGCTTTTATTTAAAAACGTGAACAAAACAGTTAAAAATTTTAAGCTTCCAATTCTCTATCAATCCCAGCATAATCCCAATAACACTTACAATCTCACCTCATCAGGTGTTAATTTTTCTTTTTAGAAAACATGGATATACATAGCTGTTCATTTTTATAAGTAATGCTAAAACAAAATGAATAATTTGGAAAATAAATGCGGAGGTGTTTACATGAAATTTAAACATTATGATAAAAGCTTTTTGATAAAAAGTTCGTAATATTCAAAATAACAATAAAATTTATTAAAAAAAAATTATTTTCTATTTTAAATTATGATATGTTGAGCCGGATAACCAGCTGCCATCATAACAAATTTCATCAAAATCTGTCTAGTGGTTTTCTCGTGATGCGTTCTTTTCCAGACAGACAGACACACATGTCAAATATTATAAACCTACGAAGACATTAGAAATTAACGTTACCAAAAACGAGCTAGATGCTGAGTAAATATTATATCCGCGTTGTTTATAAGAATAGTTGTGTAACTGACTAACTAACAAAATCTTTTGAAAATTTACAATATACATAGTATACATAATAATTTATGTATGTACATACTCACTTCCGCTCACTTCCCTATCTATACATATAATAAAATTCTAACTGAGCCGAATCTGTACATTAGATATTTTTTCGAAAATCTTATTGAAATAAACATTATTATCGATACAGAGGTCGAATCTATGATTTTTAGATTTTTTGTCTATCTGTCTGTCTGTTACCGCATCACAGAAAAACCACAGGAGGGATTTTGATGAAATTTGGTATGGTGATAGCTGATTATCCGGGTCAACATATAGGATACTTTTTACCGCGGGAAAATATCTCATTTCTGTAATGTCATGTAAAACCTAAGAATTTGGTTTTTGGTCGTCTGAACGCGGGCGGAGCCGCGGGCAATATGTATGTTCGAGAAAAGCGAGGATAAGTCGCTAGTTTTTTAATAAATTCATTGAACCGCTACATATATGTTTGTTCTAAAACCAGCCTATTAAATAGACTTTATTGCCAAAACACTATAACGTATTTCCCGCCCAAATAACATTTGCATACCAATTTTCAGCACAAATAAACGCAGTATCGTTTCAATGGTTCAGTTATTTATTATAATTATTGTTTTTTAGATCAAACAAAATTCAATTAAATAAATAAAAAATCAACGTAGTCTTATTTTAGATGCAAACTTTTTTTCTATCTATATTTATTTATTTATTTATTTATACATATGTATATATATATATATATACATATATATATATAGCACTTTATAAATAATTATCTGTTATATAGATACATAGTATGGCAAAGCTTTTTTCGCAACAGCCTTGGCCTTCCCCGGCCAAAAGATTTTAATGCGACCACACGTTTGGCTTAGTTTGTAGTGACCCTACCTGCCATGCCAGCGGTCGCGGGTTCAAGTCCCGCTGGGGGCATTCATGCATCCAGATCCGCTCAGCCTTTCTGACGTGATTGAGTAACAAAAATCCAGACATCCATCTAAACTTTCACATTAATAATATTAGTAAGATTAATTATAAGCAAGTTGTGTTCTGGTGCAAGGTACATGGCACAGATCTCTTTTACGAGTGTGAGAACTTCGACATCGAAAATGAATATTACCCAAAAGATATGGAGAGTCAATGAGATTGTTAAGTAATTTAAATAAAAAAGCATCTTTGCTTTTACTGCAATAATAAGTATTTATAAATCGTTATAATCCATAAAATATTTATGCATAATAATGGAAAGAAAAATCAGTAAACACATTTGCACTTATAATTTACTAGCAACTTCGCCACTAGGTTGTTTCCCCATAATAACTTTCATCCCCATTTTAACACCCTTAAGGACTGATTTTCGGGATAAAAACTATTTTATGTCCTCCCCGGGGTCTCAAACTATCTTCTTACTTAATTTCATCTAAATCGGTTCAATAGTTTCGGAGCTTATTCGGTACAAACAAACAAACAAAAAATTCGTTCCTCTTTATAACATTTCTATAGAAAAGATCAAAAAATGTAAAAAAACAAGATAAATATTAACGAAAACCCCTTTTCTAATTTTATTGGCAGTTTGTAAATAAAACACCAACAAAAAGTGGATAGTTATCACCTACAATGAAACCTAAACAAACAACTGAAAAGTGTTAATAAGGAAGACGCTCACACATTTTGTTTTGAAAAGTTTCTCTAAATAACACTAGAAATCCCCATATAAAAATAATTACCCCTTTAAAACCGGGAAGGTTCTGTTAGGTTTTAGTAGATATTACAATGAGATTGTGAGTTTGTCACGTTGTAGGGGGGGTAATAATAATTTGATGACACGTTTAGCTCAGTTTATAGTGACGTTACTTGCTGTGCTAGCGGTCGCGGGTTCGAGTCCCGCTGGGGGCATTCATTTGTGTGATGAGCACGAATGTTTGTACTCCAGTCATGGGTGTTTATATTTATAATATGCATGTATTTAAAGTTACATATGTCTGTAGTATCAACTATCTGGTATCCATAACACAAGCCATGTTTTCGTAGCTTACCATGGAACTAGAAGGTGCTGTGTGTTAATGCCCCAATTTATTTATTTATTTAATCTCTGGATCTACTGATTCGATTTTGAAAATTCTTTTACCAATAGAAAGCTAGATTATTTCTGAGTGTCATAGGCTATAGATTAACCGGAAGATTTAATTTTTAAGTATATAAATTTGGTTATTAAGTCGGAGAAAATACGGTCGAACGAATACGTTTCTTACGAACGCTGCCGATATATGATTATGTTCTAGAGAAATATTGTAAAGCTTAATATTGATTAATGCCTACAAAAAAATCAGCGACAACATTATTATGTCTAACTTTTATGTTTAAGTCGCAAAAAATAGTTATTAATATAAAAAAATAATTTAAATCGGTAGATCATGTTTATTGATCATATTATCAACAATTATGAATTCTTATCAAAATGAGTAAATTTATCGTCTAAAATGTTTAAAACAAAAGACTTTTCCCTTTAACTGCATATAATTTGGGCAAATGGTTAAAGAGATAATACGACATACGCGTAGGTATGGAACCGCGACCGTGTCATAATCTTTTGAGTGATATTTCTATAAGATGGTTTTTTCATATACATTATGAATTGTAAGTTGTGACGTTGTAAGGGGTAATCTCTGAATCTACTAAACCGATTTAGATGAAATTTGGTAAGAAGATAGTATGAGACCCTGGAAAGGATATAAGATACTTTTTATCCCCGAAATCATCCCTTAAGGGGGTAAAAGGGGACGAAAGTTTGTATGGGGAAGCTAGTTTTAAATAAAACTTTCTTTTGAGATATAATGTGTAATGTACACAGGAATTGAAAAATAATAAAATTAATTACTGAATAACACATAATGAATATTTATGTCAAATAAAATATAAAATAACTTTTAAGCTTGGTAAAAATATTATAAATTAATAAACCTTATTATTATCCTTCTCCTGATACTCTATATTCATCTCATTCTCTCGTAGGTTACTTTTCTGAAGTTTCACTTCTACCATGCGTGAATTGCACCCACACGCACTTTTTTTTACTTAAATAGGATCATGTTAGCACTTCTTACATGATAAGTATTCTCCAGACAGTAACATTTAGTAATATAGTAACATTTACAATACAGTACAAGAAGTTCAATTTTGTAGTCACAAGTCACGTTAAATAACTAAAGTCGGAAATGTAATTAAGGCGAAGCATGTTCTAAAGGAACACATGCTGCTTGTTGCTAATAGTATTTATTAAAACAGCACAGTTCTAATTGCTTTGTATTTTATACTTCTTGATTATGGTTTCACTTGCTTTAGAGGTAAACAAAAAAAAGGTTTATATGTTTGTACTAAAGTTTTTTTTTATCCAGCTGCTAAGGTGTATACAATACTCACCCTATAATTAGATATGTTAAGTTTCGAAATAAAATGCCTCAGCTCTGTAAAGAAGAGAGTTCAGTGAAGAAATTTAAAGCTGTTGTAATTTTTGACTATCTTTTAATAACCGACTTCCATAAAGGATGATGATGAAGGAAGGATGAGGTTCTCAATTCGCCGGAATCTTTGTTTTTTTTATGTATGTTCACCGATTGCTCAAAGACGCCTGAACCGATTTGGATTTTTTTTTTGTTTCGAAGGGTTATACTTCCCAGGTGGTCTCAATTAAATTTTATCGAAATCGGTTTTAAATTATACTTGCCGTTCAGTACTTTCTTATGATTACTATGAACATTAATGCATATCTATCTGTTAATCTATCTGTTCAGCCCCTTTAACCATCCCACTGCTAGGCACGGGCCTCCCTTCAATAAAAGTGGGATCGGGTCATAGTGCACAATACTGGCCAAGTGTGGGTTGGCGGACTTCACATGTCTTTCAAAAACTTGCCAGGTTCTCTCAGACGTACAGGTTTCCTCACGATGTTTTCCTTCACCGTAAGTGGTAATCATATTAAAAATGATTCGCACATATCGGAGTTGCGAAACCTGGGATTTGAACCAACTTCACTTAGTTTCCCAAGCAACTACGTTACCACTGAGCTACGATTGCCGCTTTAAACACACAAAAAGTATTAAATTAACAAAATATTTCACAATTTTTATAAGAGACTTTTACTTAAAAAGTCCTCTAATTGACTCGCGCACCTGCCACCAAGTACTGTTTATAGCGTACTTTAAAATATTTATTTTATATCTGCGTTCTTTTTCTAGATGGAGAAAACAACATTCACTTCTTCAATAATACAAAAATCCATACAAGCTCAATATATGTAGGTCAGCTATTTAGAACTACAAACACACTGCAATTTTCTTCATATAACATTATCTACATATATAGAAATTGTTCAAGAATTTCAACGATTGGAAGCAACTAAAAATGTAAAGAATTACACATAACTTATGAAGTTAAATATATTTTATATGCAATCGGGCATACATAAGCGAGTCACACTAAATATTTTACTATGTAAACAATGACAGTACAAGATAAGGTTTTACGTCATTACAAATCTCATAAAACGAAATCGTAGGCGAGATGTTATTTCTCATCTACATATTGTTCTGCATATTATCGATTATCGTAGAGCGATTTTACCATACAATAATTGGATACCATTTTTCTATCCCTATACATGCGAGAAATTATCTAAATTTGAAAAACCCTTAACCAAGACACATGGAGGATAAAAGATGATTGCTATTATCCCTAACCCTCTTATCTCGGATTTACAAACAAAACAGCAGACGGCATATTATACCTAATATTTCTTAACAATATTTGCTCTATATATCTTCGCACGTGTAGACTGATAATTAATTATAATATACTTTAATAATGAATAATCCCGCTTGGATAATAAAATTTGTTTGAGTTATGAAAATAGTCATTTTCGTCTAGTCTAGACTAAAGGTTAAAGGGCATATTTAGAAGAACGCAAAAAGCAAATAGACCAATCGTAATCCGTTTATTTTTAAGAGAAATATTTTTTTTGAAATCATAAACCTTCAGGTTATCAATATTTTGTTCACAAACCGGATTCCGATTGGACTAAACGATGAGAAGGATCGTTCCGTCTATCTTTTTATACTTCGTAATAGTATTTTTTGTACTACATATTTTGTTTGACGACACGTTTGGTTCACTGCGTAGCGGCTCTACTTGCTGTGCCAGCGGTCGCTTGTTCAAGTCCCGCTGGGGGCATTCATTTATGTGATGAGTACGAATGTTTGTAGTGCAGTCATGAGTGTGTATAATTATTAGAATATGTATGTATTTAAAGTTATATATGTGTAGTGTATGAACTATCTGGTATCCATAACACAAGCCTCGTAGCTTACCATGGAACTAGATGGTGCGGTGTGCTAATGTCCCAACATATTTATTATTATTATTAGTAAATTTAAACAAAAACTTTATAAAACTGTACTCTTGATTAGCCACACTAGTATAGTCTGTTTCTGTAAAATATGTTCAAAGGACAATAGGCCTGCAATATATAATATACTAGCACTCAACCTAGCTGCTTCGATTCATCTAAATCGGTCCAGCAAATTAAGATTGAAAAGATAAGAGACTTACAGATAAATAGAATTACTTTCGCATTATAATATTAGTATAGATAGAACGAGAATCAAACTCACGACTTCCAGCGTCGCAACCGACATTAAAACAAATAAACTAACTTTTAATAATCCCTTTTGTGAAAAAAGAAACAACCCACTTTTACATCGTAACATAAATCTTATTAGACTAAGACAGCAGTATACTTTATAAGGATTATTAAGTATACATATTAACGTATACCTATACTGTAGGTGAAAATTTTGAAGAAACGTATGGAAAAAAAATAATTGTTTATAATAGGTACTCAGTTCGATTCTTGCTAAGGCATATTTTTGATACTTAACGGTTACAGCATCTAATATTACTAAAGGCTACGCAAGAGATATTAAATAAACGTGTTCTAACATAAGTACAATCCATTTCCTCACTCTTATAGACTGACTAGTATTGCCCGCGGCTCCGCCCGCGTTCAGATGACCAAAAACCAAATTCTTAGGCTTTTTTCATCAAAATTTCATCAAAATCTGTCTAGTGGTTTTCTCGTGATGCGGTAACTGACAGACAGATAGACAGACAGACAAAAATTTTAAAAACTATAGATTCGGACTCTGTATCGATAATAATGTCTATTTCAATTAGATTTTCCAAAAAATATTTAATGTACAGATTCGACTTAGTTACAATTTTATTATATGTATAGATGGGGCGGCCATCCAAAACGATTGGAAAATATCAGACGCGTATTGTTTATATTAGTCATGAAGATGTTCAACAAACTAGAAAGGAAGTATGATTTTATCTAAAAATGTAAGTAATATTTTTTTCCACGTATTGTTCAAAGTATCTATCTGAAGACCCTTCACTGAAAAATTTAAAACTAAAGTTCAACTTATTTACTTTTAATATAAGACATGAATCGATATAAAAAATAAGTAACGGTCTGGATGTGTGTTTATTATCCATGTATTAAATATCTAATAATACTTTCTTAGATTTAAGCGAATATTTGACATTTTAAATAAAACTATCTTTTCGGTTTTTTTCGCGGATTTATTTTAATTTTTGGTTCCCGACGTATTGAGCTCTTTTTAACGTCCCACTGCTGGGCACGGGCCTCCCTTCAATACGAGGGGGATCAGGTCATAGTCCACCACGCTGGCCAAGTGCGGGTTGGCGGACTTCACATGTCTTTCGAATACTTGCTAGGTTCTCTCAGACATGCAGGTCTCCTCAAGATGCTCTTCCTTCACCGTAAGGCAAGTGGTAATCATGTTAGAAATGACTCGCACATGAAAATATCAGAGGTGCGAGACCCGGGATTTGAACCCGCTTCACTCGGTTTCCCAAGCAAGCGCGTTACCACTGGGCTACCACTGCCTATTCGAATGCTTTACAGCAATCATTTTCAGTTACAGTCTCTCCCGTGACCATGATTGCTGTAAAGCATTCGAAACGTCGGGAACCAAAAATAATCGCAAAAAAATCCGAAAAGATAGTCCTATTTAAAACATAATAATTATCTTTTACAGAAACGCCGCACTTGACAATTTAATGAGGAGCCTTAAAATATAAGGCATTATTATTACTATAATTAAATACATAAATAAATTATTACTAATTATAATTATAAATGCTAAAAAGTAAAGTTAAATTTAGATTAAAACTTCTATCAAATATAATATATTTGTGTATAGAAAATCTCCACCAAGCAAGTCAATTGAGCAGTCAAAAAACATCGAGAATAAAAAATCAAAATAAATCCGCGAAAAACATGCAAAAAGATAATTTTATTTAAAACGCCCAAAAAAATATAAAAAATTCCGCTGTATCTTTCCGTACCACCTTCATAAGGAAGTCAAACCTACATACCAGATTAAATCATCTACACGGGACTTGATTTTAATTAAGAAATTTGTGTATATAGGTCAGTGTTCAATAAAATTAAAAGGTCAGATGGCTATCGAAAGGGGAAATACACGAAAATAGCACAATTCTTCTAAAACCTAACTTTCATAATGTATTATTTATTTATTTTTGGGTGTGGTGCCGAGGTCGGCCCTAGCTACGTCGACCAGTTATGGTCCATTGTAGCTCCCTTTGGAATGAATTAAAGTTCTCCGCTTAGTCCTGTTGACTCCAGGAACTTCCAGATTTTCTGAGCGGGGAGCATCTGTATCTCTTCCGGTTGCATAATATGCTGCCCTAGATAGATACTTCTGCGGTGCATGAGTGGACCGCACGAGCAGAGGATGTGCATAGCAGTTTCCTCTGTCTCATGGCATAGTCTGCACATTGCGGTCTGACTGAGGCTTCATAATGTATGGTCGTAATTAGAAAATTTGATTTTTCATTGCATAGTTTTACTTTTTAAGTATATATTTTACCGTAGAGACTGAAAATTAGATGTATGTACGCTGAGTGTATTTTTAACCGACTTCCAAAAAGGAGGAGGTTCTCAATTCGTCGGAATCTTTGTTTTCTTTATGTATGTTCACCGATTACTCAAAGACGCCTGAACCGATTTGGATTTTTTTTATTTCGAAGGGTATACTTCCCAGGTGGTCTCATTTAAATTTTATCGAAATCGGTCTAGCGGTTTTTCAAAAAATCAGCAATAAATAATTTTTTTAAATAAATTGCTTAATTGAATATGTTACTAAAAATCTTTATTTTAAGAAATTACCTGCTTATTACGTCTACACTAAAAATGGAAAAATAAAAACTTAAAAAATAAATAAAAACCGACTTCCAGACACTAAAATGTAAAAAAATAACTAAACAGAGTTTTTTTATCTATACTATTATTAATATAATAATACTGTAGAGGCCGAATGTCTGTACATAGCAAAAAAATGCTAAAAACCGAGTCAGGGGGATGTAAGAAGACAAATAGAACAAATCCAGTTTTTTTTCAATTTTTTTGTTTCTCTGTCTGTCTGTTTGTCCGTACAAACGTACGGGCTACTCTCCGAATCTATTGAACCGATTTAAATGACAGTTTGCATGGTGGTACCTTATATCCCCGGGCAACATCTTAGTTATTTTTTATCCAGGAAAATTAAATAGTTCCCGTGGGATAGTTAAAAAACTAATAAATTATACAGCTTAGTACACAAAAACTACTGATTCGATTTTAATAAAACTTTACAATAATATAGTTCATACATGATAATAAGAAATCGGCTACTTTTCATCCTGGAAAATTAAAGGGTTCCCGTGGGACAGTCAAAAAAACTATAGTAACGGAACGGAAGTTACGGATGCTTAGCGTTACGTACAAAACTCTTCTACTTAAGACTTTAGTGTAGCGATGGCGGATTTATAAGTAGCGATCTACTTTCATTTAAGTTTAGCTCTAACTAAAAAGCTTACTAAATCAAAATAAGCTAGATATAAAGATTTACTCATAAGTTGTACAGGAGCTTTTTTTAAATCACCACGAGCTTAATAAAAAATTAAAAAAAACAACTGGATTCAATAAATAATGTATGGTAATAAAGAAATGAAATTTTGCAGTAGTTTCTAGGGTTTTTGAAAATTCATCACATAAATAAATAGGGGATGAAATTATATCGAACCTTAGTCATTTTTAAAGTTTCAGACATACAAATTGATGTGAAAGCTATTGTATATAATGTTCATAAAGGGTATAATCTCACGGGATTGCTTGCTTGAGAATTTATAACATAGTAGGTCAAAATCAAACTCTAACTTTAATAATTACTGTAGAGTTTTTTATACTAAATTTTAGCCAATAATACTATTTTCTGTTCATTAATTTTAGTAAAAATATTCTTTAAAATTCCTATGGTAATCAAAATCGAAATTAATATATTAATGTCCTGATCAGAACTATACATTACCTAAAATGTAACAAATTATTATAAAAAAATCAGGATCACGGAAACTACAATATTATTATGCTATATTTTCTGCTTAAAGAAATGTAAATGTAACTTTTCGTCGCGGTTTCCTTTATTTAGATTAAATTGGACCCTTTCGTTTTGGTAGGGTATTTGATGCCCTACAAAAACATTTTTGTTATTTTCTTTTGAAATTCTAAACTTCGTACAGCCAAATTCATCTTGTAATTATTTTTGACCCATTTATTTGAATTGTAATCTATACTAATATTATAAAGAGGTAAAGTTTGTGATCTTGTGAGTTTGTGAGTTTGTGAGTTTGTGGGTTTGTGAGTTTGTGAGTTTGTGACGTTGTAGGGGGTAATCTCTGGATCTACTGAACCGATTTTCAAAATTCTTTTACCAATAGAAAGCCACGTTCTTTCTGAGTGTCATAGGCTATATATTAACCCGAAAAATGAAAAGGGTTTTTCGTGGTAGTCGGATTTGCAAAGTAAGTCGGAGAAAAAACGGTCGAACGGAAACGTTTCTTACGAACGCTGCCTTAACGATGAGAGATATATGATTATGTTCTACAGAAAAGTTGTAGAGCTTAATAATGCCTACAAAAAAGTCAGCGACAGCATATGTCTAACTTTTATATTTAAGTCACAAAAAGTAGTTTTTTATATTAAAAAAATCATTTAAATCGGTAGGTCATGTTTATTGGTCATATTATCAACAATTATGAATTCTTATCAAAATAAGTAAATTTATCGTCTAAAATGCTTAAAATAAAAGACTTTTCCCTTTTACTGCATATAATTTGGACAAATGGTTAAAGAGATAATACAACATATTCGTATGTATGGACGAACCCGAGCGAGCTGTTTATCTGTTTTTCTCTTTGTACGGGCTAATCTACGGATCTATTGAACCTATTTAAATAAAATTTTGCATAGTGGTACCTTATATCCCCGGGCAACATCTTAGATACTTTTCATCCTGGAAAATTAAAGGGTTCCCGTGGGATAGTTAAAAAACTATAACAACTTATACATCTTAGTATACGAAAACTACTAATTGGATTTTAATGAAACTTTACAATAATATAGTTCATACATAACAAAAACAAATCAGCTACTTTTCATCCCGGAATATTAAAGAGTTTCCGTGGGAGAGTCAAAAAACTATAGTAACTTATACAGCTTAGTACACAAAAACCACTGATTGGATTTTGATGAAACTTTACAATAATATAGTTCATACATCAGAATAACAAATAGGTAACTTTTTATCCCGGAAAAACGTACTTTTCCCGTGGGATAGATGTTTTTGTTTATTTGTAACGTATTATGTACACGACATAGACCCCAAAACAATAGTTATTAAAAAAATTGTCTGTTTGTTTGTTTGCCTGTATGTCTGTTTGTCTGTTTTTGTGTGCGCGTTTCATGCGAAAAGTAATGTACCAATTTCAACGAAATTTGGTGAAGTGATTACTTATTACTCGAGTCAACATTTAGGGTACCTTTTGTATGTATGTATGTATGTTGTATTCAGCCCTTTTTAACACACGCACGGGCCTCCTTTCAGTACGAGGTGGATCAGGCCATAGTCCACCACGCTGGCCAATATCAGAGGTGCTGGACCCGGGATTTGAACTTGCTATACTTGGTTTCCCAAGCGAGCGCGTTACCACTGGGATACCACTGCCTAGATACCTTATACTTAAAGAAAATCTTTCTTTCCCACGGGAAAATATAATAACTGGTTTTATCGAGTCCTCCCTAGAAACCTTCCTCTGGCTAAGCCTTAAAACATACATCGAAACAATATACTAAAAAATTGTAGGTCTTGAAAAGTCCTACAGAAAAGTTCTGAATAGTATATGTCTATCTCCTAAGTTACACTCGCAATATTTATTCTTATCTATACCTATAATAAAACTTAGTCAAATCGATGTGCGCGTTTCACGCAAAAAGTACTCAACCGATTTTAACTTCATTTTGTATAGTGATAAAACTTAGTGCTCGGGTCAACATTTAAAATACTTTTTACGACAGGCAAATTATTCATTCCCACGGGAAAATACAATAACTGGTTCTATCGAATTGTCCTTAGAAATTTATATGGCTAACGTTGGCTCAACCTTAAGAGATAGATCAAAACATTGTACAAGAAAATTGTAAGTCTTAAAAAGGTCTATAGAAAAGTTCTACATAGTATATGTCTATCTCCTAAGGTACACTCGCTATAACTATTTTCATTATTATATATTTCTGTTTTATTATATGTTATTTATTCTATCTGAATATAGGTACATATATGAATATAGGTACATATATGAATAATAAAACTGTAGAGGTCGAATGTCTGTCTGTACATAGATTGTAGAAAAAATTGCTAAAAAACGAGTCAGTTCTCTTCTTACATACCGTAAGGAGAGAAATAGAACAAATCCAGATTTTTTCAAATTTTTTGTTTCTTTGTCTGTTCGTAGGGGCTAATCTCCAATACTATTGAACCTATTTAAATGAAATTTGATACTTTTCATTCCGGAAAATTAAAGAGTTCCCGTGGGATAGGTAAAAAATTATAGTAACTTATACAGCTTTTTGAACTCGGCAAAACGAACTAAGCCATTGAAACTAAAGAAGGCAAAAATTCCTAATGTGGAATACCTTTTCCTGTCACTGATATTCTTACATCACATCTGCTCATAGCCAAGAAGACTGGCTCAGTACACAACAACTTATGCACCTAATTTAGTAAAATTTGGCATGCTGATACCTTATATTGCAGGTCGAACAACAGGTTACTTATTTTTATCCCGGAAAAATGAATGGTTCCCGTGGGATAGATCTGTTTGTGCTTTCCTAGAGGTGAACCCGAGCGAAGCGAGGGTGAGCCGCTAGTTCATTACTAATTACAAATCTATACATATAATAAAATTGTAACTAAGTCGAATTTGTACATTAAATATTTTTTGGAAAATCTTATTGAAATAGACATTATTATCGATACAGAGTCCGAATCTATAGTTGTTAGAGTTTTTGTCTGTCTATCTGTCGTTCTGTCTGTCTGTCTGTTACCGCATCACGAGAAAACCACTGGACAGATTCTGATGAAACTTAGTATGATGATAGCTGGTTATCCGTATAATAGCATTTCTGAGAAAAAAATACAAAAACTGCATTGTAAGAGTATAATAATATGTAACACCTAAGAATTTGGTTTTTAGTCATCTGAACGCGGGCGGAGCCGCGGGCAATGCTAGTTAGTATATATAACTAGCGACTCACCTTGGCTTCGCTCGAATTCATCCCTATGTAAGTTTCAACGGTTAGTGTGGAAATATATAGACTATATATTGTATATACATAGGTACAAGATGAACAGTTCTGAACTATTCGATTTACCAGCTGTTTTTGTTTTTTGGGGGGCCTATTTTTTTATGCTTAAACCACTTCTGACACACCCCCAACAAAACAAAAGAAGAATTATTCAAATACATAAATCTAGCCATTTTTGAGTTTAAGCGAGACTTACGAACGGCAATTATTTTTTGCATTTATAGATAACTAGTTACAGCTTTAATATTTTTTTTTATATTGAAGAAATTTTCGACTAATTTGATTACTTTATATTTTTTTTAAATAATTATAGTGGATTGAGAGAATTTGTTCTTAGGTTTAAGATGAGATGAGATTCTTTCTTAGGTTCTACGATATTAAGTATCGTACCCCTTAAATTTGATTAATTCAAATTTTAAAACGCTTCATACATATTTTAAAGTTGACTATTTAGAAGAAGATACGCAATGTTCCTGACATGTACTTACAGTACACATTACTAGATTAATGAAAAAGCCAAATATGTCTAAATATTAGCAAAAATACTTAATCGGAGATACAATTATTAAAAAAAAATATTTTAATTAATTTTTCGATTGACTACTCAAAAACATCTACATCAAATAAATCATAGCATAAATAGTAAAGTTTATTACTAAAAAATAAAAAATTCTAATTTTATCCATATAATTTTTACTTTTGTTTATATTCTAAGTCACAAAAAAATACTTGAAAATTAATTTCTTTCAATCATTTATCAATCTTTCAAACAATATCTATGAAATCAAATAAATAATATAATATCTATCAATAAAAATATGATCAAATCTTAAAAGTAAAATAATTGAGCTTTCCATTTACAATTTTTCACCTTCATCTATTAAACAGTCAGTTCTTAAATACTTAAGTATAATTATAAAATATATATTTCAAATATTACCTTATTCCACCAACATTCAAAATGATGCGATTTTCTCCATCCATCCCTAATAGAGTCCACAAAAATTAAACCTAACACAACACAGAAATCACATTACGATTCACTAATTTGTTTACGTCTGCCAAACTCGAAGTCACGACCGTTCCCGACGGAGGTCGGTTAGCTACTGATGAGGCTGCGGCCACCCCCCACCTGTGGACCAAACGCACTGCACTGCGCCTTTCAGCTTGTAATGTCTCTTTAACAAATTTGTTTTGATAAGTACACTTACTTTCTCTATATATTTTCTTTTTTAGGTACGTTTTAATTTTTTGAGCGGAACACTAATTCTTTTTAATAATAAAAGTAGCCTAAGTTACCTTGTAACATCAGCTATCTGCCAGTGAAAGCCCCGTCAAAATCATTCCAGCCCTTTTGGATTAGCAAGAACAAACAGACAGACAGACATGTTAAAATTGCGTTTTTCTTAAAGTATCGTATATAATTTCATATATGCATTTAGTAAAAATCTGTTATTTTGACATTACAAATAGATACTTCCAATTTTATTTATCTGTGGGTTTGAGCTTTACAAACGTTTGAACAACTAAGTAAAACAAATATACATAAATGGCTAAAATTAAAAACAAAACGTATACCGCCATTCTACATCTGTCATTATGATTATTATCAAAAGTTAGTACATAGTTTAGAGTAACATTATTTTTCACGTTGCATATATTCCTTAGGTTTTTGGATCTTTAGCAAATATTATTATAATTATACAACAGATTTTTTTATATATAATATACAATACAAGTGAAATAAAAAAAGAACTAAATTTACCCTAACCAATCCCTAATTACGTACCCTAAGTGATTTTTCAGGGTTCCGTGCCCAAAGGGTCTAGTTAAGGACCTATTAGCAAGCCTTCACTTGCCCTCAGTCCGTTCTATATTTATAGTTTATACAATAGCTTGGAATGATAATTCATACTTAATATTATAAATGTGAAAGTGTGTTTGTTTGTCCTTCTTTCACGTCGAAACAGAGTGACGGATTGGCGTGATTTTTTGTGTGGAGATAGTTGGATGGTGACATAGGCTACTTTTTACAGCGGGAGATCATCTAATTCCCACGGGAAAACACGTTATAATACAATCCAAAAAGATATTTATGATCACAATTACTTGAAACTTGGTATAAATGCTCTTTTAGTCTGTCCAGTGGTTTTCTCGTGATGCGTTCCCAGACAGACAGACCAGACAAATTCGACCTCTGTATCTATAATATATAATAACTAGCGGACCCGACAGACGTTGTCCTGTCTACACGTCTTTAATTTGAAAATTTCAAACTTTTTTTAATAAGCTAAAACATTCTGGACCATTTTGATGAAAATTATTATTCAAATTGTGAATCTAAACCATTCCCAGATCCCCTTGAACACACACAAAAAATTTCATCAAAATCGGTCCAGTCGTTTGAGAGAAGTTCAGTGACATACACACTCACAGAAGAATTATATATATAAAGATAATGACTATTTCAATTATTTTCAAAGATTTTCAAAAAAATATTTAATGTATAGATTCGACTCAGTATTTTGTTATATGTATAGATATAATGTGATTTTGAGTTTTTTGTTTTTGCTATTCAAAATATTAATATAATTTCCGCTTTTCTAAACCTCTAATGAAAAAGTAGCAATAAAAACTGGCCAAGTGTGAACCGGATTCATTTTAGTGCTCCGGCCTCTGTTCAACATAAAATCCGATTTTATTAGTAAACACATAACACAGATATATTGTGCTTCATAATACTGGTGTGTGACTCTTATATCCTTACGGACTTACATACTGACATTTAATTATTTTTTTTGTAAAATTGGCGATTCAAAAGTGTTTGTAAAAGTCTATTTGAATAAAGTATATTTTGATTTTGACGATTTTGAAATTTTCTTCCTAAAACTTAAGCTACTTTTATAATTGCGAAATTTTGTATAATATACGAGTATGTATTACTATTTATTAGCGACTCACCCTCACTTCGCGTCCGGTTCATCCCCAGAAAAAAAAATCGATCCCACGGGACACATATATTTTTCTGGAATAAAAAGTAACTTATGTGCTATTTCAGACTATTATAAATCTTTGTTCCAAATTTCATCCAAATCCATTGAGCCGTTTTGGCGTGATTGAGTAACAAACATCCATCCATCCTCACAAACTTTCACATTTATAATATTAGTATGGACGTGTCTGCATGTTTATAAGTGCTTCTCTCTGAAATAGCTGGACGGTTTTGGATGAAATTTAATATATAGATAGATTCTAACCTGGAGTAACACTTAGGCCTGTAATACACCCAGGTACTAAAGCGAAGCGAGTAAGGAAAGTACAGAAAGCCAGAAAGAAACTAACTGGTGTTTGTTTATAGTGCTTTCTTTAAGTAAATAAATGTATGAATTTGTCAAGATTCTTTTGATCCACATAGAACAGCATCAGCGCTTTCAGAATTGGCTGTTGAATATTTTATACTTTTGCCGTTTTGATTTTGCAATGATTTATTCATATCTACGGTCTCTTTAACTATTTATATAGAAGAGGTCTTGTTCTTCGGTTATGTTTTTTGTTACACAATTATTTATGAAGAACTCGGACTTTTTTGTTTTTTTTTTTAACGTGTTATACATATAAATGCAGGGCTTTTTTAAATATTTATATTTTTAGTGTATCGTCGGCCTAGTAAATAAATATGTTGGACCATTAACACACAGCTGAATCTAGTTCCATGGTAAGCTACGAGGCTTGTGTTATGGATACCTGATAGTTGATACACTACACTTATATAACTTTAAATACATACATTTTATAAATATGAACACCCATGACTGGAGTACAAACATTCGTGCTCATCACACAAATGAATGCCCCCGGCGGGACTCGAACCCGCTATGTAGGGTCACAACAAACTGAGGTAAATGTATCGATAAATTAACTAATTAACTAGTAACTAGCATATCGCTACAGACCTGGAAGACCTGGGTTCAAGTCTCGGATCAGGGGAAAAAAATATCAGCGTTTATCTACCAAAAAATTCTTAATGGCCTGGAGTTGCAAGTTGGTGCTTTTACATCCCCGAGTACGTCGGTCCTGTACTTCTCTCTATATTTTTAGTTGCGTGGGAATGACATCCTATGGGTCTTTAAGAGTGAAAGGAATAGAGAGTGCACTTGTGTTTACGCGCACACTTGTACTCTCTCATATTCCATATATTGTTACCTATTCTGACAGATGACAGTATGGAAGATATTATCAGACTAATATAATATATGCGAAAATAGATTTTATCTCATTGAAATTTTCTCTCAATGCAAAATTCATATTTTGAATGTATGTAGTTTATTAATAAATAACAATTGCTATATTTAATTGTAATACTTATTAAAAAAATTAAATGCTTAGAGTTAAAATCTACTCAAAAAAATATTATAAGGTACTTTGGCGCTATTTTTTAATTTTGAAATCATTTTGTAAAATTGTGGGTAGGCACTGTCTGTAACAAGTATATGACGCCTTTAAGACGTTTAAAATATTAGTCTCTCCCCTGACTATGATTGCTGTAAAGCATTCGAAACGTCGGGAACCAAAAATTTTAATAAATCTATAGTTTTATTTAAAATGTCAAATATTTACGTAAATCTAAGAAAGTATTATTAAATAACGACTTATGTCGTATTGCGTCCCTGGATGCTGTACAGAAGCCTATGTCTTACTTCAGGTAATATCTATCTATCTGTGTACAAAATTTCATCCAAATTCGTCGAGCCGTTTCAGCGGAAAAGGATAAAATTATAATAGAGGTGTAATTTTAGACCAATCATAATTAATTTTTTAATAACACTATATATAGTTATTTTTATTTATATCCCTAAATATAAATAAGTATACATATGCATGTATTTACTTTTGTGAAAGATATCCTTCCTTCCTTGTGGGAAAGCTGGGTTTGTTTGGGGTTGATTAAGTTTTGTGTGAATCGAACCCAAAGTAGACCAATTAGACAGAAACTTGAAAGTGGGAAGAAATAATAAACCGATATATATATATAGATATATATATATATATATATATATATATATATATATATGTAACCTTTTACTATGTACCTCTCTATGATTAAATCTTTAAAACTACGCATCGGATTTTGATGCAGTTTTTTTAATAGATAGAGTGATTCAAGAGGAAGGTATATAATTTGTTAAATGTTTGTATACATTGATAAAATATAACGATATTTGTTGGAGGTGTCGGAAAAAATAAGACGTCTGGGAGCTTTCAACGAAAACGCTGCCTAAACCCTTTAAGATATAACAAAATAATGTATGGTGGAATCTTATATAGGTCTACAGAAAAGTCCGCGATAGCATATGTCTATCTCTTAAGGATAACATACTATATCCATTTTAATTTAAAACGTACCTAGGGACGAACCCGAGCGAAGCGAGGGTGAGTCGCTAGTTTCTTAATAAAAAGAAAAGATGTTCGATATATTACGCGATCTCTTCGCAATATCGCAATTTTCATATCATTATTAATTTATTATTAATTCTTGCAGATCATCTCAACTAAAATTATAAATATACGTGTATTATAAAAGTAAATTGTTTCATAGTATATACAAGGTACATACTCGTACATATCATTTCTTGGTGATTTTGTGAATATGTCACTAGTGCCCTGCCCGCACGTATAGCGCGCGTGTACCGATTTAATTAACTTTTGATGCATAGTCTAGATTTCTGATTCGAAATTGGATATACGAGTGCGTTTATAATACTTGTTAAATATAATATTTTATGTCAATAATAATTTATTTGGTCATAATAACTTATATATTATTATTTTATTGTTTCTTTTGATACCCCACTCGATTGGTTTGGAAGATTTTTTTAATCACACAAATTAGCACCTGAAATCCGCAATTTCAATTTTTAACCAATTTTATAGAGCCTTTGATACTCGGGTTAACAAGACGAATCTAACGATGTATGAATTATCAAAATTCGCTGAAGCTGAATCGTTTGGTCTCTAGAACGCCATATTGGAACAAACATACATACATACATACTGACAAACACATGACTGATAAACACATTACTATCCTTTGCATCGCGCAGTTGAGTAAGAACAAAATCGGTTATCAAAGAGGACAAAAAGATACTGAAGATTAGCTAAAAAAAATATGTCCCTTAATATAAACCTATCAAATTCTTGAAATTTTAAGCGTAATATCAATATAAACCGATCAAATAAAATATGCTGATGCTATCTCGCGGGGATTATTTTTTTTCTGGCAATACAAATACTTAAAAGTTGACCAAAGCTTTGTAGAATTATCATTTCAATCTCTCAGAATGTCCTAATTCAGCAATATAGCGGTAATGGTACCAAGATTTTGTATTCTGGCCAAAATAAAAAAAATAATGTGTATGACGTGCATGAACGAATCAACCACGTGTTATGGGATTTTTAACATGGTTTCCCTCTTACTTAACTGAGTTCCTGACATTTTGGCAAGGTAAAAAAGCCATAGTCACAAGTATACAGAAGAAAAAGAGAAAAATAATGTCAGTAACCATGAAAGAAAGAAAAAAACATTAATCATATTATTAGTAACAAATAACAACAGTTACTCTCTATTTCTTAAGAATAAGCCGAATCTTAATATTCGGCCCATTTTGAAGTGATATAAATATTTTAAAATGAACCCTAAATTAATTTCATATTCCATAAATAGTTAAAATTTATTCAGTAAAAATTTGACACCAAATAACTGTCAAAAAACTCTTCTTAAAATATATTTTACATAATTATTACCTTGCTAAATGTACAATTTAAATATCATAGAAAAGTTAAAAATTACGATGATACTAAACTCTTAAGATACTCTGAGTGTAAAGTTGCACATCCAGTGAATGCTCTACAAATATATATATATATATATATATATATATATATATATATTTTATAAAAGAAAAATGTACTTATTATACCTATTATACGATTTCTTCGGTTTTTGAGGAAAAAAGTCATACCTTAAATGTGCTACCTTTAAGGGTGGAAAAATTATGTTTTAGTGTTTAAAGTGTATTTAAAGTCGATATAGGTACTATTTTAGTTAAAAATAACACTGATATCCTCTTAAGTGGAAGTATTAATATCACCAAACTCACTGTTATGTAGTGTAAAATGCTCAACTTAATATATGTGGTCGACATAGAATGTATGCTGACCACTCAAGATGGTTAGTGTTCTTTGAGAGAGAGGCCTTTATTTAGTGGAAGGTGGCAATAGGTTGATTTATATAAACTTGTAATTTTAGGTTCAGTACTTAAAGTCACATACAAACAAGTGTACACCGAATAGTATTCATATGTGACTAATAAAAAAATAAATGTTTTGGACATCTTTAGAAGTAGATCTTTCATTTCTTTTTAGACATTATGAAAAATCTGCCCAACGGAACTGAATTGACTCAGAAACTTC
Source organism: Brenthis ino (assembly GCA_921882275.1). NCBI lineage: Eukaryota > Metazoa > Arthropoda > Insecta > Lepidoptera > Nymphalidae > Brenthis > Brenthis ino. The sequence continues at coordinate 16,747,849 of OV170225.1, forward strand.
CATTTAAACTCTTTTACAATAATCTTACGCTATTGTAGAGGTAAATTCGTTTTTCTTTTTGCATATACAGAACGGCGGTTGTAGCCCAGTGGTAACGTGCTCTCTTGGAAATCTGAGTGAAGCGAGTTAAAATCCCGGGTCTCGCAACTCTGATATTTTCATGAGCGAATCATTTCTAACGTGAGTACCACTTACAGTAAAGGCAACCGTCACGAGAAAACCTGCATGTCTGAGAGAACCTAGCAAGTTTTTAAAGACATGTGAAGTCCGCCAATCGACACTTGGCTAACATGGTGTACTATAGCCTGAACCTCCTCGCATAGAACAAAGGCCTTAAAAACGACATTCAATAAAATTCAGAACTAAAATCATACACACTGTCGTAAAGTGTTGAGTGCACGACGGTCCTTAATGTTGCGCCTGGTAGCATCACACCCTAGGGAACTATTACGTGCTACAGAACTTTCATAATGGTAGATTATACGAGTCTTTTAGTCATTTTGCTAGTTAATGCACCCGGCGTTCAACATTATTCGGGCATACTAATATTATAAATATGTATGTGTGCTTGTTTGTCTTTCAAACAGAAACTATGAAACAGTGACAGATTGGCGTGTTCTTTTTGTGTACGGATAGATGGAAATCTGGGAAATAATATAGGCTACTTTTTATTGCAGAAAATTTTCTTGTTCTCATAGAAAAACACGTTATAATACAACTCACAACGACTCATCATACCTATGTATACACTATACATGCATATATAGTCTATCTATTACATACACACACACATACACAGACACACATTACACACTCCTCTCCTTTAATTGCTCACACACATTACACTCATTACACCAATACTTCTTACAGTCATGCATTACACATCTTAAGAGAGAGGAATGACATATTTAATAATATTAATTAATATCTTTAGTTGATATGTAATTCTTTATTTTTTTTGGTAATATTTATGTCACCTAACCGTGGGGATATGGCGCTGACAGCTGATGCACAGGTCTCCTAGTTCGGCTGCAGATGCTATGTTTTAAATATTTGTACGAGTATGTACCAAATTAGATTTAGTAAGTGTTAAGCAAATATCTGGATGTACTTACTACTTTTTGGAAATAAAGAACTTATTATTATCTATTATTATTATACTAACCGTTAAAGTATAGGTACTTAGGAACGAACCCGAGAGAAGCGAGGGTGAATCGCTAGTTTTCTATAAATGTTGCTTTATGTAGAGCAATTTAGGTTAGACGATAAGTTGTCTATCATTCTGTCAGTTTTTAAGGAAGTCTTATGAATATTTTAAACGTAAGATTGCCTGTCTGTCAGAAGTATTTTAAGATAATATCGTATCTTGTTTCTTAAATAATAATTATATTTCATTTAAAAGAAACTTCAAAATTAAAAAAAAAAATTTTTTTCGAAACCTTACAAAAACAAATTCTTTCTATTTATGAATCTGGGATTCATATCAATAAAAAAATAGAATCATAAAAATAGGTTAACATTCCACAAACATAAGTGTGTTATACGATATCATATGAAAAAACACACAAAAACTTTACTTACCTTTGTAACTACTTTCTTCTTTTGAAATTGGAAATACAAAGCAGAGAACAATTAGAAATATTTATTTATACAGATAAATAAAATTGAAATGTCTGTTTGTAATGTCAAAATAACAGCTCAGCTTTTTACTGAATGCATATGAAAGTATGTAAAAAAACATATTTTAAACTTTGTCTGTCTGTGAGTTTGTTCCGCCTAATCTCCGAAACGGTTAGACCGATTTTGACGAAACTTTCACTAACTGATTCAGATATTATATGGAGTAACTTAGGTTACTTCTATTTTGGAAAAAACAATTAGGATTCCGCAAAAAAAAATTTAAACCTATGAAATTGTGAACATAATCCACATATCTAGAAAGGCGAGGATAAATCGCTAGTAAACAATAAACAACAACACGCTCTTCATGAAAACCCCACTTAAAGTATATATATATATATATATATATATATATATATATATATATATATATATATATATATATATATAAATATATATATTATGTTTGGTTAATTTGTCAATTAATTACATCGCAGTGTAAGGAGACAGACGACGTTAAACACGATGCTGAGTTAATTTAATTCACGTTCGTATTTGTGCTGTCACAACTAGAATTTAATTATATAAATTGGTGTCTGAAGGCAATATTAGGTAAATTTCTATTCTAATATAACTTTCATAAAGACGTTTGCTCGATGGCTGCCTAGATAGTCTATTGGCTAGAATGTTCGACTGCAGATTTTTTATTATTAGATTTTCCAACAAGAAAGTCTGAATAACAGCACGAAAATGGGAAGTTGGTGGTATTTCACCTTCGTACTTCGGAGAGCATGTGAAGCTGTTGGTCCTGCATCTAATCTCGTCATCTGTTTAATTGTCGTCACACGGAAATACGAGAGTGACAGTAATAAAGTGCTCATGTATTTTTGTGCATACTTGTACACTATAATATTTCCTGTACATATAGCGTTTTGGCTGGATTGGCTACCAAAGTCGAAACTGATCAGAAGATTCTTATTATTATCTAAAGTAAAGTATCTATAAAAAATAGAAAAAATGTTTATTTGGTAATATTTTTTCTACTGTATGTGTGCCACCCTTCATTTTATATTTTATGGCGGCAATATTTGGAGCTCAAGAAGTTAAAGTGACTATCGCTTTTGATGGACACCTGCGACATAAAGGAAGACTCTTGAAACTCCCTGTATTGTTCTCTGGCAGATCGTTTACAATTAACCGCAAAGGCAATAATACAAGTAATTTAAATTCAATTTTTTCAAATATTTTTTACAAATAATAGCTTCTTACATTTACACGAATACTAGACTTATCTTTTCGGATTTTTCTGCGTATTTTTTGGTTCCTTCCTTAAATCCTTTCCGTTTCGTTGGATTTTTCAGTATTAACTATATAGTAACTATTGAGACGTCTGAAACCTTTGTCTCTCCCGTGGCCATGTTTGCTGTACAGAATTCGAAACGTCTAGAACCAAAAAACAAAATAAGTCCATGAAGAAATCCGACAAGATAATTTTCTTTAAAATAACTTTTGCAATTTATTAAGTATCTTCATCAAATTATTTTTTATTTATTTATTTATTATTAAAATAATTTAAAACTCATTTACTTTACAACTTTTCAATAAACTTTAAAATTCAATTTAAACCTCAGGAAGCTGCCACTGACTCAAAGACATAACCGCTTAGAAGACTTAACAATGGATATACCAGAAATATCAACCTCCCAACTCCAAGTTACAACTAACTATTCCTTAACAGAAAACCCCTTTTGACTCTACTTCGTCCAAACTATGAACTCTAATCAAAAACCTTATGATTTGCATTCTAACACTTTGCCCCCTAGATTAAAGAAATAGTTAACAATTTTACCAATGGACTTATATCCTTCAAAAGTCACTAGATGTACCGAGATGAAACCACTGTTGCATTATTGCGTAAACAAAGGAAAATTCGTCTCATTCACATCTATACTAATATATATTATAAAAAGGTAAAGTTTGTATGTTTGAACGCGCTAATCTCAGGAACTACTTATCCGATTAGAAAAATTCTTTTTGCATTAGATATCCCGTTTATTGAGGAAGGCTGTAGGTTTTATATCATTATGCTACTACCTAAGGGAGCGGAGCAGTAATCATAAATGTCAACAAATCGGACAGACTTCCATACATTATTGTACAACTGATATTTATAATCAAACAAATTTAGTCTAACCTATGTGTTTGTCCAGATCGTAATGTGTTGGCGTACTAAATTCCATCCAAATCTATCCAGAGATACACACACATACACACATATGAGCACACACGCGTATACGCACACATAAATTCGCATTTAATAATAATAATTTATTTATTGTATTATATAAAACGACTATATATGGGGTTAAATTGTAATATTGCCTATATTTTTATAATAAACTAGCGACTCACCCTCACTCCGCTCGGGTCCGTCCCTTAACGTACGTTTTAACGATTAGTATGGATTTCTCAGAGATGAGCTATTTTCCCGCAGTAAAATGTTTCCTAAATGTTGACATGGACAACCAGCTATCACCATACCAAATTTCATCAAAATCAATCCAGACAAAAATCTAAAAACTATAGATTCGACCTCTATATCGATAATAATGACTATTTCAATACGATTTTCCAAAAAATATTTATGTACAGATTTGACTCAAAATTTTATTATATGTATATAGATTTGCACAAGAGAATAAAGAAATATAATAAACAGTAGCACGATTAAGCAATCAATAGCTAAGGACTGATATTGCAGCTAGGTAAAGGCATTTTTAACTTATAACTGCCTATTATATAAGATTTTTTTGCTAGTATATTTTAATCAGACTTGATAGGTTCCATTCTATACTGATTGTTCTCTATGTCATAGGGCTTAATTAGAAAACGCAAATGGAAAAATCTATTTCCTTACAACTATTGTTAGAAATCTTCATTTTCATTCAACATGAAAATAGTAATGAAAAGCTACAGCAAGCATTAGAGCGTTATAGTGATTACTGAGTTTTTTGCACTTTTCATTATTGTCTGTATAAAGTATATCTCTACATATATACGAATCTTATGCCCGATTTCACCAGCAACCTATAAGCTACCACCTACGTATGGGATCCCTAGCTTAAAATTCCCCTAAACTAGCCCCTAAATTAAATTTCGTTTTACCATCGTCTTTAAGCCCATATTTCGAGCATCTAAATTTAGAGGGCCTTTTAACATTTAGGTGACCCTTAACTGTCGGTGAAACAGAAACTGTCCCCTAACAGCCCCCTAACCATGCTTAGGGGATCCCTTAAACTTAGGTGACGTTGGTGAAATCGGGCATTAAACACTCTACCAATAATTAATTATTTTGGTATTTGATTTGCCTTGTCTGAATGTATTCAGCCCTTGTTAACGTACCGCTACTGGGCCCGGGCCTCGCCTCCCTTCAATACAAGGGCTATTCGGTATACCCGGTTTCACTTGCGATTCCCAAGCAAGCGCGTTTCAACACGCGCGCATAAAGCTATCACTGTCATGTGTCAATGCCTGTCAAAATTGTGTGTCTGAGTGTGGTTGTACGTGTATGTGTGTGTTCACACGCTGTACGTGTGCGTGTGTATGGACTACCAATAAAATCAGTTAAAAATATTAAATCTATTAAAACAGGGATCGCAGATCAAAACATAATTCTTTTAACTAGCGCTAATTCAATTTTTCTTATATAACATTATAAACATGAAAAAAGAAAAAACCCACATAATCCAAACATTCTTGCAAAATTGCGCATAAAATGTCTTTATCTGATAAAAATTCTTAAAACGTTTATCCTACAGTTGCAATGATAAGCGGTTCGTTTCGAAATCATTACTTCTTGTTGTGTATCTTTGGATCTCGCTTATCGATTTTTGTAGATTCACACTATCGATTTTTTACTGTTTATTTTTTTTTTATATTCCATACATAAAATATATAATTCTTAGGTACAAAAACATGTTTTATTTTATTGAAATATTTAAATCACGAATTTCAATTTTTTTAACATATATTTATTATTAATTACATTAAAAAAAATGTTTTTTAGCTTTTTTGACGTAATTTTGTTAAGGGCTAGTCCCTAATTGAAACAATAGAAATGAGGCGTTAACAGGAACAATACAAAGATTTTACTAAATAAAAGTAATAAATATCCAAAAATTGACGCTTAATCTGACATCAAAAGTGTCTGCTGTATAGTGTAAAACCTTTATCTATCAATAAAAATAAAACAAATAAAAAATATAACCAAACATCCCATGTGTGTTGGCGGTAAAATAGATTTTGACAGGTGGCCATTTTGAAACGAAGCGCGCAAAAATGGTATATGATGGATCGTCGATGGCCATTACAAAAGAAAGGAAAACAGAGTGATGTAATTTATCAGTTTTAATTTTATTTTTAAATAATCGAAAGATTAATAAAAGGCTTTTGTAGTCTGTTATTTATGAAATCTAATCAAATCCTTTCTATGTCTTTCTTAAAATAAACAATAGACGTAAATATCGAATACGAATAGAGCATCCCTAAAGTCGATCAAAAATAAATTACTTTAATTTGTAACAATGTAAAAAAAAAATAAAAAAATACAAACCAATTTCTCTACAAAATTGTTACTAGTTCATAGAAATCCAACAAACAGATAGTGTGTGATATCATTGAAAATAATCCATTTATCTGAAGAGATCGATAAAAAGACCTATTGATTCAGTGTCAGTCTCTATTTGTCTTAAGAAACAAATCATCAAAATGTATTTTAAATTATTATTTATTTGTGTTTTAGTGTTTGTTTGTGTCTGGGGATATCCTCAGATTTACGAGATTCAGAAGTTCAAAGTTGGAATTGAGTATGAAAGTAAGTCTAAATATAGTTTAAAAGTTATTCAATTTTATCAACCCTATACATATTGTGTGTGACTACATATGTATTATGTACTTGAATCTACTTGTCTACAAACACATTCATTAATTAAAAAAATAACTGTCTCGGTGATCTAGTGGCTAGAATGTACGGCTGTAGATCCACTGATTTTGGGTTCGACTCCCGGTTCTGCCTTAGTTTAGTTATAAAGAAACTATCGTCTCCCTGCCCATTTCCCAATCACTTAGGGTCGGCGCAGTACATATTTCGTACTGCTGATAGGATTCGGCAAAAGTTTTACGACCGGCCGCCTGCGTGACATCAACTCTCTAGGACATTTATTATTAAAACTAGCATTGCCCGCGGCTCCGCCCGCGTTCAGATGACCAAAAACCAAATTCTTAGGTTTTACATATTAGTATACTCTTACAATACAGTTTTTGTATTTTTTCTCAGAAATGAGATATTTTCCCGCGGTAAAAAGTATCCTATATGTTGACCCGTATAACCAGCTATCATCATACCAAATTTCATCAAAATCTGTCCTGTGGTTTTCTCGTGATGCGGTAACAGACAGAGAGACAGACAGACGAAAATTCTAAAAACTATAGATTTGGACTCTGTGTCTATAATAATGTCTATTTCAATAAGATTTTCCAAAAAATATTTAATGTACAGATTTGACTCAGTTAGAATTTTATTATATGTATAGATACCATGTTAAGAAATTCTCAGAAATAACCAGGAATTGGGAATATGACAGTTTTTCACCCCCGTGCCCCGGTGACCAAGTATGGACGCATGGTAACTCACACCAGTTGTAATGAAGTATCATCTCATCGGAATTTGAGAGTGAAAGAAATAGAGAGTGTATTTGAACATTCTCATCCTTGAAACTACTAGTTCTTCTATTTTCTGTTTTGTAGCCTCTTTACGAAGAGATATTTTGTACTATCTAAGTTGTAGCGCTATGATGTCTCATTTCATAGGAACTGAGTTACATACAAATAAACTTTGTTTCAAACTTTTAACTCATATTATATTAGCTTTTGTTAACTTTCGTTAATATAATGAAAGTGGAAAGTTAAAACCACAATCATGAGTTATTCTCTCAAACTAAGCACCGATTAAATTTTTGATCTTTTTATACATAGAAAATGTATTATATTATATAATAAAAATGTAATCTATACTAATATTATAAAAACAAAAGATTTGTTTGTTTGTACTGAATAGGCTCCGAAACTACAGAACCGATTTAAATGAAATTTGCTAAGAAGATAGTTTGAGACCCTGGGAAGGACATGGGATAGTTTTTATCTCGGAAATTATCCTTTAAAGCGGTTAAAATTGGAATGAAAGTTTGTTTGGGGAATCAACCTAGGCACGAGTCCGAGCGATGCGAGGGTGAGTCGGTAGTCTATACTAATATTATAAAGAGGTAAAGTTTGTGAGTTTGTGAATTGTGTGTTTGTGAGTTTGTGACGTTTTAGAGGTTAATCTCTGGATCTACTAAACCGATTAAATGAAATTTGGTAAGAAGATAGTTTGAGACTCTGGGAAGGACAAAGGATACTTTTTATCCCGGAAATCATCCCTTCAAGGGGTGAAGATGGGGATGAAAGTTTGTATTGGGAAGCAACGTTTGGAAGAACACGAGCAAAGCGGTGGTTCGCTAGTGTAAAATAAATTGAAATGTGTTTAACCGATTTCAAAAGAGGAGATAATAATCAATTCGAGTGTAATCTTTTTTTGTATGAATGCCAATTATTTCAAGTCAATTTTTGATGTAAAATTCCTTTTTTATATTATTTTGTAGACTTTGAATATCAAAGTTTGGTGTACATTTTAAATTTTAAAGTATGTAATTAAAATTAACATTTTTTCAGAAATAAGATAAGAAGGTTATATATTAAACTTAAGTATTTTATAAGAGAAATCATTTTTAGAATTGCTGAGCAAGTTTTGAGTTAACTTTTCAATCTTTTCAGTTAAGATGTTAATAAATCAAGCTAGCGACAATCTCATTTATTTATTGTTTTAAAAAAAATATTTGCTGGCTTTTCCCAAACGTTATAATGTTTTAAACGAAAATTATCTGATTTATCTGAATTGTCATGTATGATTCATACTGCTATAGTATGAATCAACAAGACAATTGAAGTATTTATCACTATTTATTACAAAAGTAAAGAAATAAAACGTAACATTTTAAACTATTTAAAGTATTGTTTGACGATTTTTTAAGTTAAACTTCTATATTTTAAATAAAACTATCTTTCCGGATTTTTTCGCGAATTTATTTTGATTTTTGGTTCCCGACGTTTCGAATGCTTTACAGCAATCATGGTCACGGGAGAGACTGAGGTGTTAGATGTTACAGACAGTCTACCCACAAATAACAAAATGAATTCAAAAAATTGAAAAATGGCACCAAAGTACCTTACAATATTTTTTAACTTTTAACTTTAAACATTTTTATATAATTTTAATTATTTTTATAATTGAATATGGAAAAATCAAAATAAATTCGCGAATAAATCCGAAAAGATACTTTTATTTAAATTGTCAAGTATTCGCGTAAATCTAAAAAAGTATCATGTTAAACTACTATACTTTTTTTCCTTACAGATTCCTTGCCCATGACCGGAGGCTCAGACAGATATCGACACAAGAACAATTATGATCCGTTCTTCGTCACTGTCACTGCGAATGTTAAAGTAAGTTATAAAGAAGTTGGAACATTTACACACAGCACCATCCAGTTCCATGGTTAACTACGAGGCTTGTGTTATGGATACCAGATAGTTGATACACTACACATATATTACTTTAAATACATATGTACATATTCTAAATATAAACACAAGACAAACATGTGGAGTCAAGTCAAGGAGATGAGGAGTCAAACATTCGTGCAAACATCACACAAATGAATACCCCCAGCGGGACTCGAACCCGCGACCGCTAGCACAGCAAGTAGGGTAGCACTACAAACTGAGCTAAACTTCAAGATGTGTGTGTGTAAGTTGACGAAAGTACATTACTATAAATGGAGACACCTATGCTTATATCGGAGTAATAATATTAAGTGATTCGAGTCTTCCTCACAATACGTTGCATTGGCTCGACGTTATGAAGTTTTTAATGCCTAAGCCATTAATCTCCACTAAGTCTTAACACCACTATTAAAAATTGAAAATTTTGTATGTATGTCTGTTTTTGTCTGGATTTAGATGAAGTTTAGTAAAAAAATATACCTAAATTATGACCTGGAGTCACATATAGATTACTTTAAGAAGGAGCTAGAAACTCACCGAAAAAGCAAGGGCAAGGCGTGGCTAATATAAAACAATAAAAATTCTTTTACTTTCTTTACTTACGTTTTTACAAGCTCGAAGTAGCTTTAGACGTCTATTTTTCATAGAAATATTATACGGGTCAGAGAGTGACATAGGTCGCTTTTAATCCTGACATATCCGGAAGATCCCGCGAGATTGCAAAATGGTACTTAAGGATACGCTGGAGGAAATCAACGGTTCAATAATCAATGATAAAACGACCATCCTTTTTCTTTATCCATTTTTTAATATTGTTTGAGTAAAAAGCGGCGTCGAAATCGATTATAGTTCAATATATGTACATATTTGATAGGAAATGAAAGTGGATTTCGCTATGAGAGGTATCACTCGCTATAAAATCACTATCACAATCCTTTGAAATTATCTAAAAAAGTTCAGCAATTTTAAAATCATTTATAATTCCACTCTCATTTTTTTTTAAATAGGTATGTGTTGAAAGTTGAAGAAAACCTATTTATATAAAAAACACACACAACTAAGCAATAATACACAATCAAAGTAATACAGCGAAATCTGTACATATTTTTTGTTAAACCCAAGACTATAATAAACAGAATATGTCCCTAAACCATAGTTGTCTGTTTTTCTGTCTATTTGTTCGCTTTTCATGTAAAAGCTACAGAATGAATTTTAAGTTAATTTTGTGTAGCAATAACGTATTTTTTCAGATCAAAATTTAGGACATCTTTTTTATATATATTTAAAACAGATACCCGACAAACCTCACTCTATCAAATCAAGTGTATAGCAGACCCGATTAGAAAAGTGGTGTTTTTTTTTAGTTTTTCCCTGCATTTGTTTCAATTTTTCTCTTTATAAGAACCTTCCTCGGACTTAAACGTATATTTGAAAAAACAGAATTACCCGAAATGGTCCAGCAGTTCATTGTACCTACATTTTTATTAATAAGATACATAATATTACATATCATTTTAAAATATGCACCCGACGCACCCGAGGGAAGCGATAAAGTTGTTAGTACACAATAAAACATATACATTTAATATATCATAAAGATGTCTTTGAAAATATCGCCCATTGGTGCGAATAATCGTCCAATTAAGGCATAATAATCGTGTAGGAATATTCGAACATTGTTCAAAATAATTTATTTTACATCTCATATTAACGATTTCACCCACTCTTGCCAATTTTACTGGCTTCATTGCAACTGTTATATATGAATCAATATAATGCACTGTATGTTATTTTAACTTCACTTTTTTTACGGATCACCAAGCATTCGACAAAAAGTTGTCGTTTGTGCTAATTAAGCAATATATAAAGCTTTAAATTCAACGTCATATAAAGAACATCACTAATTAAACAATTTCTACGTGACATTGGTGAAGTAATCTGTGCTCAACTGGCACGCTTTGAAGCCATTAACAAGAGAATTGAATTGAATTAATTAAACAATAAATAATAATAAATAAATATGTTGGGACATTAACACACAGCACCATCTAGTTCCATGGTAAGCTACGAGGCTTGTGTTATGGATACCAGATAATTGATACACTACATATATATAACTTTAAATACATACACATTATAAATATAAACACCCATGACTGGAGTACAAACATTCGTGCTCATCACACAAATAAATGCTTCCAGCGGGACTCAAACCCGCAACCGCTGGCACAGCAAATAGGGTCACTACAAACCGAGCCAAACGTGTCGTCATATTATGTACATACATACTATTGTTTAATTAATTCAATTAAACATAGTTTTTCTAGCAAAAATTTACAATATTAATTAGCACGCATAGCGTCGTAAGGTTCTGTACCTGTGCTCTCACCGGAATAATAAGATCGAAACGTACCTATATCTGCTCAGTATTCAAATTAATTGGAAATAAAAACTAAACTAGATAACATAATGCCTTTAAAAAAATAATGATGTTTTATAGCAGAAAAAGGTAACTAAATCCTCCCCCGATATCTGTACTAATATTATAAAGAGGAAAGATTTCTTTGTTTGTACCGAATAGGCTCCGGAACTACTGAACCGATTTAGATGACATTTGGTAAGAAGATAGTTAGAGACCCTGGAAAGGATAAAGGATAGTTTTTATCCCGGAAATCATACCTTATGGGGGTGAAAATGGGGATGAAAGGTTAAGATGTAGAAGAATATAGTTTAAAACCCTGGAAAGCACGTAGGATAGTTTTTATCACGGAAATCATACCTTATGGGGGTGAAAATGGGGATGAATGGTTAAGATGTAGAAGAATAAAGTTTGAGACCCTGCAAAGGACAAAGGATAGTTTTTATCCCGGTAATCATACCTTATGGGGGTGAAAATCGGGATGAAAGTTTGTATGGGGAAGCAACCTAAGGACGAACCCTAGCGAAACGAGGGTGAGTCGCTAGTGGATATATAAAAATTCACGGTTTTTGATTTAGTGAAAAAAATGACAGAGCTAACGCTAACATTAAAAGAAATTGGTCTCTATGTACTAGACACTTCAATCAGCTTACGGTTGAAAAGAGGGTTAAACGAATTCCAGTTAGATAAAAGGCTTCATTAGACGAAAACATCTGACAAAAGGTTCCCTAATAGCCTGTTAGAGTTAGTTTCAAGGGTCAGTGATAGAAAAAGTGGAATCGATTCTATCGTATGGAATAATGTGCAATATATCGCTTTATCGTATTCTTATGTTATTTTAGAGAGTAAAGTAGATTTGTTTTAATATAACCAGCGAAAGCTTGTCTATACATATTATAAAATTCTAACTGAGTCGAATCTGTACATTAAATATTTTTTGGAAAATCTTATTGAAACAGACATAATTACTATATCGATACAGAGGCCGAATCTATAGTATTTTTGTCTATATGCCTTTCCATCTGTCTGTCTGGGAACATATCACGAGAAAACCACTAGACAGATTTATGGCGATCGCGGGTTCGAGTCCCGCTGGGGGCATTCATTCGTATGATGAGCACAAATGTTTGTACTCCAGTCATGAGTGTTTATATTAATAGTATACATATATACCTATTTTAAAGTTATATATTATGTGTAGTGTAACAACTATCTAGTATCCATAACACAAGCCTCGTAGCTTACCATGAAACCAGATGGTGCTGTGTGTTAATGTTCCAACATATTTAAAAAAAAAACTATATAATATATATTATAATAAAAAATATTTCAGACAGGCTACGTGCTATCCTACTTGGATGTAACATCCACAGTGGGTGAAGGAGGAGAAGTCAGCTTTTCAGTAATCAGAGGTACTACTGGCCACAAGTCTATCGTCTTCCAGCTGATCTCCAATCACAGTGACTTCTTATCCTACTCCTATTTAGCGTATGGGATACGAGAGGAAGAATATAAGAAGGTAATGTACATATTCGTATATATGTTCGGATTTTTTCGCGGATTTATTTTGATTTTTGGTTCCCGACGTTTCGAATGCTTTACAGCAATCATGGTCTCGGGAGAGACTAAGGTTATAGACATCTCAAAGGCGTTATAACGCCAAAATCAAAATAAATCCGCGAGATAATACGAAAAGATAGTTTTATTTAAAACTAGCATTGCCCGCGGCTCCGCCCGCGTTCAGATGACCAAAAACAAAATAAAATAGCGCTATTGTTATTTTTTTTTCAAGATAACCTATTTTTAATAGTTTTTGCCTTATTTAGTAAGTTACCTTGCTAAAATATATATAGTACCATCGTGGTATTATTCTAACCAGTTTTTGTCTTCTTTCTCAGAAATAAGATATTTTCCCGCGGTAAAAAGTATCCTATATGTTGACCCGGATAACCAGCTATGACCATACCAAATTTCATCAAAGTAGTTTTTCTGTGACGAGGTAACAGACAAACAGTCAGACAGACAAAAATTCTAAAAACTATAGATTCGGCCTCTGTGTCGATAATTATGTCTATTTCAATAAGATTTTCCAAAAAAAATCTAATGTAGAGATTCGGCTTAGTTAGAATTTTGTTATACGAGTATGTATAGATACTCGTAAATAACCTTTTGAAATTGTCAACAGTTGCTCTTTAAAAATTTCTAACATCGTAACATCATAAGTGATGGGATACTAATATTAGGTATAAATTATAAATCACTAAAAGCTCAAAATTATATGTTACTTTTACTACCTATGTTTGATTGTTATTTATAAGACGATATAAATAATACTACCTTATATTTAAATTTTAAACCACTGAAGAGATTTCGATGAAAATATGCAAGGACGAAAAATAATATGAAAAGATTAATATTTTAAATAAAATAAGAAAGTATTATAAAAAGTTTGTTATAACGAATTTCAAAATAATAATTTTTTATGAAAATAAAATAAACGCCATCTATACTATGTAGAGAGAAAAACTTTGACGAAACATTTACAGAGCCTTCATTTAAATCGTCTTCGTTGTGATGTGTTTATTTGACGCTAGATGTCGCTATACAAATTTTATTTTTTCTAATATTTTCAATTAACATTTAATGTTAAAATTAATATGTAAAACCCATATTCAACTGTATTTGTTAAAAAATTGTTTAAAATTAAATCGAAACTTTTTCAAAATCGCAGTTTTTCTTGTAAAACACGAATTTATTTTCATAATAGTGCTCATATTTGACTAGTGTATAATCCCGGCTTCGCTCTGGTTCACCTCTAGAAAAACAAAAACAAATCTTTCCCACGGAACCGTACATTTTTCCGGAGTAAAAAGTAGCCTATGTTCTATTCCAGACTATAATCTATATTATCTGTGCCAAATTTCATCCAGATCCGTTCAGCCGTTCTGACATGATTAACAAAATATCCATCCAAACATACAAACATCTAAACATTCATATCTGTATATATAATAACATATAAATATAATAAATGTGAAAGCTTGTGAGTATGGTCGTTTGTTACTCTTTCACGCCAGAATGGTAGAACGGATCTAAATGAAATTTGTGACATAGATAGGTTATAGTCTGGAATAACACATAGGCTACTTTTTATCCCGGAAATATGTACGGTTATGTATGATAGATTTGGCTTTGTTTTCCGCTAGTTTATAATATAAGTAAAATAATACAATCAATACAAAAAATTATACGTTTGTTTGTTCATCAGTCCCTCTATTAGTAAACCTATCTATTAGAAGCTGTACTATAATTTATAAAACTACTATCATCAAGGTACGATAGATGGCGCGCAAGGTTAATTAGATTTTCATTAGTTTACATACAAAATGCATATATTTTATACTATTTTATTATATTCTTTTATTTCAGATAAACAACATCATATCGCTGCCATGAAACTATACATGAGAAAAAGATCAAAAAACTGACTCAAGCATTCATTTTAATTTTAATATTTATATACGCATTATGTTATCAAATAAAAATAAAATATTTTAAAGAACATATTTATTTAATTATCATTTCCAACAAGTAATATATTTTTATAGGAGAAGAAAAACAGAAAAATTTATAAGAAAAGAATCATCTGCTGTTTGAATTGATCAATGTTTCAGAGCATTTTAACATATTTTTTGAAGCAGGTTTGAGGTGGTAGCGCAGTGCTAACGGGCTCGCCAAGTGATGCGGGTTTAAATCCGGGTCTCGCATTTCTGATATTTTCATGTGTGAATTATTTTTAACATGATTACCACTCGGCCAGCGTGGTGGACTATGGCCTGATCTCCCTCGTACTGAAGGGAGGCCCGTGCCCAGCAGTGGGACGTTAAAAAGGGCTGAATACATTCATTTTAACAGAATATTACTATACTTACTTTATGTATTTTAACACCATGTAAAACCTTAACAAAATTTATATAATACAACATATTTTTCTGTCTTCATTAATTTATAACTTAATATTATTGAAAAACATTTTTTTTTATATTTTTTTCGAGTTTAAAAATTGCACAACAGAAGTCGCGAAAAACCTCAATTATAGAAGAAAAAACAGGTTTTCTCACCCTAAAATTGAACACTGCAATATTTTTCCATAATACCTAACAAATCTAAACACATAAATATTGATTATTGATATCTATAATAATCACCTTTCTAGTAAATTATAGAATATGATAAATACATACATATACTAATAATATATTTTCGTATAATATATATCTTTTATATAATACTCAAATGTAATATATTATTAATAGTATTTAAATATTTAGTAAGTACATCAGGAACGGTCCCATTTACACTGCATTTGTCGACACTAACACAGTCTCCTTCTAAGTTCCTCAATAAACCAGATGTACAAATACAACCAGATGTGCAGGCCTTCGTGCATACAGGTTCGGGGTCTGAACAGCTCGGTTCACAGGACCCATTGCACACGTCATACACTTCGTTCTTATTAAAACATAGATTTGTATCTGGAATTAAAATAATATATATATATGGAAAGTCCAAGGTAAAAAATCATATTTTGCACCAGGAACCTTCGCAGGTGTATACAGAATAACTCACCAGAGTTTCATCACAATCGAATTTATGGTTGGAGAACGTATATTGGGACAAACATACGAACATTCATTTTTATTTACATAATACTAGTGACCGCGATTCGCTTTGATAGAACTTTTCTTTTTTATTTTGTATGTAATACGAATGTAGACATAGATATTTTGGCAAAATAACAACGCCCTTTTTTGTTAAATTTTATTACTAACAGTAACAAACATAGTGGTAACCTTGGAAAATGATGGTAGTAGAATGCTATCACACGTAAACAGTTTAACGGATTTTGATAACATTTTCTTCATAGAAACCATACTTTGAAAAGCTTGTTAGGAATTTATTTCTTTTAGACAAAAAATGGCGCTCGAAATCCGCTATTTTGATTTTTTAATAATATCCATATACACTATCCTATAAACATAAACACTAGCCTACACCAGAGTATATCAAGGCGAATCTAATGACGTAAAAATTACAAAAATCGGTTAAGCTATTCAGTAACAACTATAAGAGAACAAAGAATCGAACGTACACATATACAGGTCAAACACATAACCCTCATTTTCACCGCAATCGTGTAATAAAAAAAAACAAAATTCTCTTACCAACAGGACATTTATCAAACGTCACACATCTATGACTTATCTCATCTCTATAAAATCCTTCCTTGCAAAAGCATCCCATGCTACAGTCCAAGCCGCAAACTTCCGGTTCCGGTATAGAGCAAGTGGCGGGACACGCGGAGCCACAAGGCAGGAACTCTTCGTTAACTCCGCAAGATAATGTTGTAACTTTTTTAGAAAAAATATGTATATTTTTTATTAAAATAAATTAATTATGTAAAATAAAAATAATCTATACTATAATATTATAAAGAGGAAAGATATTTTTGTTTGTTTGTTTTTTTGTTTTGTGCCAAATAAGCTCCGAAACTACTGAAACGATTAAGATGAATTTTGGTAACAAGATAGTTCAAGACCCTGGGGAGGACATTGGATAGTTTTTATCCTGGAAATCTACCCTTAAGGTGGTGAAAATGGGGATAAAAGTTTGTATGGGTAAGCATCCTAGTTAGCTAGTTTTGTATAATATTTTGAAAGATAAATTGTAGGCAATCATACTATTATTATAAATACGAAAGTTCGTATAATATGTGTGTATGTTATGTTTATTACTTCTTAACGCTGAAATTTGAAACTATGATTTGAAGAAACACATGTATGTATGTACATAATATGCTACTATTAGTGATCAAATTTGCCAAAACTGTAAAAAACACTGAGGGAAGCACCCGAACGAAACGATCTTTTAGTCAAACGGAACTAGATAAAGAAATGACTACAAGAACTAGCAGGAAATTGATCACGTTTCACAAAAAGTACCAACCACGAATTTTTTTATCAATTAACCGGAAAGCTAGAAAGGTCATTAGAAAAACCAATGATGATGATGATGATGTTCTCCTAGCCGATTCCGGCCACGGCGGCCAATCTCAATGAGATTAGCCAACTGCGCAGGAGATATTATAGTGCTCAAGTGTACGCGCAGACACAAGTGCACTCTCTAATCCTATCACTCTCATACTCCGATGGGACGACCACTCGACACGACCGGTGAGAGTTAAGGCGCAGGATCGACGGCTTTACGTGCTCTCCGAGGCACGGGGGTGAAACACCGCCAACTTCCCAACTCCGGGCTGTTACTGAGACTTACTATACAGGAAGACTCAATAACTAAACTTGGCCCGACCCGGGAATCGAGCCCAGGACCTCCGGATGTGCAGCCGTACATGCTAGCCACTACACCACCGAGGCAGAAGGAGTCCAATATAAAACCTATTTTATTATATTCTTATTAAGGCTTAGAATTTTCCAGAGTATATTTAAATACACAGGCATTAAGTTTGGAAGCTTATTATTTTTGGTAAATATGGAACTTTCATAAAGCTATTTTTTAATTTAGAAATAAAACTTTTAAATTTAAAATGAACTGCTCGATATAGTCCAATTGAAATTGATATCACAATGCGTATGCGCAGGTAAACCGTCTCCAAGTTTTGTACATGCAAGCCTATAAGTACAGAAAAAAAAAAGAGGTACAGTGTACTGTGTATAGATGTTGTTAATAAATAAATTATTTTCATACCACATTTATCTACAGTAACACAAGTGCCGTTGTCGTTCCTCAAATATCCAGTCATACAATAGCAACCTTCAACGCAATCATCACTGCAGTTCATAGGATTTGGATTGCTGCAATTTGCACATGATGGTCCACAGAGCAGATACTCCTCGTTTGTAGGACAATCACCTGAAACAAAAATAAATACTGTATGTATGTATGTCTGTATTCCGCCCCTTTTAAAGTCCCACTGCTGGGCACAGACCTTACAATACGAGGGGGATATATGAGCTGAAAATAAATATTATTATAGTCCAAATTCTGTTTCCCTCTTACTTGTCCTTGGTCTCGTGGAGCGTAGTCAGAAAAAATCTTGTTCATTATTCATTATTTAGTTTCGTTCGAATTTAAATTTCGCACAACTACGCCAGTTAGTACCAAGCTAGAATTACGAGCTAGTTGTATTTCGTAAATTAAACTATATAAAATTTTGCAGCTGAGGAAATAGAGAGGTCCAAAACTGAGACTAGATTTCTAATATATATATATATATATATATATATATATATATATATATATACTCTCGTGAGCAAAAAATTCGACTCAGACGACACATCTGTAGTCGCAAGTCGCTGGAAAAAAAACTGAAAGCAAATATATTTTTTTCATAGTAAAATCTTAAACCTGCTAGTATTAGCTTCAAAATGATATAAAATATTGTAAGGTTTATTGCTCACACAACCCAACAATATGTTGTAATCAGTAACCACCCTTTTTACGCTTGTTTACAATAGTGCTAATTAAGGGTTACTGACCCATATAAAAGGTTATCTACCTGACCCACCCTTATCAGTTAGCCGTCAACCGATACATATCTCCGTTATCAACAATCAAGAATTCTACCTGAAAATGGACACAACAAGCGATTTAGCAGCTCAAGCGATCACCCTATTGCGACAAGGCCAGAATCAGCGTGAAGTGGCACGTGCACTGAACATGAGCCAGTCTGCTGTTTCCAGAGTTTACCGTCGTTACCAGGAGACTGGTGGCTTTAATCGAAGACGCGGTTCCGGTAGAAAAAGGTGCACATCAGAGAGAGATGACCGATTTATTGTCAGCACATCGTTAAGAAATCGGGCCCTCACTGGCGTTCAAGTCCAACAAGAGCTCAGAGAAATGCGAGGATTAGCTGTGAGTGGCTGGACAGTCAGAAGATGACTTAAGGCAGCTAGGCTTGAGCCAAAAAGGCCAGCTACTGGCCCCAAATTAACCCCAGACCACCGAGCAGCCCGCCTACGTTTTGCTAGAGAACATGTTGATTGGACTGACGAACAATGGAGCATCCTTCTCTTCTCAGACGAAAGTAGAGTGTGCTTGCATGGTAGTGATAGAAGAGGACAAGTCTACAGAAGACCTGGGGAAAGATTCGCGCAGTGCTGTATCAAAGAAAATGTTGCTTTTGGAGGAGGTTCCTGGATGGTGTGGGCCGGCATTTCAAGCGAGGCAAAAACCGAGTTGGTTTTTATTGAAACTGGCGGTCGAATGGGAGGATTGACGGCGATCCGATACATCGAAGAGATTTTAGAGGATCACGTCGTTCCCTACGCCGCCGGTTTCATTGGCGAAAACTTACTCCTAATGCACGACAATGCCCGTCCACATACTGCAAGTTCCGTCCGGCAGTATTTACAGGAGGTCGCAATTGCCGCTATGGACTGGCCAGCGCGTAGCCCGGACTTAAATCCTATCGAGCATTTGTGGGATGATCTTAAAAGAAAAGTTCGGGCCAGAAATCCTGCACCAGACACGATGACGGACCTCAAAGCAGCGCTAATCGACGAATGGAATAGCATCGAACAAGATCGAGTAAGGAAACTTATTCGATCCAAGAAAAAGCGATTGGAAGCTGTTATTAGGGCCAGGGGGGGCAACACTAAATATTAAAAAAATAATTTTAATTAAATTATTGTTTTGACGAATTTTACGTGGTATTTTCTTTACCGTCAACCATCACTTTTTTTATTGCTTAAGACTCCATCTCATTCAATATTTTTTCTTTACCAGAAAACATTTTTTAATAACAACATAGACCACTCATTTTAAAGCTAAAACATAGAACTTTGAGATGTTAAAATCAGAAATATAATAAAAGCTTCCGATTTTTTGCTAGAGCTTTTTAACCGCAAGCGTGCGTCCTGAGTCGATTTTTTTGCTCGCGAGTGTATATATATATACATTATACCTACAAATATATATTTTCAGGCCAGACATTACCGCTATTCGATAGTGTTAATTATAAGGAAAATATTATGATACGTAGTAAAAAAATCAAAAAAAGACCTTTTATAGTGTGTACAAAATTTCCTGATACAACTTTTATTTTATAATGACATAGGTTTCCGCTAGAGGAACCTTTTTTTAATTTGTGGTAAAATTTTTGTATATTAAGCGCCATTTTTCAGTTATAAATTAATATATATATTCTTATTATTATTATATTTATAGCCAGTCTTACTATTTAAGTCATTTAAACTTTAGCCGGTACCAAGTCCATTACCTCTGCGATACTATCCAATGTCAATCAAACAGAAAAAAAAATTTTTTTCGAGCAAATGCTCGAATAATCTTAGGAATATGTTCATAAAAGGACAGAAAAAAGCTAAAATAAATAAATAAATACATATGTTGAGACATTAACACACAGCACCATCTAGTTCCATGGTAAGCTACGAGACCTGTGTTATGGATATCAGATAGTTGTTACACTACACATATATAACTTTAAATAAAATAAATAAATACATACATACTCGTATTATAAATATAAATGCCCAAGACTGGAGTACAAACATTCGTGCTCATCACACAAATGAATGCCCCCATTGGGACTCAAACCCGCGACCGTTGGCACAGCAAGTAGGCTCACTACAAACTGAACCAACGTGATACAACGACTGGTATTTATAATTGCATTCTAAACTAATTTCACGGCTAAATTTTAATAACCAATCAAAATTATTTCCTATGGGATGGACGTTATTGTTTAATCGAATTTCCATAGAAATTATTTATGAAGATATTATTAGTACTCGTGTGTTTGTGGGAATTGAATGCTTTAATGTTGAGTGAGTTGAATATTTACTACGTTTGGACTTTTTGATATATTCTTTAAAAGGTACGTATCAGCCCTTTTAACGTCCCACTGCTGGGCACGGGCCTCCCTGTAATACGAGTTGGCGGACTACACATGTCTTTCGAAAACTTACTAAGATCTCTCAGACATGCAGGTTTCCTCGCGATGTTTTCCTTCACCGTAAGGCAAGTGGTCATGTTGGAAATAGATAGATAGGGTTCAAACATCACAGTGGGGGAGGGAGGCTGTAGTGAGATATCACTCGATTTATTTTTTAGTTGAACTTCATTGTTAGTTGTTCTTTCGTTAAATACAGAAGGCTGGAGAAGTTCCCGCACTTTTACCACAGTGCAAAATTTTGTAGAATTAAATTAGATTATAGGTACCTGTATTTAAAGTAATATTCTGAAATTTTTTAAAATACTTTGTACAAAAAAATACACGTAATTTTAGATAGGAGGGTTAGTCTAAAACCTCACGACGTATCACCAGGGTGGAGGAGGGAGTTAAAAGGTGCTAAAACATCACGTGATTAATGTAAATCCGGTATCGGACTACAACTATAAATTCGGATGTGTTCGTGTGTTTTTGCATGTTTCTGAAATGCTGGACCGATTTGGATAATATTTAGTACACAAATAGACAATGACCTGAAGTAATACATAGGGCACTATTTGGCGCCTAATGAAATATCCCAGCAAAGCGAAGGTGAATCGCTAGTAAGCTATTATTATTATTCAAAGATTTATAAACTACTTATTTAAACTTTAATATTATTCTACAGAAAAAGAGTGCGGATCTGATGAAATACACAAATCTTGTACATTTTATGAAGAATATACGTGTTGGGAGACAGAGGAGTTAAATAATAGAGTTATGAGCGGTCCAAACCGACTCGCGCATTGCACTGCTGGGTGTTATTGCAAGTATGTTATAAATATATCTAAGTAAATAGCGACTCACCCCTAATTACGTTTTAACATTTAGCTCAGAGATGAGATATTTTCCCGCAGTAAAAAGTATCCTATATGTTGACCCGGATAACCAGCTATCATCATACCAAATTTCATCAAAATCTGTCCAGTGGTTTTTCCGTGATGCGGTCACAAACAGAAAGATAGACAGACAATAGTTGTAAAAATTATAGATTCAGCCGGTGTATCGATAATGATGACAATTTCAATAAGATTTTCCAAAAAAAAACATTTAATGTACAAATTCGGCTTAGTTAGAATTTTATTATATGTATA
Source organism: Brenthis ino (assembly GCA_921882275.1). NCBI lineage: Eukaryota > Metazoa > Arthropoda > Insecta > Lepidoptera > Nymphalidae > Brenthis > Brenthis ino. The sequence continues at coordinate 16,770,671 of OV170225.1, forward strand.
GATAATAGACTAGCAACTCATCCTTACTTTACTTTAGCCTCAGTTTTCATTCATAAGTTAGTTATGTAAACTAACTGCCGTGGTGGTCAAATGGCTAGCGTGTACGGCTGCACATCCAAAGGTTCTGGGTTCGAGTCCCGAGTCGGGCTAAGTCATTGAGTCATTCTGTTTCAGGAGTTGGGAAGTTGATAGTGTTTCAAACCCGTGCCAGAAAGTTCCATTGGAATTTGAGAGTGAATAGAGTAGAGAGTGCACTTGCTCATATGGAGTTAGCTGGTTTGCCAAATAAGGTATCCATATAAATAAAATGCATGTCACATCGGTTAGTAGGTAAAAGATTTTAAACCTAGACATTCAATTGATATTCGCGGATTCGATGCCCACGGAAAGGGTTTTTTTACTTATAAAACATTGAAGTAGTTTAGATGAAAACGCACATATAGTACATACATACAGGTCAAAAACATAACCCTCTTTTTGTGCTTCGTTGCAGTAGTAAAGGTTTTGTCAGGTAATCGAAGTAGTTACCTAATCAAAGAAATGTCTGGCAAAAAATAATATTTTGTAATCACGTACCATTCGTTCATAGTGAATTAGAATTCCAACTCATTTATGCTAATTTCAAAGCTCGTTTAATTGTTCAAAGCGTATATTTGTTTTATTAGTTCAATGCGGGCTGTAAATAAAGAGCATTCAGCCTATGTATTTGTCAAATTAGTGTCAAGTATTCGCCGTTGTATGTTAAATGTACACCATGTTATAAATGTGGAAGTAATTCTATTTGTTACCTTTTTGAGTACTGCTGAACAGATTTCGTTAAAATTTGAGATTAGGATATAGGCATCCTGGGATCAGACATAGTCTTGAATCTCGGTCCGCTTATCACGCGAGCCAAATATCGTAGTAAATAAATTTAAAAAAAAATATATATATTTTACGAGAAAATAATTTTTATTTAGCATTTTTTTTTTTTGGAATTGTGAATTTACCACCAGTTGTGAAGAAAAAGCTTCAGTAGAAAGAAGCCTAAGGATCGTTTTTTATTTGTAATTTTCAATTATAAAATTACGATATTAGTATACAATTATCTTTTAAGGGTCTGTTTGTAATGTAAAAAAAGCAGTTTTTACTAAATGCTTATTAATGTTATTATGAAAGTATATAAGGTACATATAAGAAAAAATTAATGAAATTTTTTTCCCGTCTATCTATCTGTCTGTCTGTTTATTCCAACTAATCTCCGAAACGGCTGGACTGATTTCGAAGAGACTTTCAGTGGCATATATTAGAGTATTCCACTTTTCTTAGCGGTTAAAATAAATAAAAATGTATTAAATGTCTTATAGCAAGAAATCAAAACTCAAGCCAAGCCTAGAGCAAAAGTTAGTAGTAAATAAATTTTATGAAATTTCAGAAAAAGTATGGTGCGAGCTTATCCTGGTGGCAAGTGTATAACAATGCTGGCATGTCGAGACTTAGGTCTACAGGAAGTATTGAAGAAAATACCTGATGAGATTTCTAATTTCTAACATAAAATTATCCATTAAAATTAGTGAAATTGTACAGGCAATAACAACCTTCAGTTGTTAATATTGTAATTTTATATAATTTTCTTTGCTTTAAATAACTTTAAACATGTAACTATCCTATATTAGGATTATACTCGTATAGTTTTGTTTTTCACCTAACTTAATCATAGAGTATGCATATGGGAAGAAGCGGGCCATTCCCAACACAAGTAAGTATCCTCGGATTACTTACGGGGAAGTGTCGAACACAAAATGTAAAGAAATAAAAACTATTTTTATTTATTTATTATTTATAAAATATTTTGATGTAACTTAAATAAATGGATATCATACTCAAGAATGTCTGTTAAACATTTAAATCATTATTTTTCCTTGGTTTTGCACTAAGTACCTAAGTACTGACTTACGGTAATGAATGAATGACGGTAATGAACTAAGATTAAAATAAATAATCTTAGTCCAATACATCGGTATTCCGATCAAAACCTAAAACCTGTGAGGAAACCTGCATGTCTGAGATAACCTAGGAAGTTTTTTGTAAGAAATGTGAAGTCCGCTAACTTGCACTTTGTCAGCATTGTGAACTATAATAGCTCGATCCCCCTCGTATTGAAGGGAGGTCCATGGCCAGCAGTGGGACGTTAAAAATGACTGATTATAATACTAAGTAGGCTTAGACAAGAATATATCTTGTATAATCTATAATAATGTCGTATTCACTGATTTCGGTCATCACGGCTAGTCTCATTGAGTGCAAAGTTTGTGTGGTAACATTAAAAAAAACTATATTTCTTCATACCTAAATACCGATAAGACGATAGTTTGACACGACTAGTGATGATGGCGAGATCAGATGTAGGACCGATGGCTAGATAAAATCCTAAGCTCTTTTATTTTTGGTTGTAACTTGTAACACAACGAACTTCTCGTCTCTGGACTATGGAGTGGGATTCGAACCGGCGACCCTTATCACAGCAAGTAGTACACTACAAACTGGTCCAAACGTGTCGACATAACATGAATAGTATAATTAAAACAATCAACACTTAGCTTTTCGGATTCTTCTTTACGACGTTTCTATATTAATTTTTGAGCAAAATTTAATCCAATCCGTATCTACTTTCAGTAGAGAAGGAATGCAAAAAAATTAGCTGTATAAAATTTTGTCTATCATTTAATAAAAAAACCATGAAAAATTATATAGATTCTAAAGACAACTTACCTTTAGCAATATACACAGCAACACAAACCGACAGACTAATTATTGTACAACATAAAGTGATTTTCAACATATTGGAAAATTATATATTCAGTTTTACAAACAACCGACGTTCACAAGATAAACTGTTATTATGTCAAACCAAACTAAGTTTTGGCCTTTACATTTGAATAGCTGATACAATTGTATAAAAAATCGTGTCATCCTTGAATGTAACGGATCAATGATTTAGTTGTTTCTAGCAATAAATTCATTTGTAAGTTGGTAATGATTGGCTCGACCATAATAGATGGATATACTATTATTTCTATTACACAACCACAATTTGTTCCATGAATGAGTTAGACACAGAATCCAACATTCATTCCAAATTGGTTAACAATATGCGAAGATAACGTGAAACACAATAAAACCGATTGATATAAGTTTATAAATCTACATATATATTATACTAGTGACTCATCCTCGCTTCGCTCAGGTTCGTCCCTAGCTTGCTTCTCAATACAAAGTTCATAACCATTTTCACCCCCTTAAGGGATGATTTCCGGGATAAAAAGTATCCTATATCCTTCCCAGAATTTCAAACTATCTTCTTACCAAATTTCATCTAAATCGGATCAATAGATCCAGAGATTACTCCCTAAAACCTTACAAACTCACAAACTTCACCTCTTTATAATATTAGTATACATATTATGTAGTGTATCCCTGACAAAAATAATTCAAATAAATATTACATTTTTTTATTAACTAGCGGCTTACCATCGCTTCGCTCGGTTGCGTCTCTCGCTTCCGCTAGGTACACGGATTGTGTTCATAATTTATTTTTTTGCACGAAACCCTAATTCTTTTTCTTAAATAAAAGTAGCCTTTGTTACTTCTTATAACATCAGCTCTCTGTCTGTAAAAGTCCCGTTAAAATCGGTCCAGCCATTTTGAAAATTAGACCGGACAAACAGACAGACAAAAATTTTAAAATTGTTTTTTTTTCTTCTTATAAGTACCTACTGTGTATACTTTTATATGCATTTAGTAAAGATCTGTTATTTTAATATTACAAATAGACACATCTCTACTTTATTATTTTATTTATTTATAGTACTAAATATCTACTATCCCCGTCTAGTACATACGTATATAAAAACTTTTTAACAAAAAAATAAAAACCGACTTCAAACAAAAGCACTAAAAAGTAAAAAATAACTGATTGGTAGTTTTCATTTACTATACATACCTAATCAAATATTTTCGAAGTCGGTGTGCTTTGCTTTGTATGAGCTGGCATCGATTTCGAAAATATTTCATTAGGTATGTATTTAATAGGTAGGCTTTAATTACTTAGCCAAAGCACACCGACTTCGAAAATATTTGATTAGGTATGTATAGTAAATGAAAACTACCAATCAGTTATTTTTTACTTTTTAGTGCTTTTGTTTGAAGTCGGTTTTTATTTTTTTGTTAAAAAGTTTTTATTTCTCCCTTTTTAGTGTAGACGGTAGTAGCATAGTAAGGATTCTAACGTGTTAGGCTTGTCAAATCAAACAAAATAAGCCCAAACTCAAAGTATCTACTATTAGCCGTTGAAGAGTTCCACCTATACCCAGTACCCACCTTCTGGCCTTGCCATCAGATCAGGTCAATAACACCAAACCACTCAACGGAAATAGAAATACTTGCAAAGTTTCAAGTCAATATGACAATTAGAAGTAGGTTAAATTCATCATTAGTTGTTTTTCCACCCTTAGGGGTGGTATTTTTTTTTGAAATTTAAATGGGACCAATCTGGAAGTATACCCTTTCAAACAAAACAAAAATTGTCCAAATCGGTTAATAAATGACGGAGTTCTGAGGTAACAAACATAAAAAAAAAAAAAAAAAAAAAAAACATACAGTCGAATTGAGAACCTCCTCCTTTTTGAAGTCGGTTGAAAATAATACGTTTCAGCCAGACAAGCAGACATGCAAATAGTATATTCTTTTATACCAAACAAGGGTTTCTTATCTAGTTAAATAATTAAAAAAAGTATATTTAACCTCGCAGATGTAAACGTGCGACCTCCGTCAAATCACTTAGAGCTACTCTACTTAACTGAACCGCCTCTAACTGTTTACATCACAAAAGGCTAACAATACTGTTTGCTTCATTCAATCAGGTAATGCGGTTAGATCGAGCTTCGTAAATAGCTTATGTTACAAGTATCTACTGTAAGACATGTAGTGTGAAAACTAAAAGTATTTTAGACTAGCTTTTGCTAGTGTCTTTGTCTGTGTATGTATGTATATCTTCTATGAGAAATAATATGATAAAACTATCTTTTCATATTTGGTCACTATTTTTTTTTTGTTCCCGATAAGTTGGGAACTAACTAACTAAAAGCATCAGTATCAGTTTGTTTGTTTTTTTAAATATGTATATGATTTATCCCATTAATATTATAAATGCAAAAGTTTGCACAGATGTTTGTTACTCAATCACGCCTAAACGGCTGAATGGATCTAGATGAAATTTGGTACAGAGATAGATTATAGTCTGGAATAGCAGATAGGTTACTTTTTATCCCGGAATAATGTACAGTTCCAGTGGGATAGATTAGTTTTTGTTTTTTCTTGCTAGTAATTTTATATATTAAAACTAAAAAAATATACATTTTATGAATGTTAATAAATATAATTATATACCTTCAGGTTGATGTCATAATGAAATCAGGTTTAGGTACTAGTAAAACCTATGAAGTCATGTTCAATTTGATTGGTTCTGATGAGCTTAATCACTGTAGCTTGTCAAAATTAAAAAATATTTCATATATTTTTTATCTACTTATATGATATTTTTTAACTAACTATAGGATTACAATGAATTCAAAATATTACCTAAATTTAAACTAAAATATAGTAGTAGAAAAGAATCCAGAAAACCATAGAGTTTATAGAAAACCTTGAGACCATGGTACCTAGAATCATCTATACATATAATAAAATTGTAACTAAGCCGAATCTGTACATTAAATATTTTTTGAAAAATCTTATTGAAGTAGTACATACAGTTGATACAGAGGCCGAATCTATAGTTTTTAGAATTTTTGTCTGTCTGTCTGTTACCGCATCACGAGAAAACCACTGGACAGATTTTAATGAAATTTGGTATGGTGATAGCTGGTTATCCGGGTCAACATATAGGATACTTTTTACTGCGGGAAAATATCTCATTTCTGAGAAAAAATACAAAAACTGCAATGTAAGAGTATACTAATATGTAAAACCTAAGAATTTGGTTTTTGGTCATCTGAACGCGGGCGGAGCCGCGGGCAATGCTAGTTTACTTATAAAACGTGCGTCATAGTTGTATTTGATTGAATGGCGCAAACACTTCAGTGGTGATCGAATCGTTATTAAAAAGACAATAACGGTTTATTACATCGTTTACTACGAGTATGTTTCACAATACTGCTTTATGTTTTACCGTACTTTGTTCCCGCCTTTAAGTAAATATTACCAAGCCAATGAAAATAATTTACGTACAATCTATAGTTACTAATATAAATATAAAATTGAAGTGTCTGTTTGTAATGTCAAAATAACAGCTTTTAACTAAATGTATATGAAAGCATTTATGGTATTTATAGGAGAATAGAACCTTTTTTTTAAATTTTTGTCTGTCTGTTTGTTCTGGCTAATCTCCGAAATGGCTGAACCGATATTGACGGGACTTTCACTGGCGGATAGCTGATATTGTAAGGAGTAACTTAAGTTACTTTTATTTTAGAAAAAGAATTAGAGTTCCATGCAAAAAAATTAAAACCCATGAGATCGTGAGCAAAATCCGCGTACCTAGAAACGCTCACGAGCGAAGCGAAGTCGCTGGTATTAGATATATAATACAACATTTTAAATCCTTCATTATTAATTAAAAATCATATGAAATATATTCATCTTGCCATGCCATGATTATTTTACTGTAAAACCTTTAACGTCACATTTAAATATAGTTCTTATATCCAACAAATAGAGGGGTTTTTCCTGTACTTTATACCAGGAAAGTGAATTAAGTAAACTAAAATTTTGATATGAGATTGATTTATGTTCCCGTTGTTTTGAATTTTCCAAGTTTACAAATTTTCATCTCATATTTAAATACAGAAATATTAATAGGGCTACTATACTATTATAAATATGAATATTTGTATGTATGTATGTTTGTTACTCCTTTCCATTGAAACGGCTGAACAGATTTCGATGAAATTTTGTACACAGATAGAGTATGGCCTAGAGTAACACATATATAGGTTAGGTATGAGAGGAGTGAGAGTAAGTAATCCATACTAATACTATAAATGTGAAAGTGTTTGTTTGTTTGTCCTTCTTTTACGTCGAAACAGAGTTCCGGATTAGCACGCCTTTTTGTGTGGAGATATTTGGAGGGCTGGAAAGCAACATAGGCTACTTTTTACTGCTAGAGATTGTCTCATTCCCAGGAGAAAACATGTTATAATACAACCCAAAAAAATAATTACGAGTATAACCAAAATTACTTGAAACTAGGTATTAATAACTAAATAAATTCTAACGAAATAAAGAATTACCTACAACCCTTTTTAACGTCCCACTGCTGGGCACGGGCCTCCCTTCAATACGAGGATATCAGGCCATAGTCCACCACGCTGGTCAAGTGCGGGTTGGCGGACTTCACATGTCTTTCGAAAACTTGCTAGGTTCTCTCAGACATGCAGGTTTCCTCACGATGTTTTCCTACACCATAATAGCGAGTGAAGCCAAGGAAAACAACTAGTAACACGATAAAAATTGAAACATTTAATTTAATTATTCCTCTATTAAACTCAGCAAATGCATATTGAATTCTATTATAATAACATAAAGTTGTATTTTGTTTATCTAACAAAGTTTGTAAGTTTATATTCAACATAGAGAAGGCGTTCCATCCATTACCACGACAATAGACGGTAGGTTAGTTGTAATTAATGGCTTAGTTCGAATAATTTTACTTTGGGTTTAGATTGTTGTAGACTATTTAATTATTTGAAATATAACAAGGAATATTAATAACAGACGAAACTTTTACTATATCGCCCACTGAGGGCGCCGTACCTCTAAAGTAAAAATTAAAATAAAATATTTACATAAGGACAGTACTCACTTTATTGACCGCAAACAAAAAAACCGAAAACAAATTTATATTTTATAGTATATTGCCCGCGGTTAGGTTTTACATATTAGTATACTCTTACATTGCAGCTTTTGTATTTTTTCTCAGAAATGAGACATTTATCCGCTGTAAAAAGTATCCTATATGTTGACCCGGATAACCAGCTACCACCATACAACATTTCATCAAAATCCCTCCAGTGGTTTTTCTGTGATGCGGTAACAGACATACAGACAGACAAAAATTCTAAAAACTATAGAGTCGGCCTCTCGATTGATAATAATGTCTATTTCAATAAGATTTTCCAAAAAATATTTAATGTACAGATTCAGCTTAGGTACAATTTTATTATATGTATACATTTAAAGATTTTATGAAAAAAAATGACAAAGTGTGTAACAAATATAATCCAAAACCTTAAAACGATTTAACGTATCGTATTCAAAATAATTTTTAAACATCTAGAAAATTCAAAATCATTTTTTATTCAGATTTTTTTATACATAAGTACTATCAAAAACTCGTACTATAAAATTTATGTGATATCAGGGTGCTTTAAATATTTAAACGTAGGGGTAGTTGACAGAGTTAGTTTGGACATAATGTTCACGATTTTAGAAGCGTATAGCTCCGAAACTATTGTCCTAAATAAATAAGTCGTCAAAACATCGATTTCATTCATCAGTTAATTTAGATTTATAAGAAGGAATGAAATAGCAATATTAAATATTGAGTAACAGTAATATTTAACAAAAATGTATGTATGTATGTATGTATGTATGTATGTATGTATTGAGCCCTTTTTAACGTCCTACTGCTGGGCACGGGCCTCCCTTTAATACGTGGGGATCAGGCCATAGTAGACCACGCTGGCCAAGTGCGGGTTAGCGTCTTTAAAAAACTTGTTAGGTTCTCTCAGACATGCAGGTTTCCTCACGATGTTATCCTTAACCGTAAGTACCTGTCATCATGTTATAAATGCTTCACATATTAAAATATCAGAGGTGCGAGACCCGGGATTTGAACCCGCTTCGCTCGGTTTCCCAAGCGAGCGCGTTAGCACTGAGCTACGACTGTCTTAACAAAAACAGTAGATTGTTTTAAATAATTTAAACTATTTCCCAACATCAAACGTTAAAAGTTCATTGACCCACATCACAAATGCTCGTAGATCCAGCATCCAATTGAATAGATGCACTCTCCCGCAAAAACCAATTGAAGACGACGAAATGTGCGGAACATTCGATTTGTGTACAATAAGATTAAATAGTTCTTGGGAACTAGAATACGAGTTCGTTTTATTTGATGATAGGTTTTGCATTGCAATTGAATGGTTTCTTCATGGAAGACTATTTCTTTAATCTATACAGATAAATAATATTTAAGTGTGTGTTTGTAAAGTCAAAATAACAGTTTTTTACTAAATATTTACTTAAAAGAAAAACTCAATTTTAAACATTTTTGTCTGTCTGTCTCAATGATATCTATATACCCTATGGCGCTCGCGTTATCAAGACGCATCTAATAACGTGTGAATCATCAAAATCGGTTATGTCGTTTAATAATTACGAGGGAACATAGGTTTGGACTTATATACATACAGGTCAAACACAAAACCCTTCTTTGGGCTTTGGCGTAATCGGGTAAGACCGAATAAAAAGCTCCTTTAACACCATACCACACGACGTTATACTATGGAACTATCTACATATAATGGACTACTTTATTGGATAATAAAGTGCATGCACGGAGCTGTGGAGGAAATTAAATTACAAACTCAGCCAAAGCCGAAGGCACTAACTAGTTTATGTAAAGTTTTATAATTTTAAAGAAAAATAGCGTCCACAACCCACGTGGTTTTTGACAGTCAGTTTTTTTATACACGTAATAATGAAATATGCATGTACTTCATATACATAAGAGCATCGGATTATAAGTATAAAGAGTGTGGGACGACATAAATATTCAATTTTAAACTTCGTTACAAACACTGTACCTACCGAAAAGACGACTGAGAATCAGTAAAGGATAATAATCGTAAATAAAATTTTCTAAGCAAAGTGTTATTCTTATAGGAAACTTCTTTCTACGCTAATTCTATCAGCATAGAAAGCGTTGTGTTAGTCTAATTGCGTAGTTTAAAATTAAAAAAAAAAACATTTTTTAAATAAAACTATATTTTCAGATTTTTTCCGCGGATTTATTTTGATTTTTGGTTCCCCACGTTTCGAATGCTTTACAGCAATCATGGTCACGTGAAAAACCTTGGATTGAAAATGTCAAATATTCGCGTAAATCTAAGAAAGTATTATAAAAATAATATTATGTTAATTTTATTTATATTAGTAGATCCTATACAGTTTTAGACCCATGGCCATATCCTGTTTAAATAAAGCGTCAATTGTGTACCGGTATAGGATAAACACAATTTTTCTCATAGTCAAACTAAGTTATCGCGTCTCAATAGCATTACGTCTCCGTCTCGGTGCAAAATGTAGGCAGCTTAGCTTCTTTGACTCTTCCAATGGCTTTGGCATTTGGCATAAATGTCTACATTCGTCACTTTCATGCAATCTACACTAGATTGCTTGAAAATGACGAATTTTGAAATTGATATATAGTTTAATGATTTATGGTTATATATATAACCATAAATCATTAAATTATATATCAATTTTTTAATATTCATTTCAAATTTATCTCTAAAGAAATTTATTTACAATAAAGAACATTCAGAATATATGAAATCACTACCGCTTATACCTTAAATTATCTTCAAATATAGGTTCATCAGATTTTTTAAACATTTTTAAAATAAAAATATTTGAAAATCGCTACCTCTTATGACTTACACTCTTTTCATATACAGGTTGCAAGTGCATACACGCGAACAGTTGGAGCCCAATACTTTATTAGATCCAGTCTGGGTATGATACAGCTGTAAATAGAAATTTCATTTGTACGAAATGAAGTTGCTATGCTTGGATTTCATTTTACGAGGCTAGTGTTTATTTTGCTGGAATATACTGGCATAAAATGCAGTATTTTCCTATGTTGTAAACTAACTAGTATATGGGCTTAAAATTAGAAGTACGAGTTTTCTCATTCTGAAAGCAAAGAGTTTGATGGGAATTGCCATTGGTGATATATGCTAGTTCTACAAAATTTCCGCTGTAGTGTATTCAAATTTTTAGGAAATATCTAAATATCTAGAATATATCCATACTAATAACTTTTAATAATATGATAAATGCGAAAGTAACTCTGTCTGTCTGTTACCTTTTCACGCTTAATCCGTAGAACCAATTTAGATGTTTGCTATGGAGATAGCTTAAGATAATGGGAATGACATAGGATAGTTTTTATCCCGGAAAGCATCCCTTAAGGGGCTGACAATGTGAGGGGATTGGAGAGGCGGTGGTTTGTATGGGGAATCATTTCTCGAGTAAAGAATATTTTTTAATTTTTTAAAGTACTTAACTACTTTTTTATACCTATGTATGTACAATGTTTATATACATATGTTGTCAATTCTATACTTAATACTAACAGTTAATAAAAACTTAAAAAGTCGGTGCCAGCCGATGCAAAGCAAATTTAATATATTTCGATACGTAAAACACATATTTACCTGTTAGATATTCATATCTTAAAATATTGTCCGCTGGCACCGACTTCGAAAATATCTGATTAGGTATCTATTCTCAATGAAAACCCCCGTTTAGTTATTTTTTACATTTTAGTTCCTTGAAGTCGGTTTATTTTTTTTTAAGTTTTTATTTGTCCACTTTTAGTGTAGACGTAATAAGCAGGTAATCTGTTAGAAGAAAGTTTTTTAATAACATGTTCGATTAAGCAATTTATTTAAAAAAAATATTTATTTGTTGATTCTTAAAAAAACCGCTAGACCGATTTCGATAAAATTCATATGGAACCACCTGGAAAGTATACCCTTTGAAACAAAAAAAATGTCTAAATCGGTTCAGGCGTCTTCGAATAATCGGTGAACAATGAACATACATAAAAAAAAAAGATTCCGACCAATTGAGAACCTCCTCCTTTCTGGAATTCGGTTTAAAAATATCTTTATAAGGTACACTTGTGCAAAATTTCATTCTTCTAGCTGGTTTACGTTATACGTTGGTTGGTAGAGTTTTATTACGTCGTTTCTGAGACCTAATCTGGACCGTGCTTGCATCGTCCACATAAAACAGGTGTTTATAGTTTTATCTCAAATAGTACTGCATTAAAACTAAAATATTAGGAGATATACAGTGGCATTTTATCTTCTAAGTCACCAGCCGATTGGTTTTTTTAAATTTTATAAGCTATTTATTGAGAACAGTTTTAAGCTATTTAAAGTTACGCTATAGGCTTTAGAAGCGTAACAAACAGAGTACAAACCGATAAAAAAATTGACAAACGATTTACCTTATTATCTATACATATAATAAAATTGTAACTAAGCTGAATCTGTACATTAAATATTTTTTGGAAAATCTTATTGAAATAAACATTATTATCGATACATATAGTTTTTAGAATTTTTGTTTGTCTGTCTGTCTGTTACCGCATCACAGAAAAACCACTGGAGGGATTTTGATGAAATTTGTTATGGTGATAGCTGGCAATCCGGGTCCACATAAAGGATACTTTATACTGCGGGAAAATGTCTCATTTCTGTGAAAAAATAAGAGTATACTAATATATAAAACCTAAGAATTTGGTTTTTGATCATTTGAACGCGGGCGGAGCCGCGGGCAATGCTAGTCTATATATATGTAAATAGGCAAAGACAAAACAGCTCAGTGCCTTCTTCTCCTCCGTCTGTCATTTAATTTTTTTTTGTTTAGTAGCTGTTGACGAGCTTTATAGTGTTGTGTTATAAATAAAAAAAATTATAAATAATTAATTTTTTTTACATATATTAAGATATAACAGTTCAGTACTTTTTTCTTCTCTGCTTATCAATCGTTTTTTTTTTAATTTCCTTTTTTTATTAAAGCGCTTGTTATCAATGAAAAAAAATTATGGTCGATTTTGACCACTGGGCGAACGTAGTGTTACGTTTTTATACCCAAAACAGTTTATTAAAAATTATATAACACACATTAATAAATAATTTATATCTATCTATTTCTTAGTTTAGACACTGGCATACTCGGCATTCCGCACTCCAACGAGCCAGCATTCATATTGAAAATATCTTAAAGAAATCTGTCGACAGGTTTCGTAAAATAAAAGCTTATCATTCTTTATATTTCATAAAGCATTCTATTTCATATAAAATAACAAATTTTGTGTAATCCAATAGACTTTTAGTAGGTACTATATAATACTTTCTCAACGCGAAAATTTGACATACAATAGACATATAATAAAATTCTGAATCAAATCTGTACATTATATATATTTTGGAAAATCTTTTTGAAATAGTCATTTTATTGATACAGAGACCGAATCTATAGTTCTTAGAATTTTTGTCTGTCTGGCTGTATAGAAACACATCGCGAGAATACCACCCGACAGATTTTGATGAAATTTGGTATAATGATAACTAGTCCGTATCAATATATATGATACGTTTACTGCAGGAAAATATCTCATCTCTGAGAAATCAATACTAAACGTTAAATTAGTTTAAATAAAACTTTCTTTTTTGAAGCGTTGGAAACCAAAAATCAAACTAATTTCTCGGAAGAATCGGAAAATGTACCTTTATTTAAAATTACTTTGCGTATTAGAAAAAAAACGGTAATATCTTGATTCATTTTTTGCATTCAGTTATCATTTAAAAAAAACTAGGTACCTAACACGTAGCCTTTCTATTAGTGTTGATTAAAGTCTATCTGTGTAATAAATTTCCAAATCCACCAAGCCATTTAAGCGTGAAGGAAAAACAAACATGCACACATACACATTACTTATGCTTGGTCACGTATCATCTACTTATAACAAAATTCCAGCAACTATTGGATACACTTTAATGAAATTTTAGCTTTTGTCTTTAAAAAATCTAAATTTTGCGCATATCCATTGAGATAAATTGAAAATAACTGGGAGGCTGCGATCGCGGAACTCGTAGAACTCGGCAAATATTCTCGGTCTCGGAATCTTTCATAAGTCCGTTGTCTTCGATTGTATTGTTGTGAATAAAAGGAGAATACTTGGTATTTTAAATGTACCTTCATAAATACCTTGTAGTGTAGGTAATAGCTTCTGCCTCGGTGGTGTAGTGGCTAGCATGTACGGCTGCACACCCGGAGGTCCTGGGTTCGAGTCCCGGGTCGGGCCAAGTTTAGTTATTGAGTCTTCCTGTATAGTAAGTCTCAGTAACAGCCCGGAGTTGGGAAGTTGGCGGTGTTTCACCCCCGTGCCTCGGAGAGCACGTAAAGCCGTCGGTCCTGCGCCTTAACTCTCACTGGTCGTGTCGAGTGGTCGTCCCACCGGAGTATGAGAGTGATAGGAATAGAGAGTGCACTTGTGTCTGCGCGTACACTTGAGCACTATAATATCTCCTGCGCAGTTGGCTAATCTCATTGAGATTGGCCGCCATGGCCGGAGTCGGCTAGGAGAACATCAGCTTCTACTAAATGATACAAATAAATTGTAAAAAATATGTTATATAAACTATAAATACAGTGATAGTCCAGTGGTAACGGGCTAGCTTAGGAAACCGTGTGAGTGAAGCGGGTTCAAATCCCGTGGCTCACACCTCTGATATTTTCATGTGTGAATCATTTCCAACATGATTACCACTTGTTTTACGACGAAGGAAACCTGCATGTCTGACAGAACCTAGTAACTTTTTGAAAGACATGTGAAGGCTCTCAATCCGCAATCGGTCAGCGTGGTGGACTATTTTTTTTTTTTTTTTTAACGTTGGGAAATGCCTTTACGCATGACGTGTGGGACTCACCGGCGTAATACAGCCAGTACTACCCACTAAAACCCAACAAAACCTTCCCCCGTCATAATGGGGCGTCGCAGGATCGCTTACGCATTCAACTACGACGCCCCGACGGCAGGTCTGCCAAAGCAGACCACCACAACCATGGGGTTGCTCCACAGTCCACTCTGCTATCAGAGAAGTACCAGGAGCAACCCGCAAGGTACACCGCCCCCCGAAGAGGGCCACCTCCCACCGCCCACCGAAGTGGGCAACCTCCCTGTGCGTTTCTTAGCTTCGCTACTACTACTGAGCCCCCCCACCACGACAAGGTGAACGCACGTTGGGGGGGAGCGTGGTGGACTATGCCTTGATCCTCTCGTATATTTATTTTGTATATTTTAATTAAAATGAAACAGAAAATTTACCTTGACATCCCTATACCTCAACTACAATAGAATCCAAGTAACATTATTAATTTTATAAGCTAAAAAAAAAAAAAGAAAAAAAGAGCAGTTTTCGATCTTTCTATTCGAATAGAATTCTATAGAATAAAATAATTAAATTGATCTTAACGCATGTTCACATTTATATTTTAAATAACTTATCATTAAACCTATTAGTACAATAGTTAATATAAAATATGACAAATGACAGTATAAATGTATTATAATTTACATAAACACGTGTTCAGATGTGTGGTACAAATAATAAGAAATAGCGATTTATTATTCTCGAATCCTATCTTTAAAGCATGATCATGATCTCTCTTGGTTTTTAATAATAGGTAGTCATTTCGTCATTTGGCTGGTTATATACCCGCATTATCACGATTTGCCTGATAGAAATTAAAGACTAAAAGTATTCCCATCTAACTACGAGTACTTCGTGATATTGTCATATACATACATAGCTATCAGCTACAGGTGGATAGTAGTACGATCTCTGTAGGTAATTCAACAAATATATTTAATAAATAAATAAATATGTTGGTACATTAACACACAACATCATATAGTTTCATGGTAAGCTACGAGGCCTGTGTTATGGATACCAGATAGTTGATACACAACACATATTTAAGTTTAAATACATACGTATTATAAATATAAACACTCATGACTGGAGTACAAATATTCGTGTTCATCACACAAATGAATGCTCCCAACGGGACTCGAACCCGCGACCGCTGGCACACCAAGTAGGGTCACTACAAACTGAGCCAAACGTGTCGTCAATGGATGAATGGACATTTGTACAAATGCTAAATAGTCATTAATAATGTTCATTTAGTGCAGAAAAGAATCTAACGGGCATTATTTTAACGGAGAAAGGATTGGGAATTACAGTATAAAGCTACTTTTAATCCTGGACAAGAAAAAAATATTCCCGAATGATAAAGGATGAAAAGAAATCTTCGCTTAATATGAAAGATCATACGTAAATATTTCTGTGTTTAAAGCCTTTTTACAGTCACTTTCAAAACTAAATTCTGTAAGTCGATTTCAAATCTTGGTTTGAAACTTCCTAAGTATCTACCGATGACAATATAATAATTAATTGTAATCCAGCTATTAGGATGACGGATCCAGGAGCTGGATAGTGGAACTCTTCAATGGCTACTAATAAAAGTAAGTAAGTAAGTTAAGTTAGACAAAGTACTAGGTGAAAAACTAAATGAAAAATTTAATTTTTAAATAAATTTATCTCTTCGGATTTCTTAGCGGATTTCCTTATATATTTGGTTCCCAACGTTTTAAATGCTTTACAGCAATCATGGTGACAGAAGAGACTAAGGTTTTTAGTTTTAGGTCATCTATATTATATATATAAAAATGAACCCCTATTTCCTTTGGTCACGCCATCACGCGTGAACGGCTGGACCGATTTAACTATTTTTTTATGTTGTTTTTGTTATTGTCAGAAGGTTCTTATGAAAGAAAAAAAAAGAAAAAATTGCGCGGAAGATTATAAAAT
Organism: Brenthis ino; assembly: GCA_921882275.1. Classification (NCBI taxonomy): domain Eukaryota; kingdom Metazoa; phylum Arthropoda; class Insecta; order Lepidoptera; family Nymphalidae; genus Brenthis; species Brenthis ino. The sequence goes on from OV170225.1 coordinate 16,787,446, forward strand.
TTAAGAATACTTACTTATGAATACCTCAAGAACGGCTGGACCAATTTTTATGATATTTGAATTTTTGGATTTCTCTTAGTCCGGAATAGGATAATAAGTATTAAAACATAAAACAAATTAACGAAAAAAAAAATTTATATGGCTAACAATGGTTAATAACTATTTATATCTATTTAAAACGTAGCTAGCGACGAACCCGAGCGAAGCGAGGGTGAGCCACTAGTTATAATATAGTTGTTATAGACAGCACCTACCCACAAAATTATACAATGAATTTCCAAAATACTAAAATGGGACCAAAGTAACTTAACATCATTTGTTAATATTTTTAACAATTTTTATGATGTTAATATGTTTTATAATTGAATAATAAATATTATTTATTTAATGTTAATTGCAATTATTATTAATTTTAGTTTGATTTTAATTATGTGAACAATTTCATTTAAAAAAAAAAAAGAATAATTGTTATTTATACAGTTTCTTATAAATTAAGCCAACGACGACCATAGTAACAATGACGGAAGGTGAAAATGTACTAAATTATCATATCAACGCCATTGTGCTGTTACACTTTGAAGCACATCCGCTTTCGTAGCGGCACTTGAATTATACGTTTGATCATGTCATTGTCATTATAAAATCTTAATTGTAAACGTTACCTTATTTATATTTAAACTAGCATTGCCCGTGGCTCCGCCCGCGTTCAGGTGACCAAAAACCAAATTCTTAGGTTTTACATATTAGTATACTCTTAATTACAGTTTTTGTATTTTTTCTCATAAATGAGACATTTTTCCGCGGTAAAAAGTATCCTATATGTTGACCCGGATAATCAGCTATGACCATACCAAATTTCATCAAGATCCGTCTAGTATTCGTGAAAGAAAATCACTGGAGGGATTTTGATGATGCTGAAATTTAGTATGATGATAGCTGGTTATCCGGGTCAACATATAGGACACTTTTTACTACTTTAAAATATCTCATCTCTGAGAAATCTATACTAACCATTAAAACGTACATAGGGACGAATCCGAGAGAAGCAAGGGTAAGTCGCTAATTTAGAATAAGAATCCTTAAAATTTGAGAATGTTTGCTTTTGTATAATGATATTATTAACTTAACTAGGAAGACAAAGTATTCATCATTTAAAAAAAGCTATTTTATTGGATTTTCGTAGTTTTCCAACATTTCAAATTTTGAAATTGTAAATTACGCTGTACCGTGCCATTTTTTTACTAAATTCGCCTTTATAAGTCTTTTTATATAATTATTATTATAATCTGATCTATAGCAACTAGAACTTTTGATTCGTGATAAACCTTTATCTTTTCCATGCCCTCGAAACGGGAACAAAAAATCTATTGAGAAACCTCAAAACAATAGTTTTAAAAACAAAACATCAAACGAAGTCGAATGCCATCAGAAGTTTTACCACAACATTACGTAACAGTAAGTAATTACTTGGGTATGAGCCAAGCGTAATCTCTGTTTAATTTTAGGTAATGCAGCATTAACCGGAGATTTATCATCCACAGATTAGTGTCGCAACGCGCTTTGTTTAAAAGCAAAGATAGTTGATGCTGTTTGATTTTCATTTACTTACTTGAAACTAACTTTAGGCTGTGGCTTTAGTCATGCCAAAACAATAAAAATGGTGTATATATTATTATGATGATCACTTTCATATTAGTTTGCTAGTAAAAATTCTATATTATTGCCTTTAAGACGTCTAAAATCTTAGTCTCTCCCGCGACCATGATTGCTGTGAAACATTCGAAACGTCGAGAACCAAAAATCAAAATAAATGATAGGTTCATTTTATTGAATCCTGTGGCATGCTTAGAAAAACTTATGAGAGTAAATTTTTTTTGATGCGCGCGCACACTGACCGCCAAAAAGCGACATGATGATGTTAGCTGCATTATTTTACGAACAGAGAGTTGTGACATACAGAATAAAATCTTTAACCATATTTGTTCTATTATGCCAACAAAGTATACACACACACGTTTTTTTTTTAATTTCAAATAATCGAGTAAATTTAAGAAAGTATTCTATTATAATCGATTAAATCATTCCATAGATATCGAATATAAATAGACAAATTTTATTTTTTATTATTTTATATAGTATATGGAATAAATTAATTTTCTTGCCAACGAAATATCGAAAGGGTCTAAACTTGGGTACAATAAAGTAGTTTTATAAGAAGAAACCCTTCCCTAACTTTTTAATACATTTTGTTTATGAATACTTTTCTTGTATTACATTGTTTTTAACCGACTTCCAATTCCAAAAAGGAGGTGTTCTTAATTCGTCGGAATCTTTTTTTATGTAAGTTCACTATTTTTTTTACTAGATTTTTTTGTTTCAAAGGGCATGCTTCCCAGGTGGTCCCATATAAATTTTAAAAAATGGTTTTTAAAAAAATCAACAATAAATATTTTTTATAAATAAATTGTTTAATCGAATTGTTATTAAAAAAACTTTCTTCTTACAAATTACCTGCTTATTACGTCTACACTAAAAATGGAAAAATAAAACTTTAACCAAAAAATAAAAACCGACATATGGGCACTAAAATGTAAAAAATAACTAAATGGAGGTTTTCATTTAGAATAGATACCTAATCAGATATTTTCGAAGTCGGTGCCAGACGACAATATTTTAAGATGTGAATATCTAATAGGTAAATATTATGTATTTCACGTATCGAAATATATTAGATTTGCGTTGCATCGACTGGCACCGATAGATTATAGTCTAAAATAGCATATAGGCTACTTTTTATCCCAAAAAAATAAACGGTTCCCGTGGGATAGATTTGTTACCTAATAAATATTACTCTAACTCATGTTTTATCTGTGATGCGATTATGTTTCATATAAATACTTTTCTTCCCGTAATCATCTTCGGATCTTAGACTATCTAACAACTGGACTATGAATTATCATTTTTTTTATAATATAACAAACATTTTTATTTACTTTTAAAGGTCTATTTACATTAAAAAGTTTATTTCCTCTTTGTAATTGGAAACAATTAATGGCAACAATATAGTTTCACGCTTACTGAGTAGTTCACAGATGGTTAAGTTGACAAAAGGTCTGATAAACATTCAAACTTCGAACAATGCCAGTTTTATCTATGAAATAGCCACTTCCTAAACTATTTACGAGAGGTAATTAAACGGAAAGGCATTTTACCCGTAGGTGCAGTGACAGCTTACATGATTAGAAAACGAGTCGTAGATTATATTCCTATTTAAGGCTCCAATTATACTAAAAATATATCCATAACTAGTTTTCTGCAACATCAAAAGAAAGATTGAAAGTATTAAACACTAGCGGCTCACCCTCGCTTCGCGCGGGTTCGCCTCTAAGAAAACATAAACAAACCTATCCTACGGGAACCGTAAATTTTCCGGGATCAAAAGTAGCCTATGTGTTATTCCAGACTATAGTCTATCTGTGTGCCAAATTTCATCCAGATCCGTTCAGCCGTTCTGGCGTGAAAGAGTAACGAACATCCATACTCACAAACTTTCACATAATATTTATACAGATTTTTTGATGCATCTTACTTAGATACTAAAAAGTTAATATGTGCATATTATTTTTAATTATATAAGATTATTTACTGATGATATATGAGCCGATTTAGATGAAATTTGGTAAGAAGATAGTTTGAGACCCTGGGAAGGACATAGGATACTTTTTATCCAGGAAATCATCCCTTATGGGTGTTTAAATGTGGACGAAAGTTTCTATATAATATTTTTCTAATCGAGTCTAAAATAGAATATTTATAGTAATGAAATGTATTCATATTTTTTAGGCAGCAAATATACGTACATATGTATGTAAAAGTTCATTTCCAAAACATAATCGGAAATTTGGCACGTAATATGTCACGTTTGGCTCAGTTTGTAGTGACCCAATCAAAACATTTCAATTTGTTAAATACTTCAAATGACTTTTCTTCAATCTAATCTATATTTTAAACTTTAAATCAAAGTTGGGAATAGAATAGTCAAGAAATAAATAGTCTGACGGCGGAACAATTGAAATATACGCCCAAATTGCTAGAAACAGGTATCTACCTAAGAAAAAGCAAAGCTCAAAGCAAAACTAGCTAATAATTTATCGTCACTGTAATAGAAAGTACTTAGCGTTACAGACTCGTTATTTACTTAAGCGAACAAGTCAGTCTGAAAGGCACTTCCTGTGAAATTTACTGAAAACTTGTACCGTCAAGTGGAGCATCAAGTTGTTTGTCCATTAAAGATAGCTTACTATAGCACTAAATAGCTTTTAAATAAGCTCATCTCATCTCATCTTATATTTCAACTATGATGATTTATTTTAATTTTTGTTAAATGATACTTAGTAGCTTTTGCATGTGTGAATTATCCCTTTTGTAATATTAATGGTAGAAGCGTGATATGATGATCTATAGGTACATATAATAAAATTCTAACTGAGTCGAATCTGTACATTAATTATTTTTTTGGAAAATCTTATTGGAATAGTCATTATTATCGATACAGAGGCCGAATCTATAGATTTTCAGATTTTTTGTCTGTCTGTCTGTCTGTCTGGGAACACATCACAAGAAAACCACTGGACAGATTTTGATGAAATTTGGTATGTATAGCTGGTTATCCGGGACAACATATAGGATACTTTTTACTGCAAGAAAATATCTCAACTTTGAGAAATCTATACTAAACGTTAAAACATAGGGACGACGCCGAGCGGAGTAAACGTGAATGGCTAGTATTATATATAGGTAACATTAGCTTAAAAAACATCAAAATATCGAAATTTTTAAAAACACACGACCAAACTATATATTAGAAATATTTTGTTTTCTATATTCGCGGGATTTTGAAGGTATGAAAATTACACAATGTTTAGGCTCCTTGTATTTCTATGTGTTTATACGATATCGATAAGTGATATCGACGAGGATAAAAGTAAAGATTATAAATTAGTTTAAAAGAAACAAATTCTGACTTACTTATTTCTTCGTTCATTTATTTTCTCATCAAATGTGTATACTGCGTGAAAGAACATCGTTTGTTACAAAGCGTTGACTGCAACTTATTGTGACACAGATTGACGCCATACAGATTTCAAATTCTTAACAAAATGTTGTAGACTAGCTCCCAACTTGCATTATTCATATGCACTACGTGTTAAATAGTTTTTTAAGATTTATAATTAATATATACATATGTTAGTTTTAAGGTATATATGCTATGGGCCTCTGTTTACATATTTAAGATGCTTTTGTAAATATTGCCTGAAATAAATGATTAAATAAAAAAAAAAATTATTCGTCTGTCAAAAGTGAAGAATCACTAATGACTTATGTTAACAGTTCTTATACTTACGTGAATATTTAACATTTTAGCTAAAGCTACTCTTGCGATTTTTTCGGTTTCATTTTGATTTTTATGCCTGAAGTTTCAAATAAAAATTCGTTTTTTTCATTCATTCATTCAAATAAAATTTCCAATTTCTTTGCCCTACAGTGGGATACCACTAGCTTATAATAATAATAATATAACAAATCCAATAAACAAATGAATTAATTTAATCACTATTAGAGGGACTTTAGAGGGTATCCGTCCGAAAGCGTCGTCCAAGTGCTGTCCAAGTTTAAAACAATTACCTAGGCGGCAGATTGAGGTCTAACTTAGTTATTGCTCGCTAAGCTTTCCCTTTGACACTATACTTGACGGGTTACTTGATCTGATGTGACTAGACAATATGTTAACACCTATTACAGTTTGCTTACATTGATTAATAATTTTACTATATACACATATATATATATATATATATATATATATATATACTATATATATACTTATATATATTTTAAACGATAACTAAGCTTTTTGTAAGTCCCTAAGTAACGATATAAAAAATAGAATAAACCAACAATGTCACAAATGTTCAGATATAATTTAGAGTACATGTTGTTAAACTGTAAATAATAAAAGTATCTTCGTGTTCTGATAAAAGAATTCCCAAGAATCTTGAATGTTGGAAGAATCCAATAATTTTGCATCCTGCAATACTCGTAGTGAATGTTAAAAAATTGAGACTTAATATGGCACTGCGCGAAATCTCTCAGCATCTTGCTTTGTCGAAGCATGAATTAACAATATACTCTAGTTCTGCATATGAGTGTATTATACAAAATACTAGCGACTCACTCTCACTCCACTCAGGTCGTCCCTAGTTACGTCTGAACGTTTATTTCAATAAGATTTTCCAAAAAATATTTTATATACAGATTCGTCTCAGAATTTTATTATATGTATATATTGACATGTAAATAAATACACACGTCAATCCCACTTATAACCAAGATATTTAAAAATACCATACAATTTATTTATAAAGGATATAAAAGCCATTTTGGCAAAAAAAGTACCAACTCGTAATTTCCGTCCAATTGTAAGCTGAATACGATCCGAATATCCCAAACAATAAATGCATATCGACTGTCGGCTTCGAATTATTAATCACGTTGGTGCTAACATGTTTGCGAAACAATTACAATTCTGTGTTAAACATTCATATATCTCGTATTACGTTAATTACTTTGGGTTTATTCTTTATTTAGAGTAACTAAATATTTTAATTAATGTTGCTTAAAATATCCAGTTACTTTATCAGGTAAGAGATGTAAAGGTACCTTTTTATATTATACTAGCGTTATACCCTCGCTTCGCTCGGGTTCGTCCCTAGCTTGATTTCCCATACTCTTACTTTCATCCTCATTTTCGGGATAAAAAGTAACCTATGTTCTTCCCAGGGTCTCAAAATATCTTCTTACCAAATTTCATCTAAATCGGTTCAGTAGATCCAGAGATTACCTCCTACAACGTCACAAACTCACAAAATCACAAACTTTCCCTCTTTATAATATTAGTATAGACTGTTTAACGATATAGACTAACGACACACTCTCGCTTCGCTCGGGTTCGTCCCTAGATACTTTACGCATCACAAGAAAACCACTGGACAGATTTTGATGAAATTTGGTATTATAATAGCTAGTTATCCGGGTCAACAGGTAGGATACTTTTTACTGCGAGAAGATATCTCATCTCTGAGTAATCTATACCAACCATTAAAACGTATGTAGTATAAAGATATATTTCATTACAGACATTAACTAACATAATAATACATAGTTAATGATTTATAACTTTGATCAGATCGTGATTGCGGCTTCTAATACTCCAGAGAGCTTCTAAATAATGAACAGCAACATTAAAGTTCTAAATAATATTATTAATACCTATTGGTGAACAGTAAAAGAGAAAACTGTAGGTTAAACCAATGTGAATATTTTTTGTTATATATATATATATATATATATATATATATATATATATAACAAATATTTAAAAAAAAAAAAATATGTAAAAAAAATATGTTTATGTATAAAATGTTGGTGTCCGGATGTTTAAATTTCTACAATAGGACTTGACGAATTTTAATATTTTTTTGTCTACTTAAATGGTTAGATATATAAGTATTATGATTATTATTAGATATGGCCTTTGAGACGTCTAAAACCTTAGTCTCTCCCGTGACCACGATTGCTGTAAAGCATTCGAAACGTCGGGAACCAAAAATCAAAATAAATCTAAGAAAATATTGTGGTTAGATATAGGTGAACCCGGTGGTATTGTTACCGAAGTTCAGAGCTGTTTTAGTTTAGACTTAATTATTTTTTTTAGACTAAACAAGTTCTCGCTTACTATGTCTGCCTACAGCCAAATTAGCTACAGTCAAAATAAAATAAAAGGTCTGTAAAAGAAATAATTGTTATACTTAATTTTTACATTCAAATAAAGAGTAGTTTCTTTCGTGACCATGTTTGCTGTAAAATATTCGATGTGAAAATCAAAATAAAACCGCTAAAAAATTCGATAATATAGTTGTACTAGCGATTCACCCTCGCTTTGTTCGGGTTCGTTCCTGGTTACGTTTACAGATTTAGTATAGATTTCTCAGAGATGAAACATTTTCGCGCAGTAAAAATTATCCTATATCTTGACCCGGATAACCAGCTATCATCATACCAAATTTCATCAAAATCTGTCCAGTGGCTTTCTCATGTGGCGTTCCCAGACAGCAAACAGATTAAAATTCTAAAAACCATAGATTCGACCTCTGTATCGATAATAATGACTATTTCAATAAGATTTTCCAAAAAATATTAATGTACAGATTCGACTCGGAATTTTATTATATTTATATAGATTGTCAAATATTCGCACAAATCTAAGAAAATATCATGTAACGACTTATATTTATACTGTAGACGGTTTTTAAAAAAAAACACAGAACTTCCGGAAGTCAAGTTTTAACCCGGAAATGGTAACTTTACTTTTTACGTGAACCACATCAATATAGAATTTTAAAACCACAAATTATGATAGCGTACTCCTTAATGTTAACGACTGGTTTTATTTGGTTGGTCGTAAACGTATAGGCTAGTGTCGAAATATAAGAACTTAACTAGTACTTGCCCCTAGTTTTGCTTGCATATTTTTTAATGTTTACTTCTATGTCAATATGTTTGTTTGTTTGTCCTCATTTAAGATTAACACGGAGTGATAAACTATTATGACTTTTGTAAGAAGATATGTATGTATTTAGATGGCTCAAAGGTGCCATTTTTATTCACAGCGTTTTAATTTAGACCAGCGGAGTTTTATTTAAAAAATAATATCATAAATTATTGTTAAACTTATAAGTTCTAAGAACTTAAATATTTCATAACATTGTACACTCGATGGGTTTGAAAGAAAAATATACATATAATAAAATATAAGAAAATTCTAAGTGAGTCGAATCCGTACATACATTTTTTTTTGGAAAATCTTAATGAAATGATCACAGAGGTCGAATCTATAGTTTTTAGATTTTTTGCCTGGCTGTCTGGCTGAAATTTATACTAATCGTACGGACGAACCCGAGCGGGGCGAGGGTGAATTGCTAGTATAGTTATAGATAAAATTAAGCTTTTGATGTATTCAACCATTTTTAACGTCCCACTGCTGGGCACGGGTCTCCCTTCAATACGAGGGGGATCAGCCCATAGTCCACCACGCTGGCCAAGTACTGGTTGGCTTTTTTAGCTTTTAATAGATAAAATCTATACATAGTAAGTATATAGAATAAATCAGGGCAAAATAATATTATTATATATGTTTAACAGTCCACAACATTTTATACTTTATCTTAATACCACATATTTAACTAAGAATTGTAATAAAATGGTAGAACAGTCTTTTATAGTTGAGATAGAAATACTCCTACGAACATTCGGTTTTATTGGAAAAATATTTTAGGAGGTAAATTTACGATTAACATGTCACATATAATTTATGACATCAGCCTACAACCTTTTTAGTCATTTTTAAGGGTTCCGCGCCTCAAAAGTAAAACAATGAAGCCTTATAGGATCACGGGTATCTATCTGTACGTCAATGTGGATAGAGGTATCTTGAAAAATAAAGTTGTCAGAGAAAAAAGGTGCGAGAAGTTACCCAATATCGTAATTCTATCTTGAATAATAAAATATCAAATGAAATTGTTTATTATGGAAGAAATAAATATGTTTTTATACATTTTTCAGTACATAGTACAAACATAAAGAAATTAACCTAATTTGTAACTCTTTTCTTAATTAACGGAACCCTCCTTCAGGCGAGCTCGACTCGTACTTAACCCATATTTTAACTACTACCCACACCTTTTCTATGTAGTACCAAGACATAAAGTTTCCTAGTAATATTCTATTAAATAATCCTACAAACCTATATAAACATTTTGACGACACGTTTGGCTCATTTGTAGTGACCCTACTTGCTAGTTGCTGTGCCAGCGATCGTTGGTTCGAGTCCCGCTGAGAGCATACATTTGTGTGATTAACTCGAAGGAATGTTTGTATGCCAGTCATGGGTATTTATATTTATAATATATGTATTTAAAGTTATATATGAGTAGAGTATCAACTATCTGGTATCCATAACACAGGCCTCGTAGCTTACCATGGAACTAGACGGTGCTGTGTGTTAATGTCCTAACATATTTATAAACATATTTTTCAATTTACGTATTAAACTAAAGAAAATTTTGCCCCCGTCTTCCAAGAAGCATCCTCAGACACTATTTATCTAAGCTTTGTTAACTTACCCTCGTGTAGCGAAATTAATTATCGGATAGCGAGAACTAGCTTTTGTAGCGTTATATCTGCATGCATGTCGTCCACACCGTATCCGGTGACGGCGACTCCTATAAATTACGCTGGTGGGCTCTAATATGGCTAGCGAAACCGAATTTAGTTTTAAAGACTCGGTTGCAAGATGCACAGTATAGTTGGCCAGCTGAGTCGTATGTGTAAGAGTAGGAGGGTTTTGGCCTAGTCTTCCGTACTTGGCGTTCCGCATCAAGATCTTCTAGACGCGCAGATTCAAAACGGTCGATACTTTTGTGAATGGTTCGACGCCATTCCGGTCTTTGACGTGCCAGACTCTCCCAACTCTCAGTTGGTATATGACAAGCCACAAGATTGCGTTTGAGCACGTCTTTATAGCGAAGGTATTGCCCGCCTTGTTTTCGTTTTCCATTTGAAAGCTCAGAATAGAAGACTGCCTTCGGTAGTCTGCTATCGGGCATGCGTAGGACGTGACCGCTCCATCTCAGTTGACTTTTCATTACGAGAGCTTCAATTCCAGACATACCTGTACGACGTAATACCTCGGTGTTTGAAATTCGGTCCTGCCACTTAATGCGCAATATGGATCTTAGACATTTGAGGTGAAATGTGTCTAACTTCTTGATATCTGCTTTATAGCAGCACCAAGTTTCTGAAGCGTACAATAATGTAGGCAGGACAATCGCTTTGTACACTAATATTTTAGTTTGCAATTTGAGGTCGTGTGAATTCCAGACACGGGATTTAAGTTTGCCAAAGGCCGCTGCAGTACCTGCTATTCGGGCTGGTATTTCTGATTCTAGTGTGTTGTCGTGCTTTAGTCTGCTGCCTAAGTATTTGAAGTATGGGACTTCCTCCAATGCAGAGCCATCCAAGTTGATAGCGGATTGGTCAGCAAGACAGCCACGAGCAGGTTGCTTTAAAACCTGAGTTTTGCTGGTGCTTATAACCAGACCAAACCTGCGGCACGACGTGTATAAGGAGTCCACATAGGCTTGAAGAGACTCTATTGAGTCGGCCATAAGGCAAACATCGTCGGCATATAAAACGTCTAGAACAGAGAGCTTGGAAACTTGTCTCTTAGCTCTGAAACGGGATAGATCGAATATGCTCTTGTCTGTTCTGGAGCTAATTTCAATTTGACTATTGCAAGTTCTGACCACATCCCGCATAACAAAGGCAAAGTATAGAGAAAACAGAGTGGGAGCCAAGACACAGCCCTGTTTCACGCCACTGGTTACTGGTATTTGGTCTGAAAAGTCATTTTCATGTCGAACTTTAACCGTCATATTATCATGAAACTGACGTATCAAGTTTAACAACTTTCCAGGACAGCCAATTTTCTTTAGCATTATCCACAGGGCTTCACGCGGGACTCTGTCAAAGGCTTTCTCCAGATCTACAAAGCACATATAAAGAGGACGGTATTGTTCCAGGCTCTTTTCTTGGATTTGCCTTACGACAAAGATAGCATCTACCGTACCTCGTCCTGGCCGGAAACCACACTGGGTCTCGGAAAGTATGGTTTCTGCGTGTTGGGATAGACGGGTGTTTATAATATGGGATAAGATTTTCCCAGCTACTGAGAGAAGAGAGATACCTCTGTACGAGCTGCAATCAGCGATGTCGCCTTTGCCTTTGTACAATTTACAGATGGAGGCATTTCTCCAATCCTGCGGAACTACTTCACTCTCCCATATTTTCAGGATAAGTTGGAATAACCTGGTTTTGACGTGAGGGCCGCTGTATTTGTATAATTCAGACGGTAAACCATCTACCCCAGGTGCCTTGTGATTTCTCAGCCTATCCAGTGCCTTCATAAAGTCATCAAAGGATGGTGGTTCTGCCAAGTCTTCAAGTACCGGTAAACTTTCGAGGGAATCTATAAACAACAAGTCAGCTGTCTGTGCACTAGGGTTAAGAACGTCATTAAAATGTTCTGCCCATCGGGCAAGAACATCTTTCTGTTCAGTAAGCCGTTGAGTCTTGTCCCTGTTGAAAATTGGAGCTACTTTCTTAGATCTTGGGCCGAAAATAGCTTTGAGACTCTCAAAAAATCTACCAGTCTGATTGGTATCAGCATAACGTTGGATTTCATTGGCTTTGTCTACCCACCATTTATCTTTGAGAGCACGCACTTTTACTTTTAGGCTATGGTTAGCAGTTCTCCGCTCAGAGACGTCTGACGAAAGAAGGGTACGTCTGTGGTCCTCAACGAGCTTCTTGATTTCCACTTCGGAATCATCAAACCAATCTTGATTTTTCTTTTCCGGTTTCCCAATAACTCGTGAGGCACAGGCGTGAAGGTTCTCAGCGTATAAACGCCACTCCTCATCAATAGACATACCCTCTTTTGTCTCTGGCATACTGGTGCAGAATGCATCATCTAGCTCTTGTCTTAAATGTGAGTCGCGAAGAAGCTTTTCACAGTGTATTTTTGCCGGGATCTTGTGAGATGCTCGACGTGGTGCTTTTAAGTAGAACCGTAGTTTTGATCGGACTAGCCGATGATCGGTCCAGCCCTGAGCACCCCTCATTACTCGAGTGATAAGTACTTCATTGAGGTCTCTCTTGCGTACTATCACATAGTCTAAGAGGTGCCAGTGCTTAGATCTTGGATGCATCCACGTGGTCTTAAGCTTTTCTGGCAATCGGTAACAGGTGTTAGTAATTGTAAGATCAAATTCGGCACAGAGAGTGAGAAGATCGAAGCCATTGGCGTTGCATTTACCAACACCGTGACGACCAAGAACTCCACTCCAAGCACTGAAATCGTTACCAACTCGTGCGTTAAAGTCTCCGAACAAAATTATCTTATCTGTGGATGGTATCTTAGTCAGGACTTGATTCAGCTCGCTGTAGAATTTGATTTTTTCTTCTTCTGGAGAGGGCAGCGTGGGGGCATATATACTTATGAGATGTAGGTACTTCTTTGATGACAACTGAAGTCTAAGTGTTATTATTCTGTCATTTATGCCTTTCGGTAGTTCTTTGAGTGTTTTTGCCAGCTGATTCTTTACGGCAAACCCGACTCCACTAGCTGCTCTCTCAGTAGGCTTCCCGCTCCAGTAATAGGTGTAGCCTCCCAGTTGTTCGCAAAGCTCTCCCGAGTCACTAAGATGGGTTTCGCTTATTGCAGCTATATCTATGTTGTATTTGGCCAATTCTCTCGCGATTAGAGCCGTCTTTCTCTCCGGACATAAGTTTACGTCATTGTCTAATAAAGTACGAACGTTCCACGTTCCTATTATAAGATCTTTTATTTTTTGTTTAAGTTTCATTTTTCGACCGCATTAAGATGGTGAGCAGATGACCGCGGTTTGCCATCTGCTTTGAGGATGAGACGGGCTATTTTTGGGCCACCTTTTCTAGGCCCCTCCCCGGATTGGGGAAAGCAGAGCGCTCCCTGAATAGGGCTGCTTTGTCATCGTCTGAGCTGCCGAACCGGTCCCCCGCCTCGATCGGGACCCAGAGCGACCATCACCAGATAACCGCCTACGTGCAGATGCCAATTAAGGTTTGGACACACCGATCCTCCCCCCACCATCGGCTCTCCATCGCCGCAGGGCTTGCGCTCGAAGACCAGGTAACATGCAGGAGTCATCCGCGCGTGAATATATTTAAGTGGATAGGCAGTTGCGCAGGTGCGGATCCACTCTCTCGACCTCGGCCTCCCAGTGCCGGTGGACCGGATGGCCGATACGACCGGCGGAAAGCAGAGGTTGCAGGAGATTGGCCATACGCCACTGTACGTATCCTGGCGTGCGCCCTTTGAGGCACTTCCCCTGTGCCTTGCCACATCGCTGTAGAAGCCGGGTGCGTTTGTCTACGGACAGTGCTCGCCTCCTACACCGAAGTGGTCTTGTGTAAAGGCATGGCGGATCAACCATAGACTGACTGCACTGGTAGTGTAGCCTACCAGCGGGCGGTGGGGTCGTCACTTCCCTACGCCTACAGCGTTATATCTACATAGTACCTATAAAGCAAAGTCGCTGTTTTTGTTTGTATGTTTCTCCGCGAATTTCTTCTAAACCACGCAACAGATTTTGATACGGTTTTCACTTTAATTTAGATATGTAATTTCTTCTGGAAGGTTCATATGTATATACATACATAATATTATAGTAGAAGAAAGTCAATAAATATAATATATAGCGTATCTATTCCATACCAACCGTTAAAACGTATCTAGGGACGTACCCAAGCGAAGCGAGGATAAATCGCAAATCTATACTAACATTGTAAAGAGGAAAGATTTTTTAGTTTGTTTGTTTGTACCGAACAAGCTCCGAAACTACTAAACCGATTTAGATGAAATTTGGTAAGAAGATAGTTTGATACACTGGAAAGGACAAAGGATAGTTTGTATTCTGGAAACATCCCTTAAGAGGACAAAAATGGGAATAAAAGTTTGCATGGGAAAGCAAACCAGGGACGAACCCGAGCGAAGCGAGGGTGAATCGCTTATATTTTATTAAAACAATAATAAATTGAATTTCTTAATAATTAAACTATTAAATTAATTATTAATTTTTATTTAACATTCAAATATGTTCATTAAACAACTCTTCGGCCAAAGAACAATTATATTAAACAAGGATTAAGATAAATAAACTTAATAAAGTAGCATCCAATAATCTATACGATGTAAAACAACACTGCGTGTGGTCGATTTCCTTACTCACTTAATCCACAGATAAGTTGACGTTGTTCCAACAGAATAGATAATTTAGTAGGGCCCTATTCATACTAACTCACTCACTAGTTACGGAAGTTTTAAATGATTTATCCTTGATATATGAATAGTTTAGCTAAATACGTAAAAGAGATATATATACATATGTACGTAAATATAAAAAAACATACTTTATTTTTGAATTGGCTATTTACTAGGTTGTATTCATATTACCATATAAAAAAAGCCCTTTGCCCTTGCCCCCCTTTTTATTTATTTATTATCCAACATGATCTTAATCTCACAACTAAGGCAAAACTATAACATATCTTATATGAAAATCTATTATCCCATTCAGGTTATAAAGCGTGCCAAGAAATGTTCAAATAACATACATTCACATATATGTACATTGTACATTTGAAAACCATTAGCCTCCTTCAGAGTCTTCAAAAGTCTTACAGTCTGAAGTAAGCCTAAAACAATACACCGCAGTAGCAAGTAGCACGAGAAAGTTCATGTAGACGGTACCGGCGTGTGCAATAAGCCAACTTGTAATTGTTATCGACTACCATTTGCCTGTGGGTTCGTTTTGATAATAATGAAATGTACAAACAAACATGTTGACAAAGACAATGTATTGATTTTGTACGTTAAAAATATTTTTCTTATTAAGTCACTAGTTATTTTGTGCATCCAAGCTTTTATTTGAACTACAAATGACATTACACAGTTTGAAGTACCTAATTCTGTTATTACCCTTGTAATAGACGATAGATGGCGCTAATTCGAAATATCGAATTATTTTATTTCATAAGAGTATGGGTACTGAAACGCGTAAAATAATTAAAAATGCAAAATTTAAACTAATTTCGGTGACTAATAACCATTTTAAATCGGGAAAAACGGAATAAAATACAAATATGTAAAACAAAAAAATAACAAACAGAGCCATCTATAATTACGCAATGCTACTACATAAAAACTTATTTGCTTATCTATACATATAATAAAATTGTAACCAAGTCGAATCTGTACCAATTGAATTTTTGTCTGTCCGTCTGTTACCGCATCACGAGAAAACCACCGGACAGATTTCGATGAAATTTGGTATGATGATAGCTGTTTATCCGGGTAAACATATAGGATACTTTTTACCGCAGGAAAATATCTCATTTCTGAGAAAAAATACAAAAACTGCAATTTAAAAGTATACTAATATGTAAAACCATAGAATTTGTTTTTTGGTCATCTGGACGCGGGCGGAATAAATTAACAAATAAATAAACAGTAAAATAATAAAATCATGAAAAATTTCATTTTCGGATTCTTCACAAGCTAAAATAAATATTTTCAGGAACTACTTTTCTTTATAAACATCGATTACATATTAGTCAAATTATATAATAATAAATAAATAAATATATGTAATAATAATAAATAAATAAACACATTTTATTTCAACAAATTTTTCTTACTTCCTAATTAGACTCCACGGTCCCACGTCTTAGTATCTATGGATTATTTGAGATAGCTCACGTTCTATATTGAGGTGTAACACCTTTTGTTCACACAAGTTTTTACAATGAAATTCTGCGATTATTACATTACAAAATATTGTTATTAATAATTTTCCAGGTAAAATTACTAAGCTTCAGCAATTTCTTTATTTAATTTTAATTACTTCTACAGAATGCCCTACAAAATGACTCTACCTATTTAAACACTACGTCCCCACCGTTGAGTGTAATGTGGCGCCATCTATCTTCTACAGATTACACATTACCCCACGGTGGACGACAATACTTTTAAAATATTAATATTTGAAATATAACAAACTAATATCTATATTAATATTATAAAATATAAAATTATAACTAACAAAATATGAAAAATTAATATGATCTATAAATTACGAATAGTAGTCAATTGAGATACTATAATTAACAAGATACAATTGAGCAACTGTAACTAACAATATGTTATATAGGCACAGTATCCAATATTATACGAATAAGTTTGAAAGTTGACAGATAGTGCATATAGTCATGGGCGCCGGGAGGGGGGTGCAAGGGGGTGCACTAACACCCCCCAAAGAAAATATATAAAAAAATAAAAAAATATGAGTAAAATACCTGTTTAAATTTAGATACCTTCAAAAAAAAGAGGATAAAGATATAAACAAAAATTATAAAGTTAATCATTTAAAGATTAGTGCGAAGAAGCAGATGTACCCCCCTTTTTTTATATGTTGGGAAATGCATTTACGCACGAGGTGTGGGACTCACCGGCAAAACCAGTACTACCCACTACAACCCAACAAAACCTTCCCCCGTCTTAATGGGGCGTCGCAGGATCGCTTACGCATTCAACTACGCGACGGCAGTTCTGCCGAAGCAGACCACAACAAACATGGGGTTGCTCCAAGGTTCACTCTGCTATCAGAGAAGTACCAGGAGCAACCCACATGGTACTCCACCCCTCGAAGTGGGCCACCTCCCTGTGCGTTTCTTGGCTTCGCGCCCGGCTAAATTGCCGGTCACTACTGAGCTCCCACACCACGACAAGGTGAATGCACGTTGGGGGAGAGATGTACCCCCCTGGAACTATTCTGCTACCGCCCATGCATGTAGTGGAAGTACACTATGTTTTTTAAACCAGGACATAAACTATCTTGATTCCAATTTTCACTCAAATCGATTTAGCCGTTACAGCCTATACGAGTACTAAACACGCACAACTATTAACAAACTGTCATATTTTAAGTGTGATAACTGGACATAGATACGTATCTCTAATAGCTATTGAACCCGCTACCCACCAGATGGTCATTACTTAACTATCAAAACCATTAAGCCTAATGATACAAGGGATAAAAATACCCTTCAAATTCATTAATAGTTTCTTGTCCCTTTTAATAAATAGGGTAGTTTGTTATTTTATTAGTATCATTTACATGACCCATCCCTTTATAGTTTGAATCAAATATGAAAAATGGGAATACTTTAACATTATTAGTTTTATGTACGGATATTACATATTAAACAATGTATATGAATTCTTATATATACTAGCATTGCCCGCGGCTCCGCCCGCGTTCAGACGACCAAAAACCAAATTCTTAGGTTTTACATATTAGTATACTCTTGCAATGCAGTTTTTGTTTTTTTCTCAGAAATGAGATATTTTCCCGCGGTAAAAAGTATCCTATATGTTGACCCGGATATCCAGCTATCATCATACCAAATTTCATCAAAATCTGTCCAGTGGTTTTCTCGTGATGCGGTAACAGACAGACAGACAAACAGACAAACAAAAATTCTAAAAACTATAGATTCGGACTCTGTTTCGATAATAATGTCTATTTCAATTAGATTTTCCAAAAAATATTTAATGTACAGATTCGACTTAGTTACAATTTTATTATATGTATATATATAACTAGCTTTGCCCACGACTCCACCCACGTTGGTTTATGTTGGTGTATGTAAACAGAAACCGGAAAAAATTACATATAAACTTACGATATCCTTTAGGCTATCATCTAATATCTATGAACTATCTGCAAAGTTCCTGCGCGATGACACGTCAACTCGTATGAATTATACATTGTAGAAAAGAATTATTAATAAAAAAAAGGTAAAAAGTGATGGACAATGATGCAGTACTCAATTACTTACAATTTGTCTAATATATAATTTCTTACATAACAAGGTTTCAACATGTAATAACTTGGATAAAATCTTTAAAATTTGGAGAAAACCCTCCTGGCATTGCCACATAAACTACGAGACAATAAATATAGAAATCCAATAATCCCTTAAAAAATATGCGTGTAATAAATTAAATGTGTCATCGAAGTGGAAACAAAAGCAATATTTCATTTAAAATTGCCATTGAGCTCAATCGACATCAATTAACAGGCATTACGTATTAAGTGCGGAAGATGACGTAAAACTACGTTAAAGCTTTCACGTATTTTAATGATAGTTGCCAAAGCCTGTATGCAATATTCATTTTGCTATAGGTCGCCGATTCGATTCCCATCATTATTTTCATTTATTTATTATTATTTAATTCATCCCTAATATTATATCTAAATTACACGAACCCACATACAAACGATCGTATTTATGATAATTGTACGATGTATGAGTAACATTCTTATCTGTTTGTTACGTTTTATTTTTTAATGCTCTGTTTGTCACCTTTTCCTGCGTAAACTGCTAAACAGATTTCGATAAAATTTAGCATCAACATAGATTACATCATGAGAACGGATATCCGTTTACTATTTAAGTGAAGCCGCGGGCAAAACTCGTATATCATAAACTAAAAATATGCGCGGCTTCACCTCGATATTTTTAATTTTATTAACATACAATGGAATAGCATTTTCAATTGAGTTTGTACGTAAAAATAATACGATTTTCATCAGTATTTATATACGATAAAACAAAATATCAGTCATAATTATATCTAAAGCAGAATAGTGTTTGAGCAGGCCATGAAACCTACATTTATAATCGGCTTTTCTAAGCACTGTTGACATGCGTGTTTGATAGCCATGGGAAACCCATGCTTTATCTCAACTTTATCTGTAGAGTATGCGCTTACGAGCTATGGCGTATAGAACACTGCACTACATAAACAATTAATAAATTATATAGGAAAAAAAATAATAAATGAATAAAACCTTATTAGAATTTAGAAAGAAAATATTTTTTTAGATATTTTCGCGAATTTATTTTGATTTTTGGTTCCCGACGTTTCGAATGTATTATCAATCATGGTCACGAGAGAGACTCCGAAAAAATCCGAAAAGACAGTTTTATATAAAATGCCAAATATTCGCCTTAATCTAAGAAATTATAATGTAAAAGTATTAACTGTGTAAGCTAAATAAGAATTATAAATATGTTATGGAATAAGGACCCTTAGAACTTTGCATATAATATGTAGGTATTAAGTCTTTATTATACGAGCGAATACAAACATAAGTCTAACTGCCAAATCGACTTTAAACATTTCGAATTTATTATTTAATTCAAAGCCAAAACAAAACAGACCGCAACGCGAGCAACAATTACTCATAAACTTTGCCAATAACTCAATAGATTGCTGAGACCGCGTCAATAGCAGTCGAAATAAAGGTACCATGGTTTTTGAAAAATCAAGACTGTCCTGGATTTTACTGTCAATATTCTCATATTTTATTTAGTTAATATATTTAGAAAGACCGCTTAATTATTATTACTATATAATATGATTTTTTAAACTCTAACAGCTTTCTTTTTGATTTTACTGTAATTTAATTTTCTCATTTTTTACCAATTAAAATGAATGTCAGCTTTTTAGAACAGTATTACTTACAGACTTTTATTACTTATCAACTGATCCTAAAATGGTGTTCTCCATATTATGACTTTGTTTTCTTGTCATACCTTCATGTTTTTACTCAATATCATCGGCTACTGTGAACTAATTCTTATTAATAGTTTTTTTTAATACAAGGTTATATATTTTATTTTATTTTATTTATTTAGGTACAGAAACAGAAAACAAATTAAAAAAATTACATCTTCATATTAAAAACTAAAAATATCATATTAAATTTGTTCTCCAATTATGTCTGTACACAACATTCAAATGAAAAAATATAATAATTATATAAAGAAACTTAACCAAAAAAGTGAATTAATACAGTATGAGTCTGTGCATTTAAAGTAACGAGTACATAAGAAATATTAAAAAACAAAAACAAAATAATATTTACATTTCATGTGGAAAAAAAGGCAAAGAAAAGAAAAAAAGATAAAGGAGAAGAAACAGAGAGAAAATATATCTTTATTATCGAAAATGTAAAGTAAGAACTATAATTTATTTAATTTTTTCTTGAACGATAATAAACTATTATTAAAAATGTCGTATTCATCATTTAAACTATTGTATGTTTTACACATTCTGTGTAAAGGGTTGTTTTGGGAAACGTTATTACTTGCCGAAGGTATATTAAAAAGTTGTGGCTGACGAATCGAGTGAGTATGAATTTTAAATTCCAGTTTTTCTAGTAATTTACTGTTGAAATCGCCATTGGCTATTTTATGGAGGATACATAAATCTGATATAACACGCCGATCTTCCAGGCTTTTTAGTTTGTATTTATGAAGTCTGTCAGTGTAAGTTGGTAATTCACGCCTGAGACCTTGCCTCCTGCTTAATATTTTTAGAAATTTACGTTGTATAGCCTCGATTCTGTTAATATGAATATCATATATTGGTTTCCATACGGAAGAGCAGTATTCAAGTATGCTTCTTACTATAGTGACATACAAAACTATCCACGAGATTGAATTTTTGAAAGGTTGGGCAGTTCGGATGATAAAACCGAGTGATCTATTTGCTTTACTTGTAATGTAATCTATATGAGGCCTAAAAGATAAGGTTGAATCAAATATAACACCTAGGTCCCGTACTACTTTGACTCTAGAAATAACGGTGCCTGCTATGTTGTAGTCGAACGATATTGGAACTTTATTTTTTGTAAATGAAATGATATAACATTTATTTTTATTAAGCTCCATCAAATTTTCATCACACCACATTCGGATAGAGTCGAGATCACGCTGAAGAATTTTACAATCTTCTCTTTTAGTGACTTGGAAAAAGATTTTTATATCATCAGCATATGCGAGGCATTCACTATTTATCAAAGACAGTAGGTCATTGATAAATATCAAAAATAACAAAGGGCCTAAAATAGATCCTTGTGGTACACCAGAGGTGGCTAGAAATGGAAATGATTCATACCCGTATAGAGCTACTAATTGAGAACGGCTATCCAGATAAGAGCATAGCCAACGATAAAGATTACCATGTATGCCCAGATGGCTAGCCTTAGATAATAGTATTGTGTGATTTACTCGATCAAACGCCTTGGAGAAATCAAGATATATTGAATCTACTTGAGTCTTTGTATCAAATGATTCACATAAAAAAGTGGTATAAACTAATAAATTGGAAGTTGTGGAGCAACCAGATACGAAACCATGTTGTTTAATGTTAAGATGTGGTTTTATATGACTGTACAGTTGTTTATAGATCATAGTTTCAAAAATTTTAGCAAAGCAGTTTAAGATAGAAATTGGTCGATAATTTCTGACATCACTCTTATCGCCTGATTTATAAATAGGGGTGATTTTAGCAATTTTCCATAAAGATGGAAATATACCATTTAAAACTGATTTATTATAAATGATTGTTAATGGTTTTGATAATGCAGAAGAACAAATTTTTATAAAAATTGGTGGAATACCATCAGAGCCCGATCCTTTAGAAATATTAATTGATTTGAGTTGAAGTTCAACTGCGTCTGCGGAAAATTGTAAATTACTTATAGAAAAAATAGATGGAGGGAATTTTGGTGTATAATTAATAGATGATATATTTCCATAAACAGTTGAAAAATATTCAGCAAAAAGATTAGTAATATCAATACCAGATTCAGCTACTCTATTATTAAAATGCAGCTGTTTAGGGATATTATTAGTTACTCTCTTATTTTTAGTGTAACGATAAAAAGTTTTAATATTTTTAATTAAATTATTTTCTATATTTGATATATAAGACCTAAAACATATTTCAGTTTGTTGTTTAACTCTTGTTCTTAGGAGAGCAAAAGTATCATAGTCTCTTGGATTATTGTAAATTTTGAAAAGTGTATGATATTTATTCTTGCTTTTGATAAGTTTAATTAAACTTTTTGAAAACCAAAAAGGGTATCTATTATTGCGTTGTTTAGATTTTGGTGTGTATTTTTCTATTATTGAATACAAAATATTATAAAAAAATTGTACATATTCATCGCAACTAAGTATATTAGCATGTCTTTCCCAATCAATTTGTTTTAATTCTTTAATACAGTTAATATAATCGGTTTTATAAAAACACAATTTGGTAATTGGAGTATTTTCAAGAAGATAGGTGACCTTGCCATAATTAAATATAATTTCAAATGGAGGATGATGACAATCGAGGCGGCTTATAGGCATAGCTTTAACTAAATTAAATTTGTCCGGTTGATCAGTCAATACAAGATCAAGAATTTTGTTGTTAAGATTTGTAAGTGAATTAAGTTGTTTCAATGCTGTTAAATTAATGAGATCAAATAGAGCTTTAGATTTTTCACAAGTATAATTTATGGGATGACCTGGTGATTTAGACCAAGTCAAATTAGGGAGATTGAAATCACCCATTATACATGTTATACAACCGGGAAATATGCTGACAACCCTATTACATTTGTTTATAAAATCATCGAAAATATTATATGGTAAATATTCTGGAATATATGCAGTACATAAATTTAAGGTACAGTGACTATTTAGTTTTATTTGTAACCATAGATCTTCTAGTATGTCAGATTTCCATTCATGCTTAATATCAAAATTAATTTTTTTAGAGATAGCTATTAGTACGCCGCCACCTCGATATTTATTAAAGCGTTTTGAAAAAATTAGATCTCGATCCCTTCTTACTACCTCATACCTATTGTCAAAGAATTCTGTTGAAAGAACGGAGTTGTCAAGCCAAGTTTCGGTAAGACATAATATATCGTAATATTGACTTATAATATTATTACAAATCTCAGTGATTTTAGTTTTCATACCACGAATATTTTGGTAATATATTGAGAGAGCCATATTTAAAAATTAATGCTAAAAATAATTTAGTAGAATAAAATTAACGAATAGACTTAACGCTATCCATATTTTTGATATGAATAAATGGAGAGTTTTCATCCTTTCTAACGTAAATTCGGCAGTTTCGAACCCATGTGAATTTATACTGTAATTCTTTAGCCTTTTGACGAGCAGCAGCATGTAGAGCTTTGTTAGCAGGAGAAAGATGCTCGGAAACATAAACTGGCTTCTTCTCGTTGGACATTCCGATCAAAGAGGTATTAAGTTTGTTATCTGGATGAGTTTTGTTATATCTGTAAACTGCTGAATAAAATTCATCACGTCGTCTAATATTTTTAAACTTTATTATGATTGAACGAGGCTTTTCACTCTTTCTGTTTTGTTTAGCTACTCTCGTGAAATGAACAATATCATCATCCGCTATATTGTGACCAATAACATTGGCACATTTTTGAATTATGTTGGGGATATTTTCATTATAATGTTCGGGTATACCATTCAATTCTAAGTTTTCTTGTCGAAGGTGTTGCTCTAAAATATTGATACGATCGGATAAATCAGTAACGGTTGTTTGAAGTACGGAGTTTTCATTCCGTAGACTTTTATTATCATTAGACAACTCTTCGATTTTTACCTTCATTTCATCATGCATTTCACTGAGGAAACTAACTGATTTGCATAAATCATGAACCTCTTGTGATAGTGTAGATAGTTCACTTTTTATTACCTTCGATAGCATTGTTGGAATTTCTATTTTTATTGCTTCCAAGACTTGGTATCGAATAGCTGCAATGGCGTTGTCATCTAAGCTTGTGCTAGTGGAAATGGAAGGTGAGTTAAATGATTTTGGTTTACGCGTAGTTATATTTGAGTCATGAGATTCGGATAAGACGTCTTTCTGTCCTTCATCAAAGGCGAATATCGTTCTAATTGGAGTATTTGTATTGCAAATTTTAGGTTGCTTATTTTTACACGCTTGACACTTCCAAATATTTTTAGTATCCTTTGAGTTAATCTTCTTTTCGGAGACGTTAGCACACACTGCATCATAAGTTTGGTTACACAGACAACATTTGATATATTTATTATTATCAATTTTTTTCAAGCATCCTGCACATATTCGCGATTCACAAGACATAGTTATATTTTATTAGATTAATTTTATAATTTATATTAAATTTTTCAACTGACACATTAACGTCATTATATTAACATAAAAGAGGTTACCTTGCACTCTATAAGGTTATTATTCGAGGGTTGTCTTTTACATTTGGTTCTTTTGTATTGTTATTATTGTATTACGTACGGTATAGTTATTTTATTATTTAGTTATTAGTTTTAACATGTTTGACCTTCACAGTATTTTCATACTAACATTATTAAGTTTTTGAACATAATTAGGTAAGAATGGATATGTGTTTTGAATTAGCATATAAGTTATTTTTTGTTATTACGTCAACGTTAAAATAATAAATAACAAAAATTACCATGTTTCATATTTAAATATCATATTCAATATAAACCTTATTCCACAAAAAACAATAATACGTGAAAGTCTCGTAAACAGTAATTTAATTTGGCAACCCTAATATAAATTCTCTCGGCTTAACGCACCTGACTACGAATATAGTCTAAGAGCTACGACTTATATTATGATATTTTATGTGTTCAAATCTCCAAATCATCTTCTTAATATTATAACCTTAAAACTGACGAAATGAAATGAAAGAATTAATTTATATCTTTTTAAATTTTGTAAATATTATTTTAAATGATGCTTGTATAATGAAATTGAATACTTTTTAGCTTTTAGCTGTAAGCATTTTTACTTGTACATTCTACCAATATATTAAAATTTACATTTGTGTTGCATTACCAAACTTTTGCTTTACTAGAGCACTATAGATAAACACTTGTTGTTTAATTTCACTCACGTGGTAAGAACATCGAAACAAAATAGCCTATCTGTTAATCCGTCATGTTAGCTATCTTTATTAGGAATTTTTGACCGGAACACGGCGGCCAACCTCACTGGGACTAGCCAAGTGCCCAGGATATATTATGGTGTGCAAGTACGCACAAGTGCACTCTCTTACTGCGGTGGGACGATAATTTGACACCACCCAAGATCTCCGGATTTGCAGCCGTGTAAGCTACCTAGACTACTAGACCACTGAAGCAATTAATTAAAATATTAGTTAGGTACTTGCTAAATCACACTTACCAGAATTATGATTTAAAGAATATTTGTAAAAAGGATACACATATATTTTTTTTCATTATAAGTAAATAAGCAAACTAAAGCAAGTCCATATAAAATTATTGCGCATAAAATAGTATTCTTCATTTATATTAATTATATTATATTATATACAAATTATTAGTAATAACGAATTCATTATGGTATGGTATGTTCGGGCTATTTTCCGCAACTCCACGACTATGCGCCTATTTTGCGCGTCATTATAAACTTTTTTAACTTTTTATGTTATGTGCCTATCTTTAGTTAAACATCTCCTAGACTATACGAAATATCGTATAAAGTTTCTTGCCGTTCATATAATTTTTCAAGTTTCACGGGGAAATAACTACCTGTTTTGTATTTCACTAGATATCCTTTCCTTTTCTATGACATGGGGTAAGTATATATGTAGTATGTACGTATAAATTTTATACAGCTATATGAATATATTTTTATTTTAATATATTAAAATATTTATGGAAAAATCTTATTGAAATAGTCATTATTATCGATATAGAGGCCGAATCTATAGTTTTTATTCTAGAATTTTTGTCTATCTGTCTGTCTGTATGTCTGGTAACGCATCCCGAGAAAACTACTGGACAGATTTTGCTAAAATTTGGTATGATGATAGCTAGTTATCCGGGTCAACATATAGGACACTTTTTACTGCGGGAAATCATATCATCTTTAAACAATCTATATTAACCGTTAAAACGTATCTATGGACGAACCCGAGAGAAGCGAAAGTGAATCGCTAGTATCTTCTAAAGTTCCTTTTCGCGGTAACGCCACTTTAACCAGTAAATTAAATATGACCTTCAACCTCTGATCTTAAGATAATAAATGTAGATTAAGTCTCCATTCTTTATTTATGAGAAAATAAATATTTATATAACTTTATCATAACCTATCCCACAGTAAGGTGTAGTAAAACGTGTAAACTTTAAATGTAACGAAATAAGGTACATTTTAGATGTGTTACTATTGAATGTGATGTGAAATATAAATATTGGACTTGTCAACCTGACAAGATAAACTATAACGCTAAGATTTGTAAAGCAATCTATCATTTTTGAGGATTTCTTTGAAACTTTAATCTTAGATTAAACTTTTACATAAGTATATAATAATTATAATTTCAATTCAATTCAATGTTCAATGCCGGTTGAGCATTGATTACTTAATGACATATTTGGAAATGATATTAAGAAAAACATGTTAAAAAGAATTATACCTTATATATGTATTATATGAATTCAAAAATTTTTGGTGGAAAAAACATTTGGTCGGAAATTTAAAAAAAATTCTCGACAACAACGCCCTCTGGCGGGTCTAACTATAGCTAAAAACTACTAACCAAGTAACGCCATAAATACACAAAAATACATTAAAATCGGTCAAGCAATTTGGGAGCAAAAAAATTACATTACATACACCTATACTTATTATAATACGAGTACTAGCAGAACCCGCGGCTTTAGTCGCGCTAAAACTATGAAAAAATCTCTAAAAAGGTAGGTTTTATACAAATTTTCTTTCATCCAATATTTTACCCCCTTATAAATAATTATTAAATATATTATTAAATTCATCCCGAATTTCGAAAAATGCTAAAACACGTATTTATTTAATTATATTTGTGAGCATTAATACTAACTTTCATGAAATTCTGATCATAAATATTTTTTGTATTATAACGTGTTTTCCCGTGGGGATAATCTCTCGCAGTAAAAAGTAGCCTATGTTACTCTCCAGCCATCCAACGTATCCACATAAAAAATGATCCCAATCAGTAACTCTGTTTCGACGTGAACAAAGGACAAACAAACAAACAAACAAACAAACAAACAAACAAACAAACAAACAAACAAACAAACAAACGAACAAATACACTTTCACAATTTATAATATTAGTATTTATAATATTAGTTTAGAAGTAAATAAAAATAATAGATATAAAAGGTAACTAAACATTTTATCATTATCAAGATCAAACACATAAATTTTAGTTAAGAAATCCATTAAAATTAACACACTCAACTAAAAAGCCATCTGTAAAACCTCATGTCCCGCTCAACTTTTACCGAAAGTGTGAATGAGGTGTTGCGACATCCCACCACTTAATAGTGTTGATAGATACTCGTTTAAGAGCTTTAAAAGGATCTTCTTGTAATCGATTTTAATTTTTTCATTTTATTCTAATACTAGCGACTTACTCGCTTCGGTTGTCCCTGGATGATTCTTTAAATTGACATAAGATTTTATTTATGAACCGGTTGAAAAAAAAACAATTACCTACTAAATGTTAAATGAAGCTAACTTAAATACATTAGTGAAAACCGCAGCCAAATCGGTGAAACCGTTCCTGAAATTAGCGCAGACAAACAGAAAAACAAACAAAAATTCTAAAAATCATTTTAAAACAGTTACAATTTTATTATATGTATAGATTTTATTTTGACCGTTGTGAAAGAATAAAAAAGTAGTGGGTTAAACCCCTGGGGTTCCGTCTGAACAAATTTTCCAATTTGTCCATTTAAAGCATATTGTACTGGCAAGAGTCAAATAATAGCTATAATTAATACTTATATTATATATAATAATTATTATATTATACTGTTTTCAAAAAATAAATCTTAAAAGGCTTTAAATTATATAAATACTTATTACTTCTCATATTAGAGACTTTAAAATAACGAATCTACTGTTTGGAAAAATAATCAATTTTATATTGTTATCGAGATAATATCTGTTAGATGACTAAATAAAAAATAAAAAATGTATGAGCAATACAATTATTTATTGCTATACAAAATGAATTTGTAACCTATAGGAAGTAAATATCACAACTTATATATGTAAGTGTTTTATATATTTAATGTCATCCTGTGCCTAATCTATTTCTAATGACACCACTCGTATGAATGAGGTGTCGCGACACTCAGATAAAGAAGTTCAATAGTAATGGTCGACGATATTGTTTTATCAGTTTAAAATTTTAATAGCTTGAGTTCTTTAAAAAATATGTAAACTGATGTTGATTTTTAGGGTTCTGTATCCGAAGGGTGCCAACGGGACCCTATGTTCGTGCTGTCCTTCCATCTGTCTGTCAACAGACTGTACATCATGAATTTTAGAAATTTTCAGAGTGTGTATTTGTATAAATTTATAAATATAACTTGTATTAATAAAAAACAAACAAGATGACGAATTAAAAAACAGCAAACGCTATGCAAATGTCTTATAGCACCTCTCTTGTTTCTTTTACAAAAGTATTTAAAAAGTACATAGTGTTATATCTTGTACGATGGTACGGAGCCCATTGTGTACAGGTCAGATTCGCACTCGATCGGTTTTTATTTCTCTAGCTTTTTTATATCTGTAATTTTACCGAATAACTCCAGAAGAATGATAATGTTTTTAGAGTACATTTAGCATTTTAACATGAGGTATTATTAGATTAAATTAATTACGAAAGTGACATAGATCAAAATCATAATATGTTATAAAAATAGCATCTGTGAAAAAGGAACTAATAAAATTATAAGTTATTTTATTATAACAATATTGATATAGCAGAAAATTTCTAGTTCTATAATATAATTTACATTTCCTAACATATATCTCTTCAAAAAGTGGCGCCAACATGTGACGTTAAGTCAAACCAAGGAATAAAATTAAAAAATCGAAAATTCTAATTATCTAAACACAAATTCGAACTTACGCACACCACGTAAAGTACTTTATTAAACAAAACAACATGCCTTTTAATTTTGTCATCCGAATAGCAATGAACAAAAGAAATTTAAAAAGCTCACAATCGAGGATAGAACAAACTATTTTAATAACTAAAGAAACTCAATTGATCAAATAATCAAAAAATATAATATCATATTTATAATATCAAAACATATTTCATTTCAGAGCCCAACCTGTACCATATCTAAACGGCCGCTCGCACGACACGAGGGCGCCGTCAATAGTAAAACTGACGATAAAGATAAGTTAAAAGTTATGATGAGTGGTATTTTGTATTGACCTAAATTTTTAATGAATGGAGTATCATCAAGGATGGCTTTACTGTATTAGGGTAGCTCTTTATTAGTCCAATTTTTCCATTACCTTTAAATATAAACTAGCGACTCACCCACGCTTCTTTGAGGTTCGTCCATAGGTTGATTCCCTATTCAAACTTTAATTATCATTTTCATCCCCGTAAGGGATGATTTCCAGGATAATAGCTATCCTATGTCCTTGCTAGGGTCTCATACTATCTTATTACCAAATTTCAGCCAAATCTGAAATGGAACGTTAAAAATGGCTGAATTAAATAATATTATAATTACAAATATGGTCCATTGTAGGACAACGTCTGGGTCCGTTAATAAACTAGTATAACAGTTAAAAAATCTCAGTATTCATTGTTTTATTATAAATAATGAATATTACATTGGTTCACTCTAGTGGATAGCCTCAACGGCTGCAAAATATACGAGTAGCATAGATATAAAAACAAAGCAAACTAAGCCTAATAAAAAATAAATAAATTATAATCATCAATCGATATACGACACGTTTGGCTCAGTTTGTAGTGACCCTACTAGCTGTGCCAGCGGTCGCGGGTTCGAGTCCCGCTGGGGGCATTCATTTGTGATGAGCACGAATGTTTGTACTCCAGTCATGGGTGTTTATATTTATAATATGTACGTATTTAAAGTTATATATGTGTAGTGTATCAACTATCTGGTATCCATAACACAGGCTTCGTAGCTTACCGTGGAACTAGATGGTACTGTGTATTAATGTCCCAACAAAAAAAACATTAATTAGTTTGTTTCCCGGCCTGGATTGGTCCCGTGTTTATTTAAAATTTAAATTACGTTATCACGATAATGATTTTAACGTAGAATTGCTAAATAGGTAGTTTTTATATTATATAATCAAAACGCTTTTTCATGCAAATCCTGTGATTTGTTTTTTAATATATAGTGAAAAGTAAACAGGCTGACACCATGCTATATGTTTATGGGCAGAACTTGGTGTTTCTATCTTTAAAAAAATTGTTATCATAAAAATTAAGAACAAAATATAATTTAGAACATTTATCTAATCAAGAAAAACCTAGTATTTTGTAAAAAGATGAGACGTAATACTAACACAGTAAAAACATTATTTCCAAGTCAAACGAAAATATAACAAAGTACGGTAATTAACCATCGCGGTTTCAATTTAAGCGCCATCTGCGTTACCACAGATACCCTAAGTTCGATGCCCGCCCACGTAACGTAAAAAATACTAAATGTGGGGTGCAAATGAAAAATGAGATGGTGTAATTTATTGCTGTGATTCTGACGTAGATTGATTTCTATTACTTTAAAAAATTACTCGGAGCGTGTAACGAAAAATTATGGTATGTAATGTAATAAAGCAGTTTTTTAAATATTGCGTCTTTTTCACCGACGTTTAAAGAAAGGGTATTCGATTTGTGTGTATTTGTGTGATATATTTGCTGTTTGTTGACTAATTTATTTTATCATCATAGTCCGCCAGCTTTCACCCACTGCTGGACTTAGGCATTTAAGCCTCTCTCTCCACTGAGCTCGAGCTTCAGTATTACGGTCTAACGGACTTATGTATTTAACAATAATTAATTTCAGTTTTATATATCTATTTGTAACGTTAATATACATAAATAAAATTATAAGCGTTTTAATATTCAGCTGTTTTAACACCTTAATATTTTTACTATTAATATATTAAATATGTTTAATAAAACTTATTTGTGTCTTAAATAAGTCATTATTATCGATACAGAGGCCGAATCTATAGTTTTTAGAATTTTTGTCTGTCTGTTTGTGACCGCATCACGAGAAAAGCACTAGACGGATTTTGATAAAATTTGGTTGTCCGGGTCAATATATAGGATACTTTTTAGTGCGGGAAAAATATCATATCTGAGAAATCTAGGTATACTAACCGTAAAAACGTACGTAGACGAAACCGAGCGGAGTAGTCAGTAGTTAATAATAAAAACATTTCTAAAATAATTGTTTATAGGTTTATTTTCTTCTTTATAGGGCATTAGATAAAAAATTGTATTTAAAAATATTATTTAATATTTTTACTTATCCATTTTTTATTATTTCAGTTTACAAGTCATGGTGTTTACAAGTTATGGTGTGGATGTACTTTTAACTTTTAAGTCAACTTAATCAGAATTGAATGCGTATACAAATGTGTCTTTGCGTTTACGTTGAGTGCTGAGGAGATAAATATAAATAAATATATACGTTGGGACAGCACCATCTAGTTCCATGGTAAGCTACGTGGCTTTTGTTATGGATACCAGATAGTTGATACACTACACATATAGAACTTTAAATACATACATATTATAAATATAAACATTAAACACCCATGACTGGAGTACAAACATTCCTGCTCATCACACAAATGAATGTCTCCAGCGGGACTCGAACCCGCGACCGCTGGCAGAGCGAGTAGGATCACTTACAAACTGACCTAAACGTGTCGTCGATCTCTCATACCCTGGGTTCATACCTAAAATAATTCAGTTAATGTAAATTATAAATAAGTAATTTTTATCCCGGGATAAGAGCCTTCCTTTATGATCCAGCGGGATTGTGGTATAAAGAAATGAAACAAACTTTATTCAATTAGACTTATTACAAGTGATTTTGATTTTTATAAAAGATTGTTAGCTTATTTGGTAGCGAATCCAAGTGACGGCTGTTCACCATGTGTTATCTATACTAATATTTTAAAGAGGTAAAGTTTGTGAGTTTGTGAATTGTGAGTTTGTGACGTTGTAGGTGGTAATCTCTGGATCTACTGAACCTATTTATATAAAATTTGGTAAGAAGGTAGTTTGAGACCCTGGGAAGGACTTAGGATACTTTTTATCCCGGAAATCATCTCTTAAGGGAGTGAAAATGGGGATGAAGTGAGATGGGGAATCAACCTAGGGACCTGAGTCGCTAGTCATTTATAAAAATGAAAAATAACTAATATTTTGGATAAATTCAGAAGCCAGGCAGTAAATAATAGAACGGGTCAAGTTACACGCTCTGTCGCAAACCATTTGTTCAACGGCTCAGAGCTAACGAATCCACATATTGTTGGAAACCGAATAGTTTGATAGGCGTGTGCCGGGTAAATAGTAGTAGTGGTGGCAAAACAAGATAATTAACTTATTTTTTGTATTAGAAGGAAAAATCGAAATATGTATTATATATGTGAAAGTTTGTACGATTGTGTGTATACGTTTGTTGATGAGTCCTTCACGGTGTAAAGACTGAGCGAATTTGTATGAAAAGTACACAGATACATTGTGATCCGCTGTAATACATACGCGTTTGATAGACTCCTAAGAACACACACGAACGAAGATTATTTTTTAACTAACGACCACCCTCGCTTCGCTCGAGATCGTCCCTAGCTTCATTCCCCATACAAACCTTCATCCCCATTTTCACACCCTTAAGGGATGATTTCCGGGATAAAAAATATACTATGTCCTTCCCAGGGTCTTAAACTATTATCTTACCAAGTTTCATCTAGATCGGTTCAGTAGATCCAGAGATTACCCCCTACAAAGTCACAAACTCACAAACTTTACCTTTTTATAATATTAGTATACATACTTTATAGTCATGAAAAACAAGTATTTTAGAAAGTTTGAAAGAAAATTTGTTGTTGCATAAATTATAAATTAATCAATTACATACTAATGCTGATAATTTTATGGACACTATTTGAACCTTTAAATAAGTATATATATTTTATTTAATCAGAGTTTTTTTAAATTAATTTGAATGAACATTTTCTAAAAAACCCGTTTATTTGAGCCACATGTTAGATATCACTCTCAAACACCCAATTCTTTCTTACTCGTAAAACTAAGCAATTTTAATTAAAATCTCATCCCTTTTGGCAACTCTACCTAATAAAAAGGGTAAAGCGCAATCGGAAACGTTCAAACGATTATAAAAGGCATCATTTGAATCTGAATGGTTAGTGTCGGATTACTCTATCCCCACTTCAATAGCCTTTCATCCCGCGAACCCAGATAAGTGGATTTATACCGAAAACTAAATTGAAATTTAAAATTGTTTAGTCTAAATCATTTGTAAAGGATCATAGATAGATTGATAGATATATAGATTGATGGGACAGATTTTTATTATATACTAACATATTAATATAAGAGTTTTAGTATAAGTATGAATGATTATATGTAAATGCAAAAAATATATGTGTGTATGTGAGTGGGCTTGTAAAATCTTCACGCAAAAGGCTGGTTAGATTTGGATGAGGTTTAGTACAAAGATAGACTATAACCTGGAATAACACATAGGCTACTGATGGGCATCTAGGGTCCCCATTAAAACGAGGGAAGTTTTGTTGGGTTTTAGTGGGTAGCATGAGTCCCATAAAACCACCTGTATTTCTACAGGTGGCATGCGTATATGCATTTTCTAACATTAAAAAAGAGGCATCTATAGAATTTGAGGTTGCCATGGTAACCGTTGCTATTTGTCTGACAAATGATATATAATATTTTATTCTTTCCGTTTAAGATATTTATTATATAAATAAACGATTGTAAAATGCCTAATATACCCCATTTAATTATTAATTTGTTTTAATTTAATTGCGATATTTTCCAAAGAAGTTTTACTTCAACCACGCGTAAAGGTTACACGCATCTTTTTTTTATGTTACATAATCCTTAACATTTCTCAATAAATCGGCTATAAAATATAAAAGAATTTTTCTAACCTGTCATAGTTCCAGAGATTATTCAAACAACCAAAAACATACAATATCCCCAGCTTTATATATTAGTATACATCAAAGCCTTGCGTACAATTCAAAGTGTCTAACCGCGTTTGTACAACACACCCAAAATGTCAATATGGGTAAACAAATCAATTCGAGCAGCTCTAAGCGACCCTCTATGAAGCCAACGCGTTTGAACGGCTTATTGGATATTTGCATCAGAAAACTATTTGTACGTCTGTTACGATTCAATATTTGAGGATTATCCTTTGGAAAATGTGTTTGAGTTAAAAATTTCTAAGGTTTTTTGACTAACTTGGAAAAAGATAGTGCTGTATTCGTTCAATTTTTGTATGGCGATACTCTAACTTATTGTAAATTTGTTGATGATTTTCATCATTCTCTTTGAAAAATAATGTGGTCCTATAAAATATAATGTTCATCCCCATATATAGAATGATAATTGTTGTTGATTATTTTAATCATACGTACAAAAAATTGTAAAATGCTTAAAATTTTGAGAAGTATTAAAAAAACATGTGTTTGAGAAATATTTTTGAGCTTAATTGTTGTTCGTAGTATTCGTAGGTTACTTTTATCATTTCTAAATGTTAGTTTATCAACATTTACTTGATAGTTTTCTTGTAAGAATTGCATGCTATAGTGTTAAATATGAAGACCATTTACTAAATATAGATTGATAAAAATATAAGCGCAGTTAAATCTAGTCGTGTAATAGTAAATTGCAACACATCACGTGATTTTTGTGATTTTTATTCACAAAATAACTTTTTCATACCAATAATAAATATTGTCACTAGTTTAAAAACAACACAGCGCTATCTAAATTAACGTTTTAAATGAACAATGGAAAACATATTCATAACGTTAACACAAAAAATTTAATGCAAGTATAGTAAGGTTCGTTTATATATATCTTCGTTGAGATCTCATATATGTATGTTAGGTATTCTAAGTCATAGTCTATGCATATACCCAATTTCATCGAAATTTGTTTAGCTTTTTATTGCAGAAAAGTAACAAACATACATACAAACACGTACAAACTTTCGCATTTATGATGACCTCTAGACCGATTTCGGTCACGGCGGTCAGTCTCATTGATAATAGCTATATGCGCAGAAGATATTTTGGTGTAATTCTTCATTCCATTCACTCTCAAACTCCGATGGTATCACAATTCAACATAACGGTAAGAGATCAAACGAAGGACCGTCTGACAGTTTTACGTGCTTTCTAAGTCACGGAGGTGAAACACTGCCCACTTCCAAAGTTCTAATTTCTTGACAGAAAAACCTAGTAACTCTACTCAGCCCGACGCAAGATTCAAACCCAAGACCCCTGAATCTGTAGCCGTACATGCTAGCCACTAAACATGTACTAGATCCGTGGACATACAGGTAAATAAACATGACAAAAACCCGCTGACACAATTTCACAAACTATTTCATTATATTCGTTCACAGTCGTCGTTGAGATCTCATATGGCCTCGTACTCGTATATAGGTTAAGAGGCTTTTGATTACCCACAGTCTCCTTTATTTCACTCTTTTAATTAAGGATATGAACAGGATTCTTCTGAGCTTTCAATGGATCGTTAGGGCATTTCAATAGAAATGTAGGACGCTACAAGGACGCATAGCACAAATATTGTACTTTTCCATCTCCATGATGTTAAAGCTCTGTCATTTGAGCATGTTTTTAACATACATATGGAATGTTTAATCTAATGAATGTAATATTTTAGGTGTTTCTTAAACATTATTAGACGTACTACTGTGGGTAACCCTTGTTTTGCTCTTTCTCTAGATGAAAGTGTATTCTCTCTCTTAGTTTGATCTATAGATTAAGTTTAGCTACTTAGTATGAAACATTTTGTAATCTTTATATAATATAATAACGACGTTTATATTTGACGATACGTTTGGCTCAGTTAGTAGTGTACTTGCTGTGAGAGCGGTCGCGGGTTCGAGTCCCGCTGGAAGAATTCAATTGTGTGATGAGTACAAATGTTTGTACTCCAGTCATGGGTGTATATGTTTATTTATAATATATATGATTTAAAGTTATATATGCGTAGAGTATCAACTATCTGGTATCCATAACACATGCCTTGTAGCTTACCATGGAACTAGATGGTGCTGTGTGTTAATGTCCCAACACATTTATTTTATTTATAATACATAAGCGTGTATTTATCTTTAGGTAAACTTTAAGTGCCTTTTGCAAAATTTATTAGTAACAAAAATGAAAAATATATTTTTCATCCCTACATGTATATATTATTAAGTATTATTCTCATTTCCGACTGATTGAGAGTTGATAATAAGCAAACTTGTTCGGGTAAAAAAAAACTAAAATCTAGTACGAATTAAATCAGTTTTCTCTTTATAGTATTTAAAACAAAATCTTATGTCACCACTAAGCGTAATAACTGTAAATGGTTATGAAACAGACAATTATTGTAATGAGCACAAATGCTTGAAACGCATCAAAGAACGTCTTGTGCGTCTGTCCGTCTACATCGTTATTAATACCGTCTTCCTACTGAATGATTCGTTCCACTGGGCCTTTAAAATTATTATTTAATATATTAATGCACTTAGAAAATCTTATAATATTAAATAAGCAATTCTTTTATATATATATATATATATATATATATATATATATATATATATATATATATAAGATATCGATATTTCAGTTCGTAAAAGCAAAAATTAAAAAAAATAAATATTCGTGAGCCTGTAACTTCGTTGTTATTGATGATATGAAAAAGTTGACAAGGACTTTTTATAGGATTTTAAACGTATTACAAATTTGCCATTTAACATTTTTCTGTAACTCTTACAGTTTAGCTAAAAAATGCAAAAAACTATAAATTTGAACTTTAAAGCTATATAACAAATAAAATATTGAAGATAGAAATTCGACTCTATGAAACTTTTTGTAGTAAATTTAATAGTAAAAACGGTCCATTCATTCATTTTTTTGAAAAATATTTTCGTCATGGTTTGCATGACAAAAAGTGTTAAAATTCATATTTTCCATACAATTTGTATGGGAAAACATAAAGTTCGATGGAGAACCTCTTAGAATTGGAATTTTGAGCTCCGCTGTTAACAGGAGCTTTGTTGGGACATTTTCTAAGATATTTTGGGGGGAGAGCGAAGAAAATTAAATATCGTCATTTTTTGGCACACCCTAATATATATATATAAATCTATTTATTCATTGAAGAGGGAAAACTGACGGAGACTTTAAGATAAAAGATCGAAATGATATAAATAAGTATTTAAAACGTTTTCTGATTTTTTGCCAGTGTCGAGGAATATCGGTATTTATTGTAACTAGACAAAACCTGGAGAAATGTTGTCAAAGACGTCGTGAAACATAATTGAGACGTCCTGTCAAATGCATTCTGTAACAGTTGATGTTACAAAACAGTGCAATGGATTTTGTTTTATTTATATCAAAAGCCAATTCAATTTTCGGCTGCAATATTGTAATCTTTATTAGTTAGTAATTTCCATTGCATTTTTCATATGATAAAGATGTTTGGTCGAAAAGAACTTACGTAATTACCATATTTTGATTGTTCATTAATCAGTCGAAAATCATTCAGTATCTATAGATAAATTAAAAAAAATAATCACATATTTTTTTCACGTATTTCCTTAATCATTATATAATAGTAATAGTAATTCCACATATTTGACTGTTTGTTACCTTTCAACCCTTAAACCACTGAACAAAAGATGAAATTTTGGAACGATCCAACGATGGATAGAATGCATCATAGGGTTTGCCCTCAATATAGATATACATAGACTATAATCTAGAATAACAACTACTCTTTGGTATCTAGGAACGTATCCAAGAGATGAGAGTAATTTTGTAGTAGGAAATAAGAAGAGCAAAGCGGAATAAAGCAATGCTAGTGATATAATTTATTAAACGCGATTGCTCGGCGCCTCGCCACGCAGCGTCTGTGGTTACGCGCTGGCATTATTGATATACTGCGATATTTACTGCACGATTTGAATTCATGACTGGAAAAGTTTCTTTATAACTTTATCAATTAGACAGTTGACATTACAATTATTATTGATAATAGATAACTAGCAAGTATATAGACATATTTAAAGCACGTGACAATTTTAAGATAAGTAGGTACTTGGATGACCGAGTTTTTTTCCGGAAAAGATGTAAAAAATGCCTTTTTTTAGAAAAGACACCTATTCTAAATACAAAATTTGATCCAAATCGTAAGTCGTTTTCGAGATACACGAAATAAATTTATATTGTATTGTATTCAGCCCTTTTTAACGTCCCACTGCTGGGCACGGGCCTCCCTTCAATACGAGGGGGATCAGGCCATAGTCCACCACGCTGGCCAAGTGCGGGTTGGCGGACTTCACATGTCTTTCGAAAACTTGCTAAGTTCTCTCAGACATGCAGGTTTCCTCACGATGTTTTCCTTCACCGTAAGGCAAGTGGTAATCATGTTAGAAATGATTCGCACATGAAAATATCAGAGGTGCGAGACCCGGGATTTGAACCCGCTTCACTCGGTTTCCCAAGTGAGAGCGTTACCACTGGGCTAGCACTGCCTAATTATTTATATACATACAAGAATTGTTTATTTAACATTATAAGAAATAATCGTTTCCGCGTATTTTTTATGTTTGTTCTACCAATGTTTATAGTAGAAATTTACCTGAACAAGCAAAAGACAAACATATAGTTAATTAGTGATTGATTGGATTGATGTGAATTTTGGCATGTACATAGTACCTAAACAGGAGAAGGAGAGACATGTACAAACTTGCAATATCAGTAATTATTTACATCGAGTCAGTAACATTATACATTTATTTAGAACTAGCATTTCCCGCGGCTCCGCCCGCGTTCAGATGACCAGAAATGAAATTCTTATGTTTTACATATTAGTTTATTCTTACAATGCAGTTTTTGTGTTTTTTTTCTCAGAAATGAGATATTTTCCCGCGGTAAAAAGTATCTTATATGTTGACCCGGATAACCAGCCATCACCATACCAAATTTTATCAAAATCCCTCCAGAGTTTTTTTCTGTGATGCGGTAACAGACAGACAGACATACAGACAAAAATTCTAAAAACAATAGATTCGGCCTCTGTATCGATAATAATGTTTGTTTCAATAAGATTTTCCAAAAAATATTTAATGTACAGATTCGGCTTAGTTACAATTTTTTTATATGTATAGAAGAAGCTAATAAGGTTTATTTTTCTTCTCAGAACTGAGAAATTTCTCTCTTGACTTGCGGCTTACTTTACATGTATATTTTACGCAAACATTTTTTTTACAAATGGCAACAAACATTAAAATAGCCATCATAAACATTTGTACCAAACTGAATTCAAACCCACGACCGTCACATAAACTATATTCATACTCATCAGCCTTATTCTGGTTTTATTTAATTGAAACCAAAAGTCAATGTTAGTGGTAAGTTACATGTCTAATTAATATATAGCAAAATATGAGAGAGTTGTGTGGGGTGGATCGTTCCGTGACTAAGAGACGTTTGAAACTTAATTACATATCTAACTTTAGTTTTCTAATGTTTTTATATTCGTTCAAATACTTTATTCAATTTATTTTCATCTAGTAATTTAGTTATTACTAGCGACTCACCCTCGCTCCGCTCGTTTTCGTCCCTACTTACGTTTTGACGTTTATATAGATTTGTCAGAGTTGAGATATTTTCCTGCAGTAAAAAGTATTATATATGTTGACCCGAATAACCAGCTACCATCATACCAAATTTCATCAAAATCCCTCCAGTGATTGTTCCGTGATGCGGTAACAGAAAGACAGACAAAAATTCTAAAAACTATAGATTCGGCCTCTGTATCAATAATAATATCTATTTCAATAAGATTTTTCAAAAAATATTTAATGTAGGTACAGATTCGACTCAGTTGTCGATATGAAATTTAAGTAAAAGTGTGTCCGCATCACGAGAAAACCACTGGACAGATTTTGATGAACTTTGGTATGATGATAGCTGGTTATCCGGGTCAACACATAGGATACTTTTTACTGCAGGAAAATATCTCATCTCTGAGAAATCTATATACCTACTAAACGTTAAACGGAACTAAGGACGAACCCAAGCGGATCGAGGGTGAGTTGCTTGTTTACTATAAATCTTAATAAATATAAAAAATATGTAACACATTTATTGTTTTAAAATGAGGAAAAAGAAGTCAGATTTTTTTAAAACTTTCTTTAATTTAGTCGTAACTTATGTCATAACTTAGTTTCATTTAAATATGTAGTCTCACGAATTTCATATATTCAGCAGCTTCGTATAAGTGGGTATTCAAGCCAAAATGGTACGACTAAATGAAATACATGCATGAGAAGATATAAGTAGAAACTTCACACAACTATTATAAATATGAAAGTTTGTGTGTATGTTCGTTGTTCCTTCCCGCTAGAACGTCTGGACCGATTTGGGTGAAATTTAGTACACAAATAGGCTATGAACCAGCATAGCATAAAGGCTACTACGTACCTACTATTAGCAATACAATTTATCAAAAGGTGGCGCTGCTTTTATATAATACCAGCGACTCACCCTCGCTTGCTTTCTAATACAAGCTTTCATCCCCATGTTCACCCCCTTAATCAATAATTTCCGGGATAAAAAGTATTCTAAGTCCTTCCCAGGGTCTCAAACCACCTTCTTACTAAATTTCATCTAAACCGGTTCAGTAGATCCAGAGATTACCCCCTACAACGTCACAAACTCACAAATTCACAAACATTACCGCTTTTTAATATTAGTATAGATTAAAAACACTAAAGGTCCTTAGGGACGCTCTCAAGCAAAACGGGAATAAGTCGCTAGTCTATACAAATAAATAAAATTGAAGTGTCTGTTTGTAATGTCAAAATAACAGCTTTTTACTAAATACGTGTGAAATTTTATGCAGTACTTATAAGAAACAAAAATTTAAAATTGTTTGTCTATTAGTTCCGGCTAATCTCCGTAATGGCTGGACTGATTTTTACGGGACTTTGACTGCAAGATAGCTGATGTTATAAGGAGTGACTTAGGCTACTTTTATTTTAGAAAAAGAATTAAGGTTCCACGCAAAAATAATTAAATCCATGAAAATGTGAACAAAATCCACGTACATAGGGATGTACCCAAGCGAAGCGAGTTTAAGTCGCTTGTATAAAAAAATCTATCAATTACATCGAAAGCACTGATAACACACTCATTGCAACCGGTTTCTTTTTTCACGCCGTCCGCGGCCTGTTTCCAAGGTGGCGCCCATAGAGAAACTTGACTGAGATGCACCTACTTCCTGGCCCTATGGCCTATACAGCATTCCCAGTCGAGATCTCTATTTGTATAGAGAAAACACCTGTTTTTAGAGATCCCTTGTGTATATACAGGGACATTTTTAATTTACTGAAAACCTTTTGGGAATGTACTATTTACATCATAACAACAACATCTGTAAGAAAAAAAATATTCTTTAAATTTTACAATAATAAAAATATTTTTATTGCACCTTCTAAACGGTATGTATGTAACTTACAGAAAAAAATATTTATTACATTTTTCTTATTAAAAGTCCAAAACCTTAAACTAGAATAATTTTTGAAAATTTTTTTTGCTCGTAGCTCCTACAGTAGATACATTGAAAATAACACAATAGCCTATATGTATATCCAAAAGTTTTCAAGAATACAAACTATTTTCATTCCATATTTCGCATAAATTCGTTTAACGTTGCACGTAAATAAGTAACGAAGTCTTATAATTCTGCCGTATTAACACGGCCTGAACTAAAATTTGATCAAAAATGACGAAAATGCAGATTCGGAATCCGCAAAAATAATGCTACTTGATAGTCTTGCTCACAAAGATCTAAGTCTTATGAGTCCGAAGATACCATAACCATTTTCATCCAAACTACGTCAAAACTACGTCAAATCAACTTTGACGAAGTTGTGGACATCTTTTTTATGATGGCAGAATTTTAAACTTCATAGTATGTATTGTCAAAAAAGTTTGTCTATATTTAATTGTATACAAGATTCGACCGCGGATCTACTTGCATTTAACAACTATATGAAGTAGCTATTATATTATACTTACACTCTAATTTATCTTTTACGTTTTAGAGATTAAAGGTTCACAACGGTTCAACAATTGTGAAGTTAGGCTAGAATCAAATAGTAAGACGGACAAAAAATACATAATCGTAATTTGAATTGTTGTGTATATATAACCTTATTATAAATATAAATATGGTTTATATCTTGAAATTAAGCCTTAACTAAACTTGGAACTTAGACAAGATGTTCTACAATCGTTGAAGAATAGAAATCTAAAAACATAAATGGTAATAACTTACCATGATTTTACGATATAACGATTTTACAATCTAAATCAATCAATTAGAAGCCATTTACAAGAAAATTGAATTGAATTGAATTGAAAAAAAAAATCTTCTCTAGTACATAGTTCTAGTAATGATATTGCATTCAGAACTCCTCCGTACATACAAGACTCATTCATACTTTTCTGCGAAGCCATAGATTACCTTTTATAATGTTTTAATACAGGTTTAAGTTATGACAAGAATTTAATAAAGTAATAACTTATAGCATTTTTTGTTTATTAACGTCAATTAAATTTCTTTTACCATGTTTGTTTGTTTGTAGAAGTAATAATAACAGTGTCATATGGACGTGTGTAAAACACATTATACTATTTTAAGAAGTTGAGTTTTTTCTTTGCCTCTCCATAGCTTTTTAACCGATTAGTCTAAGAGGAGGATAATGCTTAATAGTTACGTGTGTATGTTTGTCTATTTATATCGCATTATAACCTAAATGGCTTAATGCAATTTACCATATAGGAAATATAAATATATTGACTCAAACTACAAAAATACGTCAATATATGTTTTTAATCTATCAAGTTTTCAATTTTTCAATATTACTTTTAGATTACGGTGTGCTTGTATTGGTTATATTAGATAATACCTATTAATAAGCACTATGGTGTAATATATATTTCTAGGCAATTTTACTGTTTGTTTGTGCCTACATTAATTTATTTAGTACAGTATAATGAAAACGTGTAGTAATAGTCTTAAAAAATAGAAGAAAAAATATTTTCATATCAACCGACCTCTCTTTATTGTATCATATAAATATCATATAAATATCAATTAAAAAATAATAAACAGTTTGTTTTAACTAATCTGTTTTTATCTGGATTGCCCATTTTATTTTGCACCTAATACAAAAAACAAACATGAGCCTAAAGATCTCCTTTTCAGCAAAATGGACACTTCTTGTTCAATTCGGATAAACTCCAAATGTAGGATACATTTAACGTGCTCTGAATATAAGAGAGTAAAGACGAAATAGCATTTTTATTGCAATGGATTTTTGATGGTGCTTGATGACCAATATGTGAAAATTCTATATGTTTTATTTTTATTTTTGCCATTATGTATAGACTAGCGAAAGAAACAAAATCAAATCTATCCCACGGGAACCTTAATTTTTTCGGGATAAAAAGTAATCTATGTGTTATTCTGATGTATGAGCTATATTATTGTAAAGTCTCATTAATGTCCATTCAATAGTTATTGCGTGTATGAGTAACAAACTTCCATACATCTATACATTTAGACATCATATATCCTCACAAACTT
Source organism: Brenthis ino (assembly GCA_921882275.1). Classification (NCBI taxonomy): domain Eukaryota; kingdom Metazoa; phylum Arthropoda; class Insecta; order Lepidoptera; family Nymphalidae; genus Brenthis; species Brenthis ino. The sequence continues at coordinate 16,831,896 of OV170225.1, forward strand.
TCACATTTATAATATTAGTATAGATATCATATATAGTATAAAATAAAGTCGCTGTTCGCCTCTGTCGGTTTCTCCGCTTACTATTTCTAAACTACGCAAAAGATTTTGATACAGTTTTCACTAATAGAAAGAGCGATAAACGAGGACGGCTTATATACCTATATGATTTGTAAATATTTTATAGGAAATGGCTGAGCCTAGAAGATATTTAGTAAAAAAAGTGTTTATGTACTTTAGAGATACTTCAAAACAATGAACCAGAAAATTGTAGGTCCCTCAAATATATATGTATGTTTTCCTCAAATTTCCAATAATGATTATGGTCGAATTCCGACCACCGTGTGAATACTAGCTACAATAAAAAATCTGGCTCTAACATCTAATTCTAACGTATTGGGCTTGTCAAATCAAATAAAAGAAGCCCAAATTCAAAGTATTTACTATTAACCCTTGAAAAGTTCCACTTTCTACTTTCTGGCCTTACCATCAGATCAGGTCGACGATACTAAACCACTGCACTATCAACGGAAATATAAACACTTGCAAGTTTCAAATCAATATGACAATTAGAAGTAGGTTAAATTTTCATTAGTTATTTTTCCACCCTTAGGGTTGGTAATTTTTTTCATATTTTTATAAGTCAAATATTTGCTAAAGAGAAAAATATTTGTACTCAACCAAAAGATATTTGAATTATAAAAAACAAAAAATAATTTATCCCCGAAAATCGTACATTTTTCCCCACATAAAATGTAACCATGTATTATTCCAGTCTATAATCTATTTTTGTGCCAAATCTCATCCAAATCCGTTCAGCCATTATGGCGTGAAAGAATAACAAACATCCATCCATCCATCCTCACAAACTTTCACATTTATAATATTAGTAGGGATTAATCACCCTAGAGTTGAAGAAAAAAACAGTTTTATTATTAGTTATGCCCTAAAATCCCTCTTAATATGGGTCATTGTCACATGCGGTGCCAGATGTCTAATGGGAGTGCGGCAATTTTAATCTAAATAAACGCATTCGGCTTATTTATTTAGGTTGTTCTAAATATTATTTTAATGTTAATTAGACAAATGGTATAGGCACATAGTAAATTACGTAGATAAATTTTAGGGTTCCGTAGATCCGTTGTAAAAACGTGATTCTTCTAGGATCATCTATACAGATAAATAAAATTGAAGTGACTGTTTGTAATGTCAAAATAACAGCTTTTTACTAAATGCATATGAAAGTTTATACGGTACAATTAATAAAAAAAAAATTGTAATTTTTTGTCTGTCTGTCTATCTGTCTGTCCACTGTCACTAGAAATCATAATATATTTGAGCTTTTTAAAATCTGTATTAGTGAGTGAATTAGGAAGCTACACTAGTAATAGGTTTCCTTTTTTTTTTTTTTTTTTATTGTCGGGAAATGCATTTACGCATACCACCTGATCCCCCAGGTGGTGATGTGGGGCTCACCGGCTAGAAGAGCCGGTACTACCCACTAAAACCCGACATCCCTTCCCCCCGCCTTAGTGGGACGCCGCAGGATCGCTTGCGCATAACTACTACGGCGCCCCGGCGGCAGGTCTGCCTAAATACTAGGCAGACCACCAAACCAATGGGGCTGCTCCACAGTCAACTCTGCTACGTCAGAGAGGTACCCGGAGCAGCCCCATAAAACCAAAACACCGCCCACCGAAGTGGGCCACCTCCAATCGGCTGCAGAGGACAGGGAGAGCCGCAACGAAACACCGACACTCCTCTTCCCCTGCAGCCCCACCGCGTCCGCCATCAAACGGTGGCGGCCCCGTCTAGGCCGCGGAAGGTAGGGAGAACGCCGCACCGAAATACCGGCACTCCTCTCCCGCCGCGGCCTACCCCTCCGCCGAATGCGGGCCTGCGAACACAGTCCCGCAACCGGCACTCATCATCCGGTTGTGGGACCAAGCGGTCCCACCACCGGTGACCGCAACGTCTTCGGCTCGAGGCCTAGACGAGCGGCCCCATCCAAGCCATTTGGTCCGTGCCGGATTTCTCCGGTACCACCCGCCCCTCTAAGCGGGTGGCATGCCCCTATCCGCCACCTGGGGACGCGCCCGGTAGGAGTTGGCTTCTCCCCCGGGAGTAATAGGTTTCCTAAACCAACTTAAACAATAAACATCTTAATCATATAAGTACTTTATGAGTCTGATTTCTATTAACGTAAGCTTTAAAAATCACTTAAAATAAAACCAAAGCTTATGATCAGAACCTCCTCCTTTTTTTGAAGCTTTTTAAATTTTAAAGCATAGACAAAAATCTGTGACATTCATAGTCTGAATTAATAAAAAAAGTATAAGATCTTTTTACAAGAAAAAAGAATATAACTCACAAATAAGTACACAAATTATTATAAACACAACTAGATATAGAGTCTGGGATCGACGAAATATTTTAATTTCGCCATACCATCGTCTTGTCATCTCTCATTTCTTATATCTGGCGTTCGTCCAGAAAATATTTGTCATTAGTATCGGATTGGAACTATTAATAGGTATTTCACGTTCTTTACAAGTTTTTGCACGTGGTTTAGTTCGCTGTTTTCAATTGAGTTGCGGAATTTATTTTGATTCACGCTCATTGTGCTGCGCACCCAGAGGTTTAGTTATTGAGTCTTTCTGTATAGTAAGAATCATTAACAGCCCGGAGTTGGGAGTGTAGCGGTGTTTCACCCCCATGCCTCGGAGAGCACGTAAAGCCGTCGGTCCTGCGCCTTAAAATCTCACTGGTCGTGTCGAGCGGTCGTCCCACCGGAGTATGAGAGTGACAGGAATAGAGAGTGCACGTTGTGTCTGCGCGTACACTTGTGCACTATAATATCTCCTACGCAGTTGGCTAGTCCCAATGAGAGTGGCCGCCGTGGCCGGAATCGGTCAGTAGAACATCATTGGTTTTTTCGTAGTTACTAATTAGCTAGCTTATATACTGTCTTAAAACACGAATATTTGGCTGTTATAAATGATACAACGTCAACATCAAAACGTTTCAAATGACGTCTAAAGTATAAGTCTCTCCCTGTTTGCTGTAAAGTATTCAAAACGTCAGGAACAAAATCTCTTCTTATAACGAGGCAAAGCTTTTTTGTTTGTACGCGCTAATCTCAGGAACTACTAATCCGATTTGAAAACTTCTTTTTGCAATAGATTGACCGCTTATTTAGGAAGGTCATATAGGCTATTATTATTATATCATCGTGCTACTACTCAAGGCAGCAGAGCGGTAATCTATACTAATATTATAAAGAGGTAAAGTTTGTGAGTTTGTGACGTTGTAGGGGGTAATCTGGGGATCTACTGAACCGATTTAGATGAAATTTGGTAAGAAAATGGAGTAGAATCACTTCGAATTTAAATCAGTATTGTAAATTGATAAATTATACAATATGGCTACGTCATATTTAGATACATTTTTGCTTTACAACTTTTTATAGGCATATTTTTTTTATAATTGATAAAGAATATTGTACTCAATTGATATAAACATAAAGCATTGATTGGATTAATTCAAATAACATCATAACTAACAACTAATCAGCTATTTGTACTAAGTTGTCGCCAACGTCCATACCACGTTGAATACACCGGTTCTCGTCTGATCACCGAAGTTAAGCAACATCGGGCGCGGTTAGTACTTGGATGGGTGACCGCCTGGGAACACCGCGTGACGTTGGCTTTTTTGTTGTTTTTTTTTTAATTTTTTGATCGATATTTTTACTTATTTAAAGTTTTTTTTATTAACAATAAAGAAAATTACAAACATACTTCATAATTTTTTTAATTAAATATTTATTAATAACTAGCAATGCCCGCGGCTCCGCCCGCTTTCAGATGATCAAAAACCCTCAAAAAATAAAAAATATTAGGTTTTACATATTAGTATACTCTTACAATGCAGTTTTTGCATTTTTCTCGGAAATTATATATTTTCCCGCGGTAAAAAGTATCCTATATGTTGACCCGGATAACCAGCTATCACCATAATAAATTTTATCAAAATCCCTTCTGTGTTTTTTCTGTGATGCGGTAAAAGACAGACAGACAGACAGACAAAAATTCTAAAAACTATAGATTCGGCCTCTGTATCGATAATAATGTCTATTTCAATAAGACTTTCCAAAAAAAAATTAATGTATACAAATTCGGCTTAGTTATAATGTTATTATATATATATATATATATATATATATATATATATATATATATATATATTTAGATCCATCATTCATAATAAAATTTATCAATTCTTTGAATGTTTTCTTCAATAAAATGCGAGTTGATATTTAAAAAGAAGTTGAGAAGCTTATTGAACAAAGTTAAATATAGACTGTGTTGAAATCAATTCTGCTGTTTGATTAAAACTAATTTATACATTTCATTTAGCCAGTAACATAGTATTTAAACAAACCCCAAATAAAAATCAGTTTAGCATTATTTGGATATTCACTCTTTAACTAAAAATATTTTTCATAAAATGGACAAAATAAAAAAAACGAAAGTTTGACGTTTTACAACGAATTTGAAATCGATACGACATGACAGTTAGAATTAGTTTAAAATCGATTTTCAAGTAATGAAACTAATAAAAGGTTGTTAAAAATAACAAACTAACATACAAACTATCGTATTTATAATATTAGTAAGAATTTAGTTTACGTAAGATACACATCGCGTACCTATAAAAGGACGCACAAGCGATCTCGTAAATCCCGCAGTTCTAATATTGACGATACCAGAATTTATTGCTTGTATTTGAGCATTGGACATATAAATCGGGGGCCGAAGGCGCATAGCTGAGCTTTTCTGCCCAACCTATCTATCAAGTGAATAAGTACCAAAATGATAATGAAAGACTGATTGAAATAGAACTTTAGCTGTAAATAGCAGTCAAATTAAATTAAAAAAATCGTGTGTGTACCTAGTTACGTACGCATATAAGAAGTTATGCTTCTTTGGCGTAACAGATTAAAAATAGGTAAAGATTTCATGCTGTATGTCACAACCCTAACTAAAAGGAATGCAGCTAACTTCATCATGTCGCTTTCAGCTAACTTCATCATCATCATCAATCAACATCATTATCATTCATACTCTCGTATTTTTTTCCAAACTTGGCAAAAGAAGTATCAAGAATATGAAAAGTATATTTTATGTAAAAACTATCTCCTCGAGAACTTTTGGTAAAGATCACATTGTAAAAGATAAGTACTGTGTACACAATTTACTTTTATTTATTCGGTTTCAAATTTTATTCTGAAAATTTGTTACTCTGTGTATATTATTATGTATAAATAAATAAAAATATAAATAAATAAATATTTTTGACACCACTACAGTACCTACCTACGCATATATATACCTAGATGAGAAATAAATGTAGGCAAAATAGACTTAAAGATAAATACATTCACAATTAATAAAGAAATCAACAAAATCGAGTCTCAACCCGAATTAAAATAATCCAATCGAATTGAAAACTTCCCATTTCAAAATCGATTTGAAAAATTAACCTACATAACTACGCGTTTATAAACACATTCACATTCACAATACTATTTTAATTTAAATAGTATTAGCAAATACAAATTTTCGATACAAATGTAGTTACAGAGAGAGCCGCAAATTTTCACATGAACCAAATGTACAAAGCGGTACACTCGTAATCTCATTTCAGCGCGTGCCAACTTGCAAAACAGTTGTAACGGCGTTGCTTTAAGCCCGACAAAGTGACCTGAGAATATTTTTATTTTACTAGAAGGACAGGAAAAAGCTTTAGAAAGCTTTATTTAGAAGCTTATAGATTGAATGTACATATATTATTTTACTTTTTCTAAGAATATTAAAAAAAAAATATTGGGCAAGTGCGATCACGAAGTTACGACTTGAAAAGCGTAAAACTCAGCCACCATTGGCTTAAAAAAATGGCCTTAGAAATAAATATGTATCAAAATTTTTAAGACCTATCCAGAAATTTAAGAGGTTTTTTTTTCACTTTCTGTATATTATCGATGTCAGTAATATTGCTTCGATAGTCTTCGAGTAATGACTATGATGTACAGGCAGAGATGAGCATGATAAAATTATACGGGTTCCATTGTTGTCTTTCGGCTACGGAACCCTAAAAATGAATGTATATGCATTTATTGACCAATGGTCCTGGGTTAGAGTCCCGTCAGGCCAAGTTTGTTATTCAGTCTTTATTTAAGGAAAGTCTCAGTAACAGCTAGAAGTTGGGAAGTTGGCGGTGTTACACACTCGTGCCTCGAAGAGCACGTAAAGCCGTCGGTCCGGCGCCTGTCGAGTAATCGTCCCACCGGAGTATGAGAGTGACAGGAATAGAGAATGCACTTGTGTCTGCGCGTGCACTTGTGCACTATAATATCTCCTGCGCAGTTGGCTAGTCTCAGTTAGATTGGTCGCCGTGGCCCAAATCAGTCAGGAGGTCATCATTGATCATCATATTAAGATATAATATCCTAATTAGCATTTACTCTAATCTATACTTAAAATTATAAATGTAAAAGTGTGTTTGTTTATTCGTTTGTTTGTCTTTCTTTCACATCGAATCGGCTCGGCGGATTGGCGTGAATTTTTGTGAGAAGATAGTTGGAGGGCTGGAGAGTGAAATAGGCTACTTTTTACTACGTAAGATTATCTCATTCCCACGGGAAAACACGTTATAATACAACCCAAAAAAATAATTATGATCAGAATTACTTAAAACTTGGTATTAATACTCTTCAATACAATTAATTAAATTTATAAGTGTTTTAGCATTTTTCGAAATTCATCTAATAAGGAGGTAAAATAGCGGATGAAAGTTTGTATGAAACCTACCTTTTTAGAGTTTTTTTTTGTAGTTTTAGCCCGAGCGAAGCTGCGGGTTCTGCTCGTATTCATATTATTAGAACTACCAAAATTTTTTTGTCAAAATGACATTCCATAATGATGTATTTGTCTATGACAGTGCAGTACTACTTAAATGAGCAGTGAGATAACCATGCCAAGCCTTTTTAATTTTGGACAAGGCTCGGTTTCACACTATTGATTTTTTAATTTTAAAAGGATTTATTGAACTTTAACTGATTATAAAATGTTTAACTATTTTTCGGTTAATTTAAATATTTTTTATGTCTTTATATTATAGCAAAATTGTAACTGCGCTTAAATTAATACATCGAAATTTATTTTATAAATCTTACTAATATTATAAACGTGAAAGTGTAAAAGGATGTTTGGATGTTTGTTACTCAATCACGATAGAACGGGTAAACGGATCTGGATGAAATGTGGCACAGAGATAGATTATAGTCTGGAATAGCACATAGGTTACTTTTTATCCTGAAAAAAATGTACGGTTCCCGTAGGACAGATTAGTTTTCATTTTTCTAGAGGCGAACTCGAGCGAAGCGAGGGTAAGCCAGTATATTATATTTTAAGGGTCCTCATATCAATAAAAAAAAACTTTTTTTTGTTAAGAAATGATAATTATTTTGCTATATTGATAAATATATGCCTACATAAAGTCATATGAGGAACTTTGCGTCCCTAGATTCATCTTCAGAATGCAATCCATTTCTATGCTAATTTTATTGAGATTATTGAAACAGCAAGTTGTAAAATGCGTAATAAACACACTATAGCATTTTATATTGGTAAGGATGGAAATAGTTCTATAGGATAAGATTTAAAATCCTCTTGTCCGGTTTCGGCCACGACGCGACTACCAAACTTAATGAGACAATAGTCCATTCGCGTTAAGAATAGTGAGTCATCAAGTGCAACGACAGGTAAAGGTATATAAAGTGGGAGTAAAAATTCGATTCAAATTCAATATTTCAAAAGATTAAGTTTAATGGTTAGAAATCAACTTAATTACCTTACTTATCTCAAACCTTGATTTGAGATGATAATAAAATTATTTTGATTTGAGATAGTTAATAAACTTTATTATCTCAAATCAAAATAAAGTCATCATATAATGATAATGACTTTATTTTGATTTGAGATAATTAATGAACATAATATTTAGTCTGCCTTCAACTGGTCATTGTGAAATATGACTTTATAAATTTATGCAATCTAATTGGTCGGAGGGCGTGGCTAGACCGGCAGACATCGATGACTCACTATTTTCTTAATGCGAATGAACTATAGTCATCTGGGCGGAAGATATTATACTGCACAAGCATGACACACATACTGTGTATATTACACACGCAATTCTTTTCACTTTTAAGCTCCGGAATGAGAATTAGACAAGACCAGTAAGAAATCAGGCGCAGTGGTTTTACGTGGTGTGGCACGGGACAGAATACGCATGAGACTTCAAACGGGACTCGAACCCAGGATTTTCGAATCTATATGTACAGATCCGGAGATCCGGATGTTTACGGATCGGGCTAACTATTAGTGAGTAGATTCACGGCAGTCAACATAGTTTACTGATATCATTATAGATATACATAACTTAAAACATAATCTTTGACACATATGACAAAGGAATAAATACGTAATATTTCAAATTTCCAAATAATAAAATTCAAATAAAACAAATAGCAATTAAAACACCCCAACAAACTAAACAAGCGATTAGAAGAGTTATTCGCGTTACAGAAATAATTTAACGACCCAATATGTAGGGTAAAGTCATTTCCTCTATTTTAATTGTCGGTTAAACACATAATTTAGGATTTCCTTGAACTATTTATGGACATTTGATATGAACTGTACATTTGTATAAAGAATTCAAGATATGTGTTGAAATCGTTTATTGTAGATTCATTCATTACTAGACATTTTAAATAAAACTATCTTTTCGGATTTTTTCGCCGATTTATTTCGATTTTTGGTTCCCGACGTTTGGCATGCTTTACAGCAATCATGGTCACGAGTGAGATTGTTGAGATGTCAAATATTCGCGTAAATCCAATAAAGTATTATTGGTCAAGTAGACTTTATAACGCAAATGTTTTACATTTTAAAGTATATTTCATTTGAAGAAATTTTGTATATGTACATAACAGAGCGACATGGTCGTTTCGACGACAAAGTTCTTAAATAAAGAGAGAAAAAACTATCTTTTCCCTGTTTCTGACGTTTCGACTGCTTTACAGCAAACATATTCCTGGGAGTCTCAAAGGGAGTTTAAAATGTACAATTGTGGTTTAAAATCCATATATTTATTAATTAAAGTTTCACCAAAGTTAATGCAAATACACCGACATACTAATATGGCGTAAAAATTCATACCTTAGGCAAATAAATAAACATATTATGTAAATTTAAAAGTTGCATAAAGATCTATAAGCCAGCCATTATTTACTAGAATACACCTAGTCCCTTTACACTACACACTTTTCACCATGGTAATATATAATGTCAACTGTCTTCATTAGAAACAAATAGCATGCCATATTTGTATACAAGTATTGACTAACATTTCATAGTGTAATAACAATTTTTTATACCTTCTGCAATTATCTAATAAAATAAAAAATAAAACAATTTCCTTTACCAGAATAACGATGTATGTCACGTTTGAGTGACGTACAAACATACGCAACACACGACACGTGCGCTCATAATTTTCTCCCCTCACTTGGGGCGAGGGCGTAGTCGATTATGTCTCAATACACACTTTTATATGAGAACTTCCTATTGATTTTGTTTTATGTTGACATCTGGACTAGGCTAAAACAATAAGGAGAAAATTACTTTCAAATCCCCATGATAAATTTTATTATATTATAGTTTGTTACACGTCTAAACATTCATATAAGCGTTAATCCGCCATTGATGCGGATTTGTTTATTTTTATGGTTTTCTTTGTTTTTGTATACTAAAATGTATACATATAATAAAATTCTAACTTAGTCGAATCTGTACACCAAATATTTTTTGGAAAATCTTATGCAAATAGTCATTATTATCGATTCAGAGGCCGAATCTATAGTTTTTAAAATTTTTGTCTTTCTGTCTGTCTGGGAACGCATCACGAAAAATCATTGGATATATTTTGATGAAATTTGGTATAATAATAGGTTATCCGGGTCAACATATAGAATCCTTTTTACTGCGGGAAAATATATCTAATAATAATATACATATATATACTTTAAAATATATTTTCTAATACCTTAAACTAGACGAAAACATTAAGATATATGGAAGTTAATTTATAAGGAAATAAAAACTTAAAAAAATAAATAAAACCGACTTCCAGGCACTAAAATGTAAAAAATAACTAAACGGGGATTTTCATTTAGAATAGATACCTAATCAGATATTTTCGAAGTCGGTGCCAGCCGACGCATAGGAAATCTAATATATTTTGATACGTAAAATACATAATACATATATACCTATTAGATATTCATATCTTAAAATATTGTCCGCTGGCACCGACTTCGAAAATATCTGGTATCTATTCTAAATGAAAACCCCCGTTTAGTTATTTTTTACATTTTAGTGCCTGGAAGTCAGTTTTTTTTAAGTTTTTATTTTCATATTTTTAGTGTAGACGTAATAAGCAAGTAATTTGTAGGAAGAAAGTTTATAATAACATATTCGATTAAACAATTTGTTTAAAAAAATATTTAGGTATTGTTGATTTTTTTAAAAACCGTTCGACCGATTTCGATAAAATTTATTTGGGACCACCTGGGAAGTACGTAGTACCCCTTCAAACAAAACAAAAAAATTCCAAATCGGTTCAGGCGTCTTCGAGTAATCGGTGAACATACATAAAAAAAAAGATTTCGACAAATTGAGAACCACCTCGTTTTTGGAAGTCGGTTAAAAAAATATTACCTAGAAAACACAGGTATTTAAATGTATATAAATAAAAATGAATGTTAATGTTTGTCCCCCATATGTTCCTAACCCATTGATTCGATTGTTATTAAACTCTGATGGGTTATTCTGTATATACCTACGAAGGTTTCTGGCACAAAACAAAATTCTTTGAACGCTTTTTTGCGTTCCTAAACCATTCAAACTCAGGGACGCACTCAAGCGAAGCGGAATAAAATAAAATACAAGCTTTCAACTAAAGGTATGTAATATATGACTCTCTTATACATCTATATGTCTAAATCAAATGAGACAAGGGTTCTTAGATAGCCATTGATGATTTTCACTATCATCCTGCCTTCAATATTAGTTAGCTCAATGGCATCAAATTACTACAGTGTCACTCAGATTTCACATACAATTATTATAAGTTGGGTAAGATTTAGTCATATAGAAAAAAAGCTAGTAAAATCTTGCCGAAAATTAAGGAAGCGTACTTTCTTAGTAACAACAAACTCACATATTTACAAGTTTTTTGGATTCCATGGAAATGATTTATTTTGTATACAATATGTATAATGCTTAGAAATAAAATTTTTAGTTTTCTAATATCTACATATTATGTTAGATCTAGAATGTCATCTAGTCTTTGTCTCCAACAGGGATAGCATAATGACAGTTTTGCTATTTAATGACTTGAAGACGTTACTTAATCTGGATACTTTTTACCTATGCATATAATAAAATTGTAACTAAGTCGAATCTGTACATTAAATATTTTTTGGAAAATCTTATTGAAATAAACATTATTATCGATACAGAGGCCGAATCTATAGTTTTTAGAATTTTTGTCTGTCTGTCTGTTACCGCATCATAGAAAAACTACTGGAGGGATTTTGATGAAGTTTGATATGATAATAGCTGATTACCCGGGTCAACATATAGGATACTTTAAACCGCGGGAAAATATATCATTTCTGAGAAAAAATATAAAAACCGCAATGAAATAGTATACTAATATGTAAAAACCTAAGAATTTGGTTTTTGGCCATCTGAACGCGGGCGGAGCCGCGGGCAATGCTACTTTATAAATATATTAGACAAGTGGCCCATTATTAAGTATTATTTTCTTAAGTAACATGAATTTTATGCTTTAAATAAGGACATTACATGCTCACATTCGTAGTTTGTATGTACAAATACTTATATATTAAGTATATATTATAATATTTCATGTAGAAAAAATTATTAATTGATCATTAACTACTCGTACTAACAATTTTTAAACTAATATCTAATAATCTAGACCCTTTTTTCCATAAGTGTTGGTAGCTTAAAAACCTCAACCTATCAAAAACGTAATCAAAATTTTAGATAAGTTTATCATCATCCTCGGTAGTATAGTGGTAAGTATCCCCGCCTGTCACGCGGGAGACCGGGGTTCGATTCCCCGCCGGGGAGTAGTTTTTTTTTATATTTAAAATCATAATTTAAATATATTTTTAATATATAATATCTTAATTTAAATATAGTCAAATGAATAAAAACTACAAAAAGTTTAAGTTTTTGACAAAACATGTCAACATAATAGCTTGACGCTTGAAAAACGATGTTATTTTAGAAAATAATGGGTACATTAGTGATCTATATTTAAAATAATAGATGATAATGGCTCGTGTCGATTGTTCTATTTACGTATGTGCGGGCGCATCCGCTCTACAGTAAGGGCGGCTCAAATAATTTTGATCAAGTAGTTGCTTTAGATTTTGTATAACTAACTGTATATTTATTAAAAAATAATAATTAATGTGTTAAAAAATAAAACCTTTAATTATTTTGTATGAAAAATACATTTAGATATTCGATAGACTTAATCGTATTCATCCCTTTTTAAGGTCCCACTGCTGGGCAAGGGCCTTCCTTCAATGACGGGTCAAGTGCTAGTTTACGGACTTTACATGTCTATCGGCAACTTGCTAGGTTCTCTCAGACATGCAAGTTTTCTCATGATGTTTTCCTTCACCGTAAGAGACCAAGTAAGTACTAAACTAATCAGTGACAGTTTTAAAATTTAACAGCTTTGATCATTTAATAAAATGGTCAAAATCTCATTGATTCACAATATCACTGAATGTGCTTAGTGATATTATAATATACCTAACATTGTCCTGTGATATTGTAAGAAAAGCAGATGATTGACAAAACTCCGGGCAATTTTATAATTTATACGACTTTTACAATTTACCTGCGACATATAAAACGAATGAAATGGGTGCATTTGTGATGTTTGAAATAGAAAAGACAAAAATAGAAGCTATAACAAACAGTCTATAGTTTTTTGAATGTATTTCTAATGTAAGAGATTGTATTGTTAATTTTAGAATATATCGTAAAAAGTAAATATAATTTTTTTTTCATTGAACAAACACACTAACTAACTCATAAACTTTCGCACTATTAATATTAGTTAGACGAATTTAAAGACAATTTTCTTGAAACAGTTTTAAACAAAAAAGCAGACATTTAAATAAAAAAGCAATCTACCTAAATACCTCCACGCGATTTTTAGAAATAGGGTCTTGACAGACAGACAGACGAAAGGACAACGAAGAGATCCTATAAGGGTTTTCCTTTTGAGGTACGCAACCCTAGAAAACTTTTTAACAAAAAAATAAAAACCGACTTCAAACAAAAGCACTAAAAAGTAAAAAATAACTGATTGATAGTTTTCATTTACTATACATACCTAATCAAATATTTTCGAAGTCGGTGTGCTTTGCTATGTATGGGCTGGCACCGATTTCGAAAATATTTGATTAGGTATGTATTTAATAGGTAGGCTTTAATTACTTAGCCAAAGCACACCGACTTCTAAAATATTTGATTAGGTATGTACAGTAAATGAATACTACCAATCAGTTATTTTTTACTTTTTAGTGCTTTTGTTTGAAGTCGGTTTTCATTTTTTTGTTAAAAAGTTTTTATTTTTCCCTTTTTAGTGTAGACAGTAGTAGCAAAGTAAGGATTCTAACGTGTTAGGCTTGTCAAATCAAACAAAATAAGCCCAAATTCAAAGTATCTACTATTAGCCGTTGAAGAGTTCCACCTATCCACCTTCTGGCCCTGCCATCAGATCAGGTCAACAACACTGAACCACTGTACTATCAACGGAAATAGAAAACTTGTAAAATTTCAAGTCAATATGACAATTAGAAGTAGGTTAAATTCATCATTAGTTGTTTTTCCACCCTTAGGGGTGGTATTTTTTTTTTGAAATTTAAATGGGACCAATCTGGAAGTATACCCTTTCAAACAAAACAAAAATTGTCCAAATCGGTTAATAAATGACGGAGTTCTGAAGTAACAAACATAAAAAAAAAAACATACAGTCGAATTGAGAACCTCCTCCTTTTTGAAGTCGGTTGAAAACCGGTAATGTGTACACACTTATGCTTCGAAGAGCATATTAAGCTATTGGTCCTGCGCCTTTTTTATTATTATGTTTTTCTTATTCTTTATATAAGTAACACGATATCTTTGCATTTTTTGTTAGCTTACTAAAATTAATTTCATTAATCGGCCTAACTTAGACACTTTCCCCTAAACTCTTTCAAACCTGACCAAGCCATATGCTCCATTCATCAATTATACTTTGGAGTCCAAACATACCTAATTTCAGCACGAGCCAATAATAAACTATAATCGAGCTAATTATTTACAATTTATCAACGTCCAGGTGTTCTTTAATAAAATGTAATAAAAACCTACCCTTATGGTCCCCTTGATTTGTTTTCCATAACATATGGTGTGTTGTTTTGGGGTTTTACGGTCAACTAGCGTAACTTAACGCCTTGTTTTTTCAACTAGTAACTTATACAAACAAATTCTTTTTTTGTATTGGAAATATATTTGAATATCTATTTTGAAAGTAAAATGCTTTTAAATAAGCTAGATATCTAGAAATAATAGTAACACGTAGGTCTGTATGTATATATGTAGCTATGTACCTATATACATTGTACCATATTAATAAACGTTTTCAATTTCATTAGATACTAATTTTTGCCCGTTGTTCCACTCGAGAATATAATAAATATAATATGAATATAGGTTTTGTGAAAAAAATTAATCTATATGTCAAACCCGAATACAAAATAAAAGTAAGTATTAATATTCTGAATTTTACGTAAGCGTTCTTCTGCACGCTGTAACTGAACAACAATCACAGCGTGAAGAAGATGATTATGTGATTACATATTGACTCATTCACTAACATTCGCTTTTCCCATCTATACAGATAAACAAAATTGAAGTGTCCGTTTGTAATGTCAAAATAACAGCTTTTTACTAAATGTATATGAAATTATGTATATACGGTACTTACATGAAAAACACAACTTTAAAGTTTTTGGTCTGTCTGTCTATCTGTTTGTTCCGCTTAATCTCGGAAACGACTGGACCAATTTTAATAGGACTTTCACTGGCTGATAGCTGATGTTATAAAGAGTAACTTATGCTACTTTTATTTCAGAAAAATAATTAGGGTTCTGCTCAAAAAAATAAAACGTACCCAGGAACGCACTGAGCGTAGCGAGGGTACCTAAGTCGCTATTTTATAAAATTAGTATAACTAATTCTTTAATATAATTTTTCATAGTCTGTTTAAAAGAGAAATGCAGACATTTCAAATAGACACTGTTTCAATAGAAAAGTAATCTGGAAGGAATTTCTAAAATAAATGGCTCAATTCTCTATAGTATCTATACAATAAGGTCTTAGATTTTTGTTTGAGATGGAGTTATTAAGACGTAGAATACGTGTATTATCTTGTACTGATGACTAACTTCATTTATTTTAGACCGACTCTTAAGAAAGTGGGTGCTCAATTTAAGTGTATGTATGTATTTTGTATAATATGTTACATTTATATTATATATTTTTATACAAAATCTCCACTCTATGAGTAAAATAATTAATTTTAAAGTGCTTTTGAAGTCGTTATAGCTTATTAGTCAAAAAAGAAATTCGACTATAATCGAACCAGCGATGTATTGCCTCGACAGCAAACCATGAATATACCAGACGTACGAAACCCGAGATCGTGTATTACACGATAATTCAATGCTTATAAATCTTAATAGACCAGGGTAGAAGCCTTTAAAAATAATAAAAAGTGAAAAATAATAATAATAGTAGGATGCAACCCATTAGAAAAGGAGGGGAATATTATAAAAATGAAAGGAAAAATAATTTACGGGCGATCTGAGGTCGGGAAGGGGGTGGGGGGAGCTTTTAAGGGTAAAAAACGGTTTTTCTCGATTTCCGGCAAAACTAAAAGTCCTATCGAAAAAAATCAAATGGCAAAGTTGTAGGTAATAAAAAGATCTAAAACTTTAGTATTTACACTTTTTTCACATAACCTCAAAATTTTTGTGAAAAATTCAAAAAACCAAGTTTTTGGTTTTTTATTTTTATCTTTTACAAAAATGTTTTTCTTTTAACGAAATTTGGTGAAAACTTACCTTTTTATGTTCCAAATACGCTGTAATTTATTTGCTTAAAAATATTTATTTTTTCACCTTATTTTGAATTAATATCGAAAAACACCAATTTTCACCCTAATTTTCAATCGAAAATTCACCCGTCAAAATATCAGCTTTTTTCAAAAAGTTGGTGTGTTTTCTGTTCGTTGAAATCTCTACTTTTTTTAGTAAATCTTCTGAGAAAATGCAAAAAACAAAAAACCTTTTTTATTTCATACACTTGCTTATCATCTGCCATGTATAGTATAGATTTTTAATATATTTATAATATATTTTTTTATACATTTTGACATTTATTTCTTTAATAAAAAATTTTCATGGGGGTATACTCACGATAAAATAGTGAAGGAATTATTAATTCGATTTTGTCTTTTCAGATTATCAGTATGGATGAATCTGTTTGTATCATCTGCAATAAGGCATATATATATATAAGTATGTACCTATGTTAATTAATAAAGAAAAAAGCATAAAATTAATTACTAAGTGTCACTTCAATTTAAGGAGCGGCATTTAATTCGAAATGCAACGGAGGATGGAATATCTCACAAGACGTCGTCGGGACAACTTTAGTCCACTTTAGGATAACGACGCTCTTAGTTGACGTTATTTTTTTCATTTTTAAACTAGCTTTTGCTTGCGTTTACACTTGTATTGTGATTTGTTGGTTTTAATGAAGAAATTGTGAGTTACATTACGAGTTATTTACATTTATTTCAATAAATTATTTTATGAATTGACATCTAAAATAAAATTCTAATTAAGTCGAATCTGTAGATTTAATATTTTTTTGGAAAATCTTATTGAAATAGTCATTATTATCGGTACAGTGACCGATTTCGGCCACGGCGGCCAATTTCGCTGAGATTAGCCAACTAACCGCACAGGAGATAATATAGTGTGCAAGTGTTCGCGCAGATACAAGTGCGCTCTCTATTCCTGTTACCTACTTTCAAATTTCGATGCGACAATAATGCGAAACAACCGATAAGAGATTAGACGCAGGTCCGATGACTTTACGTACTCTACGATGCAAGGCGGTAACACCGTCAACTTCCCAATTCCGGGCTACTACTGGAACTTATTTAGCAGAAAGAATCAATAGCTAAACTTGGCCCGATCCGGAACTTGAACCCAGAACCTCCGGATAGTAATACATATATACAAAGATTATTTAAATATACAAACTGGCCTTACTAATCGACTTCTAAAATTTTATTAAGTGAACAAGTGACACTTATAAAAGCTTTCAAACAGTTAAATTTTAACACAGTACTAAGCTTAAGTAAATAAATAAAAAATCAATAGAAAGTATTTCAAAACAAATGTAACGAATCGTTCTTTGTTATTGTAGCGAAAGCTCTTTTAAATCATTGCAATTTAAAGCTCATTAAGAGTGCGTACTTTCTAACGCCTAAAATACTGTCAGGTATCAAAGAAACAACGTCATGTAATTTTTAACTAACTATTATACACTAGTAACTCGCCATTGCTTCGGTTAGACGCTTCTCTATAAAACTTTTAGCGTCTCGAAGTAATTTTTTGCGTCTTAATATAGGTAAACTACTAAGCAAGACAAGAACTAAACTATCCCACGGGAACCGTACACATTTTTCGGGATGAAAAGTAGTCTATGTGCTAAGCTAGACTATAATCTAGGTCTGTGCCAAATTTAATTCAGATCCGTTCAGCCGTTCTGGCGTGATTGAGAAACAAACATCCAATCATCCAAACTCATAAACTTTTACATTTATAAAAAGTAAGATAATGTTTTATGAGGTCCACTTAATAGATTTCTTTGTAAGTCTTTTGGCCGATTTCACCAACGTCACCTAAGTTTAAGGTATCCCCTAAGCATGGTTAGGGGGCTGTTAGGGGACAGTTTCTGTTTCACCTACAGTTAGGGGTCACCTAAATGTTAAAATGCTACCTAAATATAGGTACTAGAAATACGGGCTCTAACGATGGTAAAACGAAATTTAATTTAGGGGCTAGTTTAGGGGAGCTTTTAAGCTAGGGATCCCATACATAGGGTGTAGCTTATGGGATATTGGTCAAAACGGGCATTTTTCTTACGAGTTTTTTATATTAAAAAAATAAACTAACAAATCAAAAACGATCCCCATTTATGATATAAAGTAAGGATAGTACTTAATTATAATACTGTCCTGGATGCCAAAAATAATCATATTATCTCATACTAAAGAATTATAAAGACGGAGTCCACCAAAATAAATGTCAAAGTTAAAAGTAGTAGCGTCATTTGCTCTTTATGCTACTATTCTCGATTTTGCCATACAGATTGCTGAATACAGATTAATTTCTTTATTATTTATTATAAGAATAATGGGAATATATTAGATAAGTTAAAATACAATTATTAGAAATAAAATATGAATAATAAAAAAATATAACTATAACCTATTCTTTTGTATTTTTTAAGCTTCAGCTTCCCCTTGAAAGATAGATACTTTAATATTAGCTTATTTTTTTTATTATCATAGAATTCGTTAGTTATTTTTATTTATTAACATTTATTTACTTATCACTCATTATACAAATTATCATTGTATTTTAAAACATTATTGTTTGATTTTATGTTTAGTTCTATGACACTGTCTATATTATTCCTTAGTCTAGGGGTAGGTATTATGAACTACCTCGTGTCTTCTCTTAAGAAGAATACCAGGTAGCAAAGATTAGCCGTCCAATGGTTTTCCCGTGATGCGGTCACAGACAGAAAGATAATAATTCTAAAATCTATAGATTCGGCCTCTATATCGATAATAATGGCTATTTCAATAAAAAAATCCAAAAAAATATTAGTAGATACATATTAATATAGTACAAATTCGACTCAGAATTTTATTATATGTAGATACCTATAGATTACATAATTACATAATTGTAAGGATAGCAAAACTTGCCGGTATAAGTCTAAGTTTATATCTATACTTGAATTAGGCAGAATCGTGGTAAGCACGCCCGTTTTTGGACTTGGAATAGTTTTAATAATAATAATTTCACTATAAGAACTTGGTTATAACTGATATATATGTACTTACAATGAATCATGCTGTTACATGTTAGTAATTTAAACGTTTGTTATAACAGCGTAATAAATCAAAATAATAACTTTATGTCAAAGGCGGTCTCAACATATAATTATGATTATATTATATTTCTTACATACAACCTTATTGGTAAAAATGCTATCAGATACGTTCTTTAACTTATAAGAGTCAGCTAGTAGATTCATATTTTTATATTTAGACTAGCGATTTATCCTCGATGTGCTTGGGTGCATACCTTTTGAATTTATATTATTATTATTATATAAATACAAAGGCAGTGGTAGCCCAGTGGTAATACCCATGGGAAACCGAGTGAAGCGGGTTCAAATCCCGGGTTTCGTACCTCTGATGATATCTTTATGTGCGGGTCGTTTCCAACCTGATTACCACTTGTCACGATTACGTTAAAGGAAAACATCGTGCATGTCTGAGAGAACCTAGCAAGTTTTCGAATGACATGTGAAGTCCGTCAACCCGCACTTAGCTAGCGTGGTGGACTATAGTCTGACCCCCATTATAGTAAAAGGAGGCCTGTGCCCAGCCATAGGATGTTAAAAAAAGGGATGAATACGAACCCAAGTAGCGCCAACTTTTGGCTTATTTCATTACTAACATAAGCATATATATTACTCCACCTTAAAATCTATCTAAATATTAAATTATATCAAAATCCGTCCAGCATTTCAGCGTGAATGAATAACAAACACACACACACACAAACACACATACAAACTTTCGTATTTAAAATAGCTATGTGATTTAAAAAATAAATTATATTTGCCTTTGAAATTTTAAATATAAATGTAACAATAATGCTGTATAGTTACATAAATCAAATGGCAATCAAACCACGTCTCACCATCCTTCAAAACTTAATGTAGTATTTTATAGTACGTTTAACAGTAAAGTGCTTCTGCAAATCTTTCTTTAGAAGAGTGATAAGAATATTTAATGTTTTTAAACCTTACTTAACTGACTGAGAAGAATAAAGAGGTAGCCTTTTTGTATGTATGTTTTTTATCATCCGTGATATCTTCGTCAAGTGTAAAACACAAATTTAAATGTTTTTTTTAATAGTAAAGTAATCAAAGGTGGTCTTATGTAAATTACACATAATCCGTCCTTAACAGCGAAATAATTTATACTTCTACGTATTTAATTTAATAATCATTAATTTTATTTTTTATATATTTATTTATTTTTACCTTTATTTTATTTAATAATTTATTTACATTTATTTTGTTAAATAAAGTAAATGTTATAATATACTATGTGCAATAAAGAATAACGTATGATTTATTTTGAATCTACGAAATCAAATCAATTAGTACATAGTATATTAATTAATGCATAATAGAACCCGCAACCTTTGACGTAGAAAGCGATGCCAACCACACCACCAGACGACTTCCTTTATAAATAATGTATCTAAGAAAATGGAAAGCCATAGTGGAAAGCTCATAAATTAAATATACATTCATTTGAATACCTTTTCCGGCAGCTTGAGAGTAAACCGGAGACGGAAGGGGTATCGGAAAATAATCGATGTTTTGACAGTTGACGGGATGGAGGGAAAACTTTAAAATTTGAATTTTAACGCCTTTAAGCTTTTTTAGCAAAGAATTGAATTGAAATGAAATCAAACAGGTCTTAAAAAATGTAGAATACTTTATCAATATACTCGTATATAGATGGAGAAATAGAATAGATATAGAATTTTTTAAATACATATTTTGTATTTAGTCTATACAAATAATAAAATTCTTACTGAGTCGAATCTGTGCATTAAATTTTTTTTTGGAAAATCTTATTGAAATAGTTATTATTGTCGATAAATTGGAATTTTTGTCTGTCTGTCTTTCTGGGAAGGCATTACGAGAAAACCACTGGACAGATTTTGATGAAATTTGGTATGATTATAGCTGTTTATCCGGGTCAACATATGGGATACTTTTTACCGCAGAAAAATATCTCATCTTTGAGAAATCTATATTAATCATTAAAATGTAACTAGAGATGAACCCGAGCGCAGCGAGGATGAGTCGCTAGTCAATAATAAATTGACTATAACCTGTTATATATAAGCAGGTGACATTAAAGTAAAATATATTGTAAGCCGAAAAAAATATCTCTAACAATGTAAATTAATTTAAAGTTTTACTTAATTAGTAAATATAAAAAAAATATTAACAAAAATTATTGGATTAGATTGAGATAAAATAGCAGCAAATAATAGTTATAAATTAAAAAAAAAACTATTTTGTTCTTGTTTATGTGTAGTCACTAATATTTATAGACAACGTTTTTATAGAATCACTAGCACCTCGCTCTCACTTGGCTCGGGTTCGTCCCTACTGAAAAACAAAAACAATTCGATCCCACGGAAACCGTACATTTTGTCGGGATAAAAAGTAGCCTATATTCTATTCCAGACTATAATCTATCTCTGTGCCAATTTTTTCATTTCATTTTATTCTGATCCGTTTAGCCGTTCTGGCGCGATTGAATAACAAACATCCATCCAAACTTTCGCATTTATTATATTACTAGCAGCTCATCATCACCTTCGCTCGGATTCGGCTTTAGAAAGACAAAAACAAATCTATCCCACGGGAACCGTACTTCTTTCCAGGATAAAGAATACCATGTGTTATTCTAATGTATGAGCATTTTTTGTTTCATTAAAATCTATTCAGTAATTTTTACGTGAAAGAGTAACAAACATCCATACATCCTCACAAACTTTTACATTTATAATATTAGTATGGACGTAATAGGATTTTTCCAACCATAGTATTGACAGAACAAAAGAAATGTCTATTAGGTACATACAAAATAATCAAGAAAAGTATTATTATCAAGTAGTTTTTAGTGGAAAAAAAACAAAGACTGTGTATTCAGACCCTAACTCTCCAAGGCAGATGTTCAAAAACTTACAGGCGAAGTGTAGAGCGAAGCTCGCATAAATCTTCCGCACTTTACTATTGTCTGCTGAAATTATAATAGTTGAATTTGACTTAATTAAAAGATCGCGTCTCATTTTGTATAGGTATTTGTAAGAAAGCTCCTTTATAGAGTTGACTGGTATGTGATATTTAAATGGACTTTAAATAGGAGGTGGTCAATTCGAATGTTTTTTTTTGTTTATCTATGTAACTCGATACTTTTGCTACTTGTGAATCGATTTTCATAATTCTTTATTTAAGAATAGAAATTAAATAATTTTCAAGTATATAATCGCCTTTTTATAATACCTACTTCCTTAGATTTACGCAAATATTTTATATTTTAAATGAAACTATACAGCATCTACCTACACTGTATGTAACAACTATATAATAACTTTTGAAATATCTGTATATACTAATAATATGTAATATATAACTTACCCTAGCTTACTACTACAACTTTTAACTTACATATGTAATTGTATTTATTAATGAAAGTAGCCTAAGTTACTCCTTATAACATTAGCTATCTGCCAGTGAAAATACCATCAAAATCAGTCCAGCAGTTTCGGAGATTAACCGGAACAAAAAGACAGACAGACAAACATTTTAAAAATTATATTTTTCTTATAAATACCGTATATTACATATTATGTATGCATTTAGTAAAAGCTGTTATTTTAATATTACAAACAGACACTTCAGTTTTATTTATTTGTATAGATATCGCTATATGATATTATAGGTCATATAAAGTGCCTATAAAATGTAACAATATAATAAGCTAAATACTTCAATATATTTAAAACAATACACTTACATTTCATTACAATAAAACACATTTTTACGACGTAACTAGAATAACCAAATGAAAACAAGTAATTGTCAAAAGTGGCGCAAAGAGCAAAAAAGTGCCACCAAAAAGTACATTTCCCTCGATTTTTCGCACAAAAACCTATCGAACTAAAAACTCGAAGGATCCAAGCAAATGCACGCTGTATAAACGACTAAAACTCCTCTCTCGCAGTCAAGTAACGTTCAAAAGCCAGAGCGAAAAGCCGGCGCCCACTCACCTAGTGTGAGGTTTTAGTGGATAAGCTTATGGGAAATTATTTTAAAATGTTTATAGTATATATATATATATATATATATATATATATATATAAATATGTATATATGTATATATATATGTATATATGTATATATATATATATATATATATATTTATAAAATTTATAAAAAGTATATAGATTATCTTATACATATAGAAATCGGAGTGGGACGAGTTTTTTAATAGATAAAAACTATAATGAAAAAGAAATAAAAAGTGCGAGTCGGACTCGCACACTAAGGGTTCCGAACCATATTAATGTTAATATAGATTTCTCAGAGATAAGATATTTTCCTACAGTAAAAAGTATCCTATATGTTAATCCGGATAACCAGCTATCGTCATACCAAATTTCATCAAAATCTGTCCAGTAATTTTCTCGTGATGCGTTCCCAGATAGACACACAGACAGACAGATAAAATTCAAAAAACTATAGATTCGGCCTCTGTATCGATAATAATGACTATTTTAATAACATTTTCCAAATAATATTTAATGTCCAGATTCCACTCAGTTACAATTTTATTATTATTAAGTATAGATAGATTGAATAATAGCTTTTATCCGCTCCGTACATAACTCTAAACTCTCCTTTAAACACAAGACTGCCTTTGTTGTAACAAGCTACGTGCCTGATGGTGGGCATTGTTCTTTTGAGACCACGTGAAATTAGTGATGTTACTATTAAGGAACGCTTTACTTCCCTTTCGTTAGCTTTGACAAAGCTGTGGACATAATCAACGCTTTTGTAGCATGATGAAGTTATGTGACATAATTAGGAACTTTTTTTTAGAATAAAGCTTAGTTCACTAGATATGGTATTGCATGTATGTATGTATTCAGCCCTTTTTAACGTCCTACTGCTGTGCACGAGCCTGTCTTCAATACGACAGGGATCATAATAATAGAAAGTTAGTTACTATATAGAAAGCAGGCGAGAGAAGCCGGGGCAATGAGTATGCAAACTTAATTATTGTTTTTATCATTTTCCACGGTTAACAGTTTTGGTTTAAGACAGGGTCTCTTCATTAACAAATTAGTAATTAACGAAGCCCAAAACTTAGAGGCCCTCGTCTAACTCGGACCTTACTAAAATTTTAAAGGTTCTAATTATATAACCGTAGAATACGTAGCCTATGTTATATGAACGTGATGTTTTGGCCAGTAATTGACTGTGACTGTTTAACACGACTTAGATACGGGTTCGATTTTCGCAAGAAGTAAAGACGCTAAGATTTTAATAAAAGGGAAAGTACGTGAAAGTATATAGTAATGTGCTAAAATAGTTGTGTAAAAAAAAGTTATAACATTTTTCTGAAGAAACTTTAGCAAAAACGAGTCATAAGCACCATTTTTATTGTTAAACACTCTGTTAATATTTGAAAAAAAATATACAATCTAAAGGCAAAATAATTAATTATCGCATAATTTCGCAAAACTTAACATAAATGCAAATTCTTTTATGTAATGAGTTGTAAAAGTAAACGGTTTTAAACAAAAAGGTAACATAGAAATCTGAATAAAGCTCAAAGTACCTTTCCAACGGCGAACAGGATCTCAGAAATAAAAAATGGCATAAAAGTTTTTTCTAAGTTTATAAAACGACCAGCGGCATAATATCTCTTGAGTTTTTGCACCTCGCCTCCGGTTACGCATTGTCTACGATTGTCCCTACATTTTTCAAAAGCTTTTTAACTTATCGTACGGTTAAACACTCATTATCATTTTTATGACTGTCTTAATAATAGGGCTACAGTTTGTATGTGTGCGTTAAGGGTAACAACCCTTCACGCTAAAAGGCATGTAGGAATTTGGATGAAATTTAGTAGGTACACAAACAAAAACACACAGACACATACGAGTATGTAGGCTGTTAGACTCTAGAGATGGTAAATCGCTAATCTATACATACATATAATAAAATTCTGAGTCGAATTTGTACATTAAATATTTTGCGGAAAATCTTATTAATAATAAACATTATCGATACAAAAGCCCAATCTATACTTTTTAAATTTTCTGTCTGTATGTATGTCTGTGACCGCATCATGAGAAAATCACTGGACAGATTTCCTGGAACCGGGTCAACATATACGATACTTTTTACTATGGGTAAATATCTTATCTCTGAGAAATCGATACTTAAGGTTAAAACATAACTAGAGACGATTGTATAAAATAAAACAAATAACTT
This sequence comes from Brenthis ino, assembly GCA_921882275.1. Taxonomy (NCBI): domain Eukaryota; kingdom Metazoa; phylum Arthropoda; class Insecta; order Lepidoptera; family Nymphalidae; genus Brenthis; species Brenthis ino. The sequence continues at coordinate 16,857,593 of OV170225.1, forward strand.
ATAATAATAACACATGCGATAAAACTCACTTAAACAAAAGAATTTTATGTAGTTACAAAAAACCTATTTACATCAATCAATTTTAATAATTAAAATAAATACATATCTACCTGTTGTTGTAAGTTGTAATCAACAACGTTCAACAAAAATGCTGGGGCTACTTCCCCTACTGTCGTCGTCATCAAGATATTGTTACGTTTCGTGAGTAATTTTCAATCTGTAATTTATCTTCTAAGATATTCATTTTATTTAAATGGTTTAAAGGCCAGTTTTGATCTAAACTAAGTGCTTAAGTTGTCTAGCATATTTATTTATATAAGAATTAGGATACTATGTCAGTAAAAACACCTTCGCAAATAACGCATTATTTTAGACCCAATTTGAGAACCATAAAAATGGTTATTGTGAGTTATAGACATATGCTATAGCGGAATTTTTTGTAGTAATTTTTATACTTTTTCAATTTATTAGAACATTTTGTGATGCTGTCCGTAATACATAGTTTCCTCAGCGCACGCAAGTAAATCTTCGAGTCGGTAATTTTTTTCCGATTTTTTAATCTTCAACAATTATCATAATATTTCAGCCAATTTTCACAAAACCTTAATGAATTATACACATAAACCTTCCTCATAATTCACTTCGTTCATTTGTGAAAACCTTACGAAAATCTGTTCGGCACTTTTTGAGCACAAACAGACAGACAGACGCGGTGGGGGACTTTGTTTTATAATATGTATAGATAGGTAGTTAAGTTGTATAAAGATAACAAGAACATAACGTCCACATGTTTTTTTATACACATAAGTGTAATATTGCTTTGAAGTAAGTGCTATAAGTACTTTTTTATCAATATTAAATACTTAACTTACCTCCTTAAATATTGATTACCTATTAGTATAAGTACCTAGTAAAAAAATGATAAAAAATTTGAGAGCCGAACCCACGAACTCAGGCACAGTAGATTAGACTTTAGGCAATGTTTTCAACAGTTATACTTACACTAAACTTTTTTAAACTAAACGACTTCGAAATTAAATGTAATTATTTCACCGTAGGGGGTGGAATTTTTCTATAGATTTATTTAGGACCACCCTCGAGGTATAGCTACATATTCGTTATAAAAATTCACTATATATAAACATAATATCACGTACTATCTTTCTGTTGGTAATTTCATAATAACTTATATTCCACATACGCATTTTCCAAGAAGTACAACATTAGCATGAAATGCATGTTGCCACTGATTGCTAAATATCATTAGGAATCTATACATATAATAAAATTGTAACTGAGCCGAATCTGTACATTAAATGTTTTTTTGAAAATCTTATTGAAATAGACATTATTATGGATACAGAGGTCGAATCTATAGTTTTTAGATGTTTTGTCTGTCTGTTACCGCATCACAGAAAAACCACAGAAGGGATTTTGATGAAATCTGGTATGGTGATATCTGGTTATCCGGGTCAACATATAGGATACTTTTTACCGCGGTAAAATGTCTCATTTCTGAGAAAAAATACAAAAACTGCAATGTACCTGAAAGCGGGCGGAGCCGCGGGCAATGCTAGTATGATATAAATTAAAAAAAAACACCGTTAAAACGGGAAGAATGGAAGAATTATAACGGTAATAATTAGGCTAGACAACACAAGCTATAAAACTAAATGGTTTTGCGCAAAAATACTTTTAAAAACTATTAGACTCCCGCGTAGAATCATGCACATGTATGCAATAGATGACAAAATTTGAAGCTAATTTAGTTAAGGTAAAAGTTGTGCTTAGATATATGTATTTATAATACCGGTGTTAAAGCGATGTCAGAGTTTGGTCAGATGCCTGCATCGATGGTTACAGGTTCAAATTATGTATGTTTTATTTTACCAATTTAGAGGTTTTTATGGCAGACTAGTGGAAATATCGTATAAGCGGAAGATAATAGCGGAAAAGCGAAATCAAAACCACACCTATCCCACGGGAACCGTAGATTTTTCTTGGGATAAAAAGTCTAGATATTCTAGCTCTATAGGAATAGGCATTCTTAAAAGTAAAGTATATTCTTAAAAATTTTAAAATCAATTATGATAATTATTTTACTTTTTTTAAAATACTTATTTAAAACTTAATTTTTTGTTCTAATTATTATTATTAATGTTATAATTTAATCTAATCTATGGATACATATCCATAGATTAGATTAAATATCCACTTCCAAACTTCTCTATTAGTCCTATTAAAAAAAAGTTGTTTACAATTTTAGTAACTAAAAGAGTTACTAAAATTATTTTAATAACATTTTTTTATTTACATTTTTTATTGCAGAACGAAGGCTTTCCGACTCCCCCAAATAAAATAAATGAATTAGCTAATTTACGTATAGATCAAATAGGCACATTCTAAAAACACACTTATTTTTTTATTAAATTATATTTATCTACAATATTATTATGTTATTCTATAGCATACCTAATTAAAAAAAAACATTGCCAATTCGCCCGGCTTATTGCAACAATATAAGAAAAAAAAGAATTCTGCGCGTTGATTATTACAAGAAAGGAGGTTAAATTGGTATCAAAGCCTGACTGGGTTTTTGTTTTTTTTTTTACTTTGCTGATATTGTACCTAATTTACATATTAAAATACGTTGTTTCCATACATATTGGCTTTCCTTTAGTCAGATAGACGTATAGTGCTCTGATGTAGGATTTGTCTTTGGCTTGCTACTCTGAAGGCGTAAGTTCGATTCTCGTCTGATGCAAATTATGTGTATTTATATACTATTATCATTTTATCTAGTTAAAACAAAAGGTTATTGTTGGAAACTACAATGCTAGATGCAAAAAAATTACTCATTTATATTTGCACTAATAGAAATAGGTATGTATAGGCACAGTATGACAAGTAAGTACAATGTTTAATGATTTTAATACTATATGCATATACTACATATTTTGAGTTAAAACTAAGACAATAATGCAATTTCCCATGGCGTGCTGATTTTAAAAATTGACATGGCGAGTACTGGGTACAGGGTACTGGGTAACCGGTAAAAAGGTGTATGTGCAACGAAATTACTGAAGCATTTCAATATAACATTTAGTTAGCTCTCTAGTTATATTTCTTTATGAATAGAGAATAGAGAATTGACCTACAATAAGAAAAGTTAGTAAACAAACTGAGTTAATACTTAATACCATGCTTACTTGAAACAAAAGCTGAAGGACAACTATTATATTAATAAATCACAATTGTTCTGCAATTGTAAAAGCTTCAAAGAAAGAACACTGTATTCATCGATCCATACAAATTCATTTAAAAATAAACACGTGGCTAAACAAAAACGCGCCAACATTTTAATAATTGTGAAGCGAAATGCGTGCTGTCATTCTCGGTCATGACATGTGACTAGCTTCATTATAGTTCTATCTCTTTTGCACCTATACAATTCATTCAAACTGTATATAACCTTTCACTCACGCACTTCAGTTCCCATCTAACCGTCGTAAGGGAAGGTTATGTCGCGACGTTCAAGATCATCGTGATAACTTTCGTAAAAAAAAATAACATTTATTTGCGAAAGTATAACAGTGATAGTGTGGATACGTGTTAAACAGTTTCAAAGTGATTCTTGTGTAGTGAATTGTTGCTAATTTAATTGTCATTTGGATTTTTTACGGTTGGTTCTTTTTTATTATCATTGCGCGGCTTTTTTATGTCAGAACACAGAACATAAAATTAAATTATTTCAAAACTGTATAGTTTATAGACTAACTAAATATATTTTTATTACCTGTACAATTTAAAAAAGTACGGTATAAATAAACACCCGCATTTATCTTTGTCCCAAGGTTGTTGACAACAATCGATTTATTATTTTTACACATTTGTGTAAACTTCACGTTTATTTATGTCATCACAAAAAAAAATGGCGAATTTCAATGAATTTCAATGGACCACGTTCTCAGACATTTTTTTGCATGACATCGTAAGACTGTCTCGTCTGGATATTACAGTCTAGCTAGTTTTAATTTATTTTATATTCTAGAAATTCCCGTTTTGTAAAAACTTTTTAAGGGAGCAACGTGTTTTATTGTTGTGACTGCTCTGCTATAAGACATCAATTTACTTTATCGAAGTAGGTATGAACAATTCTCGCTAATCTACATAATATAACTTTGTGTTATAAATCTAACACTACATATAAAAGGGAAAAGTTTGTTTGTTTGTATGTAAGCTATAATGTCTCGAACAATTGCATCGATTTTGATATTTTATCGATATAGTTAACTCACAAAATTACTAGACTTGAATGAAAATAAATATACTATCCTAGCCACATTAATAAAATTATAAATATACTAGCCACATTAATAAAATAATAAATATACTAGCCACATTAATGTTATTTATAAGTTATTAAATAAGCGTTTTCATTATCACTAAATTGAACAAAACTATTTTAAAGTATAAACCTCAGGTAGAAGATACTGACAGGTAGACGTAAAACAATATATGGCGTCAACGGAACAACCTTTGTATTTTACAGTCCCAGTCGAATGTATTTTTTAATTATTTATTACCATTACTTAACCTTACTAATATAACAGGTAAAAGATGCTTATTTACTTCCAAGTAGTCATCTCGGGAATAACTAAACCGATTTTAATAAGTCTCAGAATAATTAGTAGGTACATTAGCTACTTGGGACTTTACTCAAGGTCACAATAGTCTATCTAAATACTAAATTTCATCTAAATCTGTTTAGGCATTTTCCCGATTGTTAATGAACATCAAGAGCGAATCCTCGCACTTAAAGTAGTATTTGGTGACCATCTACCATAGCAAACTTAAATTTTATATTAAACACAATGAATAAATATTTGTATTTCGACATAATATTATGCAATCCTTGAGGATGACATTGGGAGTACGGTTTAGTTGTACTTTTCCATGTCCTTCTTGATATGTGATGGATCATCGTGATAAGTAAATATTAAGTTATTTTTTTATAATACCCAAGAACTTAATGACAGTTGGTCGATTCTTCTTGTACATTTTGGTAAATAGTAGTATGTATATGTATATATTTCCAGTGTTTTATTTTGTATGGATCTATCAATCTTCTTATTTAATTACTTATTATTTTAAGTTTCATTTATTTAAATAAAATAAATTATAATTAAATTAAATTTCAAAACAATTACTTACAAAGCTATCCCACGGGAACTGTACATTTTTCCGGATAAAAAGTAGCCTATGTGCTATTCCAGACTATAATCAATCCCTGTGCCAAATTTCATCCAGATCCGTTCAGTCGTTCTGGCGTGATTGAGTAACAAACAATCAAACATGCAAACTCACATTTAGACTTTCACATTTATAATATTAGTAAGATTTACGCTATAGTTATATAAATTTTACATTAAATTTTTACTTTTTTTAGGAGTTAAGGTTAAGTCGAAGAAAGGATGGGCTGTAAAAATTTCAGCTTTAGGTCTGGGTGAATATAAATTAGTCTGAATAATATAATATAAGCAAGCAGAATTGGGTTCTACAAAGAATTGTAAATCGATTTGCAATGGAATTATAATATAGATCAAAACTAATAAATCTGTGAAATTTTTGAAATATATTTCATAACTTTCTTTCTTTCATATTTTTGTTATTATTTTGCTTAATTTTTTATAATTACTTAATACAAAAAAAAATGGTTACTTCTCCATTAACGATATCTCGTAACATTAAACATACACAAAACATACAGACAAAATTAATATTTTATTTCTTCCTTTTTGAAATCAGTCTTAAATCCAGTCGAAAAAATCGATTAAATATGGACGAAATACATAAAAAATGTGTTGGTACTAGGTACCTACGTGCAAAATTTTATCTAACTTACGTCGTATTTTTAGCGTTATCAAAGTGCAACGATTACAGCTTATCGTGTGAAACTAATGGTATTTATTACTGTTTGTTCGTATTACGATACTTGCCTTGACATTCGATATTATTTAGAAATGTAATATTGTTATATAATTATATTATTCAACTGGAACAAAAGCATATCTGTTTATGCTTATTTACTTTGACATAAAACTGCGTAAAGTTCAACAATATAGATCTAGAAAAATTATTAAAAAAATATATGTTGGGACATTAAGTAACAGACAGCACCATCTAGTTCCATGGTAAGCTACGAAGCTTGTGTTATGGATACCAAATAGTTTATACACTACACATATCTATAACTTTAAATACATACATATTACAAAAATTGAATATAAAGTTGCTATGTAAAATATAAGTTATCTCTATTTCGAGTTTTGTTAAAATCTGTTTAGTCGTTACGTACGGTGTGAAGAACAAACATACATGTAATTGTACACTTATCTCATAAACTTTCGCGTTTACAATATTAGTATGAAGTCAGTGTAGTCAAACACCAGCTTCACCCCAAAGTTCTGAAATTCACCATTTACTCCTGAAACTAGCGCCTCACCCTCGCTCCACTCGGGTTCGTCCCTAGGTTTTAATATTTAGTATAGATTTCTCAGAGATGAGATATTTTTTCGCACTAAAAAGTGTCTAAATGTTGACCCGGATAACCAACAATCATCATACCAAATTTCATCAAAATTTGTCCAGTGATTTTCTCCTGATGCGTTCCCAGACAAACAAATTCAAAAAACTATACATTCGGCGTTTGTATCGATAGTTATAACTATTTCAATAAGATTTTCCAAAATATTTAATGTACAGATTCAACTCGGATATTATTATATGTACAGATAAATCATTAAGATATCTGTTATTCATTAATTTAGTTTTTTTGGCATTGTGTATAGTTCTAACTATATATAAATAGATTTTTTATAACCAATTTTTACAGACAAGCGATAATACAACCAGTAAAGCCATTAAAAACGAATAAAAAATGAAGGTTATTTCTCTCTCAACGGAATTACCTATAGATAAAAACTTCTAAGAAGATTTTGTGTAACCCTGCGATAATGTTGCTGTATCAACATAATATGATCTGTAATTTTAAATAAAACGTATCTTTTTCGCGTCGGGAACCAAAAATGTAAATAAATCCGCGAAAAAATCCGAAAAGATAGTTTTTTTTAAATGTCAAATATCCGCGTAAATCTAAGAAAGTAATTATGATTCGTAATTTTACGTCTCGTTAATCAGTGATTAGCTTACAACTTGATTTTGAGTTCAATAACAATGAAGTGCAAACGACATAATTACAACACAGTGAAACAGGTTCAAATTTAGTAGCTGGTAAGTGGCTAAAACTTGCATGCCTGAGAGAATCTTGCTTGTTTTCTAAAAATGTCTAAAATCATAATATGTGACATTTTATATAAAACTATCTTTTCGGATTATTTAAAAAAAGTCTGAAATAATCATTTTAGGCCTACAGAAACCTCTAACTTTTAGGGGAGACCCAGTGGAACGTTAAATATTGAAGTATTAAAACTCATTAAACAAAGAGTTTTCTCATTTCACAATTAAAAAGGTTTTCATTACTAAAATCTTGATCTTTTTGCTTTACGGCAAAAGGCTAGAATATTGAACTGAATAATTTATAAGCCAACGTTAACTGGAAGTGTACTCAAGTATTACAATTAAAAAAATACAAAAGGGATCGCTATTGAGTGAGTTAATAATGTTTTTTTTTTTTAAATAGATACTGATTGTTTTTTTTTTGTTAAGTAATATTTTGACCTCATTTTGGTTGAATGATTAACTGTAACACTTTAAAAATAGTATGTTTAAGTATTTTATGAATTGAGTAATATTTTTTATTGAGCAATATTAAAAGTAAAGCCTTTTTGTGGTATCCGAGAGCTGTAGTAGTTATAATCTTAAACCTACCAAAACAAAAAAAAACAATTTTGCAATTGCTCAATTCAATAAATCGAATATGACAGCTGTCAATAAAACAGCCTAGATGTTATTTAGCGATAATCCAGCTTTCTATAAAAGAAAGATTTTCAACGACTAGTTTAGTAGTCTCAGAGATTATATCTACATACAAAGTAAAATTACTTTTTATCTGTTATTATTATTAACTAGCGACCCACCCTCGCTTTGCTTCAGGTTCTTCGCTAGGTAAAAACAAATCTATCCCACGGGAACTGTACATTTTTCCGGGAGAAAAAGTTACTATGTACTATTCCAGACTATAATCTATCTGTGTGCCAAATTTCATCTAAATCCGTTCAGCCGTTCTGACGTGAAAGAGTAACAAACATCCATCCATCTATGCTCACAAACATTCACAATTATAATTAGTACAAATTAATATGGACATAACTTTTTTTGCCACCAAAGTTGCATGTAACAATTGCAACACGGAAATGAACCCATTACCCCATTAATCAGAAACCTAATGCATCTACATATCTGCAAATAATATTTATAGTATTAGTTTCCACCACAAAGGATTTGTGGTCATGAAAACGTATCAATTAACACTACCATTGTTCCTTTCTTAGTAAAGCTTTTGTAAGTATGTACTTAATTATTAAGATATATTGGTGTTGCCTGGTTTTTCCTTTAGTCAAAGCCTGCTCACGAAAACAACATATTTATTACAAAGTTTACGTTTTAAGGCTTAATATAGATTTCTCAGAGATGAGATATTTTCCTGCAGTAAAAAGTATCCTATGTGTTGACCCGGACAACATGCTATCGTTATACCAAATTTCATCAAAATACGTTTAGTAGTTTTCGCGTGATGCGGTCACAGACAGACAGACAAAAATTCGAGAAACTAGATTCGACCTCTGTGTCGATAATAATAACTATTTCAATAAGATTTTCCAAAAAATATTTAATGTACAGATTCGAATCAGTTAGAATTATATTATACTAGCGTTTTGCTGCGGCTCCGTTTTTCTCCAAGGCACGCTGCATCTTATGGTATGAGTATTATTCCGATCGGTTCAATAGTTATCGCAGTATAACCGAACAAAAAAATCGGCTCTCCATTTATTAGTATAGATATTTATAAGACTAACGACTTACCCTCGCTTAAGTACGTTTTAAATATGTAAATAGAATAGATAAAAATAACTATCGGAGTGTACTTTAGGTAGTTGATTCCCCATATAAATTTTCAATCCCTATTTCACTCCCTTCATGTATTTTCCCGGCAAAAAGTAGCCTATGTCCTTGTCCAAGATCCCCATCTATCTCTGTACCGAAATTTATCAAAATTGGTTCAGTAGTTTAGACGTGAAAACGTAACAGACAGACAGAGTTCCTCTCGCATTTATATTATTAGTATGGATAATTTAATTATAATCAAGGTCTGTTAATCTTGTTAATAACCAAAGCTTTCCCCGTTTTCTTTGTGAGCTAGTTTAGAAGACATTTTTGTCATTCAGAACGGGATAGCTATTATTTTGTGTATAATACATACAACTACCTTGACCTGGAATAGAATTCGCGACCAAGCCAACACGCATTGATATTCAGACTTACGGCATACTGTTCCACAAGGGTCCTATATAAAACGGAGATCACCGGTTTGATTACCGTGAGAAACAATAATAAAGAAGATTTATCATAAAGTATAAGTACTTCAATAGAAATAAAGTTTCTTCACGCATTATCAATAAAAACGTGACAGTATAATCAAAATCTATTTTTACCTATAGAAATATTTCACCATATTGTTCTTTCTTACCTACAATTTACTTGTTATATTTCATTTGAAACCAGTTTTCAACTTACGTCAGAACTCAGTTTTAGTTGAAGGGTTAAAGACTTATATGACTGACGCCTGTAGAGAATATGCTTTTGGAAGTACATACAACCTCTGTATAATATATATGTATAGTTTGTATGTGTGTTATGTATGTTTGTTACTCTTTCAAGGGTAAAACGGCTGCACGGATTTAGATGAATTTAGTACACATATATAGATTATGACCTGGAATAACACATAGGCTACGTAGACACGTAAGAACGCAAGTCGTTTCAGATATAAAGATTGATAAAGCCAATAATTTACTATTTAACGTTTATTATTTGGACAAGCGAACCATACCATGGTCAGTGATCACGAGTTTTGCTTCTAATTAAAACAAGGTACACTGACTTTAAAACCACTTAAAAATAATTACTTATTCCATATTCCAGTCAGGAGTAGATTTTTTTCTTCTAAATATGAAACCACCATATAACGTATTCATTATAAAAATCGGTTTATATTTGGCGCTGAAATAGCGTAATAAACATCGATCACGTCGGTCTAAAATTATAGTAACCCGGAAATGCCTATATACATATGTATATGATTTAAACCACCCTGAAAAATATCTATTATTTTGCAACCGATACCGATTAAAAAAACTTATAAATAGACGTTTTAAGAAGACAATTCTTTAAAGAAATCATACATTTCATTGTAACACGCAAGCGAGACCAGAGTCGCAAGCTAGTGCAAATATGTTAAAATATCGTGCATGAACCGTGGTAATAGGTATTCACTCAACTAAAACTTTATCACTTAGAAGCCGGTTTGGAAGGAAGATGCAAAAAACATACCGCGAACAAGTTTGTGTACGGTTATTATGAAATTGTTCTAACAAAGCCTCGATTACGAATGGGTTTCGTTTAATTAATATTTTAACTTTATTGTGAGGTTTTTATGTGTTTTTGAATGTTATTATTTATTAGTATTGGAATTATTGTACCTGTTTGCAAATGAACATTAAATGTATGTAAAAAGTTTATCCATTTTAACTGTATGTTTGCATTTGTTGTTATTTTACTTAATAATTAATAAGATAATAATAATTCAGCCCTTAATCACGTCCCACTGCTGGGCTCGGGTCTCCCACGATGGAGTATAGGTAGTTGGGTTCTCTCAGGCATGCAGATTTTTGCCATACGATGTTTTCCTTCATCGTATTAGCAAATGACAATCATGTCGGAAATCATTCGCAGATGAAATGATGAGAGCTGCATGATCCGAGTTTGAATCGGCATTTCTTTGTTTGTCAAGCGAGCGTGTTACCAAAGGTTTCAATGATAATGATTGATATAAAAATGCTAAAATACACTTGCTATCTCTTCGTATAAACCAACCGTAATAAAAAGTAAGGACATGGCATAAAGAAGGACACAGGATAGCTACTTTATCCGTGGAATAGTTTTTATGGGATACTATTTCAGAGCTTATTCAAATTGTTTTTCAAGTTACATTTTTAACAAAAAGTATATACTTAATTATAATAAAACTATTCGTCCAAATGTTCAAGAAATTATAAGAAATATATATAATTTCAGACTACTTATACTTGTAATAAAATATTATATGTCTAACATAAACAGAGAACAAAATAAACAAAACAAACTGAAAAACATGGAGCGCTTATCACACGCATCTTAAATTTCATTCCCGTGTTAAGAGCTCGTGGTTATTTTGGAGATGTTTCTTCCTTTTGGTTGTATGAAAATATATTACGAAGTAGTATTTGTAAATATTATTACAAAATATTACAAAAAATAATTGAATTACAGGTTAAATATTATAATAGTATGTTGTACATAAAATCAAATTTTAATTGTGCAAAAAAAAACTTGATCTATATATTGAAACAGCCTCGTTAGTCTAGTGACTAGCATGCACAAATACAGACAGGTCCTTGGTTCGATGCCCAGATCAGGTCAAGACGTATAGTTTATCAAAGCTAAGTATGATCTATCACTGGTCATGCCATGGATGTTTAAGAGTGAAAGGAAAAGAATAGGTACGTACTTGTGTAGCTTCTGTATTATCTCCTACAAAATTATTTATATTATACATATAATATTACATGTATGTAAATGTACCATTTTTGTGTAAACACTGTATTGACCGATGGAAGCTAATATTTATATCTGCATATCATGAGGTTTCTTTGGAATATTAGACTTGTTAGTTGAAACAAATTATTTTATAATATAATTATCTATAATACGTAGTGAATAAGTACACCAACTAGTATTTAAATACACAAAATAAACGCGACTATAAAATATTTAGAATGAATTGAAATAACGTCTAGAAATAGTCCGTAATCTTGCGCTTAATTAGAAACCTTGAAAGTCTGATCGTTTTTTACTTAGAAATTAAATAGTATAGTGATTTTATCCAAGCAATTATAACACAATAGGTTTTTATATAATCGAGTATAGATTTATTTCTTACTAGCGACTCACCCTCGATTCGCTCGGGTTCGTCCCTTTCTTGAGCGGAATCCTAATTCTTTTACTGAAATAAAAGTAGCCTAAGTTATTCCTTATAACATTAGCCGTTTTGGAGTTTAGCCGTAACAAACAAACAGACAGACAGATAAAAAATTTAAAAATTGGTTTTTCTTATAAATAGCGTATATAATTCCATATGCATTTAGTAAAACGCTGTTGTTTTGACATTACCAACAGACATTTCTATTTTATTTAACAGACTAGCGACTCAACTTTGCTTCGCTCGTGTAGATTTTTATACAATTTTCATCCTAAGAAATTTTTATACAGATTTCAATACATTTTTTTCATTCATTCTACTGTTCGCAAGCGATTTTACTTTTGAAAACTTTTATACAAAAAACAAATCAGCATGTCAAACTACTATCTACGTTGATAATAGCTAACTTTACTCAGTGAAGCATAATGGGTCGATAAACATTGTAATCATTTAAAGCAATAATTGACTGATTACAACTTCATATTATTCAGCCATTTTTAAAGTCCCTCGCTTACGCGATACGAGAGGGTTTAGTCCATAGTCCACCACGCTGGTCAAGTGTGGGTTGGCGGACTTCACATCTCTACCGGCAATTTGCTAGAATCTCTTAGACGTATAAGTTTCTAAACGATATCTATACCGTTAAACAAGTTAATCATGTTAAAAATGATTCGCACATGAAAATATCTGAAATATGATAGCTGGGATTTGAACCCGCTTCACTTGGTTTCCCAAGCAAACGCTAACACTATTGCTTTAACTACATGTCGCTCGTAATATCTATAATAGGTATGCAAAATTGGTGTATTTTTGTTAAATCAAACCATAGTTAGAGGCGATAGGTTTTGGAATAGACGGTTACTTAACGTAAAAGATAAATAGCTATTCGTTAAGTTTAAGCGCCCTTTATAAAGGTCACTTACGTGAGTACACGAAGGTTTAGCAATGAGCAGTTATGTTTTAACTGGTTTTATTCAAATATTATAATATGATAATAACTAGAGACTCGCCATCGCTTCGCTCGAGTGCGTCCCTAAGTACGTTTTAATTTTTTTGAGCGGAACCCTAATTCTTTTTGTAAAATAAAAGTAGCCTCAGTTAGTTACTTCTTATAACATTATCTGTCTTCCAGTGAAAGTCCCGACAAAATCAGTCCAGCCGTTTCGTAGATTAGGCGGAACAGACAGATAAAAATTTCAAAATTGTTTTTTTCAAGTACCGTACTTTTATATGCATTTAGTAAAAAGCTGTTATTTTGACGTTATAAACAGACACTTTAATTTTTTTTTATCCGTATACATTGATAAGAATGGACCTGAGTACTATTAGGTTCAATACAAATTGTTAGTTACTACCGACTGATACTCGCTTTGCTCGAGTGCGTCCCTGTACCTAACAGTCGCCTACGTGTTACTCAAGATTATAATCTATCTGTGTACTAAGTTTAATCAAAATTAGACTAATAAATTCAAATTGGATGATTTTTGGCTCCGCTCTAAAAAATACCTATATAAAATACTAGCGACTCACCCTCGCTTCGCTCAGGTTCGTCCCTAGCTTGCTTCCCAATACAAACTTTCATCCTCATTTTCACCCCCTTAAAGAATGATTTCCGGGATAAAAAGTATTCTATGTCCTTCCCAGGGTCTCAATCTATTTTACTACTATTATAACGGTTCAGTAGATCCAGAGATTATCCCCTACAACGTCACAAACTCACAAACTTCACCGATTTATAATTATATTAGTATAGATATAGATGTCTTAACCCTGCTTTTACTACGAAGTTTCACTATACAACACTCTTACCGTTCGTTTCATTTCCAATATAATTAATTAATTACTAATCTATACATATAATAAAATTCTAACTAAGCCGAATCTGTACATTACTTAAATATTTTTTGGAAAATCTTATTAAAATAGACATTATTATCGATACAGAGGCCGAATCTATAGTTTGTAGAATTTTTGTCTGTCTGTTACCGCATCACGGAAAAACCACTTGAGGGATTTTGATGAAATTTGGTATGATGATAGCTGATTATTTGGGTCAACATATAGGATACTTTTTACTGCGGGAAAATATCTCATTTCTGAGAAAAAATACAAAAACTGCATTGTAAGAGTATACTAATATGTAAAACCTAAGAATTTGGTTTTTGGTCATCTGAACGCGGGCGGAGCCGCGGGAAATGCTAGTACATTAATAAAATCATATCTTCTAGAGTATTATCACTTGTTACTGTTGCCAACAAATTGTTTTGAGCGTCGCGTGCCGGTATGTATAGATAATTGAAGTTATACTTAATTGACGATATATAATCTCTTTATCAAATATATGCTTTAATTAATTATTGTTTAATCAACTTTCACATAATATCACGATTTTTATTCAAAATAATATGTGTGGTTTTCCCTATCTTTAGTCCAATTAAATATGGCCATGGCTTTATTAATGTATGAAAAGTATTCATTATGTATAGTATAAAAAATATGATAACATTATTATACATGGAACACGCAGCTTGAGTACAATGGGTCTACTCGACCCATTGCGGTTAGCTTTAGTAATTATAATCTATATTAATATTATAAAGAAGAAGAGTTTGTTTGTTTTTTGTTTGTTTGTTTGAACGCGCTAATCTCAGGAAGTATTAACCCGATTTGAAAATTCTTACTGCAATAGATAGCCCGATTCAGGAAGGCTTATAGGCTATATATCATCATGCTACTGACGAATCAATCTGTGCTACTTGGGCTAAGTTTTAATTTTGGACTATTTTTACAATAAAGTCTTATAGAAACCGGTCGAGATATTTTATGGTATAGATGTTGAATGGCTCGACAGGTTAAAATCTGATAATTAATTCTTATATAGAAAGATCCAAATTCACTTTAAAAGGAAGCCATTTATAAAAGAGAATTTTACATGAAATAAAAGAAAACGAACCTTGATTTTTTTTTCACAGGTAGCGACGTTATCGCGTAACAATACAAACATACATAAACACCTACACGTATCGATTTGAACATCTCCTTGTGTTTGAAATCGGTCAAAAATTATACATTAATCCAAAATCCGTTGTTACAATAGTTCTATTATAACTCATCATCATATATTTTTTTTTAATTTTCAGTTATTGTGTATAGTAATTACATGTTAAATTTAAGGATAAGGATTCTTTTGATTTTTCCAGTTCATAATACGGTTTTTTCCGTTTCAATACTTTGCATGTCAAGTGGTGCTCAAATTTTTCCTCTCAAAATCGGCTTTGACCATAAATATATTATTAAATGAGCAATCCTTGTGTATAAATATATATATATAAATTTCGTGTATCTCGACGGCTCTAACGATTTGGATCAAATTTTGTATTTCGGTAAGGTTTTGCTTTTTAAGTTTATCTAGATATAGATAGATGTATTTCCTGAAAAAAGTCAATTTTTGTGTTTTTTTTACGAAAAAACGAAGCTCGGTCGCGCAAGTAGGTAAGTACTGTTTAAATACTTATATTATGTGCGTTTAATTCAATATACTCTCATTAGTAGAGCGCTAAAATTATTCCACAAAAAAAATCTAACCGTAAAAAAATTCACGATCGCCAAAAGAAACCGTTAAGTATTACAACTTTTATTTAAGAGAAAACCAACATGTCTGAGATCGAGACGCATATTTACACTCTACGCACAGATATGCGGTTTAAGTTGACAAGTATGTGATTTTATTACGTTTTGTGCTCTCGATTCAACTTCATTTACCTGATGGTGTAAATATCTACGTATAAACACTTTAGTCATATTAAATTGTATATTAGTTAGTTATTTTACAAATAGTTTACTCCAAAAATGTTTAGTGAAATAACTGATTTTATTACCATCACATGAAATGGTTTTCTTAGTTTTTTAGGTAATTTTATCAGTGTTATCTGAGTCGAATCTGTATAAAAAAATATTTTTTGGAAAGTCTTATTGTAATAGTCATTATTATCTTTATAGGAGCCGAATCTATAGTTTTTAGAATTTTCGTCAGTCTGTCTGTCTGTCTGGGAACGTATCACAAAAAAACTACTGAATAGGTTTTGATGGAATTTGATATGATGATAGTTGGTTATCCGTATCAACGTATATAATCATTTACTTCTTATTTTTCTTCTGTAATTCCAAATGAAAATATTTTTAATGACCAAACGAGCGAAGTCGGAGCAAACTAGTAGTTAAAATGTGATAATTAAAAAGAAGTTTAATTTAGCGAGAACACGAACTAGTTACATATTTATACTTAGTGATATTTTGCTTAATTATTTTTTCTTAATATTATTCAGTGGAAAGATATTAAGCATTGTACTTATATATATGAACTTTTTATGTCCTGTTTGTTGTTTTAGTATCCGAGTTTCGATCTAAATTTAAATCCCCTTGTATAACGCGTTGTGGTTAGAAACTATTGGATTTGAGTAGTTGAACAGATTTTCTAACATGTTTTGACGAGTTTGGTGCATTTCTGATATACATTAATATATAAGTAGTACACGTATACATTAAAACCAATTTTTTTAGTTTTGTCAAAGTATAAAAGGTAAAAGTTCTGGGAAGAGCGAAAAAAGTAGATTTGATAAATAAAAAATGTCGCTCTAAAGTGTGGAATAATTAGGTATATTAAATGTGTTGTTTATATGTGTTTGTCTGTATGTTTGTTACTCCTTCATGTTGAAATAGCTGAACCGATTTGGATGAAATTTAGCACTTAGTACACCGATAGAGAGATGACCTGGAGTACCACATTGGCTTCTGTTAGTATCATCTTTTTTCTCTTATATCTAAAACCACAACAAATCATTAACCTCGAATATTTCATACTGTACTTGATGTACGAGATGTAATAAAAGTAAGTGAAGACAACTGTACCTAACTTTCACATCTAGTTTTTAACCACTTGTTTTGCAGATTAAAGACATTAGATACGGCCTGTGAAAAGATGACTTTATAATTTATGTATTAATTTGAAAAGCATTCAATTCTGCTATTTGGTTGGAAAAAAGGTGCTTCATTTATTCATTTTTATTTTCTAGCTATTCGAAGCAATGTTATTTATCAAATAGCTACTAGATATGTACTATTCTATATATTATTTCACACACCCAGACATGTTAAAACATTAACATAACTCTAGAAAAACAAAAACGAATCTATCCCACGGGAACCTTACATTTTTCCGGAATAAAAAGTAGTTTATGTGTTATTCTGATGTATGAGCTATATTATTGTAAAGTTTCATAAAAATCCATTCAGTAGTTTTTGCGTGAAAGAGTAACAAACATACATCCATACATACAATCTTACAAACTTTCGCCTTTATAATATTAGTAGGAACTAGGATTATAGATATTATTTTAATATTCTAACAAATTTCATACTCATTTCTAATAATTTCCATCCATGTTAATTAAAACCTGTTTATAATTGATTATTTAGTGTGCATCATCCGTATATTGAACCATAGATTTAGTATTTTGAACTTTATGAGATATTTAAACTAAAGTTAAAATTGTAAATGTGTTTTGAAGCAACAATTGTAATTAGGTACTATAAAAGTAAATTATTTACGTGCTATAAAATGTATGATCTAAATTCTAAAATCAAAAACAATTAAAAAACAATAATAAAAACAATTCACGCAACTTACTCATTTATTGTCAATATTTTATTATTGCTTTTAATAATTATTTTAAAATACATATTACTAATATTATAAATGTGAAAACTTAGATGGATGTTTGTTACTCAATCACACCAGAACGGATAAACGGATCTGGATGAAATTTGGCACAGAGATAGATTAATGTCTGGAATAGTACATAGAATACTTTTTATCCCGGAAAAAGTGCGGTTCCCGTGGGATAGATTTGTTTTTGTTTTAGTGTAAAATATAACATGAATATAACATTCTTCTCCTTGTACTTATCTTACACTACGTTGGGTCGTACCTTCTTTTATTTCCCTCTATCAGTCGTCAACGCATCCTCTTCCATACAATCCATTTCAATAATCGGTCTACTTCTGCTTCTATATTCATCCACATTCATTAATAATATCTTCTGCGTCTGGTTGTATTAATTATAATAATCTATACATATAATAAAATTATAACTAAGCCGAATCTGTACATTAAATATTTTTTGTAAAATATTATTGAAATAAACATTATTATCGATACAGAGGCCAAATCTATAGTTTTTAAATTTTTTGTCTATCTGTCTGTCTGTCTGTTACTGCATCACAGAAAAATCACTGGAGAGATTTTGATGAAATTTGGTATGGTGATAGCTGGTTATCCGGGTCAACATATAGGATACTTTTTACCGCGGGAAAATATCTCGTTTCTGAGAAAAAAACAAAAACTGCAATATATGATAAAATCTAAGAATTAGGTTTTTAGTCATCTGAACGCGGGCGGAGCCGCGGGCAATGCTAGTATTATATTAAATACTATGTATGTACCAAATAATGTCTTATAGTGAGAAATAAAGTCGAATTTAAATATAACATGAACCCGAACGTAGCCGGGCGCTTCTTTAGTATTAAGTTAATTATTCTCTATTTCATTCCCACCATTGCGTTATTAATAGACTAGGCTATAAGCTATAATTTTAGTACGTAGAATCTAGATAGGTCTATAATTTTGTTACTCACTCGGCTGGTTTACATAAAATTTGCTTAGCTAAAGCAAAATTATGAATAGTAATAAGGCCTGTATTTCAAAAACGCACTCTATGATGTAAATGTTAGGGTATAAATTTGTAATTAACTCATGCAAAGATAACGTCCCATCAAAATCAAGTAGTTCTAGTTTTTACTTAATCCTCATAAATTATAATGCTAAATGTATCGAATAGTTGTAAATATCGATGAACTTGTGAGTGCTTTCCGCATTTTTACTTTATTAATGAACGTCTTAAGACAATTTTGCAATTAATAATCTATGTATAAATGAAAGATAAAAAATATTATTTGTTATATTCTTTTACAAATATAATGAAAAATATTACTTACTAGCGGCTCACCCTCGATTCGCTCCGGTTCGTCTCTAGGGAAGCAAAAACAAACCTATCTCACAGGAACCGTCCATTTTTCCTGGATATAAAGTAGCCTATGTGTTATTCCAGACTATAATCTATCTCTGTGTCAAATTTCATCCAGATCCGTTCTGCCGTTCTGGCGTGAAAGAGTAACAAATATACATACTCACAAACTTGCACATTTATAATATTAATAAAAATACAGATTTAAAATTAATTTTGCCCGAAATCACAAAGGGCGGTAGATATGACCTTAAAACACATATATATATATATATATATATATATATATATATATATATATATATCTTTATATATATAATTCTTCTGTTAGTGTGTATGTCACTGAACTTCTCTCAAACGACTGGACCGATTTTGATGAAATTTTTTGTGTGTGTTCAAGGGGATCAGGGAATGGTTTAGATTCACAATTTGAATAATAATTTTCATCAAAAAAATTATTAAAAAATGTTTGAAATTTTCAAATTAAAGACGTGTAGACAAGACAACGTCTGTCGGGTCCGCTAGTATATATATAATATTCGAATTGAGTATGTCGTCCTTGAAGTCGGTCAGATATAATATTCCACTCTTGTCTATATCGAAATTCCCAGACAGGGCTAGTTTTTATTCCTGTACATTCAGTGTTTTCTGTTAATATTATTGATACTTATAGGGTACGTTTCTAGGTTCACGGTTTTGGTTCAATATTTCATGGGTTTCGATTTTTTTTGCGCGGAACCCTAATCCTTTTTCTTAAATAAAAGTGTATGTTACTCCTTATAACATCAGCTATCTTCCAGTGAAAGTCCCGTTAAAATCGGCCTAGTCATTTCGGAGATTAGCTGGAACAAACAGACAAATAAAAAAAATATATTTTTTTATATAAGTGCCGTATATATGTACTGTTATAAATATTAAGTAAAAAAACTGTTATTTTGAGATTACAAACAAACTCTTCAATTTAAAAAAGTACTCCGATCTAGTACTAGGTAGGTACTTAGCCCCAGTAGTACCTACTACTTAATATTTTTATGAACCATCCATATTATATGTAAATTTAGTAGATAATATAAACCAAAATGTATTACCTAGGTCTAGAAAGCGATAATAAATTTAGATACAGGCCTACAACGAGCAGGTTGATTGCAAAACATTTCAAATGATTTGGCAACGGGTTATTTGTTTCTACAGTTACAGTTTAGCCAAGACCTTTTAATGGACAATACGTATTAGGTATAGATGAATGTTACACCTGAATGCATGAGCTTAAAAACATTTTATATTGCACAGGAATCGAACCTGTGCTATCTGTTTTAGTAATTTAAGATTAAAGACACATAATATCAGTTTTAGTAAGTAATTTTGCTAAGAATAGTTTTTCTTTAACCGAATCTCAAGATTAAATTGTAAAACAACCTATCAGCAACTAGACTTCACCGTTTTGACATGTTCCTTATCAATCCACAATTATTGTATCTACCATTATCAATCTCTCGTAGAAAAAATAGTTGGGCGTCTCTCCAGAATAAAGCTACTCACGAAGTTTTAGCTTGTTATTAATAATTTAAAAAAATCCTTTTGGGACTATAGACCATTATTTGAAAGCTAGAACTTAACATTAATTTTTTAAACAATTTTTTCTTGTTTAATGTAATAATAATGGATTTATTACTATACTAGCATTTCCCGCGACTCCGCTCGCGTTCAGATGACCAAAAACCAAATTCTTAGGTTTTACATATTAGTATACTCTTACGTTGCAGTTTTTGTAATTTTTCTCAAAATGAGACATTTTGCCGTGATAAAAAGTATCCTATATGTTGTTCCGGATAAGCAGCTTTCACTGTACCAAATTTCATCAAAATCCCTCCAGTGATTTTTCGGTGATGCGGTAAGTAACAGACAGACAGACAAAAGTTTTAAAAACTATACACTCGGCCTCTGTATCGATAATAATGTTTATTTCAATAAGATTTTCCAAAAAAATATTTAATGTACAGATTCAGCTTAGTTACAATTTTATTATATGTACCTATAGATAAATATCGATCGAGTAAAAATTACTTAAGCTATACACATTATGTAATCCCATATAAATCAAATGCAATGCTTTATGACTCTGATCTAAATAGTTTACGTAGTATTTAATTAATAAATACGTAGTGAAATATCTTTCATATTTCGAGATCCAATTGAATTTTAGTACTTTCAAATGGTACGACGCTCAAACCCACAACATAATGTTAAAGCAAGTTACGTGCCAGCATTTCCCTGCAAAGCCATGCATACTAACAATACGACATTTACCGGTTATCCTTTAAGAGAATGGTCTGTTGCCTTGAAGATTAAATACATCTATCTTAGATAGGAATTCGTTTGGGAACTTTAGAACAATATATTGACACAGCTAAATTCAATTGTTGTATGGTTGGTTGGTTTACTGTTAATAAATCTTTTAGCTTTTTAGGGTTCCATACCCGAAGGGTGCCAACAGAACCCTAAAAAGCCTAACCCTATTACTAAGCTCCGCTGCCTGTCTGTCTGTCAGAGTGCTTGTATCTCATGAACCGTAATAGGTAGAAAGTTGAAATTTTCACATATGTTATATTATTGCAGCTATAACAACAAATAATGAAAATAAAAATACAAGAAACATTTTTTACTTAAAATTCGTAATCGATCATCGAAGTTAATATACGTACTACTATATAGAGTGAAAGTCATAATAATAAAAATTACATACATGTACAATGGTATTAAAATAATTTTACATTTTTTTAGTCTGTGGAAATTATAAACTGTTTGTTTTATGGTTTGAAAAATATTTATAACATGGATCGATTAGCTAATGCATAGTATGAGTTCGCCTGTGCTTATATTTCTATTTAGGTCAAAAGCATTAAAAAGTAAAAAAGCTTAGAAGCAGAAATAAAAAAATTTAAGAAGTTAAGTAATGGCTACAGTAAAATAATTTTTGTAATCATGCTGTTGTAGCTGCAAGAGTTTTAAACTTTTACTTTTGAATTTGAATAAAATAAAGTTTTGTTAAGTTAGTTTTTTTCTAACTTTTCATGTGAAAATTCGAATACAACAGTGATAACTCTTTAAATTAATATACTACCTATTTGTCAATAATCTTATTTATTTAAATTATACTAGCGACTCACCCTCACTTTGCTCGGGTTCGTCCCTAGGTTGCTTCCCCATACAAACTTTCATTCCTATTTTCACCCCCTTAAGGGATCATTTCTGGGATGAAAACTATCCTATATCCTTCCCAGGGTTTCAAACTGTCTTCTTACCAAATTTCAATTAAATCGGTTCAGTAGTTTCGGACCTTCCTCGGTACAAACAAACAAATCTTTCCTCTTTACAATATTAGTATAGATAGTATAGATTATAAAAAAATGTGTACTAATAAAGTACAGTTGTGGTTTCACACACTATGGTTATTGTCATTATCACAAGACTTTGTATTGAAAAAGTTGACATGTTTCCAAAATTTTAGCTTTTATATGAATTATTTTATTATTAACGTTTCAAATTCGTTGCCAAATCTCTGTTGTAATTATTCTGCATAATTTACTTATTGAGTAGAACTAGAAAACTAACCAACTTTAATAGTTTCGAATAATCTACACTTACAATTAGTTATTAAATTATTATAAATAGGAAAAAATGTGTTAGTTTCTCTGAAAACCATGGTTTTATGTGAATTCCACAATATGCTCTAAATATACGCAGATAAGATAAGGATAGGTTTTATCTTTTTTTTTTGGTCATTGGGAAAGCTCGGTACGGCTTTACAGTAAGTACAAAGTAGTAATAATAGTGTGCTCATGACCGAATTTCTGTCACAACCAATCTCAGTCAGACTAGCCAACTACGCATACGATATAGTGCATAAACTCAGGTGCTTGCTCTCTATTCCTTGACTCTTCAATATATCTATACCAAGTAATACTATAAAAAAGCAGAGTTTCTTTGTTTGTTTTAACGCGCTAATCTCAGGAACTACCAATCCGATTTGAAAAATTCTTTTTGCATTAGGTAGCCCTTTAATTGAGGAAGGAAGCCGTTTCAGTGTGAAGATGCAAAAAACATACACACATACGTACATACAAACTTTCACAACAATAACTTTAACAAACAAATAGAATTATTTCATTTAGGTAATAACATGGATCTTAGATCTACACATACTTCCTTCTTGTTTTAAGCATGAAATGTTAGTCTATAAAATTTTAAGTCGTTTTGGAGAAAAGCCAAAACTATTAAAGTGAATCGGTCGGTATAAAAACATTTTAAATTCCCCATTTAATTATAACAGACGCGATGTTAGCGCCGCCAAAATGTTAGGTACATCGTGATCGCGTCTAATGTCATGAATTGGCTAGCGTGCCAAATCGTAGAACATAAGGTTTCAGACTGATGGGACAATAACAATCTATTCTTGGTCTTTATGAGTATGAGTAAGTTAGTTAAAATTTTTAAGCAAAAGCTAAAGCTAAATTCATTTTAAATATTATATCCTCTGTTTGTTAACCGAATTTCTTGTTTTTTTTTATAGTAGCTATTAAAGATCTTTAGAGCTATTGACGATATATATATATTATATATTATATAGATTGGTCGATTTTACTTTATATATATGTTTTCCTCAAATTTTCAGTAATGATTATGATTGAATTTTGACCATTCAGTGAACTAGTTATAAGTATTTCAAATTAAATAGGTATAGAAAAAATAAACATTCAACAGGTGCTGGGTGCATCCGCATTCCAGACCCATAAAGCGCAAAAAGCCTCTTAAGTCCACTTAATTAAACTCGTATCAAATTTTGTTATGCATTTTCCATGAATTTCGTGGGAGATTTAGTTCGGTATAAATATTGAATATGACATCATACTTCCAAATAAGTTATTTTACCTAATGTCATTTCTTATAAGGCTAATTTAGTGATATTAAGTTTTTTTATTTAAAAAAAAACTCTCTTTTGTTTAATCTTTTTTATTAAAACAAAGGTTGAACATATACGATACTTTTTATTGCGGAAAATATCTTATCGCTGAGAAATCTATACTAAATGTTAAAACGTAAGTAGGGTCGTACCCGAGCGGAGCGAGGGTGTGTCCCTAGTCTATACATATTATAATAAAGTTGTAACTGGTCGCTGTCTGTGCATGGAAGATATTTAAGAAAAAATATTATTGGGGGTCTTTATTAACGCAGTAGAATCCAAAACAATGATTTTTTAAATTTTTGTCTGTCGGTTTGTGTGTGCGTTTGTGTTTGTCTCAGACACGGCTTAACCGATTTGGGTGCGATTTTCACTAATGAGTTATTGTAAGCCTTAATTAAAAAAAATATGTCAATTAAAAGAATCACCTAGGAAACGAACACGAGCGAAGCGAGGGTGAGTCGCTAGAACAAAATATTTTGCAGAAATTAGCTTGTACTTAATTGTCTTATTAAATTTTGTTTTTTAATTCAAAGCCAATAAGGTCTAAATTCCAATAAAAGTTATTTCAATGAACATCTGACCGAATATTTGACCCGCAATCGCAACATATGGCGGATGTGGTTTTTGTATGGGTTTGGGGCACAAAATTAATCTTTTCCACACTACTTAGGTGATGAATTATGTATTTAATATCAGTCAATAGCAATTTTGAAAGTAATTTGATATAAATCATGTTAATGTTGAAAATATGTCGGTTGGTATGTCATTAAACATAATTTATACAGATATTTTTACAATAGTAATACTTGATGGTATTCTTAGGTTTTACATATTAGTATATACTGACATTGCAGTTTTTGTATTATTTCTTAGAAATGAGACATTTTTCCACGGTAAAAAGTGTATGTTGACCCGGATAACCAGCTATCACCATACCAAATTTCATCAAAATCCCTCCAGTGGTTTTTCTGTGATGCGTTAACAGACAGATAAAAATTCTAAAAACTATAGATACATCCTCTGTATCGATAAAAATATTTATTTCAATAAGATTTTTCCAAAAAATATTTAATGTACAGATTCGGCTAAGTTACAATTTTATTACTTATATGTATAAATGACAGAAGCAAACCCGTACAACTCAATTTGTTTAAAAAACCAAATTAATCTAAGTGGATCCTTATGTTATTCAACTACTAACTATAATTAACATACTGTATACAAATAAGAGTGAAACAAAATGTATTGTTCAAACAAAAAAATATGAATAAAGGTAGGTACTCACTCGACTCAATGAAAAATCATTGTGGTACATTTACTTGCAGTTCCAACAACGCAAAAAACCCAGGTGCCATTAATTCGAACAATTCCACAAAAACAACTTCTTTCATTTTAAGTTAACCTTCATTTTTTTCCTTAATGCTTTACAAGGATAGAAATTACAATACCACGAAGAAAATAGATAAAAAATGTTATAAAAAACTATGTTTTCGTTACACATGAAGTCAACCGGCTAAAGATTTTTTTTTTGTTATGCCAACTTCCTTTGTTTCATATCTTATTCAAACTGATAGTGTATTTCTTATTCTTTATATATCATACTTCTGGCTTCCTCGTACAAACTTTCATCCTCGTTTTTAGCCCCTTAAGGGATGATTTCCAGAATAAAAACTATCCTATGTCCTTCCCAAGGTCTCAAACTATATATTACTAAATTCGATTCGGTACAAACAAACAAATCTTTCCTCTTTATAATATTAGTTTAGAGATAAAGAATACGAATCTTTACTAGCTTACCTCGTGACACACAGACAATATATAGGCCAATACATTCATAATAAGAAATATACTTCGAACTGGACTCGAACCTGTCATCACTAGCGTAAAAAATGCTTTCAAAATAACTTTCTTAAAATGTTAAACTAATGTTTTTTTTTCTTTTAAACTGTATTTATTAGACTTAATAAGTGCGAAGACGTCTTCAATAAGGCTTCCATACAAAAAAAGACTAATAAATCGCATAGAACAGGTGGTGCATTCGATGCGGTAGGGCTAACACCTGGCCTTGTTTTTTGTTATTTTACATTTAATTTAACACAACTTTGTTCATATTTCTTTAGATTTTCGCATTTCGCATTTTAACGTTATTGCGAACTCATTAAAATACGAGTATAATATGAGCGTTAAAATTTTTTGAGGAAGATACCATCTTAATTAATTATAACGAATATGATTAGGCTCGTAATGTCGGTTGATTTTTAATTTATGTACTGGAAATCGCCTTAAAATTATTATTATATATGTATTATACTTTTAATTGTGTCTTTATGTATGTACAAGTACTAATTAAATTCAACGATACTGAATTCTAAGTAGAATAAATATATATATATATATATATATATATATATATATATATATATATATAGATAATAATTTTAATAATTTATTAAAAAATGCTACATAATATGCGTTTTCAAAATAACAATTTAAATATCAATTCTCGAAAATGAAATGTCAAGGATAATAAAAACATAATCTATATCCCTCTATACATATAATAAAATTCTAAAGAATTTTATGTTATTATACAGTTATAAAATATTTAAGTAAGTAATGTACTTACAGACATTAAATATTTTTTGGAAAATCTTATTGAAATAGTCATTACTCATTATTATCGATACAGAGGCCGAATCTATAGTTTTTAGAATTTTAGTCTGTCTGTCTTTCTGTCTGGGAACGCATCACGAGAAAACCATAGGACAGATTTTGATGAAATTTGGTATGATGATAGCTGGTTATCCGGGTTAACATATAGGACTTTTTACTGCGGGAAAATATCTCGTCTCTGAAAAATCTATACTAAACCTTAAAACGTAAACTAAATGTGTTTAAAGCACTGTGTAGTATCCCAAATAGCTTTCAAGGACAGTAAGACAAAAAATTCTGAGAATTTTTTATGACTTTATGGTTATTTGCTTGCGCTAACGACGTACGGGTATCGAACATTGACCGAAGAAACAGGTGTTGTTGATCTGAGCTCCTAACCACAGGCATCGCCTTGAAATCTCATTTAGGGCTGGGTTTTAACATGTTTCAACATGTTGAATTAAGAACAACTATAATATTGAAGTATAATATACTACTAGGTTTTATTCATGGTTTCGCATGACAAGTGGAGTGGGAATTAAAAAAAGCCTATGGTAGTATTAAAATTTCAACGAAATCTATTCAGCGATTTAAGCGTGAAAAGGATAAAAACTTTCCAGCAAATATATGCCTCATGTAGGTATCGAATCGACATTGCGGTAATAAGCAGAACCAGTCAGATACCACTACGTCATAACAGTCTTTGTTCTTAGAATTCATTTTTCTAAGAACTTTCTATTAAATCAAAATGATCTTTCCTATATTATACTTCCTTAGAAAGCTTAGTCTTCTACATATTCTACAAATTCAACCGACTTCAAAAAGAAGTCGACACAAATCAAAAGCACACCAATTTCGAAAATATTTGATTAAGTATCTATTGTAAATGAAAACTATCAATCACTTACTTTTTTAATTTTTAGTGTTTTTTTTGAAGTCGTTTGTTTTTTGTTTTTTTTTTTTTATAATTGAGTATTAGATTCACGATAGATTATAATATGTGTCTAGTGTGTCTACACTACACTATTCCTAAGAAGGGTTGACGTCAGGCAGGCGGCCGGTCGTAAAACTTTTGCCAAATCCTATCAGCAGTACAGAAGATGTAACGCGCCGACCCCAAGTGATTGGGAAATGGGCAGGGAGAAGAAGAGTGTGTCTACACACTTTGAAAGATCGTATAAAAAAGCAACTCTAATTAGGCGGAAATTATTAAGGACTTATTAAATAAAACGGTATGGTTAGTTGTCTGTACCCTGATTTTAGGGTTCTGTAAAACAGTTTCTCCCAAAAAGCAAATATCGTCCGATTGTCAATCCATACGTCACAGCCATGCTTTATTATTTCATAGTATCTTTGATAAATACTATAAAATAGGTATTTTACAGTAGATATTTAAAATGATTATTGTGCATTCAAAACATTCATTGTTCTTTACCTAAAAAAAACATTCCTTTAAAAAACCTCAGACATCAGTGCACGTTTCAGACTCGCACTTGACCGGTTTAACTTTATTCGATTAACTAATAACTAGAAATAATTGATGCACAAATAAATCTAATAATTTGGATAAATATACAAATTTGAAATTACCATTCCTGTCTAAAATTCATCAGCATAAATTTAAATTGGACCCAGTTATGCAAAAAACAGCCATGTGCGTAAAAGTACCAACAGAGTTGAGACGTATTTTTCTGTCGATAGTTGCACTTAAGTTATCAAATCAAATCAAAATATTTTATTCAGCATTAAATATTATTACAATTTTTTACTGAACGTCATGACGTCTACTGCCAGTTCGGAAAGAAGAAGCCTCAGACCTGAGGAGAACTGGCAAAAGAAACTCAGTGGGACTAATATTATTTCATTTTTTTTTTAAATTATTATTTATGTTTTGTTTTTCTGGTTATTATAAAATTGAACAATATTTATATAAGTATTGTTTATTTTTTATAATTATTTAATTTTTTATAATAAAATGCTTATAACTCTGTTGGTACTCTTACGCACATGGCTGTTTTTTGCATAACTGGGTCCAATTATCGTTTCGTATTCCATATTTCAATACAAAGTTCATATAATAATACAGCTATTAGTCACTTCCGTATTATCGTTGTATAAATAAGTTATAAGTCGATATAGCGCAGTTGCAGCGTGGCCGATTTCTTCTAAACGCCAATTTACACGGGTTTCCTAATCGATAACGAAATTAAATACCTAATAAATTAAAAAAACACTAACTACAAATCGGAGTCACACACAAAGGGCTCCGTACTATCGTACAAGATATAACACTATGTATGTAGTATGTAATGGTATCTTTTTTATTTGTATGGCAGCCATTTCAAATTTCGCCATCTTGGTTTTTTTAATATTTTGTTGTAATAGCGCCAATAGAAATACACAGTGTGTTTTATCGCTCTACCTATTACGGTTCATGAGATACAGTAAGCTGCCAGACAAATAGCTGGATAGCGGAGGCTTACAAATAGGGTCCCGTTGGCACCCTTCAGATATATAGAAATTAATTACTTACATACATCTATATAAAAAATATTTATTTTAAATCGCTATGTAAATTGTTAAGCTAAATACAAAACGCTAATATGTATAACTTTCAAAAATTTCAATTAGAACTTAACAATAATAATATCAATGTCACAGCCCTAATATTTTTTCTATATCAAAAAAAATTGACAAAAGCTCACTATCTAGTGGGTGCAAATTAACAATAATACTATTATGTGAAACGATTTCAAATTTCTTAGAAGCAGATGGCATGCAGCTGGTATATTCGCTTGAGTGCATACTCATATATCTTTTTGAACTAACGTCGAGTTAGAGAGTACTTTGTTGTACAGTTAAGATCATATATAATTACAGCTTCTATATGATTTCACTGAAATGGGTATCTTATTTAGTATAAGCAAAGCTACATTAATTTTCCATATTGAATACATTATACATACATTTTTTTTTGTATTCAGTTGAATAATTATTGTTTTAGTTTATTACTGACTAATTAATACTTATAGCTTGCTTCCCAATACAAATTTTCATCCCCATTTTCACCCCCATAAGGGATGATTTCCGAGATAAAAAGTATCCTATATCCTTCCCAGGGTCACAAACTATCTTCTTACCAAATTTTATCTAAATCGGTTCAGTAGATCCGAGATTACCCCCTACAACATCACAAACTAACAAACTTTACCTCTTTATAATATTAGTATAGAATAACGACTTATCCTCGCTTTGTTCGGGTGTGTCCCTAGGTATGCGCATCACATTCACAATTCTATGGGTTTTAATTGGTTTGCACAAAACCCTGATTCTTTTTCTAAATTAAAAGTAGCCTAAGGTACTCCTTATAACATCAGCTATCTGCTAACGAAAGTCCCGTCAAAATTCGTTCAGCCGTTTTGGTGATTAGCCGGAACAAACAGACAGAAAGTTTTAAAATTGTTGTTTTCTTGTAAGTAGGTCTACCGTATGTACTTTCTGGGCATTTAGTCAAAAGCAGTTATTTTGTCATTACAAACAGACACTTCAATTTTATTTTATTTATCTGTGTAGATTAAAATGAGTAATATTTATAAGTATTTTTATCGGGTTTATTTGATACATATAAAAAGGTAAATTCAAGAAATTGTTATTAAACTTAAAGGTAATAAGTCTCAAAAATACAATATATCTGGCTTCTCTTTGACGAATCAATTTTTATGATTCTCTTATATATATATATATATATATATATATATATATATATATATATATATGTATATATAAATTTACAAAAAAGTTAAAGCTAAAGGTGAAAACATACTTGTAGTGTTTGTGTTAGGTTGTTTTAAATTAATTACTTTTTAGTTAAAAAGTAATTACTACGTGACATAATAGCAATCAATTTTTCAGTCAGTATTTGATATTGCACTTTTTCTATTAATCAGTCAAAGAACCGCTGTAATTACTCTTTCTAAAACAATCAATTAAAGTTTTAATTAAGTGTCATTTATTATCGGAATACATAAGCTACAGGGGGTTATCTGACACCTTATATATAATTAATATTTTCATAACACTTAGGAAATTAATTTTATCAACCCCTGTGTCCCCTCAGCTAATCGAAATGGGGTAGCTAATAGTTATTATAACGTAATGCTGTTAGCGCAAATATGGATTCTATCCTAAAGATCGTTAAATGTCATATACATGGTGTTTTAATAAAGGCGGTAACTATAATTTTTTTCCAAATTGGCTAAAATAAATATTATAAATAAATATAAACTTCAATTAAAATATGGTAACAAATAACACGTATTACAGAATAATAATAATAATTATAAACATAAAAGTTATTATTATTATAGAAGTACCTACATGTTCATAAATTTACTAAAATGTATTGTCTTCTTTTACGAATTTAATGAAGCTTTTTAAAAAGTTAAGTAAGCAAAGCAGGTTAAGTTAAAAAAGCTCTGCAATGTGAACTTAAAATCCAACACTAATCATACAACAGCTTGGAATAATAAAATTCTAATATAAAACTTTTGAAAGCAAAATATAACCGACAATCGTCGCCTTCTTTTAATACAGGTATAATTAACTGAAGTTTAATTATAACAGTATTAAAGGAAGAAGACGATTAAAAATTTGCATATTGTTATTGTTGTACATTTACATGCTTTCAGTTTTACCGTTCATGATATACGTAACCACTAACAAGTATTTCCCATATAACGCGTGTGACACGCAAGTTAGCTATCTTATAATTTTCCGCTGATTAACTATATAACACTGATTAGATAACGATGAATTAAGGATTAAATAATTACACCAATGGCTTAGAGGTAGTTGAAGTCTATATCCGAGTAAAGAGTACGTAAGTTGCATAGGTACAAGTTCATTTTGCATTCCATTCAATGTGAGTAGTAGCGGTTTCGATTTCAGCAAGTGTATGTTTGTATTTATGCACAAACTGGACTGGTTTGGTTACATTTGTATTGGGATATCAGCTGTTATATTGTCGGATATTGTAGATTAAGTTCAGAATTCATTGTTTATAGTATCTACTTAACTAGGTAGATAGTAGCTACTAAAAATTGTAATTTCTTTTAAAAAAAATTTTTTTTCTTTAAGACAACAAACAACCTTTAGGCGTATTCTTAAGAAATGTCGTTTTTTTAAATAAATTTCTAGACATATTTTGGCAATTAGGAACACTCTGTATAAGTACATACGAGTCCTTAAATCGATACGGTAATATTTACAAATCCATGGCTTTAGTTCATTCGATATCGCGCCCATGGGGGCCGTTAGTGCCAAATATTCAATAGCCATAACATATGGGGCACATGGGCTTCGGTGTTGTTCATTTGAAAAATCGGACCTATAAATAAAATAAGCGTTCAAAAGGTTCCTATTTTATTTTTTATATAATTAAAGTTGTTAAAGTTATTTGCTTTGCGGTCGAGTTTAAATTTTTATTATAATAATGATACAGTATTTAATATTTATACTTTCTTAGATATATGCGAATTGTTGACATTTTAAATAAAACTATTTTTGCGGTTTTATTTTGATTTTTGGTTTTCGTTTTGAATGTTTTGAGCATGGTGGTCTTGGGAGAGACTTAAGATATTTGACGTCTCAAACATAATAATTGTACGCTGTCTTCCTGCAGTTAGTTATACAAAAAAATTGCTAGTAATCAAAAGTAGCACCGAATTATCTCATTATAAAAAAACATATGTTAAAAAAAATTAATATAAAATAGATTTATTTAAAAAATAAAAAGGACACATGAAAAATATTTTTGCGAACTCATATTTAAAATTCAAAATTGAACAAGAACCTCGTGAAGTTTAAAGAAAGATTAAATTGAATAAGTTGGAAAGAGTTGATTGAAAAACTTATTGCGAATAACTTATGCGCGACGTCAAAAAATGTTTTTTAATTAATATTGCTACTGTTTGTGGACTCAGACCAGAATTTTGTATGAGATTGGTATCATAGATAATACTTATTTAATACTTTCTTAGATTTACGCGAATATTTGACATTTTAAATAAAACTATCTTTTCGGATTTTTTCGCGGATTTATTTGGATTTTTGGTTCCCGACGTTTCGAATGCTTTACAGCATCCATAGTCACGGGAGAGACTGACATGAATGTCAAAGTCAAAATCCGAAAAGATAGTTTTATTTAAAATGCTTATTTAATTTAATGACTTCAATAAAATCGTTACTTTAAAAAGATATCTACAGTAGAAACATACATATGTAAGTATATGTATATTAGGGAGTATATGTACATATATGAATGTATGTATATGTATATTTTTACGTTATAATATCATTAATTATTTAAATGTATGTAAATAAAGCATGGTGTTTTTTTATTAACGTTATTTTATTGCCATACATTTGCTAGTTTTCTATTAGCGATATTGGATGTAGAATGTCATTTTGTCCAAATGTCCGGAATATCGATAGAAATTACAAATACTTATGTACATTTATACTTGGATAGTAAAATGTTTGGAATTGTAAAATTCAATTGTCATAATACTGAGTTAGGTATACTGAATACATTTCTAATAATGGATCAAATTTGATTTTAATCTAAAAGCTTGCATTTCTCGTTTGACTGACTCAGAAACAAAGTGTTCATTTTAAACCATATTTATACGCTAATTCGGGTGTTAGGATGACCTTCCAGTGAATAAATATTTATACATATCTTATAAAAGCTTTCTATATCATCTTCGTCTATATAAATTATACTATCGACTCACCCTCGCTCCGCTCAGGTTCGCCCCTAAGTACGTTTTAGCGGTTAGTATAGATTTTTCAGAGATGAGATATTCTCCCGCAATAAAAAGTATCATATATGTTGACTCGGATAACCAGCTATCATCATATCAAATTTCATCAAAATTTGTCCAATGGTTTTCTCGTGATGCGTTCTCAGACAGACAGACAAAAATCTATCAACTTATTATCTATCTATAAGATTTTCCTAAAAATATTTAATGTACGAATTCGACTTAGAATTATATTATATGTATAGATTTTCTGTAGTGGTTAATGAGGTCTAAATGAAACGACTTCTGGATGACGACTGATTTATTATAATTCCCTTCTTCGAGAGTTACGAATACCGACATGACAATATGTTTATTTTAATATAATATAGTTATACCCACAACATCTCCCTTCGTTATAAATAAAAATAAATCAAAGGTTACATTTTAACTAAGCGCGTAATATATGTATATATAGAAAATATTTTGATACATAAAATTAATATACTACCTAATACATTTATGAAACATAAATATTACCTATTTCACTCCTTTTTCTGTTTTTTTTTTTTTTTTTTTTTTTTTTTTTTTTTTTTTTTTTTTTTTTTTTCAATTATATATTTATTATTTAACCAAACTAATATCAACACCATTACCATCTGCTATATTCCTAATCATAGCCAAGTCTGTTAGGAGGGCGCACAATTCGTCCACTCCTAGTCATTTGAAATTATGGCGAAGGGTGCTGCGCCTGCGTGGGGCTTTGATCTTTTACTAAGTCTGTTGTTAGGCCGTAGTCGTAATTAAAACAATCATAGTCTAAGCTACTAAATCTACTTATTGAATTATTATTATTATTATTAAGTTTTTTAATGTTACAATTCGGTAATTTCATTATATGTTGTCTATTTCGCCTGTAAATGCCTCCATTTTCAGCTTGAAGCCAATATGAACGATCTCCACTAGCGGGACGCAAAACTTGAGCTTTAATCCATTTATTATTGTGTCTCATTCTAACAGATTCATTCGTTTTCAATGGAATTAAGTCTTTAGTACCACGATCATAATATGATTTGTATTGAGTTATTCTTTTTGATCGGTTTTTTAACATAGATTGCGGTTGAATCGCTTGTGGCTTTAATTGAGAATTTTTAACGGGTAATCTAGTGTTTAATCGTCGACTCATTAATAGTTGTGCCGGGGACCAAGTTTCACCAGTGACTGGTGTATTCCTAAAGTTTAATAATGCAAGTTTCCAGTCCTCTCCACTCTCATTAGTCTTACTCATAAGCGCTTTTATGGTTCGTACATTTCTTTCAGCGAGTCCATTAGATCGTGGATACAGAGGGGAACTCGTAGCGTGCACAAATCCCCACTCCTTTGTGAAACGTTGAAACTGTTCTGACGTAAATTGAGTCCCGTTATCAGTTACTAACTTATAAGGTATCCCGAATCTACTAAAAATATCTTTAAATACATTAATTATGGACGAACTCGTTAAGTTTGAAATATGCACGACTTCTACAAATTTTGAATAATAATCAACTACTAGCAAAAAATACTTTTCACGAAATTCAAAAATATCCGCTGCCAATACTTCCCATGGGAGGGCGGGTACTGGATGCGGCGCTAGCGGCTCGCGCGGGTTGGCGGCGCGGTGGCGCTGACACGTCTCGCACGCGCGCACTGCGACTTCGATGTCCGAGCTCATACCCGGCCACCACATTACATCTCTTGCTCGGCGCTGACATTTTTCTACGCCCATGTGACCTTCATGAATTCGTCTTAGCATTTCCTTGCGTAGAGAAGTCGGTATAACTACTCGATTATTCCTAAACAAAATTCCGTTAATAAAATGAAGATCGCCTCTGACCGTCCAGTACTGCCTTACAATAATATCGGTATCTCTTTTATTATTCGGCCAGCCGTCTTTATAATAGCGGTAAATAGCCGCATATACTGCTTCTTTAGCCGTTTCTTCCTTAATTTTTTTTAACATTTCCGGTGAAGCTTCAACATTCTCATATAAAGTATTAGCATGAATAATTACATCACTACACACGTCTTCATCGCATCCTTTCTCCATCGCGGCTCGGGACAGAGTGTCCGCTATAAACAACATTTTACCCGGTCTGTATTGTAAATTAATTGAGTAGTGCTGTAACTTTAACAACATTCTTTGAAGTCGAGCCGGTGCATCGTTTAGTGCTTTTTTAAATATTGCCTCTAGTGGCTTATGGTCACTTTCAACTGTGATTTTATCGTAACCATAAATGTATTGATGAAAACGCGTACATCCAAATACAATCGCGAGTAATTCCTTTTCAATCTGCGCCCACCGCTGCTCCGTCGGCGTGAGCGTGCGCGCCGCGTACGCGACCGGCCGGCCCGCCTGCAGCAAGCATGCACCGAGGCCGTGCGCACTCGCGTCTACGGACACAGTCACCGGCTCTTGTGGATTATAGTATTTCAATACCGGAGCAGAACTTATCTTCTTTTTTAATAAATTGAAAGCGTCGTCGTGGGGTTGAGACCAATCAAAATTAGTTTTTTTAGAAAGTAACTCTCGTAAAGGTGAAGATAACTCAGAATATCTAGGGATAAACCTTGACAAGTAATTAGTTACCCCTAAGAAACGTTCCAACCCCTTTTTATCCGTAGGCTTTTTCATATCTAAAATGGCACTCACCCTGCTTTTTTCCGGTAATATTCCGTTAGAATTAAAAATGTGTCCTAAGAATGTAAGTTGCGTAACGCCAAACTCGCATTTATTTTTATTAAATTTAACTCCGTTATTTTTCGCTCTAGTAATGACCTCATTTAAACGTTTATCGTGTTTTAAATAAAACTATCTTTTCGGATTTTGTCGCGGATTTATTTGGATTTTTGTTTCCCGACGTTTCGAATGCTTTACAGCATCCATGGTCACGGGAGAGACCATGGATGCTGTAAAGCATTCGAAACGTCGGGAAACAAAAATCCAAATAAATCCGCGACAAAATCCGAAAAGATAGTTTTATTTAAAATGTCAAATATTCGCGTAAATCTAAGAAAGTTTATCGTGTTCTTCCTTAGTACGTCCCCAAATTAAAATGTCGTCAATGAAAACCTCAACACCTTCCATTTTAAATATCTTACACATTTCATAATGAAATATTTCCGGAGCACAACTAATCCCAAATGGCATGCGCAAAAACCTATATCGGCCATAGGGAGTTGAAAATGTACATAATTTTGAACTATATTCATCTAGACGTAGCATCCAAAATCCATTCTTTGCGTCACATTTTGAAAAATATTTTGCTCCCGATAAGTTACTGAGTACTTCATCTAAAGTAGGCATTTGAAAGTGGCTCCGTTTAATAGCTTTATTTAGATTACGCGGATCTAAACAAACACGAAGTTTTTTTATTCGATTTCTCAACAACAACAATGTTCGAAACCCAGTCTGTCGGTTCATCCTCTTTTTTAATTATATTTAATTTTACCATATTATCTAATTCCTCCTTTAAACGGGGTTTTAATTTTATTGGTATTTTTCTCGCAGCACTAACAACAGGCATTATCGTTTTATCTATTACAATCCTACAAACAGACGGCAAGCATCCAACGCCCTCAAAAATGGATAAATTAGATATTTCCTTGCTTAAAGACACCTGATTTAACCTAGCTATAAGCCTTAAATTCACACACGCTCTTAAACCTAATAAATTATTACAATCATTGCTTAAGACATAAATTTTTTCAGACCATTTAGTATTATTAAATATTAAAACACTATTAAAATATCCAATTACAGACAACTTATTTTTACTAATTTCTCTTAAAACGGTATTACATTTAACTAAATTTAATTTATCAAATCCGGCATTTTCAAAAGATTTAAGCGACATTACCGAAGCCTCCGCTCCAGAGTCCAGTTTAAATTTAATATAAACTCCATTTACACTAATAGTTTCACACCATGAACTACACGACTCCCCTGCCGCCTCAATCGAAACATTGTACATAAGTAACTCACCGTTATCGCCGTATGTCTGTTCATCATTCTTACTCTTTATCGAGTCCGAACTCACCCCCGCCTCTTCGACGACTTCGCGCGTAAATTTTACTTTACAACACTTCGCAAAGTGACCTACTCTCTTGCACCGAAAACACTTAATTGAATACGCCGGACAATGCATACTATTGCCATGCCTAAAGCTACACTTTTCACAAACACTCGCACTGTAGCGTTGATAGGTGCCGGCGGGCAGGCTGCGCCGCTCGCGCCAACCGCCACCGGCCGCGCCGACGTCACCCCGCGCCACGTGGCGCCGCCGCACCTGCTCGAGCGCCGCGGGCGGGTCGGCACGCGCGCTGCACGCCGCCGCCTGCTCGCTCGCTCGCTCCGCCGCGCGACACCACGCACTTGCCTCTTCTAATGTTATCGACGATCTCGCTAATAATTTTTCACGCATTTGTATGTCTTTTAAGCCACGTATCAATTGAGTTAATATGAGGCTATTCTTTAAAGTCCCGAACTCACAATTGTTACTTTGCTTTTTTAGTGATCCGACAAACTTATCAATCGTCTGCTCGTTTTGGTAGGTTTCAAAGAAAGTATGACGTTCAAAATTAATATTTTTCTTGGGATCACAATATTCACTGTATTTTTTACACAAGATTTTGTAGTCATTTTCATCGCTATCCGATATTTCTAATTCTTCCAAAATTTCTCGTCCATATTTTCCTATACAATGCATAAATAATCCACATTTTTCTTTATCATTAGTAAATTCTTTGCCTGTAGCTACTAAAAAATAATTAAACGCCGTTTTCCATTCTCTCCAGTTGGCAGCCATATTGCCATCTTGTTGCATCGGTGGAGGTTGTTGAATAGCCGCACAGATGCTGCTGTCACCCTTGCTATCATATTTTGCCATGATATAACAATTTATTTACTTTTTAAATTCACTAAATCCTTATGCATATATTTTCTATAATATCACACCTGACACCATGTAGTGGTTAATGAGGTCTAAATGAAACGACTTCTGGATGACGACTGATTTATTATAATTCCCTTCTTCGAGAGTTACGAATACCGACATGACAATATGTTTATTTTAATATAATATAGTTATACCCACAACATTTTCCTTTCATTTTAAAATGGAATATTTTTAAATTATATACCATTGTATGTATGTACTTAATTCTTAATAATAATCAATTCAATTAGGTTGAAATAATTTTATTTGCCTATTTATTTACAACATAATTTTTCATTATTTTTTTCTATTAGGCTAAAAAATATCGCATCCTTTAATTGTCTGCTTAACACATTTCGTGGATGTTAGCCCTAAATATGAATATTTGAAAGCAAAACTCAAACCCGAAAGTAAACGTTAGAAGGTTTCAGAATTCATAATTTGTTGGAAATGTAAGCGGCGTGCCCAACGAGTGTTATGAAATCCCATTTACTATTCGGGTGTAATTTTGAGAACAATGGTTACCTGTTGCTTTTAGTTAGTGTGTATGGTAATTTTATTTTGTATGTAGTTGATGTACTGACCAATAGGTCTAAAAGGTATCTCATAAGGCATTTATACCCCTGTTTATATTATAAACTAACGACTGTCCCTCACTTCGCTCGGATTCGTTTTACCAGATAGTATGGAAGGATACACTATACATATATTTTATATATACGTTGCTGTTTTTTTTGGTTTTACCGTTTTTTATACTTAAACCGCCCCTGATTCCCCTTACAAAACCAAAAAATATATTTAAATCGGTCCAACCGTTTTTGAGTTTTAGCGAGACTAACGAACAGCAATTGATTTTTATATACGTAGATGTGTATAATTTTGTTTATAATTCTATTATTAAACGATTAAACGAATTTAGATGAAACTCTACTGCTTCTACTGAAACTCTTATTATACCTCGAATGATTTGGCATCGCAAAAATTTGGATGGAATTTTGATAATTATTTGCAGTATCCTAATATCCACCATGATCCTATGGTGTAGTAAGGTAA
Organism: Brenthis ino; assembly: GCA_921882275.1. Lineage (NCBI taxonomy): Eukaryota > Metazoa > Arthropoda > Insecta > Lepidoptera > Nymphalidae > Brenthis > Brenthis ino. The sequence goes on from OV170225.1 coordinate 16,897,378, forward strand.
AAATATCCTATGGTGCGCTCGAACTACAGATTTTTTATATACAAAAATCACATCGATACGTTCGCTTCGTTTCTGCTATAAAACACGAAAAACTTACAAATACACGAACACATTTTCGCATTTGTATTATTACTAAGAATTATAAAATCAAGATGAAGGCTTAATACTGACCGTGGTAAGCTAAACCTTTAATTTATGACGTAGGTACGCCGTAATAAATCGACACGTGTAGATTCGACACAATCGACATGGTGGTTTATTGTTCGAAGTGAACACACACGGTATTAAAATCTTAAATTTAAGAAATATTTTTCTTTAACATTACTGACGGTTATAGCCATACTATTGCTGCTTATAAAACCAATTTCATGATATTTACTACTATTTTTCACCCTTTCACATTACTTCCAGCGGACTTACTACCCTACTTACCCTAGCTCCGCTCGGGTTCGTCCCTACTTATGTTTTAACGCTTAGTATAGATTTGTCGGAGATGAGATATTTTCCCGCAGTAAAAAGTATCCTGTATGTTGACCCGAATAACCAGCTATCATCATACTAAATTTCATCAAAATCCCTCCAGTGGTTTTTCCGTGATGCAGTCCCAGACAGACAGACAGACAAACAGACAAAACTTCTAAAAACTATAGATTCGGCCTCTGTATCGATAATAATGTCTATTTCAATAAGATTTTCCAAAAAGAATTTAAAGTTTTTTTTAAATTTCAAACTGTATGTAAATGAAACGATGTATTTAGAGAGTATCTTATATATTGTATAATGTAGAGAATGTTACAGTGCTTTCTAAAAGCACAATTTTGCGCCAAACAATGACATTATCATCGAACACAGATTTAACATCATAAAGACGGGATTGCCTATTACGCTGAAGGCAATCTTGGGTCGCTTACTCGTAGCCTCCTCCTATCGATCAAAAATGTAAAGAAATAGTACATTTTTAAGTTTTTCGTTTAAATCAGTAGGTTTTTTGCGACTTTTCAATTTTTGCCAAAGTTTTTAAATTTGCAAAGTACAAAATTGTGGCTCTGTCTTGAAATAATTTACTTAAAGTTAAAAATCATTTCTTATAAAAGCAGCTGTATAGTTAAAGTCTAAATGCAAAAGTGCAAAACTTAATAATCGATTTTGAAAAAAAAATAAATAAAAATGTCGTCAATCGATAATAATGAATTAATGAGCAAAGTGTCATTAGCTTTTTTTTATATTAAGGAAAAAAGTATGCAAGCAAAAGCATTTAACTCAACGGATTTTTTATCACTCTTAAGTTAAATAAAACGTTAAGGAATCCAGAACCCTCATACTTTTTCTAAAATAAAAGTATCATAAATTATTCCATAAAACATCAATCAAGCTGTTTCGGAGATTAGCTGGAACAAATAGACTGTCAGACAACAGACAAAAATTAAAAAAAAATATGTTTGTTTTATAAGTACCTACCCTATATAATTTCAGATATACCTACATTTAGTAAAAAGCTGTTATTTTGACATTACAAACAGACACTTCAATATTATTTATCTGTTTAAATGGAACGGGAATAATAGCATAGAATTAAGTCCATTATATAATAATTTTACTTATATTACAGAGTATGTAAGCACATAATAATTTATTTTATTTCATTTTTTTCAGATTCACATCATACAGAAGTGTAGTGACAGTGTTAAAGGAAGTGTAGTGATTGATTATATATTTATAATGTATTAGTGCAGAATGACGCAGTTGTGGCGCTGCGGTTGTGGTGACTGATTTTCAAACAAACATGGGAGATTCGAGTCCAGCCACGTCCATTATCGAGGGCACTGTCAAATTTCGCGACGGGAAAAAGGTAATTTAAACTATTAATTAGTGTGTACAAACTATACTACTGAAATTCACTCTTAATTAACTTGATTAGCACTAATACTTTATAGTTATACTATCCTTTTTGACGACGCATTTGGCTCAGTTTGTAGTGATCATACTTGCTGTGCCAGCGGTCGTGAATTCGAGTTCCGCTGGGGGCATTCATTTGTGTGATGAGCAATAAATGTTTATACTCCAGCCATGGGTGTTTATATTTATATATGTATGTATTTAAAAGTTATATACGTGTAGTGTATCAACTATCTGGTATCCATAACACAAGCCTCGTAGCTTACCATGGATCTAGATGGTTCTGCGTGTTGATGTTCCAACATATTTATTTATTTACCCTTTATGTGACCGATCCATGGTGTATATTTTTGCTGACTTTTAATCAAGTTGCAAACAGGTAAATGTAATGACGCAGTATATAAGTATATTAAACTATAGTTTATAATAAGAGTACATACATATTGTGTATATTCAAAGAAAACGTACACGAATACGCTGTTTAATTCTATTATAATGAACTACAGATTTCCTATAGTATTAACATATACTGCATAGTTTATCTATACTTAATTACATCAAAATCTTTCCAGCCCTTTCATAAACACAGAAACTTTCGCATTTTTAATAGTAGTCTCCATCCATCAAAAAAGTACTAGATACACAATCCCATGCAAAAATTCTCTAAAAACTGTCACCAATTGTGTTTAGGTCATTATTCTAGTTGAAATAAATATACAATAATGTAAATTGAACCTTAAATGCAATGCTTAAAGTAAAACAAAATAGTTAAAAGCGCGCGCAAATGTTCAAATGAGCGCTCTTTCGGTGAGGACATTTTTTGTCGCTGATTGTGTATCTAGTATTTTTTTTGATCGATGGTAGACCCATTTATGTGGGTAGTAGCAGTAATTTCAATTATTCCAAGTTTTATGTCAGTCGCAAGCAAAACCGCGTTACAAAACTATTTCTACACAAGTATCTTAAATCCTTGAATAAGATATTATATTTCATAACTACAATTGTACTGAGTAATAAACGCAATTGTACCTATACGTTGGTTAATAACTGATTTTATCTGACTCTCGTACATCTTGATAGAACAATATAGTGCAAACGAGTGTGGTAGTAAAAAGATATTTTTTTAAATTGCTATTTTTATCTTTTTTGAACATTCAGACAAAATATGTTTTGGGCGGAATGTAAATTAAAGAACTAAATAATGGTTTTTAAAACTCATCTAATTAATGCCGTATCGTTTGCCTTTCTTAAGACAAGATTTAGTTAATAACTACAGAATATTCTGTTTTGACATAAATAAGATTTTACTTTTTATCTATATAGGTGTCTTTTCTGAAGTTTTTTTTTCACTAACTAGGTTTAACTTATTATTATTATTAGAGCTTTTTTCTAACTGCTCTCATGCTGACAATGTCGTATATATTATCACCTCGTAAATGTTAGTCGGTGCATTGTCGCCAAGGGATGATACCTACTGGACGAGCGCTTACTCTCACCTTCGCTTCGCTCGGGTTCTTAACTAGGTGATTTTTTAATTGAATTAAATTGAATTGACAGAACTTTTTTATTTACGAACCGATTGAAATAAAACAAATACTAAATGTTAAGTGAAGCTTACAACAATACATTAGTGAAAACCGCACCCAAATCGGATAAGCCGTTTCTGAGATTAACACGCACAAACGCACAGACAAACAGGCAAAAGTTCTAAAAATCATTGTTTTGGGTTCTATTGCTTAATAATATTTTTTCTCTAATATTTTCCGGTGATCAGTTACAATTTTATTATAATATTATAGATTATTATATTGTTTGTATATGTCCTCTGTATCATACCCCTTTTACATAGGTACACTTTGAAGCACTGATAGGCATATTTTTAAATATACTAACTGATTCAACCTTTAACGTACTATACCTAGGGTCTAAATTGAAATGCAGATTTTTTAGATAGCATATGGTATTTGCCTATCGATTGATATAGTATCGATATTCAGAAATGTGTCAGATAAGAAAGATACGCTTTAATAACGACCATGTGATTAATTTTTATTGGAATTCTCCCGAAAACTCAGTCCAAAGGTTTATGCTACCTTAAAATTCGTAAAGTAATAATTTGTTATTTAATGCTACGTTTTATTCCAGTTGTAGTATATATTTTGAATGTCTCGTCGGTTTAGTGGCTAGCATGTACGGCTTCAAAACGTGAAGTTTTAGGTTCGAGTTTCGGTACATCAACAATAGTTCTATGTGTTCCTGTCACAAAATTATTTACTAATATGAAAAATATTAGGACTTCGTATTTTTATTAAAAAATCTTGGTCACTCTAGTAGTGACGTGCATGACTACTGAATAGTTCATTCCACTTACACCTACTTGACTCGAGTATTTTAATATGATAATCAAAAGGCTTATTTTACGATATATTTACTGTAATATGTACAAGAAATTTGAAAAAAAATATAGATTTTTTTCAAAACACTTGTTGGGTATAGGTACGCTTTAAAACAAATATACATACTTAATTATTTTTTCTATAAACATTTTGTTACGCGTCGCCCAATCTCATTGTTTTACTAATATGTAGTTGCAAAATTTACGTCATACAGAGTACACATTTTTTTCATTTAACTATCTAAGATAAGGCAGTTTCAAAGCAACCTTAATCCCTTAACGACCGCGGATACGCCGGCGTTACAGTTAACAATAGCTTTCTTAGAAATTTAATTAGTTTCTTAGAAATTTACTTGGAGGTGTTAACATATTAGACAATGATTTTATTATTTTTTTAGTAGTTATTAAACAAAAACTTGAACGTTGATTTTATTATTCTAATTGTAAGTCAAATAATTTTAAAATTTTACAAGCGTTTAAAATTCGGAACACTTAATATAATAATTTGATACTATCGCCTTAATTTTATGATGGAGTCCGAAAGCATAACAATGGAACCCTTCAACGGTTACTAGTAAAATCATCTCTGATTCATTTCAACGAATGTGAGACAAGACGTTTCCAATTACAAATTGTCAAAAGCGTGTTGGTTAAGCCTTTAAAATTTTAATTAAATTTTTACACTCACTAAAGTTGGCTTAGCGACCCAAAGTGGATTTTGGATAGATTACGCCATTCTTTTTTATCCTAAGCAGCTTTTCGCCAATAAAAATCGGTCGGCGAAGCTGGCGCAGGTATTTTTAAACTACTAAAAAAAAGTAAACATAATAATTTAATAAACGGCACGTTTGGCTCAGTTTGTAGTGACCCTACTTGCTGTGCCAGCGGTCGCACGAATGTTCGTACTCCAGTCATGGGCGTTTAAATATGTATGTATGTAAAGTTATATATGTGTAGTGTATCAACTATCTGGTATCCATAGCACAAGCCTCGTAGCTTACCATGGAACTAGATGGTGCTGTGTGTTAATGTCTCAACTAATTTATTTATTTTAAACTATATTATACATTTATCGTACCGTTGGAACTAAGCAAAAAGATGGTAGATGGCTAGTCGTCGATATAAAATTATATTGTTTTATTTAATACTATGCGTGTTTTGATAATCAATTCCGGACAAGTCATACTATGTGAATGATGATATCTTTGCTAATGTATGATTCATTCACTTCCGGTACATTATTAATACATACGGTCAACCTAAAATATTCTACTATTTTACTAGTAATTTCGCTTAAACATTTATTATAAAACGGTTAAATTGTAATTATATAATTATAAGAAAATTATTTTGACTCTCGCTATTAACAAGTGTCTTACATCAAAATAGGTTTAATAATATACTTCATTTATAATCCTACCAAGATTTATAATTAGTTTAAAAAAATAGTAGGTAAATGTAATGAAATGGATCTGCCCAAATAGATCAAATGAGCCTAAATTCGGAAACGAATTCAAAACGTCGGGAACCAAACACCAAAAGAAAACCTGTCAAAAAATCTGAAAAGATAATTTAATTTGAAATGTCGATAATCATGTACATACATATTAGTCTCAATATGTTACTGAGTAGAATCTGTACGTTAAATATTTTTTGGAATATCTTATTGAAATAGTTATTAATATCGATAGAAAGGTTGGATCTATAGTTTTCAAAATTTTTGTCTGTCTGGGAACGTTTCACGAAAAAACCACTAGACAGATTTTGATGAAATTTGTTATGATGATAGCTGATTATCCGGGTCAACATATAGGATAAGTACTTTTTACTGAGGGAAAATATATCATCTCTGAGAAATCTATGCTAAACCTTAAAACGTAAAAAAAGAAAATAAGAACGACTTTCAAGATTCAGATTTTCAATCAAATCGTAAATTGAAACTTATAAAAGATCATATTAACTCATTACGGTTCTACTTTGTGTCACATACTAGTGATAGATTGTTACAAAAATAATTACTCAACAATGCCGTGAATAAGTTTCTTAGAAATAACTACTGTTTAAGCGGCGCCTTTGTTTTTTAATTCCTCGTACGTAAAAGGCTTGCTGCTTCAAATTCTTTGAAATTAGCTAGTCTATACACTGTCATCAATATTACTAACATCGGACTACTAATATGAAAGCGAAAGTTTGTATGTATATGTGTTTGTTACTCATTTAAGCAGAAATAGCTGAATGTCAAATGTCATTCTCTTTCTATAGAGGTTCGTCCCTATGTTGATTCCCCATACAAACTTTCATTGCCATTTTTACCCCCTTAAGGCATGATTTGTGGGATAAAAACTCATTTATATCCTTCCCAGGGTCGCAAACTATCTTATCAAATTTCATCTAAATCGGTTCAGTAGTTCCAGAGATTACTTCCTACAAACAATCTCACAAACTTACAAACTTTACCTCTATTATAATATTAGTACGTAAGATAAAATAAACTACTAAACTGAAGGCCAAAAACACATTTTCGCATTTATAATATTAGTAAGGATATAGGCAATAAGTAACAGTATACATAATTTCTTAGTTCAAAGTACCTAAAGTATAAATATACTTTTTTTTATTAACCATTGGCATTTCCAAGCTGAAAATTATTTTCGATATTTTTAACTTATCCTATAACTTTATCAAATAATATCAAATATAGTCGAGCATCTATCGAAATAATGCCTTTGTAACACAGCTCAGTCATCTCGTTAATTAAAAGTTGCGAAACCATGGCCGAATCTCTGCGGTACGTGCGACGTTCACCTATGAATATTTTGATAAGATAAAATATTTATATTAAAAATCTGAGAATCGTTCAACACAGACATAAAAGGATAAAGGACGAAGGTTCGATTCATTATAAAGATAAAATTTTGTATATTACCTATCTAATATCTATACGGATAGATAAAGTTGAAGTGTCTGTTTGTAATGTCAAAATAACAGCTTTTTACTAAACGCATATGAAGTCTGTTTGTTCCGGCTAATCTCCAAAACGGCTGGACTTATTTTGATGGGACTTCCATTAGCAGATGGCTGATGTTATATGGAGTAACTTAGGCTACTTTTATTTAAAAAAAAAGAATTAGTGACCTTCAAATAACGTACCTACAACTACGGACGCAAATTCTTTTACTGCTAGAGAGTTAGGTAGGTAAAAATTTTTTGACGTACATACATATAATGTGTGTGATAATATAATGTATGTGAGCTTGCCGTAGTTGAAAACTGATGGTGGTCTTAATTAGATTAGGACTAAAATACTGCTTACAGAACAAGGTCTTAGATTATTAATATGTAAATAATCTAAGGACAAGGTATCTTAAATGTTTAAACATTCACGCTGTCGATGCTTCACTTTGTTAACCCAGAAGGGGCCAAAAGGGGTAAGCTATTAGTGCAATACAAACACCTATACATAGATACATATATATATATATATATATATATATATATATATATATATATATATATATATATATATATATGATAAAGGCAAGTTGTACCTACTCAATTAAGTGTATTAAACTTTCATTTTCATCAAAATCTCAATTGTGGCAGATGCTATAAGCATTTAGAAAATAGTTTTTCTTACAGTTTTAATAAAATTTAAGAAAAAAAAACAAATAAAATTAATAAATCGATTCAGGAACATTGAATCCTATTTATTTTTTATTTGTTAGAAAGGAGAGTTTCTATATAATTTATTTAAAGTCAGGCTGCTGCTAATTGCTATTTGTCTGATAATTAATCGAATGATTAGAAAATATATTATTTGTCCGACTATTATCGGTTTGTACGAGTCTCTACCACTTTTTTCTTTTTTTATTGTAAAAAAAGCGATTTTTAAATGCAGGAGTTTCTTTATGCAAAAAAAAACCTTAACCTATCGAGCTTAAAACTTATTCTTTTAGATCCCAACAATTTTTAAATTCAAGAGTTTTTACGTGAAATAAGCGCCCTAACCTAAACAGCTAAAATGGATTGAATTAAGATAATTATAACATATCGGGCGATAAAGATTTTTAATTTAAATCCATTCGATCTTGCTCGAAACTTAAAATTATAACCATAGATATTTTAAAAATCTATATAACTTGATAAGTTAGAATTGGTATTTATAGAAACATAAATATATATCACTCACCAACAATAGTCGGACGAACAATAAATAAATACATGCTACGAGGCTTGTGTTATTGATACCAGATAGTTGATATACTACACGTATATAATTTTAAATACATATGTACATATTATTAAACACCCATCACTTTAGTACGAGCATTCGTGCCCATCACACAAATGAATGCCCCCAGCGGGACTCGAACCCGCGACCGCTGGCACAGCAAGTAGAGTGACCACAAACGGAGCCAAACGTGTCGTCACATATATTTTGTTTATTCGATTATCGAACGAATAGGCATACCTACTGTTAAAATTAATAGAGTAAGTAGAGAACAAGTGTCGAATGACACTTTGGGAGTTCATTATTTAGCCCACACGCATTGACTACAAAGTGATTCGAGGAAAATCGATTCTATGTATGAATCGCAGGCTTAGCACGTAGCAGCTTCTTGTCGAACTTTATATTCATTTCTTATATTTCGTGTATGAAAATGTTTTGTGTTAAGGAAAAAATGATATATGCCCTTATAAAGGGGGAAAAGATTCTATCGACATTTTGCTATCCAATTTTTTGAAAACTATTTTTCCGCGGATTCTACGTAAACCAAGATAAGAAGTAGCTCGTAAAGTATCTCTGTAAAACCACGTCGACTCTGCTTAGAGACGATTTACTAGCTATTTCAAGGTTCAACAGGCAAACAACAAACAAACAATCACACCATTATTTATATAATATACTAGCAGAATCCGCGGCTTCGCTCGCGCTAAAACTACAACTTCAGCCCTCCAATTATCGACACACAAAAAATCACGCCAATCCGCCACTCTGTTTCGACGTGAAAGAAGGACAAACAAACAAACACACGTTCATATTTATAATATTAAAGTATGGAATTATATAGTATCGTTCCAATGTATAATAGACTAGCAACTTACCTTCGTTTCGCTCGAATACGTATATAATACTATGAGCTTCGGTAACGCCACCTTTCGGCGAATTTTATTACTAACAGTAGCCTATGTGTTTCTCCTGGTGATAGTCTATGTGTGTACTTAATTTCATCCAAATCTATCCAGCCCTTTATGTGTAAAGGAGTAACAAACATACACACACATAATACAAGCATAATAATAAAACTGGAACGGAGCCTAAATAGAACATATAAAATAATTTCAGTACTCAAGAATGAATGGTACTACGTTATGCATTTTTCTTTTAATCGTTTCATGACAGTCAACCGTTAGTACCTACTTTAATGTAATATAACAATAATGTGAAAATGGAGTGAGTTGCATCATTTTAAATTTAGTTTTTATAGGTCACGTGGACAAATCGGCCTTGAAAATTACATTACGTCTAGCATCTCGACTATCCCCGCAAATATTTTTTCAATTTTTGTTAATGCTATTATAATTGCACACTATTGACTTTCTTTTATTTGCTCGGTTGCGTCCTTATGTGTAGTTGTGACCTGATGCAAAAACAACGTCTTTTCTTTATATAACAAAACAAACCTATCCCACGGGAACCGTACATTTTTCCGGGATAAAAAATAAACTTTGTGCTATTTCAAACTATAATCATCTCTGTGCCAAATTTCAGCCAGATCCGCTTAGCTGTACTGACGTAAAGTGTAACAAACATTCATCCTCACAAAGTTTCACAATTATAATATTAGTATGGATAATACTCTGCCTCGGTGGTGTAGTGGCTAGCATGTACGGCTACACACTCGGAGGTCCTGGGTTCGAGTCCCTGGTGGGGCCAAGTTTAGTTATTGAGTCTTTCTGTATAGTAAGTCTCAGTAACAGCCCGGAGTTGGGAAGTTGGCGGTGTTTCACTCCCGAGCACGTAAAGCCGTCGGTCCTGCGCCTTAACTCTCATTGGTCGTGTCGAGCAGTCGTCCCACCGGAGTATGAGAGTGACAGGAATAGAGAGGGCACGTTGTGTCTGCGCGTACACTTGTGCACTATAATATCTCCCGCGCAGTTAGCTAGTCTCAATGAGATTGGCCGCCGTGGCCGGAATCGGCTAGGAGAACATCATCATGGATAATACTAGTGGCTTACCCTCACATTATTTTATAACTTATATTTAATTACATCACACAATATTGTGTAACATAGTGTCAAACCAAATTGTTTCTCTCGTCATTTATAACATCGATAATTATGTTATCTATGACTTTTTTGAAATCTTTTTTTTTTATTTCATTTATTTATAATTAAGTTTTTTTAAATGAATTCTTATAGCGGCCAGGCCACTGAAATATGTATTAACAGTATAAATGTAATTTATTATACTACTTATATGTTGTTTTGAACTTATTAATAAGAAAATAAATAATAATAAATATGTTGGGATAATTGATACCAGATAGTTGATACTACACATATATAACTTTAAATATGTACATATTATAAATATGTATAAACACACATGACTGGAGTACAAACATTTGTGCTTATCACACAAAAGAATGCCCCCAGCGGGACTCGAACCCACGACCGCTGGCACAGCAAGTAGGGTTACTACAAACTGAGCCAAAAAAAATTAGACCATACAATAAAATCCACTTTTTTGGGTCATTATATGTGCGTCGCTAAGATTTACGTGACTTTTCGACCTCTAGGTCTACAGCCTTCAGTCTAGACATTCTTAATCTATTTAGTATTTACTACATTTGGGACCGCAAAGTAGAAAACAAGCTTATCTTTTGACTTGAATACAATATCTTTTAACTAAAATGGTACCGACTTTAAAAACTTTTAATTGTATTTTTTCCAGCTTTACATGAAGGTATACACAAAAACATACACTCAAATCAAGCAATTTCCTCTTTTTTTAAAGTAGGTAATGACTCAAAAATCTATATTAATATTATACAGATAAAAGAGGTAAAGTTTGTGAGTTTGCGATGTAGGGGGTAATCTCTGGATCTACTGAACCGATTTAGATGAAATTAGGTAAGAAGATAGTTTGAGGCCCTGGGAGGGACATATGATACTTTTTATCCCGGAAATCATCCCTTAAGGAGGTGAAAATGGGGATGAAAGTTTGGATGGGGAATCAAGCTAGGGACGAACCCGAGCGAAGCGAGGGTGAGTCGTTGGTAAGTAAAATAAATACACATATCTCACACTGTTTATGTTATGTTTAGTTATTGTTTTAGTAGGTCATAGTGTGATGTAAGATAGCCCATAACCTTGCGCAATAATTAAGCAATAAAAATAATTTTTCAAGTCCGATCATCAAATCCATACATTAGTGCGTTCAGACAAATAAATTATTTAGTTTTATATATACGCAAACCAGGCATATGATAGGTTAAGAGCCGTTTTCAATATAATATCACAACATTGCCCGCGGCTCCGCCCGTATTCAGATGACCAAAAACCAAATTCTTAGGTTTTACATATTAGTATACTCTTACATTGCAGTTTTTGTATTTTTTCTCAGAGATGAGACATTTTCCCGCGGTAAAAAGTATCCTATATCTTGACCCGGATAACCAGCTATCACCATACCAAATTTCATCAAAATCCCTTCAGTGGTTTTTCTGTGATGCGGTAACAGACAGACAGACAGACAAAAATTCTAAAAACTATAGATTCGGCCTTTGTATCGATAATAATGTCTATTTCAATAAGATTTTCCAAAAAATATTTAATGTACAGATTCGGCTTAGTTACAATTTTATTATATGTATAGATGTCAGTAATAGTAAAGGTAGCTGTGTTAGACCGTTGGCGAACGGTACACATATTGCAAGTACCGATATAATATTATGTTGTTTCTTTGACAAATCCAGTGCAAATCACAGTTTTGCAGTAAATATGTAGTTTTCTATACATATAATAAAATTCTAACGGGTCAAATCTGTACTTTAAATACTTTTTGGAAAATCTTATTGAAATAGTCTTTGTTATTGATACAGAGAGCCGAATCTGTAGTCTGTCTAGTAGGTATAGGATGTCCGTCTGAGAACGCATCAAGAGAAAACCACTGGACAGATTTTAATGATAGTTGCTTATCTAGGTCAACATATAGGATGCTTTTTACCGTGGAAAATATCTCATCTCTTAGAAATCTATACTAAACGTTAAAACGTAACCCGAACGGAGCGGAGGTGAGTCTAGTTGTTTATATACATATATAAATATACAGATAAAGGCGAAATATTTTAATACCTTTTACTCCTCTGTGTTTCAACCGAGTTTCTTTTTTTTTTGTTTAGTAGCTGTTGACGAATTTTATTGTTATCTATAAATAAATGATTGTGATCGAATTTTGACCACTTGGAAAACACAAGACAATTAGATTTTTACTTCAAGTAAGCTCTTCTATGTTTAATGAGTCAATGAACCCAGAACCTAAGTTCCCTATCGGAGCGTATAAACGTTACAAACTAGTATGTTCCGACAAAACCCAATGGACGTCTGTCCACTTAAGGATACTTCGAGCGTAAAATCTATTCTGCCTTTGTTACTTTAGCCCTGTTATCTATGTGCGTTAAATATTTACAATGTTTTAGTTAGTAATTAAAAATTTAGTTAGTTTTTAGGATACTTTAATCAAAGAAATAAATAAATACGTTGGGATAATAACACACAGCACCTGATTCCATGGTAAGCTACGCGGCTTGTGTTATGGATACCAGATAGTTGATGCACTACACATATATAAAATACCCATGACTGGAGTACAAAAAATCGTGCTCATCACACAAATGAATGCTCCCAGCAGGACTCGAACCCGGCTTCGCTGGCACAGCAAGTAGGGTCACTACAAACTGAGCCAGACGTGTCGTGGTAATAATGAAAGTATGTATGTATATACGTACTATGAAAGTTTGTAACTTTTTCATGCTAAAACGGCTGTACGAAATTTAATATACAGATAGACTATGATTTGAAGTGGATTTCATAAATGCTACATATTCCGTTAGTCACCTAACCCGTTCACGAGCATAGAACAAACCGACTCATTAGTCACGACTCACGTTCGTAACGGCGAAAGCATCTTCTCGAAGTCCAAATGCAAATTTAGATTTTCTTCGAACAATGCTATTTACAATGACAAAACAAATAACTCGTTGTATTCTGTATGGTAAAAAATGATCTGTAAAGAAAGACGTAGTATGTACATATATATGATAATAAAATCCTTATTCATATTATGATGATATGTTTTTTAGTTTATCGGTTTGTCCGATTTTAAGCAGCTACATTGTACCAGCCATTTTATTTTCTGACTGACTTCTAATGAGGAGGAGCTATTTGGCTGTATTGCTTATGTTCGTTAGTCGATATCTTCGCCAAAAGTTAATCGGTTTAAAAACAAAAGTGCGTTAAAAGCGAAAGAAAAAGTTGGAAAAAGTTGACACATAGTATTATGCAGTCGGAGATATACATACATACATACATGTCAAACACATAAGCCTCCTTTGAGTGGCCACAGTCGGGTAATAAATACCTCTAGAATACTCCCATATAAATTAAAAAAACCTACAATATAAAATACTATTTTAACGTACACTTTACCGTCTACGTTATATGTACATATAATCTATTATAATTAGGTATACGTGATATTACAGTTTTAACTTTGTCTTTAAAATACTTAAACATCTGTTTGTCCTGGTCCAAAACCTGATTTCGTCTTTAAAGATTAACAAGCACGCTGTAAATGGACCATTTTAATTAAAGCTTACATCTTCGAACGAAAGTTAACGAATACCAGTGTTTTTTTTTAACGACATTCCTTACACCTTCACTTGTCACTTGGCTTATAAAGATGGCTTCTCTTAAATAAGTTCGATGGTCTTTTACTGCATTCTTTTAAAGTCGTTGTAAAAAGGCAAATGTACAACATGTTATAATTTAACTAGCTCCTCACCCTCGTTCCGCTCGGGTTCATTCCTAGTTACGTTTTAAGGTTTAGTATAGATTTCAAAGAGATGAGATGTTTTCTCGCAGTAAAAAGTATCCTTTATGTTGAATCGGATAACCAGCTATAATCATGCTAAATTTCATCAAAATACCTCCAGTGGTTTTTTCGTGATGCGGTCACAGACAGACAGACAATTTTTTTTCTAAAAGCTATAGATTCGGCGTCTGTATCGATAATAATAAATATATTTCAATAGGATTTTCCAAAGAATATTTTTAACGTACAGATTCGGCTTAGAATTTATTATATGTTTAGATAGAAATAAATTAAGTTCTTTAAGAAGTGATAGTTTTTTTTTGTAAATATTGTGAGTTTTAAACCCCCGACGCAAACGAGGGTTGTTATAAGTCTTAATGTTTACATCTGTGTGTCTGTCTTTGGCTGTGTGGATGAGTCGATGTTAATCATAAAAAATAAATGTTTTTAATTTTTTGTTTGTTTGTTCGTTTATTAAACCGCGGTTTAATTAAACATAACTAAGTTTAAGTTATTCGGTAGAATAGATCCAAGGATTACTCCATAAGCTTTGCGGAAGTCAGGTTTAGTAGCTTAGTGCAAGCAGTGAGCACTTAATATATATAATACTAGCATTTTTATCTGGCTTCTCCCTTTTCGGGTACTTTTTTTAACGTAATATTCAAAATATACCTACTAAATAATTCGATTTTTTTAAAGTTTTAATTTAATTTTGAAGGGCGGGAGAGGCATTTAAAAATTACGTTCTTAACAATCTTCTATGTAATTAGGTGCATATAACAAATTCCATACAAAAATTCAGCCTCTCAAAACCAGCGGCTTTTCTTGGGTGTACGTACCTCTATAGGTAATATAAATTAATAATAAATAATAATATTTATCAAACTACTGACTGATCATTATTTTAAATGTGCATAAAATAATGATAAGTAGGTAGTATTCGTCAAAACAAGATTGTGACCAATGAATACCTTTCTTTTTTATCTATCGCTTCATCTCACTTGAAATTGAAAGAATGGTGTCATTGAAAATCAAAAGGCAAAAAAAATAAAATTGAACACGTGATATTCAAGATAAAATAATAATAAACGTTTGGTAATTTATACCTATAATAAAATTCTGAGTCGAATCTGTAGGTTCATTAAAAAAAAATCATTATTATCGATACAGAGGCCGAATGTATAGTTTTTAGAATTTTTGTCTGTCTGTCTATCTGTCTGGGAACGCATCTCGAGTAAACTGAACGGATGTTCATAAAATTTGATATGGTGATAGCTGATTTTTTGGGCCAATATTTAGGATACTTTTTATTGTGGGAAAATATCTCATTTCTTATGAATCTATACTAAATGTTAAAACATAACCAAGGACGAAACCGAGCGAAACAAGGGTGATTTGCTAGTATAGCTATACAATGTTGTTTTTTTTATCTTTAAGGAATCGTCTAAATTATTAGTCTAATAAAAATATCTTTTCAAGTGATTTTTTTTTCAATCTTCTTTTCTTATTAATCTTGCGTTATGAAAAAAGAGTGTATTCTAAAAAAAAAACAAAACAAATCTGTGATACGGGAATCGTACATTCCGGATAAAAAGTATCCTATGTGCTATTATAATCTATCCATGTGCCAAATTTCATCTAGATACTAATATATTTGTTCTTTATTTCGTTCATATTCGTCGAGCAGTTACAGCGTTAAGGAGAAACAAACGCTCACTAGCAAACAGTTTTGCAATTATAATTAGTTATCCAACGCATGAGTTACTTTACAGATCAGATTTACAGCTATTTATATTGGTTAATTTATGTAATACTTTGTATTACCGTCCACCAACCCGCACTTGCCCACCAACCCGTACTAGGCCAGCGTGGTGGACTATACTTATCCTGATCCCCCTCGTATTAAAGGGGGGCCTGTGCCCAGCTGTGGGACGTTAAAAAGAGCTGAATACATACCGTCCATAAGAAATGAACACAATAGTGAATAAGTCCTTCTTTTTTTTGCTTATTTCACTTTTTATTTTGTATTCCGCAAACACATCTTCCCAGTGAAAGATGTCTACAGGCGTTTCCATCGCTTCTGGATTTCTTGTTCTTAAATCTAAAAATTTCTTTAAAGTTTCCAACTCTGTACAGTGTTAAGTTATATTTCTTTGTTCCATATTTATACTACAGTTTCGTAATTTCTTTGTAATTTTATTAGTAAGTAGAACTACCCAAACTATGTATTTTGCCAAAATGCTAAGTTTTTAATTTATGGCTTAGTTTGCTATTTGTCTCAGCTTTATGGGGTTTTCTATAATTTACATAGTAAAATTGTTATTTCTCATGGCTTTGCTCGGTTTCGTGAACCCAGGAATATAATATATACATACATATGTACCTATAAGAAAATAATTCATTTATTTGAAAAGACAACTTCTTATATAATTAAATGTTAATGCTTACATAATTCATTAAAACAATATATTTATTAATTTTTCTTAAGATTAATTAATTTTCCGATGTTTTTTATTGGACGTTTTTAGTATGTAATTAGTAGCTGACAGAGTGTAAGAAGTACCTATTATTTTTATTTAATTACTATTTTTTCTATTATAATTATATTATTATAAATTCAAATAACTTATATTATAATACAGGGCAAGATTTTAATTAGTAGGTACTTATATCACTATCTAAAAAAAATTAGTTAGAAAAAAATGTACATATACGAAATTCGTTAATATTTTACCCATCGCTTAAAGACAACACGAATCACATCACTTAATGCATTATGTAACGAAATCGTGCGGTTCTTTACGGTAACTCGCTTGCGTCAATAACACATTGGCTAAAGAAATGTGCAGAGTTTATCCCATTGCTTTATAAACTCGAAGCATATATAAACTGTATAGATTAAAGTATAGAAAACATATAAACGAGAGAAAAACGTGCATGCGCATGCGCATCATGTAAATATGGAGAACTTGTTATTGAATATATTTAATACCACTTTATTACTTATGAAATATCTTAAAAATAATTATAAAATGGAGTTAGGTTTAGTTTTTATATGTAGTTTATTTATTTTTTAATCCCTCCATGACCGCGGACACACCGGTGTTATAGTTAGCAATAGATTTCTTAGAAATTTAATTAATTTCTTAGAAATTTACCTGGAGGTGTTAATTGATACCAACACCACGTACTACTTACTAGAATGTATAGAATACAAGTACAAGCGATTTATCTTCGCTTCGCTCGTGTGTCCCTAGGTTCCTAACAGTAGTCTATGTCACCGTAGCACATAGCTTTCCTACATAGATAGACTATGACTTAGGTCCTTTAGTACATACTAAAATTTCATTTAAATCTGTCCAGCCCACTCAGCGTAAAGGTGTTAAAGACATACAAACACTGGATATATACCGCATATTTATACCGCATTTATAATAGCAATACTCATTGAAGATTAAAATTACATGGACACGTCATATTGAAATAAACATACAAGAGAAATCGAGGTTGATCGCTAGTCATGACAATTATAAACTTAAATAAAACTTGTCCTTTGCCATTATTCATAGTGCAAGCTTTACATTTTACAGACCTATAAATAGACATAATAACTGCTAAGAAATCTTGGGAACAGATAATTATCATTTTTTTTTTATTC
This sequence comes from Brenthis ino, assembly GCA_921882275.1. NCBI lineage: Eukaryota > Metazoa > Arthropoda > Insecta > Lepidoptera > Nymphalidae > Brenthis > Brenthis ino. The sequence continues at coordinate 16,915,426 of OV170225.1, forward strand.
CAGTGGAAGTCGCGATGGTGTGTCATGAGGAAATTGTCACCAGTTGCAGGTAAGTTTTAAATATTTATTCTATAACAAAAAATGCAGTTAAGGGCCTAATATTATTAATTAAATGGAGCAAATATTCCATGTACTCATTTACTTTACACTGATATAATATAGCTCTTAAGTTTAAATGATTATTTCTAGCTAGCTAAAGAGTAGATTTTTTTTTGGTCGAACTTGCTTATATCCAAAACTACCTGTAGGATTTGAATTTTTTTACATTTTATAGCCTATAGAAGAGGAAGAGTAGCATATCTAAGGTTTTAAGAGCGAAGCGTTTAAATAATAATTATATTTAAAGCCGAATGAATCATTTAATTCAGTCTATCTATCTATCTACTTTTAAAGTTATGTGGTAGTAATCTGATAATTAAAATAGAATAAAACTTTAATTATAATTGCCTGACCAATAACTATGGACCAATGACGATGGTAACCAATGCCGTCGCATGGGACCCCTGATTCAAAGGGGCCCCAGCGGGTCACGAACAATTCTTTTATTTCAAAATATTTTTTAAGGGCTGCCCTCATAGAATTTAAAAAAAACGCAAGAAGAAAGTGTCCTAAGTTTCATATATTTTTTTACGAGGACCACGAGGAATGTGATCGGTGCGGCAGGGCTCAAGGGGCTCGTTTTAAGGGGGCACTTCCATTTTTTTGAATTGGGGCCCAAAACGGCTAGTTACGACACTACAATCTATGTATGTCTAAAACAAAACATATAAAAAATATATAATGAAGTAGTAACAAATCTTTAGACCCTTTCATCTATATATATAAAAGAAAGTCGTGTTAGTTACTTCGCTTATAACTCAAGAACGGCTGAACCGATTTAGCTGAAAATTGGCAGGGAGGTAGTTTAGAGCCAGGAGAAGGACATAGGATACTTTTTATCCCGTTCGACCGCGTTCCAATTTTTATGATATTTTAATTTTTGGATTTCTCTTAGTCCGGAATAGGTAAGTATTAAAACATATAATTAAAATGTGAGAAAGAAAGATTTTTTCTTTTTATATCTATTTAAAACGTACCTAGCGACGAACCCGAGCGAAGCGAGGGTGAGCCGCTAGTAGTTCTATACATTGTCGGTATCAAGTCATTCGAGATTGATATTACAAGGAAAACTCTATCACTAATATAGAAAACAAACCTTATTGCGTTATAAATAAAGACTATTTCTTACCTACAATCTACCACGTTAATGTTATCCGAAGGGTTCCGTAACTAAGAGATAAGCAACCCCTAAATTTGCCGTAAAATGTGAGACAATGATTTTAGTTGGATTTATAGGATTAGGTATTATTGTTATTCTACCTCAAACAAAGGAAATAAATTAAATGGACCGTCCTTAACTAAAAATGATGTCAAACTAAGTTGTTAATGTCTCTAAGGAAATATGTCAATCTTATATTAAATAAAAAAAATATTTAAAATGTCAAATATTCGCGTAAATCTAAGAAAGTATTAATCTTATGTTATTTTAGATCTTACAATATAAAAACTTAAAACATTCACAAATCTTACAATACTTAATTAGACATTCATATTGTCTAATCTATTGATATATATAAAACAAAGTCGGGTTTGTTACAACACTTTTAACTCGAGAACTGCTTGACCAATTTTCATGGTTTTTGATTTGTTGGATTTGTCTCCGGCTCGAATAGCAGAATAACTATTAAAACATCGAAAAAATTCAAGAAAATAAATCACATGGCTAACGCTGGATAACTATATATTTATATCTATTCAAAACGTACCTAGGGACGAACCCGATCGAATTGAGGGTGAGCCGCTGGTATGGAATAATTATTATTTTTGAATGTAATTCGACAATAGCTGCTGAAAACATCAATTTATCCCATCTAGTATATCAACACATATGTATATACATTATACACATATTCGGTCGTTACAGGAATAGTGATGTTGTGAATAATATATATGATTCGCCACCCAAAGCTCATGGAAATAAATTCGTCTCAAAGCCCCATGTTTAAATGTCGAAAGAAAAATACTTAAATTCATTCTCTGACTAAAAAATACTCATTACACAACACTCTTCTTAAACCACTGAGTTTAGAAGCTTGATTTAGGTTCGATTTTGTTTGTTTATTTCTATTAGTTGTCGCCCAGAGGTCGAAATTCCATAAAACTACTATCATTTTATTATTGATAACAATAAAACTCATCAATAGCTTCTAACCAAAAAAAAAACAGTGGACAAACAAAGGAGCAAAAAGTTTTATCTTCGCTTATTTACTTTATTTGACTACACGTTTGGCACAGTTTGTAGTGACCCTACTTACTGTACCGGAGGTCGCGGGTTCGAGTCCCGGTGGAGGCATTCATTTGTGTGATGAGCACGAATGTTTGTACTCCAGTCGTGGAAGTTAATATTTATAATATGTATGTATTTAAAAGTCATATATGTGTAATGTATTAACTATCTGGTATCCATAACACAAGCTTCGTAGCTTACCATGGAACTAGATGGTGCTGTGTGTTTATGTTCCAACATATTTATTTATTTATATACAGATGTATAGAAATCATGTATATTACAACATATGACTTTAAAATACTATATTAATCTTCCTAGATTATATTTCTAGTTCTTTAGAATTGTATGATGTCACTTACTTCTCAGTATCACCAAGGTGAAGTTGATGTTAACATTGTTACTTTATAGATATGTTTACTCGATTAATAGCTTATTAGAATACTAAATTTTGTCTAAAATGTGCGTTTATTTACTTGATCTTCTATATAATATACAAATAGGCAAAGACTGACCTTTCTTCTGAAAGTTTTGTACCTTTTTTCCTCTGTTTGTCAATTGATTTTGTTTTTTTTTGTTTAGTAGTTATTGGCAAACTTTACTATTATCTCTTTTTTTGTTAAAGACAGGTAAAATGTGTTCTTATATAAAAAAAAAAAATCTCAAATTTTCAATATTATTACTTTTAAGACCATGTTGAGATCCGTTTAGATATATTTACAAAAAGTATATAATAATATATTCTTTATATGTAGATATTGACTATTACATAGCAATATAATGACACAAGGTAGTTGAACTTTAAAAATTTACAATATTAAAAAAACGTACATGGATACTATAAATTGGCATGATGTAATAAAGTTTTCATTCAACAATATGCCATTCACAGATAAGTTAAAAGGAAATAATCAAAAAAACCAGGCTAAGTGACTTCAGAACTGGTTTAAAAGCAAGGAAATTGTTAATTACTCATACATTCGTGATATATCTACTCTTGTGTAATGGAGAAATTTAAATAATTTAAAATTAAAAGGCGCTTCGGGGTATTGAAGTCGCTGATAAAAAATGTTACGTACAAGTTTCTTATTATTGCAAAAAAAATTAAAGTTCAAATTAGAAAACAGTTTATAAAACTAATATTGTATAGAGATTTATGTTAAGTCTATGAATTTTTGGAAGAGATAAACTAATGATAAAACGGATATAAGAATTGCTGATCCAATTTTGATGAGCCTCTCACAAATATAGACAAAATTATATGTACGAGTATGTTTTAACAGTTAGTATGGAATAGATAGACCTATGTATATATGTATATATATAGGTGTGATGAGTTGTTGTGGGTTGTATTATAACGTGTTTTCCCGTAGGAATGAGATGATCTCCCGCGGTAAAAAGTAGCCTATGTCACTCTCCAACCCTCCAACTATCTCCACACAAAAAAACTGTATCCTTGTTCATTTAGCTAAAAACAGCAAGGTGTGAACTTCAAAATAGATATCGCCTTATCTATCTATGACATTAATCATAATTTAACATTTAATAAATTAACATACAACTTTGAATCTTAAACTTTTATTTATATGAATGTGTTAAATTTATATAACAAATACCCGATTACCTTTTACGAATACTCAAAGATTTACCAGATTTGCTGGCTGTGTTGATAACGGGATAACAGTCTTGTATTGTGAGATTTTATCTATTGGCAGAGCTAGGGCCTACTTTTCTTGAGAGTGAAATGTTTTTGCTGATTATATACTATCGGAAGGTAACAAAGGAAATACTTTTTAAGGTTTCTATAGATGTTATTACTTTGCTTTTATTTAAAACTAGCGTCTTACACCCGCTTCGCTCGAATGCGTTCTTAGATACGTTTTTTTTTTTAAGTGGAACCCTAATTCTTTTTCTTAAATAAAAAGTTAGTAGCCTTAGTTACTCCTTATAACATCGGCTATCTGCCAGTGAAAGTCCCGTCAAAATCAGGCTAGCCGTTTCAGAGATTAGCCGGAACAAAAAGACTGACAAACAAAAATTTTAATAAATGTATTTTTCTTATAAATACTGTATATTATTTCATATGCATTTAGTAAAAAGCTGTTGTTTTGATATTACAAACAGACACTTCAATTCTATTTATCTGCATAGAGTAGCTGTTACCAGCAAATGATGAGACTTGATCAAAATATTTGTGATTTGTTTAAAGTTTTAAGGGATATATTATAAACTCTATGTATTCCGAATTTCACTCGAATCCGTTCAGCCATTTCTCAAAAACCACCACACCATATAACTACTCTAAGATTACATTTGTTAGATACATATATTTTCATAATAATTTGGAACAATATCGACGAAAATATATTACTATTTTTTTAAAGTCTAACCTTTAAGCTTATAATTTTATATTGAAAAGCTTATTTATACCTGCATATTAACACATTCACATATTATCTTTGACGTATACGTTTCTTCAATGAATGCAAATGCGTTCTTTCTCACATCCATTACAGTTTCCGCTGAACCTTTCAGTTTTCTAAGGCCATTAGTACCAAGTTGTATTACAACCAGTTTGTATTGTGTATAATGTGTGATAGATGTCTGTCTGAAATAATTGCAAGATACTTAGAATGTTCTTTGTATCTATAATATTTCTAGATTTTATTAAGTCAAAGTTCACTTTGACTTCAAATTCGAAAGCTTTCAATAATTTTGATTTCTCAATCGTGTATAGTCTCAGTGACAATTCCATATCAAATCCTTGCGGCTCACCCTCGCTTCGCTCGGGTTTGCCTCTAGAAAAAGAAAAACAAATTATCCCACGGGCAGCGTACATTTTTCCGGGATAAAAAGTAACCTATGTGCAATTCCAGACTATAATCTATCTGTGCCAAATTTCATCCAGATCCGTTCAGCCGTTCTGGCGTGATTGAAAACAAACATCCAAACATCTGAACATTCACTTCCATCACATTTATAATTTTCTAAATTAAATAACTTTAGTAAATTTAAATGACTTTATCTGTCATAATTTAATACTAATATTGATATATATATGTAACTTAGTCCGATAATAGATTCTAAGTTTCAATCCAAAATAAGCCATAATGACTGATCTGTCTTTACTAAGCAAAGCTAATTTTTAAAGTTAAGTAAGTGTTTGATAAAATTGGTAAAAGTTGAACTCTATCATAAAGTATAAGTGCGATCAATGAATCATGAGAAGAGATGATAACAAATCATATAAATGGTCTGTAAATCTGTATACTATCCAATAAGCGGTCCATAGAACAGCATCCTCCCACGATAAGACAAATACATTTAAGCGTACAAGATAGGCAATGATCACCGTGAGAAAGACAAAACTGTTTGTTCTGTAACCGTTAAACACGATTTGAGTATTAGTGCGACGAATAGGTCTTTGTTTACTTGGTCATAGCCTTAACATTCTGAAAGGCATGCTTGCATTACATATACATATATATTACATATGCTATATATTAGTACCTCCCTGAGCAAACGAGCCTTGTTCGGCCATTTTTTTATAATATTTTGCCATTTTTTTATAATATTGAGTTTTCGGAAAAGGTATAAAAATTGAGTTTTTAAAAAAAACCTATATAGATAAACTTAAAATGCAAAACCGTATTTAAACACAAAACTTGATCCAAATCGTTAGAGCCGTTTTCGAAATACACGAAATAATTTTTTATATATACATAAATATATATACAAAATTACTCATTTAATATTATAAAATATATTGAAAATGTTTTAGCTAAAGTATTCAAAATCGAATTGAGTACCTCTTCCTTTTTAAAGTCGGTACAATATGAGTGGGAACTACTCAGTTAAAATTTCGAGATGTGCACTTTCATTTTGATAAGCTTTTATACATGCAGCTATTATACTTAATTTAGTCCACGGTCGGAGTAAAAGGTAATTCACAATGCTATAATTGCTAGCTGTAACAAAAATAAAATCTAAGGCTGACGCTCACTTATTTATGTATCTCATTTGCTCTTGACATTTCGCTTTGTAGATTTAAATATATATATTTATCATAGAATATTCGAGACGCTAATATTCACTTGTAGTGTTACTATTTTTTTTATTGCATGAGTTTCATGAGTTTTAATTTTATTGCGTGGAACTCTACCGTACACTTTTTCTAAAATAAAAGTAGCCTAAGTTACTCCTTATAGTATCGGCTATCTGCCGGTAAAAGTCCCGTATATATATTTTCATATGTATTTAGTAAAAATATGTTATTTTGTCATTACAAAGAGACACTTCTACTTTATTTGTCTCTTTAGATTTTCTCATGGTTTTTTTCTTAATTTATAGTTCATATACAACATTATTTAATAAAATCACTATATTATATGATGTATGTGTGTATGTATGTTTGTCACTCCTTCACGCTGAAATGACTGGACTGATTTGGAAAAAAAATTTACACAAATATGATCTAGAGTAACCTATAGGTTACTGTTAGACCCCTAAGGGTACACTCGAGCGAAGCGAGAGTAATTCGCTAGTTACTTACATATACTAGATTACTAGGGCATACGTACTACGACAAATTTGACTCGGTTTTTTGAATGCTGGAAATTATAAGAGCTTTAATTTGTACTTTTTATAATATTAATCTATTTTACAATGAGGCGTGAAAGTAAATATAGTATTAAATTAAAAATACAAATAAGGATGACATTTTCTATTTTTCCATTATTATAACGTTTGTGTTATAACTTTTGAGTCTGCTATCAGTTGAAAATTTTTATGAACCACGCGCGGAAAATAAGGCCCAGGGGAAATATTCTGAACACCAGGTATCACCATTCAGCTCATTTAAACATAAAAAAATGGAATATATAAATGAATTTTTGCACAACACTCTTAGTAGGAGCTAAAACTTGTTCTGTATATATTAAGGGGACTAATTTTAAAACATATTTTTACTTCAAAATGACTTCTTCAATCAATTCCATTCTTATGGGTAGGATATTTCTTTTATACGTGAATGTGAATTCAGATTTGAAGAAATATTCTCTTGAGGTATAAGCATTAAAAAACATGACAATAGATTCAAAATTTGCAAAAAATTATCAAAATATACACACTCAAAAAGGCAATTATAATTTAATAACTATAAGTAGAAACTATTGCATTCGCGAATTGATCATAGAAAAAAAAACATAGTTATTTATTAATGATCTATACATACATATATATATGTACATATATTACAAACAAACTTGGGTATCTGTTCTCTCCTTATACGTTATCTAACCAGGGCAAAATATAACGATCCAAACAAATATTACTCATGGGCAAGAGAACATATAAGTTACATTAAAAACCAATAAAACGCTAGCACATCTGCATCGAATGATTCTATGCTCAAAATAGGTACGTTTACTAAGAAGCGAATGTGACATCAGCATCGTGGAATCCGAGTAGAGGTGCGAGCGAAATGGTTATTTTTGATCTATAAATCTTTCAAGACATCGTTGTTTTCTATGAAATTGACTATTTATTACGTGTCGCTTTGTGTGGTAGCTCTGCTGTTTTTATTCTTTGCCACAAATAATAGCAGCTTCTTAGTTTAAATGGTAAAAATTCTTATTACATATTTTAGTAATAAATATTACTGGATTGTTTTTATACAATGTAAGGATTGGGTCGCTGCTAGATATGAAATCGACACGTGCTATGTGTGACGACACGTTTGGCTCAGTTTGTAGTGACCGTACTTACTGTGCCAGCGGTCGCGAGTTCGAATCCCGCTGGAGGAATTCATTTGTGTGATGAGCACGAATGTTTGTACTCCGGTTGTTTATATTTTCACATAATATATATGTATTTAAAGTTATATTTTAGTAGATCAACTATCTGGTATCCATAACACAAGCCTCGTAGCGTACCTTGGAACTAGATAGTGCTGTGTCAGTATCCCAACATAAAAAAAAAATACCTTTTTTTGCAGATTTTGTAGCTATTAAGAAGAAAATTAAATTGAAATGAGAGGAGAATATTTTCTATTTTACTTAAAAAGGATATTACATTTTGTATTCAAATTAAAGAAAAACAAACACTTGCCTATGTATTACATATATCTACATAATTATTAACCTATTATATTTATGTATACAAAATATTTAAAATAACAGACGCTACTTTTTATTTTATACATGTGTACATTACATATGAATAAGTAACATTTATTTCATTAAAGGCACAGTGATCTCGAGTTTCTCACTCAAGTGCTAACTGTACATGAAAAGCTTCTTTGTAAGTTTGTTTATGTTGAGGCCTGATGGGTGGTTTAATATATATTATAAAGGATATATTAGTAGAATATATAACACCATAATTATTTGCCATTGTTACCGTAATAAGGTTGGAATGTATGGGATTTTTTATTTTTTTTTTCACTTTTTTAATGTATGCAAAAAAAACGATTCGAGTGCCTCTTCTTTTTTGAAGTTGTTAAAACATATATTTCAAAATATCTAGAGTTTACCGTTTCTTAAACTAGAGGTTAGAACAATATTTTTACCAAACAGCTGAAGTTTGAAATATTTAATACTATGTAATAAGAAGTGGAATTTAAAGCTCTATATAACAAGTTGTTTATCTTCAAAAAGGTTCTTTGTATGCGAATTCAAAATTAAAAGCTCACGTAAAGCTTTTATAAAAGGAAAATCCTCTTTGGCCAAATTCGATAATTACTTATGGATTTAAAAATTCATTGATATAGAGGTTGCGCTAAAGTCGTTATAATAGTTACGAGAGATAAGTACGTTATTTATTATTTATTGAACTGTTCCAAGGAAATATTATTTTTAGGATTATGTACTTTTGCAAGGTACAAGTATCTACCATATTACTAAGCCTCCTCTGTCATAATACTTACTTAGATTTACCCGAATATTTCATGCGAAGATTTTAAATAAAGCTATCTTTTCGGATTTTTTCGCGGATTTATTACCATGTCTTTGAGGAACCAAAAATCAAAATAAATCCCCGAAAAAATAATTCTCTGTTATTTTACGAATCTATTTATGTATTTATATAAAATAAAGTCGGGTTACTTGCACCGTTTATAACTCAAGAACGGCTGGACCGATTTTTGTGATCTTTGATTTGTTGGGTTTGTGTCAATCAATTTTCTTTTTTTTATTAATAGCTATTTACGAGTTGGGTCAATAAAAAAAATTGGAAATAGTATTTTTTTATATAATGGTCATGGTCGAATTTCGGCCTCTGGGAGAATAGTAATAGATGGTAAAAAACTGATTAGTTTTCAAGTTGATTATCTTTGCAAAGTAGGTACTTTGTAAACTTTTCATTTGTTAACTTTTAAAGGATGGGAAATAGTGGAAATGCATATTTTAAAAGAGCTAGGCTACCTAGCAGTTTACGGTGACACATTCACAAAATAACACGCCAAAACTTGTGCTGTGACGTCAATCGATACATCTTCTTTATATATCGATATCTCTTTTGTTTTGGTACTCTTATCTGTTGACAGTGTATTATATGTCATCACAGAAAATATAACTTTTTATTTGATAAATTGGATTGAATTATGTGAAAAAATAAAGTTATCTTATCTGTAAACAAAAATTTAAAGGCTTAATCTATAAACGAAGTACATATTGTCAGTTACTATAATCTAATAAAACAAAAGATTTTCAATAAAGTATGAAAATCCTAAACTATTAAAAGTCTTTTAAAAATCTTGAGATGCATGAGAATCACTTAAAAACAAAAAAGTTAATTTCATTTATCTTGAAATAACTTTTATCGACAGTATATAAGTCACATCACTATCGTCACAAGCTTATCGCGGACAGCTGGAAGTGCGAGGGTTTTGTTTGCGCGCAGACAGATTATCGCTATTCCTCTTTTGGAATTCTCATTAGTTTGAGGTAAAAAATTACAAGGTTTTAAAAACGGAAGTTGTGACTTTGTATCAACTTTAAATGTATTTAGGATAAGAAGGTTAGTGTTTTTTACCGACTTCAAAATATGCAAAACTTCATAATATACAAACATAACAACTTCTTATAAGTTATGTATTAATGTATGATGCATATACTTAGTTATTATTTAATCTACAAATATTTATACTTCGAGCGACTCACCCTCGTTTCGCTCGAGTTCGTCCCTAGCTCGATTCCCAAAACTACAAACTTTCATCCCCATTTTCACACCCTTAAGGGATGATTTCCGGGATAAAAAGTGTCCTATATCCTTCCCAGGGTCTCAAACTATCTTCTTATCAAATTTCATCTAAATCGGTTCAGAAGATCTAGAGATTACCCCCTACAACGTCACAAACTCACAAACTTTACCTCTTTATAATATTAGTATAGATATAGGCATAGACAAAACAGTTCGGTACCTGTTTCTCCTCTGTCAACACGTTTTCTTTTTTTAAATTAAGTAGCTATTGACAAATTTTCAATAATGATTAGTATCGAATCTCGACCACGAAACACAAGTCTTAGTAACGGTTTGTTTACTTATTAATTGCCCGCGGCTCCGCCCGCGTTCAGATGACCAAAAAACAAATTCTTAGGTTTTACAAATTAGTATACTCTTACATTGTAGTTTTTGCATTTTTTCTCAGAAATGAGATATTTTCCCGCGGTAAAAAGTATCCTATATGTTGACCCGGATAACCACCTATCATCGTACCAAATTTCATTAAAATCCCTCCAGTGGTTTTTCCGTGATGCGATAACAGACTGAAAGACAGACAGACAAAAACTCTAAAAACTATAGATTCGGCCTCTGTATCGATAATAATGTCTATTTTAATAAGATTTTTCAAAAAATATTTAAAGTACAGATTCGGCTCAGTTAGAATTTTATTATATGTATAGATAACAACAAAACATAGACGTCTTAATACAAAGCAAACATTTACCTATGGTATATTATTTCGATCTTATTACATTCAAAATGAAATCCTATCCACGGCGTCGCGTGTTGAGAAACAAAATTAAAACGTTGCTTCTCGTGAAACAAATTTCTTATAAAATAAAAATGTACTTTAAATATATTGAAATAAAGACTAATTTTCATTACCAGTGCGATTACAGTTAGTGTTTTGATAAACTTAGGCTGTGAATGCATTAACGTATAAAATGTCTTGAGACAAATTATCCATTAACAAGAAAATTGAATTGAATTGACAAATTCCAAATTGAATTGAATGTGGTTGTGACGGATTGATTATTACTTAACATGATACGTTATACGAAAGTGCGCGAAGTTGACTAAATATCTCTACTAATATTATAAAGAGGCAGAGTTTGTTTGTTTGTTAGAACGCGTTAACCTCTGGAATTACTAATCCGATTTGACAAATTCTTTTTGCATTAGATAGCCCGCTTATTACGTTAGCTATAGGCTATATATCATCATGGAACCCAAGGGAGCGGAATCATAAATGGCAACAAATCGGGCAGACGTCCATACAATTTTGTATAACTGATGTTTAATGCCTCCACGACCGCGGACGCGTGGCCGCGTTACAGTTAACAATAGATTGCTTAGATATTTAATTATTTTTTTAGATATTTACCTGGAGGTGTAATATGTTTAAGTGCTTTAAGCCCAGAATGTATAATATATAGTCTATCTATTCCATACTAACCGTCAAAACGTACCTAGGAGCGAACTCGAGCGAAGCGAGAGAGCTGCTTAGCTTGAATAAAAAATCGTCATATTTTAACTAAGATTATAACTGTAGAAGTCCATAAAAATTAATACAGCTCTTAGTCAATATGCAATAAAGAAAATAGCGGAGGAATTCTAGTTTTCAATATATTACCACCTTTACAATATCTTCTAAACTCAACATATTTAAAAATAATAATAATTTGCTATAGTATTGTTTTCATAGTTTAACATTGAATTGCTATTAGCCATATTCGAAACAAATGTCACACGTACAAAATTGTATTGTAAATCGATTTCAATATCGATATATCGAATTCTCTACACTCTAAAATATCCAAAATTCTACTACGAAAATTAAAAGTGGTATTTTATTGTCGATACTTCATGTCGCCCTTAAACATAGAAAGTAATATTTTGTTTACAATCTATTTTATGAGCACAAAGTATTTCAATTTTTTTCGGTTATTGAATCGACGTTATGTCACGTCACTGCTTTGTGTTGTTTAATTTGTTTTTTTTTGTTATTGTAGCGGTAAAAGTACAGTTTTAGTTTTTCGAGTATTTGGAAACTAGTTTTTTATTGCTATCTATTGTATCTTTATTTTTTTTTAATAGTTATTTTTATTTAAGAGTGCCAAATATTATATGTATGTACTTGTATAACGTGATAATTTATTCTATATTAATAAGAAGAGATTCTTTAAATACAGACATCATACACATGGAATTACACTTAGCCCACTCAAACTATATATTATAATAATGTTTACGTATGTACTTCTTCCACAACAAGCCAGTGGTACCGCAGTGGAAACGTGCTTGCTTGGGAAATAAAGTGAAGCGGATTCAAATCCTGGGTCTCGTACCATTGACATTGTCAAATGCGAATTTTTTTTTCAACATGATTACGATGAAGGGAATCATCATGAGAAAAACCTGCATGGCAGAGAACCTTTGTGAAGTCCGTCAACCCGGACTTGGCCAGCGTGGTGGACAATGGCCTGACCCCCCTCGTCTTGAGTGGAGGCCCGTGCTGCTATTTCTATTGGGACTTATTTAAAGTTAAAAGTATTTTCCACACTGTAGGTACGAGTAATACCCGAAGCGGTCTCACGCTAAAATTGCTAAGAATATATGTAGGTAATCCTTGACGTAAAATTAATTCGTCATTATTACCTGTGCTTATACGTTACATACTAATTCTTATCAATTCTTATCGTCTCAAAGTCGTAAAAGTTAGACCGATCGTAAAAAAAAACGTATAAATCAGTATTAGACTGTTGACTGATACCGTTTCTAATGTACCTAATAATACCTTTTTTATGGACATTTTGACCTAAAACTAGATAACCAAGTAAGAAATGCCCACCATATTATAATGCTTACTATAATATACATAGTTATCTTTGACATGAACGTAGTATATTATCTATGCATATTATAATAAAATTGTAACTGCATCGATTCTGTACATTAAATATTTTTTGGAAAATCTTATTGAAATAGTTATTATTACCGATATAGAGGCTGAATCTACAGTTTTTAGAATGTTTGTCTATCTGTCTGTCTGAGAACGCATCACGAGGAAACCCCTGGACAGATTTTGATGAAATTTGGTATGATGATAGCTGGTTATCCGGGTCAACATATAGAATACTTTTTACTGCGGGAAAATATCTCATTTCTGAGAAATTTATACTAAACGTCAAAACTTAACTAGGGTCGACCCCGAGCAGAGCGAGAGTGAGTCACTAGTTTGTTACAAATATTAATAAAAAGCCAACAATTTTCATACAATATGCAATAAAATCAGCAAGCCAACCAAGTATTTGAATAAGACCTTGATAAAAATACAAAATACTTCATTTTCCTTAACAGAATTTTATACCTATGTATACCTAATGTTGCTTTTCTTATCTCGCAAATTGTTCGTGGCACATTGTCAGTCTACTTCTTTTTTTACTTTAATAACTTATTATGAAACTCATTATTTTTGTGTTCTGTTGTAACAATAACTTCCTCGTCGATCTAGCTACCTTATATGGCTATAGATCCGGAGGTGCTCGGTTCGAGTTCCAGATTGGGCCAAGTCCGGTTATTAGTTTCTCTGTTAAGAAACTTTCAGTAACAACCCGGAGTTAGCGAGTTGGGCTGTTTCACCCCCCGTGTCTCGTTGAACACAAAAAGCGGTCGATCCTTTGTGTAATATCTCACTGGTCGTCATCCCACACACTAATGCACTAAAATATATCCTATGTACATGGATGATCTCGAAATGGTTAAAAGGACCTAGCTGTAAAGTAGTACTGTAAACATATTGTACAAAAGTATGTTTGGTTGTATGTTTCTCGTCACCGCGATAACAAAGCCACACTTTCTCATATCCAGATAGTTTATGGGCAGGGTATATAAACTAGTATTCGCCTAGTGGTCGAGATTCTTGCATAGTCATTTTTTTATTGATAACACTAAAACTCGTCAGTAGCTACTAAACAAAAAAATCGGCTGACAAACAGAGTAGAAAAAGGTACTCGTACTAAGCTGTTTTGTCTTTGCCTATATATATATTACTAGAGACTCACCCCCATATTCTCACTCGCTTCGCTCGGGTTCGTCCCTAGGTTGATTCCCCATACAAACTTTCATCCCCATTTTCACCCCCTTAAGGGATGATTTCCGGGATAAAAAGTATACTATGTCCTTCCCAGAGAATCAAACTATCTTCTTACCAAATTTCATCTAAATCGGTTCAGTAGATCCAGAGATTACCCCCTACAACGTCACAACTCACAATTCACAAACTTTACCTTTTTATTCTATGTATAGATAGATTTATATCTACATCTAGCTTTTTCCATGCAATATAAATAGTATATTTGTATTCCGATTATATACGAAAAGTTACTAAAGGACGCTCAGAGTTTAATTAAGGCTTCAGCAAAGTAATGAAGCTCATATTTATATGAGTACGGGTATAAGTAACCCACATAATAAAATCAAGTAGCACATAATATATATGTATCTAATTAAAATATAATATGGGCCACGCACAAACTAAATGCAATATTACGTGAGTGAGTGAGTCACGAGAAGTCTTATCTTGCTAAAGATTATCACGAGATGATTGTATTTTGCAATGTCTGTCAACATGTATGAAAGTGTTAACTTTTTAACCGACTTTCTAAAGAAGGAGGTACTCAATTTGTGTGTAACTTTTTTTGTGTATATGTCACGCGATTTTTTCGTCAATTATTAGCCGATATTTTTGTTTTTTTTTAATAACTCGAAGTTTTTACATAAAAAACTTAAATCCCACATATTAATGCACTTACTTTTACAGTTATAAGTTGATGTACCTATTTTTTTGGTCAATAAGTAATTATTGATTTTATTGTTTGTCTGTTCGTCCGTTTTCAGTGTGACTAAAACTTAATTCATGGAAATTTCTCTATTACTGAACAAAAGCAAATTCTACCGATTGAGTTATCTAGAGAAGCATCTAAACGAAGGAAGAGCAAGTCTATAATAGTCTATAATAATATAATAGTCTATAATAAGTCTATAATAGTTATAAAATTTAAAATTGATATTTTATATACTATATTATTTCAATAATCAATAACTAATTAAAACATTAAAATGTGGTAATATTTGTACTGGATGTTTGCTCGCTTAATTTTGTTTTTCAAGTAAATATGAGTTCCATTGTCAACAATCACACCAGTATATTTATTGTCCACTTACTATTAAGCACAACCTATACAATATAGCAATAAATTGTATGATGCTAACTAAAATTACTTACTTATATAGTTACATATATTTGACGATAGTTCAGTTTGTAGTGATCCTACTTGCTGTGCCAACGGTCGTCGGTTTGAGTCCCGCTAGGGGTTTTCATTTGTGTGATAAGCACGAATATTTATACTCCAGTCATGGGTTTTTAGTTTTTATATTTATAATATGTACGTATTTAAGTTATATATCCATAACACAGGCCTCATAGTTTACCATGGACCTGGATGGTGTTGTGTTGATGTCCCAACATAAGTATTTATTATTTAATATATATTCCAACTAGTTTTTGCGGCTTTGCTTACGTGACAGGAGGGGATTTAGGGGCCAATTTATAGTTTTTCAATTCGGACTACTAGTTTCAAAGATAAGCCTTAGATCAGGTATCTAATTGTAGAATTTATATTATCAGTTTTTGGTTAAAAAAATACTATTATTAATTAAAATAATGTATATACAAATGTCAATAGTATAGACAGTCCTTAAAATAATTTCAATAGTTGTTTATTGTGCCCAAATTCTTTATTTAGATTTTTTGACTAATCACAAATAGATGTTTTTAACGTAAACTACTACAGATTTTGTCAAATTTCAATCGCTAATAAAACAATAAAAAAATTGGTGTTTAATTTTTATACGAAACCGCAAAAAAATTGTGCTCATTACATAAGTAGGTTATATACGTTTATATATATTTGCACTCCAAACGATATTATTCAAGGTTTTCGATACTGAAACGCGAACCGAGCCACAGGCAGGTGATCTGTCAATCAAAAAACCTCTATTCTGCAGCTGTCTTACATCTGTCCGTTGCAGATTGTTATCGGAATTGATGAAAAATATATTTTTAGTCGAGATTGTGTTTGAAAGTGCAATTTTGTAAGAAAGTGCTTTGTTTATATGACATTTTAATTTTACACTATTTAGTTAATCGTATGTCAACTTGGTTGGTATTAAATACAATTTTATGGTAGGTATATTGGTGTTAAATTATTCTGGTGAGCTATTTTTATTATTAAAATTTCATAATATTAAAATTTTATAATATTAAAATTAGTATTCGTTGATTTTGAGAAAGAATTTGTTTTTGCGTTTTTTTAGATGCGATGATCTCTAGAATACTTTATTTGTTTGAAACATTCTTTTTGAATTTATATAATAATGTATTTACATATTTTTCTAAGGAAACGTAAATAAAATAACAGGAAGGAGAGAATAATGTAAACTAATTTAAATAAGAATATTCTCATATATAGAGAGACCGTAATTATAATTTTCTTAATTCTCCATGATTTTCATATTGGCTAACAATATTATGAGAAAGTCCCAGCGACAACACCATCATAATTAATATAGGCGTATCTAGAATCAAATCAAAATAAATCCACGAAAAAATCCAAAAAAATTGTTTCAAAATGTCAAATATTCGCGTATCTAAGAAAGTATTATTGCGTATCTAGAATTTTATTATTGAGGTGCATAACGAATTATATGATATTATTTCTCTATGTTTTAGGTTTAAGTTATAAAACTGCATTTTATTTAAATTTCTGCGTAATGTCCTCAAAAGAAATTATGATTAATTTTTTTGAAAACTTAAGGCCGATTCAATCGCCAGGTTACATCTTACTCGATGGATAAGTGCGTTCTCTATTTCTTTAAAATTAAAATAATATTCATAAGAACTGCAAATGACAACGGACTCCCTTCTCTTTCTTATCTTTATCTTATAAAATTTAATTGGCTATTGAAAAACGGGCCTTTAATCAAACTTATGACCTCCACAATAGATATTATCACTATAGTGTGACATTGTATAGAGGCAACATCTTTTGTTGCAAAAATAATCTTGTATACAGTCTAAACGTCAGATATAACGGGACACTTCATGCTCTGATTCCTCGCGTCTTAAAAGTGCAGTTTTTTACAAGAAAGTCCGGATAACACTCAAAAGCTAAAGTGCTAATTACTATTCTAACATAGATACCACATTTAATAGTAGTCAAAAGGAGGTTAAATATGTGTATTGTATTTTCTAAAACTTTCCCTTTTTTTTTAACGTTGGGAAATGCATTTACGCACAAGGTGTGGGACTCACCGGCAAAGCCAGTACTACCCACTAAAACCCAACAAAGCCTTCCCCCGTCTTAATGGGGCGTCGCAGGATCGCTTACGCATTCAACTACGTCGCCCCGACGGCAGGTCTGCCGAAGCAGACCATAACAAACACTGGGTTGCTCCAAGGTCCACTCTGCTATCAGAGAAGTACCAGGAGCAACCCACATGGTACACCGCCCTCCGAAGAGGGCCACCTTCCACCGCCCACCGAAGTGGGCCACCTCCCTGTGCGTTTCTTGGCTTCGCGCCCGGTTGGGTTGCCGAGCACTACTGAGCCCCCCCACCATGACAAGGTGAACGCACGTTGGCGGGGATTCTAAAACTTTCCCCAAAGAAGTTATTAATTATCAAAAAGCATATTTTCAAGCCTTTAAATATATTTTTTACAATTTGTTTACAATCAGTTTTAAAAAAATATATATAATTCTAATAATAACAACCAACAATAAAATCGTCCAAAAACCAATATTAGAATCGTCGGAAATAAAAATATAAAGAAAACACGCCAAAATCCTAAAAGATAGTTTCAATTATTGAATATTAAGAAAAATGTAAAAAATATATAGGCATATTGAGAGCTAGTTATTCTCATATTTTAAATCAAACCAGACCTTAACGCTACAGACTGTACCAAAATAAAAAGACACACACACACACACACACACAAACTCGCCAAACGATACACTCATTCTTGCTTAGTCGGTTAAAGATATTTATTTTGCTTTTCCATAATTCTTCTTCAATCTTGAAATTTTATTCTTCTAACTCATAATATGTGGAATGAAAATCTTTGTAACAATCACAAAATATAAGGCCAGAACAAATACGCGCACCTGTTTATAGGTACCTACCTAATATTTTTAAAGAAACATGAAGTGTTCCAGCGATGTACGTCTATTGCATTAGAGTAAATTGAAAAATACGTTTCTTTAAATAGCGATTTCTAGGTAAAGCATTATATGTATTACTAAAACATAGCTTTTCAATCAACTTCTGTTCAAATAGAATATGTATTGGTAGACTAAAGATACTTCAAATGCTTTTTTTCACCCTTAGGGGTGGATTTTTATTAATATTATTTATATGTAGGTACGACCTTTCAAACTCACAGTATGGGTAACCATTTGTCAAGCCTGCTGTAGATCAAGGCTTTCTAAGTAACCGGCAACATGCAAAAGTCCTTTTTAAATAAAGTAATTTTGAATTGACTTTGGCATATGTTTTTGTTGTATACATATAAGCGAACCGTGTGAAAGACATTTTTTGTAATTGTAATTTAATTTTAATTATTAATCTAATAAACAATTAAAATTTAATTTAAATTATTAATCAAATAAATAATTAAAATTTAATTAATTTTTATTTTAGTTATAGTAGTTGTTTTTTGTTATTTAAATTTCATTTGTATACAATACATAATCGTTGGCTCACTATTATGTACAAGGTTCTATGTTAATTTTAATAAAGTTTAGTAATTTTTACATAGAACCTCGTTATTTTGTTATCGTAAAAAAACAACATCGAACTATGTAACATTGAATATTTTGTAGTTAAAGTGCCGCTATCTAGTGGTTTGTTTTTGCAAAACTGTAGCTAATGACACATAGAACCTTGTAGCATTAATAACTAAATAAGTACTAAAATTGTAACATAGAACCTTGTAATTGTGAGACATATTATGTATATAATATAAAAAATATAAAAAAGTTATTATACATGACACTTTTTAACTCAAAAGGTGTCATCAAAACACTCAAATCAAGTCACTCAAAATCACTTTTAAACTATTATTTCTTTGAAAGTGATTTTTTCCACAAAAGAAAATAAAACACTAAAAAGAAACAATATTTTGTAATATGCTATACACATATCTTTGCTTATTATAGATTTATGGTAAATATATTTCTTAACAAGCTTGTCCCATACAAACTCCATGAATCAATCAATTTATCTGGTTACATTTACTCAGCAGATGTGACTTTGCACCTGTTCCGACAACCGGTATCTACACGGCAGGATGTTATTGTTAAGTATTGAGAAAAATATGTACAATATTCATTTTTTGCTCTATTAAAAATAATTGGATAAATCTTAAATAACGAATTTTATTATTCCACATTTGTCTAAAAAAACACAGATCCGTCTTACATGTTTTCATATTCAAATTTCGACAAAAGCAGTGTAATATCATTAGTCGATAAAAATATTAAGCTTTAAACTGGCATCGAACCTACTATCTCTTTGGACATATGTATGATCACAAAAAGCTACTTTTCAATAGCTTAACTTACAAAAGCAGTATTTAATATATGAAGAAGGAGATATTATTAACCGACTTCCTCAAAAAAGAGGAGGTTCTCAATTGGGCTGTATGTTTTTTTTTATGTTTGTTACCTCAGAACTCCATCATTTATTAACCGATTTGGATAATTTTTGTTTTGTTTGAAAGTGTATACTTCCAGATTGGTCCCATTTAAATTTCAAAAAAAATACCAGCCCTAAGGGTGGAAAAATAGCTAATGATGATCGGTGCCAGCCGATACAAAGCAAAGCACACCGACTTCGAAAATATTAGATTATGTATGTATAGTAAATGAAAACTACCAATCAGTTATTTTTTACTTTTTAGTGCTATTGTTTGAAGTTGGCTTTCATTTTTTTGTTAAATAGTATTTATTGTTATTTTGACCAATTATAATAGACGTCAGCGATATCGCAATTGTCAAAATTTAAATCGAACAGTACCGAATGTAACGACTTTGTACTGTTCAAATTACCTTTCGCGGCACATTTATAACCTCGTTTGCCTCATTATCATACTAAGCACGACTTATCAAGGTAAAAGCTTATGTAAACTTTTAAAATGCAAATTGGATGGTTTAACTATACTTTTATTTATTCTTCTCTCTTATTTATTTATATTTTCCCTATTTATATTATATCGTATTTATTTATTCATTCTATTACTAGCAACTTACCCTTGCTTCGCTCGGGTGGGTCCCTTGTTACGTTTTAAATTTAAAACGTACCTACCTAGTTCTTTTTTTAAAATAAAAGTAGCCTAAGATACTCCTTATAACATCAGCTAGCTGCCAGTGAAAGTCCCGTCAAAATCAATGCAGCCGTTTTGGATATTAGCCGGAACAAACGGACAGACATATGTATTTCAAATTGAGTGTTTTATAAGTATATAACTTCATATACATTTAGAAAAAATGCTGTTATTTTGATATTAAATTTAGTCCATATTAGTGAAGTATGTAAGGTGTATTCTAAACATACAAATGTCTTAGGCCGTTACGGTTTAAAGAAGTAACAAACGTACATACACTCATTCAAATTTTAATACAAGATTCAAAAAAAAATGTTTTAATTCATGCAGATTTTTTATATTTAATAAGGAAAAATCTACGACATTTTCCTTTATTTAAATTTAATATTATTTTATTAATAGATAATATATTGGTGTTTATTATTTAAATTTCTTGGAAAATAAAGCTGATATCAAATATGTTTTAAACATCAAGGCCTCCTTTTGATGTAAAGTTATCGAGATAACATGGTTTAGTGGTGGGATTGTATATCAAAGCGATCTAATGTGGGAGATGAAAGCATACCTCAAAGTTATAGATGAAATTCTTCAGAGGGAATCTGTGTCATAAAACTTCACAGAAATAAGTTTAGAATCAGTTAAAGGTATTTAAGCTATATATTTTAGTTTTAAATATTAGTCTAAAATAGCATAGGGTAAATAAGTCAGTCAATCTATATATATATATATATATATATATATATATATATATATATATATATATATATATAAAAGGCAAAAGTGATTTACAGATGTATCAACGCACAAACCAAACACTTATGGCTAGAAAAATTCAGGATTGCTTAAAGACAACGAACTCATTTAACCACAAGTAAGTGTACTTTAAACCAAAAATAGACGTTAAAAAACCATGGCAGTGTAACTATAATATAAACATTGTTACAAAATGGTCTGCTTTAATGAAGCGTCAACGACTACACTTAAATCTAATGGTTCAAAATATACTTCAAATTCAATCGTCTTGAACTTTATTTTTACTCCAATTTTTACCCAAATAGAGTCACCGTTCTTTAGAAGCTTTTTGCAACAGAAAATGTCACAGGATAAAAAGTTGCCTATGTAAATGTCCGGCGGATAAACTATCTCTCTGCGAAATAGTTATGTCGATTCGTTAATCTGTGTCTGTGTAAAGAAAGGATAAACTAACAAATATTCGTATTCATATTTTAATAACGATTTATGTTGTAATATTTTCATTTACGCGTATTTAATAGATAAGTAGATCTGGCTTTTATTCTAAGTTTTGTTTGTTCTCATATGAGGTTTTCACGTCTCAACAGTTATTTATGTTGTAGGCCTCACAATCCTTTACCTATCTGATATATCCATCAATTCAGCAGTTTTTATAATATATATACTACATACCTTGATATAATAAAGCTGAAATCGATGTAGTTTTGCTTGTTTGATCATCATAATCTCTGGAAGTAGAAGTCCGAATTATAAAAAAAATGTATCATAGCCTACAATTATAAAAGCCTATTAAATATAAGAGCGAAGCAACTATCCGCACTAATATTATAACCATTTCACGCTTAAACCGCTCAACAGATTTTGATAAAATTTGACAAGGACATAGATTGCATCCTGAGGCTGTCCTTAATAGTATGCCTGTACATGGGCTTCTATTGATATCCGCCCCAGATATCACGCAAGCGAAGCCGCTAACAAAACCTAGTATTTAATAACCATTTATTTGAATGGAAAGACGCTTAGTTTGTAGTTATGTCGCAAACGAGCGCGTCTCAATAATAATTTCAAGCATAACTTTCTCCTTTCAATATTGGGGTGCTAACTGCTAAGCTGAATTTGATAGCCATTGTTTCAAAAATAGACGTTCAAACACGAAAAGATCAAATAGTGTAGTAGTTAGAAGCGTCAACGAATTCACTTACATTCTGATGATTTCTAAAATTCTTATTTGAACCCAGTACCTGCTTTTATTTAAACTTAAACGAAAAAAATCCTTAACTTAATATTTTTAAAGGCCACTTTAGTGTATATAAAAAATTAAAGACCACTTAAAGTAAATTTATCCGAATTTCAACTTTATTCTTCTAGTTTTAAAGGGTGTTATCCTATTTAAGATTATAAGTAGTAAAGTTATTTAAAAACTCAATTGTTTATGTGATTGTATGAGTTTATGTAACACAGTAGATATTAAGATGTAAGGCATGGGGTCTATTTCAATACGGCTTTTACCATTGTAGAGTATACAGAAATAGTCTTAAAATTTTGTTTTAAATCTATACAGATAAATAAAATGGAAGTGTCTGTTTGTAATGTGAAAAAAATAGCTTTTTTCTAAATATATCTTATGAATGTGTCTGCCTGTCTGTCTGTCGGTCTGTCTATCTATCTCTCTGTTTATTCCGGCTAATCTCCGAAACGGCTGGACCGATTTTGATAAGACTTACACTGGCAGATAAAACAAAACAAACAATCATTTTTTTAAATACATACGAGTAGTATACAAACGTTGGTGGTAAGTGAAATGGTAATAAAAAATAGCTAACGGATTTTTAGAAAAATAACATAATTAAAACAAAAAATAATGGCACAATGCCTTCGAAAAGATACTAACGCTTAGTTATGTACTTATACATAAAATTTTACTGTTTCTAGCTATTTAGCTTGAAAACTAGCTTTGTAATGCTAATGTATACACACATTATGTGGAGCAGTCGATGTTATTGTATTAGAAGTCCGAGGCTATGTCATGCAAATGTGCCCCACATAAAGACCCAACTTGCCTAAGGATACGATTGATAAAAATAAACAGCTCTTAGATTTAGAAAGGACACTTACTACTGTGACCTGCTAAGTTTTTGGCTCGTTCTAATAATTGTTATATGTAATATATTAACTAGCAACTCAGCCTCGCTTCGCTCGAGTTCCTATCCATTCATCCCTAGATACGTTTTAACGGTTGATATGGAATAGATAGATTATTAGACTATTATTATTATATGTAGAGATATAGCCTATAGCCTTCTTTAATAAACGGGCTATGTAATGCAAAGAATTTTTAAAACATACGTTTTAGTTCCTGAGATTAGCGCTTTCAAACAGACAAACTACCAACTACGGTGCCAGCCGATACAAAGCAAAGCACACCAACTTCGAAAATATTTGATTAGGTATATATAGTAAATGAAAACTACCAATCAGATATTTTTTACTTTTTAGTGCTTTTGTTTGAAGTCGGTTTTTATTTTTTTGTTAAAAAGTTTTTTTTTGTAGATTGAACGCGGGCGTAGCCGCGGGTTCTGCTAGTGTTGGTACATATTTTCAAGTTGACCGCAAAAACATCACATTGGGGAAATGACAATGCTATTGTAGCTCAAATACCTTTTAAGCCGTGACCAAAGGCAAAACAAAAATGGACTTTCACTGAATGCCGTTGAGCATCACCTATTGTTCCTATTGAAATTTCCTCCATAAATTGTCTCTAATTGTTAACCTTTTTGGGTCGAGAATCTTTCAACTGATTTCGAAATATGATTTTTTATGTTATATTCAAATATTGTGTGATTCACATTGTATAAAGTCGCAGATTCAATTCCTATATAGGTGAATATTTATTTTAAATATGTTATTTGTAAAAAAACAGTTTAAGTATCCCTAGACAATACAAAAAAATCTGTGTATGGTATAGTTTTTGACAAAAATTAAATATATTTCTGAAATACTTATATTGAATAAAGAGTTTTATATCTATTGGAGTATGGATTTTTACATATCTACATTTACATTGTACCTACATAATATTCTATGGCACAGAAGAAAAACGAACTTCCTTCTAATTTACTTTTGAATGTAATATTTACGCCTTAAGGTGTATTCACGTGTAAAATCAACGTTATCTTACACCGTCAGTCGCCTGCGCCGGACGATAGAGACGTCGATCGAGCGGAAATACTTTATAGTGTTTCCACCCTTAAACAATTCGGATTTCTCCTAAAATTTGAATAGTGCTATTCATAATGTATAAATTTTCTTTAAAAATTACGATTCTTAATCGATTTTAAGATCGGATAACTTACAAATACAATTATTTTTAACGAACCCTAATTCTTTTTTTAAATAAAAGTAGCTTAAGTTAATCCTTATAACAGGAGCTATGTGTCAGTAAAGGTCCTGTGAAAATCAGTCTGGCCGTTTCGGAAGATACGGAATCAAATAGACAGACAGACAAAAAAAAAAAAAATTGTGATTTTCTTATGCATTTAGTTAAAAGCTGTTATTTTGATATTACAAACAGACTCTTCAATTTTATTTATCTATATTTAGATTAGAGGAGTAAATATGTTTTATAACAACAAGTATATATTAGTATCATATCTTCCCATCAATCCCATGGTGTGACGGACGGAATTAGTGAAATAATTTCGTTTTAAATAATCTTGCAGTGTGATTTTGTATACCTTAAAACAATATGGTGTTGTGTACTTAAAAATAATTGCAAATTAGTATTGATAATACTAAAATAATAAATAAAAGTATATATATTTAAATTTCTTGGAAAATAAAGCTGATATCAAATATGTTTTAAACATCAAGGCCTCCTTTTGATGTAAAGTTATCGAGATAACATGGTTTAGTGGTGGGATTGTATATCAAAGCGATCTAATGTGGGAGATGAAAGCATACCTCAAAGTTATAGATGAAATTCTTCAGAGGGAATCTGTGTCATAAAACTTCACAGAAATAAGTTTAGAATCAGTTAAAGGTATTTAAGCTATATATTTTAGTTTTAAATATTAGTCTAAAATAGCATAGGGTAAATAAGTCAGTCAATCTATATATATATATATATATATATATATATATATATATATATATATATATATATATATAAAAGGCAAAAGTGATTTACAGATGTATCAACGCACAAACCAAACACTTATGGCTAGAAAAATTCAGGATTGCTTAAAGACAACGAACTCATTTAACCACAAGTAAGTGTACTTTAAACCAAAAATAGACGTTAAAAAACCATGGCAGTGTAACTATAATATAAACATTGTTACAAAATGGTCTGCTTTAATGAAGCGTCAACGACTACACTTAAATCTAATGGTTCAAAATATACTTCAAATTCAATCGTCTTGAACTTTATTTTTACTCCAATTTTTACCCAAATAGAGTCACCGTTCTTTAGAAGCTTTTTGCAACAGAAAATGTCACAGGATAAAAAGTTGCCTATGTAAATGTCCGGCGGATAAACTATCTCTCTGCGAAATAGTTATGTCGATTCGTTAATCTGTGTCTGTGTAAAGAAAGGATAAACTAACAAATATTCGTATTCATATTTTAATAACGATTTATGTTGTAATGTTTTCATTTACGCGTATTTAATAGATGAGTAGATCTGGCTTTTATTCTAAGTTTTGTTTGTTCTCATATGAGGTTTTCACGTCTCAACAGTTATTTATGTTGTAGGCCTCACAATCCTTTACCTATCTGATATATCCATCAATTCAGCAGTTTTTATAATATATATACTACATACCTTGATATAATAAAGCTGAAATCGATGTAGTTTTGCTTGTTTGATCATCATAATCTCTGGAAGTAGAAGTCCGAATTATAAAAAAAATGTATCATAGCCTACAATTATAAAAGCCTATTAAATATAAGAGCGAAGCAACTATCCGCACTAATATTATAACCATTTCACGCTTAAACCGCTCAACAGATTTTGATAAAATTTGACAAGGACATAGATTGCATCCTGAGGCTGTCCTTAATAGTATGCCTGTACATGGGCTTCTATTGATATCCGCCCCAGATATCACGCAAGCGAAGCCGCTAACAAAACCTAGTATTTAATAACCATTTATTTGAATGGAAAGACGCTTAGTTTGTAGTTATGTCGCAAACGAGCGCGTCTCAATAATAATTTCAAGCATAACTTTCTCCTTTCAATATTGGGGTGCTAACTGCTAAGCTGAATTTGATAGCCATTGTTTCAAAAATAGACGTTCAAACACGAAAAGATCAAATAGTGTAGTAGTTAGAAGCGTCAACGAATTCACTTACATTCTGATGATTTCTAAAATTCTTATTTGAACCCAGTACCTGCTTTTATTTAAACTTAAACGAAAAAAATCCTTAACTTAATATTTTTAAAGGCCACTTTAGTGTATATAAAAAATTAAAGACCACTTAAAGTAAATTTATCCGAATTTCAACTTTATTCTTCTAGTTTTAAAGGGTGTTATCCTATTTAAGATCATAAGTAGTAAAGTTATTTAAAACTCAATTGTTTATGTGATTGTATGAGTTTATGTAACACAGTAGATATTAAGATGTAAGGCATGGGGTCTATTTCAATACGGCTTTTACCATTGTAGAGTATACAGAAATAGTCTTAAAATTTTGTTTTAAATCTATACAGATAAATAAAATGGAAGTGTCTGTTTGTAATGTGAAAAAAAATAGCTTTTTTTCTAAATATATCTTATGAATGTGTCTGCCTGTCTGTCTGTCGGTCTGTCTATCTATCTCTCTGTTTATTCCGGCTAATCTCCGAAACGGCTGGACCGATTTTGATAAGACTTACACTGGCAGATAAAACAAAACAAACAATCATTTTTTTAAATACATACGAGTAGTATACAAACGTTGGTGGTAAGTGAAATGGTAATAAAAAATAGCTAACGGATTTTTAGAAAAATAACATAATTAAAACAAAAAATAATGGCACAATGCCTTCGAAAAGATACTAACGCTTAGTTATGTACTTATACATAAATTTTACTGTTTCTAGCTATTTAGCTTGAAAACTAGCTTTGTAATGCTAATGTATACACACATTATGTGGAGCAGTCGATGTTATTGTATTAGAAGTCCGAGGCTATGTCATGCAAATGTGCCCCACATAAAGACCCAACTTGCCTAAGGATACGATTGATAAAAATAAACAGCTCTTAGATTTAGAAAGGACACTTACTACTGTGACCTGCTAAGTTTTTGGCTCGTTCTAATAATTGTTATATGTAATATATTAACTAGCAACTCAGCCTCGCTTCGCTCGAGTTCCTATCCATTCATCCCTAGATACGTTTTAACGGTTGATATGGAATAGATAGATTATTAGACTATTATTATTATATGTAGAGATATAGCCTATAGCCTTCTTTAATAAACGGGCTATCTAATGCAAAGAATTTTTAAAACATACGTTTTAGTTCCTAAAATTAGCGCTTTCAAACAGACAAACTACCAACTACGGTGCCAGCCGATACAAAGCAAAGCACACCAACTTCGAAAATATTTGATTAGGTATATATAGTAAATGAAAACTACCAATCAGATATTTTTTACTTTTTAGTGCTTTTGTTTGAAGTCGGTTTTTATATTTTTGTTAAAAAGTTTTTTTTCGTAGATTGAACGCGGGCGTAGCCGCGGGTTCTGCTAGTGTTGGTACATATTTTCAAGTTGACCGCAAAAACATCACATTGGGGAAATGACAATGCTATTGTAGCTCAAATACCTTTTAAGCCGTGACCAAAGGCAAAACAAAAATGGACTTTCACTGAATGCCGTTGAGCATCACCTATTGTTCCTATTGAAATTTCCTCCATAAATTGTCTCTAATTGTTAACCTTTTTGGGTCGAGAATCTTTCAACTGATTTCGAAATATGATTTTTTATGTTATATTCAAATATTGTGTGATTCACATTGTATAAAGTCGCAGATTCAATTCCTATATAGGTGAATATTTATTTTAAATATGTTATTTGTAAAAAAACAGTTTAAGTATCCCTAGACAATACAAAAAAATCTGTGTATGGTATAGTTTTTGACAAAAATTAAATATATTTCTGAAATACTTATATTGAATAAAGAGTTTTATATCTATTGGAGTATGGATTTTTACATATCTACATTTACATTGTACCTACATAATATTCTATGGCACAGAAGAAAAACGAACTTCCTTCTAATTTACTTTTGAATGTAATATTTACGCCTTAAGGTGTATTCACGTGTAAAATCAACGTTATCTTACACCGTCAGTCGCCTGCGCCGGACGATAGAGACGTCGATCGAGCGGAAATACTTTATAGTGTTTCCACCCTTAAACAATTCGGATTTCTCCTAAAATTTGAATAGTGCTATTCATAATGTATAAATTTTCTTTAAAAATTACGATTCTTAATCGATTTTAAGATCGGATAACTTACAAATACAATTATTTTTAACGAACCCTAATTCTTTTTTTAAATAAAAGTAGCTTAAGTTAATCCTTATAACAGGAGCTATGTGTCAGTAAAGGTCCTGTGAAAATCAGTCTGGCCGTTTCGGAAGATACGGAATCAAATAGACAGACAGACAAAAAAAAAAAAATTGTGATTTTCTTATGCATTTAGTTAAAAGCTGTTATTTTGATATTACAAACAGACTCTTCAATTTTATTTATCTATATTTAGATTAGAGGAGTAAATATGTTTTATAACAACAAGTATATATTAGTATCATATCTTCCCATCAATCCCATGGTGTGACGGACGGAATTAGTGAAATAATTTCGTTTTAAATAATCTTGCAGTGTGATTTTGTATACCTTAAAACAATATGGTGTTGTGTACTTAAAAATAATTGCAAATTAGTATTGATAATACTAAAATAATAAATAAAAGTATAGTTATCTCACGCTGTCAGCCCAAACCGTATATCGACGGCAATCAAGCGGAAATGCTACATAGCCAACATTTGGTGCGCTCACCTCATTTCCTAAAAGATCGGGTTACTAAATGTCTCCATTTATCTTTTTCTCCGATTTACTGCTTACATTCTGTTGGGTAAATGTAAATATAATGAAAACTTGAATTGTCCGTCAGTGTGTTCGGTTCGTTTTACCACCCTATACAAATAATCACGCTACTTGTACTATAGTGAATGCAATTGTTTGTATGTGTGTTTGTTTGTTACGCTTTTACACTTAAATGACTGTACGAATTTGGACGTTTAGTAAACTAATGTGTATAGACTATAATAATTTTGATTAAAACTTAATCTACTGTATATTAAGGCTTATTTTAATGTTGAACAAAATAATTTGTATTTAATTATATTTTAAATACAAAAGACACCTCCATGTATGAACACACTCAAGCGAACAGACAGTATGTTGTTAGTATATTATAAAAAAAACGGGAAAGTGAATTTTTATCTTTCATATCTGTAGATGTAAATTTTTTGGCAATGATACCTGATCAGAGATAAGGGCTGGTGCGTCTGGTTCATTTATAAATTTCAATTAAAATGATTTCACGTCACTTCATTTGCTTAAGAGACTAGAGGAGACGTGTGTGCCGTGGATAGGTACATAAAAAGAGAGTGACATAGCGTGCGAATGAGATAGAATGATTTAGTGTTGCAATACTAAACACTAAACCCGATCTTCAATAATAAAAAAAAGCAATATTTGTAATATTATGAAAGTCCTTACAATGTTGCCATATAAAACAGACAACGTACCTTAATCCTATAAGTATCAAATAACCATTTCAAATATTAATTTTGTAATGCAAAGTTGTAGACTAATTTATAGTCTAGGAAGTTCTGACAATCGGATTGTGCTGAACAAGACCAATGCTCTTTTAAGATAGCATTCAATCTAGTACCTATAGCATAGAACAATCTATATCAGTCTAGATGAGATTCATTGTTTAATCCTCAACGTTCGATTTTATATTATTGTTTAGTTTAAAACGCCTAGTTACCCATATCTATACATATAATAAAATTCTAACTGAGTCGAATCTGTACACTAAATATTTTTTGGAAAATCTTATTGAAATATCCATTATTATTGATACAGAGGCCGAATCTATAGTTTTTAGAATTATTGTCTGTCTGTCTATCTGTCGAGGAACGCAGCAAGAGAAAACCACTGGACAGATTTTGATGAAATTTGGTATGATGATAGTTGGTTATCCGAGTCAACATATAGGATACTTTTCACTTCGGGAAAATATCTCATCTCTGCGAAATTTATACTACACGTTATTAATATGTTTTACTAGATATTAGTATATATATATATATATATATATATATATATATATATATATATATATATATATATATATATACATATAGAATAGTATACTAGAAGCTCGCCTTCGCTAAGCTCGCGTTCGCCTCTAGAAAAATACAAATAAATCTATCCCACGGGAACCGTACATTTTCCCGGGATAAAAAGTAGCCTATGTGTTATTCCCGATTATAATCTATCTCTGTGCTACTTACAAACTTTCACATTAATTATATATATATATATATATATATATATATATATATATATATATATATATATACCTACAGGCTACAGATATGTACAATGGTACATACTCTTACATATGTATGGTAACGCACAATTTAGGTACCTACGTCTCCGCGTAGATAAGGCTATCACGAAATTCTACGCTAACCAATATCGAGACAATAGATATTTGGCATTTCACGCAATGATTTATCTATCTCATCCGGGTTATGCTTAAGATGATCTATAATAATAATGTCCTCTCGATCGAATTTCATCGTCATATCTAGGCTATTGATCTACGCAAGATATTTCAATGCACAGAGTGCATGACAAACGTAAGTGTAGTACTAGAGTAACTCTCTATTCCTTCACTTTCGAATAGGTATAGTATTGAACATGTCGACACGACCAGAGGATGTGTCTATCGATTGTATTTATTATTATAGAGTTGTCGAAAAAACGGTAAATATGGCGCTGCTGTTTATACATAATGTTTTATGTATAAACAAGTAGCGCCATTTTTTAGCAATTTAGATTAGAAGTGTTCTAATTTTCTGCCGATCTATAAGAACGCCAATTTTTGGCGTTAGTTTTTAAGCAATTCTGCTCATTTTGCTATGCTATAGTTTTATAGACGTCAAATTATATAACTGTTTGTAACTAATGTGTTACTTCAAGTGTGTTGTGCTTCAAAAAGTCTATCTATTCATCCAAATCCGTCCAGCCGTTTCAGCGTGAATAAGTAACAAATAGGTATACACACATACAAAATTTTCATATTTATAATTCACTAGCGACTCGCCCTCACTTCGCTCGGGTTCTTCGTCTCTAGATTGATTTCCCATACAAACTTTCATCCCCATTTTCACCTCTCTAAGAGATGATTTCCGGAATAAAAAATATCCTACTTTCTTTCCAGGATCTCAAACTATCTTTTTACCAAATTTCATCTAAATCTGTCCAGTAGTTTTTGAGTTTATTTGCTACAAACATACAAATCTTTCCTCTATATAATATTAGTATCTAGATTACAATAGCATTCAAATTAGCTCGAATTACTCCATATTACGAAGTTTATTTCTGTTAATAACCCAAAATAATATGTTGGGTAGGAAGTTTAGTACTAATTTACAGTCTACGAAGTTCCGACGCAGACGGGTCGCAGTGGTCGGATGTAGCGAACAAGACAAATGCATTTGCAAGACTGCCCGTCGCTGTTAACCTTTTATACTTTTGTGCTTTAAGTTTTGTGAAGCTAAATGAAAGCTGTGTTATATTTTTCTATTTTAAAATCATTCGCCACTAGCCACCTGCCCTTGAATAACTTGATTCTAAGCAGTGCCGGATTTAACCTTACCGCCAGTGGGCATAGTGCAAAATGCCGCCCTATTATCGAAATTTTGAATAAAATGTTGAATGTTTAAAGTTTTTTGATTATAATTTTTTTTTGAAAAATGCACAGAAATAATTTATAAATGATATAAATTTTTCTTCTCTTTTTTCATTTTTTGTAAAGAAAATGCATTTTTGATAACGCGAAGAATTTTTTTTCCACCCTCCGAATTTTGCCGCCCTGGGCACTAGCACCGAGTGCCCTTAGTGTAAATCCAGCGCTGATCCTAAGTAACTTCACGATATATCTTATTTTTAAAGGAAACTATTTGATTTTTTCGGAGAACAAGATTCTTAAATCTATCTTCAATCTGATAAAGGCGAAAACATCGTTACCCATGATACATTACAGTAAATAAAGGAATGGTGGGTAATTATTCTGCTCTGTGATTAACCAAGTGAGACACAAATAATATTATTATGTATATAAAAAATTAAATCTATCAGAGATCTGTATGAGATATTAATACGCATTACGGACGAAATAAAACACTGATCGCCTAAAGAATTTTAAGAGGGCCTGATTTTCTTAATCTTTCCTATGTAACAACCTAAAAACTGTCTTATTTACACATATTTAAGGTACAAAAGAGTTTGTCGAATGGTAATAACGAGTGTTATTCGCAGATAGTCTTGTTTTATCTAAATCGAGTCACTCACTGCACGAGACTTGAGTCAATGTTTCCTTGTCTAGAAATAGACGGATTTGCCTCGTTTGCTTATGCGGTTCGACAAACTAGCTATTGCACTTGACGCTGTCTGCTATTTCAGACGCATTTAAGAGAGGTGGTATTACGTAAGTTATTTATTTCAGTGGTGAAAAATAGTATAAAACAACATTGAACATGACATAAGCTCAATATATGTACATATATGTAAATATAAAAAATACTCTATCGAATAAAAGGGACGTAATTTACCATGGTTTCTTAGACAAATTGCGTTACTACAATCGATATCGCTCTTAAACTTAAAAGCGAATAGAAATGTCATTCTGATCTTAAGAGGTCATTTAGATATGTCCTTTTCAATATATTTTTCTATTAACTACATCGATAGTAGAATTATATTTATAACCTATATGATGTGAATCGTAGCTTAAAAACCTTAATATAGCTTACGAAATCCAAACGTCAAACAATATGCCTCGTTACCTTAAACAAATCGAGGGCTGCCTTTCCAGTGAACAGTGGCTAAACGTTAGCCCGATCGTGTTGCTTATAATTAAAGCGTTGACCCATTGTGTTGTATAAGCAAATAAAACAAAGGTATAATTGAAATTGACCTCGGATGTTAGGTGTCGTGTGATGTTACGATTTTATTTGATAATATTATGTATTTTTGTGGACTCTGACGTAGTGGGAACAGTTACAGTGTTGAGGTCTGACGTTCGACCCCTAACCGGTGTTCTTGTGTGTGTTTGTGCTTAGACCATACGTGCGTGTAGGATATACCTTTGTTTCCGGGGTAAGTTTTCGAACCCCTATAAGAGATTAAATTCGAGTAGGGGTCGTTGAGTGTAATGTTATCATCATAATTATAGAAAACTTAGTAATATGATTTTTAATAACTTTTTTAATTATTGAAGAAAACAAAAAAAATTAAGTTACATATAAAGCGATTAGTAATTTAATTTAAATTAGGTTTATTTTAGGTAGCTCAAAATATCGTTTGTACTAAGAGTAGGTACATACGTTCTTATCGGTATCTACATAATAATGTTGAATAACTAAGCCGTATTACGATAATGGACTTTGCATTGTTTTAAAAACAATCGAAAGAGATTTATTCTATAAACAGTATAATATAATTATACTACTGTGGTATATCTATATATACCACAGTTGTATAATTATATTGTACTGTTATATATAATAAAATTCTAACTCAGTCGAATCTGTACATTGAATATTTTTTGGAAAATCTTATTGAAATAGACATTATTATCGAAACAAAGGCCGAATCCAAAGTTTTAACACATCACGAGAAAACCAATGGAGAGATTTTGATGAAATTTGGTATGATGATAGCTAGTTATCCGGGTCAGCATAGGATACTTTTTACTGCGGCAAAATATCTCATCTCTGAGAAATTTATACTAAACTTTAAAAAGTATGATTGTGTAGATTTCTCAAACGCCCGTTTAAAATATATTTATAGACTAAACCACCATAAAATGATGATATTTTGACAGCTTATTCTTATAACGATTTAAATAAGTAACCGCTTAGTAAAGTTTTTTAAATTCATATCCCATAAAAACGGCAAAGTGTACCTATATGACGAGTAATTTTTTTTTTAGTGTCTACATAATACTTTCTTCAGTCTCTCCCGTGACCATGATTGCTGTAAAGCATTCGAAACGTCGGGAATCAAAAATCAAAATAATCCGCGAAATAATCCGAAAAGATAGTTTTATTTAAAATTTTTGTGTCTAATTAAAACAACGACCGGACAAAGCCGGAGCTAGACGTTTAGGAAACAAGTTATTGCCTCAACACAATTGCATGCGAGAAGCAAGAATGTAGCATATTATAAGTGAACGATCGTCTACTTCTAAATTTAGTTGCTCAAGTCACCAAATGACACTTGACATCCGCATTTAATATAGATACGTTATCGTTCAAATATATTACTTATACGTAGTTCATTGTCTTCAGTTTAATTATATCAATAGCATTACCAATACTCGTATACGATAAGTTTTCTTGAACTTTGTAGTGTATTGCGTTCTGCTTCCGTAATTCTGCGATAGCAAGTTCGATTTTTGTTTCCAGCGATTTCTTATCTTACAACAATAGCTTATGTTTTACTCTACATCATAGCTTGTATACTAAATTTCATCTAAATCCGTCGAGCCGTATTAGCGTGAACATGTTACAAACATACACACACACACTCAAACTAGCAATTATAATATACGAGTAACTAATAATAATAATTTTATCCTACTAATATTATAAATGCGAAAGTTTGTGAGGATCTCTGGATGTGTAGACGTATGGATGTTTGTTACTCTTTCACACAAAAACTACTGAATGGATTTAATGAAACTTTACAATAATATAGCTCATATGTCGAAATAACACATAGGCTAATTGTTATCCCGGAAAAATGTACGGTTCCCGTGGGATAGATATGTCATTGCTTTACCCGAGCGAAGCGAGGCTGAGCCACTAGTATCTTATAAGGTACAATAACGAGTACGTACGAGTAATGTACAAGTGACATTTTTCTTGAAGTTTAGGTATATACTACATATATATTGTGATTGTCGGCTCTCTTACATCGGACAAACAAAGCGATTCATTAGAACCCGGGTCAAAGAACACATAGCTGATGTGAAGCACCGTCGCAATACAACATCTGCTGTCTGCAAACATAGTCAGGACCGCCCAAGCCATTATATTCGCTTCGATAGACCTCAAATCCTGGCGAAAGAAAACCGATATCGCCCTAGAATGATTCGAGAAGCCATAGAAATTAAAAAACATCCTAATTTCAATAGGGAAGATGGCTGGATGCTACTATCGTCATGGGATCCTGTTATTAATATAATAAAATCAAATAATAAATCTAAACATAACAGACAGGTAGATGTAGTAAGTTCTTACTGTGTGGATCAAAATGACAGCATATCAGATTAATATTTTTCATTTTTCATTTGTTAAAGTATATAGTAATAGTGTTGCTTAGTAAGTTGTCTTTTTAAATCATAGCAAACTAAATTAAAATTATTATCCTTAATTAATTTTAACATTTTTAAATTAAACATAGAACAATTATATGGCTTAAATAATTAAGAATATATTTTATATTTTTCTTTATGGTTATAAATATAATAATGGCAACACTAAATATAGATAACTAATTAATATTTTTAAAATTGTAATAATTATAAGAATAACAGCAAAAATTAAATAAATAATATTCCATACTCAATTATAAAACTAATTACAATTATAAAAATGTTTAAAGTTAAAAAATATTGTAAGGTAATTGGTGCAATTTTCATTTTGTAAATTGTGGGTAGGCTGTCTGTAACAACTATACCTTCGAGACATGTAACACCTCAGTCTCTCCCGTGACCATGGATGCTGTAAAGCATTCAAAACGTCGGGAACCAAAAATCAAAATAAATCCGCGAAATAATCCGAAAAGATAGTTTTATTTAAAATGTCAAATATTCGCGTAAATCTAAGAAAGTATTATTACATATATAGTTACATACACCTATATAAAACTGTCCCGTACCTTTTTGTTCTCTGTTTGTCAGTTGTTTTTTTATTAAGTAGCTATTGACGAGCTTTAGTGTTGTTATAAATAAAAAAAAATTTAAACAGTTTATATATAAATAGGTAAATAATGATTTTAGTTGAATTTCGACCATTAATTTTGTTAAAAATCCTTATGTACAGACAGGACTCCATTATATACATATATATATATATATATATATATATATATATATATATATATACATACATATATATATAATTTACTTTTGATGTTAATTACAAGTAAACAGATACGCGTAAATTTCCTTATTTGTAACATTATAAATTATAATAGCTTTAATTATAATTAGGGGTCATTACATTACATAGTAAATATTAACTTTATGCGTAATACGAACGGCCCGACAGTGCGATGTGTGTATTTATCTGGGCACTGGGGCTGTATATGGTGCAGTCTTGGGTTCGATTCGGGTCTGGGGAATATATGTGAGGACAGTTGTAGATGCTTATCTCGGTGTTTGTAAACTACAAATTCTTCACTACGTAATATGTATTAAAAGAATAAATTAAAGTTAAGTTTATGTTTATTCGTAATTATCTCAGAAACTACTGTACAGATTTTAATACGGCTTGCCCTATTAAAAGGAGATATTGTATAGAAATGTTATAATACCTACTATAAATCATTAACATTTTGCCAAAATAATCTATGGCTATGATCACATTCGTGAATTAATTCACAAACAGAGCAAGGGTAAGCTACTAGTCTAAAATAAATAAAGCTATATACTTTCAAGTGAAGTTACTAGAAAATAAAATCAAATAAATAACTAAGAACAGCAAACAAAGTTGACACACCATCATTAAAGTAAACGGAAACACCCGGGGACTGTTAAGTTATTTTTGACCGTCCCAAGGGCACTTTAAAACCTTACATTTTATCATTAATTATATTCATTATTTGTCCCCTAAGGCAATTCAAAGTTAATGAGCTTACGTTTGCAGTGAAGTCACTATTCGTATTGGAGTACCGGATTGTTGAAATGTAGTTTGTAGAAACCAAAATTCTTTACTTTAGTCGTTTATATGTTGGTACATTAACACACAGCACCATCTAGTTTCATGGTAAGCTACGAAGCTTGTGTTATGGATACCAGATACACTACACATATATAAAACTTTAAATACATACATATTATAAATATGCATGACTGTCTGTCCTTATCTTTGAAAATATCTGTTCTAATGTAATCAATTCATGTTAGAACAATTTTAAGTCTTACTAAAATAATTAAAAAAAATACATCCATATTAATATTATAAACGCGAAAAAAGCTCTCTCTGTTGTTAACCGATTTAGATGAAATATGTAAATTATTGTCATGGAAATCATCTCTTAAAGGAGTGAAAAGGGTGGGGTGGGGTGGAAAGTTTGTATGGGAAATCAATCAAGTAAGGGATTTTTTTAAATAGGTAATTATTATTAACTACTTACCTACTTTTCAATACCTGTACGTACATATATATATTAACCGTTAAAACGTACCTCGCTGGTGTCATATAAAACAAAGGTCTATACTAACAAATCTGTTGAATCATACATTAACATTAATTAAACTTCTGTCACTAAAAGAAATAACTGTTGTATATTTATTCTATCAGTTTACGAAAAATATGAAGTTAATGAAAATGTAGATAAAAGATGTCACAACACGTGACAGTGAAGATTGACGGGTTTAAATTCCGAAACCTCGGCTTACAGTTGCAACATCGGTATTAGACACTTGCTAACGAAAATATTTGTGTGGTCCAAGTAGGAGGTCAGAAACATATTATATTTAAAATATTTACTTTTAAGTATGTTCAGTAGTAACAGTCTTTCAGCCCTTTTTAACGTCACACTGCTGGGCGAGAACCTCCCTTTAATACGAGGGGGATCAACACATTGTCCATCACGCTGGCCAAGTGCGGGTTGGCACAGTTGGCTTGTGAAGTCCTCACATGCCTTTCATCAAGTCCCGAATCTAGTCATCTTATCTTACGATGACGGTAAACATCGTGAGGAAACCTGCATGTCTGAAAAGCCAATTTTCGAAAGATATGTTAAGTCCGACAATTCCCTTGCTGGGCATGCATATTGGGAGTCCTTGCCAAGCAATGGGACGTTAAAAAGATCTGAATAGAAAAGAAATAGCTTAGGTGTAATAGTGATTCCAATACCTTACATTTAAATTATAAATAAGTTACTAATTATTAAAAAATCTAAATATAAAGAAAACAAACTAAAATATCATTATTCTTATTTTAAACCTCAATCAAATAGCAACTGGAGCGTCACGATGCGCGTACGCACGTAATTCGGTAGCTTTGATGTCGCCGCGCACGAATTAGCACGGTCCGACGCCCTACGAGAATATACTTCTATTTAGCTTTCTCTTTCTAAGAAAATCTTTTTTTATATTTTCTTAGATGACAATCATTATAAATGTAGCTGTAGTCACGATAATTTACCACGTATATGGAATATAGTAGCCCAGGGGAAGAAAGTCAAACTCTGAGTTTTGCTCCCCTGCGATTTTCATAATAAGGTTCTCACACGAAAATGAGATACCTCATTTTCGTGTGAGAACCTTACTATGTAAAATAAACTAAATAAATATGTTGGAACTTGGAATATTAATACACAGCACCATCTAGTTCCATGATAAGCTACGAGGCCTGTGTTATGGATACCAGATAGTTGAAACACTACACATATATAACTTTAAATACTGACTGACTGGATTACAAACACTCGTGCTCATCACACAAATGAATGTCCCCAGCGGAACTCGAACCCGCGGCCGCTGGCACAGCAAGTAGGGTCACTACAAACTGAGCGAAATGTGTCGTCAAATTATAATATATTTTTATATATTTTTAGTGGTATTATATCATGTAAAAAACAAAAAAAAATGTTTTTTACAATCTTTTCATTTGTAGTTACTTATTATTACTCAGAAAGTATTTGTCCAATTATTATTAGCAATGCAAATTGACGAATTATAAAAGTGTTAGCCTAGCGTGCCCAGCAATATAATACTATCATTTTATATTTACTATCTCGCGTGTACATACTGGATAGTACGCTCTCACTTTAAATATTTGTCGACTAATATCGGTTTCAATAAAAAACGACCTGTCAAAAACCTCATACACACCGGAAAAATGAACACAATATTTCTTTTTTTTTTTAATAAAAATGTCTATAGAGCAATGCCACGAATATATCTGACGAAAACCTATTATTGTTACCTGTCTACGTCTGGAGTCAGGTTTTGATTTTTGTTTATCCATTTGACTATCTTTTACTCGTTACGTGAAACTTGTCTTATGGTTAGCCTATAGATAATAGATTTAGATAGCCTTTCGTATATTTACCTTTTTTGGATTTTTTCGTGGACCGTGACCATGATTACAATAAAGCATTCGAAATGTCGGAAACCAGAAATCAAAATAAATCCGCCAAAAAATCCATAAAGATATTTTTATTTAAAATAATTTATAGATATGTAATATTGAAAATAAAACTATACCTATACCCTGTTTGGTAACATACCATTGCAAATTTAACTCACATATACTGAACTTTCTAATTATTTGAAATGGAACCCTAAATGAAATATAACACCTAAACACACCTTACATTTGTATTAAAGTTAGCTGTCATTCGCTCGAGGGGGTCCTAACTCTTGATTGACGGTAGGGGATGGAAGCTTAGTCGGTAAGAAACGCCTCGTCACCGGGAGCGCCGTGAATTGCTTATCAGTTTTTTAAAAGCTTTACCCATCGATCAAAAAAGTACACAATCAGCGACAAAAAATGTCCTCACCGAATGAGCGCTCATTTGAACGTTTGAGCGCGCTTTTAAGTATATTTTTTTGTGAAAACAACTTTAAGCGTTGCACTTAAGGTTCAATTTACATTGTTCTATATTTATTTCAAGTAAAATAATTACTTAAATACAATTGGTGACAGTTTTAAGAGAATTTTTGCATAGGATTGTGTATTTAGTAGTTTTTTGATCGTTGGCTCTAGCTTTACCCTACACTTTATTTATTTGTCAAATACAATCTATATGATTTATACTAGCGACATACCCTCGTCTCGCATGGGTGCTTCCATAGGTGTGTGTATTCAGCCTTTTTAACGTCCCACTGCTGGGCACGGACTTCCTTTCAATACGAGGGGGATCAGGCCATAGTCCACCACAGTGCCGGTTGGCGGACTTCACATGTCTTTCGACGACTTGCTAGTCTGTCTTAGACATGTAGGTTTCCTCACGATGTTTTCCTTCACCGTAAGGCAAGTGGTAATCATGCTAGACATGATTCGCACATGAAAATATCAGAGGTACGTGACCCGGGATTTGTACATGCTTCACTCGGTTTCCCAAGCGAGCGCGTTACCACTGGGCTACCACTGCCTCTTCCCAAGTTATCTTTTTTATTTATAATACACTGGCGTTTTCCCACCTGCCTGCTTTTCCGCCTGCGTATTTCAATTGAAAAATTCTTTTTGTATTAGATAGCCCGTTTATTGAGGAAGGCTATCATATAACATATAGGTATTCTATCTGTTTCATACTAACCCTTTAAACGTACCTGGGGACCAACCCGGGCGAAGCGTGGCTGAGTCGCTAGTTATTCATAAATAACTACAATACTGGACAA
Source organism: Brenthis ino (assembly GCA_921882275.1). Lineage (NCBI taxonomy): Eukaryota > Metazoa > Arthropoda > Insecta > Lepidoptera > Nymphalidae > Brenthis > Brenthis ino. The sequence goes on from OV170225.1 coordinate 16,957,107, forward strand.
TACGAACCGATATCCAAAATACATAATTCAAATTCAAATATGGCGGCTGAAGTTTTATTTTGAATGCACTTTACTATTTATTTTTCTTTTTCTTTATCAAAACTGATAACATATTGTTATAGTTTATTTTTATTACTCCTCGTACTGAAGTATAAAATGGGCTAAAAATATTTCGACCTCCTCTAAGAAACTTAGTGGTATGTGTCTGAGTATCATCGTCCTTACTTTCTTAAAGTCGTAGCTTTTTTAAAATAAAAAATCTCAATATTCACAAATAAATACAAAAGTTACATTGAGATTTGTTTAGCCATTATCGTTTGATATATTTCTTATTCTGTTGCCGCTATAAAAACAAATTAAAAAAATATATGTAGAATTTAATTATAATACTACATATATAGAGTAAAAGTCATGTTAATAGTAAGTACGAAGTTTACGATGGTACGGAACCCTTCGTGTGTGTGTCTGTGTGTGGCATCGTAGCTCCCGAACGGATAAACCGATTTTGATTTTGTTTTTTTTTTCGTTTGAAAGGTGAATTAGTCGGAAGTGTTCTTAGCTATGTTAGATGAAAATCGGTCCAAGATGGTCGGGTTTTGTTTTAATTTTGAATTTACTCATTTTAATAATTACATACGTAAATGTATATTTTTTGAATTTTGAAATTAATGCTATTATTATTTTTGTTTCAGGTAAAAACAACAAAAAAAATCTAGTTTTTCAATCTTTATACATACTAAAAAACTCTACGTAAGCGGAGAAGGGAGTGCTTTTTCTATAAGATCTAATGACCTAGATACTTTAAGACGTAATTATAACAATGCTATATTATATTATTCTAGCAAAAATTTGTCGTTATTGAAAAACAAAAATTAAATCCACAGAATATTAAATAACACTTTTACGCTGCCATTTTGACGCAAAAAAAATTGCACAGCAGAATTTTTTTATTTTTCAACCGATATTGACTTTGGCTAAGTATTTAAAGCTTTCCTATTAAATACATACCTAATCAAATATTTTCGAAATCGGTGCCAGGCCATATAAAGCAAAGCACACCGACTTCGAATATATTTGATTAGGTATGTATAGTAAATGAAAACTACCAATCAGTTATTTTTTACTTTTTAGTGCTTTTGTTTGAAGTCGGTTTTTATTTTTTTTGTTAAAAAGTTTTCTATTGTACTATTGCTTGTTTTAATGTTCTAGTTTAGTACTGAGATAACATTTTTATATACCTATTAATCTATTTATCTATACTTAATATTATAAAGAGGAAAGTTTTATTATTTTGTTTATTTGTTTGTTTGTTTGTACAGAATAGGCTCCGAAAATACTGAACCGATTTGGATGAAATTTGGTAAGAAGATAGTTTAAGACCCTGGGAAGGACATAGGATAGTTTTTATCCCGGAAATCATCCATTAAGGGTGTGAAAATGGGGATCTTAGGTTGCATGGGGAAGCAACCTAAGGACGAACCCGAGCGAAGCGAGGGTGAGTCGTTAGTTTTTAATAACTTTAATGCATTTTTTCACTATTAATTGATTTTTTTAAAAGCATTAAAATTAACAATATCCAATATTGCAATAAAAATTTACGACACAAATATTTTTATTAAAAACACTCGTTTTCATATAAACGTTCGTAAAAACTGATTTTTATTCACGCTCCTTTTAAAATGCAAATGCAAGGGTTTATTATTGCACTGAAGTAACTTTAGGTTTTCTGATTTTAAATAAATAACTAGAGTTTGCAATTTTTTTAAGTCACAGTCTACTAGTAGGTATTGATAGCTTCGGGTTTACGAAAACTTGCTAGGTTCTCTCAGACTTACATATGTATACTAATATTATAATGAAAATTTGTGAGTTTGTGACGTTGTAGGGGATAATCTCTGGATCTACTGAACCGATTTAGATGAAATTTGGTAAGAAGATAGTTTTTATCCCGGAAATCATCCCTTAAGGGGGTGATAATGTGGATGAAAGTTTGTATGGGGAATCAAGCTAGAGGCGAACCTGAGAAAAGCGAGAGTGAGTCGCTAGTATCTTAATAAATATCCAAAACTCTTAACTGTATTTGTACAACCAGACGTTAACCACATTTCTTACATCATACGATGCCTACGCATGGTTATTTCATATAAAAATATCATATTTGAATACTTTGTTTACTTCAGAAAGGATTTCTTTATTCAACATCTCATTTGGTATTGACTGCAATATAAAAGAGTCGTATAAATAAATTTGCTAACTTTAAAAGCTCGATTCGAAATTTTCTAATAAATTCAGTGAATTTATTTCAATGTATGCTTTCAATAAACCAATCGCGATATATTTTTCTACTTTATTGAGAAGTTCTGCGAAATGTTTTCTAAGTTAGCGAGATATTGATCAAATGTGTATTCTTCTATATATTCTTAAAGTTTTTCAAACAAGAGAAACTTTGCTTATGAATATTTGGTAGAGTTATTCGCGATATTATAGACAGGAAAAGCTACATGTATCTATCTACCTTCGACCTAATGTTAAATACATACTTTACTGCCTCGGTGATGTAGTGGGTAGCATTTACGGCTGTACATCCAGAGGTCCTGGGTTCGAGTTCTGGATCGGACCAAGTTTAGTTTTGAGTCTTTTTGTTTAGTAAACCTCAGTAACAACCCGGAGTTGGGAAGTTGGCGGTGTTTCAGCCCCGTGCCTCGGAGAGCACGTAAAGCCGTCGGTCCTGCGCCTTAACTCTCACTGGTCGTGTCGAGCGGTCGTCCCACCGGAGTATGAGAGTGACAGGAATAGAGAATGCACTTGTGTCTGCGCATACACTTGTGCACTATAATATCTCCTACACAAATCACAATAGTCGACTAGTCTCAATGAGATTAGCGGCCATGACCGAAAGCGGTCGTGAGGACATTATTATTAGTACCTACTCGCACTTAGTATATTAATTATATATTCTGAATATAACTATAAATTCTCAGTAATAGGATATTAATTACTGAGTAAATCATGTATGTATCATACATATATGTGTATGAATTAATGTTTGTGTCTTAAATACGTACAAAGATTCAGATCACTAATAAAAAAACCATTTTAGCAAACAAAACAATATCTTTAAAAAAACCTGGCAAAGCCAGGGCGGTGGAGTATTCATTTGTATGATTAAATATTTCAGAGATGTATGTAAGTATCAACGCTGAGAACGTTTAATGAAGATTGGGGTTGTTCAACCCTTAAAATTAGATATTAATTTAGTATCTTCCCCCTAAAGACTATTAATCGCACGGTTTTCTTCAGATTGCGTTCCCCTTTTCATTATGAAAATAATACCTTCAATATGTTGTTTAAAATGGTATTTCTGGTATTTGAGATATCGTGGGTTCGATTTCTAGCAGGATTTATTATAAATACTTTGTCAGTAAAGTTACTATATAGGTACTGTATGTTAGTATTATAAAATCAATGATTAACATCATATCGTGCTTATTTGTTCAAAAGACCAAAACGTGTTGTATTTTACAGTCTTTTCCTCTATTTAAAAAAATATATTATATACATATATAGAAAAATACATGTTTTCGGCCTTTTTAAAGTAACATATGTACGAGACCGAAGTCGCGATCAAAAACTAGTGGTAAGATAAAAGTTATGATCGTAAAAATATATTCTTAAAATTCACTACCGCCTTACTTTCGTTTCGCTCGGGTGCGTCCCAAGGTGCCTTTGCCCCTTTGTATTTAAAGTTATATTTTGTATCAATAATTATAAAATACAGGCACCGGCACCTTTTGGCAAATTTTATTACTATCAATAGCTTATGTGTTACTTCAGAATTCAGATCGTAGTCTATCTGTGAACTAAATTTCATCTAAATCAGTCGAGCCGTTTCCGTGTGAAGAAGTAACAAACATACAAACATTTAGGTATAATAATTGTACTTATTTATGAATTAACAAAGGTACCTACTAATCTGTACTAATATTTTAGCGAGGCAGAGTTTGTATGTTTGTTTGATCGCGCTAATCTCAGGAACTACTGATCTGATTTGAATTTTTTTGTATTAGATAGCCCGTTTATTGAGGAAGGGTATAGGCTATATATCATCATGCTACTACCCAAGGGAGCGAAGCAGTATTATTGTAAAACTATATACTCGTATATTTCATATAAATACATAACCCGAGCGAAGCGAGGGTGAGTTGCTGTATAACATAGAGCCAAAGAGTTTTTTTTTGTAGATTAAACACGGGCAAAGCCTTGGGTTCTGCTAGTACTAGATAATGTAAAAATAAGTATAATAAGCTATTCTATGTTTACTTAAAACCGGCCAGTCGGCACACGCGGGGCCGGCAGGTGTGCACGAATTTTCAAGTTTAATGTTGTGGACGTTTTATTTCGAAGTGGATGCACGTGGCATAAATCATAGGCTTTTAGCATTTTTATTACAAAATTTCCATTAAATTGTACTTCGATTCCTAGTACATTGTAGTTGTTGTTTATTATTAAAAAAAATATATTGGTATCTTTAATTGTAGCAAATTGATCTTTTTAAGTATCTTTTGTATACAATATCCATGATCGTGCGCATAAATGTTTTTGTTACATTTAACATACTGTATCTTTTTTAATATTGAGAAATGCATTTACGCATACCGCCTGTAGACGTACAGGTGGTTACGTAGGACTCACCGGCTAGAAAAGCCAGTACTATCCACTTAAATGCATCAGAACCTCCCCCGTCTTAATGGGACATCACGGGATTGATTACACTCTCAATCACGACGCCCCGACAGCTTTCCTCCTGAAACTGATTACAACAACCAAAGACAACGCACATGGTACACTACTTCTACTACTTAGGTGGAGCATCTCCAAGTGCATATCTAGGCTTCATGCCCGTCTGGATTGCCGGACATAAATGAAACACCGCCCACGACAAATTACACCCCCTATGCTTCGGAGAACACGTCAATCCGTCGATCCTGCGCGTGATCTCTCGCCGGTCGTGAGGACGCGTCGACCGTGAGAGCGAAAAAAATAGGAAGTCCATTTGTGTTTGCATATAGGTACACTTGTGCCCTATTATATCTCTTGAGCATTTCTCTAGTCTTAATGAGATTGGCCCTGACCGGTCAGGAGGAAAATAAACTAAAACCTCTAAACTCTTATAACATATGCCAAAATTTTGAAGCGAGGGTGAGGAACTGCCCTCACAAGCTCCCCGGTGCCTCGTAACGCGAACGGTGCGTTACTGACACGCGCTAGCCAGGTAGTTATTATTCCGTTTACTTTTGGCGTGAATATGCGTAAGTTTCATATAAACTAATTTGATTATGAACTAAGATTACAAAATATTAAAATATGTATAAATCCCATTATCTATACTAGTATATACTAATATTATAAATGCGAAAGTTTGGATGGATGTTTGTTACTCAATCACGCCAGAAAAGCTGAACGGATCTGGATGAAATTTGGCACAAATATAGATTATAGTCTGGAATAGCACATAGGTTAATTTTTATCTCGGAAAAATGGACGGTTCCCAGATTTATTTTTGTTTTTCACTAGGGACGAACCCAAGCGGAGCGAAGGTGTAAGGTGGAAGTAGCTAGTTATATATAAAAAGTTTTCAATGTCAGTCAATCAATGTCGTGTTTTTAAGTTAATTTTTGCGTAGAAGATAAAATGGAAATTACATAGCGTACTATATTATCAACAGATGGACGTGGCCGAGATTAGGGATGCTAGAAAAAACTTTTCGTGTATTTATTTTTTTCATTAATTAAGTAGCAACAAATTTGAGTGCACATACATTTTTTACTTATTTTTGTTATTAGGTCTTCGCGACGCAACAAGAGGACATAAAACACATAAATGATGTCCATATCCCCTCCATATTATAGTAATTAATGAGCACACTTCCAGCATTATTAATTATGCAAATGTGATATGCATAAAAAGTTTAAATAATGACAACCCTAACTAGAGTCATACTACTACGAGTATTGAACCCGCTATAAAGTGTGTCGGAAAAATGTTTGCTTCGTTTAAACACACAACTTCAACTGGCATATAAAGATACGACTAGCTGCAGTGTAAATGTTCTCCTAGTAATTATAATAACGACAATTTACATTTAAATCAAATATACACTGGGAGAGGTTTATTTACCCTAATTATAAAAATACATATATACAGACGGACATACAGCTTTTTGAAAGTCACTTAAAAATTAAACATCGAGCTAAAATGTGTCATATTTGTATTGGTCATACAAAATATTGTTAGGTACGTGTTAATTATTACTTGAAACTTATTACTTGTTACTTGAAAACTTATTACTTGAGAAATGGTTGATTCCCCATACAAATTTTCATCTCCTTTTCACCCCTTTAAAGGATGATTTCCGAGATAAAAACTAACCTATGTCCTTCTCAGGGTCTAATCGCTTCAGCGGTCTTTTAGTTAATACATTACAAACAAACATACAAAAAAAAAGATTTTTTTTTCTCTTTATAATAGTAGTATGATTATTACTTCATTTAGTTTATTTTCCATTCAAAGCCGTAATCAATTGTTATTTGAGTATTATGTTAGTAATAAATAATATATGATCTTTTATATAGCTATCCTACGGGAACTTGAAACAGCTATTTTAACCTAGGATTGAAAGGCTCAAAAGAAAACATACAATGGTAACTTCATATTTTTTTATTTATAATAATATTATATGTAATTAATTACAATAATTATGTTTGTTCATTTGATGATAACAACATTAATTAATCCGTACTAACATATACAATATTTCATAAACCACTATTGATAAGTTATTTTATTCGCAGGCGAGTAATTAAAATACTTATGAAGTGGTCGGCTAATGGGTGTATCGGCCAAGTAAGGGAATGATGCAACGCAAACGCTCTTATAATGCTATTTTTAATCTAAATTCAAACACTTCCACAACAAATATATCTACATGATAATATCATTTCTATACATATAAATATTTGTTTATTACTAAAGTGTGTTAGTAGTATCTAGGCATATAGGCACCGACTTCGAGAATATTTGATTAGGTATCTATCCAAAGTTAATGATAACTGTAGTGTATGAAAACTGCCTCGGTGGTGTAGCGGCTAGCATATACGGCTGCATACCCGGCCCCTGTCGGGCCAAGTTTAGTTATTGAGTCTTTCTGTATAGTAAGACTCAGTAACAGCTCGGAGTTGGGAAGTTGGCGGTGTTTCACCCCCGTGCCTCGGAGAGCACGTAAAGCCGTTGGTCCTGCGCCTTACTGGTCGTGTTGAGCAGTCGTCCCACCGGAGTATGAGAGTGACAGGAATAGAGAGTGCACGTTGTGTCTGCGCGTACACTTGTGCACTATATTATCTCCTGCGCAGTTGGTTAGTCTCAATGAGATTTTCCGCCGTGGCCGAAATCGGTCAGGAAAACATCATCATAGTAAATGAAAACCCCTGTTCATTTATTTCTCACTTTTTAGTGTGTTGAAGATGATTTTTTTATTTTATATAAGATTTGTAGAATTAATGTGGTTTCTTTAGCATTTTTAAGAATAGAGTATAGATATATGGTATAGTAATAATAATTAATAATAATAAGCTCAACAAAGATAGACAGAATTCCACCAATAATTACTGTAATCAAGCTATGAACCAAAATGTTTTCATTAATTAGTTAGTGTTTTATAGCCAGTATCTGGGCGACCGAGCTTCGCTCGGAGTTTTTAGCTGGAAGAACAATTTTTTTTAAACTATAAACTTAATAAAAACTTGAATAAATACAAAAAAAAACCAAACGAAAACAAAAGTAAAAACATATTATCCGACCGGGAATCGGATCCGGACGGACATCTGTGATTGTCAATCTTGCGCCTTGGCCGCTTGACCACGAAAGTTTAACGTGTGTATCTGTTTGAGACATCGTAGCACCCAAATGGATTAACCGATAATGATTTTTTTGTTTGAAAGGTGCCTTCATCGAGAATGTTTTTAGCTAAAAATCGAGAAAATCAGCTCTTTTCTAGGTGGTAAAAGGATATGAACATTAAACTATTTACACAGATCTAATAGATTCGAAACTTAGTATCCTGTTACTTCAATGACCTGATGCTGCAGTGTCATCTGGAATCTTCAAGATAATCAACTCTTTACATTGTAAACAGATACTGCAATATCGTGTTTATTTGGTTCGTGGCTCATTGAAATAGCCTCAAAGTATAGTAATTTTGCTGGGGGTTTTCAAAATTTTAATATAAGAGCTGTATTATTTATGCTTTTATTAGCTTCACTAGAAACTATGTTAAATCTTCAACGATTTTAACGTTCTGAGTCGTTTGGATTTGAAACATTGTAAGTGTGTGGAAACTGGACGATAACACCATAAAATAATGTCGTTAATCTTATGATGGGGTCAGGAAGTGCATGGTGGAACTCCTTAATGGTAACCTAAAAACCTCTTTTGTTAATACTTGACCGGTTTCAAATTCTTATTTCAGTTCAAGTATATATATATATGAATTTCTCTCAGTAACTTATGCAATATCTTCGCAATCCTTAAGGGCGATAATAAAAAAATCAAGAAAATATTCTACCCCTAAAAATGCTTTTTTTTTTTAACTACCAATACTTGTTGTACTTTACAGTAGAGAATTTTTCTTCTATTTTAAAAACAAAGCTTCTAAAATTTATATGTGTATATTGTATTATAGGTATATACTATATAGGTACATAAAGTACATCTTTTTAATTCTTTTAAAATAAAATTGTGGTCTTTATACCAATAGAATTGAATTTTAAAAGCCAATAATTCTGTATCAAAAACGCTTTCGGTAAATTGGTCGTTTGGACAAATGAGCACTGAGACGATGTACAGTTAGCATATAAATAATGTAAATATATATTTGTCGTACGAACTTCTGTAATATACAAATTGATTCAACAATGACATCTGAAGGTTACTTGGTTTGTTTTTAACCGACTTCCAAAAAGGAGGAGGTACTCAATTCGTCGGAATCTTTTTTTAATGTATATTCACCGATTACTCGAAGCCGCCTGAACCGATTTGGATATTTTTGTTTCAAAGGGTATTTATTATACTTCACAGGTGGTCCCATATAAATTTTATCGAAATCGGTCAAGCGGTTTTTTTTAAATCAACTATTTTTTTTAAATCAACAAATAAATTATTTTTTTAAATAAATTGTTTAATCGAACATGTTATTAAAAAACTTTATTCTAACAAATTACCTGCTTATTACATCTACACTAAAAATAGACAAATAAAAACTTATTTTTTTTTTAGTTCGATTTTTATTTATTTTGTTAAAGTTTTTATTAAAATACTATCCTTTCAAGAACATGTGCGATCAGTTTTTTCTTGTTATTTATGCCAAGGGCGAACAAGACATCGTATTGCGTTAGTTGTTTATGTTGCTTATGTGTATTTTAATGGCCCTAATTTATTATAAAGGATGATAAAAATGATTATATCTTTAATAACATCATATGATATAGGAAATAATACTTTGTTAGACTTTTTGCTATGTATATCTATTAGTACCTACGACTTCGCTTGTTCATATATGTACATATCGCACGGTACCTTACGGTTTCGCTTCATAGTCTTTTTTATATTTGTTGCATACAATTTTTTCAACCGCTTTCGTCTTGTATGAAAATAAAAATTTTCTAGTAGAATTTATAAAATGTATAACTTTAGACTCAAAACTTACTAACTATGTGAAACTTGAAGTACTCGTACGTAAGAAAACTTTATAAAACTATTTCCATACAAAAATTGAAAGCAAATTTTGCCAACAGCAACTTTATACGCATTTCAATCAAACTGCTAACCGACATCTATAAATCCGTTGCAAAAATCAATAAAAAAGAACACACCATCCCATACCACATGATTCTGGTTTAGGGCTGCCATAACACTTTTACTTACCATAGGGTTGCATAATGTCAAAGAAGCTGTTGACTAGTTTAATTATTACTACTTAGATATCGGATTCGATTCCCAGGCAAAGTGATTAACTATATAGATAAATAAAATTGAAGTGTCTGTTTGTAATGTCAAAATAACAGCTTTTTACTAAATGTATATATATTTTAAATTAAATAAAATACTGTCTGTTTGTTCCGTCTAATCTCCGAAACGGCTGGACTGATTGTGACAGGACTTTCACTGAAAGATAGCTGGTAAGAGGTAACTTGGCTACTTTCATTTTAGAAAAATAATTAGGGTTCCGTTAAAAAAATTAAAACATATGGATTATTAATGTAGACACGCACCTGAGCGAAGCAAAGGTAAGTCGCTAGTCTAAAATATGTAGATAGGTACGCTAAAAAATTACTCAGCTTACTTTATTAATTGTATAGATGTGACATGCCTATATATGCCAAAGACAACAAATATTTTACAAAAATCATTTCTTCGAAATAATAGTAATATGTAAGTTTGCGTTTGTTTTGTCGCCAAAAAATGCGACACACATTATTATTATAGACGAAATCGCAGACAAAAGCGATTTTTTATATTAATAGCATCCCTATCTTAAAATCCCATGCCATAATAAATCAATATAACGCTAGATTGGCGTTAACGTGCGCGTCCGCCACAGACTATCCGTTTTGAACCTCCCCACAGTGGGATATCGATAGCCGGACTTAATGTTTTGATTACTCTATGTTAAGCTTCATTTACATCGCACAGACATCAAAGTAGCAATATATATACGTATGTATATACGAAACTACTAAACCTACTGGGAAAGCGAACGGAACCAGTGTTTAGGAATTTAACTGAGTACGTAATTGAAGCTGTGCTTTCTGGCTTTCAATATAAAAGCAAGAAAATTATTGGGTTTGAAAGATGAAAAGATTTTAAACAAATTATTTTTCCATATAGGTAAATGAATTGAAATCAAAATGTAAATAGGCTACATAATAGATGTAACGATACAAAAAAAAATCTATCAATAATATGAAAACCTATTTGAATTTTTTTTAAATGTTTGTCGGTTTAAAAAAGTATACCTACGTAAGTACATATAATAAAATTCTGAGTCGAATTTGTACATTAAATATTTTTTGGAAGATCTTATTGAAATACACATTATTATTGATACGGAGTCAAATCTACAGTTCTTAGAATTTTTGTCTGTCTGTCTGGATTTACATCATGAGAAAAGCACTGTATAGATTTCAACATATAGGATACGTTTTATTGCGAGAAAATCTCTAAGAAAAATTCTTAAAACTTATTTCGTAGCTATTTTTATGTTTACACTACCGAAGTACCCTCGTGTCGCTCGGTTGCTTTCCTAATCTGAAATAAAAGTTACCTAAGTTACTCTTTATAAAACCATCTGCTACTAAAAGTCTCATCAAAATCGGTTCAGACGTTTTTTTTTTTCTTATAAATACCACATAGATACATAGTTTCTATAGGTATGCATTTAGTAAAAAGCAATTATTTTGAAATTACAAACAGACACTTCAATTTTATTTATTTGTAAGATATGATACCTACTAAGTAATAATGACATGTGTACTTATCTATTACACATAAATAACAATAGTAAAACATTATCGTAAAGCACCAATATCAAATACCCATCTAATTACTAATTAGAATGCTTCAAGTTTAAAAATAAAATACCCATCACAAAGGTTTCATTTTAATAACAGATGAGTTATTAGATTTCTGAAATAACTATCGAAGTTATTCGAATTAGTATGAAACGTCTCTATGATAAATTTACGACAAGAATTTAACACAGACATACATAGTTAATTAAAGTTTTTATACTAATTGGCCCTTACTACGTATACACTGTTGCAGTGTATACCATCTGGTAAAGTGTATGAAGTAATTTAAGATGAACATATGAATATATTGTTCTATACTACATACTTCTTTTTATAAAGTAGGTTTTTATTTCATTATTTTTTATAAATGTTGGTGTATGTATGTTTGTTTCTTTTTTAAGGTGAAACAGCTAATAGAGGGAATTCAGTACATAGATTATGAGCTGGAGTACTGTTAGGCACCTAGGGACGTACCTGAGCGAAGTTAGGGTTTGCTGGTTCAGTATAAAGCTTTAGGTTATATAATAATGTCCTCCCAAGGGATTTCGGCCACAGTGGCCAATCTTATTGAGACTAGTTAGATGTATGTAAGAATAGTCTCAATGAAATGCGCAGCAGATATTGCACAAGTGTACGCGCAGACACAAGTGCACTCTCTATTCCTGTCACTCTCATATTCCAGTCGGACAAATACTCGACACGCTCTCTGAGGCACGGGGGTGAAACACTACCAACTTCCTAATTCCGGGCTGTTACCGAGGCTTACTAAACAAAAAGATTCAATAACTAAACTTGGCCTGACCCGCGACTCGAACTCAGGACCTTCGGACGTGTATACCACCGAGGTAGTTTAAATCCTGATATAACTTGAAACTTATGGAAAAATTTACAAGCGACTTAAATAAGTTAGTCAATCAGTCATTTGGTTCTATCGTGTAACACATTACATGTAAAACGAATAAATTATGTAAATTATTAGAAAAAATCATTGGGACACCAACGTAGTGACATTTTATATTAATATACTCGTACGAGCGCCCTTACAAAACATCCAATGTCGCATATCTATACAGAAAAATAAAATTGAAGTGTCTATATGTAATATCAAAATAACCGCTTTTACTAAATGCATATGAAATTATGTACGTTACGTATAAGAAAAATATAATTAAAAAAAAATTGTCTGTCAGTTTGTTCCGGCTAATCTCCTAAACGACTGGACCGATTTTGACGGGACTTTCACTGGCAAATAGCAGATGTTATAAGGACTAACTTAGTCTACTTTTATTCTAGAAAACGAATTAGGGTTACGCTCAAAAAAATTAAAAGCTACTTAGGGACGCACCCGAGCGAAGCGATCGAGTCCATAGATTACATAGTGATACAGAGTGATAGATAACAGTATTCATATATACTTTTTTGTACCACCGCGGCGTTCAGAAAAATGGGTGATACCCTAATAAAAATATGTCATCCACATGAAAATACGATGATATTAATAGCTCTGGATAGAATTATTACTACGCACTGGTTAAAAGTTATTAAAATTGATATATTGAGACATAATTGTGGGTTCGGTTGAGCTTTTAGTGGTGATCATCTATTATAAATGAAATGTCACGCTGCCTATAATTTTCTGAAGGGTTGTAAATTTAAAAAAAAAATGAACAAACATAATTATAAATCTCATTAAATTGTACAAAAGTTGGTAGTTTTTTTTTTTCAAAACAAAATAACGTTTTTATCAAATGTTTTTTTAGGCCAATCTCATCGGATTCATTGATTTTTTTCATTTGCCCTATTACTTTACTATGTAATATCTTAGCTTGGGATGAAACCTCACTTGATTTTAAAGCCTTAAACTAATTATTATTAACTCAACGTAAACTTTTAATTCCTAATTTCTTTAATTATATGTATTAAACTAACGATTCACCCTCGCTTAGCTCGTGTTCGTTCCTAGGTGATATTTTAAATTGACATAACATTCTTATTTATGAACTGATTGAAATAAAACAAGTACCAAATGTTAAGTGAAACTTACCACAATACGTTAGTGAAAACCGCACCCAAATCGGTTAAGCTGTTTCTGAGGTAAGCGCGCACAAACATATAGACAGACAAAAATTCTAAAAATCATTGTTTCGGGTTCTATTGCTTTAAAAGACCTCCAATAATAAATTTCCGAAATATCTTCCATGAACAGACAGCGATCAGTTATAATTTTATTATATGTATAGAAAACATAGTAATACACTAAACAACGAATTATTATTTTCAAAACAGACAATTAAAATAATGAAAATTCAATTCAGCATGAAGTATTCTATACTAAAAATCCATATTATAACATTTTCTAAACAAACAAATACATATTTCCTCGTAATTTAAAAAGTTACCGCTCCAAATAATACCTATAACTTCCTTGTGATGCCATATTTAGCTGCGAGCGCTCACGTCAAATAAAAGTGATTTAATAGAAGTGGCATGGACTTGCTTCGTAACTTGTCACGTTTCATTATGATTGTACTAGATACATTCATTTTTGGTTGTAATTATGATGAACATAAAGCCCCACCCAGGATATACATAGGACGACACGTTTGGCTCAGTTTGTAGTGACCTTACTTGCTATACCAGCGGTCACGAGTTCGAATCTCGCTGGGGGCATTCATTTGTGTGATGAACACGAATGTTTGTTCTCAAGTCATGGGTGTTTATATTCATAATATGTATGTATTTAAAGTTATATATGTGTAGTGTTTCAACTATCTGGTTTCCATAACACAAGCCTCGTATCTTGCCATGGAACTAGATAGATGGTGTTGTGTGTTATGTCCCAGCATATTTATTTATACATACATATGTACATCATTCATTGTTGTAAAAAAAATCCAGTTATTATTTTATATTATGTTTTTTTTTAATTATATTACATAGCACTGCCTTCTAAAAGTTTAGGAAACCTCTTCCCATATTAATTTTGCTTATTTTAAACTATGTTATAGTTTTAGGATATGTGACCTTATATTTATTCCATTTCTATTCTATTTCTACATATCTCAATTGAAAAATGGAAGATTTATCTATTCATCATGCGAAATTTACCCAATACAGGAATCAAACTCGTACCCCTATAAAGGTATGGAAATCACGATTTTTTCACTTCAACATGCAAAAATAGTGATTTTCATTTTCACTAAAACAATTTAAAAATTAATATGAACTAAATTGTGTAAAATTAACACAAAGTTATTTGTGACAAATGCATTCATTAACAAACTAAACCAACGCCTAACTATAGTTTAATAAACACACGAAAATCAACCTTATTTAATAAGGGAAGAGACGTTTTAGTGGTTAGAATGTACACTTTGAACTCCATTAAATTCAATTGGCTGAGTCTAGATGGATGGTTTTATGCATTAGTGATACAGATATACTGATATTTTTGGGAATATTTAAATTAAACATACATATATTCCAATCTTTTTTTATGTTTATATTTGACTAAATTACGTTTTTACGAACTCAAGTGCTGAAAATTCGCTTAATTTAGTTAAGCTATTCTCGTCTTTTTTTTTTGGTAAATAGTATTCTTCTCGCTAATCAAATAAAATAGTCAGCTATGCACTACTAGAAGTCTTATTAAAATCGATTCAGTCAAAAGTTAGTGGCTAGAGACTAATAAGATATATATTTTAATTCCTCATCATCTAGAAAGCACAAAGTTTTAAATCGATGCTATTAGGTATATATTATATAATATAAGTTGGATCTTTTTAATATTAAGCCGTCCTACGGAAGATCAAAGTGGACGTCAATAAACATGTTGTAGGTCTCATGTGAATGGAGACTGTTACAATGCGTTATAATTAATTTATCGCGTAGATTTGTTTCTATGCAATTATTAAAGCTCCTCATATTATGCAAGTAAAATTGATGATTTTTTCAATCACTACATATTAAAATAAAAACCCATATATATATAAAATACCGCCTCCGAACATAGTTTCAGTTTGTTCGGAATAATCTTAAAATCTACTGTACAGATTTAGATAAGGTTTTCACCAATAGAAAAAGGAATTAATTGGAAAGGTTTAAGATTAAATTCATTTGTGAACATTTTGCTAAATAAAGCTTCCGAAATGATAATTAATATCTAACTTCTATCGGGTTTGTCCCTAGATACATTTTAAATACATAAAAATAGTTATTCTGAGTGTACCTTAGGATCCCCTATAATACACTCGCATGCTATCACGGACTTTTCTGTAGGTCTCTTTAACCTACAATTTTCTAGGAAATTATTTTGATGTAGGTATATTTATAGATAAATTCGAAGATATTGCCCTTATACATATAATAAATGATCTGAAGGTGGATCAATTGTATTTTGATAATTTAAAGTTAAGCCTTTTTAAATTTACAATACTGGGCTCAATTCTAGGGGTAATTAGACCAAAATGCCAGCCAAATGTGGGTTGGCAAATTAAACATGTCCCTGTAAACTAGTTAGATTCTCTCAGACATGCAGATTTCCTCTCGATATTCCCTTCATGTACCAAGTAATCATGTTAAAGATTATTTGCACAAGATAATTTCAGTGATGCAAGTCTCGGGTATTATTGAAGCCGTTTGGCGTCCAAGCGTTACCAATGGGCTTACAACTTCATCTTGTACTAGATTAGCATGCAAAAATGTTTGTAGAGATATCCTTCTTTCTAAGAGGCTCGTTGTTATCGTCGTTGCTCGTTTTTTATACAGAATTAAACTTAAATTTTTTCCCATAAAAAAAGGTTCGATAATATAGATATGTCTACAAATAACTATGAAAGTGAGTGTGTTAGTCATAGTTTATAAATAACGTACATAATTTGAAAATTTTATATGTTCTTTCATTCCCTAAGGTACCGTGCTAACTCCCAGTGAGATAGTTTGCCAAAAGGAACACAGTCCAGCCACTGTAAAAACTCGATCGATATGGTAAAATACTAAAAACAGAGTATTTCTGGTTCACTTCTCTGTGTTTACATATACGAAGCTTGTAGGCTTATTTATTTGAAAAAAACTTTGTTCTAAAAATCGACTTAAATATTTTTTCGCGTTAAAAATGTCGTGTGTTAGGATGACTGCCTCGGTGATGTAGTGGTTAGCATGTACGGCTGCACACCCGGAGGTCCTAGGTTCAGGTTCCGGGTCGGGCCAAGTTTAGTTATTGAGTCTTTCTCTATAGTAAGTCTCAGTAACACCCCGGATTTGGGAAGCTATTAAACATCACCTATTTACCATTGAAAGTCCCGTCAAAATCAGTCGAACCATTTCACAGATTAACTGGAACAAACAGACAGACAAAAATGTTGAAAATTGTATTTTTCTTATAAGTACTGATTTTATATGTATTTAGTACTTCAATTTTTATCTGTATTTTTTGAACCAAATTAACAATTTTAGAGTACTTACTACCCTTAGTGTACCTAAACATAGATCATATAAGATTTATCAATTGTAACCAATGCTAAGATATCGTCGTCATAGGATCCATTGCGAGAACGCAATCGCACATGGCCCGGTTATATTTAACCGATAACCGCACGCCACAACCGCAAATGTACGAACTAAATTCTAACTACTGTAACTTGTTTGGCAATTCTGATCCTAAGAGTGATGACTAGCTTTCGCCCCCAATTTTGGTTGTTTATAACCAAGAATGCTTTGCCTAAGAGAGTAAATATCAAAACGACAAATGATAAGATTGAAAGAGGATAGAAATGTACATTTGATATACCGCACTCGCTTGGGAATCCGAGTGAAGATTCCAGGTTTCAAATCCCGGGTTTAGTACCTCTGATATTTTCATGTGATTTCCGTCATGATTACCACTTGCCTTACGGTGGAGGAAACATTGTGAGGAAACCTACATATCTGAGAAAACTTAGCAAGTTTTTAAAAGACGTGTGAAGTCCGCCAACCCGTACTTGGCCCGCGTTGTGGACTATGGCCTGATCTTCCTCGTATTGAAGGGAGTCACGTACCTAGCAGTACAAAAAGTGTTCAGCCCTTTTTGTATTGCTGGGTACGTGACTCCCTTCCTACGATTTTGAAATTGATGTACATTTTTAATTAACAAATTGTACGTGGTTATACGTAAAGGATTATTATTTATTATACCTTTTTACGTTATTTATCTTCACAAAGGCAAATATATTCGCAGATGCGTTCTCTGTTAATTAATTAAGAAGTGGAAACTGGATCGCTGTATAATTATTATCAATTAGCGTACAAGTGGGCGGTCAATATTGTTTTATTATGATGCAAGTCCGTCCGTGCGTTGGTACGTGTAATTGAAACAATGTATATATATTGATACTGATTTGTCTTCAAGGTAACACAATTGATAGGCACTGTTTATGTGTTGAAGCTTTCTTAGGTTTCCCATATAGAATTATTTGGGTCTTTTATAATATTATTGTCACATGCTAAAATATAACAAAGTATGTGAAGAAATCTGTAACACGTGTAAAGTACCTATCCCGAAAAAAAACTTCATTGAAATTTGTCCAAACAAACTGAAAAAATGCAGTCTTAAAGGCAGATACAGTGCTGTAAAAAATGGTATATTTTCAAGTACAATGACTTGCAAATAAGTATAAATAAAAAAGACAAAACAATTCAGTAGCTTTTCCACTCTTTTTTTTACCGTTTTTTTTGTGAAGTAGCTATTGAGGACGTTTAGTGTTATCAATAAAAAAATATGGTCAAATTTCAAGTACTGGGCCAAAGCTATATTAAAGCTCAGACAAAGTAGGGAGCAGCAACTAGATTGATATAGATAGATAGATATTAAATATATTATTACACTTTTTCTAATTAATTATTACATTTGCTATGTTCTGAATCATTGTATTACTCAGTTCCTCTCGTGACATCCTGGACGAATACATCGTTATGTGTGTTTACTAATATTCATGAATATTTTGTAAAAGCTCATCGAAAGCACAGTGGTAAATGTTTATAAAGTCATACTTATTTTTAACTTACATACTATTGTCCTAATTAAAAATTCATATTTCGGTATCATTTTTTAGTTGTGTATAGTATATCGGGACGATTAGGCACACTTTTTAATAGTAATCTGAGCTATAGTCTTTCAGATTTCTTGAAGTTGTTATACTTTATTGTATTTTAGCATGTAATATTCCTATTGTAAGAGAGTCGAATAGATATAAAACATAAGAGAGGTTAAATACATAAAGAGTGTCTAGTGTCTATCTGAGATCGTTTTTTTCCACTGCTAGACCTAAACTTCTCCATGGCACATCAGTAAACTGTATTACTAAATATAAATAATCTATACATATAATAAAATTGTAACTAAGCCGAATCTGTACATTAGGTAGATAATTTTTGGAAAATCTTATTGAAATAAACATTATTATCGATACAGAGGCCGAATCTATAGTATTTAGATTATTTGTTTGTCTGTCTGTTACCGCATGACAGAAAAACCACTGGAGGGATTTTGATGAAATTTGGTATGGTGATAGCTGGTTAACCTGGTCAACAAATAGGATACTTTTTACCGCCGGAAAATGTCTCATTTCTGAGAAAAAATACAAAAACTACAATGTAAGAGTACACTAATATGTAAAACCTAAGAATTTGGTTTTTGGTATCTGAACGCGGGCTGAGCCGCGGGAAATGCTAGTAATAGATAAAAGTACAAACGAACGATAACGGTAAACGATAATCTCAAAGAGCATGTAACTTTGAATTTTTTTCTCCATAAAACATAATCGGCAATTTATACAGAAACAACTATCCTACAATAATCAAACCTGTGTGTATTGTAAACAAGCTTATGTCATTCTTTTATCGGTTCGTTGAGCATTATTAATTAACTTCAATAGCTTCAAAATATCAAGAAAATGTTTTTCTATAAACCTTAAAGAAAAAATTGTCAAATCAACTACTATTAAAATTTCCAAAGTTTGTATGTGTGTATGTTTGTTACTCCTTCATGCTTAAAGGCTGGACAGATTTGTATGAAATTAAGGGCACGGATAGACGGATAGATATCTGGAGTAACACATAGGCTACTGTTAGGCACTTAGGGAGGAAACTGAGTGAAGTAAGGGTAAGTCGCTAGTTATGATATCGATGCATTTGAAGTTGAAGGAGTAAGCGGATAAAGCCAGCCAGAAATAAGGACTATATCATTATTTTATTATTATTTCTCCTTTCACATGCAGACGCCAAACTAGTTATTAGCAGTAGCTATAATTAATTAATCGTGCGTCTAATGACGATGTGATACATCATTTTTATGACCGCCATGACACAGCCATGGAACTATGATTTACGATCTATTACAGATGGTTGGCTAAAGGTAACGTCCATTTGAAGAATATTTATTGTATAGCTTATTCATTTTAATTATACGTTTTTGTCATTTTAATAAATTTCATATGTAGTATTTATTAAGTTCTTTAATATTCATAAATTATAGTTTAATTGAACTTGATTATATTTCATACTAGCGACTCACCCTCGCTTCGGTATTGTCCCTAAACAAAATAAAGTCTATCCCACGTAGTATATCCCACGGGAACCGTACATTTTTGCCCGGTTAAAAAGTAGCCTATATTCTATTCCAGACTATAATCTATCTCTGTGCCAAATTTCATCCAGATACGTTTAGCTGTTCTGGCGTGAAAGATTAACAAACATCCACCCAACCATCCTCACAAAATTTCACATTTGTAATATTAGTATGGTATAAAACAATGAAAAATAGCCTACACTACTATCTCATGAGTTCATTTTAAATTTTCGTTCTAAAGCACTATAGAGAAAACCTATTTTACCCGAGATAAGTATAGCTGCGACAAAAAGCTCGTATAAATCCAAATTTAACACCACATTCTAAATGAGTAGTAATTTATATAAATATATTCATTCAATACAGCCCGTAGCTGATATTTTATGTATTTAAACATGCACTCGGCGTTGAATTTAAATTGTATCCTCCGAATGCCAGAGGTCGAGAGGCAATCATTTTATGTTAACGTACAAGTAACATATGTAGAGTAATGGTGCTATTATCATATACATATAAAATCATTTGAATTATTCAATGCTAACTCTAACCCAGCCCGCGTATTAGGCGACCGCGGCCACAGTAGCCAGCGATCTATACATATATTAGCGTCCCTAGGTGCCTAACACTAATCTAGGTTTTAAATAAAACTATCTTTTCGAATTATTTCGCGGATTTATTTAGATTTTTGGTTCCTGACGTTTCGAATGCTTTACAGTATTTTTTTAATTCATTTTGTTATTTTGTGTGTCGGCTGTCTGTAACAACTATGTATACCTGCATATACTTAATGCCTTTGAATCATCTACAACCTTAGTCTCTCCCGTGACAATTATTGCTGTAAAGCATTCGAAACGTCGAGAACCAAAAACAAAATAAATCCGCGAAAAAATCCGAAAAGATAGTTTTATTTAAAATGTCAAATAAACGCGTAAACTTAAGAAAGTAATATGAGTAACCTACGCGTATGTGTTACTCCAGGTCATGTAGCAGTTTAGCGTAAAGGAAGAACAAACATACAAAAAAAATCGCATTTATAATTATAGTATACCGATGTAATAACCAATAATTTGGTCGCGACCAATACGAAACCGCGACCATTCAATAAATAATGGCTGCTACAACCATGGTCTTAGTTACCTAGCCACGGGCGGGTAAGCGTATCTGAGATAGAGATCATTATATAGTCAATGTGTGTCTCAATATTTTGTTGCCATGTGAACACTAAGTTTCGTTTCAGTTATCGAATCTGTGACTTCATCTCCACTTACTTCTATACTAATCTACACTAATTTTGTAATGGATAAACTAAAAAGCCGCTGAACCGATTTAGATAAAATTTAGTATGAAAATAGTTTGAGACCCTGGAGGCTGGGAGGATATAGGATAGTTTTTATCCCCGAAATCATGCTTTAAGGGGATGAAAGGGAAGATGAGAGTTTCTATAAGGAATCAATCATTTTTCAGGTAAAGGATATGAAATTCATTATATGCCTATCTTTTATTCTCATTCTATTATCATGAATTGGAAATTGAGTTATATTTTTTGTGTCTGATACTGTTTTACGGCAAAATTCTGATATACGTAATAAATAATTACCGATCTTGATAAAATTTTGTGAAAGCCTACTTTTTTTTGAAGAAAGGTATGTCCCACGAGACAGTTACACGAATATTTTCTTAATATGCAGAAACAACTCTACCGATTTTATGCTTCTTAGCATTGTTGGTATACTGGGGTCAATATTTAGTATACCTTTATATATGTCAGACAGACAGACAAAAATTCTAAAAACTATTGATTCGGCCTCTGTATCGAAATTTAATGTACAGATTCGGCTTAGTTACAATTTTATTATATGTATAGACGTACTGGTAAAAAAAGGATCTCATAGTATACACAATTATCTTACTAAATACAGACTACTGCATTGTTTTTGCTGTTCTAATAACATAATTAAAATGAACGCAAATGTATGCTTCATTCAAATTCTTATTTGTATACATTGTTGTAATAAAATAATTTTGTACGTTATCAACGTAATTTAAATTTTAATAAAGATCAAAAACTTTTAGCTTTTTTAGGTCTAGGTAAAGTCAATATGGCACCAATATTAAAAATTCTTTCACAAGCACAAAGCCTGCAGCGTTCTAAACTACGCGTAATTGAATGTGAGCGAGACGGATATAACTATGTTGATCTATAAAAAATAAAATTTGATTTCCATATTCATTAATTACCGATGATAATTTTCTTACGACTAATTATTTTTTTTTAATTTGAATCAACAATTCTTGTAAAACATAATACTTTCTTAGATTTAAATATAGATTACTAATTAATATTTTTAAAATTGTAATAATTATAAAAATAATAGCAAAAATTAAATAAATAATATTCCATATTCAATTATAATTAAAATTATAAAAATGTTTAAAGTTAAAAAATATTGTAATGTAATTGGTGCAATTTTCATTTTCTTAATTGTGGGTAGGCTGTCTGTAACAACTATACCTTCAAGACATGTAACACCTCAGTCTCTCCCGTGACCATGGATGCTGTAAAGCATTCGAAACGTCGGGAACCAAAAATCAAAATAAATCCGCGAAATAATCCGAAAAGATAGTTTTATTTAAAAATTCTTGTAAAAGTTTAGTATAGTCCACCACGCTGGCCAAGTGTGGGTTGGTTGACTTCAAGTCTTTTGAAAACAAGCTTATTAAATCTGCGATCAAGTTTTATAATAATTTTCTTTACGAGGAAGATTTTAGAATGAATTTAAATGCAATGACTTATATTATGCATTAACCATAGCTAAGTATGAGTCATGCAAAACACCTGTATGCCGGTCATCGACCGCCATGGCCACCATAGAGGGCCAGATATAAATATTCCATTGTAATTATATAGTAACGTGATATGCGATAGCCAATTTAATTATCGTGCTTTATATCAGATACTTTAATGTATTTTGTTCTATATCTAAAAGCGGTTATTAGGTTTGTATATATGTAGATATTTTTAATGTATCAGTATTTCTATGTGAGGAGAGAGAAAATTCATTTGAAGAATTTTCTTAAGTTATCTCTAAATAGTCTGATGTCGTAAAATATATTATTCACTAACGAATTACTGTCGCTTCGCCCGGTTACGTCTCTAAGTGTCTAACAGTAGCTTAATTGAACTCCATCATCCGGTCATAGTTTAGGCGTGAAGGGTAACAAACGTACACACACATACATATACGCGTGCGCACACTTTTCAACGCGCCAACCTTTTCCATTTATGTATAATAGTAGTCATATTAATTAACTAGCAACTCACCCTCGCTTAGCTCCGGTTCGTCCCTTGGTTGCTTCCCCATACAAATTTTCATCCCCATTTTATCTATCTATCCTATGTTCTTCCCACGGTCTCAAACTATTTTCTTACCAAATTTCATCTAAATCGGTTTAGTAGTTTCGGAGCTTATTCGGTACAAACAAACAAACAAAAAATCGTTCCTCTTTATAATATTAGTATAGATTATGTTAGAAGATTTACGAATGTAAAATATTGTGTAATAACTAATCATCTTTTTATTTAAATGAAGGCGTTTTTCATAGCGGATAGAATAAATTCATATAATGTTATACGCTAAAATTAAAAATATAAAATCCCGGGTAATACCGCAGCAAGAACTTGTTTAGTAAAATTAGGTAGAGTGTGCATAATAGGGAGTCGGCTTGCGTTGGCATGCAAACTGAGTTCATCGACGTTTGTTCGCTGGTCGTTTTAACCAATATTATTAACTACATCTGTAAGACATGTACAGTGTCAGATTTTTATGTACTTTTGTTGTGCAAATTAATGTATCAAAGGTTTCACGTTTAATTATTAGAAACAAGATTTTAACTTCTTATAAATATTAGTAAGGCAGTGGTAGCCCAGTGGGAAATCGCTCGCTTGGAAAACTGAATGAAGCGGGTTCAAATCCCGAGTATCGCACCTGTGATATTTTCATGTGTAAATCATTTCCAACATGATTACCACTTGACTTACGGTGAAGGAAAATATCGTGAGGAAAGCTTCATGTCTGGGAAAACTTAACAAGTTTTAGGAAGACATGTTAAGTCCGCCCACCCGTACTTGGCCAGCGTAGTGTACTATGATCCCCCTCGTATTGGAGGGAGGCCCGTGCTCAGATGTGGGACGTTAAAAAGGGCGGAAACACAAACAAACATATATTAGTACTAGCATTGCCCGCGGCTCCGCCCGCGTTCAGATGACCAAAAATTAAATTCTTAGGTTTTACATATTAGTATATTCTTACATTGCAGTTTTTGTATTTTTCTCAGAAATGAAACATTTCCCCGCGGTAAAAAGTATCCTATATGTTGACCCGGATAACCAGCTATATACCAGCTAGATACCAAATTTCATCAAAATCCCTCCAGCGGTTTTTCTGTGATGCGGTAACAGACAGACAGACAGACAGACAAAAAATCTAAAAACTATAGATTCGGCCTCCGTATCGATAATAATGTCTATTTCAATAAGATTTTCCAAAAAATATTTAATGTACAGATTCGGCTTAGTTACAATTTTATTATACGAGTATGTATAGATAATTGAAAAATTAATAAAATAAGACGTTCTAAAGCTTTAGACAGTATTAACCATTCACTCAAATTCCGTAATACATGAATTGAATAAAGAAAGGTTTCTCGAGGAAATCTCCTAATGGTCAAATAATAGCGACGTCATCGACCGTTATTGGATTATACCGCTTATCTAACGAGGCATTAATAATCTGTGTCATATATACGAATTTTGGGATTTCGGCCGTACATTGTGATTATATCTTCTATATCTATACATATAATAAAATTCTGAGTCGAATCTGTACATTTTTTTTAAAGCTTATTTAAAAAGTCATTGTTATTGATACAGAGGCCGAACCTACTTATATATACTTTTTAGAATTTTTGTCTTTCTGTCTGTCCATCTGTTTGTGACCGCATCTCGAAAAAACCACTGGACAGATTTTGATGAAATTTGGTATGATAGCTGGTCATCCGGGTCAACATTTAGGATACTTTTTAGTATGGGAAAACATGTCGTCTCTGAGAAATCTTTTTTGGAAAAGACGCAGATAGAGACTTTGTTTTATATTATATATATTTACGTAGATTAAGCTTAAAGCTCGCACTTACATAGTTACGTCTTAAGTATAATTAAATTTAAAAGTAATTTCTAATAAAAATAAGTGAAAAGGTTGCAACTGCATAAACGAATATATTACGTCACTTCCTCCATATTGTATGCTAATTGGGCGAAGGAGGTCAAGGTCTGAGTTCAATGCCTTTCGACTTTAGACCAAGTTAACTAATCCCTAGTAATGTTATAGTTGCTAAGCATTGTATGTTAGATTTTTCATATGTGGTTTTTTGATACAAAAGGAAGTAAAAGTAGTGCCTTGCCTTCTTAACTTAGTGATGTAATTAATTTAATATCTTTATAAATAATTTAATGTTTGTTTCTGCAAAATCACAACTCTGAGAAAGCTTTTCTCTGATTACTTTGAAAATTGGTACATTTTGGTATTTGATTAAAGTTAGTAAATTATATCTATATTGAATGATAAAACTTTGTATTGGAAATTAAAATATCCCGCTTGAGATAGAAACTTATTACAATAGATATCTATTAAAAATAATTTAAAACACAGATGAAATCGCAAATTAAACGGGCGACAAATATCAAACAATAAACCTGTCTTTATGTCGATAAAAACCAAACAATTTTAATGATATATAACGTCATACAAACTGTCACAAACCAGCAGACCGTTATTTTTCCACATGTTTTCAATGCGAATAATAACGAGGGCGGTGTGACAGCGGTGTGACGACGCGTCACTTATCGTGAACACGATAAACAAATGATGGTACATGATTAGAAAGTCTAAGGATAGAGGCAGTTTGTATCCCATAATGTTATGATGATTATAATCAGAACATGCCTTTAATTTAGAAAGTCGAATTTTTTTTATATGTAGCTATATCTATATAGACATGATAAATAATATACAAGTGACAAATAACAACTTTTTACTATATACGTATGAAATTATATATGGTGTTTATGAGAAAAAACTCAATTTAAAAAAAAACTTCGTCTGTTTGTTTGTTCCGTCTAATCTCCGAAACTGCTGGACTGATTTTGGCAGGCATTTTCTTGGCAAATAGCTATTGTTATAAGGAGTAAATTAGAATACTTTTATTTTAGAAAAAGGATTAGGGTTCCGCTTAAAAAAAAACAAAACGAAGGCTACAGAATGCTTCTGCGAAGGTTACAGAATGCTAACTCAGAAATTCAGTCCAGTAGTTATCGACTTATAAACGCACAGGTAGACTAGATGAAACATTATATCATGGACCACTGTATATCGATGTATCAGTTTTAAAGGAAGCTGCTTTAAAAGACGATCGAGTAGGTTTACTGCAACATATCATGGCTTTATGACTCCGTAAAAAATATATATTTTCCCGTTTTTTTTAAATAATCGATGTAAATGGCATACACCTGCTATAAATAATACCGTAAAATAAAAATTGTAATACTTTTACCGGTTGTGGGAAGCCAGAGTTTTCGGTGTAATTGCGACTATAATGTAGGAAGTTAGAATGATTTAGAGTGCCTATAAAACAAACAATTGTTTTGCGAATTTCTCTTTTCAAGACTTTTTTGTTTGATAAAATGTCTTATCCTTACTATTATTTCTTATATATTATATGCGAATGTGTATTTATTGGTTTTTTCCTTCTTTCGCGCAGAAACGGATCGATTGTGACATTGAGTGTATTGGCTGAAGAGTGACATCAATTAATTTTATTTCGATATATGACGTATATTATAGGATATTTGTATTTTTTTTATAATTATAAATTCATGCTAAAATTCCTGTTAAATAATCATCGAACCTAGGACTGGATGTTAGAGCCATGGATGTATGGGCCGTGGGTATCTTAGTACAATTGTTGAATGAATCCTTTATTTTATTTAAAAGTAATGTAAATTATTTTAAATAAAATAAAACTATCTTTTCGGATTTTTTCGCTGATTAATTTTGATTTTTGGTTCCCGATGCTTCGAATGCTTCACAGCAATCATGGTCACGGGAGAGACTAAAGTGTTAGATGTCTCAAAGGTATTATATAGTTTTTACAGACAGTCTACCCACAAATAACAAAATAAATTCAAAAAAATGAAAAATGGCTCC
This sequence comes from Brenthis ino, assembly GCA_921882275.1. Lineage (NCBI taxonomy): Eukaryota > Metazoa > Arthropoda > Insecta > Lepidoptera > Nymphalidae > Brenthis > Brenthis ino. The sequence goes on from OV170225.1 coordinate 16,984,595, forward strand.
AAAGTACCTTACAATATACGGCGTTACAGTTAAGATTTCTTAGAAATTTAATTAATTTCTTAATTTGAAATTTACCTGGAGGTTTTTATAATTGTAATTAGTTTTATAATTGAATATGGAATATTATTTATTTAATTTAAGCTGTTATTATTATAATTATTACAATTTAAAAAAATATTAATTAGTAACCTATAATTAGGGTTACCATTATTATATTTATAACCATAAAATCTAAATAAATCCGCGAAAAAAAGTTTTATTTAAAATGTCAAATATTCGCGTCAATCTAAGAAAGTATACTGTAAATTAATTATTTTCCTTCTTACATTTGCCAAATTACGAAACTATAACACCGAAAAGTTTCTATTGTGAGGCCCCCAAGGCTGTCCTCTCCCTAAATCCGGCATGCCGTAACATGCAAGCTTCACTAATTTATGTCAGATTATGCTATGATATTATTAAAGTAATAATTTATAAATAAGCTTAAATGAGAATATTGTTAAAAGTAATAAGTCAGTGTCCTAACTGCTCTAACAGATATAATGGATTTTCTCATTTCCGAGTAACTTTGTCAACGCGTCGAGTTAGTAAGGTTGTCACATAAAAGTAATGTGTAAAATAACTTTGCTAAACCTTTTATCGGGGCGAAACTAAGATAATTAAGAAAAATGGCATCGTCACTTGGGCGTGTAATAAATACATATTTCAAAACTAAAGTAAGAAATCCGAACTGATAATATAAATGTGGAAGTGTGTTTGTTTGTTCGAGAGCTACGATGCCACAGACAGACACACACAGGCACCATTGTTTTCGCGTCGGTGGTTAAAAATGTACTATATGACGATAAAGCAAATATGAGAGGTCTCCTGCGGCGTCCCACTAAGGCGAGGGGAAGGGATGTCGGGTTTTAGTGGGTAGTACCGGCTCTTCTAGCTGGTGAGCCCCACATCACCACCTGGGGGATCAGGTGGTATGCGTAAATGCATTTCCCGACGATAAAAAAAAAAAAAAATATGAGAGGTTGCTATTACTTATTTGACTTCGACTCTTAGAAATTGACTCGAACAAATCGTGTATTTTACATTTTTTTTATAATTTTGTCTTACATATGTCTAGTACGGATATTGAAACTAATGTACCATCACAGCGTTTATTTTTTACATAGAAATAAATACTCAAATCACTTCACGACCATATCATTAGGTCGTCTACATACTATATTTATTTATGAATGATAAAAAATTGAACGTAACATGACTTAAAGATATATAGCTACAATATAACACATTTGCCAACCCTAGCCTCAGTCGATTTGATATTTTTTCCTCGTTACTACCCAATTTACGACTTAACCCTACATGTACAGTATTCGAAAGCTTTGTAAGAAAAGTTTCTTATTTTTCTTACCTGATTCATATTAATTCTGAGTACAGGTAGCTAATATTGGTCTAAGATATACGTAACCGCAAGACTTTGCTTGCGGTTTTCTATCTATATATTTGTATTTACATAACCACTAGAACCCCGGTGTATATGACAAGTAAAACTGGTAGCTGTAGTGGTATGTTTAAATTTATCGTCTTTAAATTATCAAGATCGCTTCAGAAACTGTATAAAGATTTTTGATAAACTATTTTGTTACATGATTAAATTTTACTTAAATTAATTGATTCATTCGAGTACATCGTGATGAAACAACGTAAAAATTACTCACTTACAAATTGAATATTTAAAGAAATATATATATATATATATATATATATATATATATATATATATATATATATATATATATATATATATAAGACGGAGGAGGATTTAGTTACTTTTTCTGTTATGAAACCTTATTATTGTTTAAAGTCACTATGTTCTTTAATTTACTTTTTATTGCTTTTAAAGTTATTTTGAACTAAGAGCAGATATTTAGTCTCGAGCGGGGTCGAGACGCCATCACGACATTCTTTGCAGATACGTGGTTTAGTAAAGACGGTTGATCATGGTGTAGCACAGAGTTTTGCTTTGATATTGTAGTTGGAAGTCGATGATCGGTGACTGTGAACCCGCTAGCTCTAAATCATTAGAATTACCGTTTCAAGTTTATAACATTGTGACTTCCCTGATTAAATTGTGTATTGAGCACTGAATACTTTATTATTTGAGCCCTGATAACGCCCACAAGATGAGTAACCACTAAAGATGATGTTCGTAGTATATGGATAACACGACATATATATATATATATATATATATATAAGATTGTGATTTTTTTCGATATTATTGTTATAATTTACTACTACTACTATATAAATAACATCAAAATTGATCCATCTATGTATTCGAAAGCAACGAAGTGATTAACAAATATGCAGACTTGTAGACACATAGACATAATTCGTTGGCTTACTATTACAAGGTTCTATGTTAATTTTAATGAAGTTTAGTAATTTTTACATAGAACTTCGTTATTTTGCTATCGTAAAAAAAAACCAACATAGAACTATGAAAATTGAATATTTTGTAGTTATAGTGCCGCTATCTAGTGGTTTGTTGTTGCAAAACTGTAGCTAATGACACATACGAGTAGAACTTTGTAGCATTAATAACTAAATAAGTACTAAAATTGTAACATAGAACCTTGTAATTGTGAGCCAACGAATTATGTAGCTGATTTATAATTTCTGAGATTAGTCAAGATGTTATTCTACAATCGTTGAAAAACAGTAATAAAAAAATATACCGGAATATCATATTATGATTGATATAACCATTTGTATATAGCCTTTTTTTAATGTCCCACTCACTGCTGGGCAAGGGCCTCACTTATTAAAGCCTCGTATTAACGAGGGCGATTAGGCCATAGTCCAAAACGCTGACCAACTACGGGATGGCGGACTTCAAGTCCTCTCAGAAATGCAGGTTTCATCACGATGTTTTCTTTCACCGTATATAACGATCGTAAAATGATATCGTCTTGAACGCTTTTCGACATCGACGTTTTGATGTAAGCCATTAAAATGAGATCAAAGGCAGACGTATCCACAGGCAATAAGTAGTAGTATAGCATAAAATAACTATAATTATCAATAGAATATTCATATTTCTATATAAATACATATATTTATTTAATAATGTCATGGCGTTCCAGTTCGTTTGCTTGTTAGCGGTTCGTATTGACTGAAGTTACGCAAAAACAATATACATACGATAGTATGCAGATTGAGTAAGCTGTGATTAATTTAGTGTATAGTTTGGGACGATTTATGGTACCATATATAGCTTATTATCGACCTGCTCTAATTTCGCTCATGTGAGTTCTTAACATAAGTAGCAAAATTTTTGTCTGTCCATTTGTTTGTCCAAGTTTTTTTTATATGATGGGACATGAACACACAGTACCATCTATTTTTTGTGTCCCCAGCGGGACTCGAACCCGCTGCCGCTGGCACAGCAAGTAGGGTCACTACAAACTGAGCCATAACGTGTCGTTATAAACAAACAATAGTCGGGTCACAATAGTAGTGTCATAGGTATTTCTAAAAAAAAACGAATTTTTCAAATAACAAAGTTTGTTATTTAATAAATTAAGCTCAGGTGCGATAAAATGAAACGGTAAATCCCCGTAGCATTTAGTAGACTCTGTATAGACTATCTAACGTGTAAGTCATAAACTGTAGTAAGCCAGGACTTAAGTCTCTATTTTGCTTTAAAAAATTGCAATGTCTAAGTAAAACGATAGAAAAATTAATATTAACATACAACAATCTATACCTACTTTTATATACTTAATATTATAAAGAGGAAAGATTTTTTTATTTGTTTGTTTGTACCGAATAGGCTCTAAAACTACTGAACCGATTTAGATGAAATTTGGTAAGAAGAAAGTTTAAGATCCTAGGAAGGACATAGGATAGGTTTATCCCAGAAATCATCACTTAAGGGGGTGAAAATGGGGATGAAAGTTTGTATATCGAAGCAACCTTGGTACGAACCTGAGCGAAGCGACGGTGAGTCGCTAGTATTAAATACTGCTTAGATAATTATTATGTATAACATAATTACAAAATAACATGATTATATATTATGTATGGGTTATTCTGGAAATAAATAAATTCTAATAATATGTTAATTGACCGACTTCAGAAAAAAGGCTTAACTCATTTTTGGTGAAGTTTTTTTTATGATTTTTTTTTAGATAAAGGGTTTTTTTTAGAAAAAACTTAAGCGTAGGATAAATCCTACTTTTTACTTTTGATTGTAATTTCAAAGTTAATGATACTTTTTGTAAAAAACTAAAGATTAATAACTTATATCAGTCATGTTGCAACAGCTCCAGGAGCTCTGAGTTTGAATCCCGAGTCACGGCCATTTGTAGCCAAGTCAGAACAGGCTAAAAACAATAAAAAACCATCCAACGTATTTTCTTTAGATAAACACGTTTCAATATGAATATAGGTTGAGAGACTGACGACCCTCGCTAATTATATTTAAACTGTATGCCTCGTATATAAATGCCTTTGAAGTAATTATTTTATAAGAAGAGTAATGTGCTAAATTCATTTTACGTGATTAATTTAAAAGTTAGTTACTTAGGAGTTATCTTGAGGTTATAATTAGATTGTACCTATACAGATAAATAAAATTGAAGTGTTTGTTTTTAATATCAAAATAACGGCTTTATAATAAATGCATATGGAATTATATACCGTGTTTATAAGAAAAACACTTTAAAAAAAAATTAAAATGTTTGTCTGTCTATTTATTCCGGCTAATCTCCGAAACGGCTGGACTGGTTTTAACGGGACTTTCACTGGCAGATAGCGGATGTTATAAGGAGTAACTTAGGCTACTTTTATTTTAGAAAAAGAATTAGGATTCCGCTGAAAAAAATTAAAACGTACCGAGCGATGCGAGGGTAAGTCGCTAGTCTGTAATGTTTTAGTAGCAACATTATACTTTGTTATATTTTTTATTGAAATGGACCTGAAGTGTATTATTATATATAATAAATAACTTTTTTTCTATTTTGTAGATTTTACATTAATTTTTATAAAATTGAAATTTAACTTTAAGATTAATTTGTGCGTACTCTACTTTTTACGCTATAACACCTTAACAGTTTGCATGAACACGTGAATGCAAAAATTTATATTTTAGATTAACATACCTACCATGGGAGAGGAGCCGCGAGCGAAAACTAGCTGAGTAATAAAATGTCCTATTCTTTAAATAATTACCACAGTATTTGAAAGTCAAACTCAGTATGCCTAATTTCCAAGAACAAGAGCAGGATATACAACATATATTACTCGATGTACAGGATTTTTTATACCCATATTCCTTGATTATACCAAAGAGGTCCTAAAAATCTATACTTATTTTCACCCACAACCGTATATCACTACGGGTTCACTAGTTCCATAATAACCGCCTAAATCTGTACACATAATAAAATTGTAACTAAGCCGAATCTTTACATTCCATATTTTTTGGAAAATCTTATTGAAATAGACATTATTATCGATACACAGGCCGAATCTATAGTTTTTAGAAGTTTTGTCTGTCTGTCTGTCTGTTACCGCATCACGGAAAATCTACTGGACGAATTTTGATATAATTTGGTATGACGATAGCTGGTTATCCGGGTCAACATATAGGTAACTTTTTACCGCGGAAAAATATCTAATTTATGAGAAAAAATACAAAACTGCATTGTAAGAGTATAGTAATATGTAAAATCTAAGAATGTGGTTTTTGGTCATCTGAGCGAGGGCGGAGCCGCGGGCAATGCTAGTATTCTAATATTTTAAAACATATAATTAGTCATCGTTTACATTTTACATGAATAAACCCACCTAAAAGATATTTTATATTACTCATAAGAAGCCAATACATACATATTTTTTAATACTTTTAATTTACCGTGTAGTTAAACGATAATTTAGCTATATTCTGTACTCGGTGTTTTCTCTCAACGGTACAAAGGTCTCACATGGCCTGAAGCGGTCATGATGAAAGAAAGCGAAAGTGGCTTGAGTGGATAAGGAATGCTGATTTATTTTCGGTATCACATTTTATGCCCATATTTGATGGGCCTCGTTTTGTTAATTAAATATTATAATTATACGTCTTAAGGGTTAGTGTAGATTTTTTCAAAAATGTGATATTTTCCTGCAATAAAAAGTATTCTAAATGTTGATCCAGATAACCGGCTATCATCATACCAAATTTCATCGGAATCTGTCCAGTGGTTTCCACGTGATACGTTCTCAGACAGAGAGACAAAAATTTTAAAAACTATAGTTTCGGTCACCATATCGATAATAATGACTATTTCAATAAGATGTTCCTAAAAATATTTAATGTACAGATTCGACTCGGTTAGAAATTAGGTATAGCGAATTTTATTAGCGGTCGCCCAGTGGCCTATTTGTATGTATGCATAGATTAATTAATTTTAATTTTTACCAAAAAAGTTACACTGACTGCAAAATCACTTTTTCCACACAAATTATTTCATTCTTAGGGGTGGAATTTAATTTTGAAATTTATAGTAGGTATATAGTTCTTTGAGGTTAACCTTTTATTTTATATATACTTAACATAAGAATAAAAAAATGAATAATGTAGATTATAATACTTTTTTAGATTTACGCGAATATTTGACATTTTAAATAAAACTATCTTTTCGGATTATTTCGCGGATTTATTTTGATTTTTGGTTCCTGGAGTTTCGAATGCTTTACAGCAATCATGGTCACGGGAGAGACTAAGGTTTTAGACTTCTCAAAAGCCTTATACTCTCTATATAACTGTTGTTACAGACAGCGCCTACTAACTATTATACAAAAATTTATTAAAATTGATGAAGATTAGTTCTAAATATGCGAAAATATGACGTGAAACACACAAAATGTAACATAGATACAGCTGAATTGAGCAAGTCCATTCTTTGCAGTTGTTATAAAACCTGTAATGTCACGTGCGTACGTAAACACCACTAAAGCGATTCCCAAGAAACTAAAAGGCAAATGTTTTTCAACTATCTCTAAATACAGAACAAATGGACATAACTTAAGGATTTTTACCCTTGGAAAAAACAAAACGAAGAGCCCCTAAGGAAATCTCAATAGAGATAACGTTGGTAAATATTTAAATACTTATTACTATACGAATAAGGCTCAAAATATAACATTTTTTCCGATATTCTGCCAGCCATTGTGCGCCTCTTAAAGAGCCTGTCTCATAGTTTATTCACAATCACTTAGTTTTACTTAAAAATAACTGAAACTCCTCTTACTTTGGGGATCTTGTGTTGCTTTTTCATTTTAATATATTTATGACTTGACATAATTTAATAAGTATCGCGACAAAATGTTTCCTTCAATATCCTTTACAGATTTCAAAATAAAGTTAGCAAAATATTGTAGTACACTTTCTTTCTCAGTTTTAGAAAATTTTGTTCTGTAAAACAGTGAGTAATTGAACACGCTACTTCCTACTTAGTGAAAAGAGAAACTAATAATGATCTATTTATACGTCATTTATAGTATATAGGTACATTGTTACAGTAGTACCAGTATATTATGTATTCAGCTCTTTTTAACGTCCCACTGCTGGGCACGAGCACGGGCCTTCCTTCAATACGAGGGGGATCAAGCCATAGTCCACCACGCTGGCCAAGTGCGGGGCGGACTTCATATGTCTTTCGAAAACTTGCAAGGTTCTTGTTGCTGACGGATTGGAACTTAACCATCTGTTCTTGGTCTGACCTATATGTTATTTTTAGTATATTAGATTCTACATAATCATGCGTTTTTTTTTAAATTTGATAAAAATAGTTTTATGTACAAGAAAAATAAAAATAATAAAACTAGAACTGTACTTAGTCTTACTGTTAGTTTCATTAGTACTAAAAAAGAAATGAGATTTTTTGTCTGTAAGTTATAAAAACACTTTAGATTTTTTTCGGATTTTTTCGCGGATTTATATTGGTTTCCGACGTTTCAAATGCTTTACAGTAATCATGGTCACGAGAGAGGTTTTCTCTCTCTCTCTTTTCGGTATATAATCTGATATGATAGTTTTATTTTAAACATTCGAATATTTGCATAAATCTAAGAAATTATTAAGTAATTCCTTCTAAAAAGTTTATTTTTAGAAACTAAGAAATAGGGGGCTTAGCCAATTACTACATACATGTTATATATATATATATATATATATATATATATATATATATATATATATTGTTTCTATAGATGTTGATATTTTTTGTAGATGGTTTCTTTAAATCCTTTATATTACTGTTCACTTATAGTGATCTCATGTCTAATGGCATGTTAGTATGAATACCGCGTGGTCGCTTTGAATTGATCAGATTGTATCTCTACCTACATTCTTGTCGGTACTTAGTTTGAGTTTTGGCCGAAATTGTAAATTCAGTGCATTTACATTCATGTCAGAATATTTAGCAAATAGTAAATTTTGTTTGAAGTTACAAGTATATATTATGTTATGTGTTTTTCTATACTAATATTATAGAGTAAAAGTTTGTGAAATTGTGAGTTTGTGACGTTGTAGGGCGTAATCTCTGAACCTACTGAAACGATTTAGATGAAATTTGGTAAGAATATAGGTTGAGACCCTGGGAAGGACATAGGATAAATAGGGAGAATCATCCCTTAAATAAATGAAAGTAGGGATTAAAGTTTGTATTGGGAAGCAAGTTATAAAGCATAATATTTCACATGTGATTATTATATAATAATTTGATTATAATATAGAAAAAATAGTTAAGTAGTAGATTAAAAAAATGTGTATTATATCAAGAGACTAACTTCTGTACATCTTAGTTCATTCAAAGAGTCTGAACCTATTTTAATAAAAATTAAATTGTTTTTTTTAAAGAAATATATATACAAAAATGTATATATAAACTTCAATTTTATATATTAATTTACATTTATTAATGTTACTAACAGTTCTAAGACCATACTTGTACATACAATATGTACATACATAGATAAAATATACCTTCTCATATATTATATTCAGGTAAACATACAAAAACGCATTTTTTGTCATTTACATAGAAATTAGTTAATTACATCGTGCGTGTAAAGAAATTATGTTATGAATGCAGGATTTAATACTGCAAGATTTGGTGCTATTCGCAAAAATGTCACGTACAATCAGTACGTGATGCCGCGTTGTGGGGAGACTTGGTATCGGACAAATTACAAGTATTTCTTGGCAAATGCTCGTATTAAGGCTAGTTATGTCAAAGCTCTTTAAAATCTTCGATTGATAGTTTGAGCTAGCAATTACAGTTCACAAATTAACACGTTCTGCGATAATTTTTCTCTTATTTTATACTAATAACGCGCCCTGGTTTTCTTCGATTTGTTCCTTAGTACATTATAGTGTTGGTACAGGCATACCTATGTCAGTCACTCTTAAGCATTCCGACTGCTCCATACAAAAAACAATCTCAGTCGAACTTCGCTATGTATGAGTTTGGGGTAATACCCCATGCTATAAGTAATATATACATAGGTATATGAATCGCTCTCCTCAAAATGTGTCCATAAAAATGATATCAATCGAAATTTCAGCGTGAAAGAAAGACAAACAAACAAACACATATATACATTTATAATATTAGTATTGATATAAATTTCTACTGTAATTGAACAAAGTATAAATATAATCAAACCATCCAATTTAAATAATTAGTTAATTATTCGTTATAATCTCGTAAACAGAACAAAGCAAAATTATTCAAAATGAACACAAAATCATGACATTTACATAAACAATGTAGTACATAAAATTTACTTACAAATTTATTATTTTGCAATCTTTTACAGAACTTTTAATTTTTCATGTTTATGATAGATGACACGTAAAGATCAAAAGCGTAAGGACACAATATGTTCTTTATGGGAGCTTAGTCACCGTTTCTTTTGAAGTTATTGCTTATTCACATGTTTGAGATACTTAGAGAATATAGAATATATCCCATAGAGACATTTCTTTAATGTTGAAATATACGGTTGTAAAGTAGGTACATTTGTAACTGCTACGATTATTTTATAAATGTTTATTGTATGTTTATAACTGCACTAAATACTATTGACAATCATTAATCAAATATTTTCTATGTAATAATATTAATATTTCCTCGGTGGTATAGTGGTTAGCATATACGGCTGCATACCCGTAGATCCTTTTTTTTTTTTTATATCGGGAAATGCATTTACGCATACCACCTGATCCCCCAGGTGGTGATGTGGGGCTCACCGGCTAGGAGAGCCGGTACTACCCACTAAAACCCGACATTCCCCTCCCCTCCGCCTTAATGGGACGCCGCAGGATCGCTTGCGCATAACTACTACGGCGCCCCGGCGGCAGGTCTGCCTAAACGCTAGGCAGACCACCAAACCGATGGGGCTGCTCCACAGTCAACTCTGCTACGCCAGAGAGGTACCCGGAGCAGCCCCATGAAACCTAACCACCGCCCACCGAAGTGGGCCACCTCCAATCGGCTGCAGAGGACAGGGAGAGCGGCAACGAAACACCGACATTCCTCTTCCCCTGCAGCCCCACCGCGTCCGCCATCAAACGGTGGCGGCCCCGTCTAGGCCGCGGAAGGTAGGGAGAACGGCGCACCGAAATACCGGCACTCCTCTCCCGCCGCGGCCTACCCCTCCGCCGGATGCGGGCCTGCGACCACAGTCCCGCAACCGGCACCCATCATCCGGTTGTGGGACCAAGCGGTCCCACCACCGGTGGCCGCAACGTCTTCGGCTCGAGGCCTAGACGAGCGGCCCCATCCAAGCCATTTGGTCCGCGCCGGATTTCTCCGGTACCACCCGCCACCCTAAGCGGGTGGCATTCCCCTATCCGCCACCTGGGGACGCGCCCGGTAGGAGTTGGCTTCTCCCCCGGGATACCCGTAGATCCTGGATTCGTCCCCGGGTCGGGCAAGTTTAGTTATTGAGTCTTTCTGTTAAGGAAGTCCCAGTAGCAGCTCGGAGTTGGAAAGCGAAGGAGGTGTTTCAAAGCCTTTAGTCCTGCGCATGATCTCACACAGGTCGTGTACAATTATCGCGTCATCGAGAGCACTTTTTATCTCTTTCTCTCGTACACTATAATATCCCGTGGCTAGTCTCAGTGAGATTGGCTGCCGTGGCCGAAATCGGTCAGGAGAACATCATTGTCATTCCATCAATATATTCAACTTCCATAAAAGTTTAAAAGAAATAATATACTGAGACCTGAATCGAACTTTCGACCATTTAAAATACATACTTTATCTAGGAAAATAAAATATTCATATTTTTAAACAACCATTCAGCACATTTCCATTACACGCCCGTATGTTTTTTCAATAAAGCAGAAGGTGCAAACTTTGCGATGTCGGCATTTCGGCATTCGACGTAGGTATTAAATTGTATTTTATGAAAGCTTGATATCACTTCGATGGGGGTCATAAAACATTCACGCATCCTAAAACCCCTTTGATTTATTTTGGGTTATGTCAAACATGACGACGTAAATGGAGTGATATTATATTGAAAGTGAAGTCGGGGTGAAATGAATAGATTAGAACATCGCGAAATGTTCGGTGTTTTGTAAAATAGCTTACAAATTTTGAATAGTTAGTCTGTTATTTTAAAGGTATAAGAAACAACTGATAACAGTTTGTTAGTTAAATTAAATAATAGTTAGGTACCTGTTTAAGTTTTTCAAGAAAATCTCTTAGGTAGGTATCGCGGGTTCGAGTTCTGGTCACTGTTAATGATTGCCAAAGGAATAATCTGTATTATATAAACAAATCTAGATCTCATAGATCTCGAACTAACAAAGTAATTTCAATTAACACATTGAATGTACATACATTTTATTATAAAACACATGAATATTTTACCATTTTACGATGCATGTAAATCAGAAGTTATGTAGCACATAAGCGTATTTGCCTTTCACCAGAAACCAATAAGCACTTTGCGTAACATTTGACAATGTAATTCACACAACAAATTAAACAAGAAGTTAAACTTAAACGTTGTAAAATTTTGTTAGTTTAGCCACTAACTCAAATATCCACCTCAGTTAAGTTTGGAAAACCAAACAAGATGATCTCAAAACTTGATATGTAGGTTAAATGTATACAGTTAAGGAATAAGTAAGGCAGAGCGATGACAAAAATGTTGAAGAATCGAACTTGCTACCTGAAGCGTCCAAAAAGAATTTTGGACGCTTCAAGTACCAAGTTCGATTCTCGGATTCGGATTCGTTATTATCGGAATAAAACGTTGCCATAACATCATAACAATAAATTATTTAACAGTAATGAATAGGAAATTATTATTTAAAGCTTCTATACAAAAGTACAAACATACAAACACACAAGAACAACAGGGAACACAAAGAGCTTTCGCTGTTTAAATACCGTGTAATATTGTTGTATATAATTATAGAAAAAAAGAACAAATCTATTCCACGGGAACTGTACATTTTTCCGGGATAAAAAGTAGCCTTTGTGCTATTCCAGACTATAATTTATCTCACAGGCCAAATTTGATTCAGATCCGTTCAACCGTTCTGGCGTAATTGAGTAAAAAACATCCATCCAAACATCTTAACTTTTACATTTATAATATTATTACTTAAGTAAGATTGTATATATATATTATAGTCAAACAATACTTGTACTATAAACATACACGAAAAACAAGAACAAATATGAAAGATACCAGAGAAAATATTAAATAAAGCTTTATAAATATTTTATATGTCATTCCATAATGGTCAGACAATCAGATATGAGTACAGTCAATACGAACACGCTGTATCGTGACCCCGATGTGAATGGGACGTGCTACAGGATGTATTATAAAGGCATTAGAGATTTTACGGTGAGAGTAACTAAGGCAGGCTTATAATTTTTTTTAATATTTAAAATATATTCTGTAGGGAGATATTATTAATTATATAAAGGAAATATTGTATAAAGATCACGAAGTATGTGGCGGGATGAATTAAACAAATTCTATCAAAATCGGCCTATACTTGCACAAGTTCGAAATAATTAAAGATTAAATAGCTAGAAAGGTTTTGTACTAATTGAGTGGATATATATAAAATTCATCATGAATTTTATATGTATTTTTAGTAACTAGTAGTACCTACCCGTGGCTTCGCCCGCGTTCAAACTGCCGATCGCTACTACACTCGACAGGATCCCTTGCTGGGCTTATTTCCTGAAAATTTCATTAAAATCATTCCAGCCGTTTTGGAGTCCATAGGAAACATACATAAACATCAATTTTTTATACATATGTGTACATATATAGATGGCATAATTATTTATAACACCATGTATATATCCTCAATAGATACAAATAGTGATCCTTGGCAGCTATCTGCGATTGCTCAGTCACGAATTTCGTACGCACTATGTATTTATAAGTGATAATTTTTAATGCAATTTATTATAGTTTGTGATTTTTTATATTTGCGTAAAGAAAACTTCTTAAAAATATTCAAAAAATCTATACATTTCGTGTTCTTTTCTCTGTTTTATTACGTAATTCTCTTACAGGAGCTTCTAATCATAATTAGGAAATACCAATCTATACGTATAATAAAATTCTGAGTCGAATCTGTACAATAAATATTTTTTGAAAAATCTTATTGAAATAGTAATTATTATCGATACAGAGGCCGAATCTATAGTTTTTAATTTTTGTCTTGTCTGTCTGGCAACGCATCATGAAACAACCATTGGACAGATTATGATGAAATTTGGTATGATGATAGCTGGTTATCGTAGTTCACACATAGGATACTTTTTACTGCAAGAAAATATACGTATTATCTCTGAGAAATCTACACTAACCGTCTAAATGTACCTAGAGACGAACCCGAGTGTGAGTCGCCAGTTCATTAATAAAACCAGTTTGAATGAACATAAAGCAAACTTCAGCTATCAAAAGAAATTAAAGCAGTTATACATTAACTGTTCCAAGAAAATATGAACCTTCTAAAAAATATGGCTCCTTCTAGGACATTTTTACTAATTACTACGTCTTAATAATATTTAACTTTCATCTTTAATACTTGGTATTAGAGTTTGTTTAAGAATGACACAATCGTAACGACCATTCTGTTTTCTATTATCTTCCTTCTAACTTGTGTCCGTTTAAAGTAATTTGAACTTAAATGGTGTAATAATATAAGGTCCAAATTAGATGGATTTGGGCTAACGAGGGACACATGACATCCACTACATCAAAATCGAGAGACCATTTTCAAATTAATTCTGAACCGTATTCTAATTGGCGCGACGTGACTCTGCTGGAACATTGGGCCTAATCAACGCTTGAATTTCATGTAAGAGAGAAATTATTCTGTACTAGCATTGCCCGCGGCTCCGCCCACATTCAGATGAGCATAAACCAAATTCTTAGGTTTTACATATAAGTATACTCTTACATTACAGTTTTTGTATTTTTTCTCATAAATGAGATATTTTTCCGCGGTAAAAATATCCTATATGTTGACCCGGATAATCAGCTATGACCATATCAAATTTAATCAAAATCCGTTGAGTAGTTTTTCTGTGATGCGGTAACAGACTGACAGACAAAATTTTTAAAACTATAGATTCGGCCTCTGTATCGATAATAATGTCTATTTCAATACGATTTTCCAAAAAATATTTAATGAACAGATTTGATTTAGTTAGAATTTTATTATATGTATAGATTACCGTTGTATTCTCTACTTATTGTTAAACTAGCAGCTCACCCTCGCTTCGCTCAGATTCGCAAATCCTAAAGAAGAAGAAAAAAGAAGAAACCCGATATCGCCCTAGAATGATTCGAGAAGCCATAGAAATTAAAAAATATCCAAATTTCAATAGGGAAGATGGCTGGGTACTACCATCGTCATGGGATCCTGTTATTAATATAATAAAATCAAATAATAAATCTAAACATAACAGACATGTAGATGTAGTAAGTTCTTACTGTGTGGATCAAAATGACAGCATATCAGATTAATATTTTTCATTTTTCATTTGTAAAAGTATATAGTAATGCTCGTAGTGTTGCTTAGTAATTTGTCTTTTTAAATAATAGCAAACTAAATTTAAATTATTATCCTTAATTAATTTTAATTTTTTATGTTAATATTATATTTTATATTTTTTCTTTATGGTTTATGTATAATAATGGCAACACTAAATATAGATTACTAATTCATATTTTTAAAATTGTAATAATTATAAGAATAACAGCAAAAATTAAATAAATAACATTCCATATTCAATTATAAATCTAATTAGAATTATAAAAATGTTTAAAGTAAAAAAAAAAATTGTAAGGTAATTGTTGCAATTTTCATTTTGTTAATTGTGGGTAGGCTGTGTGTAACAACCATGGATGACAAATAAAATAGATGAATTAGTTCCATACGAGCTCTTGGTGCATCTATCTATCCCTTTCATTTGCTTGGTAACTAGCATGCTATCTCTACATTTGGCGACAACGAGTGGGACAACAACTTATTTCTGTCGCAGTTACATACGTCACTACTGTGACGTCACTGCAATATATTGTTATTTTTGAAATTTTCAAGTTTTAACCGTTGTTATTACTCGCCCCTGGGGACTAGGGTGTGAGAGCTCGCCGTTTTTTATATTTTATCAATTTGTAGATTAGTATTGATTAATTTAGATCAGTGATATAGTCAGATTTGTGCTTGGATACAAAATTTGTGATTTCTTCATTAGTGTTTCTCTTCCTTTTTTTGGGTTTTATTAATGTTGTGTAATCATGGGAAAGCATTGTAATATTCCGAATTGTCAGGAAGGAACAGAAGGTTTTTCATGCCATAGAATGCCATATAAAGATGCACTTCAATTTTATAACGTATACTTATAGAAATTCTTATAAACAGGGTTTATTTCTAGAGAAACTATCTGACCAGGTTTCTGCCAATGTAGCTGCAATATATTCATTTCTGATACTAAGGTAAATATACTTTGTAGTGCCAATGATGCATCAAGTGCTGTCCATTATGAAGTTAATGGGAACAAAACCTATCATAATTATGATGTACCTCATTTACTGAAATGTTTTAGTAATAATTTTCAGAAAAAGAATTTGCTCCTTGGCAGTCAGCGTGCTCAATGGGATTATGTTCATATGTTGTATAAAGTAGATGACCATAAAGGTGCTCCAAGGCTAACAAACTTACTGACAGGCATATTTATCCAAACTCTTTTGTTAAAATGAAGGTAACTATATTGTTAAGTTTAATAAATTAAGATATTATTATATTACTTTAGATCTTGGATATTATCTTATCTTTAATATGAAATTGTTTTTAAGAAAGAAACTTCTTAAAGCTATTGATATTATTATACTATTTATTATTATACTATTCTATTCTAATATGTAAAATTGGAGAGTTTGTTTATTGTTTGAATGCACTTATCCATGTAATGCTCAGTCCATTAAAAACAATTTATCAAGTCTATATCCTATCTATTGTATAATGTTAAAAGCTATTTAAGGGCTAAATTGGCTTATCTACCTAGACCCTAATAATAATAAACTATAACTATATTTAAATAAGCTACTATTCATCTATAGTAGTTACTAGTACATATACTATAGTTACGGTGACTATTGAATTTGTTGTATTACATTAATTTATTATAATAATATATTTACAGGTGAAGTATATGCTGCGCAGATGTTTCAGCAGTCGAAGTGTTTCAGCATCTATAAGTCTCCTGATAAAGGCTTTTAGTTTCCAGGAAGAACACAATTATTGTAATACATTAAATGTAAATATTGAGAATGGCTTATTCACAGCTGAGATTATTTTATTCATTAATAATAAAATACATGATCCTTCTAAGAATCTGTCATCTCTAGTATGGTATGCAATTTACATAATTGAAAGACAATTACCAAAGATTTGTAAAATTTACATATTTCCCGATTTAATAAAAGCATTTGAATATCTTGATACCTCTTGGTACACTTGTGTAGATCATAAAGAAATATTTTTAAGAGCATTCTAATTATTTATGATATGTATAAAAGTTAGACAAAGGTGTATAAATTTTAATTCAAGAATGCATAAAGTGGATTCGAGAAAAAAGGGTCTGGAAATAGAAAATTTGCTTAATATGAAAGTTTCAGAAGGGCCTAGCTACGGTTGAACTCATCTAGTCTTCAGAGTAGTGAATGATTTTCCAATATTTTTTAATTATTTAGTTCATTAATTAACTTTTAATATTTATTACTCTTGTTTGTTTCATTTCTTGGTTATTTAAAAGATAATCACTTAGAATTTTCCATTTTTATTATGTTTCTATTAAGTATAAAAATAATGTATGAATATTTCATTTGATTTCTGTGAAATAATATTATAATTTCTTAAAATATACTAATATAGCAGTATATAATTTTAATATATTAATTATAATTGTTACATTTGATAGAACTATGTATTTAGAAATTTTATTTTAGAGTATGTTTAGCTGTTATTTCCTTTTACACCAAATGTTTACTATTACTATGTACATATTTGATTTTAAATTTCTTAAGCTTTTAAGAAAATTAATTTTATTATTCATTTTTTTCTGAAATTTGCATTTTTTTTTTAATTTATATAAAACTAAAATGTTTGTTTTTTCAAATGCGCTAATCTCGAATCTTTGCATTTTATAAACTAAAGATGAAGGTGGTTCTAGAGCTAAAACTTCAAACAAAAGCTAGATTTTAATTTATACCTACAATTAAACCTACTACTCGCTTAATATTATATTGTTATTAACAAAAACTATTGTTCTATGTTACTTCTAATTTTATTGCATTGTAATATTTTAAACCAAATCGTTGTACTAATTTATATTTTTTGTATTTAGTATTCAATTGATAAAATTCTTTAAAAATGTCTTTTTATTGTAATAACAATGTACTATAAATGTTAAGAAAAAAAAAGGTTATCCCGTCAAGGACTTCAGTCCTTGCTAGTTCTTCTCAGGTCTGAGGCATATTTCCGAACTAGTGCTAGCATTAATATAGTAAAATAAAAAAACTAGACACCTATCTTTGTATTTTATTTCTAATATAATTAATATCATAAAAATGAAAACCTTACTATAAAACCGATAACAGTTGTTGAATACCGATTTTTACATCACTACGAACTAAATTCTCCCAGATTCGCATATGACGTCATACCCTTAGAAAGAGATGCGTGGCGACTCAAAAGAAATACAATAGCCGCGAAAGTGACAGCATATTTTGACTTGCTATTTATGCCATAACTGTCCCCATATTAAGGCAAATATCATGACACAGCTCTAAAATATAAATCATTTTTTATAACATAAAAACTAATGTTAATAGATATTTTATGTTTGATATGAAATATAATTAAAATATAAGATATTCGATAATAGTTAAAATCATTTAGAATATAATTATATAAATCAATATATAGCATATATGATTTATAAAAAAAAACATTTTAAGCATATTTAACTTAAGTATATTTTATAATATAATAAAATATTAATTAACATATTCCATGTAGCTATTTCTTAATTTGTAATAGTAAATGGGGAAAAATATTTCTTTGACTATCTCGACCCCCCCGGCCCCCGCTTCGTCTTATTCGCCTGCGGTTTTATGAATATGCGCTTGTATGGAGCTCGGCCGGGGCTGGTAACAACTATACCGTCGAGTCATCTAACACCTCAGTTTCTCCCGTGACCATGGATGTTGTAGAGCATTCAAAACGTCGGGAACCAAAAATCCAAATAAATCCGCGAAAAAATCCGAAAAGATATTTTAAATAAAATTAAAAAAAAAACAAATCCATTCCACGGGAACTGCACATTTTTGCGGGATAAAAAGTAACCTATGTGATATTCCAGACTATAATCTATCTCTGTCCAAATTTCTTTCAGATCCGTTTATCCGTTCTAGCGTGATACAGTAACAAACATCCATCCAAACATCTAAACTTTCACATTAAGAAGTAAGATGAGAAATATGGACTGACTACAAAAAGCAGCAGTTCAGTTTCAGCTCTCTATTACCTATATGTCTTTACTATACTATATCTAAATTTGGGTGGTAATTTTGTTGTGTGTAACACGACAACATTGCTTATCCATTATATACCTACGTATATAAAACAAAGTCAGGTTTTTACAACACTTATAACTAGAGAACTGCTGGACCGATTTTCATGGTTTTTGATTTGTTGGATTTGTCTCCTCGGAAAAAATCACGAGCAAAAAAAAAAGGAAAAATAAAATCTATTCCATACTAAGCGTCAAAACGTACCTAGGAACGAACCTGAGCAAAGCGAGGGTGAGTCGCTAGTAGTTAACTTAATATGATAAATCTTATTTTTAAGGGTGGTTCTATATATATTTCAAGAGAAAATTCAACCCCAAATGACAATATATATTCGTCAAGCCTTTGAAGAGAGCAAAGTGTGCATTATCATTTCAACTCAACAACAGATCATATAATTTGCTTTTTATATTATTGTAGCATTTTTAATAATAATTTGAAGACCAAAAGTCAATTTTTCAATACTAGCTTACCGAAAGATTCTTTATAACTACAGTTTCTAATACATTATCTATGTAATCATACGCATTACCAACCAAACAAAATAACATAATTTGCATGAGTTTCCTGAACACAACATAATTTTAAGCCAAATTAATATATTTTTAGCAATTTCCTTAAAAATTTACATCGATTTCCCTTTACTGGTCCTGCGAACCGTACGCTACGTTAGTACACGACGGTCATTAAGCAGGCCTCATTAAACCGAGCATCGAATATCGCAAAGGCTTCCATTAGATTCAACATTTTCTCAAGCCAGTTTCTCTGGGGTCTAGATATATGGTTAACATCTATCCGTTTTACAGAAGCCGTATTTTATATGAGCTAGAAGCTGTTAAGATAGGAGAATTGGTTGTTAGTAATGTGACTTAGTTTTTTTATATATTTTTTTATTTATGTACCATAAAATATTATATATTATAGGTATACTAATATTATAAAGAGCCAAAGTTTGTTTCTTTGAACGCGCTAGTATCAGGAACTACTAACCTGATTAGAAAAATTATTTTTGCATTAGATTATTAGGCCTCTTTAATAACATTTTCCAAAAAATATTTAATGTACAGATTTGACTCAGAAGTTTATTATATTTATAGATAATATAGTAAAAATGTTTTCTAATTCTACAGGAATAGGAATTAGTAAAATGGTATTTTTAATTTTTATTACTAACATATATATTTAGAGCTTGAAAATTTCCAATTTAACGTTATACTCATTGTTCACAGATTGCGTTCATCTGCAATTATATAAGGACTTAAAGGAGCGACAGAAGAACGGACAGACTAAAGCATCGCTTTCACTACAACAGTACCTCGGCTTTGAGTCTGGATTTACACTTGATAAAGAATCCAACACTCTCGCCATATTATGTGAAGACGTAGTACCTGTACTGGCGTTTGATACGAGGGAGATCTTAATACAGTGGAGAGTAAAGGTGAGATTTTATATAACACTATCTTTTCGGATTTTTTCGTGGATTTATTTTGATTTCCGTGCCGTTCCCGGAACCAAAAATTCGAAAAATCAATAACGCTAATATTTAAAATGTCAAATATTCGCGTAAATCTAAGAAAGTATGTAAAAGATTTTGTTAGTAAATTTGTTTGCTTAGATGATGCTTCGTTCATTATCTCTTCAAGTCGCCTGGTCGGTGGTTATTTGCCTTAATGGCGTAGTGGCTAGTATGTATATTTGCACATCCGGATGTCCTGAGTTCGAGTCCCGGGTCTGGCCATGTTTAGCTATTGAGTCAGATAATAGTTTACATTATACAAAACACACAACCAACTTTATAGTCGAACTACTATTATGAAAGAGAAAATTCGTTTGTGTATATATGTGTGTATGTTTGTTAATCTTTCATTTTATAACGGCTGGACAAATACGGATGAAATTTAGTTTACAGATAGATTATGACCTGGAATAACACTTAGGCTCTTAGGAAATTACTCGGGCGAAATAAGGCTAGTTAATATATCTATCTGGAAAATATTATTGAAATAGTCATTATTATCGAAACAGAGGCCAAATCTATGTGTTTGTCTATCTGGAAACGCATCATGAGAAAACCACTGGACAGATTTTGATGAAATTTGGTATGATGATAGCTGGTTATCCGGGTATATATATAGAATACTTTTTACGCGGGAAAATATCTCATCTCTGTGAAATCTATACTAAACCTTAAAACGTAACTAGGGACGAACCCAAGCGGAGCGTGGGTGATTCGCTAGTATATAAATAAAGCTTAGATAAGACAGTTATTACATATTTAAGTTTGATGTAAAATAATAATCAACGTCGACCCAAATCGATAACTGTTGATCGACACTTCTTAAGAGCATTAATCCCCCGAAGAGCAAATTAAGTACTATTAGATTTATCATTGCAAATAATTGACGATTGCGGATATAATAATACTATGTAAATGGTCAGTTCTAGATTGTTTTATTATTTGTATGTTTGAAATTTAAGTTTTGTTTAGCAACCAGCAGTAATATAACAATATATCGCTGTTTAAATTATCTTTTCAAACTCAAAAATCCCTTATATTCAGGGGCGTACCTATCTATATATACAGGCTTTATGGGCTGCAGCAAAGGACCCCTAAGATATAAAGGGCCCCCTTTTGAGAAAATTGATAATATTGTGAATTTAAAAAAATATATATTTTAATCTATATCTAAAATTAAAAAATTAAGACCCTAAGATCAATTAAGGACCAAACAAAAGCGTTATCTTAATTTCGTCTAGTAGGTACTATCTATTATTATAGATTTTATAAAGATAATTCACAATCCGCCCCTGCTAATACTATTCTAACTACACGACATACTAAAGAAATATTTAATTATCTTTCAACTAAAAAGGTATATATAACTTCAAAATTACTTTAAATGTTGATTTCATCCTTACAAGTGAAAAGTTTCATAGAATTTACCTAGAAATACTATTGAGCTAATCTATTTATAAATAAAGAATATTTAAATTTGAAAACAAACATTCTAATTATTTTAAAATGAAACTATCTTTTTTTCACTAAGATTTTTGATTCCCGACATTTCAGTTTGTTCTGTGACACTGATTGCTGTAAAGCTTTGGAAACGTCGGGAACCAAAAATGAAAATAAATCCGCGAAAAAATCCGAAATGCTTCTTTTATTCTAAAATTTTAAATATTGTCGTAAATCTAAGAAAGTATTATAAGTAGGTACACCTCTTTCGATGTCGGTCAATAAAATATATAATCGACAAACATTGCTTTTCAACGTTCATTTTTATCAGCACCATTTACTACATTTTATAAATACTATTATCAATGATCACATACCACTCTGGTTTTATCTCAGATAACCACCTAATGCTGTACATTTAACGGCTACATAGTTATTTTCTCCGACACTTGCATCTAAATAAAATGGTAGTTATTTATATAAATCTAGGTTGTTTCCTCATACAACTTTCACCTCCTTAAGGGATGATTTCCGGGATGAAAACTATCCTATATCCTTCCCAGGGTCTCAAAATATCTTCTTACCAAATTTCATCTAAATCGGTTCAGTAGTTTCAGAGCCTATTCGATACAAACAAATAAAAAATATTTTTTTTCCCGTTTATAATATTAGAATAGTATAATATTGCTCACGAATCTCCTCGCGTATGACTAGATTTTACTTCGGCTCGATCTCGGATGCAATCTATGTCCTTGCTAAATTTTTATCAAAATCTGTTTAGCGGTTAAGGCATTAAAAGGTACCAGACAGAGTTTCTATCAAATAATAAAAATAGTATATAGGATTGTTCCTTTCGTAGGGTTCGTAGCGTACTTTTTGGTAAAGTAAATATGAAAATAATTTCTTAATTTTCCAGATGTTAGTGGATTTTAATAAAAAATCTTTTTAGATATTTAATATAAGTATAGTTAGTAGTTTTCTATTTACTTACATGAACTTTTTAAAAGCGACTAATATTCAATACACTAAAAACTTGGACAGAGCGATAACGTGCTAGCAAATATTATCACTAAGAGATAATAATATGAGTATAACAAATTGCAACATCAAAATACTATTTCCAGTAACCGAACCCGTGACCTTCAATACAAGGACGCAGTTACAATAATGTCAGATAATTTTTATATCAGTAATAATATAAAAATGAGTATTATTTAGTTATCTAAACCTAATATTTTTCTTTAGGTGCAGCACAATCTAGGCAGTAGTAAGGAATTTGCGGCAGTGATCATATCGGCCCCATCCACTACAGGGATCAAGGCTGGACCAGTGAGGCTGCACGCGTGTGGACCGAGATTAGCGTTGTGCGCTTCTCGACCACCTGAAGTGCTGGCACTTTGGGATATCAAATTGTTAAGGTAAGAATATTATAATATAAATATAATAATAGTATATTATATACACACAGTTCCGTGAGACAGTAGGAGCCCAGTGGTAACTCGCTCTCTTGGGAATCCATGTGAAGCGGGTTCAAATCCCTTTTAAAAACCTAAAAAGGTAGAAAAAGTCATATGAAATAACCGAAACATTTTTTTTTGTTTTAAAAGGATTTTATAACATTCGTAATATCATTTAGACGAATTTCTTATGAGAATTTCTTTATAAGCTATTTTAAAATAATTAAATCAAAAATAAATAATCACACATTAATTTCGTTTAAATATACATAAATCTGATTTTGTTAGTCAATTTTTCTACATATATTTTATATTAAGATCAAGTAAAAAAAATATACTCGTAGTTACATTAACTAACCGGAAATAAGGCTAACCCAGTCCTGATCTACTGTGCCGTTTCCGGACTGCAAATTGAGGAAGATTACGCTCCATTGAATAGAAAATGTTTTACTCACTTCTTTGAAATTGTTTTTTGTTTTAAAGAAATGCATTGATCTAATTTAGTTAATTTATATATTTTTTTAACAAACAAACCCCAAGCAAATGTAGTAAAAATGGAAATTACAATTAGACCAGCGAGTCACGTCCCTAGGTACGTTTTAAAGTTTAGATAGATAGATAGATAGATAGATGCTTTATTGTACACCACAAATAAATATACAAAAAGAAGATATAAACAATAGATGATGCACAGCAGGCGGCCTTATCGCTATAAGCGATCTCTTCCAGGCAACCTTAGGGCGTAGGAGAAATTATATGAAATGGTAGGCGGTGTACTTACTACACACAATTGCATATCCTAAATACAGATATACATAAATACATACATACATACATATATACATACATACATTCATACACACACATACATACATACATACATACATACATACATACATACATACATACATAATACATACATACATACATACATTACATATATACATACATACATAAATGTAGATCAGATGAAAAAGTATAAAAAGTTCAATAGAAGATACTATAGAGACAAATAATATGATTTTAACTGTACCTTAAAATTATCAAAACTTTTGGCACGCCTGATGTCTATTGGAAGATTATTCCATAAGCGTGCAGCCTTTACTGCGAAGGAGTTGGTAAGGAAACAGGAGGAGTGAGAAGGAATTTTAAGCAACAACGTTTCACTAGAGCGAAGTGGAAGAGTATGGGTATCACTCAAAAACTGGAAACGCTCTCTAAGGTAGAAAGGAGAAGAAGGGTAGAACAGCACGCAGTAGAGAAGATGAAGTACATGAGTATTCCTGCGAAGGCGGATTGGGAGCCACTTGAGCTTTTTGCGAAATTCTGAAACATGGTCATATTTACGAAGGCCAAATATAAACCGAATACAAAGATTTTGAAGCCGCTCAAGTCTATTTAGATGCTCCTCTTTAACGTCAAGATAGCAAGTATCAGCGTAATCAAGAATTGGTAGAAGGAGTGAATTTGCTAGTGCAATTTTGGTTGATATGGGCAAAAAATTTCGCAACCTCCGAAGAGCGGAAACTGCACCAAACATCTTTCGGCTCAGTTCACTTACCTGTGGTGCCCAAGATAAATATTGGTCAAAAATGATCCCCAGGTTCTTTACCTTATCAGAATACTGAATTTCGACACCATTCAATATAACCGGTGGCGTCCCAGATCGTGATATTTTTGATAGTAACCTCTGGCTGCCTATTATAATTGCTTGTGATTTAGAAGGATTAATATCAAGGCCATAAGATTCACTCCATGCTGAAATACAGGACAGATCTCTATTAATTAAACTAATTGCATGAGGTAAGTCTGGCACAGATGACGATGTGTAAATTTGTAAGTCGTCAGCATATAGGTGGTAGAGAGAAGAGATTTGATGGGGAATAGAATTAATGAAAATCGAAAATAAGAGAGGAGACAACACGCCACCTTGTGGTACACCGGCTTTAACCATAGACCGATCAGAGAAAAGATCTTCAATTCGTATGCGTTGCCGGCGCCCGCACAAGTAACTACGAAACCAATCAATCACCTCAGGAGATATGTTAAGAGAAGATAATATGGCAAGTAGGATATCAAAATCTACAGTATTGAAGGCATTACTGAAATCCAATAATGTCAATATGGTAACTTTTTGGCTGTTCATACCTTCTCTAATATCATCTGCAATTTTGACCAAGGCAGTAGTCGTACTATGACCGATGCGGAAACCGGATTGAAAGGGATTTAACAATTTGTAATTGTAAAGAAAAGTACTTAGCTGTCGGTGCACAAGTCGCTCCAGCACTTTCGACAAGAAAGGGAGAATAGAAATTGGACGATAATCGGAAAAAGAAGAAGGATTAGATTTTTTCGGTATAGGAATTATTTGTCCATCTTTCCAGGAAGTAGGAAATTTATGGGAGCATAAGGAAAAATTTAAGATTGAAGTGATTGTAGGAGCTATTATTTCAAGGACGGGAACGATCATTTTACGACTAATGCAGTCGGCCCCAACAGCATTGGACTTTATAGACAAAATATTTCTCTTAACATCACTTATGGAGAATTGACTAAATTGAAAATGCGGAATATCAGGAGTAGGTGAAGCTGAAAGATGATTTATTGTGGTAACCTTTTTTGTACTATCAATAGTACCTGAAAGTGAGAAGTGCTGATTTAACAGATTTAAATCGATATTATGAGGATTAATATTATTTTGTGTCTTCCCTACTCCAATAGATTTGAGAAAATTCCAGATTTTATCTGAATCTTCTTCTTCAATCACAGATTTATAGATATGGCGTCGTTGGCTATCTCTACACACCATATTGCAACGAAAATTTAGTATGGAATAAATAGATATACGATAAGAAATTATATATATCCCTAGGGGATATAGTCTATAGCTTTCCTCAATAAACGGGCTATGTAATACAAAAAGAATTTTTCAAATCGGATTAGTAGTTCCTGAGATTGATGATGCGCACGCAAACAAACAGACAAACAAACAAACGCTGCCTCTTTATAATATTAGTATAGATAATTTTTATATGAGAATTAAATTATGTAATATTTATCAATAGCTTGAAATACAAATAAAATAAAACTAAAAGCTAATAATAAATTATGTTTTATTAAAGTAAGATATAAAGCTAACATCATAAATAGTTACGGCAACATGCACTATTCAACCTTTCAACCCTTCCTTTATCGCATCCCGTGGAAGCCTATTGTCAGGACCCCTAATCTTTCAAATCGAGTCTCTCAAACCGTCCATATTTCATTGCGGTACAGCCATTTGTCCGTTTAAGTTTGACCCAGTTTTTCACGCCGCAGATTTCCTTTGACATTCAAATCGGAAGTCTTGATAAAATGCCTATTTGATGAAATTGTGTAAAATTTTTCATCTTCTTGCTTTTTTGTCGTATGTTCTGATAAAGAAATTGTAAATCCATATTAATATTATAAATGTGAAAGTTTGTGTGTATGGATGTATGAATGTTTGTTACTCTTTCACGCAAAAAGTACCGAATGAAACTTTCCAATAATATACGCATACTTCAGAATAACACTCAGGCTAATTTGTTATCCCAGAAAAATGTACGGTTCCCGTGGGATAGATTTGTTTCTGTTTTTCTAGAGGCGAACCCGAGCGAAGCGAGGGTGAGCTGCTAGTGTTTACATAAAAACTGGTTACGGTGGATCGTTTTGTTTATTAATAAACAAGTAAATCAAACTTACAATGGGCTAAAACGAAATGAAAGCTATGATTGTTTAACTTTTCGTTTAATCACAATTTTACGGGAGAAGACTATTATATTAGGTATAATATAGTTTGGGAAATAAAAGCTAGCTTATTACGTAACTTTATTATAACTTATAAGAGGCAAGAGCCCGTCGTTCTATATTAAAGAATATTATATATTTATACTACTTAAAATATTTATAAAAGAAAAGAAAATAAAACACCGCCTTCCTTTTTTTTAACGTTGGAAAATGCATTTACGCACGAGGTGCGGGACTCACCGGCAAAGCCAGTACTACCCACTACAACCCAACAAAACCTTCCCCCGTCTTAATGGGGCGTCGCAGGATCGCTTACGCATTCAACTACGACGACTAAATATTAAATATTCTATGGCAGTTTCTACAGAAAATTTATTAAAATTCTATGGCCTTTGTCTTCTCTCATCATATGATTACCTTCGCCCACAATTATGAACGTCAAAATACTATTTAGTAGTAAGTTAACAGAATGTAATTCAAATTAGTGCAAACTGCTTAACTATAGGCTTAAAGGCACGTTCGCGTTATATTAATTCGCCAACTGTAAACTGTCGAAAACTTTTAATTAGTTACATGGAGTTTTTGCCTCAAGCGTTGCTCAAACGTTGAAAATTCACTGTTAAAAGTCTTTTCTTACGTCATTACCGCCTTTTCGACATAGTTTTTTCACTTCATACCTCACAGTAGCACCTATTTAACCTTTCATCCGCTTTTTGCCCCTGTAATTTCATCAACCCTTAGGATGTTTGATTAATGTTATATTGTTTGTACCGTTGAATTGAGCTAGTTTATGTTCTTGTTTGCAGTTCCTTTGTTTTATTTTATTTGATTCAAGTCACTTTTCAATTAGGACGTTTCAGAATTATTTATCTATTGTATACAAAACTCGCTTTCTCGTTACGCATTTTCGTTATTCAACATCAAACAAATTTGTGTAAACACAGTACCTACTTTACGGAAAGGTTTAAATGGAAACATTCACAAACTTTTATAATTATGTGATGGAAATGTTCCCAAAAATGAACTCGTTTTTCAAATATCGTAATAGGGTACGAAGCATTAAGACGGTGTCTTCTGAAATTTCGAAAAGTTGCGAAGGTAATTCAAATATTTCGGCGTTTCGTTGGGAATCTTTGCCTTGGGAGGAATTAGGGTCAACTTATCTCAAGTTCTGCTAAATATATCATGAAAGCTATAAATTTTGTGGATGTTTAAATCAAAGGAAATTAAGAAATGTTGGATTAAGCTCGGAGCTTTCAAACTTTACAGGATTTTGAGCATAGTACTTATTCATAAATTAACTATAATATTTAGGTGCATGTGTAAAAAATATCTTTATTGAAGTGAACTTTTTTAGAATCTTGATTTAAAACTCGATGAAACGAAAATGCGACACTAAAAAGAGACAAACACATAAATATGTAGGATTAAGCCGGCGAGAGAATGAGAGAGAATACATACATAAGTTCCTAAATCAATGCTCAGTCAATTAATTGCAAAATATCCTACTCTTAAAACCCTGTATTTTTCGATGAGGGCGCAGGAACTACTCGTACCATTTAATGTACCCTTGAACCGCACTCACCGACAATTTGTCGTCAATTTCGAGGGTTTACTCATAAATCATGTCGAGCAGTGTTTGCAGGCGCGCCCGCGACGTCAATAACGTCGGCCGAGTGCCTTTTGTTAGCATTTTTTGGGAAATTGAAACTATTCTCAGTATTCCCCTGCAAAGAGAAATTGTTCAGGCATTAGTCAATCTATTGTTCTACTGTTGGAAACCAAAGGAATGTTAGGCTAGTTTCTATTCTGTTCCACATTTTCAACAATTTCTTCATATATTTTTTTAAATTTGTCTGTTTTTAATTGCGAATGAATATTTTTTCTGTATTAAACAATGTGGTAAAAATTGAGCACTAAAATTAGAAATTTTACTTTCAATATTGATATAAAATATTTTACTTACGAATTGCAATGTTTGGTATATAGTACCTACTGTAGGTTTCAACCACAGTTCAGACATGTTTTGCAATATTAGTATTTTTTAAACTATAATAATTTAATATTATCACTATCATCTTATCCTCAAAAACACCTTAATTCAATAATAATAATGTCCTCCCGACCAATTTCAGCCACGGCGGCTCATCTCATTGAAACTAGCCAAATGCGCAAGAAATATTATAATGCAGCGCGTGTGTCGGTGTGTGCGCAGACACAAAGTGCACTCTCTATTCCTGTCACTCTCATACTCCGGTGGGACGACTAGTCGACACGACCAGTGAGAATTAAGGCGCAGGACCGACGGTTTTACGTGCTCTCCGAGGCACGGGGGTGAAACACCGCCAACTTCCGAACTCCGGGCTATTACTGAGGCTTGTTAAATAGAAAGACTCAATAACTAAACATGGCCCGACTCGGGAGATAGAACCCAGGACCTTCGGGTGTGCAGCCGTACATGCTAGCCACTACACCACTGAGGCAATCATAATATAGCTATAACAAACATATAGCTAGTAAAGCTTGACACAAAGTAACTAAATATTTTTGGGTTAGAAAATATTTCAAGAGATTTACGAGCTAATAAAGTCGTTGAGAAGTAGTTTATTTTCCGATAGCCGATAAAGTAATGGGCGTTGTGAGGCGATTTATTAATTTTCACATAGCACGGGCTAAAATGTTGTACCGATATACACCCTTCTAGTGACAAGTAGACAAAAAGGACGAAATGAACACAAATGCTAGAATACCTGTTCTAAAACGTCTGACGTGTTAGATTTGTGAATGTTGGATAATAGAAGGACCGATCACGTTTTCGTTTATTTTCCAAAATACCTATGTACCACGCTAACTGCTTAGTGTACAACCAAGTTAAAAAATAATAATTCTATAAATTGGCTTCTTATCAAAATCAAGTCTATGTCTTTTGCTGTATTATAGAAGCAAACTTTCAAACAAAAAAAACAATAAATAAACAAGCAAACTTTCGCATTTTTTTTATATTAAAATACAATTACTTTAGATTTTTAAACAATATTTTGGCTTTCGTATGCACTATCACTGTCTATGCTATAATTAATCATATACCATAAATTATAATATCCCATCGTAGGTCTTTATTGTGATGTATTATAGGCAATATTTCGCAGCAGGCCAGCATTTTTGATAATAATGAGGTGTCTCATGAGTGTGATGGATGAGTTTTTGCGATGCTCGTTATATCATTATCGATGTTGGCCTTTAGCTGTGACAAGCTTTATTTAAATTAATAATCGATTTCAAAAACTTTGAAATTTGAGTATTTTTATCTGTATCTAGTATTTGATTTTTAAAAAAGTTACTCAGAATGCCTTGGCCACAATAAACTTGTGAAATGAAGAGGCACATCTCCATATTAGAACTAAATTTTAAACGGACTCCTTAAGTTTTTTTTTTTTAAAAAAAGGTTAAATAAAAGGATTTCTAGTAAATTGGTAACATATTAGATTTTTTCAAATAACGCCTTATGGTTTTGGTGCAGGAACTTTCAAGTTTCACATATCGTCCAAAATCTATGTGACGTAATGTACTACATATGTAAATATTTGAAATTGCGTTATTCTAACCAAATGGAATTATTTTGCATCCACACCTGCGACTCATGTGCATGTGAATGTTATAATCTAATATATAAATATCTCGTGTCACGGGTTTGTGGTCGCACTCCTCCGAAACGGCTTGACCGATTTTAAATGGTTTTTTTTATGGTAGGTATGAGAATAGGTCCTTAAGTATATTTCACCCTCCAATCCCCACCCCCCCATTTAATCGCGATTTTAGTATTTTTGTATGAACAATATTATATTATTATATATTATATATAATATAATAATATCTATACATATAATAAAATTGTAACTAAGCTGAATCTGTACATTAAATATTTTTTCTCTTATTGAAATACACATCATTATCGACACAGAGGCCGAATCTATAGTTTTTTGAATATTCGTCTGTGTGTCTGTCTGTCTGTTACCGCATCACGGGAAAACCACTGAATAGATTTTGATGAAATTTGGTATGATGATAGCTGGTTATCCGAGTCATCATATAGGATATTTTTACTGCTGGAAAATATTTCATTTCTGAGAAATCTATACTAGACGTTAAGACGTAACTAGGGGCGAACCCGAGCGGAGCGACGGTGAGTCGCTAGTATAATATAAATATATAGCAAGGAACACGAGCTTTTTTGTAAATTGAATTATGGCGATTTTAAATGGAACTATCTATTCGAATGTCGCGGTTTTATTTTGAGTTTTTGTTTCCGACGTTTCAAATACTTTACAGATAACACGGTCACGAGAGAGGCCCGTGACCATGTTTGGGAAAAGATAGTTTGGTGTAAATATTCGCGTAAAAGAAAGTATTGAATTCAGAATACTTAGAAAAGAGGTCATTCTACAATCGCTTTCAAATAAAAATCTAAAATGATATATAGAAATACCATATTATGATCTATGGGCATAGCGATTAAATTTGTCGTTTTGAAACAATAAGTCACCAGTACAGATACTAGATATATACTGTATAATACCTCGATCTAGGCTTCAGTTAAT
Organism: Brenthis ino; assembly: GCA_921882275.1. Taxonomy (NCBI): domain Eukaryota; kingdom Metazoa; phylum Arthropoda; class Insecta; order Lepidoptera; family Nymphalidae; genus Brenthis; species Brenthis ino. The sequence goes on from OV170225.1 coordinate 17,016,553, forward strand.
AGTTGTCGCTGTCAGACCCATGCAAGGCAATGACAAATCACTTGGCTCCACTCGAGCTTCTCATCAATAATAATATATTGCGTAGGTAACTGAGCTGTACGCTAGAGTAAGCCCATGTATTTTGTACGTTGTAGAATAGATACTTTAAAGAAAGGAACCAATCTTTTTTTAGGGTTCCGTAAATCTAAAAAAACGGAAATCTTACGCATTCCCCGCACCAGGCGACCGCGATGGATAGAAAAATTACAACAGTGAAAGAAAAAGCCGAGTGGATTTTGATGGAACTAAATGGTTATATAATAAATAAATAATTAAATAAATCTATCTAAAGCAATATATAATGTATCAAAAAAGGGTTTTTAGTAATAGAAACACAAATTTATTTATAACTAGCGTTTCCCGCAGCTCCGCATGCAAATTTTATTTATATTTAGTTATTCTTGTTTTAAAGCTCATAGCGTGATGGTATAGCTAAAACCTTCATTTATAAATAGACTAAAAATACTTTTTTTTTAAATAGAACTGTTAGAGATAAGCACGTTCAAACAAACAAACAAACAAACAAACATACAAACAAACAAACAAATGCTTCAGCTATTAGTATAGATGTTTTAAATGGCATAGTTTTAAAACATTGTAGAAATCAACAATTATGAATAAAATGTAAATTAGAAATCTAAGATACTAAATCTATATAGAACTAAACACCTGCTAAGTAAAACCATATATTTGTCAAGAGTGAACCTCAAACTGTAACGTTTAAGCCATCTAATTTCATTATTAGGTTCAGCGAACGCCTAGTTAGGTACAAGTCCCTGCGGGCTACACCAAATAGGTTACATTAGAGAAAGGAAGCGGATTAATATTTGTATATTTTTTCTTATTTATTACATTACTAGAGTTCGTCCCTACTTACGTTTTAACGGTTCGTATAGATTTCTCAGAGATGAGATATTTTCCCGCAGTAAAATGTATCCTATATGTTGACCCTGATAACCAGCTATCATCATACCAAATTTGATCAAAATGTGTCCAGTAGTTTTTTCGTAATGCGTTTCCTGACAGACAAACGAAGAAAAAGTCTAAAAACTACAGATTCGGTCTCCATATCGATAATAATGACTATTTCAATAAGATTTTCCAAAAAATATTTAATGTACAGATTGGACTCAGTTTTTATATGTATAGACTAGCGACTTACCATCATACATACGTTTTAGTTTTTTTTGAGCAGAATCCTAATTCTTTTTCTAAAATAAAATTCGTCTAAGTTACTCTTTATAACATCAGCTATCTGCCAGTGAAAGTACCGTCAAAAACAATACAGCCGTTTCGGAGATTCGATTATAGGTGTCAAGACGTTAATTATTATTTATTTAGTTTTATTTTTTTAAACTTTACATATGGATTTTATAAATCAAAGTATATATAGAGAAAGATTATTGAGAATGAATTGAGACAAAATTGTGTAATGCTTTATCACTTGCTTTCGTTTATAGAGAAGCTACTTACATGTTATACTGTCCTCTGAATTCCGCATATATTTAATTTAGAGTGATATCGTAATTAACGCTTTGCCTTTATCAAACCAGGACGATTATCTATTTAAGTTAAATAAATACATATCTATTTCCCTCAAGCATGATTCGAACGTGCTACCTGCAATGTATTCGGCAATGCTAATATCCAATTAACACGGTGGTTTGACAAACTAAGAGTTATATTTAAAGAAATTTCTCAATTCAGTTAATTTCTGATATAAAAATTCCATCTCTTCTGACTTAGACCACAATAATGCAGCCTAAAGCTATACCTTGACTAAACAAACACTAATGAGACTGCCAGCGAAATAATAGGCACAATTCAACCTTAAATATCGCCTTTGATGTTACAGTTCGTATGAAGCATTGATTCTATGACGGTTTTGCTGTTATGAGTTAACCAATAATGATGTCATACGTTACTAATAAGAAGCCATTTGCTTATGTAGGAATCGAACTCGTGAGTTGTAAAGGAAAGTATGTTTTGTTAATTTTTACTAAACTCTATGTTTGTATTATAAAGAAAGGATAGGCTATATATCATCATGCTACTACCAAAGGGAGTGGAGCAGTTTTTTGAACAAATCGGGCAGACTTCTATACATTATTGTAAAACTGATATTTATACCGGAAGTTTAAACGCGAGCGAAGCCGCAGATACTGCTAGTTTATGTATAAACATACGAGTACTGTAAGATACAACTTTTTCTTTTAATTCGTCGTAACAATGTTTAGGAAATATAGAAAAGAAATTATTGACTGGTAACTAATAGCTACATCCGTTCGAGATCAATCAATTAGCGCCGTCAAGTGAAATGAAATATGTATAAAAGCTCTCGTTGGCGAAATTAACTACAATTATAAAGGTGACATAAGTGATGGATGGATGGATGGTCACAAAATACGGGCTAATTAACAAAATATATCGATACTCGCTAGCGAGTGCGTTAAATTTATTGTAATTTTTTTTAAACTTACTACGTTTTCATTAAGCTTTGTAGCCACTAAGCAACTCCTCTTGTATTAATCGTTGTTCTCGAGCTTTACCTTACTATTGTGTTTTGATCTCTCGAGGACTTAAACACCTTTAAAACATTAATTTTATTTGTCAGCATGTTTTTTGGGCATACAGGGTCTAAAATGACTAAACCTATAAAAATTGTACAAGTTATTGAATGTAATGCTCATTTTATTTAACTTTGCGAAGTTTCTCAATTAGTATAAATAAGGTATTATACTTTTTATTATGCGATTATATTATGACGTATTTGCTAACAATAGAGAATATAGTTATCTCGAACTAGATAGCGACCCGTGGTATGAAGCTACGTACGTGTCGTTACAGGCGACTGGCCACGGTTTGGGTTTGAATATGTCACGGCAAATAACGCGTTAAACGGAAGGGAACATGGGGTCGAATGCACTTTCATTATATTGCCTTCTTTTAAAATTCTACTTGTGTATGTATCTATTGATTTTGTTCTAAATATTTTTTTATTATTAAAATATATAAAAAACTAGCTACTCACCCTCGCTTTGATCGAGTTTGTCCCTTGTGGAAAACAATAACAAATTATCCCACGGGAACCTTAATTATTACCGGGATTAAAAGTAATCTATGTCCTATTTCAGACTATAATTTCTATCTCTGTGCCAAATTTCATCCAGATCCGTTCAGGCATTCTGGCGTGATTGAGTAACAAACATCCGTAACCTTTCCCTTAATAATATTAATAAGTGGATTATCTCTTATTTATATAAATAAATATGCAAAAATAACAATAAAGTAGTATTTCTAGTCAACCGAAAAACTCGAATAAACTACGTGATTATGACAAAATTTACTTATTTCTACGTTGAGTCTTACGTCCTACGCTGAGTTCTTAGATACTAATAGTAGTCTAACTGTTACTCCAGGCTATAAACTATCTATGTAGTAAATTTCATCCAAATCCATCCAGTCATTTCAGCGTGAGGAGTAACAGACATATACACACATACAAATTATTATTTTATTAAAATTCTACGAGCAAAACCGTATGCAAAAATTAATTATTATGTCAGAAATACAAAAAGCAATATCAGAACCAATTTAAATAAAGATTATTAATCAGAAGGCTCAGTTATTTGAGAAGTAAGTTAATATTTGACTTCGTGGAAATTCAATTCGTAACGTATTTTACTTTTAAAGGTAAAAGATTCAAGATGCTTAATTTTTATCTCTTTATTTCAGCAATTAAACTGCCTTTAATGTACCTTTAAATTTTGCCGGCTCTGAAAGGTTTGTTCCACTTAACCTACTTGTTCTTATTAAATTTTTGAGTTTTTTACCGATTATAAAAAAGGAGGTATTCAGTTTGTACGTTTTTTATGGGTATGTATTTGTGTATTCAATATGCTAATTGCGAATCGATTTTGATAATTGAAATTACTTGAAAGTTTTATAGGACCAACATTTTGAGAATTGATATAAACAATGCCTATAATTAATTTGCTTACTGACTCACTGAGTCTATATATGTGTTCTATATATATGTAAAAAGCGAAGACATTTCCTCGTCGGTTTGTCAATCGATTTTCTTTTTTTTAATAATAAGTATTTAGGAGCTTTTTTAGTACTATTATTTATATATTTATATATTTGTATTTATTATTTATATATTTATCATGTAAATCTTTATAATGACCATGTAATTATAATTATACTGAACTGTTTTGTATTGTAAGTAGAAGTAGTAATAGAGTATATAAAAATATGTTAATTCCTATTTCTCAATCCTACTAATATTATAAATGCGAAAGTTTGTGAGGATGTATGGGTGTGTAGATGTCTGGATGTTTGTTACTCTTTCACGCAAAAACTACTGAATGGATTTTAATGAAACTTTACAATAATAAAGCTCATACATCAGAATAACAAACAGGCTACTTTTCATCCCGAAAAATGTATGGTTCCCGTGGGATAGATTTGTTTTTCTAGAGGCGAACCCGAGCGAAGCTAGAGTGAACCGCTAGTAATGATATATAGACTAATTCCGCAAACTCGGCAACACAGGTTTTACAGGAAGTATAACTACATTATATAGTTATTACAGTATTGAGTTATTTACCACCGTTCTTATTGTGATCGTAAACCTAATGCAAATAGGAAAGCTATAAAGTTTGCAATCAAATATAAACCTCAGATGAAATTGTTTACAGAGACTGCGTTTTAACATTTTTACGACTGATCTCTTTATTGTTTTCCCTATATTATTTTTTTATCATTTTTCTTTATATCAAACCACAAATTTTATTTATATTTTATAGATATAATAAAGTACTATATCAACGATTGTACAGTTAGAAGTATGTGATTTTTCTCTTTATTTTTTTATTGTAATTTTTTTTTATCTGTAAAATTAAATAATTGCCCATAGGATAGAAATTGTTTTTAAAATATCTTTAGTGATAGCGAATAGTATATCAAAAAGGATTTCAAACATAATAAACACAGACTTGCTATTTATTCTTCTTTCACTTTTTTAGTAGATTTACACGTAAATATTGACGTAATGAATTCGTACGGTGGTACAAAATGAAATGTTACTTTTTAACTCCCTTTACGAAATGAATTCCGGGTGAGATTAACACAATTGTTTGGTATAAATCGTAAAAATTTTCTTTAATTTTCCCTTCCCTTATATATATGTATTATAAAAAAGTATCTGTTTACAACTTTTATGTAAATCCTTTGATCGTACAAAATAGAATTTCGACATTTGTAGACCAATAAAATTTAACATTTAAAAACTTTTATAATTAAACCCTCGCTTCGTTTAGGATTCGTCACTAGACAAAACAAATCTCTACCACTATAATTTATCTCTGTGCTAAATTCATCCAGACAGTGGTTCTGACGTGAAAGAGTAACAAACATCCATCCATCCATCTTCACAAACTATTACATTTATAATATTAGTATGGATGACTGTTTACAAAAAGGGTTTCATTAAATTATTTAAGGTTATCCAAAAATTGCTACTTTTTTATATATATATATATATATATATATATATATATATATATATGTGTGTGTGTGTGTGTGTGTATATATATATCGAACGATATTTTACTCTTAAGATATAAAAACAGAACTTAATATGCAAATTCAGTTATTTTACCGTCCCAGAGCTCACTGAGCTCTCCTCAATTTCGGTTCGAGATCCTCAAGGTTCGGGCCGACAAAAGCAGGTTGGCGTTTTCACATGTCTTTCAAAAACAAGTTAAGTTCTGTAGGACCAGCAGGTATCCTGCCGATATATTCCTTCATCGTTCTATCGAACGGTAATCATGTTGAAAATGATTCGGACATGAAAATTTTATAGGCTTAAGACCCGATATTTGAACCGGCTTCACTTGGTTTTCCAAATGAGCGCATTATCCTTTGGGTACTTTTGCCTTAAATATAATATTTGATAATAATCACAATTCTACAATTTAGTGTTTAATCTGTTGAACTTTTCGATAAAATTTACTGAAAAATCATATAATAACGATAAAAGCTAACGATAACTTGTCATAGGCAATAGTTATAAAACCGTATGTAATTTGCTAATTAATCCTAAAAAAAATTGTGTGTTGCAAATTAAATGGGTACTATTCATAAAACTCAACGTCAATTTTAGATCTAAAACTAGCCAGACTGAGTATAATTGTGTAGTGCAATTTCAATTAGAGTAAAAAACATAGTGAATATATGAAAAAGGTTGTTTATTTATGTCTGTATACAAATATACTCCGGGGCTTCCTCGCGAACTCAGTTCGATCCCGCGGGGAGTTGGTAACTATAGGATAGACGTTGACTCAAATAAAGCGTGGTATTGAATCGCCATGTATTGTCTCAATACAAGAGGAAAATGGATAAATAATATCAATACGCTCTACTGTAAAAGATATACAGACATTCTTATGTACAACTACCGACTCACCCTCGCTCCGCTCGAAATCGTCCCTAGTTACGTTTTAACGTTTAGTATAGATTTCTCAGAGATGAGATATTTTCCCGTAGTAAAAGGAATCCTATATATTGACCCGGATAACCAGCTATCATCATACCAAATTTCATCAAAATCTATCCAGTGGTTTTCTCGTGATGCATTCCCAGACAGACAGACAAAAATTCTAAAAGCTATAGATTCGACCTCTATTTTGATAATAATGTCTATTTCAATAATATTCTCCAAAAAATATTTAATGTACAGATTTGGTTTAGTTACAATTTTATTATATGTATAGATAGCTGTATATGAGTACATATTTATAATTTTACCGCATAAAATAAACAATATTTTCTAAGTCGACCAGACAGACATCGGTATTTCCAAAACAATTTAGCCTGAGGGGTTTTTCGCGTGCAATGAACCTCGTAATAGCTCTTTCATGTATACAAATACTTTCACTGCGAAAATTAAATACGAGTATGATTTTGAAATATATCCTCCTTTCTTATTGATTACATTTTTGATACAAATATCAAAAATAATTTTGGAAACTAGAAATTTAAAGGAAAATCTTATTTCAGATGATCTAATCTTTTTTTAAGCCTTATTTACTCTGCTTAACTTGCTGGTTTCTAGTAATTATAAATGCGAAAGTTTGTAAGTATGTATGTTTGTTGCAATTTCACTCTACAATGGTTGAACAGATTTGAATGAAGTTTTGCAAGTAGATAAACTAATACCTGACACAATACATATGTAGACTACTATTAAGCACGCACGGGGGCACCCGAGTTAAGAGAGGGTAAGTCACATTTATTCAGCCTTTTTTAACGTCCCACTGCTGGGGGTGGGCCTCCCTTCAATAAGAGGGGGATCAGGCCATAGTCCACCACGCTGGCCAAGTGCGGGTTGGCGGACTTCACATGTCTTTCGAAAATCTATTAGGTTTACTCAAACATGCAGGTTTCCTCACGGTGTTTTCTTTCAAGGCAAGGGGTAATCAAGTTAAAATGATTCGCACATGAAAATATCAGAAGTACGAAACCCGGAATTGGACCAGCTTCACTCGGTTTCCCAAGTGAGTGCCTTACCACTGGGCTACCACTGCCATGATAGATTACTAGTATAAAGATATTTAAGTGTCTTAGGTAGATAAGTAAGGATTTCGAAGTCCTTGAGAATACCGAGCTTACGCGAATATGCGGACGAAACCACACCAAACAGGTTGTATGGTTTACAGCTTAATTGGGAATCGAACAGAAGTGCCAATCAAAATTATGCAATAGCTACGGTGCTATGATCCTATTTTTACGTTTTATATAGGAAACGGAAACTGCACAGACTTACAAGCTTAAGAAAATATAATAATATAATATAATAATACTTTGTTAGATTTACGCGAATATTTGACATCTTTTCGAATTTTTTCGCGGATTTGTTTTTTTGGTTCCCCACGTATCGATTATCTTACAGCAATCATGGTTTCTCGTGATCGTAAGAAATATGATTTATATTTGCCATTTTTTAGTATTATAGACGTATCAAAGCTCTCAATGTTCTGTAAACAAACTTTTAAATAGAATAAGTTTATACAACAGTTTTGAAGAATTCAATTCGACTGTATATATCCATCAAACAAAACTATCATAATTAAATTTGATATGATGCCGTTAAGGGGTTCAAAGGTAAACTTAATTAAAGGAGAAGCGTCCCGGCTCCTAAGAAAATCTCTTTATAACTTTCTAAAGCTTTCTCCTTAACCAACAACATGAGAATATTCGTTAAGCCAATATAATTTGTTTTGTCTAGGAATCGAACTTGTAGCTTGTATTTAACAAAGTAATATTTCTACTAGGCTTTATAGTGAAAAGATAAATTTACCAAAATGTATAAAAGCATCTCTACACTGCCCATTTTCATAGCTTTACATTTACATTTTATTTTTTACATTTAAATAGATAATTTCATGTATTGGGAGCTTTATATATTTTTATTTTTAATTTTATTTGTAACTTTGTTAGGTACCTTAATTTTAGGTATTAATATATTATACAATACAAACATATTGTAATTGTCAAATCATAACACGATTAAATACTAACTTAAATTTTCTATATTACCTTAAAAATTCTGACAAAATTCTTTTCTAAGCGTACCATGACCGTAAGTTTAGTTCTTGAAACCAACAAAGTTTATATATTAAAAAAACCCAAAAATAAATAACTCGACGGCGCAAAAAGGTAATTAATATAGGGGAATGAGGGGGGAAACCAGATAGGGGGTGAAAACAGATAGTTCCTATTTCATTGCTTCACGTACAGCTGTCTCATTCAAGCTAGTGGAGAAATACGCGCGAACGCTTACTCAGTGCGGTTGCAAATCGCGGCGACGGTATCATCTCGGCGCGTGCGTCTTTATAACGAAATTTAAAAACAAGGGTAAGTTATCTAATATTTAATTTTTTTTAAAGTATTATCATTAAACTTAGCTGTGTGCTATTATATACAGTTGTATTTTTTAAGAAGTAATACATATTTAATCTTTGAAAACGGTATTGGTTGTTGCTATGAGAGTTACCATAACCTGTTAGTTATTACAATTTCAAACATGGTACTTGTGGGGTACAAGCGGACGGGGTGATTCCGACTACCCGGTTTCACCCCGATCGATTTTATATGTAGGTATTGTGGGTGTTTGTTTTATTCCTCTTTTTAATTACTATTTATTTTTACAGAATGCGAGCGACAACATGCCACGAACATATGTGAAAAAGTCAGATAAGTTGCAATGGTTGGAGTCAGACATGCTTTTAGCCCTAAATTCGGTGATAGAAAGTAAAATGGGATATCTTTTAGCGTTACATAAAGTGTACCCAAAAGTTCAAAAGGCTTTAATAGAGCTGTAGTGTCATCATTTTTTAATGTTTTAGATACCATTTATGCTAAGCATGCTTTGAATCCCACGCAAATTTATTACATGGACGAGACTGGATTGACCTCTGTAACACAACACAAACTTAAAAATACCGACTTCCAGGCACTAAAATGTAAAAAATAACTAAACGATGGTTTTCATTAAGAATAGATACCTAATCAGATATTTTCGAATCGGTAAAAAGAAGAATAATAAAACTATCAGGAGGATTCGGAGTCTTTGGTTTGAGGCAAAAAATACAGTCAAACTAAGTCCACAAATGAATGGTACCAATGCACTGCTTGACTTAAATGGGCTCACGAAGTTGCATCGGTTGTTCTGAGCAAGAATTATTATTTTTTGTATGCAAAAACTGCGAATAATTTGAATATTCAGTTTTATTGTTAGTATCTGTATTCACCCATAGAATATAAAATACCTATCCGGTTTGACCCATAGGTATGGGGTGAATTCGGATTCATAATTTTTAATTAAAATTGTTCTATTTTATAGTTATTAAGATTGATCTTAAACATGTTCATACCAAAGTTATGCCTAAGGTATACTTAAACATTTATAATATTGATTATCTCAATAAATAACATAGTGATTTATTTATTGTGTCTTCTTCTTAACTATCTGGTGTCCCCCCACCTTCCCCTACTTACATACAGTGAAAAAACATAACCCTCCTTCTGGCGCAGTCGGGTAAAAAAACTATTTTTCCTTAAACATGTTTTGATTTAACACAAGCAAAATCGCAGAGTCTATCTTGTATAGTGTAAGAGGTTTAAAGTCTCCGTATATGCATTACGGAAGTTAGGTAATGTGTCAATAGATTAAGCGCTTATCGCTAAGTCGGCGCGTGTGTCGAGCTGCATCTCAGTACTTTCGTTTATACCCCCTGCGAAGTAATTATGATACGGTCGTAATCCTAGAAAAGTTTGCACTCAGATTAGCTTGATTGTAAATTACTTTAGTTATATACATTTTTTTAAAGCAGTGGTAGCCCAGTGGCTACTCTCTTGCTTGGGAAGTCAAGAGAAATAAGTTCAAATCCCGGGTCTCGCACCTCTGATATTCTTATGTGCGAATCATTTCCAACATGATTACCATTTGTCTCACGGTGAAGCAAAACATCGTAAGGAAGCCTGCATGTCTGAGAGAACCTAGCAAGTTTTGGAAAGACATGTGAAGTCCGCCAACCCGCACTTGGCAAGCGTGGTGGACTATAGCATTTTCCACCTTGCATAGAATGGAGGCCCGTACCCAGTTGAAAAGGGTTGAATACGTATACATTTTTATATTATTTTGTAAATCTCAATTATGGGGTTCAATTGAAAACTTTATATAACAACTAGCTACTTTCTCTCGCGTCGCTGTGTACTAAATTTTATCGAAATGCGTTCAGCGTTTTCGACGCGAAAGTTTACAAACTACATTTTTATGCATTTATATAATAGTAATCCAATTCTAGGTTTTTCCCACTGCTCATATCATACGTACGTCGAAAATATTTATAAGATCAGAGATCAAGTTTAATAGTTACATACAAACACAAATAATATCACAGTAGTGAAATGATGACGAGATGTATGATCTAAAACATTCTCTTATATTTACGAGAGTTAAATATTTATATCAATTCGAAAGAAAATGTTAATAATTCCTATTTGGAATCAGTAAAAGACAAACATTTTTGATATATCGCAGATACCATTTTACTCTTTCCAAGCATCGAATTTACGACTTTATTCATCAAAGCGCAGTGCCATTGCATTACGATGGCCATCAGAACTTTTTAATTTCATTATAATTCTAAAGAAATCACGCTCATAAAGGACCTTCCAATAAAACAATGATTTAACACTACTTTTTTATTCATGGACGGCCCTTCGGCACGTGATCTGATTGAGAAATTAACTCGGAACGTTTTAAAAAAATTTCGTCGTATGACAATTACGAATATAAACTCATTCGTATGCTTAGTGGCGTTTAATAGGAATTAAAGTTAGATAATTGATGTTAGTGCAGTAATATGATGGTGATTCCGGGTTTGAAGTCCTTATTTTTTATATTTATTTAAGACTAGCATTGCCCGCGGCTCCGCCCGCGTTCAGATGACCAAAAACTTAAATCTTAGTTTTTACATATTACTATACTCTTATATTACAGTTTTTGTATTTTTTCTCAGAAATGAGATATTTTTCTGCGGTAAAAAGTATCCTATATGTTGACCCGGATAATCAGCTATGACCATACCAAATTTCATCAAAATACGTCCTATTGTTTTTCTGTGATGCGGTAACAGACAGACAGACAGACAGACAGACAAAAATTCTAAAAACTATAGATTCGGCCTCTGTATCGATAATAATGTTTATTTCAATAAGATTTTCCAAAAATATTTAATATACATACTCGTATTTGACTCAGTTAGAATTTTACTATACGAGTACGTATAGATCTACCAATAGTATTACGATAAGTTAATACAATTATACATAGTACAGATAACATGTTGTTTTAGTGGTTAGGTAATTTTTAGTAATTTTCAATAATAAAAATCTCACAAACAATGCTTTATTCGATAGATATCTCGTGTGATGAACAAACATACATTCTTATTAGAAGTTTTAATAAAAGGTGTTGCATTATTAAAATGAGCTTAAAATTAAGCTTGCTAATTGCATTTTTCAAAACTTAAGATTCTTTGTTTTGATATAATTACCCTTCGGTCGTAATCGGTAAGAGCTTCCATTGTTCTCGGCTGCTAACGAAAAGCTTGCTCTTAATTGGCTTAAAGCGGAATTATCAGTACCAGTTTTATTTAAGACTCAATGTAAAATAAATATCGATAATTAAAAGCGATATCTGAACGATTTATGAAAACTTATTCAACAAGAATTTTGTATTTTTATTACTAACGTTATTGTAGTTAATAGTTTTGAAAGTAAAAAAAACACGCTTCTGGAATGTATCTAAGAAATTTGTCAAAATTAATTAAATAAGCATGAACATCACATCGATAGTATCAAATTATGATATTGCCATCATTACACGAATACAAATCGATACATTTAAAATTATTTAAAATCGATTTTCAAGATTTGATGCCATACTTAGTTCCGAATGAAGCTTATAAAAGAAATGTGTTACAAGTGCACTATTTTGCTGGTAGACGCTAGCTCGACGTGGATTTTTGCTTAGACTAGAACAGCATTTTTTTTATATTATATTATATTAGCGACTTACCTACGCTTCGCTCGAGCGCGTCCTTACTTCTTAGGTATCTAACAATAGCCTAGGTGTTGCTCTAGCTTATAGTATCTATACTTAATTTCATTCAAAACCGTTTCAGTGTAAAGAAATGACAAACATACGCACATACTAACTTCAAAATCAAAATACGTCCAATAGTTTTTCAGTGATGCGGTAACAGACAGACAGAAAAACAGATAGACAGACAGACAAAAAATCTAAAAACTATAGATTCGGCCTCTGTATCGATAATAAAGTCTATTTCAATAAGATTTTTAAAAAATATTCAATGTACAGATTCGGTTTAGTTATAATTTTATTATATGTATAGAAAAGAAAGGACGGGTCACATTATCTTCAATAAAATACACTGTTACTTATCAAAAGTTTGACGACACGTTTGGCTCAGTTGTGTAGTGTAGTGATCCTACTTGCTGTGCCAGCGGTCGCGGGTTCGAGTCCCGCTGGGGGCATTCATTTGTGTGATGAGCACGAATGTTTGCACTCTAGTCATGGGTGTTTATATTTATAATATGTATGTATTTAAAGTTATATATGTGTAGTGTATCAACCATCTGGTATCCATAACACAAGCCTCGTAGCTTACCATGGAACTAGATGGTGCTGTGTGTTAATGTCCCCACATATTTAAAAGTTTAAATGCTAGTCAACTTTGTTACGCGTAACTCTGTAACGTCAAGTTTACGAGCGGAACTACGCCACTTTTAGATGCTATCGGAACTGTTAACTTTTTATTGCGTCGTGTGGCATTAACGTGTACTAAACACGTGTTTTGGCGGAAGAAGCTTTTTTAAAGCCTATTCCGATTGTAATAAAACTATTTTTTAAGTGACGAAAAAAATGAAGTTCTCAATTCGACACGTATATATTTTTATGTTTCACTGCTAGTTTATTTCAAGTTGCAATGAAGATAACAAGTTTGATTCTTGCGTATGACAAAGTTTGTTTGTGTAGTATTTTCAATTATGAAATTTTATTTAGGATTTATTTTAAATAACTCGACTAAGTAAGTTGAGATAATTTCTGTTCTTAGCATCACATGAAAGCTTTTAATGTTTATTTTCTAACTAGTGACTCACCCTCTTCGCTTTGCTCGTGTTCGTCACTACGTTGCCTCCCCATACAAACTTTCATCCCCATTTTCACCTCCTTAAGCGATGATTTCCGGTAAAAACTATCCTATGTCCTTCCCATGGTCTCAAACTATCTTGTTACCAAATTTCATCTAAATCGATTCAGTAGTTTCGGAGCCTATTCGGTACAAAAAAAACAAAGAAACAAATAAACTAAAAAATATTTCCTTTTTATAATATTAGTAAAGATAGTTATTTTCTAACGTAAAAACGTATCATCATTTTACTTTAATTCCTTAAAATGTACAGTTGCAGGTGCTTGAGCTTACACGGATATAAAGAATGTAATCAAAAAAGCACACCTCAAAATTTAAAATATAGTAGAACTTTAAAATAAACTTAGAATGCTAATAACAAGTAAATACAAGTATATAAACATATGATTATTCAAAACAATACAAAGTATCATATTATATGTGACATCAAAACAAAAGCTCAATTCTTATTTGCGAGAAAAATACACGAGTCAAAGCCCGTCTCTAGGTCTCACAACAGACTCAGCGAGTCTGGAACGCAGGATACAATTTGCTAGATAGATCATAATTAAGTAGAAAAATATAAGGTACATTTTTCTACTACTTCTTTTCTGTTGAATATAAATAAGACTACCTTTCACTCGTAGCTTTATTCGCTTCTCATGGCGATAAAAATAATACAATATCTTTCATATAATACTATATTCGCCAGGGAGTTTAATAAAAAAATTATTCGATTTTATTATGATTTTTATTTAATCGATTTTTATTAAAAATTGATTTAGGCGTACAGAAACCAAAAATAGTATGGGATTACATTATACATACAAGTTTTTATGTATGTTTGTTACTCCTTTACACTGAGATGACTGGACGGATTTGGATGGAATTTAGTAAACAGATAACCTGGAGTAACACTTATCAAGGAGTACTGTTAGGCACGCAGGGACGTACCCGAGAGAAGCGAGTGTAAGACACTTTTCTATACTAATATTATAAAGGGGGAAAGATTTTTTTTTTGTTTGTACCGAATAAGCTGCGAAACTGCTGATCCGATTTAGATGAAATTTGGTATGAATACAGTTTGAAACCCTGGGAAGGACATAGGTTAGTTTTTAACCCGGTATATATATATATATATATATATGGTATAATTGTTAAATACTATATTAATTTAGTTGTTATTTTATGAATGTGCTGTTTCACTCAATACCATTTTGATATGTACGTAAACAATAATAATAATTGAACATTCTAAAAGCTCTTGAGTAAATTGTATGCTTTGTGAAACGTATGTATACTGATTAAGAAATAATCGATTAATTTTCTTAATAATTATTAAAGCGTTTATATTTAATCCTTGCTCTTTACTTATATATGTATGAGGCATTAGCGATTATTAAATTTGCCTAAAGGCTGCTTTCGGAACTTACATCAGTATTCATACAGTACTTAACAAATTCAAATATTTTTAATGTTTAGTGTAGATATCTCATAGATAACATATTTTCCCACAGTAAAAAGTGTGCTATATGTTGACCCAGATAACCAGCTATCATCATACCAAATTTCATCAAAATATGTTCCGTGGTTTTCTAGTGATACGTTCCCAAACAAACAGACGGACAAAAATTCTATAAACTATAGATTCGGCCTCTGTATCGATAATAATGACTATTTTAATAAGATTTTATAAAAAATATTTAATATACAGATTTAACTCAGAACTTTATTATATGTATAGATAATAAGGATTTCTAGTTATTATACATCATTGCTAAGACGTTGAAGCGAATATCAGGCATGCTACAGCGCAGTGATAGCGCCGGAAATGAAATTCCATCGCGGTCAAACAATTTTCCTTATCTCCGACTTACGTGGAGGAAATTAAATTTAGCTCGAAATTATTGTTTGGGGCTTGGAGTTTTAAACGAGAGTCCAAGTTTGAAGACGTTTTTGATTTATTGGTCTAGTCTGGTATTCATTTTAGAAGTTGGGGTTGACTATATACCCGTAACTACTTCAAATATTTGCAGAAACAGCGAATAACTGGTATCATATTTTCTACTGTACGTACGTAAACTAGCCAAAAGAATGTTAAAGGAAGAAATATTCAAGAAAAATCTTTTCTTGAGTATTACGAATCATATTGTACTATACAAGTATCAAATTTCTACATTATTATAAATAGACATTAATGATCTTCCGAATATGATTAAACTTTGACGTTTTAAACTGATATTTTAACTGTTTTTTCTTCCACAAAAATTGTAGTGGCACAAAAAAACCGTTATCAAATCGCTTAATGAATATTAGACAAAGGGACACGCATATCAACAATAAAACAATAGACGCTATCTACAATCACTCCATCAATCATAGTGTACGGTATAAAAAACTATTAATTTAGTTCTAAATTAATTATATACGGGCGGTATCTCCCTTTCGGCGTTTGGGGAATAAAGTGTAATTAGAGCAATTAAGCAAATGCTTTACGTGAGGTTTTGTTTGTTTACACGCTTATATTTTTCTTTCCATTATAAGATTGAATTGGAGTTTGAATTTTCTTTTCTGTAAATCTTGTTTGTAAATGTTTTTAGTATAGAATCTTGATGGATCTTACTCATAAGGACTAAAGTGCGTGGAAGGAGTTTTTCAAAATAAGCATCCAGTATGTTAGAGACTGATAAAAATTTTGATTACACTTCTCAGAATATTTGTGATAACTTAGTTTAGCCAATTGTTTAAATATCACTTGACTGGTAAACGATAATTGTAATGTTTGGGCAAATAAAAAATAATTATTCAGAGTTTTTATCGTCCCACTGGGTACGGGTTTTCCCTATTGTGAAGAGGTTTAGGTATAATCTACCACGATGGCTATATGTATATTGGAGGATATCATATATCTTTGGATAAGCTATCTAGATAATCTATCTAGATAATCTCAGCAGGATCATGCAGGTTTCCTCACTGTGTTAGTTGTAAAATGTTTATTTATAATTTATTCATGGAAATCTGAGAGGAATAAATCTGTATCCTTTAGAAAACCCTATCATTGAATCAACAAAATGTTCTATTTTACGATTCTAAACTATTTTTCTTTTGCCTACAGGAGATTTGGTATGGTAGATAAGCGGTTTTGCGTCGAGGGTGGTTCCCGTTGTGGCAAGGGCGCCGGCTTGTTTGTGTTCGCCGCAGAAGGTGGCAGGGAACTTACGGAACTCCTCAATATTTATACTCACGAGGCACATTCACGTCTTAGTGTTGCTTCTAGAAGTGGATCAGGTGGGATTACTTACTTTTGTATACGGATATACCATTATTTACTTACTAACGTATCAATTTTAATATAAAAACATGTTATTTTGATATTCCTTTTGTGAATCCGAAGGTAATAGTTGTTCCAACTAAGCTAATTTTTTAATTTATTTTACGCGTTAGAAACTTAAATAATTTAGGGATGCAAAGATTCTAAATATTGCTCCTTAAATTTTTATTAATTAAAATTAGTTCACAAATAACTTAAAGAACATTATACTTTAAGATAACTTCTGCAACAGAGGGTAATTATTATATGGACATATTTTGCTCTCTGTTTCTAAGAAAAAATATTATTTCTATCTCTAATTTTACTAAGTGTAGAGAGACATAGTTTTGCATGTATTAGTTAGATTAAAAAAAACTAAAACAATAAAATTTCTCAGTTCTAGAAAAACGTTATTCCGACACCAGTTCTTGTATGGACGACTGCTTCAATCAATCTATGAGGTCCGTGTCTCCTTCGTGGGCGGGTCCCGCGAGTCAGACTATGCACTGCTTATCAGATTTAGACACAAGTCTAGACAGCAACGAGGATAAGTTCAGAAGGCCTACATCCTTGCCAAGATGTTCCAGTTGCATCGGGAAGATTAGTCATTTGACAAGGTTTGTAGATTATAAACTATAAATTGCAATTATTTGGGATTTTTAAACTAATTGTGTTGCTGTTTATTAAACTTAACTGAATAATAGATCTTTTTGGTAAAAAATTGGAGATAACAATCAGCAACGTTTTTGCTCTGAAGATAAGTTACTAGCGTTTATAACAACCGTGTATGTTATCAATAACAAATAATATATCTAGATCTATAATGGCAACTCCGTTACATACCTGTGTAGTAAAACATGTTCTATGTATAAATATAAACATTATGGAACATTAACACACAGCACCATCTAGTTCCATGGTAAGCTACGAGGCTTGTGTCATGGATACCAGATAGTTGATACATTATACATATATAACTTTAAATAAATACATATTATAAATATAACATTCATGATAGAAGTACAAACATTCGTGCTCATCACATAAATGAATACCCCTAGCGGGACTCGAACCCGTGACCGCTGGCACAGCAAGTAAGTAGTAGCACACTACAAACTGAGCCAAACATGTCATCACTCGTTATCGTATTATTAAAAAACTATTATTAAAAATGTCTACGTAATTATCTCAAAGGAATTATTTTCTTATTTCAGGTCTTCAACAATGAACACCCCTGGCTCTATCATGTCGCCTGTATGGACAATGGAAAATATTATGGAGAAACGTTCAGATTCTGATCGTGCCTCAATATACTCCCGTTCAAGCGGGAGTGCCTCAGAATATTCTGTACCTCGCAGTGCTTGTCTTGACAAAAGCTTTGATTCTAAACGAGCCAGTCCTATCTGCTGTACGCCAATTGTGCCAATCAAAACTGGCAATACTTGCCAATGTTGGCAGCAACCAAAACCCTGCTGCTGCAAGAAGAAGACGTTTAATGGACCTTATGAAAATTATGACGTGCCAAAGACACCTATGCCTTTAATTCAGGTAAGAATATAGAAACTTGCATAGCATTTGATTTTTCAACCGACTTCAAAAAGGAGGGGGTTCTCAATTCAGGTGTTTTTTTTTGCTTAATTTTTTTTCAAATAAATTGCTTGTTATTTAATGAAGAATATTTTGTAAATGAAATATATAGATTTAAAGCAGTTACACTTATTTGAAGTGCGTGGCACTTTTATCACGTACTTACGTTTTCTGAAAACATGAATAAAGGACATATATTTTAAGTTTAAATTTGGATCATTTATCAATTTGTCCCGCTCACATATTTTTTTTTCTCTTTCACTTGTTATCTCTTTCACTTATTAAACCATATTAATTGTAATTCCAGGAGCATCCAGTAGATACGAGCTCTGACGCAGCAAGCCTCTACGATACACCAAAGAAACTAAAATGTCTCATCGGCCAGTCTTGTAACTGCGCCCTACAAACAAACGAAACCAAAAACAATGACAACCAAACAGAAGAAATATGTGATAATAGTGTAACTGAAACCAATTCAAATTACGTCAACATCACCCCCAATCCAAAATCAATAATAGACTTAAGCAACTATACAAACATAGATCGAGCTACATTAGATGATTTTGAAAACTCCTTGCACATTCTAAAAAATGCTGGATTTAGTCAGGAAGAGTTAGACGAGCTGGAAGACATACCGGAAAATGACGATGATATATCAACAGCCACCACAAACACTGTGCATCCAACAGATTGTTGTAACGATATAAATTATATGCATTTAGAAATTGAAAACAGCTGTTCAAGTAACAGCAAAAACTTTTCGGACAACATTAGCAGGATAAGCCACGTTTCTGATCCTACACATTCTGATACTGATAACACTATCAGTACAAGGCGGTCTAGTTCCGCTGACTTTACCAAGCGTCAAGACGATGAATTTAGTATAAATGGCAGAATTTGCTTCACACCGACAGTGATTCGACGAACATGCAAAACTAATTGTATCAATGAAGGTGTGCCTTTAAGAATTGATTGTGAAAAGGAAAAATTTAAGTCGCCTGAACCAAAAACTGAGAATATTTTGGTCGCCAGATTTAGGGACGCTGTAAAGATCCGCAGATCATCAAGCGTTCCGAGCAAATCAGATAAAAATAGAGACTCGTCTAGTTCTAACGACTCGGGCGTGTCCACTGGTTCTTTGAAACATCACAAGGGAGATTTCAATGAATTCGAAATGCCGGTTACTAGTTCGAAATCGTGCAAAAAACATAAGAACAAGTCGTTCAGAAACACTCTAACCCCATTGCATGGACCATTTCTTAAATCAAACTCATCTGATCCACTAAAAAATTTGACATTCCAATTTGAAGAAGTCTCAACTATGACCAAATCGAATTCCTGTGAGGTAGACACTTTGACTAGACGAAAGAAGAGAATAGGTAAGTTTCATACTTTATTTCGAAATAATTACTTCATTACATATTAATATTAAATTATAGACGCGCTAACTTTGCATTTATTTGTTTTTTTACTGTTTTCACCAATATAGTATATTAAATAGTAATTACACTCTATAATTTATAAGGATTTGAGAAAATAGGCTATTAGTATGAACCCATCATTTCGAAGTTGTTCAAAAATAATTCGCACGTGACCTGTATTTTGAAGTGAATCTAGATAGTATCAAGCATCAACTATATTTGATAACAAAAGATAATGCAAGAGATAAGAATAGCATATGCGTTAATCTTATCTGTTAAAACTCAGCAAAAATTGACCTTGTACGTAGATATAATATAAGTTTTAATTACATAATTTGTCTACTATTTAACCCAGTATCGCTCGCGTAATATGACTATATAAAATTATATGTCTGTTGTACTCGTCCTAAATTCTATATTCGCCAGAAAAAATACTTTAGGCTAGCTATTTGGAACTTCTATTAATAGTTACTTCGGTTTAGGTATCGTGAAAGAAACGATATAAACTGTTTTCAAGTCGTACACTATCATAAATCCATTCTATATAATAGTAAAAAAGATTTTCCAAGGGATTTTGAAACCTTATCCAACTAATATTATAAATGCGAAAGTTTGCGAGGATATATGTTGTATGTTTGTTATGCTTTCACGCAACAACTACTGAACGGATTTTGATGAAACTTTTTAGTATTATAGCTTATACAACAGAGAAACACAGGCATATAAAGATATAGCGATATATAATTAAAAGAAAAAATCGCTAGTTTTTAATCGATAATAATTTCTTTTCCAGGAGAAACAGACTCAACTGTGAGACACAGTCAAATGACCAACAAAAGCACATCATCAGGTGCGTCCGATACGTCCGATTACATGGAGTCTTTATCCGTGTCTTCCTTCAGTTCTTGCGACGTTTCAGATAGACACGTGACCAGACCCAGGTCTGGGAAAGAATATGCTAGTATAGATAGAACTGTGCTAGCCATGTGTGATGGGTCTAATGTCTGAATATTTTAGAATAGTCTTCTAAAGTTGTTGGACTTTTTCCATGGTATAGGTATTAAGATTGTTGGACTTGGATAATAGTTTTACAATTCAATGTCGGGAATTACAAAAGTGGTTTTACAATTCAATGTCAGGAATTTCAAGTGTGTATTTGTTTCGGCCTTCAATAGTAAAAGACTCATGTCACATGAAAGTTCTTAAGGAAATTGCCTAAACTAAAATGTACTATGTATTCTGTAATTATAACTTAAAATTTTCATAGTGTGTATATGTATTGTGACGATAAGATATACTATAAAATAAATTATTTATAAGAAAATAGAATAGAAAATATAATAAAAGATAAGAAAATAATTGCATACAAAAAACACATTTTTGACGTTGAATTTGAACTTAGGTTGCGTAAAATGAATTAAGTATAAGCTTTCATGTGACATGTCTTATCACTATTAGAAATAGGTCCAAGGTTCATACTAAAGTGTCCATTCTCCAATTGACTACAAATTGATCACAGATTAAACTTGGCCATTAATTATGGTTTAAAATTTTGGTATCATATAAAATCACAGAAACACAGTTGTTCCTATGTACATAGTTAAATGTAGAAAATATCCAAAATTAGGCGTAGTTCAGACGAATTTAGATATAGGTGCCAAAATATTGGCCATCTTTTGCAAAGGGTCCGGTGTAGAATATGTATTATATTATAATAAAATAAAATCGTTAAATAATCAAGAACTTTCATAAAACGTGTGGAACAATTCAAAATTGTTCTATTTATTCATATGGTTTTAGAGTTATTAATCAATTACTTAATGTAATATAACTTACATATATTTTAAATAGCGAGATAGTTTTAAGTGTAACTTTGAATAAAGTTAGGTACTTAAATTATTTGTGCCTTTTATGTACAATGTTTTTTCGTTTTCATGTTACCTTTCGATGAATGTTTATTTGTATTTTAATTTTTAGTTCCATTATAATATATAGAAATGAACTGGTATAACCATCGATCAAAAAATACTAGATACACAATCCCATCCAAAAGTTCTCTTAAAACTGTCACGAATTGTGTTTAGGTAATTATTTCAGTTGAAATAAATATACAACAATGTAAATTGAACCTTAAATGCAATTATTAAAGTTGTTTTCACAAGAAAAGTCTAAAGCGCGCTCAAATGTTCAAATGAGCGCTCATTCGGTGAGGACATTTTTTGTCTCTGTGTATCTAGTACTTTTTTGATCGATGAGTATAATCTTTATAATATTTAATACATAATTAGAAAGAGACAGCATGTACGCAGTCAATATAATGTCGCTTTCTAATTATTGTTTATGTTTTAATCAGAAAAAGAGACAGTTATAAGTTATCGTTCTGTCTCGCTCACACTATCCGTCACAATTATCTGAATTAATACAACGTTCATTTCTCTATATTATCTATGATTTTTTTAAGAAACGATTTGACAGTTCACTTTTTTTATAATCTGTCAAGGATTTCTAATAAAATGGACTATATTATGTCAATATTATTGTAACTTTGGACTACATCAATAAATAACTTTATATGTAACGCATATTTATTTCATACTTCTAGGTACAGCTAGCGTAAAATTATATGTTAAATCGAGTTTAAAAATTACAAAGCCTGTAAGGAAATCATAAGCAATAGAGAATTCCAACGAAATATTCTTGTAAACAGTAAAATTAATATAGCTGTAACCATTTTGATACGATAGCTTGAGCCCAACTGCTTTAGAATTTGGAAAAATTATAATGCCTTTGTTTATATTCATATAAGGAATGTTTGCTTGATTTCATAGTTTCAAGGCAAAATTGTATGATTTTGGTAGTGTTGCTAGATTTTTCTATAATTTTAAGATGTTAAAAATTAAAATATTTCTTAGGTTTTGTTTTGAAATGATTTTCTTTTATTTGTAAAAAAAATTGATTTCAATTCAAAAATAATAGATTATTCTGAATAAAATTTACACAACAAAATTACTTTATTTTACATTATTTATATCTGGCAACATTACCTACGTTTGATTAAAAAATGCTTAAAATGTCAATTTTAATTTTAAATTAGTTCGATTACAAGATAATTTTGCCTTAAAATATATTACTTGGTGGATTTATCATCTAGTCAAAAGGTGAAATGGTAGCCATATTTAATTTTTTAATTAAAAGAAAAACATTAAAAAAATACTTATTACTTTAAAGGCGGCTAGTAATTTATATACAAATTGTATTAATTAATTTAATTTCTTTATTTTTATATTAAATATGGCTACTCCATGGTTTTGGTTGCACGAAGATTGATAGGTTATTACGAGTGGAATATTTCCTTATAACTTTATGTTAATATATATTTTAACTTTTGTAGTCTATTGCAACTGAGAGAATATAGCGCATTTCAAAGATGACTTGTTTTTTTAAATATTTTCCTTTCTTTAACTTTTTTAGACAGCGCCATCTATTGATGAGTTCAGAAATATAAATTAAAAAGTAAATTTAAAAAAAATATTGACAATATCAATAGAATACTTACTATAACTAAATTTAAAAAGTTTTGGCATATTTTATGTAAATAATTTCAAATTGTTCACCAAAATTATTTTTTTGTTTAATCAGTTATGTTGTGTTAAACTACGTTTATTTAGTACGGAAATAATAAGAATAATTATACCAACAATAAAACTGTTCATAAAATATACTGTACTGTATATGTTAATTAATTTTAAAAATGATGCTTTTAAAAAGTTTAGTAAGAGAAAAACAAACAAATGAACATATTATCATTAAATTTATTTTACAAAGTAAATAATAAATATACAAAAGTTGCCCAAAAGTTATATTATGTGAAGTGAAACTTCTTTAGAATCGTTGTGATTTGAAACTCGATGAAACGGAAATGAAACGAAAATGCGACACTAAAAAGAGACAATCACATATATGTATAGGATTAAGCCGGCGAGAGAATGAGATAGAATACATTGCCATGTTGCAATGGTTTCACTTCTACCAATTGTGTGAAGGCACACACACGCTCCTTTCATTTATATTATATGATCAAAACACACTTTACTACGATCCCATCTATCGTGATTTTTATAATTTTTTTAGGGGCATTCTGAAATTGGTATACAAGCTCCATCTGAGTTTTTAGTGTAACCTGAAGTACAGAAGCAGCCTGGCCGACCACATTCAAATATACAAATAGGATTTAGATTAGAACAAGTAGTCTGACAGGTCCCACAATAGCGGAACACTTCGTTTGGTCCACAGCTACCTGATTCTGAAACATATTACACAAACATGTTATACTAGTAGCGCCACCTTTTGGTAAAATTTTTACTTATAATACCCTTTAATTACTCCAGCTTACTTACATCAATCTGTATATTAAACTTCGTCCTAATACTACCAGCTATTTAAGCGTAAAGGAATACACAAACTCTCGCATTTATTTATACCTATAATAGTACTTTATTTTTAATGTTGGGAATCATATTTACTCATACCACCTACATACGTATAGGTGGTTATATGGGACTCACCGGTTAGAAAAGTCGCCACAGGGTCACTTACGTAGTGAAATGACGCCCCAAATGCAGACCATACAAGCAAAGGGTTGCTCCCTTGATCCACTCTGCTATCAGAGATGTACCAGGAGCAACCCGCATGGTACCATATCGGGAGGACCTATAATAGTACCTACTACCTAGTACAATTAGGTGATTAAGACATGTATTTATGTACTAAATAAACTAACCAAAAAACACGATGCACTGATTTGATTTGAAAATCTTAAAAAATAGCCGGAAAGTTCTACCTAAACTTATTAAATAAATAATTAAATATTATAAAAGAAAATTATTATTTTCAAGATGCAATGACCAAAAAAATAATATTGTTGTTGAAATCATATGGAATTTAAATAGATTTAAGCCATATGAAGCAAGAGTGAATCTAAATGATTTTTTAACTCACCGTCTTGTGCAGCCACGAGTGTAACCAACAAACACAAAAATAATACTGCCTTCATCGCTATTGTTTGTCAGAGTTTAAACGCGTGTGGGAAATACGATGAAAATAGAAGTGATCTCAAAAAGCACCTCCTTTTATACAATTTGCGCGTGTACAGTATTTTCAGCAAGTGTTAGCTGATTTTACTGGATTTCCAAAAAGAAGGTTATATGTTCGTCTTTTTTGGATGTATATCTATTGATTATTCTACAATATGTGGTTCCATTTTATCTGAAAGTAAAACTCGCGCGATCCCGTACGAAAATGATGATGATCAGATGCTAATATCTAAGGAGAAAAACAACGAAGCTCCTTACCAGATTAAAGTATGCAAAATATAAGTCAAGATATATAAGTATAAGTATAGGTCAAGATATATAGTATAAGTACAGATATCGTGTACAAATTCTTAAAAGTAAAAATTGTTAAGATTTTCTACTTGTGTCAGTGGTCGCGGTTTCGAATCCCGCTAGGGGCATTCATTTGTGTGATGAGCACGAATATTTATACTCCAATCATGGGTTATATTTAAAATATGTTTGTTTGTATTTAGTTACATATGCGTAGTGTATCAACTGTCTGGTATCCATAACATAGGCCTCGTAGCTGACCATGGAACTAGATGATACTCTGTGTTAATGTTCCAATATATTTATTTATTTATTAAAATCATTTCCATTACTAAATCTATACATATAATAAAATTCTAACTGAATCGAATCTGTACATTAAATATTTTTTGGAAAATCTTATTGAAATAGATATTATTATCGATACACAGGCCGAATATATAGTTTTTGGAATTTTTGTCTGTCTGTCTTTCTGTCTGTCTGTCTATCTGTCCGTCTGTTACCCCATCACAGAAAAACTACTGGAGGGATTTTGATGAAATTTGGTATGGTCATAGCTGGTTATCCGGGTCAACATATAGGATACTTTTTACTGCGGGAAAATGTCTCATTTCTGAGAAAAAATACAAAAACTGCTACGTACTGTATACTAATATGTAAAACCTAAGAATTTGGCTTTTGGTCATATGAACGCGGACGAAGCCGCGAGCAATGCTAGTTCATAATTATATATATTTATCTGAACCGACTTGTTCGTTTAATTATAATTTTATTTGATTGGGAAAATTTCTGCTATCTGTGTAAATACTAAATAGCTTTTTTGTTTTTGGACAGTATTGTGGTGAACGTCAATAGATGGCGCCTTCCGCATATTTATGCAATTCTAGTTTGCACCTCTAGATGTCTTTATGTTATACATTTTAGTTTTTACTAGCGACTTACCCTCGCTCCTCTCGGGTTCGCGCCTAGATACGTTTTAAAGTTTTTTCGATATCGATTTAGCGATGTTTCTATATAAAGATAAGATTTTGAAAACTTTGCAAATATATACTATGTAGTATATTTAGCTTTAAAAAATAAGCTATGGACTGCATTGATATGCCTCGTTTTAACGGTTAGTATAGATTTCTCAGAGCAATCTCCTGCAATAAAAAGTATTCTGTATGTTGACCCAGCTATCATCATACCTCATCAAAATCTGTCCAGTGGCTTTCTCGTGATGCGTTCGCAGACAGACAGACAGACAAAAGTTCTAAAAACTAAGATTCTGCCTCTATATCCTTAATAATGACTATTTCAATAAGATTTTCCAAAAAATGTATAAATTCGGCTTAGTTAGAATTTGATTATATGTATAGATAATATATCAAACTGTTTAGGCAGCACGATAAACTCAACGTTCAATTTTTCTCAGATTTCAAATGAAATTGTTATGATTTCGGAAAGTTAAAACCATTTTATCTTATTATGCCTTAAAAAAGGCGCATCGACAAAAACTCTAGCACTTTACCTGTTTGTTTTATTTAGTCGTGAGTTTTTATTTTGATAAACATCTCTAGAATACGGATCTATTTATAATATATTATAATTATAATCATAACCAATAATCACAGTAATATTGGCAGTCGGCAGACGTGTGTAACAAATTACCTCAATAATTACTTACTAGAATTACAATGTCATAGATAAACTAGAAACCGTTTTTTATATCTAGGTATACTAGCGGCTCAACCTCGCTTCGCTCGGGTTTGCCTCTAGAAAAACACTAATAGAGATCTATTAGTTCCCACGGGAACCGTTCATTGTTCCCAGACGAAAAGTAACCTGTTGTTTGACTGGCAATATAGGAATCAGAATGTTAAATTAGGTGCATAAGTTGTATAAGTTATTATAGTTTTTTAACTATCCCACGGGAACTATTTAATTTTCGTGGATAAAAAGTATCTAAGATGTTGCCCGGGGATATAAGGTACGACCATACAAAATTTCATTTAAATCGGTCCAATAGATTCGGAGATTAGCCTGTACAAACAGACATACAGACAGAGAAACAAAAAAATTGAAAAAATCTGGATTTGTTCTATTTGTCTTCTTACATCCCCCTGACTCGGTTTCCTCCTCTGACCTCTACTGTTTTACTATAGTATAGATATAAAAAAGCGATTGCTGTTCATTGATGTGCGATTATGACATTTTTCATTTGTAATAGTCCGAAGATTTATTGGAAAAAAAGGAAAAGTTACCAGAAAATTGGGAAAATTCGGCTAAAACTGAAAGTCCTTATTCTACGGAATTTTTGTTTTGTTGTTTGTATAAACTTGAAGATCGTCAACAAAATTGAGAACAAACCGTCCGTCGGGTAGGATAGTATAAGTAACTCATAAAAGTATATTTCTAATGCTTACTTAGACTGCATACTTTGACAGAACTATAAGAAATAAAAAAAATCTAAACATCAAGGAAAACTAAGTTGCGGTTTACGTAAGAGGAAAAATATGTATGATGGAAAAATTCACACTTTATTGTGGTATATTACTTTTCCTTTTATAGTAATCATAAATTGTAATATTTGTTTTTTATCTGAATCTAATCGATTTTTTACTCTGGGAAAAAAAATAAAAAAATATTAAAATATATCTAGGAGATATTTTTCTATTATTATTACTTATTTATTACTTATTTCATTATAGAATTGTTCATGAGAATATGTACAATCTTTTATTATAAAAGAGCAACTTTATGACATTATTATTACCCAAAAATTTATCTTACATAAAAAAAATATTTAAACACTAGAAAAATTTAAAGTTTATTTAAGAATGGTTATCAAAGTTTTTCTTTGGCATAGGTATAATTCAGCCGATTTTAACAGGATTACAACAGAGAGATAGACATATAATATATATACATATAGGCTACTAAATTGACTTTTTTATAGCGTTTTTAAAACCTACAATTTTCTAGTAGCTTGTTTTCATGTATCTCTCAAGGTTTAGCCAGTTTAATAATTTACATAGTTAATGTAAATTAATAAGAACGACTTGACAGACCCAATTAATGTGTTTTCCCGTGGGAACCAAAAAATTATCTGTAGTAAAAGGTATCCTAAATGTTGACTAGAATAATAACTTATCACTATACAAAATTTAGTTAAAATCGGTTTAGTACTTTTTGCGTGTAACGCACACAGACAAAAAAATCTAATAACCATTGTTTCGGAGTCATTATTTAAAAAAAATATTTCAAGTAAAAATTTCGCTAAACTGTTTTATTGTATGCATTGGTAGTAATCATGAAAGTAAGTTTAAAATGAGAAGAATGCAGTTAGTTGGTTGATTCGAGCAGTCGCTAGCACATACTCGTATAATATGAAGATGTCTTAAAATTATATAAACAATGTGTGTAAGTTTGTCTGCATTATACATATATAGGGAAAACTAAACAATTTAAATACGAAATTATAGAGAATTTATTATGATTTAAATTCAAAAACATTCAAAAATCATTTTAAAAGTACAAAATATAGTCTTCACACCAAATATGGGTATGTTTTTCAAGACGAATTGTTATCTCAATCGCAAGCATTCTTCTTCAGGGGCAAGCGTCTACCGGAATGCAAATTTGTGAGGAATTTCTAACGTAATCCTGTACGCAAAAGCAACCAGGCGGGCCACACGAGTCGACACAGATGGGGTTTGGAACTAGACAACTGCTGTCACAAGTGCCACATCCACTGAAATACTCGTTTGGTCCACAGTCATCTGAAACAAGTTATAAGTTTTAAATATGTTGGGACATTAACACACAGCACCATCTAGTTCCATGATAAGCTACGAGGCTAGTGTTATGGATACCAGATAGTTGATACACTACATATATATAACTTTAAATACATACATATTTTAAATGTAAACATCCATGACTGGAGTACAAACATTCGTGATCATCACAAAAATGAATGTCCTCAGCATGACTCGAACCCGCGACCTCTGGCACAGCATGTATTGTCACTACAAACTGAGCCAAACGTGTCGTCAAGTTTAGATCGACGTGAAGCTATCTACACGCTTGCGAAGCTTCAAAAACCCATCACAAAACATTAATCGAATAAGAACCAATATAACCGAACTTACCTAGTAAGAATTTTTAAATGTCGTTATATTGTGAAAGCATTTAGCCATTAAAAATCTCATACTGTGTCAAATGCGAGCTTTTTACTTTTTCGATCGCGTTAAATTTAACGCTGATGGAATAAATGTGTATAATATGAAACTAAATCTAATAGTAGGTACATATATACAACTTAATTATTGCTACAAAAATCAAGGCTAGCTGGATTCTTTCATCTGTAGAGCAGCAATATCGAGGTTTTTTTTGGCAATAAATTGCCAGTGGCCAGTCCACCAATGGATGTAATGAAACAATATGTTATATTATTTGAAGAAGGTTAAATCACTACAAGTATTATTATTATTATTTTATTTGTTGTGGCTATAGGAAATCGCTGTGGCTATTCCTCGTCTATTACGATCATCGCATGTTGTACTCATCAATTAAAAAAGTACTAGATACACATTCAGCGACAAAAAATGTCCTCCCCAATAAGCGCTCATTTGAACATTTGAGCGCGCTTCTAATATTTTTTTGCGAAAAACAACTTTAAGTATTGTATTTTGGGTTCAATTTATATTGTTTTATATAATGATTAGCTAAACACAATTGGTGACAGTTTTAAGAGAACTTTTGCATGGGATTGTGTATCTAGTACTTTTTTGATCGATGGTTGTACTATAGTAAACCACTGTACCCTGAAGTTGTAATATACTCCAGGATTTGCTTAGGGGTAGGCTCAATAATTTTATCTGGGCCTAGAAAGTGTTTTCCTAGATGAATACTGCAAAATGGGGATTTCTTATGCATAAGCGCATAAGAAATCCCCATTTTCCTAGAAGACGGAGTGGCTTTTCATCTGCCTTCATACATCTTCTGCAGGTATGTCATTAGGCCTTGTACATATGAAGGGCATCTACTGAAGTATTTTATTATTAATACTATTTTTTTAACTCACCTTGTTTTACGGCTTTCAATGTGACCAATAAACATAAAAATATAAATAATTTAATTGTCATCGTGACCTAATGTTTAAGCAATGTGTATGGGTAACATAATAAATATAGATTTTATCCCTAAGAGCACCGCCTTTTATATGTTGCGATTAACAATTTACATATCATGCGTGAGGAACGTGTGAGATTTTTTGCTTTAGCAAACTTTGATGGTTTTTTGTCAAAGTGTTGGTTAAATCAAAACACAAGTGTCCATAATAATAATCTTTAGTAGGAAATATTTATCGATTGGTAATATTTTATGAATATATATTATTATTTTTTTACAGGTGGTTATGTGGGACTCACCGCCTAAAAAAGCCAGCGCTACCCACTAAAAGCCATGAGGTTGCTCCACAGTCCACTCTGCTATCAGAGAAGTATCAGGAGCAACCCGCATGCTACACCACCCACCGAAGTGGACCACGTCCTTGTGCGTTTCTTGGCTTCGCGCCCGGCTGAACTACCCGACACTAAAGCATATATGGAACAATATATCTAAAGTTAAGTTAATAATATATTTTTATAGGATTTTCATCGCAATTGGGTATAACGTTGGGTTTTAACAGATATTTATCTAAAAAGAAATTTCATAAGCTGAATCTGTATTATTTATTAAAAATTAAACTCATATTAGCATAAACATGAAACATATAATAGTTTATAAATTTCGATCTAAAGTATAGTAGCAGTGGACGCAAGATTTTACTCAATTTTCCAAAACTATTTCTTCATAGGGCAATCCGATAATGCGATACATTCTCCAGCGTTATTTCTGACGTAACCAGGTTTACAAAAACAGCCACTGGTACAGACCGCTAAACAGATGGGATTTGGATTGGAGCAAGTGCCATCACAACTCCCACAACTTATGAACACTTCATTAGGTCCACAAGCTTCTGAAAATAAGATGATCATTACGTTATAAATAAAAAAAAATCAAAATCCCCTACGCAAATTAATTGTCATTTAACGATTACCCTGGCATGCGTGAAGACACACACACAGACAGAACTCGACGACAAACTTATAACATCCCTCTTTTTGCGTCGGGGGTTAAAAACGCTATACTAGGTATTATCATAATCTCCCCCCATCGTGCGTTCACCTTGTCGTGGTGGGGGGCTCAGTAGTGCCCGGCAAACCAACCGGGCGCGAAGCTAACAAACGCACAGGGAGGTTGCCCACTTCGGTGGACGGTGGGAGGTGGCCCTCTTGGGGGGGTGGTGTACCTTGCGGGTTGCTCCTGGTACTTCTCTGATAGCAGAGTGGACCTTGGAGCAACCCCATGGTTGTGGTGGTCTGCTTTGGCAGACCTGCCGTCGGGGCGACGTAGTTGAATGCGTAAGCGATCCTGCGACGCCCCATTAAGACGGGGGAAGGTTTTGTTGGGTTTTAGTGGGTAGTACTGGCTGTATTACGCCAGTGAGTCCTACACGTCGTGCGTAAATGCATTTCCCAACGTTAAAAAAAAAAGGTATTATCATAATCTCCCCCCCAACGTGCGTTCACCTTATCGTGGTGGGGGGGCTCAGTAGTGCCCGCAATACAGCCAGGCGCGAAGCCAAGAAACGCACAGGGAGGTGGCCCGCTTCGGTGGGCGGTGGGAGGCGGTCCTCTTCGGAGGGCGGTGTTCCATGCGGGTTGCTCCTGGTACTTCTCTGATAGCAGAGTGGACCTTGGAGCAACCCCTTGTTTGTTGTGGTCTGTTTCGGCAGACCTGCCGTCAGGTTGTCGTAGTTGAATGCGTAAGCGATCCTACGACGCCCCATTAAGACGGGGGAAGGTTTTGTTGGGTTTTAGTGGGTAGTACTGGCTTTGCCGGTGAGTCCCACACCACGTGCGTAAATGCATTTCCCAACGTTAAAAAAAAAGGTATTATCATAATCTATACATATAATAAAATCGTAACTAAACCGAATCTGTACATTGAATATTTTTTGGAAAATCTTATCATTATAAAAAAAATTGTCATTATTATCAATACATAGGCTGAATCTATAGATTTTAGATTTTTTGTCTGTCTGTGACCGCATCACGGAAAGACCACGAGACCAGGCATTTTGATGAAATTTGGTATGATGATAGCTTTTTATCTCTGAGAAATCTATACTAAACATTCAAACGTAAGTATATATATATATATATATATATATATATATATATTCATTTATAATAAAAGCAATTCAAAGAGACAAGATTCAAATCCAACAAAATAGACAGTAACCAATTATTTAGAAAAATCTTGGTTTAACTCACCACTTTGTGCCATTATTAAATTGACAAATAGACATACAAATATGATCGTCTTAATCGCCATAGTATTTCCGTTTCAGAGTTACAACGAAGAATGCAGTTGACACGACAGGTTTACATCTTTTAAAGTGTTATGCATATTATTGTAATTATATTTTGTAGTGCTTATCGCACATGCGATATTTTTTGTTTTATCATCCGTAGCTACTTCTAAATAAACTTATCAATGTCAATGATTCTCATCTTCAGAAGTGTGAAATTAGCCTTAAGAACTCAGCATAATACCTAAAATTAAGAACAGAGAAAAGGAGACTATACTATGAAGAGTCATTTTAGTATATTGATAAGTAAACATAGTCGATAGACTAACGAGTTACGAGAACGAAGCTTTAAAGGGAATCCCAATCGGAAATAAAAAGTTATCGATGCTATCTGCTGGGTGAGTAAGGCATAGTTGGGGACACAAGACTGATGTCAGCGCTCACTGCGGACTATACAGAACTAAAGGTGGCTTTTTATTACTTAATTTTTACCCTTTATTAATGTTTCTAGTTGAAAAATAATGTTATGGGTAATATTTGTGGGGACATTAACACACAGCGCCATTTAGTTCCATTGTAAGCTACGAGGCTTGTGTTATGGATACCAGATAGTTGATACACTACACATATATAACTATATTATAAATATAAACACCCATTCGTGCTCATCACACAAATGAATGCCCCCAGAGGGACTCGAACCCGCCACCGCTGGCACAGCAAGTAGGATCACTACAGACTGATCCAAATGTGTCGTCAATAGATTGAAAGCCGGTTCTTAACACGAATTCCATTTTTTATCCGCAAAATTAAATAAACAAAATAAAAATTTAAAATACATTCGTAAATATATTATTATTATGTTAAATAGAGTTATATTTTATTTGAGATGGTTATATATTTAAATTATTAATACTGATTATTCATTCAATATTAATTTAACAATAAACATCTTGACAGATTTTAATACTGCTTAACCAAATTCACTTGAGACTTGTTTTAGTTATTGTGTTTATTATACTTACTTTCGTCAGCTGACCCAGGGATTTTTTAATTTAATGTACACTCTATGTAATATGACACATTTTACATGGTATTTTTTTAAATAATTCTTTTTTTTCTAATACTTATAAAATATCTCAAAAGAGTCACCGTAAGTTGTAGTAATAGGTGGCGCTGGAGTCACGCACCTAGCGAATATCTCGACGCCTTGAAGAACAAAGTGACACGTCAGATCTGCGTTGGAACCATCTCTGGTGTCTGATTTGTGAATAACTGAATATGACTGTATGTTCTGCTGTCTGTATAGCTGTATATAGGACGTTTTTTTTAAACACTGTTTTTTTAGGTTAAAAGTATCGAATATACGAAGGCCTTTACAAGATAATAGAGTTGTGTTTTCCTTTTTCAACGTATACCTTCATACTTTTTTGATAAAAAATGTAATTTTTGTAAAATAATATTTCCGTTTATCACTTTACAATGCTAAACATGCATTTTGAGTTGTATTTTTATAAGTAAGTACGCAAACTAACTACTAAGATGTTAACATATACTTACGACTATAGATTCGGTGGTCCGGGGTTCGAATCCCATCGAGACAAGTTCTAAGCTGAGAGGTCGTTGAACCATCGATACTGCTCCTGGTCAGCCTCTCATTGGTCACTGCACACAGCACCATACAGTATTAGGGCAAAGTCCACTAGGTTGGCCAAGTGCGGGTTGACAGATTTCACATGTCTTTCGAAAACTTGCCAGGTTCTCTCAGAGATACAGGTTTTCTCAGGATATTTTCCGGAAAATTGTTTTCATGTTGGTAATCATTGGCACATGGAAAGTATCAGAGGTGCGAGACCCGGGATTTGAACGACACGTTTGGCTCAGTTGATAAAAAATGCTGCAAGAGATAAAATGAGGTCTCTTTCTATCACTAGATGGCGTACTTTCAATTCTATTTAATTTCTTGCGATCGAGTAAGTAAAAAAACTCGTATTAGGATTTAGGCACACAGTATTGTATTTTCCAATAATAAAAAAATAAAGAAAGATAACCATTCAGGGATCATAAATATAATTTTTTTTTTATTCAAATAGCTAAAAATAGTATTCTTCGAATATTCTGAAGAACTTTTTAAACAGTAGTCTCCAACGTCCATACCACGTTGAATACACCGGTTCTCGTCCGATCACCGATGTTAAGCAACATCGGGCGCGGTTAGTACTTGGATGGGTGACCGCCTGGGAACACCGCGTGACGTTGGCTTTTTTTGCTTGTTTTCTCGATTTTTAATTCTATTTTTACTTACGAGTACATTCATAACACATTTTCAGACTCAAATTTGAAGCACACTAATATCTTAGAATACTGTTAAGGTTCAACATAAAGCTGGCAATAAGTTATAAAAGTGCTATTGCTATTTTAACTATTCATGCTCATTAACCACAGACAATGTTTGTATTGTCTGTGGAATGAACAAATATATGTGTGCCACTACTTATCATCGTTGATTTTTACCTAACCGTCAAAGCTATTAGAAGCAACTTTGTAAAACTTTCGATTCCAATTTGCCTGTATGTATATTATAAATGATTAAAAACGTATCAAGCCAAGCAAAAGCCTGTAATTCGTCTCCACTATGTCCCTATGAGACAAATACTAAAATAAAAGTAGCCTAACTTACTCCTTATTACATCAGCTATCTGCCAGTGAAAGTCGTGTCAAAATCGGCTTAGCCATTTCAAAGATTAGCCGGAACAAACAGAGAGACAGACAACCAGACAAAAAATGTAAAAAATGTTGTTTTATACATCCAAATGTATTTTGTAAAAAGCTGTTATTTTGATATTTCAAACAGACACTTCAATTTAATTTATCTGTATAGATTTGTTTTTGAGTAATGTCACCGTCGTATAAATATTGACATTAATATGATACGATACTAACGTCACTCAATTGTTTTGCCTTCCCGGAACCTCTCCACTAACACTTAAACTTTATGGTATGGTATGGTATTAAAATTCAAATTGACTTTTAAGTATTATTATGTATCTTTTGTATGGGAGTGTAGAAAAGTGTTGTTTTTTAAACTTTTTCAGACATTTTTTTAAATTTTTCTCTCCGTAAGAACCATCCTCGTACTTCAAGGAATATTCTAAAAAAAGAATTAGCGAAATCGGTTCAGATGCTCTCGAGATTTGCGCTTAGCAACACATTCAGCGATTCATTTTTATATTATACGAGTAGATTACCCGGTAAACATTAGCCGTCAGAGTTAAAGCCGTATATATATATATATATATATATATATATATATATATATATATATATATATATATATATATATATATATATATAAACGTGGGATGCGCTACTTACCATATTGCTGAAATACAGCTAGCCATTTAGTTCTGTTTATATTTAGTGGAAGAGTCCTTTTTAACATTCAATGCAGATAAATTTGATTTTATCTCCGGATTTAATAAGGACGCCTTCATATATGGACAATTTAGATTTTTTACTTTTTTTAGACTATTTAGTTTTTTTAATTTCTTTAAAACTTTCCTCCCGAATCAGTATTGTTCTTATCCAATCGCTTCCTTTTTCCCATGTTGATTATACAAAATATGTAAAATTGTTGTGACTCGGCAACACAAAAACGCGTAATGACAGTTGAATCAAGATGACGTAGTGGGATGCGCTAAAGAGGTTATTTAAAAAAGGAATAGTTTAAACTATTTATTTTAAGAGTAAAAGCTTTAAAAAATATAAAGCTTTAAAAGTGTGATTAGGACAGCATCAATCTGGCATGCTGTTGCATGTAAACATAATCATCTTCGGGAGAGATACGAAGTATATATTATGTTGTGTTAATAAATGAAAATAAATAATAAAAAAAATAAGAACGTCGGCTAACTTTATTATTATTTTAAAAAAATGCATTTTTTATTTTTTTAAATTACTACGTCATTTTTTTATTTTTTTTTTGCCATAATTTATTTGTTAACAAAAGTTCTAAAAATTATCAAATATCTGCTAAATAAATTTTCATGGCCTTAGCAACGCAATCGGTCTCACGCAGTCTCACCCGCTTGGATCGGTCTGTCTTCTTGTAAAAGGTTTTAAAATAGTTGTCTGGCGATGTAAGGAAGGCTATATATAATCCCGGAAAGATGTACGATTCCCGCGGGATAGATTTCATTTTGTCTAGGAACGAACCCGAGGCGAAATGAGGGTGAGCCGCTAGTGTGTTATATTATTTGAAGAAGCTCACATCACTACATTTTTTTTTTTATTTCTTTGTTGTTGCTAAAGGTAATTAATCACTGTAGTCATTCCTGGTCTATTATGATCATCGTATGTTGTACTCATCGATTAAAAAAGTACTAGATAAACAAGTATTACATTTAAGGTTCAATTTACATTGTTGTATATTTATTTCAACTAGAATAATTACCTAAATACAATTGGTGATAGTTTTAAAAGAACTTTTGCATGGGATTGTGTATCCAGTACTTTTTAAATCGATGATTGTACTATAGTAAACCACTGTACCCTAAAGCTGTAATTTACTCCAGGATTTGCTTAGGGGTAGGCTCAATAATTTTATCTGGGCCTAGAAAGTGTTTTCCTAGATGTCTTTTTTGAACGAAACAAAGGCGTCTAATCTCCTTAATTACCTTTGCGGTATTTTTTTCACCAAACAATTGTCAACAAAAAATTATGCTTAAAATTAAGGGTGGCCCGATTTTTTTGCACGCCAGTGTATTTTAATTGTCATCGTGACTTAATGTTATGTTTAAACATTGAATCACGATGACAATTAAATTAGTTATATTTTTATGTTCATTGGTCACATGGAAAGCCGTTTCAATGTCAATTTTTGTTTTGTTTGAAAGTATATACTTCCAGATTGGTTCCATTTAAATTTCAAAAAAAAATACCACCCCTAAGGGTGGAAAAAAAGCTAATGATGAATTTATCCTACTTCTAATTGTCATATTGGCCTGGAATTTTTGCAAGTGTTTCTATTGCCGTTGATAGTACAGTGGTTCGGTATTGTTGGTAAGGCCAGAAGGTGGATAGGTGGAACTCTTCAACGTCTAATAGTAGATACTTTGAGTTTGGGCTTATTTTGTTTGATTTGGCAAGCACTCTAGTATCGTATTTTAGAGCCAGAATTTTTAGTGTTACTAATAAAAGCGAATTTTAGTTTGTAAGTCTTCGTTTAAAAATTGGCATCAAAGTAACTTCAATGGTTTAAGCGAATATTTTATTAAAATACTTTGCTACTACTATGTCTACACTAAAAAGGGAAAAATAAAAACTTTTTAACAAAAAGTTAAAATCGACTTCAAAAAAAGCACTAGAAAGTAAAATATAACTGAGTGGTTGTTTTCATTTACTATACATACCCAATCAAATATTTTCGAAGTCAGTGTCAGCCGATACAAAGCAAAGCACACCGACTAGAACTAAAGTTCTACGTTTCTGAAACGAACTGCTAAGGTTTGCAATACCCTTTCAGCATCCGCGTTTCCTGTCACCTATAATTCAAGTACCTTCAAGGCAAGAATGAATAGGCATTTTCTAAGCAAGCGCCTTCCAACCTAAACCTCATCAGTGCTTTGCAGCGCTGATTATAGGCAAGCACAAGCCTATTGCACAATAAAAAATATAATATTAAGTTAATCTTAATAATCTACATTATCAAGAAAATATATAATAACAAGGAAAATAATGACATTGTGCATTCCTCGCCTTATCCGGGCAGATGGTGAGTGAGCTATTGCTGAATTTGAGTGTAAATAAGTATTTTTGCAGCTGTCAACCACCTTATTTTATCCATCCTGAGCTTCCGTACTACGAATATAGTTGCATTTTATCAATTTCCTGTTTCACCTACCTTCCCCACCAGGTAGGAGCAAGCTTGTCTCCTAAATATATTCTTTCATTGTGTTGTTGAACTTCGCGGTGTAAAGACGTGTTTAAAGGTAATTCTGTCGGAATCTAATAGTCGACATGAGTACCAATAGGGCTGGCAACTCAGGGCGACGGCCAAGAAGACGAAGTCAAGAAAATCGAAGGAGAACCCGATCATCGTACGATTGCAGTGGTACGTCAAGCACGGATTGCTCCGTCGAACGAGCTAATTGGCGCCATAATAAGATACGCAAGAAGGATGCGGGTATGTCTATTTTAAATCAGTTATGTAACCAAGTTCAAGTTTTAACCTATTTTATGAATAATATGGCACAACAAACCGTACAAGCGGAAGTTAATCATCCGGAAGCCAATTTGATCGAAAGAAGTCAATCAAATGACCCAGATTTACTTGAAAATAATGATGATTTTGTTTTTCAATCCTTGCATACTACTTTAAAAGACACAGGGATTGGAAAGACTAATGACGAACATTTTAATATTATTAAGAATTTGCAACGTTTTGGTTCAAATGATTGGTTTAATATTAATTTTATTGAAACACAAAAAAATTACATATCGAAACCTGGTTTTATAGTACCCTCGTGTGAACGCACACTATCCGCGTTATCAAATGCGATTTTAATACAAAGGAACATGTTACAAAACAATATACATACCAGTACAAGTATGAAATGCGGATTTCAGAAAAGTGACGGTGCATCAATGAAGCTTGTTCTATGAAGATTTGATACTGCGTCACTTTGTTGTGTTATAAACAAGGGTCACATGCGCTTGACTAATAAATTGAAAAAGTGTGTGTAAAGTGTTGTGTTGTTGTCTTCAATACGTCGAAATTTATACCGAACAAAGAGCATTTGCGGACAGCATACATTTTTTGTTATCATTTGAAGAAAACTGCTGCTGAATCATACCGATTACTTTGAGAAGGTCATAGTGAACATGCTGTATCGCAAGATACGTGTGGACGTTGGTTTCGGCGTTTCAAAAGTGGTGACTTCGATGTTGCAGACAAGGAACATGGAAAGCCGTCAAAAAATATGAAGATATGAAATTGCAAGCATTGTTGGACGAAGATGATTCGCAAACACAAAATCAACTCGCCAATCAATTGGGCGTTAGTCAACAAGCTGTTTCCAATCGGCTACGAGAGATGGGAATGATTCAGAGGACTGGTAGATGGGTACCACATGAGTTGACTGATAGGCAAATGGAAAAGCGTAAAAACACATGTGAAATTTTGCTTGCTCGGTACAAAAGAAAGTCGTTTTTGCATCACATAGTTACAGGAGATGAAAAATGGATTTATTTTGAGAATCCAAAGCGTAAAAAGTCATAGATGGACCCAGGCGCACCATCCACATCGACCGTAAGACCGAATCGCTTTGGCAGAAAGTTGATGCTCTGTGTTTGGTGGGACCAGAGAGGCGTGGTTTATTATGAGCTGTTAAAACCCGGGGAAACGCTTAATGCCAAACGTTATCAACAACCATTGACCAATTTGAACCGTTTGCTGCTTGAAAAAAGGCCAGAATACAGAAATAGGCAACACAAAGTCATTTTTCTTCATGACAGTGCCCCATCACATACGGCAAAACCGGTTCGCGAAACGTTGGAAGCCCTCAACTGGGAAGTTCTACCCCATGCGGCTTACTCACCAGACTTGGCTCCAACTGATTACCACTTGTTTGCATCGATGGGTCACGCACTTGCTGAGCAGCGCTTTGGTTCGTACGAAGATGTGAAAAAATGGCTCGATGAATGGCTCGCAGAAAAAGAGGAAGATTTTTACTGGCGTGGTATTCACAAATTGCCCAAAAGATGGGAAAAATGTTTAACAAGCGATGGAACATACTTTGAATAAAGCACTTTTTATGAATATTTCAAAATTATCATGCTTTTTTAGAAAAAGAAATCCGCATTTCATACTTGTAGACCTGATAACTAAATTAATATCATGGGTTCATGATTTGGAATCTGTATCGTATGAAGATTTTAGTAATAAAATTAAAGAAATTTTTTTGATGACAAGGAGTTTAATAAAATTTCTAATGATATAATGCAGATAGTATGTGGAAAACGAGCATCTATTATAGGTAACCGTAGAAATGAACTGTTAAAATCGGTGCATAACAATTTTACTGTCGATAAGTTAAAAAAATACCACCCTCGTCTGAATTCTTATTTGCACCAGAACAATTCAATAAATTAATTGAAAAAGAAGGAGGAGCGACAAAAGTATTTGCTAAATCACAGCCTGCTAAGAAAAATTATGTAGTTTCTTCTAAACTGCCGACTTTTAAACCTCAAGTAAAAAATCAGTTACAATCATTTCGTTCACTAAATAGTAATATAGGTTCAAGTTCAACCAAATTTCAAGATTGCTTATTTCGAGGAAAACGAAGCTCACAATCTAAAAAGTCATATTCCGGTCGGAGTTATGGCAGTACAAGTAAAAAACGTCGTGAATGACTCGAACAGGTTTCAAGCGGGTTGATTAAAACTTTTCCTTTCTCGATGAGTAACAATAAATACACCTACTATAATTTTAAAAATGATATCGAATTTTCGAATACCTTTCATAAAGAAACCGCCTTTGATAGTACCAAATTTAAATTTTTATCAAACTCCGGATACTCCGCAGAAGGCTTCGGAAATACGAGAAATGTTAAAATTACAGGTTCTCGAAGTTACAAAGATAGGTCCCAGCGTCATTTCTCAAATGTTTTTAAGATTAAAACCAGATCAGACTTATCGTCCAATTCTCAACTTAAAGAAATTAAACGATTACATTTTTGTAAAAAAGTTCTACCTCATATCACATTTCGAAATTCCCAACTTTCTCCAGCCAGGCGATTGGCTGACAAAGATAGACATGTCTCAAGCGTATTTTCACGTAAATGTGGCACCGAGCCATCGTCGATTTATAAGATTGATTTTCAGAGGAACCATGTATCAGATGACATGTCTACCGTTTGGAATAGCGTGTGCGCCCCGATGTTTTGCAATGATAACGAACTTCTTGGCGCAAAAGCTTCGAGAAACAGGTATTCGTATTGTGGTTTATCTAGACGATTTTTTAATGGCCAATCAAAACAGATGTTTGCTTCAGCAGCAAACATCAAAGACAATTCAATTCCTTCAAGAATTGGGTTGGATTTTGAATTACGAGAAGTCTGTGGTAAATCCTACTCAAAATATAGAATTTTTAGGGATACATTGGGATACAGACAGGAACAGGAAGTGTCTTCCTCATCAGAAGGTACTCAAACTTCGTATACAGCTTCAGCAGCTGCTATCGAAGAAAATGTGTTCTCAAAGGCAAGCCTTAACCATACTAGGCCGTTTAAACTTTGCAAACTATGTTATTCGTCAGGGGCGCTTGCACTGCCGAAACTTTCAACGACACCTTCGTATGCTGCGTAAAGCCTATCCCAGGAGGAAATATGTGCTACCAGGGGAAGTACGTACAGATATTTACTGGTGGAAACACGCGGTAAGCAAATGTTCCTTAATACACTTACCACAGCTTACTCATCACCTCGTGACCGATGCATCCAACCTAGGAGCGATGCTAAACGATACTCTATTATCGGGCACGTGGGAAAGGAATCAACAGGGTTGGCACGGCAATCTCAAGGAATTGGTTGCCATACAGAGAACGATAGAAGCTCGGGCGGAGGACTTAAAAGGCGCCAGTCTATTAATACAATCGGACAATTTGACTGCATTAGCATACCTAAGAAACGAAGGTGGTGTGAAATCGGATCGTTTAATGAAGCATACTCGCGAGGTATGTGAACTATTTCAAAATTTACAAATAAAGGTGACATTCCAGCATCTACCGGGCCGTTTTAACGGCATCGCGGATTGTTTAACTCGAGGCAAACCGATTCCAGAGTGGCACCTTCTCCCAAGCGCGACATTACCGATATTTCAAATATTCGGTATACCTCAAGTGGACTTATTTGCGTCAACTCGAGCTCATGTCAATCATCAGTATGTGTCCCTAGATCTACTGGACGAAGAAGCAGTGTTCCACAACGCCTTCAGCAGGCAGTAGCATTACCAATTAGCGTGGATCTTCCCTCCACCATCACTCATACCACGGATTTTAGTTCACTCGAACAGGTGCACAGGCACCCCAATGGAAGAAGTCATTTTGGACGCCAGACCTGCGGAACAGAGCTCTCAGTGAGCCTGTACGAGTGCAAACCCTGAGAGAAACTTTAGTAGATGTAACGACGAGATGCACCTTACCCAGGGTGAATGATCTAATACTGGAAGCTTGGTTGATTGGAGCTGGGACTCATTACTCCAGAATTGGACTCCGGACGAGAAAGCAGTACTAGTTAATGGATGGCGTAAGTCCACTTTAATATCTTATAAATCTGCTTGGAATCGCTGGGCTAACTGGTGTATCAATAACAATACATCAATAATTAAGCCACAGTCTAAAGACTTTGCTAAATTTCTCACGTACCTACATGTTAAAGAGAGATTTAAGCCTTCAACTATACAGCTTTACAGATCGGCAGTGTCTACTATTTGTAAAGCCACACTTAGGCATGAAATTAAGTGAAGATATTTTTGTGAGACATGTACTTAAATCTATTGCACAGGCTAATCCTCCGAGTTCTCGGGTTCCTATATGGGATCCTCAACAGGTAGTATCGTGGCTACAAAATAATGTACCCCAAGAAGTAACGTACTTTGAAGCAAGTAGGCGATGTGCAGTAATATTACT
This sequence comes from Brenthis ino, assembly GCA_921882275.1. NCBI lineage: Eukaryota > Metazoa > Arthropoda > Insecta > Lepidoptera > Nymphalidae > Brenthis > Brenthis ino. The sequence goes on from OV170225.1 coordinate 17,060,170, forward strand.
GCTTGTGTCAGGTAGACGTGTGCATGATCTTACGCTTCTGCGCATATCCCCTCAACACTTGGAGGATAATTATACTGATATGACATTATGGCCTGTATTTGGTTCAAAGACGGATACTGCTGAACACCAACAGTCAGGATGGAAGCTTAATGTTCATGAAGACCAGAGGATTTGTCCATTATTTTGAATTCGAAAAGTTATTGATTTGAAAGTTATTGATTGATTTGAAAATAAGAAGACGCTCATTTCAACAACTTTTTATTACCATTCATGGGGAGCCGAAGCCTGCATCCAGGACAGTGATTGCTAACTGGGTAAGAACAGTTTTTAAAGCTGCAGGTATAGAGGCTACCCCAGGTAGTACCCGTTCGGCAGTAGCTTCATATAACTGGATAAATAATGTACCAATTGATATGATTTTACAGAAAGGTATCTGGAAACAAGCTTCGACTTTCCATAAACATTATTGTAAGGAAATTATAAAGAATACTAATTCTAGTAGTAAGCAAAATCTATCTAAATTATTTAATTCAATTTAATTAAACTACATGTGTATTTACATGTATGATTTTGAATTTTCTGTTTAATTTATGTATATAAATAAATATTGTTATTATATACAACAGTTTATTATTTATTAATATTTCAGTTAATATGCATAAATAACATTTTAGAATGATTACAGCTCATTTAGAACACTTCACCAGGAGATAAGACACTTCTCACCATCTGCCCTGACAAGGCGAGGAATGCACAATGAATAGGTTTTACCTTACCAATAAAACCTGCATTGTGCTCCGAGCCTTGTCCGGGCAGATGGTGAGAGAGCTATTGCTTAATTTGAGTGTAAATAAGTATTTTATATTCATTAATGATATTTTTTCCATCGTTTCTTGATATTACGGATAACAGAGGATCGTCATTCTAAAATTTATACGTAATTAATTCGTAACAATAATACCTTCAAGTGAAGGGTACAGAGGATATACTCGTGCTATACTTTTTTTGTCCTTACATAAAACAATTATGATAAAATAAACAAATGAATGATTATGTTCATTTATATTATGGTGTTTTAGAGGTAAAGTACCTTTAAATCCCTTTATATTATGGTATTTTAGAGGTGTGATTTGACCTTCATCATCATAATATAATCCTTGCAGAAAAATTCCCTTCACAATCATTTCGATTCTAGCGAATAATAATTATAATAATAGATTTTTTTTTCTCCAACCAAAGACATGATGGTTATACGAGTATGTTGTATGGAATTATAGTTTGATATTTAATCCCACTGCTGAAAATTTACAGTCAGTTCTAAGAACTTTTATTTTCCTACTTACTTCAATCTCTACAAAAGTTTTGAATACTTTAAATTTTTCCAATACTTCATTTTTTCTTTTTAACCTACTTCCAGAAAGGAGGAGGTTCTCAATTCGTCGGAAACTTCACCGATTACTCGAAGACGCCTGAACCCATTTGGAATTTTTTTTTTGTTTCAAAGGAAATAAATATACATTTCCCAGGTGGTCCCATATAAATATTATCGAAACCGGTCGAGCGGGTTTTAAAATACATTGTTTAATCAAATATTTTATAAAAAAAACTTTCTTCTGCTTATTACATCTACACTAAAAATGGAAAAATAAAAACTTAAAAAAAAACGACTTCCAGGCGCTAAAAAGTAAAAACTAATTAAACGGGGGTTTTTACTTAGAATAGATACCTAATCAGATATTTTCGAATTCGGTGCCAGGCGCCAGCCGACAATATTTTAAGATATGAATATCTAATAGGTAAATATGTATTTTACGTATCGAAATATATTAGATTTGCTTTGCATCGGCTGGCACCGACTAGTGTAGATTTCTCAGATATGAGATATTTCCCCGTGAATAATATAGTAAACAGTATCCTATATGTTGACCCGTATCATCATCGTACCAAATTTCATCAAAATATGCCGAGTGGTTTTCTCGTGATGCGTTCTTAGACAGACAGAAAGAGTGAGAGAGAGAGAGTCAGACAGACATAGAGACAAAAATTCTAAAAACTATAGATTCAGCCTCTGTATCGATAATAAGATTTTCAAAAAAATATTTAATGTACAGATTCGACTCATTCTTATTATATGTAAATATAGATAAAATAATTACCGACATGTACCTAACATTACAAAAACAAGATTAAACAAATTCTGTTGATATCGTTTACTTTTTAGTTCTTTTCTTTAAATAAATACCCATTGTCACTATATTTTTATCAAAACATACACACAACGTATTTTTTTTTATTTTTTAACTAGCGACTCCCCGTACAAACTTAGGTACATTCCTTAGTTTGTGTCGCCATACAAATTTTCATCCCCATTTTCACTCCCTTAAGGGATGATTTGTGGAATAACAAGTCCTAAATCCTATTTCCTTCCCAGGGCCTCAAACTATCTTCTTACCAAATTTCATCTAAATAGGTTCAGTAGTTCCAGAGATTACCCCCTACAACCTCATAAACTTACAAACTTTACCTCTTTATAATATTAGTAAATATTATATTAGATACTTATTAGAAATAAGTATAGGTGCATTTTGCGTTTAAAAGTAGAATATTATAATTTATAGTTAATAAGATTCCCTGGCGAGCGTGTTCCCACTGGGCTACCACTGGGTGGAGACCTCTCGTTTTGTAGCGTGGTCGGAGCCATGCTACGTGACGAGAGATCCTGGTCGGCGATGGTCTCAGACGGCGGAGAGGGAACGCGAGGCTAGCGCCTTAGCAGACCCTCTTCGTCGCCGTCGGCCAGGGGGGAGGAGGCGCCGATATGCGCATCCTCTCCCGCCGCCCTAGAGGAGCTACTGCGGGGGGGTCTCTCGTGGACTCCCCTGCACGTCATCGGGGCGGTCGGGATGCTCTGTGAATCGAGGGCATCCTGATTTAGGCGAGGTTGGCCCGCGAGGTACGGGCCCTCCGCAGGGGTGTTGTAGTGTGTGCGTAAGCGATCCTGCAACGCCCCATTGCACTGCGGCGACGGGTTCCGCTGTGGGTTTTAGTGAGTAGGAGTCTCACAGTACCTTGCCCGTTATGAAGGCCGGCAGGGTCCCCATGATGGGTTTCCCCAGAGAAAAAAAAAACTGGGCTACCACTGCCATAATTCTCAATATTGCTTTCATTAATAATTTTTAAAGAATTTTTGGGTTTAACATTGGGTTTTAACAGATAACTAAAAATAATTTTAATAAGCTGAATCTGTATTTTTTATTAAAAATCAACACATATTAGCATAATGAAGCAAATAATAGTTTGTAAATTTCTCTCTAAAGTGTAGTAGCATTGGACATAAGATTTTAAGCAATTTCCCAAAATTATTTCTCGATAGAGCAATCTGCTTCTGCGATACATTCATCAATGATATTTCTGACGTAACCATCTATACAAAAACAGCCGCTTGTACAGACCATTTCACAGTAGGGATCGGGATCGGGATCGGAACACGAGGCATCACAACTCCCACAAAAATCGAACTCTTCATTAGTTCCACAAATTTCTGAAAATAAGATGATCGTTACCTCAAAACACTATACTAGGTATTATCATAGTATTATATCTTTAAACGAGCAATTCTTGTATGTATATATATAATCTGAATCTCGGAAACGGCTCCAACGATTTTCATGAAATTTAGTGTACAGGGGGTTTCGAGGGCTTTAAGTCGATCTAGATTAGTCTTATGTCTGAGAAAACGCGTGTTTTTGAGTTTTCTTTTGCATTATTCCACGCAAAATATGGTCGGTAATTTGTACGGTCAGGTATAAGCATCGCGGTCAAGCGATCAAGGTGCAAGAACAACAATCACAGGTGTCCAGGTTCAAATCTCAGTCGCATAAAAAGTTTTTACTTTTATTTTTGTTTAATATTTATTCAAGTTTTTAGTTCTTTTTAAAAAAATGACGCAAGATTGACAATCATAGGTGTCCGGGTTCGAATCCCAGTCGGATACAAAGGTATAATTTAGTTTAGTTTTTTTTTTTGCATTTATTCAAGTTTTTAGTTTTTTTTTTTAAGGAAAACTGTACTTTTAGCCAAAACCTCCGAGCGAAGCTCGGCGGCCCAGGTACTATTATTATAAATAGCAATGTTTTAAATAAATTTATACATATAATAAAATTCTTATTCGAATTAGTACATTAAATATTTTTTTTGGAAAATCTTATTCAAATAGTCATTATTATCGATACAAAGGCCGAATCTATACATTTTAGATTTTTTGTCTGTCCGTCTGTGAACGCATCACGAAAAGACCACAAGACCAGGCATTTTGATGAAATTTGGTATGTTAATAGCTTTTTATCCGGGTCAACATATAGGATACTTTTTACTGCGAGAAAATATCGCATCTCTGAGAAATCTATACTAAACGTTCAAACGTAAGTAGGGACGAACCCGAGCGGAGCGAGGGTGAGTCGCTATTTTATCTATACTAATATTATAAAGAGTTAAAGTTTGTGAATTGTGAGTTTGTGACGTTGTAGAGGGTAATCTCTGGATCTACTAAACCGAGTTAGGTGAAATCTGGTAAGAAGATAGTTTGAGACCCTGGGAAGAACATAGTATACTTTTTATCCCGGAATCTCCCCTTAAGGGGGTTAAAATGATGTTAGTATGGTGAAGAAAGCTTCCCCCCGCATCGTGCGTTCACCTTGTCGTGGTGAGGGGGCTCAGTAGTGCCCAGCAATACAGCCGGGCGCGAAGCCAAGAAACGCACAGGGAGGTGGCCCACTTCGGTGGGCGGTGGGAGGCGGCCCTCTTCGGAGGGCGGTGTAGCTTGCGGGTTGCTCCTGGTACTCTGATAGCAGAGTGGTCCTTGGAGCAACCCCGTGGTTGTGGCGGTCTGCTTCGTCAGACCTGCCGTCGGGGCGTCGTAGTTGAATGCGTAAGCGATCCTGCGACGCCCCATTAAGACGGGGGAAGGCTTTGTTGGGTTTTAGTGGGTAGTAGACCCACACCTCGTGCGTAAATGCATTTATGGTGAAGCAAGCTAGTATATAAATATTTTCATATATTACTAAAAGCAATCCAATAAAAGAGTCAAGATTCAAATCCAACAAAATAGACAGTACCAATAATGGTGATGCCTTAATGTAACATTGTATCTATGTATAACAAATTATTATTAAAAAGAATCTTGGTTTAACTCACCACTTAGTGCCATTATTAAATTGACAAATAGACATACAAATATGATCGTCTTAATCGCCATAGTATTTCCGTTTCAGAGTTACAACGAAGAATGCAGTTGACACGACAGGTTTACATCTTTTAAAGTGTTATGCATATTATTGTAATTATATTTTGTAGTGCTTATCGCACATGCGATATATTTTGTTTTATCAGCCATAGCTACTTCTAAATAAACTTATCAAGGTCAATGATTCTCATCTTCAGAAGTGTGAAATTAGCCTTAAGAACTCAGCATAATACCTAAAATTAAGAACAGAGAAAAGGAGACTATACTATGAAGAGTCATATTAGTATATTGATAAGTAAACATAGTCGATAGACTAACGAGTTACGAGAACGAAGCTCTAAAAGTAAAAGACTAAAACTTATCCTGAATGGAGCTAAACGAGTAGGTACATAGATTCTGCCAAACGGGAATAAAAACTTTGGATGCTATAGGTATCTCTACGCCTTGAAGAACAAAGCGAAGCGTCAGATCTGCGTTGGAACTTGGAACCATCTCTGATTGTCTGATTTGTGAATAACTGAATATGACTGTAGGTTCTGCATAGCTGTATATAGGACGTTTTTTTGAAACACTGTTTTATTTAGGTTGAAAGTATCGAATATATACGAAGGCCTTTACAAGATAATAAAATAAAACAAATAAAAAAATCTTTATTGGACACGTTTTAAAGATTACAATTTATAAAATTATGTTCGATAATGACTACATTAGTTAAAACTGTGTCGTAGTCATTAACGCCCACCTCCAGATTATATAAATATACATTACTAGCATTGCCCGCGGCTCCGCCCGCGTTCAGATGACCAAAAATCAAATTCATAGGTTTTACATATTAGTATACTCTTACATTACAGTTTTTGTATTTTTTCTCAGAAATGAGAGATTTTCCCGCGGTAAAAAGTATCCTATATGTTGACCCGGAAAACCAGTTATCACAATACCAAAATTCATCAAAATCCCTCCAGTGGTTTTTCTGTAATGCGATCATAGGCAGACAGACAGACACACAGACAGAGAGAAAAAGTGAAAAAAAATCATTTGTTAATGTATGTAGTATTTTTTTAAATAATAGCAAATTTAAATTATTATTTTTAATTAATTTTAACTTTTTCAAATTACACATAGATCAATTATGTGGCTTAAATAATTAATATATTATGATTTTTTCTTTATGGTTATAAATATAATAATGGCAACACTAAAAATATAGATTAGTAATTAAAATTTTTAAAATTGTAATAATTATAACTTATTAAATAAATAATATTCCATATTCAATTATAAAACTAATTAATATTATATAAAAATGTTTAAAGTTAAAAGTTAAAATATTGTAAGGTACTTTGGTGCCATTTTTCAATTTTTGAATTCATTTTGTTATTTGTCTGTAACAACTATATAATACCTTAGAGACATCTAACACCTCAGTCTCTCCCGTGACCATGATTGCTGTAAAGCATTCGAAACGTCGGGAACCAAAAATCAAAATAAATTCGCGAAAAAATCCGAAAAGATAGTTTTATTTAAAATGTCAAGTATTCGCGTAAATCTAAGAAAGAATTAAGTATAGATAGATTTTAACTTGCAGGTTTTTTAAACATTAATTTGCTAACGAGTAACGACTAATTTAAAGGAACTTGGTAAAATTGACCCTATAAAATGCTGCAAGAGATAAAATGATGTCTCTTTCTATTACTAGATGGCGTACTTTCAATTCTATTTAATTTCTCGCGATCGAGTAAGTAAAAAAACTCGTATTAGATTTCGGCACACAGTATTGTATTTTCCAATAATAAAAAAATAAAGAAAGATAGGGATCATAAATATAAAATTTTTAATTTTTTTTCATTCAAACAGCCAAAAATAGTATTCTTTGAATATTGTGAAGAACTTTATGAATATTGCAATCGCCAACGTCCATACCACGTTGAATATACCGGTTCTCGTCCGATCACCGAAGTTAAGCAACATCGGGCGCGGTTAGTACTTGGATGGGTGACCGCCTGGGAACACCGCGTGACGTTGGCTTTTTTTACTTGTTTTCTCTATTTTACTTACGTGTACATTCATAACACATTTTCAGACTGAAATTTAAAGCACACTAATATCTTAGAATATAATACAGTAGTAAGTATATTACGTAAGTAAGAAATATAGAAATAATTGAACAAAATTTTTTTTAAATGTAAGCGCCCACTTGAAGTGGGGGGTGATTTTCAGCCTATCGAGACCATAAAACATACTTTTCTCGAAAATAGCTAAACATTAATTTTTTTTTTTAATTTATTATATGTATTTCGAAGATAACATTCCCTTAGTTTCATGGAAATCAAAAGATTATTCTAGAAATTAAAAATAAAAAACCAAGAAAAATCTCCAAAACTTTGAGGTTATTGTAATAAGTGTTATTTATAAAAGTTGTAGAATTTTACTAGACCTACAACTTTTGTACAAAACATTTTTCGATAGAACGTCACAGTAAGCCGGAAATTGAAAAAAACTATTTTTCAACACTGCGTCCCCCCATTTCTCGGGTGTAGCTGGACAGAGGGGGCATTTTGCGAATTTCTATTCCTTACATACTTGCTAACATTTTAAAATCATAAAACTTCAAAATATTTTATCCCAAACCGGATTCAGATTAGACTACGTAGGTTGTACCACCTTATTAAAAAATATTACATTATAAAAAAAAACTATATTATGCGTGTTGTCGTTAATATTTCAATAGGCGCTTTGGTACAAAAACTATTTAGTAGAAATTATTGTAGGGGCAAACAAGCCTGTAATATTTTAATGTGCGAAACTGATTTCCAAAATAATACCTACTACACTACAATAAAAAAAACTTATTAGAACTTCAATATTTATACATATGAAATAAGTATTGACAAATACTCTTACATACATACATAATATAAACACTTTTTTGCTTCGTTGCCAATGAAAAAATAAACAAACAGACAGAAGAGATGGTTATGTTTTGGAGGCAACCAGGATGCAAAGAAATGCAATTTAACTAAAAATTAATTTATTAACTAGAAGTATTACCTAGTAGAGACTAAAGAACTTTTGACCATTGTTTATTAAAGAATTTTGCATTCACACACACATATACACACACATACACACACACACACACGCACACGCACACGTACACGCACACACATCATCATCATCTTATTGTTTTTTAGTTTTTATAAAATAGTTTAAATATTGTACGTAGGCGGGCGTTGATATCTGCAACGCAGTTTATACTTTTGCAGTATCATCGTAGCCATTGTTGTTTACTGTATACTTATAGGAATTTGATACTAAATAAATAAATTTCATTTCATTTCAGTTTTACTACTAAAATGACTGTCGATCGATGTTAGATCAAATCAATGAAGATGCAGCCAAGTAATGCCTTTTAAACTACATTATTGTAGGAAGTTGAGACATTGGCATTGATGAAATGTAGGTGGCTGCTGCGCTTGCACTTGCACCTGACCTTGTCTTGTCGTCGCCGCGCGAGGTTTGTAGAGCAAAGCTGATGCGACGATTCGAGTTCCGTAACAAGATTGACAATAATATATTTTTCAGTAAATATTTAAGTTAGATAGATACATTCCGCAATACAATTTGTACGTGTGTTGACAATTTGGTGACTAGGAGTTGGAAAAAAAACGATTATTATAATTAAAAAGGTTTATTTTTTGTACTGTATAAATAAAAAATAAGAAGTTATTCTTAATTTTATTAAATAACAAGAGACGGAATGTTACCAAATCGATTTAGGTGCTTTCTCGTGGTATGCTTTCACTTGAGGAATTGATAATACCTTGTCTTGTAATTTTTTGAAGGCTGGGTATTGTTCGTCGATGTCAGGTATTTCAAGTAGAAACTTAACTCGGTCGTAAGTTCCCGCGAACATGAAGTCTGCCCATGTAAGCTGCAAAAAAAATCAAATTTAATTCGTTGCTAACAAAAATGCGCGCTGCGCAGGCGCAGATGTATCAAGCACGATCATTAATTTGAGTTAGACAAGACAAGCAAGCTTTATATTCAATGGATCTAAAAGCGTAGTTTAAAAATCTATAAATTTAATAAAATTCTGAGTCGAATCTGTATATTAAATGTTTCTTGGAAAATATTATTGAAATAGTGATTATTATTGATACAGAGGCCGAATCTATAGTTTTTAGAATTTTTGTCTGTCTGTCTGTCTGTGAACGCGTCTGTGTGTCATCACGAGAAAACCACTGGACAGATTTCTATGAAATTTGTCCAGTGTTTTTCTCGTATATATTGTATATATATTGTATTTTATAATTTTTTGCGATTTGCTGATTAGCCGACTAATCGATTGGAAAAAGGCCGAGTTATCGGCTGCCTAGCCGATCATTGCTTTCCGTGTTGTTTGGGCGGCATGTTTATCGCACTTCCCAATTCGCATCCCTCATACGACTCGCCCGTGCTGACATATACGAACAGATTTTTGTTTACTTTGCATTTAGTTATTTGTTTTTTTTTTGAAAAATAAAACAAAAGTCCGTGAATTGTATAGCTAAGTCAGTTTGTATTAAAAAGAAAGTAGCTACTTAATTGAATTTAATTCATGTCATACTTTCTTAGATTTACGCGATTATTTGACAAATTTGTAATGTTAAAATAACAGCTTTTAACTTCAAATTTGAAGACAGATTTTTTATCTATAGACAGGTAAATTGTGTTTATTTATTATACTCGTATATATTATTATATATAAATAGAATTAACATATCTATATAAGAAACTGTTTCCAAATTTTCCTCCAATTTTAAATAATGATGATTGAATATCGACCACTGAACGATCTCTAAGTAATCTTAATAAACTATCTGTTACAGCAAAATATAATTTAAAAAAATATTATTTTAAAGATATTGATGTAAAAAGATTATAATAAATACCCTTCCAATTCCTAAGTGTCCGTTGTTCTCGTTAAAGATTTCGTTCAACTTTTTCAATGCCTTTGGTAAGTAGTTTTCGTGGAGATCTTTCTTTTGCTTAGCTTTAAGATCCTCATCAGGCAAAAGTGAGACACCGTAGGCAGCTGAAAAATATAATTAAAGATCTATAATAGAAGTCAAAATTGATTTTTAAAATATTTGTCTGTCTGTGTGATAGTAAATTTTTTCTTAAATTATGAGATAGTTCGACGGAAGTCAAATGGTCTTTTTATTTATAAAGGTTAATTATTCAAGCTGCTTTTTATTCATGGACTAATCAATATATTTAAAGCGTAGTTTAAACATCTATACATATAATAAAATTCTGAGTCGAATCTGTACATTAAATATTTCTTGAAAAATATTATTGAAACAAACAGGCAGTGGTAGCCCAGTGGTAACGCGCTCGCTTGGGAAACCGAATGATGTGAGTTCAAATCCCGGGTCTCGCACCTCTGATATTTTCATGTGCGAATCATTTCCAACATGATTACCACTTGTCTTAACGGTGAAGGAAAACATCGTGAGGAAACCTGCATGTCTGAGAGAACCTAGCAAGTTTTCAAAAGACATGTGAAGTCCGTCAATCCGCACTTGGCCAGCGTGGTGGACTATGGCCTGATTCCCCTCGTGCTGAAGGGAGGCCCGTGCCCAGCAGTGGGACGTTAAAAAGGGCCGAATACACATTATTGAAACAGTGATTATTATCGATACAGAGGCCGAATCTATAGTTTAATTTTTGTCTGTCTGTCTGCGAACGCATCACGAGAAAACCACTGGACAGATTTCGATGAAATTTGGTATTATGACAGCTGGTTATGCGAGTCAACATAGGATACTTTTTACTGCAGCAAAATATCTCATCTTTAAGAAATCTATAAATAACCGTTAAAACGTCTAATAAGGCATGTCAATGCAGTCAATGGCTTATTTTTCAAAGCTAAACATACTAGTATATCTTTGCAAAGTTTCCAAAATCTTATTAGAAAAATCGCATTTAAAATATTCACTACAATAAATCAATTGATTAGTCACGACATTTTGCTGTTGCATACGGAGAAATCAGAAATCGACTTTGTTATGCCATTGTTACTAAAATAAATATTAATATATTAAAATTATATACCTAGACGAATATCGTTAAAGAAATACATGTTCTGATCGATCAAGAGATCTTCCTCCAATGTTTTGCCCGAAAGTCCGTATTTGCGGCCGAGGTAGCGTACAATGGCGAGACTTTGAGAGTATTTTACTCCATCGACTTCCAGGACGGGCATGGTTTGGAAAGGCATGGCTAAAACAAATGTTTATTAATTTTTTTGAAGAGTTTTAAAGAAGAATACGTACTAGAATCATTATTTTCCTATGAACTTTTAGAGATTATTTTTACTTTTTTCATGTTAAGCTTATATGTGAAAAAGCTACTTTTACTGTAAGCATTTTGTCTTTAGGTACTTTTAATATAAGCTTTCAATTTCAACTAAAAAGGCAATCATACAAACGGTTCCACACTTTCTTGATAATGCTAGCCAAACCGATTGTTTTTGCCAAACTAATCATCATCATCTGCCTGCCCATTTCCCAATCACTCGGGGTCGGCGCAGCACATCTTCCGTACTGCTGATAGAATTTGGCAAAAGTTTTACAACAGGCCGCCTGCCTGACATCAGCCCTTCTTGGGAATGCTATTGTTTTTACCATTGCTATTTTTTATAAATAGCTAAGCTAAAACTATTGCATTTTTGTTATTACAATAGGTTCTGAAGGACAATATTCAACATGATCGAAAAAAAATTAGACGCAGACGACAAACTTACGAGTTCCGACTTTCCAATTTATGGTTTCAATTAGGAATTAATTAAGAAATGTTATTGTTAATTTTTATCAAACCTGGTAATCGAACCCAGGACATTACCATCTACAGTTGTACAGACTAGACACTAAGTTGACTTAGTAACAAAAAGTGGCCCAATTTTTGTTATTTAACATTTGTTATTACTTCCATACTAACTTGGTTTTAAAGAGGGCCATTCTTTTTCAGTTACTCTAATATCTTCGAATCCTTCTTGACCATACGCCAACAATAGACGAGCTCCTTCGCCCAAAGCTTTGCAGTCAAAGTAGTAAATTTTATTTGAAGGCATTTTGCTGAAAAAATACATATAATACAACTAATTAGCTTAGAAAATAACAAATATATTTAAATAATCATTCATAATTATAATATCTGCCAAAATGAATATTATGTATTGGCCTTGACCACTTTTCATGCAAGGTATGACCTTTAGCATGTATCCATTTTAGTCAACAATTGGTCTACATTTACATTAACACTTATAATCGTTTATTCGAAATTGTGCGCTCTTTCCAAATAGTCTCCATAGGCGTGAACTACAGAGCGGACGTCCGATATGTCAGTGTTTTTTACAAAAAAAATAAAATTATTACATTTAGAATCTTAAAAAGGATGGAAAATCGTATTTTCGATAATAAAAAGGTAAATTTCTAAGAAATTAATTAAATTTCTAAGAAATCTATTGTTAACTGTAACGCCGGTGTGTCCGCGGTCGTTGAGGGATTAAATGATATGTTTTTGTAATGATATATTATAATGAGAATTATTTTTTTTTTCATTTGTATTTTATTTCAGATACCGGTCGATATTATTATTTGACAAATTTTTTAGGCGCTTATTTGCTATCGGAACAATATATTACGATGTCCTTCTATACTTGGTCGATTATCCTAACTAATAACATGACTCTATTCTGATTTAAATAAAGTGGTATTTATGTATTTTATTATTATTCTTACATTTTTCTTATTTACTATTGATTTTATTTAAAAATTAACCTTTTTCCATTTTAAACGAATAATTCATTACTTAATGTTTTATTTTGAAGAAATAAATATACTATTAAATTTTATTTTTATCTTAAAATAATTTCGTAATATATAATGATGAAAACCATTAAAGATTACATTTACTTTAATACACATTTCTAATGATAATAGAAACTTTTACGGCAATATTATTAAATTGCAATTTTTTAGAAAATAAAATAAATATAACAACAACTCTACTCTTTTCGGAAAATAATTTGAAAACGTGACATAACGAATTTGTGTTAACACAATCTAATTTTTTTGGTTTTACGAGTACATATTCTTTGCGTCACTTACGAGGTTACTTTTTAAAGAGATATTTTTAGAAACTGTGCATCTATGTCTATATCAATGATGAATACTCACAATTCGTTAGTAGTAGACGTTGAACAACACGACCGATGGCAACAAACCACAGATCACATAAACATACAATACATATTAAACAGACTAACCAGTAACCGGTCAAACGCCACCTATTCTATTTATGTTCATAAAATGATTGAGGGAATTTGCGATAAATTAACTCAACGTATGATATGTAGTGTGTACCATGTTATCTCTACAGCACGGTGACTGGCAAAAACAACGAATAAACAGGTTTCATGATAATAAAATTTAAAATTCAATACTTTATATTGTTAAAATTAATTAACAATTTTGCAATTCATGTTCTAAAGCAGTTTTTATTTTTAAATTAATAAGGAAGGAGGGATTTTTAAAACGCTTTTATTGGCTTCTATAATATATAATAGTAATATGCATGGCATGCGATCTTAGTACATACTAACACTACCCAATCGTCCACATTTCGTTTGTCAAAAAATACGTGACGTCTGCCCTAGGATATTGGGCTATTATAGAATATCTTAAACGGAAAAAATATAATTTTACATATCATTTGTCAGGCGGTTACCATGGCAACAATTAGTCATAATAGCTTTTATTAAATTTATGCACATTCATCCTACAGTAATAAATATTCGTTTTTATAAGTAATAATTATTATAAAAATATAAATATAATATTTAAAATAATTGTAAGGTTTAGTTTTTTTACCAATTTAAAAGTTATTTTACATTTTACTTAACATATATTATATAACATATTATTCAGTTTTATTTTTCACTTGTGTAATGTATTCTATCTCATTCTCTCACCGGTTTATCCCATATATTTATGTGTTTCTCTCATTCCGGTGTCGCATTTCCGTTTCATCGAGTTTCAAATCACAACAATTCTAAAGAAGTTTCACTTCAAAAAAAGAAAATTGGTTGACAGACAAAGGGCAAAATTGAAAATATAAAACCGGTGTACCATATTTACAGTATTCACGCTGTGTAGTAAGTATAAAGTACAGATGTATGACAGGATACGGTCATCCGGCGAGACGTTTACAAACAATTTATTTTTGCAACAATATGCAGAATTATACGGAACAATAATTTAGTAATATCAAATGTATATATGTATATCTTTCAATTTGTCATTTGTCTGAAACAAAACCAAAGTTTTCTTCTGTCAATACAGAGAAAAGTAATCTTTACAGAGATGAGAATCTTTAGGACTTTACAGATCTGTTGTTTAGACGACACCTATAAAACCTTGAAAAATATATAATAATAATTCAACTCTTTTTAATATCCCATTAGGTACGGATCTCGCTTCAATGTGTAGGTTCACCGATCAGGTTATAGTCCACAACAGTGGCCTAATGAGTGTTGGCAGACTTAAAGGTTTGCTCAAGACGTTTTCCTGCACCGTAAGGCGAGTGACAATTATGTTGAAAATGATTCACGCATAAGAATATCAGAGGGGAGAGTCCCGGAACTTGAACTGGCATCACTTGGTTTTCCAAGCAAGCGCGTACCCACTGGCTGCTGGACTTATGTATACCTACCTATATACTCGTATTATTATTTATATGCAAGTCATTTAATATTGATATTAAATGACTTGCATTTTACTAGATAAAACATGCACACATACATACATGCATGTATGTATATACAATGTACATATTAATACATGGATATATAATCACTATATTTCGTAGCCAAAGAAAAACAGCCTTACTGTGCTCGGTACAGAGTCCCTATTTGAACGATAGCAGAAAGCAGGAGGTATTCAATTAGGTTCTATATTTTTCTTGTGTGTATGTCTTCGTCAATGGTGAATCGACTTTTGTGTGTTTTTTTTAAATAGGTTATACCTCAGGGGTATACCTTTATAAAATCCATCTTTAAATGAAGATAACAACATGTGTATCAGGCTTGAAAATGTTCCAGCGAGTCCCACATAATCACCTGTATGTACTTATACAGGTGGTATGTGTAAATGCATTATTTATTATATACTTTAAATGCGATTCTGAACTAGTCATGTCACGTATTATTTAGTAACGATCTTTGCATAATTTACATACACATTTTCATTCATTACTGCATCGTTTATTTACAACATGTTCATCAGACTAATGGCAGCCAGTATAAACTCTAACCTAACCATTGGACATCGAAGTTAATTGCATTGGGAACAGTTCATTAATAGATACGAATCCAGTTATTATAATATAAGTTTAACTATTGAGGAAAATATCGACGAAAACCTGTAAACCTATGCTTCACATTTCACAACATGCAACAACTAAATAATCTATGCATATAATAAAATTCTAACAGAATCTGTACAATATTTTTTGGAAAATCTTATTGGAATAATCATTATTATCATACCATAGGCCGAATCTATAGTTTTTAGAATTTTTGTCCATCTGACTCTCTATTCGTCTGTCTATCTGGGAACGCATCACGAGAAAATCACTGGACTGATTTTGATGAAATTTGTTATGATGATAGCTGGTTATCCGAGTCAACATAATATAGGATACTCTTTACTGCGAGAAAATATGTCATCTCTGAGAAATCTATACTAAAAGTTAAAAAATAACTAAATTATACTAAAAATTATACTAAAAGTTAAAATATAAGAATAAATTCAGAGAATAAATTAAGACCTCAACTAAACTATCGACCCATAAAAAGTCGGCAATCGGGTCACTTGGGCTGGCAGCTGTTGGACGCTGCATACAAAAATGTACCTTAACTATTTAACTTAAAGTTAATATCGCATCGCAGCCGCGTGGCCTTGGAAAAAATACATTAATGGGCTGTTTATTTTAATAAAATCGTATTAAATATAGGTATAGTACTAATATATTTATGATATAAATAGTTAAAAAGATATCTGACTAAACTATCGTCAAAATGTGCGCGTTGAAGAAGTGCCAAGCTGATTTATCATACGACGAATGACAATAATTGCCTTACAGCTTGGTTAAATAGCTCATCCAACTTATCCTGCATATCTTTATACTGATTAGGAACTAGTGATGTAACATGAAAAAAAACTAGTTTTTTTCACAATTTTGAAAAAAGACATGAAAAAAAGTTACTGAAAGTCAAACTTTAGTTTTATTTTCAGAAAAAAAATCTATTGGAAATGAAATGTTTTATTGAAGTATGTTTTCTAATAAAAAATCTATAGACTATGGGGAATGCAATTAGCCTAAAGAATAAAGGATCGTAAGACTCCTCAAAGTTAAAGGCAAAATATTGTAAGCATCAACTAAATTTACAACATTTCTTTTTATTCTTTAAATAACAAATTATTACAATTTCATTAAAAAATAAAAATATCTTATTTAGCAGAAAGCTGTGCGCCTCTAAACTCGAGTGAATTGAGACTCGAGTACCGAACTCGATAGTCGTCTGTCGTAATCGATGACAACGTTGAACCGTGAAATGTGAACGTTCGTCTTCGTACTTCGGTAACTCGGTTCAGTCAGTCCATATGTAGCAATATACTCTATGAGTCAGTCAGAGTTTGTCGATCGGCGGAATAGTGTGTGTCATAATAACATTACAACTAAATTGTGAGTATTTTAATATATTTTTTTAGTTAGCATAATGAATTCTCTACAATAAATGTGCTTAATTTACCAGTTATCCTCAATTATTACCTTTTATAGAAGCTTAAAATAAAGTAATACAATAGTTGAAAATAACCGGCTAAAATATTTCATAACAAGCGGTCAGTGCACTCAAGCGTTACGAATTACGATTCATGGTAACGAAAACCTAATCATAGATAATGAACGGTTTAATCATTTTTATATCGGTTTTTCTCAAAATATGAATAATGAATATAAGTTTTATTAATGTAGTGTACAAACTAATTTAGCATTCGGTCTTAGTTTAAAGAAACAATGTACCTATATGAATAACATTGAGAAAATATTCGAAAGCGCTGGAGGTACTTACATATTTTCAACCTATAGTTTTTATTTGATTTATTATATAACTAGCAGTGCCCGCGGCTCCGCCTGCGTTCAGATGACTAAAAACGAAATTCTTAGTTTTTCCTATTAGTAAACCTTTACATTGCAGTTTTTGTATTTTTTCTCAGAAATGAGACATTTTCCCGCGGTAAAAAGTATCCTATATGTTGACCCGAATAACCAGCTACCACCATACCAAATTTCATCAAAATCCCTCCAGTGGTTTTTCTGTGATGCGGTAACAGACAGACAGACAAAAATTCTAAAAACTATAGATTCGGCCTCTGTATCGATAATAATGTTTATTTCAATAAGATTTTCCAAAAAATATTTAATGTACAGATTCGGCTTGTTACAATTTTATTATATTATGTATAGATTAGCTAACATTCCTACTTTTCGCGGTTATTTTCTTAATTTGATACTTTGAGTTTGACCCTATAAGTTATAGGTTAACTTTTTTAATATCATTTAACACAGATTGTTAAGTCAAAATCATTTTCTTTTTAATCTATTGATTTAGTATAATAGGCGTTGTGATATCATTCAGCCAGGACATATAATTTTATTAACTACAAATAAGGTACAACTTAATATTTTTTTCTATAAATTTCTTTTTTTCAGAAAATGTAATATAACTCTACTGCTCTAATTAGTGTTTTATGTACAAATTATTTCAGTATAGCAATATGCCGAAAGTCGTTTTCTCCTATTTCCCTCTGAAGGCGTTAGGTGAGTCCACTAGGTTGCTCCTAGCTTACGGTGGTCAGGAGTTCGAAGACCGTCGTATATCGTTCCCTGATGAATGGCCTGCTATTAAACCTAGTGAGTATAAACACATGTAACTTGTAATGCATCCTTTTATTTTTAATGTTGAGAAATGCATTTGCAACTGCATACATATCGGTGGTTATGTGGGACCCACCGGCTAGAGAAGTTAGTATTCTACCCACTAAAACCCAACAAAACTTTTCTCGTCTTATGGGGCGTCGCAGGATCGCATACGCACTCAACTACGACACCACGACGGCAGGTCTGCCAAAGCAGACCACAACAACCATGGAGTTGCTCCCACGGTCAACTCTGCTATCAGAGAAGTACCAGGAGCAACCCGAATGGTACACCGCCCACCGAAGTGGGCTTCCTCCCAATGTGCCTCTTGGCTTCGCCCCCGGCTGGATTGCCACATAAGCACATTGTCCACGAAAAGTGAACACACATCGGGGAAGAAATACCTAACTAGTAATCCATTTTTTTTCTTTACTTTAGCTAATCGATAGAGTCCATGTTATTATTGCAAGTTAATTGTTATAGTATCATCGTAGGGCTACTATTATAAAACGAAAGTTTGTATGTATGTTTGAGTCATTTTGTTATTTCTTAACGCTGAAACGACTTGCCGGATTTGTATTAACTTTAGTATATACCTAAAATATGATCTGGAGGTAACACATAGTGCTA
This sequence comes from Brenthis ino, assembly GCA_921882275.1. NCBI lineage: Eukaryota > Metazoa > Arthropoda > Insecta > Lepidoptera > Nymphalidae > Brenthis > Brenthis ino. The sequence goes on from OV170225.1 coordinate 17,079,071, forward strand.
ATTTGTTATAAAATTGCCAAAAGGTGACACTAACTACAAACTATATATATATATATAATATTTTTCGGACAATCTTATTGAAATAGTCATTATTATCGATACAGAGGCCGAATCTATAGTTTTTAGAATTTTTGTCTTTCTGTCTGTCTGTCTGGAAACGCATCACGAGAAAACCACTGGACAGATTTTGTTGAAATTATAGGTATGATGGTAGCTGGTAATTCAGGTCAACATATAAGATACTTTTTACTGCGGGAAAATATCTCACCTCTGAGAAATCTATACTAACCGTTAAAACATAGCGGAGCGGAGCGAGGGTGAATGACTATTTTAAATATAAAAGGGAAAGGAAGGGAGGTTAGATCGCTAGTAATAAGTAAAATGCGTATTTATGCTAAAGTTTTAAGTTCAAGCTATTTTAATATTATTGAATTTGATTATTCACATTTGAAATGCGATTTTTTAGTTATTTTTATCAGTATATTGGTGGTATCAAGAAATTTGAGAAACTTAACGCGTTGATGTACCTACCTAGTGCTGATAACATATTATGGACTAAACTCCATATTCTTATCATGTGCAAACTTGTCTCGATAATTCTGTAAAAAAATATTGTTTGAATTAACTTTTTAAAACAAATAACTAGTGCGATAAAAAATACTATTTTTAATAATAGCTTATGTCTTATTTTATGTCTTGCATGCACCGATCAAAAGAGTACTAGATAGTAGATACACAATCAGCGACAAAAAATGTCCTCACCGAATGAGCGCTCATTTGAACATTTGAGCGCGCTTTTAATTTTTTTTGTTAAAACGACTTTAAGCATTGCATTTAAGGTTCAATTTACATTATTGTATATCTATTTCACACTATCTACTATCTAGTACCTACTTTTTTGGTCGATGCTCGCATGATAACAAAATAATTATTATCGTTTATAAGCTTATCAATTAATTTTCATCGAAATATTATTAATAAATATTTGCCATACACTATACTGTATTTTTCCGAATTGCTAGACAACAGCCGTGATAGCTCGGTCAAAACACATTACAAATATAAGTAATTAATAGCCTAGATAAATGATAATGCTATCTAATAAATGAAAAAATTATTAAAATGGACTCAGTAGTATCAGAGTTTTATCGATTTTTTTATAACTATATCGACATTTTCCTTCTCAGGACATCTATATTTGAAAAATAACGCGAAATAATCAAAACTAAAATGTATAGTACTAGTCATCACACCACTCTCCTCATCAATCTAGGCCCTAGATTCTAGGGCATTACAAAAATACAATACAAAAAGGCGTTTTTTTGTTTTTATTGGTGGGAAATAATTTTTTACCTATACGTTCAGTAGTTTTTACGTGATGGCATTAAAAAGTTTAGTTTTACCCGGAAATACATTTAAATAAGCGTGAATAGCAGCAAAATATATAAATAATAAAAAGTTTTCATTGAAAAGAAAATTATTTATTTAATTAACATACACTTTGAGATATTAATAGGTTCTATTTTTTTTAGCCACACCCTTTGGGCAGTTGCCAGTTTTAGAGATCGATGGTAAAAAATACGCACAAAGCGTAGCCATTGCGCGCTACCTCGGTCGCAAGTACGGGCTCGCCGGGCAGGATATTGAGGAAGACTTCGAGATCGACCAGAATGTCGAGTTTCTTAATGACATCCGTGCTAGTAAGTTACCTTATAAACATATAGCATTTTTATGTTGTGAAGGGGAATAAAAAATGTCATTAAAAACATGATGGATATGTATTTAACGTCCCACTGCTGGGCACGGGCCTTCCTTCAATGCGAGGAGAATCAGGTCATAGTCCACCACGCTGGCCAAGTGCGGGTTAGCTAATTTTACATGTCTTTCGCAAAGTTAAGTTCTCTCAGACATGCAGGTTTCCTCACTGTAATCGTATTGCAAATGATTCGCACATGTAAATATCACATACGAGACCCAGGAATCTAACCCGCTTCACTCGTTTTCCCAAGTGAGCTTGTTACCACTATGCTACCGCTGCTCTTGTGTATGTATATGAAATTTGAATATAATTAGAACTCATAATGAGAAAAATAGATAACAAATTAAAAGGTTTATCAATATCTTTTTTTTAACTCCTTAAAATAACAAACAAAGCTATTATATATATATATATATATATATATATATATATATATATAAATAAATAGCAGACTTATCGATTTTCATATATTATGTTGATATTTTAACCCCATAGAGGCAGCGACAGTTCACTACGAGGCCGATGAGGCGAATAAAGCAAAGAAACATGAAGACTTTAGCAAGAACGTGTACCCGGTAATGCTCAGCAAGTTGGATGAAATTGTAAAGAAAAATAATGGTCATATTGCTGCTGGAAAGGTAAAATATTCTTCTTTAAATATAGACTTAAAAATCTAACTTTAATTTTTTTTCTATCCTTAGAAAGTTTTTTTTAAATTTATATTATCTGTGATTTTTAAGATATAACCTTTTCATTGGAAAATAATGAAATACAACCTCCTTTTCGACATTGATCTAAATCTAAATTTAATTTTATGTAACGGCTTAACCGATTTGTATGCGGTTTTCACTAAAGTATTATGGTAAGGTACACTTAACATTTAATTTGTTTTATTTCAATCGGCTCATAAATAAAAAAATTATGTCAATCTAAAGAATCAAAATAAAAGTAGGCTTTAATTCTGTGACAGACAATGTCTACCTTATAACTAGTTACATATATTTTAGTAGTTATATACCCGATTTCACCAACAACCCATAACCTACGTATGGGATCCCTAGCTTAAAAGTCCCCTAAACTAGCCCCTTAATTAAATTTCGTTTTGCGATCGTCTTTAAGCCCATATTTCGAGCACCTAAATTTAGGGGGCCTTTTAATATTTAGGTGACCCCTAACTGTCGGTGAAACAGAAACTGTCCCCTAACAGGCCCCTAACCATGCTTAGGAGATCCCTTAAACTTAGGTGACGTTGGTGAAATCGGCCAATAGACATTCAAAACACTCAAAATTCATTTAAAATTCCTTATTTGTGCTGTGTATAATGAAAACTTAATAAAACAATTTCCAGCTTACGTGGGGGGATTTTGTTTTCGCCGGTATGTTCTACTATCTCAAAGCAATGATGCAAATACCAGATCTAGAGAAACAGTACCCAAGCTTCCAACGAATCATCGACGCAGTATATGCAGATCCTAAAGTAAAAACTTACAGCGAGAATGTACCTAAATCTGAGTATGATTTCTAAAAATGGTGCGATTTTAAATATCACCTAATTATTATAATTAAAACCGCCATTCAAGTATACAGAAGATGTTATTTTTTAATGTAGATTAAAGGAAATGTGGTCAAATTTCAAACATGTCTGAGATTATAATGTAAATGTTTGAATAAATATTTTTGTTAATATAAGAGTGGAATTTGTATTTTTATTTCTTTTTTTACTTCCAATTTTATTACATACTAGCAAAACCCGCGGCTTCGCTCGAGCGAAAACTACAAAAAACTCGATCAAAGTAGCTTTCATCCCCTATTTTACCCCTTATAGAATGAATTTCTAAAAATGCTAGAACACGTATTTATTTAATTGTATTGAAGAGCATTAATATTAAATTTCAAGTAATTCTGATCATTTTTTTTGTCCCGTTTGAATGAGATAATCTCCCGCGGTAAAAAGTAGTCTTATGTCACTCTCCAGCCCTCCAACTATCTCCATCTGAAAGAAGGACAGACAAACAAACACACTTTCACATAATATTAGTAAATAGTATGGATATCACACTTATGAATGCGGAAGTTACTCATTCACGTTGAAAGTGCTGGACGGATTTGGATGCTTCGTCAGCAGATAGACTATGAACTGGAGTAAGTATGTATGTAATAATGTGTTACTATAATCTTATATAGAGTAAATCTATACATATAATAAAATTGTAACTGATCGCTGTCTGTACATGAAAGATATTTGGGTAAAACTATTATTGAGGGTTTTTATTAACGCATTAAATCGATGATTTTTAGAATTTTTGTCTTTGCGTGCTAATCTCAGAAACGACTTAACCGATTTGGGTGTGGTTTTCACTAATGTATTATAGTAAGCTTCGCTTAAAATTTAGTATTTGTTTTATTTCAATCGGTTCATAAATAAAAAAGTTATGTTAATTTAAAGAATCACCTAGGTGCGAACCCGAGCGAGGCGAGGGTGAGTCGCTGGTATTATTAATATAAAAGGCACAGACACATCCGAGTGAAAGCGGTAACCTAGTAATATTAATAAATAAAGTTTAAAATGCTCTAATAGTAACTTAAAAAAACAACATCACGGTAATCTAAATAAGTGACAACCCTAGTGCATTTTGTTTATATATCATCTGTGTGTATTTAATTTAAAAAAATCTATGAAGGAAAGTCTTCAAGTCGGGATCGTGTACTAAATTATAAGTTTATACTTGCAATTTTTATACCTACTTTCCCCGAATAACGCCGAACGAATCTGTCGCCCAGGTATATGTAAGTAAATTATTGCAGTATTTTAAACATAGCCGTTTTTTAAAGTGTTGCATCTGTCTTGATTTTCATTGCACTAGTGAACAAGGTCACCACGGTACAGTGAACATAGAACAACTAACGCTTTAGCTAAATCATACATATGTATGTATAAATTGCAACTCAGCTAAATCTGTACATTAAATATTTTTCAGTCGGAAACATACGTTTCATCCTTGCCGCTAGATATATGTAGTTAGTTATATTTATTTCATTTTTTATCCTAAACGAATATAACTACGTATGAATCTTCAAAATCGGTTTGGTCTCTTTAGAACGCCATAAAATAACAAACAAACATACATAGACTCATAAACACATTTGACATTACCCTCCTTTTTGTAACCTAAGTAGTATCAAGTCATAAATTCTGGTCATCAGAATTATAAAAAAGACCAAAGTATGTTTTTATGATCAGACAACTTTTTGTATGTCAATGAGAAGTATACAGTTTCGGTTTCACTGTTAAAATAAGGACGTGATCACAAGTTGTGCAAATGTATTATGAACGATTGCATCCCTATTTTATACAAATCTATTCTAATAAAATTGTAACTAAGCCGAATCTGTACATTAAATATTTGGAAAATCTTATTGAAATAAACATTATTATCGATACAGAGACCGAATCTATTGTTTTTAGATTTTTTTGTCTGTCTGTTACCGCATCACAGAAAACCCACTGGAGGTATTTTGATGTAATTTGGTATGGTGATAGCTGGTTATCCGGGTCAACATATATATACTTTTTACCGCGGGAAAATGTCTCATTTCTGAGCAAAAATACAAAAACTACAATGTAAGACACTAATATGTAAAACCTAAGAAATTGGTTTTTGGTCATCTGAGCGCGGGCGGAGCCGCGGGCAATGCTAGTAATTTATATAAAGTAAATAATATTAGTAGTTATAATACGAAAAACTTGATATTTTTTTATTCTTTTTGTTTTGTTTTATTTTAAGGTTTAATAAATTTGGTATCGCTTGAAATGGGAAATAAGCTCTAGTAGGAGTTAAAACTTCATTTATTTATTACAATAAAACCGGTTTGTACCTATATTAAATAATAATAATAATAAATCTTTAATTCAGGCAAAAACCCATAATTACACAAAAAAGAAGATAAAACGAAAACACATACAATTTATCTATTCTAAGAGTTAGTATATTATTATTAGTATATATTAAACACGTTATGGGTATATTATTTTTTGAACATATCTATCTATCTAATAAATAACTTATTATTAATTTGTATATATATGTACATTAATTATTTTTTTGAAAAATCTTATTGAAATAGTCATTATTATCGATACAGTGACCGAACCTATAGTTTTTAGAATTTTTGTCTGTCGTGTCTGTCTATCTGTAACCTCATCAAAAGAAACCCACTGGACAGATTTTGATGAAATTTGGTATGATGATAGCTGGTTATCTGGGTCAACATATAGGATATTTTTTAAAACGGGAAAATATGCCATCTTTAAGAAATCAAACATGCCTATATAAATTATTTTCTGGAACACTAACGGCGCATCATCTACATATATTAATTTGATGATAGGTACCCTATTCGGAAACCTTACCAAACATCTTTCTTGACAATCAGACAAACAAACATAATTTTTTATATATAAACAACAATCTTAGCACTATCTCAATTATTATCAACGACGCTTATCTTTTAATACTATACTATTGTATTACAACAAATACTTGACATGATAAAATACAATTTTCCTTAGAAATAATGAAACTGAAGAATGAAAACACTTAATTGTGTATATTAACTTTTCAGTTTGTTCCAATTATGATTTTTATTCTTTTTTTTACTAATTATTATGATACTAGTATGGAAGATTCAATTTAAGCCAATTCAATTTTCTTGTTAAGAGGATTGTGAACCTGTAAATTTTCATACAAAAAGCGATAACGTTTTTCCCCCCTTAAACATAGTCTAATTTTCATAATTTTTGGAAATGTTGTAGATATAATCAAAATCTAGGTCCGTACGTTTTTATTTTTTTGAAATATTGCGTACGACAGAAGTTATTAGCATCTAAATATCTATATTTTTGACCTAAAAAACTTCCCCAGCGTTTTATTTTTTTAAATTAAACTAAACTGAATTACAAAAAAAGGAAAACGTACAGACCTAGATTAAGGTGTACTGAATCTAATGAGACCAAACTCGTCTCATTTCGTTAATGTTTAGGGGTGTGAAAACGTTATCGCCCGAAACAATATTTCAAAAAGGAAATGTAGGTAATTGAGTCTAAGACTTGCAACTCTCTCTATCGCACCATACGGGTCGGGGGCAGGGGCATATTTTAGACTGTAGTGATGTTGAAGGTGCTATCGATATTATTATCTCCTAGGGAGGAGAAGGTAATATCGATATATCGATCGATACTGAAAGGATTCAATCCAAAGTTTAGAATTTTATTGTACTCGTATGTATAGATTGTAACTAAGCCGTATCTGTACATTAAATATTTTTTGGAAAATATTATTGAAATAAACATTATTATCGATACAGAGGCCGAATCTATAGTTTTTTGAATTTTTGTCTGTCTGTCTGTATGTCTGTCTGTCTGTTACCACGTCACAGAAAAACCACTGGAGGGATTTTGATGAAATTTGGTATGGTGGTAGCTGGTTATCCGGATCAACATATTATAGCATTACCGCGGGAAAATATCTCATTTCTGAGAAAAAATACAAAACTGAATATATATATATATATATATATATATATACAGGATCATTTTTAATTTACTGAAGACCTTTTGGGAATATACTATTTACATCATAACAACAACCTCTGTAACAAGAAAAAAAAATATTTCTTAAATTTTCATTTTCATACAAAAATAAAAATATTTTCTATATCATCATCATCATTATATCTGGCCAAGTTTGAATGAGTAAGGACCACTTCCTACACCCCTCCACCCCTCGCCCTCCACCGGTCACGCGCTTTCTTTTGCTAATTGCTGGACTATTACCGTTTAGAAGGAGCAATAAAAATACTTTTATTTTTGTAAAATTTATATTTTTCATTCTATATTCGTTATAATTTATAATATTCGTTATAATTTTATGAAAATTATTACGAATAGTATTTGTATAATTATATATATATACACATACTATTCGTTATAATTTTTTCGAAATTATCGATATTTTATTAGTTTTTGTAGTTAATTTTATTGATTTTTCTGAAAAAAATGATTTTAGGGCAATTACAGAAAGAAATGAAAATCATTCGTAATCTAATCTTGTTTATTCATTAGTTAAAAATATATTTTAAAAAATTAAGTTGATATATTTTATAAAATTTAGTCATAGATATGTTAAAAAATCGTAAATCATCATCATTCATGATCAGGTAATTTTATGAATTTCTATTCCTTATATACCTGCTAACATTATAAAATCATAAAACTTCAGGTTTTCAATAAAATAATTATTTTAACAATAAAAGGATTCCGATGGGTCTATTAGTACCTACATAAACAACAAAAAATTCTATAACTTTCAACTTTTGGAACGAGATTTTTGTTAATTGATCTAAAACCACCTATTTATTTTTTTATGATTTTTTGAAGTCATCAATCTAAACAAGTCAAATTTTAAATGATATTCGCCACAGAATTGTAATTTAGAGTTATTTCAGTTTATGAATAAAGGTGCGATGTAACTTGTAGGGAATGTATATTGTACGCAAACCGTTAAAATAATAAATATTAGATAAACTTTGAAATTGCTCTTGCGCCGAATCGCGCCGCCCCCGCCCCCGCCCCCCGCAAGCGCCCGCGCGTCACCGGCTGCTGCTATCATAGTGTGTGTGAGAATTTGCGTATGTTGTATTTGTGTTGTTCACTGCCGGGGGGATGCAAAGCGGTATGAAACAGATAGCATTTTTAAAAATACCTACTCTCGCCGCGTATCGGCACTTCACAATCCTCTTAATGACTTCAAAGCGTACCAGTTGAGCATAGATTACTTCGCCAATGTCAGAGAAGACGCCAAGGAGCATGGAAAATTTTAAATGATTCTTTAAGTGATAAGTTCTCTAAGTAATAAGTTTAAAGTTTTTAATACTCTTACAGTAAATATTTGTTTGAAAAGCATTTCTCGAGATACCACATAAAAATCATACAATGAGTACTGTTCTTGATGACTTCTGGATCTGTTTTTGAGCGATTTCTTAATCTTATTTTCATTAATGATTTGTCTTTATAGTTAATATTCGATAAGTACTTCTGAGACAAATAAGCCCGAACTCAAAGGATTTACCAACTAGTTTAAACCAATAAAAAAATCACTATACACCATCAATTAGTGTTGTACTATCGAATACCATATATTATGTTCCAATATGTACTCAATTTTATTAATACACTATTTAATTATAACCCGGATCTTGCATATTTGGAAATTTTAAAACAATTATTAGTAGGTATTTTAAAGTACAGAAACAAAACAGATTTACTAGTAAAAAATCCAATTTTGAATTTAATCTATTCAATCTTATCAAATACGAGCTGTAAATGAATCCGGGCTAAACTCTCTGTATTATGTTCGAGGACATGCGCCCGCGGTTACTAATATATATGTAGTATCATCATTACGTCGCGACAAGTGAGACTTGTAACATATTGTGAGTATTTACTGTCATATTAAGAGGATTGTGAAGCTGTAAATTTTCATACAAAAAGCGATAACGTTTTTCCCCCCTTAAACATTGTCTAATTTTCATAATTTTTGGAAATGTTGTAGATATAATCAAAATCTAGGTCCGTACGTTTTTATTTTTTAGAAATATTGCGTACGATAGAAGTTATTAGCATCTAAATATCTATATTTTTGACCTAAAAACGTCCTCCAGCGTTTTTATTTTTTTAAATTAAACTAAACTGAATTACAAAAAAAGGAAAACGTACAGACCTAGATTAAGGTGTACTGAATCTAATGAGACCAAAATTGTCTCATTTCGTTAATGTTTAGGGGGGTGAAAACGTTATCGCCCGAAACAATATTTCAAAAAGGAAATGTAGGTAATTGAGTCTAAGACTTGCAACTCTCTCTATCGCACCATAAGGGTCGGGGGCAGGGGCATATTGTAGACTGTAGTGATGTTGAAGGTGCTATCGATATTATTATCTCCTAGAGAGGAGAAGGTAATATCGATATATCGATCGATACTGAAAGGATTCAATCCAAAGTTTAGAATTTTATTATACTCGTATGTATAGATTGTAACTAAGCCGTATCTGTACATTAACTAACTGAAGACCTTTTGGGAATATACTATTTACATCATAACAACAACCTCTGTAACAAGAAAAAAAAATATTTCTTAAATTTTCATTTTTATACAAAAATAAAAATATTTTCTATATCATCATCATCATTATATCTGGCTAAGTTTAAATGAGTAAGGGCCACTTCCTACACCCCTCCACCCCTCGCCCTCCACCGGTCACGCGCTTTCTTTTGCTAATTGCTGGACTATTACCGTTTAGAAGGAGCAATAAAAATACTTTTATTTTTGTAAAGTTTATATTTTTAATTCTATATTTGTTATAATTTATAATATTCGTTATAATTTTATGAAAATTATTACGAATAGTATGTGTATAATTATATATATAATATACATACTTTTCGTTGTAATTTTTTCGAATTTATCGATATTTTATTAGTTTTTGGAGTTAATTTTATAGATTTTTCTGAAAAAAATGATTTTAGGGCAATTACAGAAAGAAATGAAATTCATTCGTAATCTAATCTTGTTTATTCATTAGTTAAACATATATTTTAAAAAATTAAGTTAATATATTTTATAAAATTTAGTCATAGATTTGTTAAAAAATCGTAAATCATCATCATTCATGATCAGGTCATTTTATGAATTTCTATTCCTTATATACCTGCTAACATTATAAAATCATAAAACTTCAGGTTTTCAATAAAAAAATTATTTTAAAAATAAAAGGATTCCGATGGGTACATAAACAACAAAAAAATCTAAAACTTTCAACTTTTGGAACGAGATTTTTGTAATTGATCTAAACCACATATTTATTTTTTTATGATTTTTTGAAGTCATCAATCTAAACAAGTCAAATTTTAAATGATATTCGCCACAAAATTGTAATTTAGAGTTATTTCAGTTTATAAATAAAGGTGCGATGTACTTTGTAGGGAATGTATATTGTACGCAAACCGTAGATATTAGATAAACTTTGAAATTGCTCTTGCGCCGAGTCGCGCCGCCCCCCGCGAGCGCCCGCGCGTCACCGGCTGCTGCTATCATAGTGTGCGTGAGAATTTGCGTATGTTGTATTTGTGTTGTTCACTGCCGGGGGGATGCAAAGCGGTATGAAACAGATAGCATTTTTTAAAATACCTACTCTCGCCGCGTATCGGCACTTCACAATCCTCTTAATTCCGTTAAAAAGTTAGCATTTCGCAGTTTTTTCGCATTATCATTATAAATAAAACTGTTTTTCCCTATATTTCTGTCTCTCCCGTGATCACGCTTGCTGTAAAGCACTCGAGAAATCAAGGGAAAAGTAAAATAAAACCGCAAAAACATACTAAAACAGTTTTATTTAAAGCCCGTTTATTACGGAAGGCTATAAGGCTGTATATCATCATGCAACTACCCAAGGTAGCGGAGCAGTGATCATAAATGTCAACAAGTTGGGCAGACTTATATACATTCCTAGCATTGCCCGCGACTCCGCCCGCGTTCAGATGACCAAAAACCAAATTCTTAGATTTTTAGATTTTACATATTAGTATACTCTTACATTGCAGTTTTTACATTTTTTTCTCAGAAATGAGATATTTTCCCGCGTTAAAAATTATCCTATATGTTGACCCGGATAATCAGCTATCATCATACCAAATTTCATCAAAATCCGTCCAGTGGTTTTTCCGTGATGCGGTAACAGACAGACAGACAAAAATTCTAAAAACTATAGATTCGGCCTCTGTATCGATAATAATATCTATTTCATTAAGATTTTCCAAAAAATATCTAATGTACAGATTCGGCTCAGTTACAATTTTATTATATATATAGATTACTAATAGCATAAAGCCAAAGAGTTTTTTTTTTGTAGTTTTAGCGCGAGCGAAGCCGCGGGTTCTGCTAGTACTATGACACGTGACGGACGCTTTTATTAGCTTGACTTGTATAATCCATCAAGTCTTGCAAATAAACATGAAACTATATTTCTAATAATTTATTATCGTAGCGATTTGAAACTTTGTACAATCAGGAAGACAATACAAAACCTTAATACCAGCAAATAACAGTAGGTTGTTTCAATGCCTTAGTAAAACCTTTTTATTAATTTTGATCTATCCAATAATGTATGTTATCGTTTCAACTTTATAAATCTTTAGTTATTATTATAATCTATCGACCGGTTTCCAAGATATATTTCTCTAGTGAATAAATTAGGCCTTTTATAAACTCGTTTCGCTCAGACCCTAATTACAGACCGTGATCTTCATTAGTTTTTCCTATACTTATTTAGATTTATAATAGACGACACGTTTGACTCAGTTTGTAGTGACCCTACTTACTGTGCCAGCGGTCGCGGTCCCGTTGGTATCATTCATTTGTGCTATGAGCACGAATGATTGTACTCCAGTCATGGGTGTTTATATTTAAATATGTTTGTATTTAAAGTTATATATGTGTAGTGTATCAACTATCTGGTATCCATAACACAAGCCTCGTAGCTTACCGTGGAACTAGATGGTGCTGTGTTATGTCCCAACATATTTTAAAGATTCAATGTAAGTCGCTATAATTATTGTACAGTAGTGACATCATTTTTTCACTATGTGTAATAATATTCTTTGCAACATACATACTAATTACCCTATGGTCTATAATAATAATAATAATAATCTTTATTCAAGTGACCAGTGACTCATATGGTTAGTAAACAATAATTCTTAGAGACTAGGTTAGTTATATTATTACATTTTTTTTTTAAGTTAATGTTACATACAGTATACACAAATCACCGCTGCACCATTCCGTTTGCAACGGCACAGCAGCGATTCATGTATATGCAATCCAATCTATTTGCTATCATGCTCAGAATTCTATTGGCACTACCCCGTACCCTACGCACCAGAGACCCACACCTTTTTCTCATGAGGGCTTAAAAACAATCAACACGCGCTTCAGCGAACATCCCTGAGGCGCTGCAGTATCGAGGTAGCCCCAATAGCACCCTGAACGCGTTATTGTATTGAACGCGGAGAGCACTATAAGATTTTTGAGTATATCCTGCCCATAGGCTGCACGTGTAAAAAGATGTACAATATGCTCTGAATAATGTTATTTTAACGTTGGGTGAACTACGTGCAAACCTACGAGCAAGCATATTCGCTCTCACCGACAATGCTCTCCGCTCCCGTTCAATATCAGTGTCATCTTTTAAATCAGAGGTCAGATAGTGTCCGAGATATTAAAACTATCCACCCTATCCAGTATACAATTGTTTAGTAATACCGGTGGTAAATCTTTAGTACACTTGCCTCGGACATTAAACACCATTATTTGGCTCTTTTTTACATTATAAATTAAGCCATGTGACTTAGCATACGACTCACATATAGACAATAATTTTCTTATGCCACAGACGGACGCACTCAGCAGCACCATATCGTCAGCGTAGCTAATGTTATTTACACATACACCATCTATGTAACAGCCAACTCTGGTACTGCTGAGCTCAGCTATTAACTAATTCAGATAAATGTTAAAAAGGGTTGGCGAAGTCAAACCCCCTTGTCTCACGCCACACTCGAGGCCATACGGCCGAGACAACGCTCCCTCCCATCGTACATTGTTGACCTGGTTACCATACCAATATTTAAGAATGTTGATGAGCTCTATAGGTAAACCGCTTTTCTGAAGTTTCTTCCATAAAATATTGTATGAGACCAGGTCGAAAGCCTTAGAGAGATCAAGGAAACAAGCAACGATTGGCGTTTCTCTCTTTACATAGTAGGTGACAGCACTCTTAAGACACAGCACTGCGGTTTCTGTTGATAGACCAGGTTTAAAACCAAACTGATTGTCATGTTGTTGGACGTGCACATTCAGCTGTGTATTAAGAATGCTGTCAAATACTTTCGAAATGACAGTTGCCAACGAAATGGGCCTATAGTTATTCTTATCAGCGTTGTCGCCCGTTTTATTTTTGACTATAGGAACCACCACCGTACGCATCATATCATCCGGCATATAACTATGATTTAGGCACATGTTAAATAACATACACAAAACACGGGGTAAGTGAGGACCAGCCGACTGTAAATGTTCAATGCTAAGACCATCGTGACCAGGTGACTTACCTCTGGTCATTGACATTATAGTTTCAGCAATACTTTTAGTTGTTATTTTTGTCAACCTGTTCACTCCGGTCCCAGCATCCTGCACACAATTCGACCGACCAAGTGGTGACTTTACAGAAAAGTGATCCATGAATAGATTAGCAATCTGCTCAGAATCAGTTAGACCGCTAATGCTCACAGGGATACCCGGCTTCGGTTGCAATCTGTTAGTTTGCTTCCAAAAAGAACGAAAATCTTTTTTTGTATGATGTGATGCTAATATATCCATTTTAATTTGTTCCGCGTGGTCTTGGCACCATTTTAAACGCGATTTAAAACTTGATGATAACCTTTTTTGTAACGTTTATAAATGCATTTACGTTTACAAGGTTATAATCTGGGATTCACCGGCTAGAAAAGCCAGTATTTACTAAAACCTACCTCCGGACTCACTGGAACCGCTCCCGGAACTGGGACGTCGCTGATTCGCTTACGACAAGCCAGCCTAGCTTTTGTCATTTTGTAGCTCTGCAAACAAGCACTCAAAAATTTGTATATATTAATATGCCCCTTTTGCAACACACTAATAATCCTATGGTGCATGGAAACAACTATACACGCGAAAGAGACCCTAGCTTTAGTTACTCTGCAGCTTTTAAAATTCATAAATATTAGCTTATATAAATCTAAGAAAATATTGTAAGGAATTACAAATACTATTTTCTGTTCTTGCTAATTGTCGAAATCTGATCAGTGGTCACACGTCTCGTGGCCATGTTTGCTATAAAGCATTCGAAGCGTCTGGAACAAAACCCCGAATTAAAACCGGGATAAAATTCAAAAAAATATTTTTTTATAACTCTATATTCTCGACTACGTTTTTATTAAATATTTCATGTATAGATTCGCTAAGTTACTATTTTCTTATATGCTTATTACATATTATATTCTTTGATAACAATTGTTGTCAAGCAGGACGAGATGAGATTCGAGAAGCAAAGCGACTTAACTTGACCAAGTTAATGCCCGATTTCACCAACAACCCATAAGCTACCACCTACGTATGGGATCCCTAGCTTAAAAGTCCCCTAAACTAGCCCCTAAATTAAATTTCGTTTTACGATCGTCTTTAAGCCCATATTTCGAGCACCTAAATTTAGGGGACCTTTTAATATTTAGGTGACCCCTAACTTTCGGTGAAACAGAAACTGTCCCCTAACAGCCCCCTAACCATGCTTAGGGGATCCCTTAAACTTAGGTGATGTTGGTGAAATCGGGCATAAGTCCCTTGTAAAAAAAGTTAAACTTTAGATGTATAGTTGATAAAAAAAACTTTACATTTTAGAAATATGCCGAAAGTCAAGATCACTTATTTCAACTTGAAGGGACTAGCTGAAGGGATTCGCCTTCTTTTGACTTACGGCGATCAGGAATTTGAAGACGTCAGAATTGAAAGAAAAGACTGGCCAGCGTTGAAACCAAGTCAGTATACTATAATAAAATATTCTACACTCTACAATTTCTTAACATTTAGGTTGAATTGCATGAAAATTGCTAATATAATTTGAATGTTTTAAATATTTAGCTAACGCGGATTAGTACAGTTTGATGTTAGAAAAAACAGAAATTATATTGTGTTATAGAAAATAACACTAAAATATACTACACTCTTGACTTTTTCCAATATATCAATATCATCTATAAGAAGAAATCTCATTTTTCCATTGCTGTGAATAAAGCTTCGACGACACGTTTAGCTCAGTTGGTAGTGACCCTACTTGCTGTTCCAGCGGTCGCGGGTTCGAGTTCCGCTGGGGGCATTCATTTGTGTGATGAGCACGGATGTTTGTATTCCAGTCATGGGTGTTTATATTTATAATATGTATGTATTTAAAGTTCTATATATGTGTAGTGTATCAACTATCTGGTATCCATAACACAAGCCTCGTAGCTTACCATGGAACTAGGTGGCGCTGTGTGTTAAAAAAGCTTAAAGCAACAAACTTTCTCATTTCTCATTTACATATAATATCAGTATAAATAAATTTATATTAGATAATTTTAAATATACGACTAATAAATCGTTATATTACAGCAACACCATTCGGTGTACTACCTTTTTTGGAAATTGATGGCAAGAAGTATTCACAAAGTTCGGCCATTGGTCGCTATCTCGGAAAAAAATATGGTCTCGCAGGGAAAGATATCGAGGAGGACTTCGAGATCGACCAGATTTTAGATTTCTTCAATGACATTCGCATTAGTAAGTATATGGATCAAACATCCAAACTAAATATTGTGTCTGACCTATCTTTTTGTGTCGGTTTTTCTCCAGAAATACTAAAAAGTTTTTAACGATACTTTTACTAGAATAAAAAATACACACATTTAAAGTTACTACTACTATTTGTGTCCCAAAAACAACTTGTATTCAATCCAAATATTATCGATACAGAGGCCGAATCAATAGTTCTTAGAATTTTTGTCTGTCTGCCTGTCTGTCTGTCTGGGAACGCATCATAAGAAAATAACTGGACAGATTTAGATGAAATTTGGTATGATGATAGCTGGTTATCCGAGTCAACATGCAGAATACTTTTTACTGCGGGAAAATATCTCATCTCTGAGAAATCAGTACTAAACGTTAAAACTTAAAATGTAATTAACGTAATTATCGTATCGCTAGTCTGCAATAAATTACGAAGATTGTAAAAGACAACAATCGAAAAACTCTAAACATAATTTTCCTGACATCAAAACATTTAAGATTTTCTATAGACTGACTATTGAATAAAGTCTTTTTCTTTTAACCAATTTTGGAAGGTAGTACACTCGCTTAAACTGCTAGATTCGGTGTGAAACTCAGAATTTTACTAAGAAAAGAAGTTTGAAGGCTGATTATTATATTACAAATGTATGTTGGTATTATATCTGACTCAAAATACTTTTGACTAAGAAATACTTCAGTCATTGTCATTTTATTAACCCCTGACGCAAAAAGAGGGGTGTTATAAGTTTGACGTCGATGTCTGTCTGTGTGTATGTCTGTCTGTGGCATCGTAGCTCTCAAACGGATGGACCGATTTCGATACGCTTTTTTCATTTGAAAGCCAGTTTCTTTGCGGTAGTTCTTAGCTATGTTTGGTTTATATCGGTCCAGTAGTGTAAGAGTATCAGCTGTTTTCCATAATTATGTAAGGCATTTTGGCGTATGATTACTCGATTAAGTGCTTCACGCGTGCCATTGTAATCGTTAAATGATAATTAATTTGGGTAGGGGTTTTTTTTTTAATTTTAATGTATAATTATAATGCATCAGAATGATTGAAATACCGAAACATGTAAAAAAATTGAGATATATTTTTTTACTAGAGGCTGCAGCAGTATTCTTCGAGACTGATGAAAAGATTCAAGTTAAAAAGCAAGAAGATCTAGAGAAAAACTACTACCCATTTGTTCTCAAAAAGTTAGATGATATTATTGCCAAGAACAACGGACATGTAGCACTTGGAAAGGTTTGATATTTTGACCGAATTACAAAATATTTTCTTTAAATTGCACAATTTATACGTATATATTAGGTTTAAAAGATGTTTTTGAAGTTATACTTGCGACATGATGAAGTTAGCTGATAACTGTTTGTTGCCATAGTAACCATTTTTATTGTCTGACAAATTATATATAATATTATATACATTCCTTAAATGATATAATATGATTGTAATATTCCTAATATGCTTATTTAATTATTTTATCATTCCTTTTACAAACAGAGAGTTGTGACATACGGGATGAAATCTTTAGCAATTTTCGTTCTGTTATGCCAAAGTAGTATAACTTATTACGTGTACACACATACATATTTTTTTTGTTCTTCTTTTGCTTTAACAATCTAGTTACCAAAATCAAACGATCAATCCAACTGCAGCTATTAATAAAAAAAAATATTTTAGGGCAAAAGACCTTTCTTCTTTCTATAATATTTGGCAATTTATGAAAAAAAAAATTTTTTCAGCTAACATGGGCGGACTTTATAATTGGTGGCTGTTACCCAGCTTTCAAAAAACTTATCAAAATTTCCAATTTTGATGAACAATATCCAAACATCAAAAAGCCTCAAGAGAAATTGCTGGCCATTCCAAAACTTAGAGCTTATTGCGAAACTGCGCCAGTCACGGAATGGTAAATGTATAGATACCTATACAGAATATATTATATGATGTATTTTTATATTACATGATTATAATAAATAAATAACGAAAAAATTGATTTTTATTTTTATTTTTTAGTTGTACTTGAATTAAATTAAGGTTAGAAATTATTGCAGCGTATTTAGTATAAATAATTAAATACCTTACAATATACATATATCCCCTAAGGAAAAATGCTTTAAAATTTTTTATGATTTTTTAATGAAAATTTATGTTATAAAAATGACAATTTTACTAATTTCTGGAATTTGTACTTTTAAATTACGTTATCACTCAATGCAATATTCCTATAACATTAAAAATGTGTTTTATTTCCGGTTTTTTCTAAAAAAATGAGTAGCAAGTAGCAAATAAATTATTATTTTTATTTTATAGCAACTAAAGTGGTTTTTTTCTTTAATTCCTTAATTTAATTAAATCATCTTTAAAACTGATTTTTCCAACACAAGTTTATTCATCTATACATTATAATAAAATTCTAACTGAGTCGAATCTGTACATTAAAAATATTTTTTGGAAAATCTCATTGAAATAGTCATTATAATCGATACGGAGGCCGAATCTATAGTTATTAGAATTTTTGTCTGTCTGTTTGTTACCGCATTACGAGAAAACCACTGGACGAATTTTGATAAAATTTGGTATTATGATAGCTGGTTATCCGGGGCAACATATAGGATACTTTTTACTTTGAAATCAAAATATGTCATTTAAGAGAAAAAATACAAAAACTGCAATGTAAGAGTATACTAATATGTAAAACCTAAGAATTTGTTTTTTGGTCATCTGAACGCGGGCTGAGCTGCGGGCAATGCTAGTATAAAATAATTTACAGGTAATTTACTAGTCCGTTTAAATTCGACATTCAGCTCTAGTAGCGGTCACTCAATAAAAAAAAACAGTTCCGACAACATCCTAGAACTTCTGCGAACACATTGTTTATAGCTTAAAAACAATGACTTGCATGATAGATGAGTCATTCTGCTGATTTCATAGTCACGCTTACGGCGGCAAAGGTGTGAAGTGGCACGCGACACGAGATTCCTTGTGTCAAAACTATCGGCTCACCCTCCTCCGTTAGGGTTCGTCTCTAGTTACATTTCAGCGTTTAGTATAGATTTCTCAGAGATGAGATATTTTCCAGCAGTAAAAAGTATCCTACATGTTGACCCGCATAACCAGCTATCATCATACCAAATTTCATCAAAATCTGTCCAGTGGTTTTCTCGTAACGCGTTCCCAGACAGACAGACAAAAATTCTAAAAACTGTACATTCGGCCACTGTATCGATAATAATGTCTATTTCAATAAGATTTTCCAAAAAAGATTTGACTCAGATTTTATTATAGGTATAGATGAAAGATATTTTTAAAAATGTCACATACCTATTATGAAAAAGAGCGGTAGACGCGGACTGGCAGCGTTGGATTAAACCAGCCATACTCAACCTTTTTTTATAGGGGCCACAAACACATTTCAGTCATGGTATCGAGGGCCGCAAGCAAAAATTATTTAGGTCATAATGAAAACGTAATTCCAAGTTAACGATGTAGTTAATTTTTTAACAAAGATATGTTATAATGCGATTTTTGTTACTACAGCATGCGACCCGCGGGCCGCAGGTTGAGTATAGCTGGATTAAACGCTCGTAGACAGCTATTCAGAATGCGTGAGCGCAGACGACCTTGAACACATCACGGTTTATAGATGGTTCGAGTTTTAAATACACACCAGTGTTGAATTCAAGGTTATATTTGTTTTCTCTGACTGCATATTAACACCTTCTAAAAAATCTTGGTATTCAGATTTTTTATAGATAAAATTAATATCGCATATATTTAAAGTTGAGAATTGCTATAATAATCATTCAATCCTTTTAACGTCGTCTGCGCTCGAGTCTCCCTTCAATTTAAGGGGTATCAGGGCATAGTTTACTATGCAAGTGGAAGTTGGCAGACTAAACATGTCTTTGGGAAACTTGTTAGATCTTCTCGAACATGTAGGTTTCTTCACGCTGTTCTCCTTCACGGTTTAAGGGGAAATGATGTTGAAAACGATTCGCACATACATAAAAAGGTGCGAGAAACATATTAGAACCCGCTTCACTTTCAAATATGCGTATTATATATTGGCTACCACTCCTATAATACTGAGTTACATTGTTGTTCCTTGCAGATAGTAAAAAATTGAGAAAATATTGAAAATATTTGAACATATTCTTCTTTGTTTTTAAAAGTGTCATCAGTCATTTATAATGCGTCGTTGTAAGAAAAAATATTCTATCACAAAACAGCACTTTCTAGTGTCACCATATACTTATTGTTTGGTGATTAAAACATTGTGGAAACGTCGGGAACCAAAAATCAAAATAAATTCGCGAAATAATCCGAAAAGATAGTTTTATTTAATAATGTCAAACATTCGCGTAAATCTAAGAAAGTATTAAGAAAGTGTTTTGTGCATTACGGTTCAATATTGTACGATGCAGCGGGTGAATATTGATAATACGTGTTGTCTTGACAATATCTTTAATGAGACTAAACAAATAGCATATACCATATTCATTCATTCACAACCTTTATAAAGTATCGAACATTCCGCCCACCAAAGCGTATACAACGATTTACATTTTCATCAACATTTTATTCAATGAATCAACATTTTAACTAGTGGACTGTATATAGATGTTTCCAATGAATTACAAACAACATTGCATAACTGAATCTCTAAATTTCGAAATCTTATACATGTAAAAAGAACATTACAAACTACATTAGCTAAATAAATTACATTATTGAACTGTAGTAGCGAAAATACATTTTTTTTTTTTTTTAAATAGAACATTAATAAAATATAAATTTATTGTAGTGATTGACATTCGCGTGAACTAAATTCATCATAATAATGCCTTTAGATATTTTAGATTTCAAATTATTAAATTAAGTTAGAATTCATCTTTAGTTAAGTTTGGTCTTTTATTTCTTTAGGAAGAATTATAAGTTTGGATAGAGGTCTCTTCAAAATATTATTGCCTTTACACTGGACGGATACAACGCGAACTAAACTGTCTGATCCTGGGTGCACATCTTTTACACGTCCTAATAACCATTTAGCTGGTGGCAAATCGTCTTCTTTGATAATAACAATGTCTCCGATATTCGGTGACGGTATCTCAGTTTGCCATTTATAGCGTTGCTGCATAGTGTTCAAGTATTCTAACCTCCATCGACGCCAAAAATCTTGTGTCATCCTTTGTATCATCTGCCATCTGCTGAGTAGATTAATGTTCCTCAATTCATAATTTACATCAGGCACAGTGATTAAGGGTTCTCCTATCAGAAAGTGCCCTGGTGTAAGTGGATTTAGCGTTTCGACAGTATCATCAAGTTGACACAATGGACGCGAATTTAAGCATGCTTCTATCTGCGCCAATAGTGTAGCCATCTCTTCATAAGTCAATTTTGTAGATTTGTTCACTCGTACTAAATGTCTCTTAACTGATTGTATGCCTGCCTCCCATAAACCGCCATAATTCGGCATTCTCGGAGGGATAAAGTGCCACGTCGTCCCATCATTGGCCAATAATTCTGCAATTTCCTCTGTGATGTTGGCTTTGCCCTTTTCGAAAAGTATTTTAAGCTCTTTAGCGGCACCGATAAAGTTAGTCCCATTGTCACTCCATAAATGTAGACAAGGTCCTCTCCTAGCAACAAATCTGCGAAATGATGCAATGAAAGCTTGTGCTGTGAGATCCGTTACAGCTTCTAAATGAATAGCGCGAGTCGCCATGCAAACAAACAAACAGATATATGCCTTTGTTGCATGGTGACCACGCCCCTTGGATGTCCTAATGTATATAGGACCAGCATAGTCAACGCCCGTGTTTAAAAAGGCTCGATGCTCATTAACTCTTACGAAAGGAAGTTGTCCCATTTTCTGCGTTGAGATTTTTGCTTTGTCGACTATACAAACCTTACACGTTCTTATACATTTTTTAACTTCATTTTTTAAGTTGATAATCCAGTATTTACTTCGAATATATGCCATCATCAACTGAATACCACCATGGAGAGTCTTAATGTGCGCCTCCTTGACTAATAGTTTGGCAACATGAACCTTTGGCGGTATTATAATTGGATGTCTTGATGACTCAGTAATGTTTGCATTTTGCAATCGTCCCCCAACTCTTATCATCTCGTTCTTATCCAAGAAAGGAGAAAGTGTTACAAGGGAACTTCTTTTCTTTACCTTGCCTTCTTTATTAATGTCCTCTATATCCTTTTCGTATGCTTTCCTTTGATAATATTTTATACAATTCTTTAAAATAATTTCCATTTCATCTATCGTCAACCTTTTCTCAATGTTTCTTTTATCCTTTGCATTTAAAAATCTTCTGCAATATGCCAATACTCTTTTCATTTTAGATAAACTAGAAAATCTTTCCCATATCGGTGTTTCTTCTTCAAGTAAATATATGTTAAAATTTTTCTTTTCTAAATCAGTTCCAGGAATTTCAACCTTTGATCGTTCTATATATCTGTGATTTAACCACTCTGGCCCATTCCACCACAACCTTTTATCCTTTAAATCACTAGCCTTAACACCTCTTGTAGCAATGTCTGCAGGATTTTCCTCTGACTTGATGTGACTCCATCTACTATTATCTAAAACTCTTAATATATCAGCCACTCTATTGCCAACAAATGTACGCCAACGATGTGGTTGCGACTGAAGCCATGACAAAACCACCATCGAATCAGTGTAAGCAAAAATCTGTTCAATGGGAATCTTAAGCAAACCAGATATTTCCTCTATAAGCTCAGAAAGTAATGCCGCTGCACACAGCTCAAGTTTTGGTATAGTGAGTTGTTTTAAAGGAGCTACTCTTGTACGAGATGCAAGCAATGTGATGTGGACATTATCTTCTTCGTCAACAACTCTCAGGTAAGTGACTGCAGCGTAAGATGTCACTGAAGCATCTGCGAAGCCATGGATTTGCATTTCTTTAGTGCCACCGCTTGTGTGGAACCATCGTGGTATTTCTATAGTCTTCAATTCAGGTAAGTCATCTCTATAATTCTTCCATTCTTCCACTAATTCAACAGGTAGCTCGTCATCCCACCCAAGGTTGCTAAGCCAGAGTTTTTGAATTAGAATTTTTGCTACGATTACTAAAGGAGATAGCCAGCCAAAGGGGTCGAAGAGACGAGCAACGTCAGAAAGAATGGACCTTTTTGTTATAGGATATGTTAATTCAGGTAAGTTTACTGATACTTTAAATGTATCATCCTTTCTATCCCATGTAAGACCTAGAATCTTAATAACTTTATCTAGTTTAATTTCAAATGTATCTTTTATATTTTTATCCCCTTGTATAAACTGTAACAACTCTTCAGAATTGCTAGACCATTTTTGCATTTTAAATCCTCCCTGTTTTAGTACAGTTTTAATATCATTACATAGCTTCTTAGTTTTTTCTACATTATCACTTCCTGACATGTAATCATCAACATAAAATGACCCTTTTATTTCAGGTACAATATCAGGATATTCATTTGCTTCGTCATCAGCTACTTGGTTTAAGGTTCTTATCGCGAGGTAAGGAGCTGCTGCCGTGCCAAAGGTAACAGTTGTTAAGTCATAACTTTCCAGCTTTTCATCAGGATTATCCCGCCATAGTATTCGTTGTAATTTAGTGTGTTCATCTGTTAGTTTGATCATTCGATACATTTTCTCGATATCACTTATCACGCAAACTTTGTGTATTCGCCACGTTGTAATTAAACTTCGCAGGTCCGGTTGCAGTACGGGTCCCACCATCATGGTATCATTTAAAGAAAATCCTCCAGACCCTTTTGCCGAAGCATCAAATACCACACGAACCTTTGTTGTGTCTTTTTCTTCCCGTATTACAGCGTGATGAGCGAGATATACGGCGGTCATATCATCTGTTGTTTCTGATTTTTTCATGTGTCCTAATTCCTTGTACTCGTGTATAACTTTCTTATATTCTTCTTTAAACTTAGGGTGTTTCTGAAACTTCTTTTCTAATTGTTTAAATCTATGTACTGCTGGATCCTTTGTGTTTCCACACAGCTTTACCGTGTCTTCGATGCTTTGCTTTAAAGGTAAGTGTACAATGTAGTTTCCAGTTTCGTCTCTCTTCGTTGTATTCTTGTAATTCTCTTCACACCGTTCCTCTTCCTTAGTTAGAATCTTTCTTTTTTTGTATAAATTTGTTTCTACTTCCCAAAATCTCTTTAAAAGATTATTGTCTTCCTCGACTTGTCTTAATACATGCAAACTCTTTACATGTTGTGTATTTGAATCACCTAATCGGCCTGATAAAATCCAACCTAATCGTGTATATTGTGCAACTACTTCACCTGGCCCCTTTATCAACCCTACGTCTATTATTTTACCAAATACGTCAGCACCCAGTAAAATGTCTATCCTACCAGATGAGGCAAAAGTTGGATCAGCTAGCTTAATATTACCAAGTTGAGACCAATTGTGATAATTAAGATTTATATTTTTAGAAGGTAGCATACTAGTTAATGATTTAAGAATAAAAGCATTTACCTTTAATGAAAATTGTTCACATCTAGAAATTATTTGTAACTGTGTTGTATGACTTACATTTATTGAGTTGTCACCTACTCCAGAAACAACGCCGCTGATTCTGAATTTTTTCAAACCCAGTAACTCCACTACTCTCGCAGTGACGAACGATGCCTCTGAGCCCTGATCAATGAGCGCCCGGAAGACGTGTGTTTGTCCTTCACTTGTGCTTACGTCTACCAGTGCTGTTGCCAATAATACCATTTGATCAGGTTGTTTATCTCCTAAAATGTGTGTTACAGTTACCCTCGTATCTATCGGTTGTTTTAATTCATCCTTTTGTTTGGTTCTCTCTGAGTCTCTGTGCAATAAGGAGTGATGCTTTTTGCCACATATCTTGCATGAAGTCTTGCGTCCACACTTGAACACAAGATGGTTTGGGGCCAAGCAATTAAAACATAAGCTTTTATTTTTGATAAAATCATATCTTTCTCCTATTGATTGATTTATAAAATCTTTACAGTTGAATATATAATGTTCTTGTTTGCAATAACTACAGGAAGGCTGTGCATTCACTGCCTTCGAGTTGATGTAAAAAGTTTTGTGCTCTTGAGGCTTTTCTCGGGTATTATAAGTGGTTGTTGGGTTAACTAATTCAAGTGTCCTAAATTTGGATTCAAGAAAGCGCTTTAACTCATTCCAAGTAGGTAGATCCTCCTTATTCTCCTTATAAACACTCTCCTCCCAATCCTTAAGTGACTCGGCGTCTAATCTTTGTCCAACGAGATATATTAGTATGGGATCCCAATAATCAGTGCAAACCTTCATATTATTAAGGCTATTTATACATTCTGTTGTAGTGTCGAGCAATGACTTTATTTGATTAGCTGATTGAGTAGTTAATTTCTTTTGGCTGAATAATCTTTTCATTAATGAATTTACAATAACTCGTGTATTACCAAACCGATTAGATAGTAATTCCCAGGCTGGTGTATAATTGTCATCCGTAATAGGTATATGCCTTAATAATCTCTCTGCTTCTCCCGATACACTCGTTTTTAAATAATGTAGCTTTTGAACATTGCTTATATTAGTATTGTGAACAAGTGCCATGAATAAATCTTTATACGTAGGCCAATCTTCATATCTTCCGGAAAATGTAGGTAATTGTATTCTCGGTAGCTTAGCGAACGACCCTTGCCCGCTTAGTAAGGACGCTGACATATTATTTGCCTCGGTCGTCCTTTTCGATTCTAAACTTAAAAGCTGATCCATCATATCTCCTTGTAAACAGAGAAACATTTCCTCACATGTAAAGTATTGTTCATTAAGAAAATATGGCAAAACTCCGCGATGTTCTTGTGGTGTACACTTCAAAAGTTCATTGTGTGTTTGTTTAAACATAGTCCAATAATCTTCAACTGTTTTCAATCTTCCTTTAATATAACCTTCTGTTAACCGTTGTTTAGGGCATTTCTTCATATTAATTTGCGCCTTTTGTATCATGTTGGCTATGTCTTCTAATGTAGTCAAATATTGAGATTGTTGTGGAGTAGGTGGAGCCATTTTGTAAATTGAATAACTTTTAGTTTATTTAACAAACCGCAAACGTAACAAATGTTCACTATTGATTTACATATAATATAATAAATGTTAATTGTTTACTTTTCTTGCAACAACGTATAAAAAGTATTATTTTTAAACAAAAATATTGTTCAACTGGTCTTTTAAATCACACTTAATAAGTTCTATTTTAACCACTAAACAATAACTGTAGTTCAATTATAATATTTAAATCGTCTATAATCAACTTAAACGGTTATGTTTTAACCGTGAATTGCACTAATAACCTTAATTAATGTCCACCACAATGTTTTTTAGCACTTATTCACCAATAATTATAATGTTTTGAGTTAAACGTATGCAACATAACTTCACTGATTTATCGCAAACAAGTTTTTTATACGTAGTCTATTGTATTCAAACGCTCGAGTCACTTCACCGCTTCACCGATCCATCCGGCTCGAAGGACCATATGTTTTGTGCATTACGGTTCAATATTGTACGATGCAGCGGGTGAATATTGATAATACGTGTTGTCTTGACAATATCTTTAATGAGACTAAACAAATAGCATATACCATATTCATTCATTCACAACCTTTATAAAGTATCGAACAGAAAGTATCATTGTGGTAGGCTTAAATCAACAATAACAATTCAATACGTAGTACGTACGTAGAGCATGATTATGCATATTTAGAAAAATGATTATATAACATGGTATGGTTTTTGTTACATGTCTAGAATATTATATTATTTCTCTCCTACAAGAAAGTAAATGAAACAATATGATTAATCTACTTAGAAGCATTGGTTCGTACATAAGAAAATGTATATTGTATAGTAATTGATTAGGTGGAGTAAATATGCCTCCTTAATCAAAATTATGTCTTAATGCATTTGTGCTTACCACTTGCATACAAACACACACCTTTTGAGGTACGGAACCCTAAAAATAAGGGAAATGTATGAAGGTTCCCAACGTCGCGCATTTTGTTGTCTATTCAGTAATAACTGAATCTTCAATAGAAGATGTTTACTACATCTAGGAATTTTTACAAGCACCTATTTTTTTAAAGTACAATAGTGCTTACTGTATAAGAGCAATTGATAATAATTGAAAGTCAGAAGCAAAAGATATCACTGTAATAATCAAGGTTATTAATCAATTCAATTATATTATGAGCTCTGAAATCGAAAATATTAACGTTTTTTTAGTAATCAGTACCTGGGCGATGAAGCTTCGCTCGGTGTTCTTTTGTTTTTTTTTTTGGAAAATCCTGGTTTTTCGGAAAAGTTACATTTTTTCAGAAAAGATACCTTTATATAGATAAAATTAAGAAGCTAAGATTTTGCTTTATATAAATACAAAATTTAATCAGAATCGTTAGAACCGTTTCCGAGATACACGAAATGAGAAAAATATACATACAAGAATTACCCATTTAATATTATAAGATTTTCTATATTTTGCATTACAATTTTCTATTGATAATTTGATTTATATTCATAGGTAACTTCAGAATATTTTAAACTAGCTAAAGCCAAAAGCAGCCTCTCGATTAAAATTTCAATAATTGATTTTATTTCATTAGTAGCCATTAATTTTGTATTACAATCACGCTATAAAGACAAAGAAATTCTAAAAATCTATACATATAATAAAATTGTAACTAAGCCGAATCTGTACATTAAATATTTTTTGGAAAATCTTATTGAAATAAACATTATTATCGATACAGAGGCCGAATCTATAGTTTTTAGAATTTTTGTCTCTCTGTCTGTTACCGCATCACAGAAAAACCACCATTAGGGATTTTGATGAAATTTGGTATGGTTATAGCTGGTTATCCCGGTCGACATATAGGATACTTTTTACCGCGGGAAAATGTCTCATTTCTGAGAAAAAATACAAAAACTGCAACGTAAGAGTATACTAATATGTAAAACCTAAGAATTTGGTTGTTGGTCATCTGAACGCGGGCGGAATGCTAGTATGGAATAAAAGTAATATAACTACTTTATAGTTACTATAATATATTTAATAATTAAATTCTAACTGTATATTTTTGCTATATTTTTGTACATCAGGAATAGAATATAAGTGATCTATAACTAGTCGATAGCTAGGATATTTCTTCTCTAGATCAGGCATTCGCAGCATCACCTTCAAATAATCAAATATTCCAGCGAAGAAGAAATCAGCCCAAGTTAACTGTAATGAAAATAAATTAGAAGATTTTTCTTAAAAAAGTGGATATTCTATTTTACGATGTTCGCCTATAAACCAATTTTTAATCGACGAAAAAAAAAGGAAAAAGTTCTTAATTCAACACGTACTTATATTTTTTTATGTTTGACCACACTTAACTTTTTACAGTGTAGTCTAATTTTGATTTTTTTTATTGGATCAGGTTTAGCTGAAAGTTGGTCTCATTTAAATTTGAAAAAAAATCCACCCCTAAATGTAGAACATAGGGGATGATTGATTTTTCACCTACTTTTTTGTTTATAAAATACATTCTTCTTACTTTGCTACTACTATGTCTACACTAAAAATAGAAAAACAAAATCTTTTTTTTAAGTTTTTATTCTAATGCTATTCTTAGTAAATAGGTCCCACATAAATTTCAGACCAACTTTTAGCTCTTTAAACATGTATACTTATTTTATGCATAAGGCTGAATAGTTTGTTTGTTAGTTTGTTTCAAAGTGCTAATCTCTGGAACTACCTGTCCGATTTGATTTTTTTTTGCATTTTGCCTATTTATTGAGAGATTACCATCTTTACGAGCGCAGTAATTACTTAGACCTCTAAATAAACTTACGCGGACGAAATCGTGGGCAAATACTACTCTTTATACAAGATGAGAAAACAAACCTTTCCTAAAGCAATATATCCATTATTCGCTTCTATTACTTCATCTAATTTACTAAGTATACCAGGGTATAGATTTTTAACGTTGTCCTCGTGTTTCATTTCCTTAAACACAGCAAGTTTTTCGTAATAAACCTCAAGCATCTGATAAGATGTAATTTATATAATTAAATCACTTTATTCCCATTCTCCATGTAATTCGATAGAGGAATCTGCATTTTCAGAATCAAACCGACTACCTTCTTCTGATACAGAAAAGAGGATGTAAAAGGCTAGGATAAATAAAATGATTTTTTTTTAATTTAAATTATTATCAATTATAGTCCAAAATGAATGATTCACTAGCAAATTGCCTTTGCATTGATCAACATTACATCCTGTATTAAAAAGTTAAATTAATGTCGTTTCCGTGTTACTGTGAAAACCTTTCGCTGTTTTACTTCTTTTTACGTTTTAAAAAGAAGAATGTTCTTTATGCTAGATTAAATTTTTGTTAAAACCCCTTGATAGGTTTCTGGGATAAATACAAGTAGACGGATAGCATTTTTAAAATTTGTATGAGCTTTTGTATATTGCAAATAAACATGAGTCTAATAAAGTTATTTTTAAATAACAAGCATATTATAAAGTTTTTATTTAGATACCCAAACGTTATCGTTACTTAAAATCTTCCAAAACTCACTTCTTCGTGACATAGTGGGCAATTCCCTAATCCTATGGACCTTTCTTTTGACCACACACCCTAGGTGTTGTTCCATGTTCATTCTGCTATCAGATAAGTACCAGGAGCAACCCGCATGGTATACCGTCTATCGAAGTAGACCACCACTCAGTGTGTCTTATGGCTTCACGTCCTGAAATTCCCTATCGATTTACCTCTACGTATATCATTGATAAAATCAACGTTCTGATCGATCTCTAAATCCTCTTCAATAGTTTGTTCTTCCTTCCAAGATACCGGGCAATGGCCAAGCTCTGGGCATACTTCTTTCCATCTAATTCTAGAACTGGTACTTGTCCGAAGGGAGTTGCTGAAAACATAAAAAAACTTCTCATATATACATATAAGTGTCCATGGATATAAAATGGCTGAACTATGACAGTATTTTGTCGAAAAGAACAAAAAAACCGCGACATCATGTGTCTATTTCATAAGGCACACTCACAATAACTATTTTTATCTATTTAAAAGTACCTAAGGGACGCTCTCGAGTGAAGCGAGGATAAATCACTAGTATTATTTTTAAAAGCTATAAAGCTTAATGTTATATTGGTAACTTTTTTTTTAAATTTTTAAAATTATAACACAGTAATCTAAATAAGTGACAACCCTAGTGCATTTTGTTTATACATTATCTGTGTGTATTTAATTTCGTAAAAAGATCGATGAAGGGAATACACTTTAAGTGTGGATCTTGTACCTACTAAATCTATACAGATAAATAAAATTGAAGTGTCTGTCTGTGATTTCAAAATAACTACCTGTGTTTTCTCAAGTAGGTAGGTACATAAAGTTATTTATATAACAGCAGCGTCTAAAACACCCTTTTTTAAAATATCTGTCTGTCTGTCTGTCCTTCTGTTTGTCCGGGGTAATCTTTCACTAAAATATAGAGAGAAATTTGTGGGGCTACGGTAGAAAATGACCTGAAGTAACGCATAGGTTTGTGATAAAATTTGTGAAAAGGTGACCTGTACATAATTTGATTTTTTTTAATTGGAAGTGTGCAAATATACTAGGTATATGAAGATTATACTACCTATATGAAGATTGTAAGTATACTCGAGAACGACTAGGTCTATCCCAATGAAACTTTTTATTAAGTTATTTACACTTACAAGAAAAATAGATAAGGAAAGATTGAATAATTAAAAATGAAGCATACACTTCATTTGTTAAGATTAAACTTGCGATGCAAGCAGAAGTTATTTTAAAATACAGATCAAAACATTTTACATTTATTTAATAATACTAGCGACTCAACCTCGCTTCGCTCGGGTTCGTCCCTAAGTACGTTTTAACGGTTAGCATAAAATACAAATCTTTGAATTTCTCGGCTTTTCTGTACTATAATATACATTTATTATACATATAGACCTTCTTCTTGATTCACTCTATCTATTGCTGAAAACTGCATTAAAATCCGTTTAGTATTTCAAAAGATCTAAGCGAACAGACACCGAAAGCGACTTCATTTTATACTATGTAAAGATATAGCTAGGAACTGGATATTAGTGATTTCAATCTATCTGACCTTGCTACTCGTACACAATGGCTGCTGTGGGAGATATCACCACACGAATTATTCTATTAAAATGTGCATTTTATACAATTGCTTCAGTTACCTACTAGATAACAACGTAGTAACAAATATATATTTAACCGAATACTAGACATATATTTATTTCCTAAAGGTAGGTTTTAAATAGATATGAATAGTTATTGCGAGTGTACCTTAGGACATATGCTAGGCCCTTGGTATTAAAGACTTTTATGCTGGCCTTTTTAAGACCTACATTTTTCTAGTACATTGTTTTGATATATCTCTTAAGGTTTAGCCAGTGTTAGCCTTGTTAACTTTAAGGACGACTCGATAAAATCAGTTCTAGCGTTTTCCGGAGGGAATGAAAGATTTCTCTTTAGTAAAAGGTATTCTATATGTTGTTCCCAGTAATAAGTTATCACAACAAATTTGTGTTAATATCGGTGCAGTACTTTTTGCGTAAAACGCGCACACACAAACAGACATACAAACAAAAATTAAATGTGGCACTCGGAGACTGCCGCGGTAAAGCTATTGCATAGCATTTTTTATCAACTTATGCAAGCTTATTTTAATATCAAAAATTTTGGTTATCTTTATAGCAGTATTATGTATAAATTAACAAAACAAAAAATAATACTGCATTTTTGATAATAATAATAAAATGAATGTATATAGAGTACTAACTCATTTTCTTTCACTATTTTTTCGTGACTTTATTTATATATCATATTTAAAACACTTTGTACACAAATTATACGAGTACAGATATTCACTGTTGTACATAGATGATAAATACCTATACACCTATATACTTTCTCACAAACAGCTGATTACGGTAGTTTTCCAATACAACCAATGCCACCTAAAGGCGGGTTGCTGAACTAAAGAGACAAGCGTGATATTTCAAAAAGTCATTAAAAGTTCTGGTATTTATCGATAGATGGAAAAACTAAAAAGTATCACCGCTGTGCCGGTCGGAGTGGGGGGTGTTAGGTTTTTTCGTTACGGAATTTCTGGATTCGGTCCCCACGCTCAAGGCCCGCGATAGAAGCTATGCAATAGCTTAAAATTTTAATTACTATTGTTTTGGGGTCTATATTCTGTAGAAAATACTTCGTAACTTGGTTCTTAACCAACAACACTTAACCAAACAGACAATTATGCGGCATAATAAAAAGTACTTGCAAGTCGCTATACTTAGTTTTTTTGGTTATCCACATTTTGAATGCTTTACAGCAATCATGGTCACGGGAAAGACCAAGGTTTTACGTCTCAAAGGAATTATATATAGTTTTTAGAGACGGTACCCATCTATCCACAAAAAAATACAAAAATTTGAATTACCAAAAAATGGCACCTTAAAACATTAGTTAATTTCAATTTTAAACATTTTAATAATTTAAATAATTATTTATAACTAGCGACTCACCCTCGCTCCGCTCGGGTTCGTCCATACTTACCTACATTTTAAAGTTTAGTATGTACCTATAGATTTCTCAGAAATGAGATATTTTCTCGCAATAAAAAGTATCCTATATGTTGACCCGGATAACCAGCTATCATCATACCAAATTTCATCAAAATACGTTTTTTTTTTTATGAAATTTGGTATTACTGTACGGCTAGTGGTTTTTCCGTGATACGGTAACAGACATACAAAAATTCTAAAAACTATAGATTCGGCCTCTGTATCGATAATAATGTCTATTTCAATAAGATTTTCCAAAAAATATTTAATGTACCGATTCGGCTCAGTTAGAATTTTATTATACGTCAAATATTAAGCAATTATTTTATATTAATAATATGTATGCATTTAAAGTTATATATGTGTAGTGTATCAACTATCCGATATCCATAACACAAGCCTCGTAGCTTACCATGGAACTAGATGGCGCTGTGTGTTAATGTCCCAACATTTATTTATTATTATTTATTAAGAAAATAGTTCTTACAAGACTTGAATGCGGACCATTCCGTAACTGTAAATCGATTATCGACAAAATCCTCGCCTCCATATGAGAACAGCCGCGCTGGCTCCCCCATCGCCTTAGTATTAAAATAATGGAACACCGGCTTCGACATATTACTGTAATCTATACAAATAAATAAAATTGAAGTGTCTGTTTGTAATATCAAAATAACAGCTTTTTACTAAATGCATATGGAATTAAAATTTTTGTCAGTCTGTCTGTTTGTTCCGACTAATCTCCGAAACGGCTGGGCCGATTTTGGCGAAACTTTCACTGGCAGGTAGTTGATGTTATAAGAAGTAACTTCTTAGGCTACTTTTATTTCAGTAAAAGAATTAGGTTTCCGCTCAAAAAAATTAAAATGTACCGAGGGTGAGTCGCTAGTAAATAATAAACGACTATGAACATCAATTATTATAATCACTTTAAAAATCAAAGTTATCTTATAGTTAGTTCATAATACAAGCAAGCATATTTACTTATATACATATATGTACAATGTACATACTAGCGGACCCGACAGTTGTCCTGCCCGAATATGGTCTTCTCAAAAATTCTAAAGATCGACTGCAGCGCCATCGAGCGACACAGGGTCCAGTTGTGAATCTAAACCCGCTATACTCAACCTGCGACCTGCGGGCCGCATGCGGCAGCATCGAAAATCGCATTATAACATATCTTTGTTAAAAAAGTAACTACATCGTTAACTTGGAATTAAGTTTTCATTAAGACCTAAATAATTTTTGATACCATGACTGAAACGTGTTTGTGGCTCCTATAAAAAAAGGTTGAGTATGGCTGATCTAAACCATCTAGGATCCCGCTCAAACACTAAATATTTCATAAAAATCAGTGCAGCCGTTTAGAAAGAGTTCGTCGAACGTCGCGTCGTTAGATTCGTCTTGATAACGTAAGTGTCATAGGGTAGGTATAGAAATATCAATAAAAATCAAAATAGCGGACCCAAGGCGCCAAATTGTCTCCCGAAAAAATGTTTTTCGTTCGAATCCATCGAGTAGGGTATCGAAATATAAGTTTTTAAGAGGCATTTGCAAAATATCTACAACTTATATGTTAAACCAAAAGCTATAAATATAAATAAAAAGCTGTAAAATAATCGTAGTCTCAAAGATCGCCGTCATTTGATTCGTTGTTACGTGCGCCATACATACAAAAACGTCTATTTTAGGTCTTAAAACTATTATTATTTACTTAAAACTATTATTATTTAATATTTAATTATTCTAGTCGACGGGTTTTTTGTGTCTCTATCCTTGAAATTATGTTATGAATAAAGATGATTTAAAGTAATATAATAATTATTACTTACAATATAATCAACAGTCCCACGTTATAATCTGTTAAATGACGTTAACAACATATTTATTTACCAAAGACCTAATATTTTAACAGATAAAGTAAACTGAAACATAATCCAAATATTTTAAAATGATATGGTAATCTTCAAATATGATTTTGATTTTTTTTAATATCATTTTTTTCAATATCATTCATTTTATTGCAAGTTAAATGTCTTCGTAAAAGTAACTACCTATAGCTTAGTTCTATTGTATATAGGTTTTTAGCTTTCTCTTATCGAACCTAAGTCTTTCAGAAATATTGGCAAAGATACATATATGATATTAATATGATTGAATTTCAAGTTAAATATTTATAAGGAAATCCTGATGAAAAATCATTAGTTTTTGCATTTAACTTATAATAACTATTTTTTGTGGGCATTCAGATAAAAAACAAAACGAAGAACATTAGAAAATAAAAAATAATACTATTAATAAATAAGTAATAGTGAGTTGTTAAAACAACTATACAGCAATTCTTTAAATACTGTATATATATATATATATATGTATATGTCGCAGGTAAGTTGTAAGACCGTTAAATTATAATTTCACTAGTGAGTGGTGCTGTGTGTTAATGTCCCAACATATTTATTTATTTACTATATTGAGAGCGAAATCCGTCGAATCAGCTAATAGGTAGGTACTGAATAAAACAATCCGATTTTCATATTTTTGGTATCAGTTTTAGTAAAAATAACGATTTTATATATATTTTTTTGTTGAATTATTAAAAAATAGCAATGATAATTATTGTAGTTTTTGTTTTTGTTCTTCTTCTTCAGCTATCCTGCACTGATCTGGCCAAAAGGTAATTTCCTTGTCAAACTCCTGAAACAAAAATCACATATAACCTATACATATAATAAAATTCAGAGTGATATCTGTACATTAAATATTTTTTGGAAAATCTTATTGAAATAATCATTATTAGCGATACAGAGGCCGAATCTATAGTTTTTAGGTTTTTTGACCGTTTGTCTGGTTACGTTTCACGAGAAAACCACTGGACAGATTTTTATGAAATTTAGTATTATGATAGCTGGATATCCGAGTTAACATATAGGATACTTTTTACTGAGGGAAAGTATATCACCGAAATCGATACTAAACGTTAAAACGTAACTAGGGATAATAATAATAATAAATACTCTTTATTGTACACCCACTAGAGAAAAAAGAAAAAAAAATACAAGAAATATATAAAAAGAGTTATGTACAAGAGGCGGCCTTATCGCTAAAACAGCGATCTCTTCCAGGCAACCTTAAGGTGTTGGAATTGACAAACTGTAAGAGGGAAGGGGTGTGAACTATATAGTAGTAATAATAATAATAATAAAACCATAATAATAATAATACAATAATAACAATAATTCATTTTTAATACTATGAATAAACTTACATATCAAAGATACATACATATGTACATAATAATAATATTATATTTACATAAATATGATAAGATTAATACAAGACAAAATACTTATAATAGTAATAATATTTAATATATTATGGGTACATAAATATATAAATAATATTATATCATATTAAATAGATAATAATAGAACTTATAAGTAAAATGGCATTAAAAAAAGACAAACAAAGATGGTAAAAAGAATATGGTTTAAAAAGAGTGAAAATGCAGTTTTAAACGGTTTTTAAAAGTATTATACGTTTTGGCGCCTCTTACGCTCAAAGGGAGAGAATTTCAAAGTCGTGAGGCTGTTACACAGAATGATTTATCACTAAATGAAGTGGAATGAGGAGGTATTTTTAAAATTAAATTTTGACAGGAGCGCAAGTTTCTCGAATGAGAAAGACCCAGAAATTTAAATTTATCTTTTAAATAGGGAGGAGAAGATGGATCAAACAGAACACGGTAAAGAAGATGAAGGACATGCGTATTCCTGCGAAGGCGAATAGGGAGCCACTTGAGCTTTCTGCGAAATTCAGAAATGTGGTCATATTTTCGCAACCCAAATATGAACCGTATACATAAATTTTGAAGCCGCTCAAGCTTATTTAATTGCTCCTCTCTTAGATCAAGATAACAAGAGTCAGCATAATCAAGGATAGGTAGTAGGAGAGATTGTGCTAGCGCAATTTTAGTAGGAATGGGGAGAAAGTTGCGTAACCGACGAAGTGATGCTACGGATGCAAACATTTTCCTGCTCGTCTCACCTAACTGCGGAGCCCAGGACATATTCTGGTCCATAATCACGCCTAGGTTCTTGACAGTGTCACTATAAGGTATAATTATGCCATTTAATAGAATAGATGGTAATGATTAACGACGCGACCCTAGCAATGAGTTTCGAGCTACCAATAATTATACTTTGAGTTTTTGCCGGATTAAGATGGAGTCCAAAAGATCTACTCCATGAGGCTATACTCCTTAAATCTTCGTTCATTTTCTCAATAGCTCTCGGTAATTCAGTAATTTTCGCGTGAATATAAATCTGTAGATCATCTGCATACAGGTGGTAGTGAGAAGAAATGTGATGACATAATGTATTAATAAATACTGAAAAAAGAAGAGGAGACAACACGCCACCCTGCGGAACACCTGACTTGACTGTTGACCAGTCGGAATACGAATCATGAATCCGTATACGCTGTCGGCGTCCACGCAGGTAAGAAAGAAACCAGTCGACTACTTTAGGAGATATGTTAAGAGAACGTAACGTAGCAAGTAAGATGTCAAAATCAACAGTATTAAAGGCATTGCTAAAATCCAGTAAGGTAAGTACTGTGACTTCCTGTTTATCCATGCCTTTGCGAATATCATCAGAGATCTTGACTAAAGCAGTAGTCCTACTATGCCCAGGACGGAAAGCGGATTGTAGAGGATTGAGGAGATTATGAGTAGAAAGAAATTGATTGAGTTGATGGAGTACAAGACGCTCAAGTACTTTGGATAAAAAAGGAAGGATTGAGATAGGACGATAGTCATTATAAAGAACAGGATTTGATTTTTTAGGTAATGGTACAATTTGAGCATCTCTTCAGGAGGAAGGAAATTCACAGGAGATAATAGAGTGATTAAATATAAACGTTATAACAGGACATAAAACATCGAGGATAGGTAAGATCATTTTCCGACTAATACTATCAGCACCAACTGCATCTGATTTTATAGTAAGAATGTTTCTCTTAACATCACTTTCAGTAAAATGACTAAAGAACAATTGTGGAATATTAGGAGGGGATAAAGCTGAAAGTTGATTAAGAGTCTGTTGCTTAATAGTACTTCATGCTTATTAGTACTAGGGATCAACCTGAGCGGAGTGAGAGTGTGTCGCTAGTTGTTAAGATTTTTTTTAATTAGATTAGAAAAAGATGTCATTGCAATCAATTTTCAATTAAACAGTTTTAAATTATTAAATCATACATAAAAATCTTAAAATATCAAATTAATCAGCTAAACTAAAATACCTGCTTTCTACTAAAATACCCGTCAAAATTACCGCCATTAAAAATCACCTAAAATTGCCCGATTTTCGGGGGATTTACCCGCCAATTGGCAGCGCTGCACTATAATATCTCCTGCGCAGTTGGCTAGTCTCAATGAGATTGGCCGCCGTGGCCGGAATCGGTCGGGAGGACATTATTATTAATGTCATTATGATTTTATACTCACCTTAGACATCAATTTAAGTAGTGTCATTTTTGGTACTTCATTTTCAGCTCGTAAGCCCCATTTAAAAATACATTCAGCGTCTTCTCCTTCAAGTCTCTGTAGATGTACAAAATAAGCAATTAATATGTTTATGACCAGGTTTCTTATGTTATATACTAAATATGAGTATACATAAAGAAATCGATTTCACTCATATATTTTTTTTAATTTAACGTTTTCAGGCAGCGCCATCTATTGACAAGTTTAGAATTAAAGAACGCATCACTGGGATAAAAATACTTACTGTAGGTATATTATACTGCAGAAATTTTTGTTCAATTTGAGTATCCAATTAATACAATTTGGCATAAGGCATTGTAATATATGGTGTGGGGTCATTTTAATAGATAAAGAGTGAGAAGTGGTTCATAAAATATGAATATCTTGTTCCAAACAAATTATTTACCACCTACAGGGTTTAAGGAAATAAAGAATATGTACTATGTGTATTATTATAGCATTGTGTATTATATTATAGACAGCTAACAAACAAATCTACATATATCTCTAAATTCTAACGCTCTAGTTACATACACAAACGTATTAATATAATTAATGTCATATGTATAGTAAATACCTTATATTCCAAATATAATTGCTCTGTAAAAGTCTTCCTTAAAATATTTTTCTTATCTACTTCTAGTTCGCCTACTAAATCAGCTTCTTTTAAAAACCTCCACATGTTCTCTATATAAAAAATATACAAAATAATATTAAAAATATGATTCCGTGTGACCTATACGCGCGGTTGATGTGAAACTTCTTTGGCGCAGTGGATACCGCAATTAAATTAAAACAAATTGAAATATAAATATAATAATTTTCATAAAATTATTAATAATAAGTATACATTATTATAATAATTATTATAAAAAATTTAGGCCTGAGGGGTCTATGGAGCCCTGGCCGAAACGAAGTTCCTTTCGCTTTTTGGTAGACGTTTGCTATATAGTAATTACTAGCATTCAGATGACCAAAAACTAAATTCTTAGGTGTTACATATTAGTATACTCTTACATTGCAGTTTTTGTATTTTTCCTCAGAAATAAGATATTTTCCCGCGGTAAAAAGTATCCTAGGATCGCGCGCTACATCGCCCGGTTTATATAGCTTGAGCAGGCGGTCGAGCGATGCGGGGCAGAGGGGATGGACTCGCCGTAGGCATCTCAATGCTCGCCAAGCATTAAAAATGTTTCGCTACTAATTACTTCTAACAACGATATCTCAAAAACTATTCATCTGATTGATTTAGTGTAAAGAGCAATTTTAATCTGCATTAAATGACTAAGCTAACTAAAATATTCATTTGGATAAGGATTAATACCGAACTAAAGAAAATAACTTTGAAAATAACGTAATGTTTTTAATTAAAAATGTTAACATAAAAGTGGTTATTGTAAGTCAACCGTAAGAGATAGAGATATGCTATCGCGGACTTTTTTGTAGCATTTTTATAGATTTTGAATTCTCTAGTACATTACTTAACTGTATCTTTGCTAGTTTACGCGGCGTTCGCGTGGAAAGTTCCCATTTGGCGAGATTTTTTGCGACCTCTTCAACATTTGTCGCCGTATTTCAGCTAATTTACATAAAAGCATAATAAATTATATACCTAAACCTTCCTCAAGAATTACTCTTTCTATTGTTGAAAACCGTATAAAAATCCGTTCAGTAGTTTTCGAGTTTATCGCGTACAGACAGACAGGAGGACAGAAAGACGCGGCCGGGGGACTTATTTTTATAATAAGTATAGATAATCTATACTTATTATAAAAATAAGTCCCCCGGCCGCGTCTTTCTGTCCTCCTGTCTGTCCTCCTGTCTGTCTGTACGCGATAAACTCGAAAACTACTGAACGGATTTTTATACGGTTTTCAACAATAGAAAGAGTAATTCTTGAGGAAGGTTTAGGTATATAATTTATTATGCTTTTATGTAAATTAGCTGAAATACGGCGACAAATGTTGAAGAGGTCGCAAAAAATCTCGCCAAATGGGAACTTTCCACGCGAACGCCGCGTAAACTAGCAAAGATACAGTTAAGTAATGTACTAGAGAATTCAAAATCCATAAAAATGCTACAAAAAAGTCCGCGATAGCATATCTCTATCTCTTACGGTTGACTTACAATAACCACTTTTATGTTAACATTTTTAATTAAAAACATTACGTTATTTTCAAAGTTATTTTCTTTAGTTCGGTATTAATCCTTATCCAAATGAATATTTTAGTTAGCTTAGTCATTTAATGCAGATTAAAATTGCTCTTTACACTAAATCAATCAGATGAATAGTTTTTGAGATATCGTTGTTAGAAGTAATTAGTAGCGAAACATTTTTAATGCTTGGCGAGCATTGAGATGCCTACGGCGAGTCCATCCCCTCTGCCCCGCATCGCTCGACCGCCTGCTCAAGCTATATAAACCGGGCGATGTAGCGCGCGATCCTAGGATACTTTTTACCGCGGGAAAATATCTTATTTCTGAGGAAAAATACAAAAACTGCAATGTAAGAGTATACTAATATGTAACACCTAAGAATTTAGTTTTTGGTCATCTGAACGCGGGCGGAGCCGCGGGCAATGCTAGTTTATATTATAAAATATCAAGTTGATAGAGTTCAATTGAAAAATTTCCGATAAAATATATTTATTTTATTTAATAATAAATTTCATAGATAACTCAGAAAATAATAAAAAAAGGATAAATGATGCAAATGATATTTAAAGATATATGATTTTTTCAAGTCTTTAAACGAAACGTTATAAAACGTTATTTATATTTAATTCATGCTATTAAAGAAAGAAATCCCTAAACGAAGAAGCTCCTAAACATTTTTCCCCCTAAGAAAAACCTGGTACATTTTTTTACCCTTAAATTTGCTACTCAGTGTAACCAATTTAAGGGTAAAAAATGCATCGAGTCAAACCATATAATACTTACAGCCGCCGCTCTTAAGAGGGCGCCGAGCTTTTTATTTTAGTACCCACTTGAGTAGGCCCACTGATTTTTACATCATTTAATTTAAATTTTTGGCTTTTTAAAGCTTTTCTACCCCCAAGCCAAGAAAAAAAAACAAAAACATTTTTTTGCTCAACCTTAATATTATGTAATTGAATGCAATTCAACAAAAAGTTATAAATTAAATGAATTATTTATTTGCCTCATATTTTTTTATTTTAATTAATGTAATAATATTAAAAAATGGGATATTTTCATAGATTTTCCCTTGTAAGTTTTTAAATTCTTACATTTCATAATTAGCTAATAGCTATATAATATATATAATAAGACTATGACTGAACAAATATGTACTTGTGTCAAAATTTTGTTTTGTCTTGTATTTTAACCGTTTCCCTGTCCCATGACTCATATATGAACATTTCGATTGTTTAACTATTATGTCTATTTTGCGGACAGTTAATCTGTTAAAAGATATTTTGATGAAATAAAAAATTCATTTCTCAAAATTTCATATTATTTTTTTCAATCTTTTCATTAATTTTCATTGCAATTTAATTTCATTTCTCAGGGTCGGCACAGTACATCTTCCATACTGCTAATCGGTTTTGGCAAAAGATTTACGACTAGCCGCCTGCCTGATCAACCCTTTTTGGGAATTGAGTACTTATCCATTATAAAATCATATATAGAATCTACATGATATTTACAACACATATTATACATATGTACATAAGTACATATTTTGTGTGATCATAAAAAAATATATGGTCTTTTTTATGAGGTAATAAATTATTGTATTGCCATTGGTCTTTGTTAAATGTACAAAGTTTCAGTTCAATCTGAAGTTTTTAAGTAGGTGATAATCACATTCAAAGATTCCGTTACATACACAAGTATAAAGATACAGGTGAAGCTAAAAAAAAACGTTTTAGAAAATCATAATTAAAATATATATATATATATATATAATACTTTACCTTCTGTCACAGTTCCGCCAGACATATATATGTGAGTTAATGCTGCGATCAAAATAATTCTCAATTCTGGATCATATATACCTTCGTGATGTTCGCAGGGAGTATTCAGCACTACTATGTATGAATTTTTGCCTGTATCAACTAGTTTGTAGCCATACACCTGCAATTAAAATTGTATACAATTTGTGACAACAATTATACAAATTGTTTGTTACTAACAATTTACAATTGTAATTGTTTAATTTTGTTTTGTTTTTGTTGTTCATTGTCTTTCTGTTTTTGTCTTCTGCTTTTTATGTGTGAGTTATAAGTGGAAACTTGATTAGTTTATGCATTTTTTTTTTCATTATGTTATTATTACTTATTTTATTTATGTAATATTGTACTGTTTGTTTCATTTATAATATCCCATTATTAATATTATAAATGTGAAAGTTTGGATGGATGTTTGTTTGTTACTCAATCACACCAGAACGGCTAAATGGATCTGGATGAAATTTGGCATAGAGATAGATTATATTATTTTGTCTGGAATAGCACATAGGTTACTTTTTATCTTGGAAACATGTACCATTACCATGGGATAGATTTGTTTCTGTTTTTCACAGAGGGTAAAGGGCAAGGGTTCAACTATCTATTCCATACTAACTGTTATAACATACATAGCACTTTATACTGAGTTGCTAGTAAAAAATAAATAATAAATACATATTATATGAAATTACCTATCCCGACTGAGTGATTTGTCAACACCAAGGCCAATCTAATGTACTTAAAAAGCTAAATTTGTGGCAGTGTATTGTTAATTAATGAAATTTGTATATGTAAAAAAAATCTTCCCTTCTCAAATTTCATACTACTAGCACATTTACTTATAATGACTTTTTCAACTCTTTGACACAATATTTACAGGATTATTAATTAAGAAAAAATACATAGGCAGATAGGTGGTAATTAATAAAAACTTAAGTATTAATTGTTTACAACATTTATACTACACCTGTTTTAAAATTTCTTCTGCTGGTCCTAAAACCTCCTTAAAGTGACTTCGAACCATATGACAAGTTGTTTCAAGGTGTTTAATAATATCGTCTCTTCTTATACATGTTTTGCTGCCTTCTCGAAAGACAATGAATCTCGCACATTCATAAGCGATATCCATGATATTCTTTTCATTAATATTTTGCTTCTTTAACGGAGTTCTACTCATGATTATTAAAGTAGCTGTTATTATTTGTTTATATTACGTAGGAAAACTGTAACAGAACGTTTTTTTTAAACCTTTAGTTTAAATTATGGCTAGTGAATAAAGAAAAACCATACTAATGACGACTTTTATTACATTTCAGTGTAGTTTGGATCTATTTAATTATAAGTTGTTTCTAATTACCTATTATTATAATGAACCTAATATTTTGATTTCATGAACTGGGGAGTATACTTTAGTATAATTATTGGACATCTATACGAAAACTATAAACTGATATCTAAACTTATTTACCTATGATTTAAAGTTTAAACTACACTCCACAATAATATTTATAATTGAAACAAAACCTTTTAATTTAACACAATTTGCGGTCGTCTTTTATAAACGGATTCTCCTGTAGACTCTTGATTTTATTTTGTGCAATGTACTTTTTAACTTGAGTAATCCCAGAAAGTTTCAAGTGGAGGAAATAAATACTTTCGGAAATAAAAAATATCAAAGTTTTATAATTTTATCCTCGCAGTTAGTATTGTTCTTTGCTTTAATGGCTTTAATGCGTGCCTAAATTTATCCTCAATTGTGCACAAATTTAATGGTTTTGTTTTGACTTTTGATGTAATTTTGACAGAGGTGTTGCTATTTTACTCATGGATGACAAATAAAATTTTACTTTTTAGGGAGTTTTAATTATGCGTTTTGATTTGGCACTTCGAGCAATAATAACAAGCATGGAGGACTTGTATTTTATATATGTAGCAATATACTCTATGATTCGTATTAAGCTGAACCAATAAGCTTATAATGTTCACTGCTTTAATAGGTACTCAACACAAGTCTATTAAAATATATTTATTTCACTTGAGGTTTGACAAGAAAAACTTATGGTTATGGAAGTTACACAAAAAATTACATAAAATCTTACAACTGCGCGAAATGTAGAAAAACATCATTTTAGATTACTAAAATGTCTCAGTAGATATAGTAAATTTATCATTTTAGACGTTTGTCTCAGTCGGGAACTGCATCAAACTGACAAAAATCGTACGAAATTTTATTCGCAGTGCGTAATAAGTACAATTTCGATCACGGAATATAATACGCGAGAATAAAAATCGCGCGGTGATATATCGCAGTGCGGACAGGGCCTTAGAGAGAGACGTAATAATAAACTATCGTCTTTTACTGGATAGTGGATACACACCGACCCAACAAACGCCAACTAATAAAATATCGATAAATTCGAAAAAATTATAACATAAAAAGAGTCTATGC
This sequence comes from Brenthis ino, assembly GCA_921882275.1. Classification (NCBI taxonomy): domain Eukaryota; kingdom Metazoa; phylum Arthropoda; class Insecta; order Lepidoptera; family Nymphalidae; genus Brenthis; species Brenthis ino. Next base: position 17,123,947 of record OV170225.1, read on the forward strand.
CACAGAAACCACCAGTTTTGTACGTTACGTGAATTCCAACTTTTATTATTTTTTCAGTTTTTAAGTTGGAATGTTTACGGCGACATGTTATCTTATATCTTATATATAAATTAAAATGAATGTTGGTAGGCGCATAACTCAAAAATGGCTGGACCAATTCGGCTCAAATTTTTTTTCGTATGTTCCTTAAGGTCCACGGAAGGTAAAGAGCAAAAATGAAAAATTAACAAAAAATTGTATGTGGCTAACAACTATTTATATCTATTTAAAACGTACCTAACGACGAACCTGAGCGAAGCGACGGTGAGCTGCTAGTTGTATAAAATAATAAGCGTCAAATTAAAAACTTAAGTATACCATCTTTTTCGTTTTTCCCAAAAAAAATACATTGGTGTAATGGGTTTATAAAAATTTGGCCAATAAAGTGCACTTCTTCAATAATAATTGAAAAAAAGGTACTTTACAAAGTAAAAATAATCGATTTCTCCAAATTTTAAAATTTTTAAGGGTTTCTTACAAGATGAACATACAATGTTTTTATATTTTCAAATAGAGTTCATGACGAAAAGAATGAACCATATCTAATTCAATTCAATTCTTTAGGTTTGTGGCTTCTAAGAGTGCCTTCGGGCACAATTTACTTCGCCAATGTCGCGTAGAATGGAGAATGCACGTTTTATATAAAATGACCGGTAAAAAAGGAGAAAAAAAAACACTAATCTGATTACGTGTAGAAACAGAGTGATTCGTTGTAAAATCAGGACCTACAATAGACAACACAATATATACAAAAATAATGAGATAAACTTGTTAGTATACACACATATTTATACATATAATTACAATTTCATTTTATTACTTTAATATATTTACACAAAAATCTACATAATAGACTATGAACCATATCTAAAAATTGAACGAATCTCTCTATCTTACCCACTTACGGGACGATTTTCAAAAAAAATCCTTTCTTATTGAGTGCCTACATCATATAAGGAATTAGTCCTCCATATTTCACGTTTCTACGACCAGCTGTTTAGGCTATGTGTTGATACATCAGTCAGTCAGGAGCACCACAGGATGAACCTCTCCTACTCTATTCTTCCTTCAGCTGGGCAAGGCTGGCGGCAGTACTGGCGGCACTGTGTGTAGGAGCCTTAATAAAATTTTAAATAAAATGAAAAAAAAAACCATCCACGTTATAAAGCTTTACAATATACTAAGGGCCATAACACAAATCATTTAAACTATATTAGGTCATAGTGATCGCGATATCTGGCGGGAGAAAAAGGCAAAATTCTTCCCCATTCTTAGGGTTTTATCATAATAGTATATTACATATAAAAAGGTTTTATTGCATATTATGGTACAATAGAATAATATGTACTGATACTCATGTGATATATTATCTTATATTATTAAATATTTATTTTCCAGCTAACTTTATCCAACAAACGATGATTGGCCAAAATAGAGTAATTATTTTTTAAGGATTATTTATAAAGCTTTTAATGAAAAAAAATACTATAGTCGAGAATGAAACAGTGTATGTAACAATATTTAAAAAAAACTATAATTAAATATAAGTTAAATCAAATAAATCTAAACATAAATTTATATATTTAACAAATTAAAAATTGATATTTGGTTAATATAATTTCTTATTTATCATAAACTATATGGAGATGTTACTGTAATATTTCTTTATGGCTGAATTTAATATTGAAGTATGATTTGTCTATGGTAGGGAGTTAACCGAAGCATTTACATTTTACTGATTAAGTTTGTTGTAACCGGTTGTGATTTGTGACTACCGTTTTGGTTTAATAGGTAAAGGTATTTACTATTAATTAATAATTAAACAGATTGTTCTTTTATCGATATTGTGCACTGTCTAATTTTGCATTTAAAAAATCACGAAAAGAATTGTACTTTGTAGCATTTGAATGATTAAGGTATATTCGGAAATCTATTAAGTGCACACATCAAATTGACGAAAATACTAAAAATTGTTGGTAAATTGGTAGATATTATTAAAAAACTAAATGTTTTAAAAAAGTTAATAATATTTTCTGGTAGTCAAATTACTCTTGTACCTAGTGAAGGGTATTATCCTAATTCATATTAATTGTGCTTTAGACCGATCGCTTTTAAATTAAGTATATCAGAATCATGAGAAAAAATTGAGACTATATCTTTCTCGCAATCTTTGCGGAGTTTAACTATTTAAAATTTGACTTGAATCTATTTAGGTATATACAAAAATATAAAACAAAAAAACGTAAGCTTTTATCTTTCTAAACTTTATTTTTACTGAAATAAACAGTTAATTATTATTATATGTACTATAATAAATAATAAGTAAATAATGGATCACTTTTTTCTAGAATAATGTTTTCGAGACCGGCGAGTTTTCATGATTTTTTATCTCGTAGTAATCACACTGACAAGATCTATGAAGCTCTTGGTAATGAAGACTTATCAGAGATTGTCATAGCCGCTTTAGATGTGCTCAGAAAAACTCATCAGCTACCAACCAGACTCCCAGATATTAAAAATGAGTTGATCTCAACTGAACACCGCAAAAAAGGAAATATTGCTTTGGAAAGAGGCAAATATCAAATAGCTTTGATATGCTACAATCAAGCTCTTCTGCTTGCTCCTAAAAATTCAAGAGAAATGATATTGGCTATTAGCAATAGATCTGCTTTATTTCTAAAATTAAAAGCATATAAAGCATGTCTTAAAGATATTGACACATGTTTCTCAATGGGCTGCCCTTCTGAAATAATTGGTAAACTAACCAAAAGAAAAAGAGATGCTAGTGTTTTGGCTAAAGAAAATACGCTTGATGTTATATTTACAGCATTTGCTAGAAAACATTCTGAATGCACACCTAGTAACTCTGAAATACCATGTGCTACCTCTGATATAAAGGCAGTGGGTTCTGTTATACCTAAAATAGTGGCCTCAAATGACATAAAAATTGGTACTGTAATATGTTGTGAACGAGCATATGTAAGTTACACTGATCCTTATAATACTTTATACTCATGTCACTTTTGTCAAAAAATGACATTAAATTTAATCCCATGTGAAGGGTGCAGCTTTGCTCTGTTTTGTGATGAGGAATGTAAAAGTAAATGTTTTGACGAGTACCATAAATATGAATGTGCTATAATGAACTTGATAAGAGATATCTCCTTCGGCCCTATGCCAAATTTAATGATAAAAGCAACACTTAAAATGAGAGCAAAATGTAAATCTTGGAGAGAGCTGATTGATGCATCTTATAATATGGGGATTGAGAGAATAAAATCAAGTTCTATAAAGGAAGTATTTGATGTTGATAGTATATTTTCAGTTTTGAATCAGGTGGATGACAAACCATTCATTTATGGGGTTAAATATGATGCTTGTTTTGTATGTGCCTCCTTCATTCATTATTTAGATGAGATTCCATTATTTTTCCCAAAAGACATTGATGCGAAAAAGCAAGCAATGTGTGCCCTTGGAAGAATTATGATGTTTCTCTCATTATATATTGTACCATGGCAGGTTGTCCAAGCTGCCATGATTTTAAACACTGAACGATCTCATTACCATGGAAAACCAAATGTTGCATTATTTTCATTTATTGGAAAACTAAAGAATTCATGTACTCCAAATGTTGCCGCTGTGTATAGGAATAATAAAATGTCATTGATCACTTTGCAATCAATCAAAACTGGAGAAGAATTGACGATTTCCTATCAGTAAGTTATTATTAAATATAATTGTGTCTGTACTACTACTACGGTTAAAATTATTAAATATATTATGTAAACCTTGAAAATGTATGTAAAAATATTCAAAATAAGTTTCTATCATATACTTAGTTATCCACACATATTTTTGTTAGGCTTAGTCTTTGATAACCCTGAACTGATTTTCAAATGACACAAGGGGATAGACAATTTGAAAGGATGACAATTTAAATGGTTTTTTGTCCCAAAAAAGATGCATTTAGTGATCATTTTTAAAAATTTAAGTTTTTTTTGTGGTCGTCCCCTGCAATCAGTTGCCAAACTATAAGCAGGTAGGTTGAGCAGTAAATAATGACTGATAGAGCAGCAAGGCCAGTGCCTCGCTGTCTACTCAAAGTATGTGATTTCTTTTCAGCCTCTTAACCACGTTGGTGTTGTCGAGCAATCCAGAACCAAGTGTATTGAGGTGATGGGCAAGACGTTCGCTGTACAGTTTTTTATAGCGTTCTATTTCTGAGGCTACTGTTGCAATATTCAGATACTCATGTATCTCATCGTTCCTTGTGAACCAGGGAGCATTTGCGATACTCCTCAGTATGTTGTTTGGTGCTCTCTGCAAGCACGTAACATTACTCTTGCTGGCTTTTCCCCACAGCTGAATATCATAGGTCCAAATGGGTTTCAGAATGGAGTTGTAAATTAGTACTTTGTTGTCCAAGGAGAGCTCTGAGTTTCTGCCTATCATCCAGTATAGACTTCTGAATTTATGGTTGATTTGATCTCTTTTTGCTTTTATGTGAATTTTCCATATTAAGCGTCTATCTAAGTGAAAGCCAAGATATTTTATGCACTTTGAGGCAAGATGTTATTCATTAAGTATACCCGGTGACAGTTTTCTTTTCTCAGTGTAAATGTAATATGACTGGATTTCTGAGAACTGGCTCTAATTCGCCATTTTTTGAGCCAGTCTGATGTATCGTCAAAATTTGTGATTAAAAAATATTTAATGTACAGATTCTACTCAGTTATAGTTTTATTATATATATAGATATGTTTTGTGGTAGGAACTGGACATAAGTGGACTGAGTGTAACAAACACTGCTAGCCTTCAGCTAAAAATTGCAGCAACACGACAGACAAATGAATATACGGCCAGAAGTCTTCTGTATTAATTTAAATACAATTAATGAAGATAGATATTTATAACCATGTGACATTCCATTATAATATAATAATTTTTAATAATATATATTTTTTTACATTCCATTTATAAATTCAAATATAAATGAGGGGTATTGGCCGCACATTCGCTTTCCCTCTTTGTCAATTTCTTAACAGTATTGGTCAGTCCATGATCTATGTAGTTGCTACAAAATTAAATTAGTTAACTTTTTAGAATAATTATATGTTTTGAAAGTAATATTAAAAAATGAGAATATAAAATTAATGCAGTTATCTTTTATACATTTTTTTTTAATTTATAACAATTATTTAAATTTTTCAGGCACCATTGGCTTGAACAAGAATATGAGAAGCATTCACGAAATGTCACCACTTTTTTATACCATGGAAAGGTTTGTACATGTAATATATGTAGAGGTGAAACTTGCCTTCAAAAGTTATCCAAATCTCAAAGGAAATTATACAATAGCTTGAATTTTAAAGGAATAGACAAAAATCTTCTATCTATTAATAATTCTGCAGTTTATGAAAAAATACTAGAAGCTCTGGACCATTTAAAAGATGTACCGCAATCTCAAGAGTACATAGAAGTTTATAAACGATTTCAGAAATGTTTATTTTTTTACCAAGTTTATCTGAATGGTAATACTAAAATGGACACAAATATGTAAGAGTAACTCTTAAAATTTCTCTCCTTAAAATCTGAACCACTATTTCCTTTCTATTCATATTAACATCCATATCCTATATGCAAGAGCAAGAGATTTTTGTAATATTTATAAATAAATAATCCCAATTTTTCTTTTCACTTAAGTAAAATAACTTTATAATATTTTCAATCCAATACTAAAATGTTGTCTAGTTTTAACACTTTCCCTATCCTAAATCCAAGTTTCACTTTCGGAGCAGAAAATCTTGATACCACACCTGGTACAATGTATAATCTAATACTTTATTATTCTCATAGACTTAATCATATTATTTTGCTCTTATTAATTATTATAGTGAATTATATATTATTTTGTATAAAAGTGTTTTATTTGGCTTCCTTATTCCTCTTCTAATAATGTCCTCACTTTGGTCATGGCAACTAATCTCGCTGGTAGCTATCCCTATTTAATAACTCCAATAGGATCCCATCAAAAGCGACAAAAGCCACATAGAAACCAATACATATTTATTGCTTTCTATGTGGCTTTTGGTGGGATTCTATTGGTGTTTTTCAACTGAGATGTACACCGGAGATGTTATAAAGCGCAAGTATGTGTCTAAATATAAGTTCATTCTATTACATTCACTAAATTGGTGAATCCATTGAAACGACACTCAGTGCTCACTGAGATACGTAGTAAGTATCTCTTACTAGTCTGACTTGTAGTAGGGGAGCCCAAGAGGGGGATTTTTGTAGTTACTCAAGCGCGGCAGATTAACATAAAAGAGGTTACCTTGCACTCTATTGAGTACTTTTACCATAATATAAGTCTTCTATATAAAGGGGCGCGTCTAGGGAAGCCGATTAAAATATTTAAAAAATGTCATAAACTTTATAGTCGATTTTTGCCTCTTCGGCTTGGGCAAATCGGCAGATTATTGAATTGGACACTTTTCAGGATGTGACTAGCCTACCACACCTTAATCTGACGGTTTCAAGTATTTCTACCTTATCAAAACATTTTTTAAATATTTTAATCGGCTTTCCTAGACGCGCCCCTTTATATAGAAGACTTATATTATAGCGAAAGTACTCAATAGAGTGCAAGGTAACCTCTTTTATGTTAATCTGCCGCGCTTGAGTAACTACAAAAATCCCCTCTTGGGCTCCCCTACTATTGGGAGCTCTGGCTCGGCACGGAAGTGGAACGCCACCAATTTCCTAACTGAGCAGATACTCGCATTCTAGTGACCAATAATTAACCAGACTCAACTCTGAACTTGAACCCATGACCTGATTTCAGCTTTGTTTGGTGAAGAACAACGAAAATTTTGATTTTGTGACAATCTAAAGTTATTATTTTATCAGGGCTGCCTGCAGATAACAGTCGTTGATTTACCTGATCAATAAACCTCAAAATACCCGGTTTATCCCGCTGGCGCCAACCATGAGCAGAATACCCGAAAAAAGTTTTTTTTAAGTAATTTATTCATGTTTTTTATAGAACTAGCAGTACCCGCGGCTTCGCCCGCGTCTAAACTTCCCATCGCTAACAAAATTCATAGGATCACCCTGGGTTATGGCTGGGCTAATCTGTAGATTACCTGAAAATTTACTCAAAATCGCTCCAGCTGTTTCGGACTCTATAGGAAATATACATATACACATCGGTTTTCATTCTATTTAATCAACAATTTAATAAAATTTATTGTTCGGAAAATGGAGTCTTATTAAAATTTAGTGACACCGATTACAGCGCCACTTACCGGATCCTTTTGTGAATTCAAACCTTGAAGCGATCATATACAAAAAATATCATTAAAATCGTCCTTGCCGTTAAGGTGATGTTACAGAAAAAAGAAGTCATTGTAATCAGTATTCAGTTCAGTAATCACTGATCAGGGTTCCGTCAATTGCGACTACGTTGAGTGGCACATAGGGGCGGTCTCGTTCCTTCCCTCTACGGGAGTAGGAATCCTCCCTAAAACCAGCAAGAGGATATAAAAAACTTCCCAACCACTTCCCAACACTAAAAATAACAATTTCGCATTTAGAATGATAAGGCTGAGGCTCTAAAGATTTTGTATAGTATATTAATCCCTCCACGACCGCGGAGACGCCGGCGTTACAGTTAACAATAGATTACTTAGAAATTTAATTAATTTCTTAGAAATTTACATGGAGGTGGAGGTAATAACTATAAATTAAAACATTCCATTATCACTTCTGAGAGCTTTCATAATATAAATATGAATAGCATCTAGATAGGAACGCTAGTGTGTCATTAGTTGATATAAATTCTCTATTAATATGGAACAGTAGGTACCATAAATATATATATATATATATATATATATATATATATATATATATATATATATATATAACATTTTTAATACAATAAAAATAGCGAAGAAAATGAATTGTAGAATAGATATGTTAAAAAAAAAAGAGATCAGATTACGTCAAATGTCAGTGTCAACTGTCAAAGACAAATGTTTAGTTACTTCAAATTTTTATTTGTCATCCATGCTTCAAATCCTTATCCAATCTTGTATCCTAGTATATACCAATGTACTCTGTGATCTTGTATTCCACTTTTATTTTTTACATACGTCTAGTTAGTCCATAGAGTATATTGCTACATATATAAAAGTTAGTCTCATATAGTTATAAACGTTAGTCTCTTATGAATAGTCGTGTCTAAAGCAGTGTAAATTTGAAGATTTTATAATACAATATACATAAGTTGCCTTCATTAAATTAAGATGACCCAACAGGCCGCTGTAGAGCCGCCGAAAGAGCGATATATCCCCAATGGACTCAAATTTGCTTTTGGGGGTCTTGCCGGGTATATTTTTTTTATGTAACCTTGTCCTTTTTAAAAGCAATGTCACAGTCGTTACTGTAGTAAGAAATAAATGTTTATAAGTTTTAAAAAATTGGTGATATATAATTATTATAAAATTAAAAACATCGACAGCTGTTTCATACTATAATGTTAAATATATTAGCAGTATTTAGTAACTTACTATTGTTTTTGACCTTGACCTACTTGCTGCAATATAATGATATGATAATTAAAATTTAGATAATAAAATAAATTTTATTTTACTAGGATTCCCATGATTGATTAAAGGAGTTCAAAGTCCATAAGTCCATCCATAACAGAGTTATAAATTATCTTAATGTTTTTGTCACTGGTTTTGAAAACAGTAAACATTACTTTCTTCTTGTTGAAAAATATAACATTGAAAACTTTGTTCATGCAAAATATTTATTAAATGGCTTTAGAAGTTCATTTTTTTAATTTTTTTTAGTATGGCAGCAACATGTGTAGTACAACCATTAGATTTAATTAAAACCCGCATGCAGTTAAGCGGGGGTGGTAGAACCTCATTTGCTGTGGCTGGTGAAATAGTTGCTAGAGAAGGCTTTGTTTCTTTATATACTGGGCTATCTGCAGGACTACTAAGACAAGCAACATACACAACTACACGTCTTGGGATATATAATTTGTTATTTGATGCATATAAAGAGTAAGTATAACTTTTTATTAGTACTAAGTATGTATTTAAATTATAGATAATTCTTGCAAGTTTTATAGTTTTTGCTCCTATCTTACTTATTACCTATGATACTAACTAAAGAGTTAATAATTTATTGCAATTACAAAACTGCTTATAACTTGAAATGCAGAAAATCTGTACAGATAAATAAAATTGAAGTGCCTTTTTGTAAAGTTAAAATAACAGCCTTTTACTAAATGCATATGAAATTACACTTGGTACTTATAAGAAAACACACAATTTTTTCAATTTTTGTCTGTCCGTTTTGTTTCGGCTAATCTGTGAAACGACTGGACTGATTTTGACGGGACTTTCGCTGGCAGATAGCTGATGTTATTAGGAGTAACTTAGGCAACTTTTATGTTAGAAAAAGAATTAGGGTTCTGCTCAAAGAAATTAAAATATACCTAGAGATGCACTGAGCGAAGCGTAAGTAAGTCGCTGGTAAATAATAGTGTACATATGTGTTCATATTACAAATTTTGTAAATTCTTAATAAAATAGTACTTTGAAAAGGTTCAATAATTTATTTTTTTAAAGTTGTTGCTATGCATGAGACTTGATCCCTGTGACTTATATATTATTATTAAATATTTATCTAGTGTGGTATCTAACATCATACAACTTAATGACTTTAACAAACATTTGAAGAGTATTGAAATGTGCTAAATATTACAATGTCATTCTAATCTTATACTATTAAAAAGAGGTAAAAATTTGGGACAACCTCTGAAAATTAAAACAGAAAGACTTAAAAAATTATAAATATATATATTTTTTCAATTATTAATAATAAATTTGACTCTCACTTCCACAACACTTATTTTTCCAATGTATCGAGTTGCCTCTCAGTCACGCCTAAAGAAGTTTTACTTCAAAATATAGTTTTAATTAAACATTTTTAATAATTGTACCACCCACCACCATTTAAATTTTTTATTTATTCATCATCATCATCTTAGACTAAAAATATATATAGATGGAGTCCTCCAAAACAAATGTCAAAGTCAAAAATAGTAGTGTGATTTGCTGCTTATACTACTTACTACTAGCAGAACCCGCAGTTTCGCTCGCGCTAAAACTACAAAAAAATCTCTTTAGCTTTATGTTATTACTTATTAGTAATAATGTATGGAAGACAACCCAATTTATTGCCATTTATGGTTACCGCTCCCTTGGGTAGTAGCATGATGATATATAGCAAATATACCCTTCCTCAATAAACAGGCTCTTTAATTTAATGCAAAAAGATTTTTTCAAATCAGATTAGTAGTTCCTGAGATTAGCGCGTTCAAATAAACAAACAAACAAACTCTGCCTCTATAATAGTATAGATTCTTGATTTTGCCATACAGATTGTTTACTTAATACTTTCTTTAGAGAATAAGGGGAATTTTATATATAAGTGTATGTATTAATTAAGTTAATATACAATTTTTGGGAATAATATATCAATAATAAAAACAATACTATATACTTTTGTATTAAGCATTAGTTATCTTATTATAAAAAAAAACTTTAGCTATTTATATTTTATTAACAAATAAACTTATCACTTGGTATACAAATTGTCATTTCTGTACAATTTTAAGACATTGGTTGTTTTTATATTTGGTCCAATACATTGTCATATATTATTCCTTAACCTAAGGTGTACATTTACACGTTCTAACTCAACTGTATATGTATATTGTATAATAAATGAGTGACCTCGTTACATGTGCTACGAGCCTTATGCCTATCATATTGAATACCTCTATTAATTTTACTTTGGACTCATACTAGGTTTGAAATTTTCTGATTATACCTTTGTATTCTGTGGTAATACATTTTTAATCCCATTACATATATTTTTTTAAATTAATACTTTAAAGCCATAATACTTTAAAGCCATTAACAAGGAAATTGAATTGAATTTAATTTATGTTGGTTAATTGTCATTGTCCCAGAGTAATTATGTTTAGCTGAATAGTATTAAAACAAGTGTACAGTTAAAAGTGCTATTACAATTATGTATTCAGTAGTATTTAACGTCCCACTGCTGGGAGTGGGCCTGGGCCTCCTTTCAATACGAGGGGATCAGGCCATAGTCCACCACGCTGGCCGGGTCCGGGTACGGGTTGGCGGACTACACATATCTTTCAAAAATTTGCCAAGTTCTCTCAGACATTTTTGTTTTCCTTTACCGTAAGACAAGTGGTAATCATGTTGGAAATAATTCGCACATGAAAATATCATAGGTGCGAGATCCGGATTTGAACCCGCTTCACTCGGTTTCCCAAGCAAGCGCGTTACTACTGCGCTACCACTGCACACTTACAATATAAGAACACAATAAAAGAAGAATTTACAACAAAATAAAAAAAATATATAAAAAATAAAAATTCATGAAATTTCTTAATAGTTAATACTTATAAAGCCATTTCATCATATATTATCAGATGCCTAGAATTATTATAGGTACTTCATATACATATGTGTGAATGATAGCTGTATTGCGTAATATAAAACGACGACGAGACTTACAGGTGCAATTATCACTTTAGCTTATACAACTATTAACTAACCTTTATCATATTAAAAATATTTTTGGATAGTGGAACAATTAGTCTACGAAGTAGAAGTTTCTAGATTTTTTTATTATTGAAAATCAAAATTACTTTATTCGTATTTTTTTATTAATATTTCAAAAAACCACGAAGACCATAGAACTAATGTTATATATTTTAAAGTTGCTCGATCCTATGTGAACCTAGACCTAACATAGGCAGCGTTGGATTTACAATAGGGGCACTCGCGGCTAGTGCACAGGGCAAATTTTTAGGGGCGGCAAAATTCGGAGGGCGGAAAAAATTTTAACTAAATTTTTCGAAAAATTGATATCATTTATATATTTTTTGCAAATTTTCAAAAAAAAATAATAAAAAAAAATTAATTTTCAAAATTTTATTCAAAATTTTGAAAATGGGCGCCGTTTTTTACTATGCCCAGGAGTTACATCCGTCATTACTATGTTAAATCCGGCACAGTACATAGGTTACCTATGATAGGTACAGGTCAATCATATAACCCACCTTTTGAGTTTGCTTCGCAGTTAAAAAAGTACCTATACGATCTCTTTCAGAGTTCAAGGTATTCGCATTCTAAATTATTTTAAAATTGTTAATTCAGATTTATTAGAAGTGAAAGTGACTGCCATTCAAAGTAGGTACGACGATTGTTTCATAATTCTTACTGAAGGTCAAAGGTAAATAACATGAACGACCCTGCCGATAAAAAACCATTATACAATAGCAATATTGTTAAAGACACAATTTAAGTTTATTTTACGCTTTATAAATATAGTATATCTATACTAATTGGACTGCTATTTTAAATACGTCAGTTTGTATGTATGTTTGTTTGTTACTCCTTCACGTTGAAACGGCTGAACGTATTTGGATGAAACTTTTTGTTAGAAGATAGATTATGTATGATCTAGTAGAAGAATAGTGAATATACTACTACATCTACTGCTTGGTAGTTACCCGAACGAAGCTATGGTAAATCAATAGTACTTACATATATATAATTTAAGAAGTTTTTATAGGTTGCTGTTAGGGTAGGTTTTTTTATTTGATGGAGGGTTACAGGATCGATTTTCGTACGCTTCGTTATATGTATTAACCTTACCTATTATTTATTAATGTTTGTTCACATACCAAATGATCAAATTAAAAATAGATGTTTCTTTAGCAAGGGTTCCGAAAATCCCGCATCGTGCGTAGCATAGCTTTATAAGATTTTTAGAGAAAAAATGGAAAAGTTATCCGGAAAATATGAAATGGATTTTTTGTAAGTACCTACTCAAAGATTACAAACAAAATTGAAATATATGCACAGGGTAACTAACATCTTTCGTGTCAGCTTGTATGAAATAAATACATAGTATATTAACGCATAGTATGGCGTATGACATTACGCCCTTTAGTCTCATTTGATAGGACCATTGTGTGATAATTATATTTTACTGATAAATATTGTTTTTAATGTATATATTTTGTATATATTTTTAAATTAACGATTTAAAAATTGATTTAGATTTTTTTTAAATACTAAAATTATTACGAATTTAAATCAACAAATTAGAACTATGATAATGTGCGTCAATTTACAAATGAGCAAAATCAGAACGAATAATTAGTGTTATTAAAATATATGTAAAGAAATAAGATCTCTTTAATATGTTACTATTCTAAATTCTTTATATTAAATTTGAATTGAGGCGCTGTCAGACAGATGAGTGTCATAGTGTAAAACATTTTTAAATGTGAAATTGTAAAAATTAATAATTTTATTTGTAAAAAGGATTCGACAAAACCTGGCAATAACTTTTAATGTCGTTTCTTTGTATTTCAGGTAAGATAGTAATTTGTGTTTCAACATTTATTTATAGTATATAATAGGTTGTTTCTCGTTGTAAACTTACGCTTACAATAAATCTTTGTATTTCAGAGCAACACATAAGTTTAATTTTTGCCGGTTCTTAAAAATCCCGACTTATAGTCTTATAAAACGACATTAATAGTCAAAAAAATCATATGGAAAAATTAAGATTTACATTTGCTGTGTTAGCAGCAACTGATGGAAAAACAAATGTGATCTGTATAACTTCAATCGAGACACCCGATGGATGTGTATTTGATATTCCGGATGATCTAAAACCTGCTAGTAAGCACACTAAGATAACGACTTCAGACGTTTTTACGAAAATCAAAAATTCGCTAAAAAAAAGACATCAGACACGAAAACTATGGATCCCATTAACTCAGGAATTGAGACAAATCTACTTAGATGAAGGTGAAAATTTACAATTTGGCGATCAATACCTAGAAGAAGTTACAGATGAAAGCAAACATTCGAATAATAATAATAGCACAGAAACTGGAAAGATGAACCTAGGAAAAATAGCAGAAAGATTTTTACTAGAGAAATTTTCAGGAAAAACATCAAATGTTGACCAATGGATTAATGAATTTGAGAATGAGTGTACACGTTTCGAGATACTAATGGATGCAGAAAAAATTGAGATTTTAAAGCATTTACTAGAAAAACATTGCTTAGATTGGTACACTAGTATGTTAATAAAATTTACCGTAAACTCAGAATGGACAACATGGAAAAATAATTTTTGCGAAACATACGGAAATAAAGGTTGGTCACAAGTTAGATATGCATTTACATTTAAATTCCAAGGAGGTTCATTACTGGAATACGCCACGAAAAACGTTACTAGAGGTAAATAAAGAAATTGACACACAAACAATGATAAATCTTATTGTAATGGGTCTACCAGATTATATAATATACAAGGTGGATAAGGGATCAATAACTTCCACTGCAAACCTTTACCACGAAATTGGTAAGCATGAGCATACAATAAATAAAAATAATTATAATAAATTCAAAAGAAACACCTTTGATAATAAAGGAAAATTTGATAAAATGCAAGCTTGCAAAATTTGTGAAAAATTAAATAAAGGTAACCGTTTCCACTCAGAGGAAAAATGCTGGTTTAAGCAAACTGGAGATTATGAGAGCAAGAGAAACCACAATAAGAATGTAAACAATTCCGTATTAGATGTTGAATTAAACAATGACGAACAAAAAAACGAATAATAATACCATTAATTAAAGTCAAACTAACATTGGAAAGAAAATTAGACATATTCGGTATTTACGATTCAGGCTCTAATGTTTCATTGATTAATTCTAAATTATTAAGACTAAAAGAAAAAGAAAAAAATGATTATAACAACGCAAATTTAATAACAATTAATGGTGTTAAAAGGACAAGAGGTTTGACAACAATGCAAATAAAAATTTTTGATATAGAAAAAAAAATTGATGTTTATATTGTAGATGGAGAAGAATTTAAATATGATTTTCTAATTGGACTTGATATGATAAAAGAGTTTAACTTGATTCAGGACGAACATCTGAAAATCACACAAAAAATAGAAGAAAACTCTAGAAACCAGAAACTATTACAGGAAAACAACTCGAATGAAGTTGAAAATAAAAAAAACTTGAATTTTATAAATTTTAATGAACACATAAAAGAAAAAGAATTTATAATGGATTTGAGTAATTTAAATAGTCAGCAAAAATCTGAAATAAATAAATTGATTGATAAATATAAATCAAGCTTTGCAAAGGATAAATATGATATTGGAACAGTAAGGGACTATGAAGCACGCATTGATCTGCTCGTAGACAAATATTGTTGTAAAAGACCTTACAGATGTTCCATAGAAGATAAGATAGAAATAGAAGAGCAAGTAGGAAGATTACTTGAAAGAAACCTTATAGAAGAATCATACAGTCCGTTTGCTGCAGCTAGCTTTTAAAAAAGAAGATAATAGGAAAACAAGATTGTGTATTGATTTCAGAGATTTGAATAAAATAGTGGTACCGCAGGCTCAACCATTTCCGTTGATTGGAGACTTGGTGACAAAAACAAGAAACTGTAAGTATTTTTCAACGTTAGATATAAACTCCGCATTCTGGTCTATTCCTCTGCGAATCGAAGATAGAAAGAAAACTGCTTTTGTGACACAGGAAGGACATTTCCAATGGACATGCTTACCATTTGGTTTGAAGACCTCTCCAGCAATATTCCAAAGGATATTGAGTAACATACTAAGAAAGTATAAACTAACTGATTTTACCGTTAATTTCATAGATGACATTCTGGTATTCTCCAAGTCTTATACCGAACACATAAACCACTTATCCCAGCTGCTGGAGGCGATTAAAAAAGAAGGTTTCAGACTAAAGTTCACAAAATGTACATTTGCTTCAGATTCTGTAAAATATCTCGGGCATATAATACAGAATAATACAGTTCGACCAGTGAGGGATAATTTAATTTCAATAAGAGATTTCCCAATACCAAAATCTCAGAAAAATATCAGGCAACTTCTGGGAAAAATAAATTTCTACCGTGAATACATACCGAAAAGCTCAATTATGTTAGAACCACTTCATAATTTACTTAGAAAAAATCAAAAATTCATTTAGTCAACTGAATGTCAAGATTCTTTTGAAAAGATTAAAAAACTACTATGCTCACAACCAATCTTAGAAATTTTTGATCAAGACTTGCCTATAAATATATACACAGATGCATCATTAGAAGGTATTGGAGCGGTGTTAAAGCAAATACAGCCGAACGGAAAAGAAAAGCCAGTAGCATATTTCTCAAAAAAAATAAATGAAGTCCAAAAGAAAAAAAAGGCTATATACTTAGAATGCTTAGCCATTAAAGAAGCAATAAGATACTGGCAATATTGGCTAATAGGTAAATCTTTCACCGTATATTCAGACCACAAACCATTAGAGAATTTAAATATTAAGTCTAGAACAGATGAAGAATTGGGAGAATTAGTATACTATCTATCACAATATGACTTTAAAATTAAATATGCTCCAGGAAGGGAAAATTTAGAGGCAGATTGTTTAAGCAGAAATCCAGTATTGGAAGCAAATAAAGATATAGATGAACAATTAAAAATAGTTAATTTAATAACACTGGATGACATAGTAACAGATCAAGAAAAAAATGAGGATATACAAAAATATAAGAATAATTTAATACATAGACACAAAATTTATTATAAGAGAGTAAAAAAACAGGAAAAAATCATACTGACAGAAGAATTCAGTATAAAACTTATAAAGCAAATACATGAAAACATGTGTCACATAGGTATAAAACAAATGCAAAATAAAATAGGAAAATTTTATACAGCAAAGAATTTAACAAGAAACATTAATGACCTTTGCAAAAAGTGTGAAATATGTATAAAGAATAAGACAAGAGGACAAGTTAAGTATGGTTTAATGTCACACTTAGGTCCCGCTTCGAAACCATTAGACATTGTTTCAATAGATACGATTGGAGGTTTTGGAGGCTCTCGATCAACAAAAAGATATCTACACCTTTTAGTGGATCATTTCACCCGATATGCATACATAATAACTTCGAAGACACAAAGTGCAAAGGACTTTATAAAACTAATAAATAATGTAACAAATTGTAATGAAATTGGCATGATTCTCACTGACCAATATCCAGGAATAAACTCAAAAGAATTTAAAGACTTTTTAAATGAAAAATCAATTACGCTAGTTTTCACTGCAGTAAATTCGCCATTTTCAAATGGTCTAAACGAAAGACTGAACCAAACACTTATAAATAAAATTAGATGCAAAATAAATGAGAAACCAAATACAACAGCATGGACAACTATTGCCCATAACTGCGTGGATAGATATAATGACACTGAACATACAACCACTGGCTTCGCACCAAGATATCTGATGGATGGTACAGATGTGTCATTTATACCAAATGAACTAAAACTTAAAAAAGAAGCAGATGAATGGATTAAAAATAGGAAGATAGCGTTTGAAAAATCCATTAAGTCACATGAATATAACAAAATGATAGTTGATAAAAATAGAACACATCATAATTTTAATACAGGTGATATGGTATACATTGAAAATGGGCATAAACTAAATAGGAAAAAATTAGACGAGCTGAGGATTGGTCCTTTTAAAATTGAAAAAAATATATCACATTCAATATACAAAATTAATACAGGTCATAAGAAATTGGAGTCGAATCTCTTCCACATTACGAAACTCATTCCTGTTCCGACATAAGAAGAAATTCGATATGTAACTCCTAATATGAAATTATAATTTAGCGAAAATTTCGGAGGAAATTTTCTGGCCTAGGGGGGGAGATGTAAAGAAATAAGATCTCTTTAATATGTTACTATTCTAAATTCTTTATATTAAATTTGAATTGAGGCGCTGTCAGACAGATGAGTGTCATAGTGTAAAACATTTTTAAATGTGAAATTGTAAAAATTAATAATTTTATTTGTAAAAAGGATTCGACAAAACCTGGCAATAACTTTTAATGTCGTTTCTTTGTATTTCAGGTAAGATAGTAATTTGTGTTTCAACATTTATTTATAGTATATAATAGGTTGTTTCTCGTTGTAAACTTACGCTTACAATAAATCTTTGTATTTCAGAGCAACACATAAGTTTAATTTTTGCCGGTTCTTAAAAATCCCGACTTATAGTCTTATATATATAACTATCATTATATTAAAATTAAAAATTGAAGTTCTCTTTTATTACGTAAGTATGGAATAGATAGATTAACCGTTAAAACGTACCATAGTTTTTTTAAATAAATATGAATTTTATGTGATTCTTTAAATTGACATAACTTTTTTATTTAAGAACCGATTGGAATAAAAAAATACTAAATGTTAAGTAAAGCTTAATACAATACATTAGTGAAAACAGTACCAAAATCGGTTAAGCCGTTTCTGAGATTAGCGCGCACAAAAGGACAGACAAATAGACAAAAAATCTAAAAATTATTGTTTGAGGTTTGATTGCGTTAATAAACAGCCCCAATAATAGTTTTTCTCAAATATCTTCCGTGTACAGACAACGATCGATTAAGCTTTTATTATATGTATAGATTTGTTTTGCAAAATCGTGTTCTATAAGTATAAAATATAGTTTTACTTAAACCTACCTTTTTAGAGCTTTTTTCGTAGTTTTAGCGCGAGCAAAGCCGCGGGTTCTGTTAGATAATGATATTCTAAACTTAATTAATTCCACCATAATGTGTAACCATATTCTACAACGATTAACTACTTTATAAAACGGCTGTTTTATCTAAAACACCTTAGGAACGTGTAGCTGGATTGTCATGGTTTTTAGATTTGGCGATAGACCCGACTCGTACATATTAAGAATTTTTTTCCTTCTTATGATCCTCACCTAGGTCCTTCACCTTTTTTCTTGAACCTAGACACTTATCCCACACAGTGTTGTATGTTATTATTAAATTGCCTTCTTACTAACTTGCCTTCGTCATTTTACATAATAGTATGCATATTTTGTAAACTGGCTGAGAACATTTATACAATTAACATGTAAAATTGACGATTCAAAAGTGATTGTTTGTAAAAGTTTATTTGAGTAAAGTATACACACATATTTTAATTTGACACTACAATATATATATATACTAGCGGACCCGACAGACGTTGTCCTGTCTACACGTCTTTAATTTGAAAATTTCAAACTTTTTTTAATAATTTTTTTGATGAAAATTATTATTCAAATTGTGAATCTAAACCATTCCCAGATCCCCTTGAACACACAAAAAATTTCATCAAAATCGGTCCAGTCGTTTGAGAGAAGTTCAGTGACATACACACTCACAGAAGAATTATATATATAAAGATATATATATATATCGTGTTATCCATATACTACGAACATCATCTTTGGTGGTTACTCATTTTGTGGGCGTTATCAGGGCTCAAATAATAAAAGTATTCAGTGCTCAATACATAATTTAATCAGGGTCACAATGTTATAAACTTGAAACGGTAATTCTAATGATTTAGAGCTAGCGGGTTCACAGTCACCGATCATCGACTTCCAACTACAATATCAAACATAACTCTCTATGATCCACCATGATCAACCAACGTTACTAAGCCACGTATCTCCAAAGAATGAATGTCGTGATGGCGTCTCGACCCCGCTCGAGACTAACCCCCATATTCTTACACCCATATTCTTAGTTGTTACCTCGAAACTCCCTCGACTCAAACTCGACTGAGGCGTGTTCGAGGAAGGCCTCAAACGATCCTCGAAATCGGTATTCATAAACATACCCCCATATTCTTAGTCGTAAACTCGAGATTTCCTCGACTCGACTCAACCTCACTGAGGTGGTTCGGTATTCATAGACGTTATTTTGTCCCTTACCTCAACTATTCGCCTCGAGTAAGGTGAGGAAAACTCGAGGACCGAACTGTCAAATGTAAGGTACCTCGCGATCTACCTTGAGGAAACCTCGAGACAATTATTGATAAAAACATCGTGAATTATTTAACATTTTATTACATTTTAAAGTTATTTTTGTGTTTAAAATGTCTTTTGAAAAGTTTATTGAGCATATCGATGACAATACCTACGATTATTATTTATCACGGCGCTATTTTCGGAATGCAAGTAATCCTATGGAGTTCTATGACGAATGTGATTTTAAAAAGAGATTTCTCTTTACGACGAGATTACTTTTGCCAATTTTATTTCAAAACAATAGTGGTGGTAACAGGCGTGGATTGCCTATTTCAATGATATTTTATATGATAATTAGGTATACTGTGTAAATCTAGTTTACTAAATAAAATAATGTGCAATCTAATTTAATTTCTTTAATTCAGATAATTTTGGCACTGCTTTTTCTTTCTTCATCTTATTATAGAGAAGGAATAACGTATAATAAAACAGTAATATATGATAATGAAAATAGTTATAGCGAGTGTACCTTAGGAGATGACATATACTATGTAGAACTTTTTTATAGACTTTTTTAAGACTTACAATTTTCTTGCACAATGTTTTGATCTATCTCTTAAGGTTGAGCCAACGTTAGCCATATAAATTTCTACGGACGATTCGATAGAACCAGTTATTGTGTTTTCCCGTGGGAATGAATAATTTGCCTGCCGTAAAAGGTATCCTAAATGTTGACCCGAGTACTAAGTTTTATCACTATACAAAATTTAGTTAGAATCGGTTGAGTACTTTTTGCGTGAAACGCGCACATCGATTTGACTAAAATATTTTTATTATCCGTATAGATAAGAATAAAGATTGCGAGTGTAACTTAGGAGATAGACATATACAATTCAGAACTTTTCTGTAGGACTTTTCAAGACCTACAATTTTTTAGTATATTGTTTTGATGTATGTAAGTCTTAAGGCTTAGCCAGCGGAAAGTTTCTAGGACTCGATAAAACCAGTTATCGTATTTTCCCGTGGGAAAGAAAGATTTTCTTGAAGTAAAAGGTATCTAGGCAGTTGTATCCCAGTGGTAACGCGCTCGTTTGGGAAACCGAGTGAAGCAAGTTCAAATCCCGGATCACGCACCTCTGATATTTTTATGTGCGAATCATTTCTAACACAATTATCACTTGTCTTAACGGTGAATTAAAACATCGTGAGGAAACCTGCATGTCCGTCAACCTGCACTTGGCCAGAGTGGTGGACTATGGCCTGATCCCCCTCGTACTGAAGGGAGGCCCGTGCCCAGCATTGGGACGTTAAAAAGGGTATTGTACTGAAAATATACATAATACATACAAAAGGGATCCTAAATGTTGACTCGAGTAATAGTAGTAAGTTATCACTTCACCAAATTTCGTTGAAATCGGTACATTACTTTTCGCGTGAAACGCTCACGCAAAAACAGACAAACAGAAATACAGGCAAACAGACAGACATTTTTTTTAATAACTATTGTTTTGGGGTCTATGTTGTGTACATAATACGTTACAAATACACAAAAACATCTATCCCAAAGGGAACAGTACATTTTTCCGGGATAAAAGGTAACCTATTTGTTATTCTAATGTATGAACTATATATATTATTGTAAAGTTTCATCAAAATCCAATCAGTAGTGTTTGTGTACTAAGCTGTATAAGTTACTGTAGTTTTTGATTATCCCACGGAAACTCTTTAATTTTCCGGGATGAAAAATAGCTGATTTGTTTTTGTCATGTATGAACTATATTATTGTAAAGTTTCATTAAAATCCAATTAGTAGTTTTTGTGTACTAAGCTGTATAAATTTTTATAGTTTTTTAACTATCCCACGAGAACTATTTAATTTTCTGGGATAAAAAGTATCTAAGATGTTGCCCGGGGATATAAGGTACACCCATGCAAAATTTCATTTAAATCGGTCCAATAGATTTGGAGATTAGCCCGTACAAACAGAAAAACTGACCACTCGGGTTCGTCCATACCTACGAATATGTTGTATTATCTCTTTAACCATTTGTCCAAATTGTATGCAGTAAAAGGGAAAAGTCTTTTGTTTTAAACAGTTTAGACGATAAATTTACTTATTTTAATAAGAATTCATAATTGTTGATAATATGACCAATAAACATGACCTACCGATTTAAATGATTTTTTTAATATAAAAAACTACTTTTTGTGACTTAAATATAAAAGTTAGACATATGCTGTTGCTGACTTTTTTGTAGGCTTTTTTTGTAAGCTCTACAACTTTTCTCTAGATCATAATCATATATCTCTCATCGTTAAGGCAGCGTTCGTAAGAAACGTTTTCGTTCGACCGTTTTTTCTCCGACTTACTTTGCAAATCCGACTACCACGAAAAAGCCTTTTCATTTTTCGGGTTAATATATAGCCTATGACACTCAGAAAGAACGTGGCTTTCTATTGGTAAAAGAATTTGGAAAATCGGTTCAGTAGATCCAGAGATTAACCCCTACAACGTCACAAACTCACAAACTCACAAGATCACAAACTTTACCTCTTTATAATATTAGTATATATATATATATATATATATATATATATATATATATATATATATATATATTTATTTATTTGCGAAACATATACTTTGAAGTTTGTTTTTTAAATATGTATTGTCATAATAGCATACTTACAAAATATTTTTGGATAGGTACCAATTTTTTTTGCTATTGTTTTATTTCAGGCGTAACGCAGGAGCTGCACCTGGCTTTGCAACGAAAACGTTTCTGGGCGTCACTGCCGGTTCTATAGGAGCTTTCGTCGGCACGCCCGCTGAGGTAATTACTTAAATAAATAAAAATAATATGTTGGGACATTAATCCTTGCACGACCGCCGACACGCCGGCGTGTCAGTTAACAATAGATTTCTTACAAATTTACCTGGAGGTGTTAACACACAGCACCATCTAGTTTCATTGTAAGCTACGAGGCTTGTGTTATGGATACCAGATAGTTGATACACTACACATATATAACTTTAAATACATACATATTATAAATAAACAGTCATGACTGGAGTACAAACATTCGTGGTCTACAAAGTTATTTATCTATACATATAATGAAATCCCGCTCCCCGCCCCCAGTGGGACTCGAACCCGCGACCGCTGGTACAGCAAGTAGGGTCACTAGTCACTACAAACTGAGCCAAATGTCTCGTCAACTTATCTATATGGTTAAATTAAATGAGTTGAACAGGTATTAATGATTTTTTATATGGTTTTTCGATTGCAGAATATATAAAAATGAATGTATGAGATTGCTATGGTATTTATCCTCGCTTGTTTGGATTTATACTACTATTCTAGGTACCTTGCAGTATCCTATGTGCTACTCACGGTCATAGTCCAACTGGGTACCTACTATATTTCATCTAAATATAATTAGTTGTTTCGGTGTGAAGAAAAAATTAACATCCACGCACAGATGTTACAGGTATAGATGTTGATTTGTATCCGCTGGCACCGATTTCGAAAATATCTGGTTAGGTTTTTATGGAAATTATATGTTACTAGCGATTCATCCTCGTTCCACTCGGGTTCGTCCCTAGTTACGTTTTAACGTTTAGTATAGATTTCTCACAGATGAGATATTTTCCCGCTGTAAAAAGTATCCTATATGTTGACCCTGATAACTAGCTTTTCCATGTGTAGTTGTACCGTGATGCAGTCACAAACAGAGACAAAAATTCTAAATATGTACTACAGATTCGGTCTCTGTATCAATAATTTATTTCAATAAGATTTTCCATAAAATATTTAATGTATAGATTTGACTCCGTTACAATTTTATTTTAGATGTGTTTTTCCCTATTCAATTTTTTATATCCGAATAACTTTATACTAAAAATCGTTGAACTTACATGGGTGTTAAATCTACAGGTACTGAGGTCCTCGAACTCCCTGCCAGCTTTGATCCAATAGTCATGTTACACACTGTTTATCATAGTAAATATATTATGTATTAAAAAAATATTACAATTTATTTTCAGGTAGCTCTCATCCGTATGACCGCTGATGGTAGATTACCGAAGGAGCAACGAAGAAATTATAAAAACGTTTTAGATGCACTTTTAAGGTAATTTACTCATACGATATAAGACCACAGTCTCCAAGTTCTCTAATCCATCTATCTATTCAGCCCTTTTTAACGTCCCACTAGGGCACTAGCTTCTCTTCAACACGAGGGGGATCTGGCCATAGCCCACCACGCTGGCCAAGTGCGGGTTGGCGGACTTCACGTCTTTCGAAAACTTGCTTGGTTCTCTCATTCATTCTCATTCCTCACGATGTTTCCCTGCTGTTGATCTTCTGATGATTGCTTGTTTACACGATCAAAGTAGTCATCAGAACTACTTTGTCAAAGTAGACTTTGATAGTGTCAACACGGCTAAGTATTTTAGGTGGTGTTGAAGTTGGTGTGCCTTTTTTCTAAAAAAAACTAATTATATTACTTACTAATACATTATTATTTATTTTATAATAGGATAGTTCGTGAAGAGGGTGTTTTGAAACTATGGCGTGGAGCCACGCCCACTGTGGGGCGCGCCATGGTCGTCAATGCCGCACAGCTCAGTACTTACTCGCAGGTAAAATAGAATACTATTATTGATTCATTCATTCATTCATTCATTCATTCATTCATTCATTCATGCATTCATTTATTTATTTATCAAACAGGCCTCTCCACTTAGTATACTAAATAATAATACCAGTTTTATTATTTATATAAACACTTAAGTAGTAAAATATACGAATTAAGCTCGACCTTCACCCATCTGCCTACTGGATGAAAATTATATTTTATCAAATGAAATATGTTGCTGGACATATACCAATAGGGTTGCCATTAAAAATGTTATGTTCTGTACACAATATCTTAGTAATTGTTTTAAAAAAAAATTGTCACTCATTATATAAAGGTTTCGCTAAGTTACTATTTTATTATTTGTATAGATAAATATATAATTAAACGATTTAATACTTTCTTAGATTTACGCGAATGTTTGACATTTTTAAATAAAACTATCTTTTCGGATTATTTCGCGGATTTATTTTGATTTTTTGTTCCCGACGTTTCGAATGCTTTACAGCATCCATGGTCACGGGAGAGAGTCTCTCTAAGATAGTTTTATTTAAAAATTAAACGATTTGTTTCCAGGCGAGGGAAGTGTTTGTGGCATACGTTCCTGACGGTATATTCCTGCACTTCTGCGCCTCCATGGTGTCTGGTCTGGTCACCACCATCGCTTCTATGCCTGTCGATATCATAAAGACTCGGTGAGATATTTAAATAAAATGTTTTTAACCGACATAAAAGGAGGACGTTATGTATTTGACACGTATTTTTTTTACCGCGAGTGACTTTTTACACTGTAGTCCGATACTGATTCTTTTTTTAATGGATAGGTTTGTCAAAGTTGGTTCCATTGAAATTTGAAAAAAATATCTATCAATAAGTGTAGAAATTTGACGACACGTTTGGCTCAGTTTGTAGTGACCCTACTTGCTGTGCCAGCAGTCGCGGGTTCTAGTCCCGCTGGTGGCATTCATTTGTGTGATGAGCACGAATGTTTGTGCTCCAGTCATGGGTGTTTGTATTTATAATATGTATGTATTTAAAGTTATATATGTGTAATGTATCAACTATCTGGTATCCATAACACAGGCCTCGTAGCATAACATGAAAGTAGATGGTGCTGTGTGTTAATGTCCTAACATATATAAAAAAAATAGGGGGATGATTGATTTTTCACCTACTGATCCGTATTATTAATATAAATGTGAAAGTTTGTGAGTATGTATGGATGTTTGTTACTCTTTCACGCCATAGGTTTGATTTGATTTTCTTAGAGGCGAACCCGAGCGAGGCGAGGGTGAGCCGCTAGTTTTCTATAATTCTTTCTTCTTACTTTGTTACTAATATATCTACATTAAAAATGCAAAAATAAAAACTTAAAAAAACGGACTTTGAAAAGTAAAAAAATATGTAACTGATTGATAGTTTTCATTTACTATAACTACCTAAGTTTCAAAGTTGGTGTGCTTTGAATTGTATCGGTTAGCACTGACTTCGAAAATGTATCTATGGAAATTACATGTAACTAGCGACTCGCCCTCGCTCAGCTCGGGTTCGTCCCTACATACGTATTAACGTTTAGTATAGATTTCTCAGATATGAGATATTTTTCCGCAGTAAAAAGTATCCTATATGTTGACCCGGATAACCAGCTATCATCATACCAAATTTTATCAAAATCTGTCCAGTGGTTTTTTCGTGATGCGGTCACAGACTAGACAGACAGACAGAGAAAAATTCTAAAAACTATAGATTCGTCCTCTGTATCGATAATAATGTCTATTTCAATAAGATTTTTCAAAAAATATTTAATGTACAGAATCGGCTTACCTACTATTTTATTATATATAGATTGAAATTTTCAAAGTACGAGACATAGCGTTTGTTGAATAATTCATTATTTTTTTTTGTTTTTTTTTTCAGAATACAAAACGCAGCCAAAGGCCAATCCCAATTGAGTGTAGTGACCAATCTAATAAAGAATGAAGGAGTTTTCTCACTGTGGAAGGGCTTCCTCCCATACTACGCTCGTCTCGGTCCCCACACAGTACTTACGTTCATATTCCTCGAGCAAATGAACGCTGCCTACTTCAAATATATGTAAAAGGTAAATATTATTTCGTTATTTAAATATATTTAGGTACACTTTATTGGTTAGGTTAGGTTAGATAATATGGAATAGATAAATTTTATCCATACTTAATATTATTAATGTGAAAGTGTGTTTGTTTGTTTGTTTGTCCTTCTTTCGCGCCGAAACAGAGTGACGGCTGGCGTGATTTTTTGTGTGGAGATAGTTGGAGGGTTGGTGAGTGACATAGGCCACTTTTTACCGCGGGAGATTATCTAATTCCCACGGGAAAATACGTTATAATACAATACAAAAAAATATGATCAGAATTACTTGAAATTTGGCATTAATGCTCTTCAATACAATTAAATACATCTTTTAGCATTTTTCGAAATTCATCCCACAAGGGGGTAAAATAGGGGATAAAAATGTATATGAAACCTACCTTTTTAGAGATTTTTTTTGTAGTTTTAGCGCGAGCGAAGCCGCGGGTTCTGCTAATATTCGTATATATACATATGCGTTTGATATCCCTTACTTGAGAGAAATGATTGATTTTCCATACAAACTTTCATTCCCCTTTTACTATACGATAAAAACTATCCTATGTCCTTTCCCAGGGTCTTAAACCATCTTCATACCAAATTTCATGTTAATCTGTTCAGCGGATTTTTAGTTTATCAGTTACTAACATACATACAAATGTACAAAAAATTTTTTTCAGAATTTTTTTGAATTTAAAGAAAAAGAGGTACAATTTTTTTATTTAATACTACTGCTGTTGTTGTTTGCTTTACTATAATATAGAAAGCTGGGCTCGGAAACACGTTTAATTTTTAAACTGGTTTTGATCATTGACCCCAAACCGAAAGGCTTTTCGGTTTAAAGATCCGATTACGTTCTTTAACCGATTCAAAACCCGAAACAAGGTTTTTGACAAATTTAGGTTCCGTGATCGAAATTAATCGGTTAAAATGAGTTGTAGTGTAGTGTGCATTTTTGGCGGATTTTTGGAATAGTCGATTGCTTAGTAGAAGGATACACGTACGTTTCTTACTTATGAATGGATTAACCAGTTTAATTTGGTAACAAAACCGAAATCCACCAACCTTTCTTTAAGTATAACCGTTAACCATTATTATTTCTATTTACTAAACTGTTAGTTTTCCTTAACCTGTTGAAGAACAATTACCGAAATAATCCGGTTTTTTAAACCGGTTCCGAGTCCTGGATGAAGGAAAAGACAATTTTTAAACGATTTTATATAAAGAGCTCGAAACCAATTCGAGTGTATGATTTTTTTTGGTTTTTTACGCCATCTTAATGATTCTTTTTTAATGAATACGTTATATTTTGACCTCAAGAGAAATATAAATTTCTCACAGAGATAGGTTATAGTCTGGAGTAGCATATAGTCTTTTTATTTACTTTTTATCCCGGAAAAATGTACGGCTCCCGCGGGATAGATTTGTTTTCATATTTGATAAATTTATAATTTATTTAGGTTGATCCAGAAGGACACCCGGGAGTGATTATACTAAATCTATTGGTTAAAGAATTTGTATTTCATTTAAGTCGGTCACCATTAACTTTTTTTTATTATCGTACGATAATAATTATTTTTTATATTTTTTTTTCATTTCAGGTGATCGTGGATATGAATGTTGTGAAATGGTCAAGATAGATACATGATAAAGATAAAGAGCTTATACCACACGGTTTATTTTAAAATATTTGCTCTCATTTATACAATATAATATATTTACTTATGTACATACAATGAAAGTTTTTTATCTGTAGATCGATTTTTGACAGCTGACGTTTGGTCGCCATTTTGCTTTGTTTTTTATGGAGTTAAATTTTTATGAGATTATTGTATTGATATTTATAATTAGTTCATTTCAATCATTGAGACTTTTAAGCACAAACATTTTATTTTGATTTGTTTTAAATGAAAAGAAAATTTATGATAAAATTAGCTAAAAATGACAATAAATACACAATATACATTTATTTATATACATGGGCGGTGGCAGAGTTATTTCAAGGGGGATACAGATCTGCTTCTTTACATTAAACTACGGACTAATTTTTAAATGATTAACCTTTTAATTTTTTTCATATCTTATTTAACATCTTTTTTCGCAGATATCTAAATTTAAACAGAGATTTTACTAATACAATTTTATTTCTATAACTTTTTCTATATGTTTTCCTTGATGCCCTCTTGCTTGCACCCCCATCCCGGCGCCCATGTTTATATATCTCATTTTCAATTACTTCAAAAGTATACTAACACATTTAATTAATGTCTTTGAAGCGATATGAAAGTTTGTATTGTATTAATAATACATTTAAACTTTAGTTATATTTAGATGTCGGTCATTTAATTTTTAATCTTTTAATTAAGATTAATGTCATCAATAGTTATAATATAATAAAAGCACAAAAATATATGAAACTTGTCTTCAGCTAGAACCATGTCAGTGCCAAATAAATGTATTCCGTTATCTCGCTTGCTTTTAATTACATTTGCTGTAATGTACAAATTAGTATAAGTTATAATGAAAAATATATATATCTTGTACTGATAAAGAATGGGATTAGAGCATATATTGTTTAAGTGATATTAAGTGATATACTAAAAATATAAATTGATACTCTTATGTTGGCTGTGAAGCATTTGAAACTGCGTACGCAAAAAAATAAAATTCAAATTAAAACCGTGAAAAAAAATGTTTTTTTTTTTAATATAGAATAATATTTTCTTTACATACATATATACGTTGTTCTTAAAGGTTGCGTGTAAAATTACATGATTTTATTCAAAAGTGATAGTTAATTTTTATATATAATTTGGTAACGTTCTAGATCGTTTAAAATCTTCCAAAAAAATTTCTTCAATAATTTAATTTAACGTTATTTTCTTAGATTTACGCGAATATTTGAGATTTTAAATAAAACTATCTTTTGGGATTTTTTTTGTTGCGGATTGATTTTGGTTTTTAACCTCGGGAACCAAAAATCTAAATAAATCACGAAAAAAAATTCCAAAAGATTTAACGTTATTTATTCGAAATAAAATTGATCATGAAATAAATTAAACTTATAACGTGAATAATATCAAGATAATAAAAATATATAATATAAGCAACTTATCCCATTTTTTATTTGCACGAGTTATTTTTTTTAGCTTAGATATATTTCCTATTTCACGTTATATAATCTGTGTCAATATTGTAAATTGAATATGTTTAGTGTTTAGACTGAGTGTGGCTTTTTGTTCAGATTTTTATTATATTAATTTTTTACGTTTTTAGTTATTTACAAGAAAGCTCGTACATTGATTGGCGTTGTATTCGTTGCGTATCTCATTAGCCCGCATTTTTTTACTTAAAGTCATAAGCTTAGCGTTTACGGTACTCGTATATTATTTATTAGACGATTTGAAAGTGAAAATAAAAAAAATGTTAATATTTGAAAAAAATATAAAGAAAATTGTTGAAATGTAAATGCTGTCATGTGTTCACGTGCGTCCATGAGCTGTTTTATATAACATATGATTCCACATATATTTTTAGAGGCAATTTTGTAATTAACATAATTTATTGTTGCTATTAAAGTTTGTTATGAAATATTTTTTGTGTTTTTTCGTATTTTTTTTTGTTTTATACCCTAAAGTAAGAAGAAAGTAAGAAATTGAAATAAATTACTACAGATGACATAACTAAATTTCCATTAAATGACGTTAGCCTTAACCATGAACAAAGAAAAAAAATATTCTACACAATGACGTAACTCTACTGTCACAATGTCCATAAATTGTAAGTTAAAAGTTTTAGGTGAAATAATATATTTTTAAATTAATTTATAAAAGAAAAAGCATTCATGATCAAGCGATGTCGCAAAAAATGTCTCGACGAAGAAAAAAGTGCCGTGGTATGTTGCTATGGCATTAGGTGGAGTTTCTGGGTAAATGAACTGTTTTTGCTTATTAGATTTATTTAAATATTAGTAACTTACCCTCGCTTGACTTGGGTTCTTCTCTAGACGAATAAAACTATAACATAAAACGTTTTGTAACTAACTGTTCAACGATTTGATGATGGAGCTAGAATATGGATAGTAAAGCTCTTTAAAAGCTAACAAGTTAATATGTAGTTTGTTTGGGCCTAATTTTATTCATTTTGACAAGTCCCAAACTTCATCTGTATGTCCACCAGTTGAATATTATTAAAAAGAAAAATGTATTTTATGGTAATACATAGTTTGCATATCTAAAACTAAAGAAATTCTCTCAGAAGTCGATGTTGTGCGAACCAGTCGCTGATTACGTCTCTTATTAACGATTAGGTACGTCTCCACACAAATTCTTATTAATTGGGAGCTAGGTTCTTTCCCCAAAAACATCGTTTGTGATATTTAAAATTAAATATAATATTGACAAGGAAAGTGAATACTTTCTTAGATTTACGCGAATATTTGACATTTTAAATAAAACTATCTTTTCGGATTATTTCGCGTCACGGGAGAGAGACTCTCCCGTGACCATGGATGCTGTAAAGCATTCGAAATGTCGGGAACCAAAAATCAAAATAAATCCGCGAAATAATCCGAAAAGATAGTTTTATTTAAAAGGAAAGTGGATAAAAATTTCCAGTATATAGTAGCGACGACCGTGGTACACCCTTTGGACTTGATCAAAGTGCGCCTTCTACTGTTCTCCCGTTCCTACACGACTCGGGAGATGGCGCGCCATCATCATAAGATGAGGAGAAATTCGAGCTTTGTACGCTGGTCTCACCGCGAGCCTGATGAGGCAGATCGTTGGTTTTTACCAGGCCATGTATAATATGTATCAAAGGTAAGCTAGGTTAAAAGAGCTCTCATATCAAATATAAATAAATACTTTATTGCACCCACAGAAAATGAAAACAGATAACAAAAAGGCATGCACAGGCGATCCTATTGCTATAAGCAATCCCTTACAGCTAACAACTGAAAGGTTATTCTTGTGGTATTTTCTTGAGAAAATTGCAATTCAAATGTAAAATTTTTTGGTGTTTTTTGGATACTGCGTCATAAATAATTGGCATAACAGGCTGTTTTTATGTTTTTATTGCCGTGGAACCGAGTCTCAGTCACAAAAAAATAGTTGGGATTTTCTGTCAACAAAAGCGGTCTGTTTAGTAGCCTGAGATTCGGAAATTGCCGGTGTGACTTTTGTGATATTTCGGAGAACCTTCAGTGTTGCAAATATTAACTGTACGGTTCATCGATCATTAAAGTACTAGATACACAATCAGCGACAAATGTGTCCTCGCCGAATGAACGCTCATTTGTACATTTGACCGTGCTTTTATTTTTATTTTTTTGTGAAAACAACTTTAAGTATCGCATTTAAGGTTCAATTTACATTGTTGTATATATATTTTAACTAGAATAATTACCTAAACACAATTGGTGACAGTTTTAAGAGAACTTTAGCGTGGGATTGTGTATCTAGTACTTTTTTGATCGATGGTATGGTCCCATCAAATTGTTGTCCAACCATACTAACAGTGTAAGAAAAAATTAAGTGCACCGGAATTAGTCGTCACATTTGTTTACTATTTATATTTAATATCGGCCCAAAAAAACTTTTCAATTAAATGTTATAAATTTACAGGGTAGTCTTCAAACCCTTATCTATACATATAATGATATTCTAAATGAGTCGAATCTATACATTAAATATTTTTTAGAAAATCTTATTGAAATAGGGATTGTTATTTGTTATCAATATAGAGGCCGAACCTATAGTTTTGACTATTTTTGTGTCTGTCTGTCTGTCTGTCTGTCTGGGAACGCATCACGAGAAAACCACTGGACATATTTTGATGAAATTTGGTATGATGATAGCTGGTTATCCAGGTCAACATTTAGGATACTTTTTGCTGCGAGAAAATATCTCATCTCTGAGAAATCTATACTAACCGTTAAAAGGGTCCTCGCGGAGCGAGGGCGAGTCGCTAGTGCCTAATAAATAAAATATTAAATTAAAATCAGTATATTCAATTAAAATCATCTATTTTATGTATATTTATGTGTGTAAAAAATATTTTTTACAATATGAAGTATAATGAATTCAAATGAAACGTGCTATATAAAACGTAGGCGCGCAGTCCGGCTTAGCACTCATAGGACTTCAATTAGTACCAGCCACCCATCGGAGAACATCGGCGCGTCCTTTACATACATTTCGTCTATTCTCAATTCACGTGTTCATAAAAAAACTAATACGATTATTTAAATTAGCTAAAATATTATCGCATAATATTATCGGTTTTATAATGGTGAAACATTAGATGCTCGATAAGTTGGAGGGGTTTCGAGCGTTCGTCCGCAGACGGACAGTGAAAATGTTTAATTTGTACCAGCACATGAAATCTGGTGAGACTAAGGAACAAAAGGAGCCTGAGACGACGGGGCATGACAGATTCTACCAGGAAAGATCACGGTCCAGCTACAGGAAGAAGAAACGTCGAGGTGCCTGCAGAAGGGCACAGTCTGCAGCGGAATTGAACCCTGAGTCTGTAGCAGCGGCGAAAAAGCGGGATGCCTTCCGCATGCGATCGGTGTCCACGGATAAAGAAGAAAGTGAAGGTATATATCGTACGTTATTATATATTATACGTTACTAACTTTATAGATACTTTACATTGATATTTATTTTTACTATACAAATTTATTCATAATTATTCGAATAATCGATTTAAAATAAAATAAAAAGCTTGAATATAAAAAATGCTTTTTGAGTATGGATAATTTTACAGTAGTAATAAAATAGTAAAATACCAATTGTTATTTCTTAAGGTCTTCTTACCTGTATGAAGTTATGCAATAGATTCATATTTTGTAAATTTTCTAAAGATTTAATTATACTTTAATAAGTACTTAATCGTTTTTCCAATCAAGTATAAATAACATTGATATGTTTGATGATAACAATATCTAATAATATTTCAAATATTATATTTGTTTGACATATTATTTTGTTAGTGAAGGAAGTGGGTCTTTTTCCTTCCTTTATTTGCTTTAGTAAGTTTTATGAAAGGTTGGTTATTATTATTATAAAAGATAAAAATATTGACTCAAATAATCATCTCCACACGTTATCTATATATATATATATGTAGGTTACAACTTATACTTATATCTCGAGAACGACTGGACCGATTTCGATGACCTTTGTTTTGTTGCATTTGTCTTCAATCCCGAATAGCAGAATAACTATTAAAAAATAGTAAAATCTCAGGAAAAAATAATAAAAAAAAAACTGTGCCATACTAAACGTCAAAACGTACCTAAGTTCTAAACGATAAGATACTTCTTTAATTATTATAAAATATTTGTTATCATTACTTTATAATTTATATTAACATACTTCTTACTTCCACACACACAAAGCATCGTTTTAAGATTTCTTAAAATTTAATATTATGTACAATGTAGGTACATAATTTCATTTAGTTACAAGTTTTAATATATAATTATCTATACATATAATAAGAGTGTAAATGATTGCTGTCTGTACATGGAATATATTTGAGTAAAACTATTATTGGGGATCTTTATTAAGGCAATAGAGCCCAAAATAATGATTTTTAGAATTTCTGTCTGTTTGTTTGTGCGTTTGTCCGCGTTAATCTCAGAAAGGGTTTAACCGAGTTTTCACTAATGTATAGTGGTAA
The DNA here is from genome assembly GCA_921882275.1 of Brenthis ino. NCBI lineage: Eukaryota > Metazoa > Arthropoda > Insecta > Lepidoptera > Nymphalidae > Brenthis > Brenthis ino. The sequence continues at coordinate 17,158,431 of OV170225.1, forward strand.
ACTTCACTTAACATTTAGATTTTGTTTTATTTCAATCGATTCATAAATAAAAAAGTTATGTCAATGCATCACCTAAGGATGAATCCGAGCGAAGCAGGGGTGAGTCGCTAGTATTAAATAAAAATAGTTCTTAGGTTATATATTTTTTATGTTCGTAGTAATGTTTTTCATCCCTCATTTTACTATATAATTACCAAACAAACCAGAGTGCCATATGAAACTATCGATTTACACACGCTTTACTCGGGTGAGTTCTTCAGTGTCCTTTGGTTTTATAATATTATACATACAGGTAGCGCTATCTTTGGACAAATGTTAATATTAACACTAGCATATTATGTGTTATTTCAGTAGTACAGTCTTTCCGTACTAAATTCCATGCAAATCTGTACAGCCGCTTCATCGAAAAGCAGTTACAAACAAACACACATACAAATTTTCCCCATTTATGATAGTAATGTGATTTCAGAGGAAAATTCCGAGAAAACTCCTCTTGTGGCGCAAAAGATTGACTCCATAGCCAAGTTGCTGTTCAACAAGTCCTTCATGGGGTCAGGCTCGGGCAAGTCTTCTCCATCGGAACCTACAGCTTCCCCTCGGTAAAAAACATAATAGTATACCTATATACAATATAATATATATTCTTCTATTTGCCTCTATTAAATAAAAAGCTTTCATAAATTATTTTGTATTATATTAACTTTCTTCTTATAGTATATTTAATGCACTTGGCTCTAGCTATCATTAGTTGTTTTGTTTATTTTTTAAAATATTTTTTTTATATTCTTCAAGTATAACACCGGCGATGATATTTCGTGAGTACTTTCAACGATATTTGTATAATATGTTTTAAGGCTCGCAGAAAGATCAATGGAGAGTGCAGTCGCTTTGGCAATATGCAATGAATACCTGTTGCATACACCCAGGTACATCTAGTGTAGTATATTTAAGCTATATTCAGTATCTTATGTACACCCGTGCCTCGGAGAGCACGTATAGCCGTCGGTCCTGCGCCGACACTCTCACCGGTCGTGTCGAACAGTCGTCCCACCGGAGTATGAGAGTGACAGGAATAGAGAGTGCACGTTGTGTCTGCGCGTACACTTGTGCACTATAATATCTCCTGTGCAGTTGGCTAGTCTCAATGAGATTGGCCGCAGTGGCCGAAATCGGTCGGGAGAACATCATTTTATGTACAAATATTTTTATTACAGTTATATTATTTTACGTTATGAGAGTTACTTTTTTACACATCTTTCAAAATATTCTTTATTAAAAAAAAAATACTTTAATTTTTTCTTAATAAAGAATATTTTCATTTAATTTGATGTTTCCTCTAATTTCTTACGAAGACTTTGCATAATTTTTTTCTTTATTCATTTTTATATGATAAAACGTTTTATATAAATAGGTTTTTAGGGTACCTCAAAAGAAAAAAAGTAACCCCTATCACTTCGTTGTCCGTCCGTCTGTCTGTAAACACCCTATATATCGGAAACTTCTTTTCTTGGAGCTGTGAAAAATAAAATTTCTTAGTCAACGCAATCAAAAGATACGGCCATTTATGCCACATATTATGTACTTTTTATGTTTTTTAGGCTTAATCTAGCTAGAGTCAAATTTGGCAAGAAATACAAACAAGTAAAGGGAAAAATTCAAAAACCGTATAGGTACTACGTTCGCAAAAAAAAATTATGCAATTATTTTAATGTTTCTTGCTACGGAACCCTCGGTATGCGAGTTGACACACACTTGTTTGATTTTTTCATCATTGAACACATCTCACCTCTTCATGTTAAGATATCATGCTTCCAATTCCATATATGTTTTTGTGTCTTGTAATATATTATTAGATAGTTTAATAAGTTCTTCATACAATTACATAATTCAAGTACGAAAAAAAAAAAGATAAATTAAATTTCACGGCGATTAACACAAATCTACGATATTGATCAACTTAGTAATTGGAACACGTTGTATTTGTTTACTTGTAATCTTGTAAAAAGTCACTTTTTGGTAAACTATGATTAAAAGCAGATTACGTTTAAAACCCAAATATTTTAAGAGGTTTTAGTTTAAGTGGTGATTATTCTAAACTAGTGTAATTCACATTTACCTCATTATTGGTATCATTTTAAAATAGAATTAAATCTAGGATATAAATGAAAATTATGGGAGGTCTGTGCCCTGTACTATAAAAAAGGGCTGAATACGGACATTCAGACATAAAAATGTTGTTCGTTTATTTGGCTATTTCTTTTAATAGTCCAGACAAGATTTTTAAGGCGGAAAAATTAGAAAGGTTGCCCGAAAGTTTAAGACTTCAAAATTGCTACAAAACTGCTGCAAAATGTTGCTCCTTGCAAGAGTTAGGTTAAAAAATAACAAACCTATGTAATTTTCAGGTATAACATGCTATCTGCACTGGGCCCAATCGGCTTTCGCGCGAGCAAACATTGGTTCGCAATCCACGATAATTCTATTAAAACTGACCGCCTTCTCATCTTGGTAAGATAATTCATTTAAATAATGTTCCTGAGGTTTATTTACATTCTTTATGTAATAAGATTGACTTAGATCATGAGTACAGGCTGGAGTATTTATTGTTAGATGTTTTTGTCTAAAAAAAATTAATTAATAGTGAGTTTTAAACAAAAAATTTGCAGTACAATGTATATGATAAGATCTTATGGGCTGATGAAAATAATTTTTCTTTCATAGATTTTTTTTATATTTCTATAGTACCACCCTTGAGATAAAATTAATTCAGAATTGACGAAGGTATTGCTTCGCTATTGAAAATATAGTCCAATTGAGTACCATGAAGCCGGTCAATAAATAAAAAAAAATCCAAGTTTTTTCGTACCTACTTTTAGTAAAAAAGTTAGATTTTGCCGAGTAACTATTATCCTTTTTGAGGTTGAAAACACCGCTATAATCATATAATGATAAAGTATATTTAATAATGATAAACTGTATAAAAACCATACAAAAACTGTTGAAGCTCCTTTAAATTGAATCCAAAAATAGCAAAAAATCTTAAGCATAGGTCACTTTTACTCCTACACCTTCACACATTTTGTAACTGTAACATGATTTTTATCAAATTACAAATAATATATGCTTTCCCGCAGATGCCGCTTTCTAGTAAGTGCCCTATAGAGCCAAACGAACGGTCTCGGGGTCTCATCATGGAGCTGTTCCGAGCCCTACATCATCCTTACATCTATCCTGTCCTGGACGTAGAGTTGTGCAACGGACATGCTTTGACCGTCTTGCCTTATAACTCACAGGGCAGTCTGAAGGACCTACTTTATAAGGTTAGCTTTAAACTTTAAAATATGTAATGAAAATTATAATTTCATAGAAAGTTAACACTAGAGAAGTTAGCTATGTAATCTAATCGTTATAGATTTTGTAACATCAATAATCTTAGTCTCTCCTATGACCATGTTTACACTATGCTGTAAAGCGTTCGTAACGTCCAAAAATCTTTCGAAAAGTTTAACTGTTTATAAAAATCCGCCATTAGAGCTAGAGAGTTACGTACGTAGTACTGTACTGTAGTGTATCAACTATCTGGTATCCATAACACAAGCCTCGTAGCTTACCATGGAACTAGATAGTGCTGTGTGTTAATGTCCCAACATATTTATTATTATATACATAATTTCAGAGCACATGGAGTGAAGAGTACAGTCGTAAGTACGGATCGAGGGGCACTGGGTTGCCGCCCACACAAGTCGCTAGATTTGGAAGGCAGATGCTGGAAGGTCTTCTCTTCCTGAAAGAGAAAGGTTTTCCGCCCTTCCGTCACTTGCATACAGGGAATGTGGTGGTGCAAAATGGAGTTGCACGGTACGGGCCTTGAATTTACTCGATAGATTAAAATTAAACTTATTTATTATCTGTGATATATATATGTCTATTGCATTGTTCCTTTAAAATCATTTAAGAATTCTCGAGTTATGGACGTCAAAAAGAAAGACAGACAAACAAAATGAAAAGTATTGCTTTGGGCTATATGTAATTCTTATTTCTTATAGTTTAAACTTTGAACATAAAATAAGTACTTTTCACAAAATATTCAATTCGAAAACTAGTTACGGAACCCTAATCCCACGAATATGCTGACATAGCTGAGTCGATAGGATTTTCGCGGGCCGGTTCGCGATCGGTCTAAATTAATTACTCGATAATTATCATCGCGTCGCGTGCCGCCCGGGTGACTACCAAGTTCGAGAATCCAGAATCTACGAACCTGTGGCAGCCGGGAGTGGAATCCAACAATCGATTCAAGTAAAAAGAGACCAGATAATGCAGTTTATGTGAGTACAAAAGAATTGTTCTCGTGTTGCTCCTTTCTAGACCTAAGCCTATCCATAAGCTACCAAAATTTTCCATCCTAAAGCATCTAGGATCCGAGAGCCTCAATCTAGGCAGGCCCGTCGGTTAGGTATAGATAGCATAAGAAATATTAATTCGGAAGAAATTATAAATTCAAATTTAGATTGTAGTCCTTCTAATTTAATTAATTTAGTTAATATGTCTCACGATCCGGATATCATATTTAAGGCCCTCCGCCTTGTCCCGGAGTTCGACGGGAACCCAAATGTTTTAACTAGATTTATCCAAATTTGTGACCATTTAGCGATCGAATATCTAAGCGACTTACCAGGTAGTGAATTTTCTAACATTTGCCTATTAAATGGAATTTTAAATAAAATAACAGGCACAGCAGCAAGCAAAAATAATTCAAACGGAATACCCGACAGTTGGCTAGGAATTAAAACACTTTTAATTAATAACTTTTCCGATCAAAGGGATGAAACCGCCCTATACAATGATCTTTCCTTAGCCACACAGGGTAATAGAAGCCCTCAAGAATTCTATGACCATTGTCAAAATTTGTTTAGCACGTTAATGACGTACGTTACACTGCATGAGACACTATCCACCACTATCGAAGCAAAACGCGATTTGTATAAAAAAGTAACTATGCAGGCCTATGTTCGTGGTCTTAAGGAACCATTAGGGTCCCGCATTCGTTGTATGCGACCACTAACAATAGAAAAAGCTCTTGAATATGTACAGGAAGAACTGAATACTATGTATATGCACAGCCGTTACGAGGTTTCAAAGTCTAACAAAACCGTAACCACTATACCCAACGCTACTCACCACACATTCATACCACGCATATTTCCACCAAGTATAGGACAGACACCATCTAGACCTAACACACAGCCTTTTAAATTTAACAATGAACACCAGCACCCTAGACAACCCACACACACACAAAGAATATTCGGTGCACCACCTCCGAACTAGAACCCTAACAGTCACATGTTTAGGTTACCACCTCGAAATAATATTACACACAGGCCTAATCAAGGCAATGGATTTCCCAGACCTATGCGTGGCGTGAGCCACTTTGCGCCTCGACCACTGCCACCAACACATCATACACTTACAGGACATAATTGGCAAAAATACGGTAACCCTCCCCCAAGAAATTATTTTAAATCAAGAGAAATGAACTTTAATATTTGCGAAGACGATTGCGACTCGTACGATTATTATACAGACTTTGAATCTTATTATAACAGTGACGAATACACGGAATATCCCTATGACTATGAGACTTATTCCCAAAACTATAACGATAATCCCACTACGTCACGAATAGAAACCAATAACGATAGTACACTTGACAATAATGAACAGGATTTTCAGAAAATTTCCAAATCCGACACCTTAAAATAGAAATAAATCTACATACACAATGTCACCTTCCATATATTCAGATATTATCACCACCATTAAAATTATTAATAGATACGGGAGCCAACCAATCCTTTTTAAGTCCAGCAGTTGTAGAAAAATATTTGTATAATTTTCCTTTTAACTACGATTCGTTCGAAGTATGTAATGTTCATGCCAAAACTAGATGTAACTATTCAATAACTATACCAAGCTTTAATGAATTTAATGACCCGAATAATATAACATTTTATGTATATAAATTTTATGACTTTTTCGATGGACTTATAGGAACTGACTTATTAGACAAATGGGAAGCAGTAATAGATTATAAAAATAAAACTTTAATTACCAAAACTGCTTCAAACCCCATATACGTACACGATTCCCGTAATCAAAATTTATACGAAGATATAATCCCAGCAGGTCAATCGAAATTGTTAAAAATCCCTATTAACATGCATGACGGCGAAGCATACGTAAAAGAACAAAAAATTTCAAATTGCGTAATTAGTGAATGCCTTACGTCAGTTAAAAATAGCTAGGGTATTGTAGAAGTTAAAAATCCCAGTAGGAATGATGTAATATTTTCAATGGACCGAGCCCTGTCTGCTGAAATTAACAATATAAATTTCACTTGCACTGAACAATCCCGACGTGTAAAAGACGTTCTGACACGACTTCGTACAGAGCATCTTAACGTTGAGGAACGTAAAAACTTAGAACTATTGTGTACCCAGTACGCTGATGTATTTTATCTAGAAGGCGAACCCCTTACATTTACAAATAAAATAAAACACTCAATTAAAACCACCGATGAATTCCCCGTTCACACGAAAAGCTATAGATACCCATACGTTCATAGACAGGAAGTAAAGGAGCAAATAGGTAAAATGCTCGATCAGGGAATAATGAGGCCCTCTAATTCGGCTTGTAGCTCACCTATTTGGGTTGTGCCAAAAAAGGTAGACGCATCTGGTAAAAGAAAATGGCGAATAGTAGTTGATTTTCGCAAATTAAACGAAAAAACAATAGATGACAAATATCAAATCCCTAACATAAATGACGTATTAGATAAATTAAGAAAATGCCAGTATTTTACAACTTTAGATCTAGCTAGCGGATTTTACCAGGTACAGACAGATCCTCAAGACATACATAAAATAGCATTTAATGTCGAGCACGGACATTATGAATTCCTTCGTATGCCCATGGGATTAAAAAATTCTCCGGCGACCTTTCAGCGAGTAATGTATGATGTGCTGAAAGGCCTACAAAACTCTATTTGTCTAGTTTATATGGATGATGTTATTGTCTATAGTACATCCCTACAAGAGCATATAGTAAATTTACAAAAAGTTTTTCAGAGACTCCACGATTCTAACTTTAAAATCCAAATGGATAAATCGGAATTTTTAAAACATGAAACAGCTTTTCTAGGCCATATTATACGCGCGGACGGAGTAAAACCTAACCCCGAAAAAATAGCTGCAATAGAAAAATACCCCATACCAAAAACACCAAAAGAAATAAAACAATTCCTAGGCTTAGTTGGATACTATCGTAAATTTATTCCGGACTTTGCAAAACTAACAAAACCGCTTACACAATGCCTAAAAAAGGGTAGGAAAATTATTTTAAATGATGAATATATATCAAGCTTTGAAAAATGTAAAACAGTTTTAACGAATGATCCAATACTTCAATACCCTGATTTTAATAAAGAATTTAACCTAACGACCGATGCATTTAACGTGGCCATAGGGGCTATTTTATCACAAAGCCCTATAGGATCCGATAGACCAATTTGCTACGCTTCTAGGACTCTTAACGATAGTGAACAAAATTATAGTACCATAGAAAAAGAGTTATTGGCCATAGTTTGGGCTACAAAATACTTTAGGCCTTACTTATTTGGTAGAAAGTTTAAGATAGTCACAAACCATAAGCCATTGCAATGGATGATGAATTTAAAGGAACCGAATTCACGGCTTACAAGATGGCGTTTACGTTTAAGCGAATATGACTATACAGTAATATACAAAAAGGGTAAAAGTAACACAAACGCGGACGCTCTCTCTAGAATAGAAATACACGCGGGAGAAACAAATTCATTAATAGAAGAAATCGATGAATTAAATTCACTATTAGGCTATCCATCATATACCTTACGCAGAGCATCAAATTCTTCTACGATATCTGATCCTGAAAAATCAAACTCTTCAACAATTTCTGCATCTCATCAATCTAACTCTTCTACATTAACGGCACACAGTAGTCACGAAAACCCTATTTTAGAAATACCGATTACTGATGAACCTCTTAATAAATTTCATACACAAGTAATCTTTACTATAGTTGACGGTATAAAAAGAAAAGCTTCAGTATCAAAGCCTTTTGAAAAACACACTCGAATTAACCTCCAGTTAAGTAAATCTAATTTAGAGGAAGATCTAGTTAACGCCGTAAAGGAATACATTAGTTCTAAAATTAAGACAGCTATTTTAGTTAAACCTACTTTAGATATGTATACAATAATTCCAATTTTACAAAGTAAATTTAAATCATCCGCAATGAATCTAGTCTTAGTAAAAACTGAAATAGAAAACGTTAAAGAATCCTCTAGACAGCAGGAAATCATTCGTCATTATCATGAGGGTAAGACGAATCACCGAGGAATCAATGAAACCTATTTATCATTATCAAGAAATTACTTTTGGCCGAAAATGAAGGATCAAATAACTAAATTTATCACAGAATGTACTATATGCGGACAAGCCAAGTACGATCGAAATCCGGTTAGACCTCAATTTAACGTTGTACCTCCAGCAACGAAAACATTTGAAATTATTCACATAGACTTACTGACAATACAGAATATCAAATACATGACTTTCATAGACGTCTTTACCAAATACGGACAAGCTTATTACTTACGTGATGGAACAGCCGTTAGCGTGTTACAAGCCCTTTTACAATATTGTACCCACCATGGCGTCCCTATGACTATTATTACTGACAATGGAACAGAATTTGCTAACCAATTATTTAACGAATTTACTAGACTTCACAAAATTAACCATCACAAAACTTTAGCTTATTCTCCTAATGGCAACGGAAGTATTGAAAAATTCCATTCGACTCTCCTTGAACATCTGCGACTTTTAATATTACAACATAAAGACGAACCCATGATTGTGAACCTTATGCCTCACGCTTTAATAGCTTACAATAGCTCTATACACAGTTTCACGAGATGTAGACCCTTTGATTTGTTAAACGGACACTTTGACCCTAGAGACTGCCTTGACATTGACCTTACTCAACAAACGTTACAGCAATACTTACAGACACATAAAGAACAGATGAAAAAAGTATATGACATCGTTAACCAATCGTCCCTTAGTAACCGAACGACCCTTATCCAGAATAGGAATCAGACACGCGAACCTGAGATAGAGTATGCGCCCGATCAGCAGATCTTTGTAAGGAACCCATTAGCTGAAAGACAAAAAACAGCCCCAATATATACACAGGACACTGTCCTCGCCGATTTACCTATACATATTTACACTAAAAAGAAACGTGGCCCTATAGCAAAGGCGCGACTAAAGCGAATCCCTAAAGCAGCGAATTTGTTACAGAATCCTGGTGCTCATGATACTGCCCCTGGTACATCTTCAGGAAATTAAGTTCGAGAGTCTTGATGATGGACCTGGAATACTTCCCTACAAACTTGGACCGATAAAAACAACGACACATTACCACACATTCTTACAATACATAAAACTCGACGACATAGAAGATAAAACACACAGTCTACAAAACCATTTGCACAATTACAAAAATCAATTACCTAATGACACTTATTCAGCATATGAAATTCAAATAAATTACTTGCTCAACAAATTAGATGACATATTATATCAAATTAAATCCTTACAACCTACCAGGTCTAAAAGAGGGATTATTGATGGACTCGGAACAGTTATAAAAAGTATTACAGGAAACTTAGATTATACGGATGCTTTAAGGTATAATGAAGCTATAAAATTATTAGAAAGTAATCAGGAAAAAATTACAAATGAACTTAATAATCAGTTAAGCATAAGCAAAGAATGGATCACTAAATATAATAGCGTTTTGACTCAACTAGTAGAAAATCAAAGTAAAATTAATAGCACCTTAATGTTAATACTTTCTAACAATATAGATAATACAACTTTAATTAAATATGCCAAATTTGCCCAACTTTTAGTAATACTAAGTGAAAACATAGACGATTTAATGAACGAATTACTAAGAATAGAAAATAGTTTAGCTTTTATTCATTCATCAAGCATGCACCATTCCATGATTAGTATAGATGTATTAAGTTCAATGATAGATAAGCTTAAGAATATCGACGGAAAAGAGTGTATTTTAAATTTAGAATTAAGAGAATATTATAATATAATCCAACCAGCTTCTTATTATGCTAATAAGCAAATAGTTTTTATATTCCGATTTCCTATTATTTCTAAGGATAATTTTTTATTATATAGATTAGCAGTAGTACCTAATAAAAAATCGCAGGCTCTAATCCCATCCTCTCCTTTCATTGCAACTAACGAGAATTCATTCGTGTACATAGAGGCCGAATGCCCGAGACATAGCAGCTGGTATCTCTGTGAAATGGAACTCAATCATCAGATTCGTACAAATTCAGATTGTATCCACGAGCTAATTGTTAAACAGATTTTGAAGGAATCTTGTCACTTAACTACAGTCAATCTTCTACGAGAATCAATGGAGAAACTAGACGATATGCACTACCTTATATCGTTCCCCCAGCATCAAAAGATACAAATATCATGCGGTAAACAGGAATTCACTTCATTAAAAGGCAGCTACCTAATAACTATTCCCCTAGGATGCAAAATCATATCCGAAGAATTTACGTTAATTAATGACAACAACGAAGTAAGAGGACAGCCCTTAAAATTGATGAAGATACCCGATGAAATTGCGCACCTAGATACAACTATTAATATATCATCTATAAATATCCAAGGACTCCATAGACTCAAGGACAAAATTATGATACAATCACCGCTACCAATTGGACATAACCCAGAGAATCTTAAGGACACAAGTATCCCGGCAACTTTTTCACTCAATACTCTCAAATAGTTGCCTCTCTAGGGGTGGAGGAGTTACGGAACCCTAATCCCACGAATATGCTGACATATCAAATAAATGTACGTTTCCCAGGCGACCACCGCAGAGTTCCTCGAATTAGTTTTGTAATGTCGCATTGTTTTAATTTAGTAATTTTATTAATTGTAATACTTTTCCAATCACTCTTTATTCATACTTCGAGTAAAGACGTCGTTAGTTTTAAGATATATAATTATTGTATTAATGTAAAATTAATAAATAATTATTAATTATTCGGTTTTTTTTCGACCTCCTGACTGCTGCAAACGTAATTAACTCTAACGCTGATATGTTTTAACTGTAAAAGATAAATATTTTATTAAGTAATACAAATTTCCCATTTTTGAATATAAAGATTGATGAAAAAGTTCGTTATAGTATGTGTGTATCTCCTAAAGTACACTCACAATAACTATGTTTATCAATTAAAAACGTACCTAAAGTCTCACTCGAAGTGAGGTTAAGTCTAAGCTAGTATTAAACATACAACAAATTGCCCCCAGTATCTGTGGGCTGGAGAACACTCTGATCGGCGCGCTCCCGAAGCCGCCCAACCGCTCGCTGCCGCCCGAGCGCGCGGAGACGCTCTCGCTGGGACACGTGCTGTTCGAGATGTGCGCCGGCGCCGAGACCGACCTCACGCTGCTGCCGGACCTCATGCCTAACTACGCGCCGGTGATCAATCTGATTTTTATGACTAAATAGACCTTTATTTTAATAAATCACTAGGTACGTTTTAACGGTTAGTATGAAATACAAAACTTTGAATTTCTCGGCTTCTCTATACTATAATATGTATGTATTATACATATAAACCTTCCTCTTGAATCACTCTATCTATTAAAAGAACCGCATCAAAATCCGTTGCGTAGTTTTAAAGATCTAAGTATACATTGGTACAGATAGACAGCGGGAAGCGACTTTGTTTTATACTATGTAGTGATTACCATGGTACTACGGTTGCCGGTGATGATAAATCAAATTTTATTACTTGTATTTTATAAATGATCGCCATCCATAAATCTTATTCATAAACATAGAAAGTGGACTGAGTGTTTCTTTGCCAGCCGTCAGCAAAAAATGGCGGATAAGCGCGACAGACGAATGCGCAAGAAAGTTTTCTGTATTACTTGAAATATGATTAATGAGCTATATATTTATAGCCATTTTATAAACTATTCTTTATTGCACTTATATGTAAAATACAGAGAGTAACAAACAATAAAATTAGTTAGCAAAGGTGGACTTATCTCTAGAAGAGATCTCTTCCAGTCAACCTAAGTGAGTTAGAGAGATAGTATTAAAATGCAGGCTAAAGTGCAGTAACTCAAATGTAAATACTTAAATAAATAAATATTATATATACATATAACAAAACATTATACATATTATATACATAAATATATGTACATACTACTACATACACAAATACATATCTATATAATATAATGCATAATAATAGTAGTTAATATAATTATTGTGGAATAACTTGGGTGAGAAAGTGCTGTTTTATTTTCTTTTTAAAGGCAGTTATAGAGGGGCTTAATTGGATGTCTTTCGGAAGTTTGTTCCAGAGCAATGCGGCATACACCGAAAAAGATTGTAGAAAGAACTTAGTGTTGCTCTTGGGTATGTCAAGCATCGCAGTAATGCAAGGCCGCCTGGAACGAGTAGGAGTAGGGAGAATTTGGAAGCGAGAACAAAGGTATGAAGGAGAATTGGGATCATTAAGAATATTGAAGAGGAATGAAAGGATATGCATATCACGGCGAAGGCGGATTGGGAGCCATTTAAGTTGAGCACGAAAGTTTGATATATGGTCATGCTTACGCAAGCCAAAAATAAAACGAATAGCGAGATTTTGAAGACGCTCTAATTTGTTGAGTTGCTCCTCAGTCACATCTAAATAGCACACATCAGCGTAGTCGAGTATGGGGAGAAGAAGGGACTGAGCAAGCATAATCTTGGTTGTGAAAGGGAGGAAGAATTGGAGACGCTTGAGAGAGTGAAGAGTATAATGCATTCGTTTGCTGACCTCGTTGACATGAGCCGCCCAAGTCATGTTACAATTCATAATTAAGCCCAAGTTTTTTACTTTATTACAGTACGGGATTGGAACACCCGAGAACTGGACTGTAGGTGTCGAGGTCCAATCGATTTTACACCTCAGTCGACTACTGCCAAAAATTATGGATTGTGACTTGCAGGGATTCACAAGGAGGCCAAAGGACTCTGCCCACGTTTGGACCCGGACAAGATCCGAGTTCAATGCATCAATAGCTTCATGTAACTCGGTCAGCTCACAATGTCGATATAATTGTAAGTCATCTGCATACAGATGGAAGGGAGAAGAAATAACTTTTGATATGTTATTAATAAATATTGAAAAAAGTAAGGGAGAAAGTACGCCGCCTTGAGGTACACCAGCAGTAAGATCTAGCCAATCCGATGATGCATCGTTGGTCTTCATGCACTGCTGGCGTCCGAAGAGATAAGAGTGAAACCAGTCTATAACAGTACTAGAAATGTTGACCGCACGAAGAGTTCCCATAAGGATGTCGAGATCCACAGAATTTTAGATTCTATTATAATATAATTTTCAATATTAAAATATTATTTTTACATTCCATTTATAAATTCAAATTGGAATAAAAGACAGATATTGGCCGCACAGTCGCTTTCTCTCTTTCTAGAGAGTGGTCAATTTCATTAGTATTGCTCAGTCCACTCTCTAGGTCTGTGGTCCTATCTATTTACCAATAAATATATACCGATAGATAAATCAGACTTTTATAATTTGTTTCTAATAAATTAGGTATTATAACGGTAAGACATACATGAAACCTATGTATATATCGGTAATGATAGATCTGACTTTTATTCTAGAATTGTTGAAGTTCAGAGGAGGTCAGAGATTGATATCGGTCGAAAATACAACAGCACATTATAAAAAATGCATAATATATATAAATATAAATAGAATTTGAAAAAAAAAAATATTTTGTGTCTCTTTTATGTCCGAGCTTCTCAATAAAAGTATTATGTAGTTCCCACTGCCTGTGGTTTTCCTTGCATACGTACCGCGTATTTTTATTTAGGCCACATGCTATGTGCGTGAAAAAAATGCAATGCCGTATATTATTCTATCTGTATGTTTTGATTAATATATATTTTTAGGGTTCCGTAACTTAAAAGGAAAAAAGGAGTAATTATAGGAACACTTCGTTGTCCGTCTATCTGTCTGTCTGTTTGGATATATTATATGTATATAATAATAAAAGTATTTTCTAGGTGGTAGAAATAATTGAGATCATATTCGGCCCCCGACCACCGAGCGTTCACGAACTAGTTCTATGCGAGCTGTTCCGTAAAATAGACCTGCGGGAGATGAAAGGGTCCTGCTTACCTGTAAGTAAAAAAGATATTATACACATATTGTATTTAAGAAATGCACTATTTTAAAAGCTTATCTTATTTTTTTATAACTGTAAAATCGCTACTTAGTTAAAAAGGTTTCTTTTATCTGTCAGTGAAAGTGTCATTACAATCTTTTGAGTCGTGCTTCTATTTGCCTAGTGGTTAAGGCAAAATAGACGTAATTGATCTTTGTTGGTGACTAGTATGTGATGCTTCAGATCGAGCGACCCTGGGTTCGAGTCCTAGCCTAAATACTTACTTGGCTTTCTGTAACGAAATATTTAGTAGAAGTCCGGAGTTTGGAAGTTGGTACTGAGATCATTAAGTTGCCGGTCCTGCGCCTGATCTCTCATCGGCAACTCCTAAGAGGTTTAAAAGGAATTGAAAATGAACTCGTACCTGCATATATAATTTTTTACTATAAAATGTTTCGCGTAGCTGGTCTTACTGAGATTGGCCGTAACCGAAATATGTTAATGTGGAAGACATAATTACTAGTATATCTAGTATTATGTCCTTTGTTCTCCATACGTGAGGGTATAATATTATTTTTACATTCCATTTATAAATTCAAATTGGAATAAAAGACAGATATTGGCCGCACAGTCGCTTTCTCTCTTTCTAGAGAGTGGTCAATTTCATTAGTATTGCTCAGTCCACTCTCTAGGTCTATGGTCCTATCTATTTACCAATAAATATATACCGATAGATAAATCGTATGGTCTATTACTTGTTCTCTATAAGTGAGGGTATATGTGGTATGCAGAATTTCAGCCAGCGTCTCTCCCACTCATGCCTGTCCCTGCTGAGCGAGGTGGCGCGGCGCCAGGCCGGCGGCCGCGCGCCCGCCTCGCCCAGCACGCCCGCCACACCGCCCTCCAGGAGGTACACTATCTATACTTCTATACTAATATTATAAAGAGGAAAGATTTTTTGTTTGTTTGTTTGTACCGAATAAGCTCCGAAAATACTAAACCGATTGAGATGAAATTTGGTAAGAAGATAGTTTGAGACCCTGGCAAGGACATAGGATAGTTTTTATACCGGAAATTATCCTTTACGGGGTTGAAAATGGGGATAAAAGTTTGTATGGGGAAGCAACCGAACGACCGAACCGAATAAACGCACCCGAGCGAAGCGAGGGTGAGTCGCTAGTACCCTATATTGGTATACCTATCACATTACCCTATCTAATACATTCTTTTCTAGTAAAATTCTTTTTATTCTATTGTACTTATATGCATATTTTCATCTTTAATTTCTACGATTGACAACCATTGATTTAATAATAAATAATTTATTATTGTTTATTTATAATTTTATTCTCATTTTTTATAGACGATACATGCTGTTGGAGCAAGAATACACTGAAGAATGGCAATGGCAATGATGTATTTAATTCTAAATTAATTTTGTACAGATAAATAATATTTTATATGCTGACGTGTAAAGGAAATAAGAAATTAGATAATTCATCCAAAATCAGCATTTTATTTTTATATCCTAAACCTAATAATTTAATTAATTTAAATTATTTGAAATCGTTTACCTTACCTACCTAAAGGCTAAAGTAGAGTTCCTAAAGTAACCCAAACCCTAGATACCTACTTGCAAAGATGAAGTTTGTGTGTGTCTGTTTGTTAATGACTTCTTCACATTGTATCGTTTCAAAATTATTTTAATGAAATTCTGTATAGAAATAGCTTAAATTTTGGATTAACACCGGCACTAGCTTCTTTCACTTTGACAAATACCCGTTTTATATATAAAACTTTATTGATATAATCTATACATCTAATAAAATTCTAACTAAGTCGAATCTGTACATTAAATATTTTTTGGGAAATCTTACTGAAATAGACATTATTATCGATACAGAGGCCGAATCTATAGTTTTTAGAATTTTTGTCTGTCTGTCTGTTACCGCATCACAGAAAAACTACTGGAGGGATTCTGATGAAATTTGGTATGGTCATAGCTGGTTATCCGGGTCAACATATAGGATACTTTTTACCGCGGGACAATATCTTATTTCTGAGAAAAAATACAAAAACTGCAATTTAAGAGTACCTATACTAATATGTAAAACTTTTAAAAGAATTTGGTTTTTGGTCATCTGAACGCGGGCGGAGCCGCGGGCAATGCTAGTACCTAATAAAGAATACGACATACGTATCGTACGTATGTGATGAATAAACTAAAAATGTCTGAAAAATTAAAACTTTAGAAATTCCTGAGGGAAAGGATGCACTATTATCTGGAATCTGGATAATAATACTATGGGATTACTTAATATTTGCTATAATGTCATCCATATAATTATTATAAATGTGAAAGTAATCTTTTCACGCTTAAACCGATGAACAGATTACGATAAAATTTGGCAATGACATAGGTCCTGGGATCGGACTTAGCGGTCGCGGTTTCGCGTCCCGCTGGTATTCATTTGTGTTATGACAAATGTTTGTACTCCAGTCATGGGTGTTTATATTTATAATATGTATGTATTTAAAGTTATATATGTGTAGTGTATCAACTATCTGGTATCCATAATACAAGCTTACCATGGAACTAGATGGCGCTGTGTGTTAATGTCCCAACAAACGAAGCTATTTGCGCATTTAATGTTTTGCTTTTAAATATTGACTACTGCGCGCACTTCAGAGCAGTTATAGGTAACACTATTATTAAACTTCATATTATTTTATATTAGTAAAGAATAGATGTTACTATATTTATAAAATAAACAATGTATATGGAAAAATATATTTTCGTAGAATAACTCGCGAGGAAGGACCACTAATGCTCTTTCGCGGCGCGACAGCTACCGTCACCAGAGCGATGGTCGTGAACGGTGCACAGTTGGGCACTTACGCACAGGTTAAATAAATTAGTATACATGTTTATTTTCAAGTACATACAATAAATATATGATTTATTAATTACTAGCAGCTTAACCTTGCTTCGTCCGAGCACGCGTTTAGATGCTTTTTGCAGTTGTGTATCGGCAGCGCCATCTTTTGGTAAATTTTATTACTAAGTTTATATGTGTTACTCCAATTCATAGTCTGTGTTCGAAGTTTCATGTAAATCGGTCCAACTGTATCAGCAAAACAAACATACATACAATTATAATAATAGAATCGAATATATGTAGTAGATAAATTTTAATGTAGATACATAATGAGTTCTTTCGGGAGCGGCAGAGAATGAATCACCAATTAAAGCATTTTTTGTATACGCGTGGTTGATGCCACAGGCTATCCCTCAGGATAGGTAGCTATATCGCCGGGATAGGTCACGTGGTGTCATTAGAGCTTAATTGAAGCAAGGGTTTTTTTCCATAACAATTATATAGGATTAATAAATACATTTACGTAATCTTTATCAATAACAAAACATTCCCCAGGCTCGAGAAGTCCTCCTGCCTTACATGGGGGAAAGTATCTTTCTTCATTTTGTGGCGTCATTCATTTCGGGACTCGTTACAACTTCTGCATCGTTGCCCGTCGATATCGTGAAAACGAGGTAAAATATTATTTTTTATACACCTATACTTGTACTATATATATATATATATATATATATAAATGTATTAATCCCATCCCATTAATACCTATTATATATACTCAATCACGCTAGAACGGCTGAACGGATCTGGATGAGATTTGGCACAGACATAGATTATAGTCTGGAATAGCACATAGTTAACTTTATATCCCTAAAAAATGTACGGTTCCCGTGGGATAGATTTGTTTTTGTTTTTCACAGAGCAAGGGATCAACTATCTATTCCATACTAACCGTTAAAACGTACCTACCTAGAAACGAACCCGAGCAAAGCGAATGCGAAAGTTCATCTCTTAATGTGTGTGTTTATTACTACTTTATGCGGTAATGGTTTTGATTAAAGTGGGTGTCAGAGAAATAATATAGTGTGTACTTACCACATGAGAGGAGACGCGAGCGATAACTAGTTTTACTGTACTGCCAGTGCCGGATTTAACCTTAGCGCCGCCCCTGGGCATAGTAATAGATGTCGCCCTGTTTTCGAAATTTTGGATAAAATTTTGAAAGTTTGTTTTTTTTTAATCATTAGTTATTTGAAAATGCAAAGAAATCACTTATAAATGATATCAATTTTTCGAAAAATGTACCCACTAGTTAATATTTTTTTATTTTACAGTTTTTGCAAAAAAAAAAACATTTTTGATAACGCGAAGATTTTTTTTTCCCCTGAAATTTGCCGCCCTCGGCACTAGCCCCGAGTGCCCTTAGTTAAATTCAACGCTGTATACTGCACTGAACTGTACGCACGCCACAATCATAATTTTGGTTATTATTTGTGTTGCAATTTTCTTTAAGCAATTTGCAATCGAACAAAAGTAAAATAGTGAAGCAAAAAAAAATTATATTACATTAAATTAATAAAAACGCTTATGTCTATATAATTATGCACTAGAAAAATGTTTTTGTCCCTTTTTATTATAAATTTCTAATCAAAATACTTAAATAATCCTAGTATTGTCGCTATTTGACTTATCATCAAATATAATGATAACAATTTATTTACGATTATATACATATAATATTGTTTTAAAAAAATCGATTTATATTAATTTCATTATACAATATACAAATAATATAAAAATTAAATAAAAATATTGCTATAAATAAATTATGATAAATTTTATTTCAAAAGACGATCATAGATGTCGCTACAACGAAAATATTCAAGCTATGGTTTGGTTCACCTCGAAAGTATAAGTAGCAAGCGTCGTATCCTATATACCGCACCTGAAAAGGTCGTGGGTTCGATTCCTTAGTATTTTTGAGGTGATTTTGTACGTTAAAGTTCAAAATCACAATTATTATTTAAAAATTTGTGTATATTGGATAATGAAATATCAAATACGAATTTTCAGATTTCAGTTATCAATATGAAATATGCTTTGTGTCATGTGTGCAAATTTGAAATTATAAAATTTATAATTATATGAAATATTGTCTGTGGTTGTAGTGCAAAGGTAGCAACTAGCAGCCCCCCTTATGTTAATCTGCCGCGCTTAACTGCAAAAATCCCCTCTTGGGCTTAGGGATGTTTATGTAAAAAAATATCGATATTTTTTTCGATATAATATAACGTATTGTTGTATCGATACTTTGCAATATATCGTATAAATATACCGATATTTTCGATACATCGTAAGTCGTAAGTTATTTGCTTGTATTTAACTAGTCTGTAATAATAAATATTGGATATATAGGGATCAGGTTAATATGAGCAAAAACAGTTAGTGAAGAAACAAAACATTTTATTTATTTATTTATTAATCCCAATACTTTTTCTCTAGACCTTGCAAAACAAAATTTTATTAATTCTTTTGGATTGCAGTTTCTCTGCCGATAAAATAGCCGTTTTTTTATATCGTTATACTTACTAACTGTAGTTAAATTTCGTAAACTGTATTAAACAAAACAGACAACTTTTACTTGAGATAATAATATACTTTATAGGTTATTTTGTAATTTGTACTGAGAATTGAGAACGATGAACGAAGCAGAAGTCAGAACTCGGATTTCGGAAGAGAGTGAGACTCTCGAGGCACAGACACTACGAGTTACGGCTGCAGTCACAGATTATAAAATTTTTACTGGTACTAGTCTTTCACGGAGAGTAGGAGAATAGTTTTCGATTTTCGTGTCTTTGCGTTCCGTTATTGCGAAGGCTAGTTTTTCAATAATTCGTGGTTTTACGTTTTATTCTTACTCAAGTTGCCATCCATAAATAAAGGAATCAACATAAAAAAAAGAAATGGAATGTGCTTTAAATTTCTCACGATATTTGGTATATCGAATCAAATATATCGATACATAATATCGATACTAGATGATACGATAATATCGAGTTGAAGCGATATATCGCGTACATATATATGTCGATCGATATCGATACTTTATGAAATATCGATATATATTGTGCACTCCTGTCTCCTACTTGGGCTCCCGTACCATAACATTTGTTACTCTCAGTATATACCAATGTACTCTGTGTTACTCTCCAGCCCTCTATCTCTACACAAAATCACGCTAATCCGTCACTCTGTTTCGATGTGAAAGAAGGACAAACAGACAAACACTCACAATTATAATATTACTATGGATAAGATTCTTTAAGATAGTGAAAGAAATAAACTAATTTTAGTAAGCGCTTCACTTGAGAACGGCTGAATTGATTTATTTTTCTTAAGTGTTAGTATTTAAAAGGATTTTAGGTAAGTTGTAAAAGTGCTCGGAAAATCGTCAAATTCAGGACGATTCGGGATGCTTTTTTTATAAGATTTTCCTTGAATTCAAAGATCACAAAAAACTATTGACATTTCTTCAACTAGTGTTAAAACAAATTTTATAAGGAATTTTAGAATTTATATTGTTTCATGAGTCAGTCCACTATATTATCAAACATACAGAGTAAGGTTATAACTTACTTATAAGTGCCTTACGCTATTGGCCTAACTCTGGCTCGATACTTACTAGTTACTAGAAATAAGGCTAACACAATCTAATCTCAATGACACCAGTGTTTGCGAATATTAATGAATGTGAACTTAACGGGCTTGAGCGAAAATTAAAATTATACTTAATCTAAGTTTATTAACGTTTTTTCCTTTTCTTTGGCGAAACCATAATGGGCCAGAGGACAGTCAACGGGCAGGGGACTGTGAGACTGGCAGTGAGGCTTTTGAGGAACGCTTGCGCACATATTAATATAATATAGGCAGCTTTTTATCGATTCCAGCTGCGGGCAAAAACTTGTTTGGAATAATAGTTGTTGATAATTTATATTATTTAATAGCATTTACAAAAAGCAATTAATTTAATAGTAACTTTAGATAATAATAAAAAGATAATAATTATCAATAAATATATATTTTTGTAAAAAAAAAAACAAAACGAATATATAAAAATCGGCAAATATTTTAATAAATATCGCGTAAATTTATACACAATTTTTTTTATTAGTTCTACTAAAATATAGATATGGTCTTGACAAGACAGTAGTCCTCAAGGCTCAAGGTATCCTAGTTTAGAAAATAAAGATTGTTTTTTCTTCAGGGTACAAAACTCAGCAAAAGGAACGAGCCAAATAGCAGTCTTGAAAAACATAATACAAAGTGAAGGCGTGTTCGCGCTATGGAGCGGCTTCATACCAACTTACACCAAAATTGGTCCACTCACTGTTCTTATTTTCATATTCTTAGAACAACTTAATGCTATGTATTATAGATGGACGGATTAAATTAAAGGGGATTATTTATTTTTGTTTTTTTAAATAAATACATAATTTTTTTAACTAAATAAATAGAAGCAGTGGTAGCCCAGTGGTAACACGCTCGCTTGGGACACCGAGTGAAGCGGGTTCAAATCCCGGGTCTCGCACCTCTGATATTTTCATGTGCGAATCATTTCCAACATGATTACCGCTTGCCTTACGGTGAAGGAAAACATCGTGAGGAAACCTGCATGTCTGAGAGAACCTAGCAAGTTTTCGAAAGACATGTGAAGTCCGCCAACCCGCACTTGGCCAGCGTGGTGGACTATGGCCTGATCCCCCTCGTACTGAAGGGAGGCCCGTGCCCAGCAGTGGGACGTTAAAAAGGGCTGAATACACATATATGTTATAATACATACATATATAAGAGATCATGATTTATGACTTATAATTTAAAAATAAAATCATATTTAACAGTAAACTATAAATTATTTTTAAAGAATATCATGAATTATAATACTACTAATTCACAAAAGAAGCGTCGTGTCGTGTCGTGAGAAGAACTGGTGACAAAAAATGAGCGAAACTAGACTATCTAATATCCGCATCACAGAAAAACCACTGGAGGGATTTTGATGAAATTTGGTTGGTGGTAGCTGGCTATCCGGGTCAACATATAGGATGGATGGACTTTTTACTGCGGGAAAATATCTCATTTCTGAGAAAACATGCAAAAATGTAAGAGTATCACTTATCTGTAAAATAAATCATTTATCTGTAAAACAAAGGAATTTGGTTTTTGATCATCTGAACGCGGGCGGAGCCGCGGGCAATGCCAGTTTCAAATATGATTATAAATTAAATTAATTATTATCTAATATTGCGTTCACAACATTTCCAAGGTGTTTCTCGTCTATAAACTTATTTATTGGATAATAACATTCACAAACGATATTTAACATTTTTTTTACATTGGTAATAGAAGCTTTTTAATATTTTTTTGCACAAATGTATACATATACATACAGATAAATAAAATTAAAGTGTCTGTTTGTAATGTCGAAATAACAGCTTTTTACTAAACGCATGTGAAATTATATACCGTACATATAAGAAAAACACAATTTGACTTAATAAAATAACATTTTTGTCTGCCTGTCTGTTTGTTCCGGTTAAACTCCGAAACGTCTGACGGTACAGATTTTGACGGGACTATCACTGGCATATAGACTGGCTGA
Source organism: Brenthis ino (assembly GCA_921882275.1). Taxonomy (NCBI): domain Eukaryota; kingdom Metazoa; phylum Arthropoda; class Insecta; order Lepidoptera; family Nymphalidae; genus Brenthis; species Brenthis ino. Next base: position 17,181,320 of record OV170225.1, read on the forward strand.
CGGGATGCACTAGTAGTCCATAAAAACAATTACCAGCTTTTTGTACCTAAGTCATATATAGTACAAGTTTATTTTTCCTTCGGGCTTGAAGTTCCAGGGTTACACGTTCAAAAAAAGACACATTAGGATAACTATAGATAAACGTTATTTTGATGAATAAGGATTAAACAAAAGACGGTATTTTTGAAAATAAAATTGCTTTTAATATCACACAATCAAATATACAGATACATAAAGTACAAATACTAAATAGTAAAAAAAAACTTTAAAGAAAGATTTATTTAGGATCAAAAATATTAAAGTATGAGATAAGGAAACAGGCAAAAATTACAATTAAAAACATTCTACGCAAAATTTATTTAATGTATATATTTATGTAATTATTTATAATACTTTTTATTATTTAATATATTCAAAAATCCTAAAATTGTAAAAATTGGCCATTAACTATTATTAACTTTTTTTTTATCTGGGCACAATTGAGAAATTTAACAGCCAACGATAAAAATTTACGTAAATATTTGACATTTTAAATAATTTTTCGGATTTTTCGCGGATTTACTTTGATTTTTGGTTCCCGACGGTTTGAATGCTTTACAGCAACCATGGTCACGGGAGATATCAAGGTTTTATACGTTTAAATGATAATTACTTTAAATCCGCGAAAAAATCTGAAAAAATTGTTTTATTTCAAATATCTACATGATCTAAGAAAATAATACATATATGATCAATATCAGATTTTTGTCTTAATCTATGTATGGAACAAATGGAGCGATTAAAAAAAAATACCACAAACATTCTTAACCTAATAAAATCTTTATAATAGATACAATATTTAAACTCAGACTAAGAAATAATATAAACAGAGTGTCATAGAATTAAACATGAAGCCAAACAATAATTATTATTTAAAACAGTATAGTAATACTTATATTATTAATAAAAAACTGATTACTGTGATAACTAAACAAATGTTATTAAATAAAAATAGCTAATGGATTTTTTATATTAAAGAAAAAAGTTAAATAACTTAATATTATGCTATCTCCCTTTAAAGTTTAAACAGGGCTTAAAAATACAAAAGCATATAGTATGAATTTTATTATTCATATTATATTCTTATTTTTAATTAAAAATAAAGGATCTGTATCGCAATAAATTGAGAATGGTAGCTTATGCCTTAAACAAATGACGACACTATTTTTGACTTTGACATTTTTTTTGGCGGGCTCCGTCTTTATACTTCTTTATTCCGAGTATTTAAAATACAAATGTAAGATTAAATACATACATTTCTTTAATTTTGCTTAAATAGTTATTATCAAACAGTATGTTTTACTTGGATTAGACTAATTCTAGTTTGATTTATGTTGACATTTTTTTTATTATTTTTTTATTTTTTCCTGAACAATTAATTGTGATGTGATGTAAGGTGATATTTTTCTTTCTTGTTATTTATGAATTATAACCTTAAGATTAAAATAATCGACACGAACGGAATAGATAAGTCACAAAATACACTTTCCATACTACTTCTAAAAATTTACAAATATACTTATTTTGACAAATGAAGCCTTTTTTGTTTTTTCTTTACTTATTGTAACTTGTGTTTGCTATAAGTAATCGAAACTTCGCGTCGAGCACAAAGAAGTGAAATAAAACTATTTAGCAGCAGTATTAATTATTTTATCGTTAGATAATTAAATCAGTATTTTTATTAATACAAAGACTAGTTAGTGACTTTATACTGTAATATATAATGTCGAAGTTAGTTCTGCTACTTGCCGGTAGGATATCTAGCCACCACCAATATTTTCATAGGTATTGCTATTAATAATAATTAATTAATTCTAACTTTATTGCTATAATCTATATGTGATATAAAAAAAGGTACATAAATTTTATTTGAAGCCAAATAATGTTGCCAAGTTCGTGCTAAATATATAATAATTTATACATCATTAAAACAATTACTAGTGCCTAATAGAACGTTTTGAGCATTTAAAAAGAGGGAATATGTTCTCAACCGAATCTCAATGAAATGTATTAATAAATTAAAAAATAAATTGTATGAATTATGATTTCAATGATTTATAATGAGTGAGATGTTACAATGGAGTCTCAGATTCTACTCTTATGAGTATAACAGTAAACACGTAAGAAAATCTTTGAATAAACGATTTATCCAAACTATCTGTCTGTTTAAACCGCTGAACCAATTTTTTTGGTAAGATTAATGGGACCTTGGAGAAGGTCACTTCAAGGGGGTGAAAAAGGGGTTGAAAATGTGTATGGGGAACCAACTATCAAAATTACACTCACGATAACTATTTTTTTATCTATTTAAAACGTACCTAGGAACGCACCCGAGCGAAGCGTGGGTAAGTCACTGGATTATTTATTTTAAATTATTTTCATTCTTTTAGTAATTGTATTTTCGCCATCTAAATTAGATATTGGTGCCTATTCCTATATAAGCGGAAATATTTTTCTTTTGTAATTATAATGATTTTTTTTTATAAAATATTTATGACTCTCTTTTACTGAAACTTAAAACTATCAGTTGGGAAGAAAATTTCCTTAGAAGTACTATAATACTAATTTTTATAACAATTTAATACGTGTATAAAGAAATTTTGATATTATTTATAATACATAATCCTAGTTTTTACGCTTTTATATATATTTATCCATATATATAATAAAATTGTAACAAAGCCGAATCTGTGATTTAAATATTTTTTGGAAAATCTTATTGAAATAAACATTATTATCGATACAGAGGCCGAATCTATAGTTTATAGAATTTTTGTCTGTCTGTTTGTTACCGCATCACAGAAAAACCACTAGAGGGATTTTGATGAAATTTGGTATGGTGCTAGCTGGTTATCCGGGTTAACATATAGGAAACTTTTTACTGCGGGCAAATATATCATCTCTGAAATCTATACTAACCGTTAAAACGTAAGAGTGAGTCGCTATTCCGTAATGAATTTTGTTACATAATATATGTGCACACGAGTATTTAAAAAATATGAAAGGCCAAAGAATTCCCAATCTAAAGAACCCATAAACACAACTTTTTCTCTCGAAGACAAACTATAGTTATTTAAAACCGTTCTATATTCCTAACAAACAGTAAATCGATGCCGTGGGTGTGTCATCCATTCGCAACTTCCTCCACGATGGTCTCCCAGGAGTCAGTTGACTCCGTCTCCCAGGAATCGTCATCATCATCTTCGCCATCATCATCATCATCGTTATCATCTAACATTGCCAGCTGGAATTAAAATGTTATACTATTATTAAAAGAACAATAGTAGGCCCATTGGTAATGCGTAAGCTTGGGAAATTGAGTGAAGTGTGTTCGAATCCGGGTCTTACACCTCTGATATTTTCACGTCCGAATCATTTCCAATATGATTACCACTTGCCTTACTCTGAACAAAAACATCGTGGGGAAACCTGCATGTTTGAGAGAACCTAGTAAGTTCTCGAAAGACATGTGAAGTCCGCCAACCCGCACTAAAATGTCGAAAATAACTAAACGGGGGTTTTCATTTAGAATAGACACCTAATCAGATATTTTCGAAGTCGGTGCCAGCCGACAATATTTTAAGATATGAATATCTACCTAATAGGCAAATATGTGTTTTACGTATCAAATATATTAGATTTGCTTTGCATCGGCTTATTATTATTATTTATCTGTATAAATATAGATGTATAGATTATCCCCCGCTGCACTGAGTGTCTGTTTGTTTGGACTAATCTCAGAAACGAATGTACGAAATTCCATACGGTTTTTAATAATAGAAACAGGGATTCGTATCTAGGAAGGTAAGGCTATATACATATACTCATAATTTATGCACATTTTGGAAAAATAAGCTAGCGCTGTATATAATAACTGAAATCCTTCCAGGATTTTTTTGACAGTATCCAAGCAACACGAGGGTCAGCTTCCATAATTTACAAAAACCGGCCTTCAAAATTATCTTCTTAAGGTCGTTTGCAAAATATGTAATAATAAACAATAAAAAATCAAATCACCTCGCTTTCCCTTAGCGTGTGCACAGTATGCACTCGTATCTGAAACATCAAGGCCCTGCCAAGGAGCGCCACTGTCCCGCTCAATATCAGCGGCATACTGAGCCGGCATTTCCATGCCAGACTCATCAGGAATATGAACAGGCTCTTGCGACCTGGCATCGTAGCTGAAATCGATAAATAAATATATCTATATGTATACTTGCTACAAATTTGAAAGGTTTAAAGTGGTATCTATACTAATATTATAAAGAGAAAAGATTTTTTTTGTTTGTTTGTACCGAATAAGCTCCGAAACTGACTTAGATGAAATTTGGTAAGAAGATAGTTTGAGACTCTGGGAAGGACCTAGGATAGTTTTTGTTCCGGAAATCATCCCTTTAGGAGGTGAAAATGGGGATGAAAGTTTATATGGGGAAAACAACCTAGGGACGAACCCGAGCGAAGCGAGTGTGAGTCGCTAGTACTCGTATTATATAATTCTTTGGAAAAATTGTTTTATGAAAAATTCGCAATGAGGTTGGGATATAAAAGAAGCTATATTGACACTTTAATTCATTTCTTTTGTTAATGGCTTGACAGATAATACATAGTTTCTACTGTAGTACTTCGGTTTATGTGTAAAGTAAGTGAAAATAGGTTGATAAATATTAATGCGACTTTCTTAATTACAAAGATGGTTTTTGTTTCTTGTTCATGGCTTCAAAGCGTGATAGTTGAGCACAGATTACTTCGCCAATGTCACGTGGAATGGAGAAGACAAATGTTGTTTAAAAATTTTAGCAATGAATTTCAATAAGCCACATAGGTACTTTTCACAGAATATTGACATTGAGCATGATTATAATGCCAGATCATCCCAAATATTCGTATGTCACTTATAGGACTGAACTGGGATATATGAACGGAATTGTCTTCAGCGAGACTCGAATTTACGAACTCCGATAGTTTATATATATTTTTTTATATAAATAAAATGAATGTTGGTAAGCGCATAACTCAAGAATGGCTGGACCAATTCGGCTATTTTTTTTCGTATGTTCCTTAAGATCCACGGAAGCTTTTATAAAGAGAAAAATGAAAAATTAACGAAAATAAATAAAAATGTATATGGCTAACGCTGGCTAATAACTATTTATATCTATCTAAAACGTACCTAGCGAAGCGATGCTTTGGCTAAGTAATTAAAGCCTACCTATTAAATACAGTATTTTTTTACTTTTTAGTGCTTTTGTTTGAAGTCGGTTTTTACTTTTTTGTTAAAAAGTATTTTTATCCCGGAAAAATGTACGGTTCCCGTGGGATAATTTGTTTTTAGTTTTTCTAGAGGCAAATCCGAGTGAAGCGAGGGTGAACCGCTAGTGCCTAATAAATAAATAATAATCATTTACATTAATAAATATTATAAAATATTTATTATCAATGTGCTCATTTTTTACTCGACTGCGACGAACCCAAGGAGGGTTATGTGATTGACTGCCTCGGTGGTGTAGTGGCTAGCATGTACGGCTGCACACCCGGAGATCCTGGGTTCGAGTACCGGATCGGGCCAAGTTTAGTTATTGAGTCTTTCTGTATAGTAAGTCTCAGTAACAGCCCGGAGTTGGGAAGATGGCAGTGTTTCACCCCCGTGCCTCGGAGACGTCACGTAAAGCCGTCGGTCCTGCGCCTTAAGTCTCACCGGTCGTGTCGAGCAGTCGTCCCACCGGAGTATGAGAGTGACAGGAATAGAGAGTGCACGTTGTCGTGTCTGCGCGTACACTTGTGCACTATAATATCTCCTGCGCAGTTGGTTCGTCTCAATGAGATTGGCCGCCGTGGCCGGAATCGGTCAGGAGAACATCATCATGTGTTACTTTCTTAGATTTACGCGAATATTTGACATTTTAAATAAAACTATCTTTTCGGATTTTGTCGCGGATTTATTTGTATTTTTGTTTCCCGACGTTTCGAATGCTTTACAGCATCCATGGTCACGGGAGAGACTGAGGTGTTACATGTCTTTAAGATATAGTTGTTACAGACAGCCTACCCACAATTAACAAAATGAAAATTGCACCAATTACATTACAATATTTTAACTTTAAATATTTTTATAATTTTAATTATAATTGAATATGGAAAATTATTTATTTAATCTGATTAAATAAATAATCTGATTTATTTAATCTGATTAATCTGATTAAATAAATAATTTTCCATATTCAATTATAATTAAAATTATAAAAATATTTAAAGTTAAAATATTGTAATGTAATTGGTGCAATTTTCATTTTGTTAATTGTGGGTAGGCTGTCTGTAACAACTATATCTTAAAGACATGTAACACCTCAGTCTCTCCCGTGACCATGGATGCTGTAAAGCATTCGAAACGTCGGGAAACAAAAATACAAATAAATCCGCGACAAAATCCGAAAAGATAGTTTTATTTAAAATATCATCATGTGTTTTACCTTTATGTATGTATGTCCAACTCTATGTTCCCTCGTATTATTACTAAACGGCTTAACCGGTTTTGATGATTCATACGGTGTTAGATTCGTCTTGATAACTCGAGTGTCATATGGTACATCATTGATATTATTGTGTCCTGAAAAAAGATGAGAAAAGACGTAAAAACGTATTGTTATGCAGTCGGAGACAAACATATGTACAAATTGTGCATGTTTTATATTAGCTACGTGTGTGTATGTCTCCGACTGCATAGCCTGTTGAAAAACACCAATCCATCAAAACCGACAAAAGCCACATAGAAACCAATAAATATGTATTGGTTTCTATGTGGCTTTTGTCACTTGTGATGGGATCCTATTGGAGTTTTTAAATAGGGTAGTACCATGTTCCTTCGTCAACTTGTTCTCATCTTTTTAGTTAGCTTTTCACGCAGTCGGGTGTTTTATTTTTGTAATTATTTCGCGTAATAAGCATTATACATAATCATAACTTTTTAATCATGAACGTAATATTTTTGAAACTAATAAGCTATTTCATATCTAATCAATGCTTTAATGTTTACTCTTTTGGACATGTAATCAAATATATGAATATAACTTACACTCAATATAGATAATGTGAAATAATAAAAATAATGCTATATCACCCGAAAACTTACGTAAGTTATGACTATCGCACTACAATTATAAATACGAAAGTTTGTATGTTTGTGTGTTTGTTATTCATTAACGCTGTAGACTATAATCTTGAGTAACACATAAGCTACTCTTAAACACCTAGGGACGCACCGAAGCAAAGCGAGGATAAGTCGATAGTATAGACACATCACATAATACTATATGTATTAAGTACAGATTCCTCATCCCATACAAAGAATTTGGACAGCGCTAATTCGGGCTATTCTACGGGCTAGTTTTGCTTATTTGAATAGATAATAGATGTCGTTAATTCGCAAATACTTAAACTGTTTTATTTTATAAATATGTGCAAACTGACGTATGGTAAATATTATAAAATTTATCCCGCATCCGAATTAAAAAAAACTTTCTTTTGTATATAAAAGAAAAAACCTTTAGTATGTTACAAAGGTAGTCTGTAAAAGGTAATTTTATGAATGGAACCGAGCCCCAAAAGTTAAGCTTATTACTTTACTATAAATGCTAAAATTTGCATGTGTGTGTTTGTTACTCCTTTAAGCTAAAACGGCTGGACGGATTTGGATGAAGTTTAGTTAACAGATAACTATGACCTGGAGTGACACAAAGGCACCTGAACGAAGTTACCCTTGAAAATTGCTAGTAATGTATTTTAGTACTTTTTAGAGTTCCGTACCTCAAAAGGTAAAAAAGGAACCCTTATAAGATCACTCTCTTGTCCGTCTGTCTGTCCGTGTGTCACCACCGATCTTCTCAGGAACCTAAGGGCGGACTTAGCAAGTTGTAATTTATACCAGATACTGAGGTCTATAGTCCCTATTAGGTGTAAAAAACCAATGTCCTGAGTCAACACGATAAAAAGACATGGGTAAATTTAGATTTTCCCGAAATTTTTTAAGTAGGTACCAAAATTTACCTTAATTTTCAACTTTGTTTATTTTTCGGAATTTTCCCTTTACTTGTGCTGAAAACCTTGCTTTTAACCAAAATTGATAATTCTAGGTCAACCGGAAGTACCCTATAGGTTTTGGGTCGAAAAAAAATGGTAGTTCCTGTTGACCTAGAATCACGAAATTTGGCAAAAAGCTAAGTCTTACAGCACAAATAAAGGAAAGATTCCAAAAAATAGAAAGAAGTTGAAAATTAAAATTAAACAGATGTCCTACTTTATACGGACCCTAGGTGGGCGAGTCCAACTCGCACTTGTCCGTAATTTTTTTATTTATCAAACTAGCAACTCAACCTCGCTTCGCTCAAGTTAGTCCCTAGGTAAGTTTTGACTCTTAGTATGGACATATTCAACAAAACAAAGATCATAAAAATCGGTCCAGCCATTCTCATACAAGCACAGTTAGAGCATGTCGCTGGTGTATAATTTTGGAAATTTGTATATTAGTAGAATATATAGGCATACCATATATATTTTGCTCTTTAAAAAGATAACTTAATAAATGAGAAGGATGTGTAACACATTGTTGTTAAACAATCTTGGGATTATCCTGTGTAATGCTAAATTTCATTAAAGCTTTTATAGATTAAAAAAAAAAACTATTTCCATTCATCAACTGGAGCTTGCTTATAAATAAATAGAGATGAGATATTATATCAACTCATGTATCTGAAAGGGTGCCTAAGCACGGAAAAAGCTGTGCAAGTTTAAAACCTTTAAAAGTAGGTATCTGAAAGGATTCCAATTATACATACACCAACCACAAAATGGAAAATATTAACACAACTTATGAATGTAACTCATAACAAAGAAGGGTTAATTGAAAGACATATAGATTCTAAGCATATATTTTAATATGAATTGCATTCATAATACTTGAAATACATAAAGTGGAATGTTTTGAACTTACAATAACATAGTAATATAGATAACGACAAACATCTACACTAGCAGATCCAAAGAAGCATAACACCGAGCAAATACTATTTTAAAGAGAGCTAAATAGAATTATTCATCATCAAAGAAATCAATATGTTCTCCAGAAGGAAACTTTCCCGAGAGTAGAATCTTGATACATTTTTTTGCCGTCACCTCGGGCTTCAATAGAGCACCTTGCTGCCTGAACGAGGTAAAAACATTTCTCAAGTTTTCATTCACAGCTTTTTCCAACACATAATCAATCATGGCTGTCTCCACAGGCCCAGGGGAATAGTTTAGGACCTTTATGTGCTTTTTCTCTTCGGCTAGGACTCGGAAATACATTTCCCTGGCTGCTTTCCCGCTGCAATAGTATGCCATACCTCCCATAGGCTTGATAGCACAGAGTGAGGTTATATTCACGATTATTGCCCTGTCCTCTATTTCCTCAAATATCTTCAAAAACTGAGTATTCAAGGAAATAACTTTAAACACATTTAGGTCATAGTAATCTCTTAGCGCTTCCACATTTTCCATACGAGATGTTTCAACTGACAAGTTTCCGAGTGATCCAACATTGTGGAATATAATACACTTGGAGAAATCTTTTATCTGTCGCCCTTTCAAAGCATTAATAATAACATCATGCATCTCCTGTTCTGATGCCGTTGAAAGATCAATAGAATTATATTGGATATCATTTGCTTTACAAAGACTAGCGGTAGTTGCAAGTTCCGCTTTATTGCGAGCCAACAAGAGCATAATGGATTTAGGGCCTAGGTGTTGTGACACTTCTACTGCAAGAGATCTACCTATACCTTGTGATGCACCACTTACAACACAGAATGATGGCCCAGATAAGTCTATGCTAGATGATGATGACGCCATGACTTAGGGGTCTTAGTTACTTACAGGCAACCAAATTACTCCTGGAGTAGCTTTTCAGATTCAGTGTCTCCGATCACAGGGTCTAAATCGCAGCCTTCTCTTATTAACCGGTCAATACAGTCCGCTCGGTATGCTGCTAAACTATCCACAACTTTATTCTTCCTACGAAGTGCTCGTAATTTTCTTTCTGTAAAGATAATATTTAACTAAATTTTTTTACTAATTACCTAAGTGATTTACATAAACTTATGTTTATTTAATTAAAACCTAATTACAGTCTATCGTCAACAGTTAATGGTAACGTTTTACCACATAATAAAATGAATAAGTTGTGAAATATGACCTCAGATAACCTGATACGTATATAAATGATATTGAAAAAGTTTTTTTTACAATGACAAGTTAGTATTATTACCTAGCACAGCTAGATATTCGGCAGAGTCAGCCAATTTGTCTTCTTTAACAGGTATGAAGTTGTCTTCAAATTCTGGGGTTACTGACGAATTTATAGTTTGGTTTCCCCAGGGATCCATTAAATCTGTAATATAATCGTTTTAATCTTCAGTATGTAGTTCGTTCTTTAATTTATCTAAAACTCATCAGAATAATTGATCGTAAATTATTTTTCACACCAAGGCCATCTATTGCGTTTTGTAAATACAATACATACAATGAATAATTTTGTTTCTCATTACTTGATAATTGATATACTTACTTGAAGGCTAAAAGCCAAATGGTTTTGTTTTTAGTTGGTGAAGGGGCTTAGTAAAAAAGAAAGGCTAGGTAGGTGTATCTAATGATTGTGAAACTGTCTGACAACTTGAAAAGACAAAATTTATCTCGACTTTGTTTATAGTATCAAAGAACATAGTGCCTATTCATGACACTTCAATAAATATAATACAATATTTTTTAATTACTACATAATTTAATTTTAAAATTAAATTTCTATATACATTTTAAATGTCAAATATATTGTACACATAATGTAAAAAAGATCAAAAATATTATTATTATCTCTTTTTTTTAATAATTATTAAAAGTATTCTAAGATTTACGTTTGTGCAATTATATAATTTTCTACACTGCGATTAATGGTACTGAGTTGAGAATTGTGATATTCATTTATAAATATTTTATTAAAAATACTGATTTTTATACCATTCTTCTATATTCAGTACAATATAATGATAATTATTTGCTGTCGATTTTAAAGCTATTTTGATTTATTTATGAATCTTTTTAAGCAATTAAAAAGCACAAAAATAATTTAATTGTTAATGCAATCTTTATTGTTAATAATATTATTATATTTTATCTTGGCGTGAGTAGGTTTCATTAAAGCGACTTTAGATAACAGATTATAAATAAATTCTCGGATACACGTCCGTGAAAAAAAGACATTAACATTAGATTGTTTTTATGATCAAAATCGATGACTTTATATAATGAATTACTATTATTTTTTAATAATTAATATATAAAAAATGTACATAAATTAATTCGTCTAAATAATTACTATTTGTATTTGGACTAAAATGCTTATTAGATTTAATTTGCGCACGCTTCTACTAGTGACCTATCAATTCAAGCTTAAATTGTAGGGAGCACAAACTGTATAGACATGTTACTAACAACTATTCAAATTGTTACAATATCAATTTCATCAACCTTCATTTTTGAAAACTTTTAGACAATTTTTTTCAACCCTTGAGTTTGCCAGTATCGTCTGGAATCCTTCCTATCACATACATTCCCAACGTATCGAAAGCGTACAACGCGCTTTTACAAGGTACCTTGCATTCCATGCCACTGGTATCTCACATAGACAACCCTATAATCAGAGATTGGTTGAATTTAAAATGATGTCTCTTCGAAACAGGCGGGAGATACTTGATCTGTGTTTCTTGCACAAAGTAATCAATTATAAAGTCAAGTGCAGCAAGCTGCTTGAACGAATTCCCCTATCAGCACCAAGTAGATATCCTCGCTATTGCAATTCTTCTCAAAAAACATTCCATATACCTTTCGCTAGAACGCATCTCGGTAAGCAATCTCCCATAGCTCGCATATGTGCTAAATATAATGAAATATCTCGAGCTCTGCCTGGCATCGACATATTTCACAACTCATATGATGTATTTAAAAAAAAACTCACCGATCATCTATCGGTGAGTCTTCATTTACATTGAAATAAATATATATGTTTATTCTTTTTTCCTTTTCCCCCCCTTAGTGTTTACATGTATTTGTTGGTGAATGTTATGTACACTAGTTATTGATATACATATCAGTGTGTGTTACTTTTCAATTTTCTTAATATGTTGTGTGTTAATGTTAAATATGTATATTGTAAGTGTGCTTATAAAATAAATAAATAAAAAATAAACCCTTGCCGGGGGTTGCAGACATGAAAACCTTTACACACACACTGTTTTTGTATCATTAAAACTAGGTACATTATATTAAAAATGCAAAGTTGAGTGAAAAAATTTGATTTCAGACCATATTTGACTGGACTATACGCCTAAAGGGATTGCATTTTCTATATGTACATAATATAATATGTAGTAATTACCATAACACCTCCAGGTAAATTTCTAAGAAATTAATTAAATTTCTAAGAAATCTATTGTTAACTGTAACGCCGGCGTGTCCGCGGTCGTTGAGGGATTAATTAATACAATGAACTCTTGTGCAAAATTGTATGCCAGAGATATCTAGAGAACTCTAGAGAAGGAAGTCTAGAGTTTTATTTATTTATTTATTTTATTTAAACACTTTATTGCACACAAAAATAAAAATGATACATACAAAAAAAAAATACATTTAAAGAAATGTGCAAAGGCGGCCTTATCACTAAAAGTGATCTCTTACAGGCAACCGCTAGAAGTAGGATACAAAAGTTAACAGAAAGCGGAAAGGTGCATAAAGTGTACTCAATAGACGTATTACATATTATAAACATACATAAAAAAATACATATATAAAATACTATTTATACAATAAATATTTATTGTTTACATACTTAAACATACATATACATAATAATATAATAAAATAATAATAAACATACATAATATACACAATAAAACATATATAATACATGCAACTATAATGACAGCTTAGTTGTAAAGCGACAATAATGTGTTAGGAGGCGCTTTTTAAAAATGCTTATTGACTTGGACTGTCTTATTTCATTTGGAAGCTCGTTCCAGAGCTTCACCGTCTTAATAGTGAAAGATTCACTATAGGATTTGGAATGGACTAATGGGATTTCTAGTAATCTTTCACTGCGAGAACGAAGCTCTAGAGCGAGCTGGGAACTTGCCCCTAGGAACTTAAAGTGTTCTTTGAGGTAGGTGGGAGTGTGAGGATGGTAAAGGGTTGTGTATAATAGACAAAGCGCGTGTAAATTACGTCTATTGTGAACTATTAGCCATATCAACTGTGTCCGATATTGCGTAATGTGGTCATACTTCCTAAGTCCAAAAATATATCTTATAATAAGATTCTGGAGACGCTCAAGCTTATTGAGTAATCGCTGAGATAAATCTAGGTAGCAGGAGTCAGCATAGTCGAGTATCGGCAATAAAAGGGAGTTGGCTAATAATATTTTGGTTTTGACCGGCAATAGGTTTTTCCACCTTCTCAAGGTGCCAATAGCAAGAAATATCCTACGGCTAAGGTGGGCAACTTGAGGAGGAGAAAGTGCTGTCCATTATGATCCCTAGATTTTTAACACTACTGCTGTATTCTAAATGGACATTATTAAATGAAATGGGAGGGAGGAGAGGAAAATGTATTTTAGAAAGTTGTTTAGAATTGCCAAAGACTGCTACTTGAGACTTGCTCGGATTAACACACAAACCAAATGACTTAGCCCAGGTACTAATAATTTCGAGGTTGAAATTAATATTTCCAATAGCCTTAGCAATGTCATTTACATTTGTAGTCGCATAAATTTGCAAGTCATCTGCATAAAGATGATAGGACGTAGTGAAGTGTTTAGTGAGAGTGTTAATGAAAATGGAGAAGAGTAGAGGAGAAAGAACTCCGCCCTGAGGGACTCCAGCATTAATACGAGAGCAAGAAGTCCGCTTGCCATCTAGTCTAATGTATTGTTGGCGGTTATTTAGGTAGGAGTAAAACCATTCAGTAGCGTGTGAGGAAATATTTATGGACTTGAGAATGGCAAGTAGGATGTCAAAATCTACTGTGTTAAATGCATTAGAGAAATCTAACAGGGCCAGGATGGTAATCTGCTGATAGTCAAATCCGCTTCGAATATCATCACAGACCTTATTAAGTGCAGTCACAGTGCTGTGCCCAGGTCGAAAGCCGGACTGGAAAGGAGATAAGATGTTATTATTATTTAAGTGTAGATATAGTTGCTGATGGACTATGCGTTCAAGGACTTTAGATAAGTTGATTATGCTGTATTCATAGGATAAAAATTAGATTGTTTTACTCATTTTTGTCTGTTTGAATGCAGTTTTAAATTAACATGCATGTAAAGTTGATAAAAAAACTTTAAAATAATAGAATTATTTAATTATAGTTCGTAAAAGGTTATTAAATTTAGTGTATGTAATAAAATTGCGTATAGTAATAATTTATTCATAAAGTAAATAATAATAAAGGGTAGATTTTTGTCATAAAATGAGAACATTATACTTGCTGTAAAACTGTTTAGTATAAAAATAAAACTTGTTAGAATATAATCGAAACTATAATTATAATTTATATTTATTTCCAAATTGATATATGACATAAGTTTATAAAATACTAGCGATTCAACCTTGCTCCGCTTGGGTTCGTTCGTTCCCTGGTGACGCCTTAACGTTTAGTATAGATTTCTCAGAGATGAGATATTTTCTCACAGTATAAAGTATCCTATATGTTGACCCGGATAACCAGCTCATCATACCAAATTTCATCAAAATCTGTCCAGTGGTTTTCTCGTAATCCGTTTACAGACAGACAGATAGAAATTCTAAAATCTATAGATTCGGCGTCTGTATCGATAATAATGTCTATTTTAATAAGACTTTCCATGTACATTTTTTAATGTACAGATTCGGCTTCGTTACAATTTTATTCACGGAAGTATGAGAACTCTCGATTCCCAGAGCGCATAATATGAAGAGATTGATGATAGCGTCGTGGTTGTAGCGCTTGGCGCCATGTTTGAAGCAAAACAGAAATTAAATAAAAAATTTTTTTTAATATTTCATCTATCTATGCTGTTTTAATTATCTATACAATTTTAAATAAAACTATCTTTTCGGGTTATTTCCCGGATTTATTTTGATTTTTGGTTCCCGACGCGAAGTTTCGAAAGCTTTACAGCAATCATGGTCACAGGACACACTTAGGGTTTAGACGTCTTTTTAGCTTTTAGACTCTCAAAGGCATTATAAGTACCCCCTACTTTGAGACATCTATAACCTTAGTCTCTCCCGTCACCATGATTGCTGTAAAACATTCGAAACGTCGAGAACCAAAAATCAAAATAAATCCACGAAATAATCCGAAAAGATAGTTTTATTTACAATGTCAAATATTCGCGTAAATCTATGAAAGTATTATATCTATACTATTTTTAACAATCTTAATTCAAAACAACCATACCGTAGAATTAGATCATTGTTCATTAACCTCCTTTCTTCATGTAGTTGAGTAAAAATTTGTGAGTCGAGCTCATTAAAGCTTGTTTACAGCAACAAATATTACGTGAACTAATACGCCATGAGTGCGTATTTACTTACTATTTAGCTTTAGAGTTTAGACCAGATTAAGACTAGATTATTTAGTTTTAGCTCTAAATTAATAAAACAGAATATGATAGAAACGACGCTACATAGAGCACCTCTTTTCAGCAGAATACAGCATGTAATGTATGGGTACTCAGCAGCACGATTATAAAATGCTTTGTTTAGCACGCCATTTCAAAATAGACTTTAATGCAAGATCAGTAAGTTTATTTTATAAAATCTATGTTTTCCAGTATTATATTGCTTGTGTAGTTTAGGTAAAAATTTTATCTATAGCTATATATATATAGAGTTCTATTCTCAGTGAACGTTTGCTAAGTGATAAAAACAGTTTTCACGGAGTTGCGAGCGATCGCACTAGACGCAGCCGCTCCCCTCCCCGCGCCCCGCGCCGCGAGCCCCGCCCGCGCCCCCCGCACGCCCCGCGCGTGTCGCGCTTTCATAGAATATACAAACAAGTAAACGATATTTATATCTGCTTTGATGGAAAATTGGATATGTCTCTGAAAATCTTTAAAAAAGATAATTTTAACTTATTTTTTATTACTATTCTTTTATTTTAACTATAAATATGGTTTCCAGGAACAGATTAAGCATTAATGCATTATTAGTCCTAACGACATTAAAGTTTTATGTAAGTTCATCGAGACGTTTTTATTGCAATAACTAGCGGCTCACCCTCGCTTCGCTCGGGTTCGTGGTTAGGTATGTTTCAAATAGGTATAAATAGTTATTAGCCAGCGTTAGCCATATAATTTTTTTTTCGTTAATTTTTCATTTTTCTTTATTAAAACCTTCCGTGGACCTTAAGGAACGTACGAACATTTTTTTTGCCGAATTGGTCCAGCCATTCTTGAGTTATGCGTTTACGAACATTCATTTTTATTTATTTAAAAAATAAGATTTCCAATTTGTAACTAGCAATTTTCTGATAAGAAATTAATAATAATTATTATTATCGTCTATCTAAATATCTATCGCCATATTGTAATTTACAACTTAATATAATATAATGTTTAATAGTTTATTTATATTATTGTAAGCTTTATTACCAATTGGATTTTGAATGTTATATTTTCTAACTAAAGATAATTCTTATAAGAAATTGGCGTGTCGAGAGAGGTTCGCACGCCTCATCTTTGATACAGGCAGAGCGCGGCTCGCGCCGCCATTCTGGATATTTTGACGGGAAGGTCGGTCACGTGACGCGGTGGCGCGGCGGGGCGCGCGGGGGGCGCCGGCTAGACTCTCCAGTAGCCGCGCCGGCCGTCTGCCGCTCCACTGCGCGCCGGAACACTCGCCCTCCGCGCCCGCACACGCGACCCGCCGGCGAGCGACGCGGACGTTCCACGCGCGACCTTTTGCTTCTCGAGTCGAGGGCGGCCAACGCGCGGCCGCGGCGACTGCGACACGACACGGGCGGGCCCCGTCGGACCGCCTGGGCCTCGGTGGCGTATTTTTGCACGGTTTCGCTCGCGGTTCGCGGCCCGCGCGGCTTGTGCGCTGCGCGGCGACGGGGCGAAGGCGGGCGGGGGGCGACGCGGCGGCAGACATGGCCGGGCCGCCGGGGCGCGCGCCCGCCGGCCGCTAGTCGCGCCACGGCCGGCAGCGCGACGACCATGGACGTGGTCACCCCGCACATCACCTCGGTGTTGAGGACGTACCAGGCGAGCGCACCGCGCAGCCTGCAGGGCCCGGGCGGTGCGCCACCGGCCCGCACGCCCGCGCCTAGCGCGCCGCGCACTACCCACGCCCACGCGCCGCCCATCCTGCTGACCGCGGACCCGGTGCTGGGCGAGCGCGGAGAGACTGCCCTGGAGGGTGAACGTATTTCGTGCTTCAGCGTGGGCGGTGAGCGGCGGCTATGCCTGCCGCAGATCCTGACGTCGGTGCTGACGGACTTCAGCCTGGAGCAGATCAACCGCGTGTGCGACGAGTTGCAGATCTATTGTTCGCGATGCACGCCCGAGCAGCTGCACGAGCTGAAGGCGACGGGTGTGCTGCCGCGCTCGGCGCCATCGTGCGGGCTGATCACGCAGACGGACGCAGAGCGGCTGTGCGCGGCGCTGCTGCACGCGCCGGCGGGCGGTCGGCGCGCGCTGGCCGGCTTCCGTGTATACCACGAGTGCTTCGGGGGCGCGCGCGGCGTGTGCGCGGCGGGGCTGGCGCTCGTGCAGTGCGTGGAGTGCCGCGGTGTGTTCGCACCGCGCCGCTTCGTGTGCCACTCGCACGGCACGGAGCACCGCACCTGCCACTGGGGCTTCGACTCGGCGCGCTGGCGGCGCTTCCTGCTGGTGGCCGAGGACGAGCGCGAGCGCGACAAGTGCGCCGCGCTGCTCGACGACCTGGACGCCGCCACCGCCCAGCACACACCCCACTCGCCAGCCACACCTGCCACCGCGCTCGTCAAGAATCAGATACCGCTCAAGAGAAAACAGGTAAGTCTATCATTAACATACTATCTACACCACTGTTGTGCTGCAATCGCCTAGCTTATTC
Source organism: Brenthis ino (assembly GCA_921882275.1). Taxonomy (NCBI): domain Eukaryota; kingdom Metazoa; phylum Arthropoda; class Insecta; order Lepidoptera; family Nymphalidae; genus Brenthis; species Brenthis ino. Next base: position 17,199,514 of record OV170225.1, read on the forward strand.
CACAAATCCATTCATATTGTCTGTAGGAAATAGTACTTCATATAGTCTAGTTACGTTTGTTTTAAAAGTAGAGTAAGAAAGGCGCATTGGTTCGATTGTTTTGATAGTGCCTATTTAACTCTAACCTTTAGTGTGACCTTTATTTACTGTTGCTAAACTAGATTTATAAACCATTGCGTGACGGCGTACGCTAAACACTACGGTGTAATAGCTGCCGCGTATCAATTTTCCATTCAAAAGATTAGCTTTACAACTGCGTAACATGAGGTTAGCAAAAAATGTAGAGTTCAAAACAAAATGAGTATTTTATCTGATGAGCTTTATATTTTAAATAAAACTTTTGAAATTTTTCTTGTATGTATATATATAAAACTTTAAAAATATATATAAGTAATAAAACTTTTGAATTATTTTAATTTTTGCTGTAATGCTGTACAGCGATCATGGTCACGGTAGAGTCACTCCCCGAAAAGATCTAAAATCGAAAACGTAGCTTTATTTAAAATGTCTAATATTCGCGTAAATCTAAGAAAGTATAATGTATTTATAGTTAAGATTATATTATCTATGTAAATTTAATCTACAGTATAATGTCTAATAGAAATCAGTCAACTCTTATAGCATTCTAATTAGTCATATAAGTATGAAATATTATTATCACTTTCTTACTCCTTTTTTGATCCAAATAAGGCATGTTACGTTTAGATTTCCAAGTTATATAACTTCGCCACTTACTTCTTTCAGATGCGTCAATACAGTAGGAAATGTATTAACTAATAATCTTACTCTATTACTACTTTTGCTTATAGGAAGCTATTATTTTTAATTTTTACCTAAATCACAAAAATTATCTCTAATAAAATGTTATAAGCAAGAATTGGGAATCGACATTAGGAACTAATTATTCTTGAAATCTGATCTTGAGTCTTTCTGTATATTAAGTCTCAGTAACAGCCCGGAGTTGGGAAGTTGGCGGTGTTTCACCCCCGTGCGTCGGAGAGCACGTAAAGCCGTCGGTCCTGCGCCTTAACTCTCACTGGTCGTGTCGAGCAGCTGTTCCACCGGAGTATGAGAGTGATAGGAATAGAGAGTGCACTTGTGTCTGCGCGTACACTTGAGCACTATAATATCTCCTGCGCAGTTGGCTAGTCTCAATGAGATTGGCTGCCGTAGCCGGAATCGGCTAGGAGAACATCATTCTTGAAATATTAAAATTTACAAAAAGTTAAATGTTAATATTAGTGTTAGTATAGTCGGTTGTACGAATTTGACTAAACACCTGGAACGTAAATTTATCTTAGTACATATACCATAAATAATTAAAAATTTGCATTATAATATGCGAATACTTGATATTATAAGTGAAACTATCTTTTCAGATTTCTGTGCGGATTTATTTTGATTTTTTTGTTTCTCCCGTGACCATGATTGCTGTAAAGCATTCGAAGCGTCAGAATAAAAAATCTAAATGAATCCGCAAAAGAATTCGATAAGATTGTATTATTAATTTTCTACTTTAAACGTGATTTATTCAATTACATAATGAGTATGTATATTTTGATTTCGTTGAAGTTGCCCCTTCTTTTTCTTGGCTTTTAAATTATGCTTATAGGACTATTAGCGTTCTAAGTCTAATCTAAGTCCCTACAGCCATGATTGTGATCTAAGTTGATTTTTTTTAATCGGTTAAATCGTTTTACTACCTTGCACCTGCCTTATTGCCAAAACATATGTGATTTATTTGCGGATGTCTACGGCAGTTTGAATATTCAATGATTTTTACTACTTAGTAATATAAATGTATGACAATTTTCGATGTTCATTAAATATATTTATGATACTATTGACTCATCCTCGTTTTACATCAGGTTCGTCCTTGGACAAAAACAAATCTATCCTACGGGAAGCGTAAATTTTTCTAGGATAAAAATTGCCTATGTGCTGCTCTAGACTATCTCTGCGCTAAATTTCATTCAGATCCGTTCAGCCGTTCTGGCGTGTAAGAGTTACAAACATCCATCCATTCGTCTTCACAAACTTTCACATTTATAATATTAGTAGGGATACTTAATAATGAAATGATTTTTCGCCCAGTAAACTATGATAATTTTAAAATAGTAAGTATACTAAGCATTTTTTCCACACTTAGGGGTAGAATTGTTTTTTTTTTCAATATATATGGGAACACCTTTGAGGTGTATCCTATACCAATACATTAGTTAAAAAATAAAAATACAGGTGAATTGACTCTTTTCAAGTCGACCAAAAAACACGTCAAATCGTGTCGTATTGCTGCTTATAAGAAGGACAAATGAGCAAAATAACAAACATATATTTGCATTAATTATATTACAAAAAGTACATCGAAAAACTAATAAATTGGTTTAAAAAAATAATAACACGTATATTTTCGGATTGCTAATTAATTGTGTCAATTAAACGCCGGCCTTGAATAACCTATTAGCGTATATTCGTCGCCGGTTTGATTAAACCGATCAATATAAATCTAGAATAGTATACAGCGTTTCTTTAACGTCCCACAGCTGGGCACGGGCCTTGCTTTACTACAAGGGGATCAAGACAGTTTACCACGTTGGCCAAGTGCGAAATGGCGGACTTTACATGTTGTTTTATTATTTGCTAGGTTCTGTCAAACATGCAGGTTGGTTCACTAATATCATTATATGTAGAATACTGTCCAAAATACACGTATTTAAGAGAAAACTATAAAGTTACATAAGACGTATTAATAAGCTGACAATAATCTCATTAGGTGGCCACAACAATGTTTGTAAAATCGTTAAAATACAGGGTAGATGGCTAGGTTATATCTTTTTTACCTTTTATCTTTAATAATGGAAAATTTTAAGCGTTTATTGATGATTATAATTTAAATACAAGTATCTCTGCTGTAGAGTCAAATAGCTTACATCCAAGTCAACTTTTCGCAAAGATAATGAATGACAAATATGTTCAAAAGTATAAGTATGTAGTTACAGACATACATTATAAAAAAAATAATGAAGAATGACACGTTCATATTTTTAAATATGTGCATAAGACAGTATTAGGAATATCTAGAACATAGAATCCAACGAGTATAGTATAGTCCGCAATACCTTCTAAAATTGTGAAGCTATTTCACTACTTAATTATTTATTCAATTGAATTGAATAGCCTTCGAGGGTGATCACATTAAAATTTCAAGAAAAAATCCACGATTAACGGCGAAGTAATTACTTTTAGGTCGTAAAAGTCACTTACACGCAGGTAGAAATAGTATTACGATATAATTTTAAATAAAACCTATCTTTTCGGATTTTTTTGCGGAATTATTTTCATTTTCCCGAGCCACGTTTCGAATTCTTCTTAACAATCATAGTTACGCGAGAGACTAAGGTTTTAGACGTCTCACAGTTATAGACAGTACTTGTTATAGACAGTATCTACCCATAATTTTACAAAATAATTTCAAAAATTCCGTATCTCAAAGCCCTAAAAATTTCTATAAAAAAAGTAAAACCCTTGTTTCATTAAACATTGATAAAGTATAGTTTTTGCTTGTACCTACGTTATAAAGCGAATTAAAATAAATTTGCAAACTTGATAAGTGCGAATTGTGTTTTTTGTTATCTTATGGTTTATAAAATAAATCATTAAAAACCGGTCAAGTGTGAGTTTTTTTAAAGTGAAAGATTTTCAAATATTAATTTAGATTTAACTTACCATTGTAGATACTGTAATCCTATTTCTAACTGCGTGTAAGTGACTTTTACAAAGTAATTACGAGTACTTCGCCGTAAGTGGTGTTTTTTTTTTTGAAATTTTAATGCAATCAAAGGGTAATCGCAATCAAAGGCTATTCCAGCTTGTACCTACGTTATAAAGCGAATTAAAATAAATTTGCAAACTTGATAAGTGCGAATTGTGTTTTTTGTTATCTTATGGTTTATAAAATAAATCATTAAAAACCGGTCAAGTGTGAGTTTTTTTAAAGTGAAAGATTTTCAAATATTAATTTAGATTTAACTTACCATTGTAGATACTGTAATCCTATTTCTAACTGCGTGTAAGTGACTTTTACAAAGTAATTACGAGTACTTCGCCGTAAGTGGTGTTTTTTTTTTTGAAATTTTAATGCAATCAAAGGGTAATCGCAATCAAAGGCTATTCCAATTCGATTAAATAAATAAGTAGTGAAATAAGTTCACGATCTTATGCAGTCGGAGACATACACAGTTGTGTATTTCTCCGACTGCATAATACTATGTACTTTCGTTAACGTGTTTTCATTTTTTTAGTTAGCTTTTGTGCAGTTGGGTTTTTTAATTTTATAATATATTTTTATATTTACAGCTTTTTAGTTTTTTTTTAATTAGACATTTGAAGTAGTATTTGGCTATTTTTTATCCTAATTTACTTTGAAACATCTAAATTGTATATATTTTTGTAATCGCCTCCCAAAACCTTTATTTTGATACCCCACTCGATGGGTTTGGAATTTTTTTTTTAAAGATACACAAATTGTGTGGCTGAAACCCGCCATTTTAATTTTTAACTATGATTATAAAGCCTATGACACTCGTGTTATTTAGACAAATCTATCGTATGAATTATCAAAATCAGACCACGAGTTTGGTCGACACATAAGAACAAACATACATACATACATAGACTGATAATGATAAACTCATTACCCTCCTTTGCGCAGTTGGGTAAAAAGAAAAACGGACCTTAAATAACGCTAAAAGATTTTTTATTAACACAAACAAACAAAACAAGTGAAATCTGCTTCACACAAGCAAGTATTTAAACGATGCGTGTCCATTATTTTATAGCACAGCCTTATCGAAATCTTCATGCATATGAACGCATAGATCGGCGCACGCAAATTACTGCACGTGGGTGTCTATCGATCTGCGTAATTATGTCTGAGCCTACGTCTGCTTATCTACAGCACACGGCGTAGAACGCGGATGTGAGATTGTACTACCGCTTTTTACCGTGACGATACCACCTCTTTGAATAATAAAAAGTTGATTGGAGGCTAATTAAAAAAAAGTATTTTATAGCAGTCCATACAAAAGGTGTTCTTATATTAATGGATTTTAAAAATATATTTTAATGTAATATATTTAGTTTATGGCTAAAAAACATGTCTTCTTATGTATAGAATATAAATTCTGTCAGATGCATAGAAAAATAAAAAATGTGTCGTAAAAAATCCAATGCATGTAATATAGGAATAATATTATGGGGTATTTTGGTTTTAGAACCTTATTTGTACGAATAGAAAATAATTCAGTACTACTTATTTGGAAATAACAGAGTAAGATTTTAACTTCGTTAAATTTAAATAAAAAAAAAAACAAAATTATTTATAGCCACTACGACATTCTTGTTATAAAAAAATCTAATTCATAAATTAATAGATGCTAAGTGATTTGTAATGTTGGCTATAAAAGATATATCCTTATTTAGATAAAAGATAAAGCAAAAAAAAGATATGTAGGTAACATTGAAATGTATAATTAATGATCTTAGCGGTATTTTTGTTAAAAACTAGCGACTCACCCTCGCTTTGCTCGGGTTCGACCCTAGGTGATACTTTAATTTGATCCCTATAACTTTTTTATTTATGAACCGATTGAAATAAAATAAACACTAAACGTAATGTGAAGCTTACTACAATACATTAGTGAAAATCGCACCCAAATCGGTTAAGCCGTGTCTGAGATTAGCGCGCACACGCACAGACAAACACACAAAAATTCTAAAATCATTGTTTTGAATTCTATTGCGTTAATAAAGACCCCAATAATAGTTTTTTTTCGAAAATCTTCCATGTACAGACAACGATCAGTTACACTTTTGTTATATGTATAGATATACTATAACATGGACCTTGTTCCTACTTATGTATTTATGATGTAAAGGGGCATAGAATAATGTACAAAAAAATAACAAGAGGACATGTCTAACTTGTCCATAACACAGGTTAAATATAGAGTAAAATATAATATATACAATACATTCATTATACAAAAAGGTAGTATACCGCGTTTTATATATAATTAAACAAATAAAAACTTAATGAAAACAGAAAAATTGTCGAATTTAGCCACAGATGGTGTCATTAAATTTAGTAATAAGTCGCGAAATGGCTTAAGTAAACGAACAAGTAGTTACAGTTAAATAAAAGCTTCTAATGAGAAAAGTTTTACACTGTATTTCAAAGTAATGTCAATCGCCACCGAACCGGTTCTAACTTTTGTCATAGGCATTGAGTCTATACCTATGTTCTAATATAAAAGCTCGCTAAAATGGAGTTTTAGTTAGTAATCTATACTTATAAAAAGTACTAGCTTTAACCGCGGCTCTGCTCACGTAATTTACTTACGTGTAATCTGTTCCTAAGTTGTATACCTTCCTCAAAACATAGGCTGTAAAACGTCAAAAATTTTAGAAAAATCTTTGGATTATAATATTATTAAAATTATATTATTTACCGGGCAATGTGCATGATGAACGATCCCTCTCGAACTATAATATTATTTGATACATAACTACACTACACAATGGATTAGAAAAAACGAGATTTTGCTTAGCTGGGTTCGAACTTGCAACCATCGAAGTAGAGGTCAATTCATTGACTTAACCGAAGTAATCACCATGGTAATAATAATATTCTATATATAATATAATAATAATAATACTCAGGTAATTACTTGAACTTAACATTCATAAACATAAATCATCCATTAGCTTCTTTAATTAAGCAAAAACAATGGAATAGACAGAAATATCTACGGCGATTCATACTATATAGTGCAGGATACAAACTACATACGCCGCTTTTATGTAGAGAACAATAAAAGCCATACAATGACTGTAGTACTTCAGTTACACAGTATCAGGGTAATGTGTACTCTATTTTCAAGGATTAAAGTTTAAATTTGATGTAAATTCTCAAATGATAGCCCATCATGCCGGCACATTAATATGCAATTATAATAATGCAATCGCATGTCCCAGGGCGTTAGGAATGTTTCAATACTCTCCCTGTATATAAACATCAACTTCTTAGAATTTGTATGAAATTCATGCGAAATCTAATATAAGCATTTTATTTTGCTATAATTATAATCTACACAGATAAATAAAATTGAAGTGTCTCTTTGTAATATCAAAATAACAACTTTTTATTCAATGCATATGAAATTATATACGGTACTTATAAGAAAAACACAATTTTTAAATTTTTTGTCTGTTCGTCTGTTTGTTACGGCTAATCTCCGAAATGGCTGGACTGATTTTGACGGGACTTTCTGTAACTTAGGCTACTTTTATTCTAGAAAAAGAATTACGGTTCCGCTCAGAAAAATTAAAACGTACCTAGGGACTCACCCGAGCAAAGCGAGGTTTATCACTAATAAAATATAAATAGAAAACCTCTTAAATTAATATATGTATGTTATTTTTACAGTGTAGGTGTTTTTCTTCCCACGACCTTCCTACCTTATTTCTGGATTATACATGAGTGATGACTATGTTACGCCTTCTATATAAATAATGATGTTAAACTGTCCGTCGTTACCCTTCATAGTCTCACGTTCAGTCTTGCACGTTGTTGTAGGTTTGATATCCGGTCGTGATAAGCTTTCGTTACGCAGTTTCTCTTGTTGCTATCGTCTACCAATTTGTAGCGAAACTAATTTTATTTTATCACTAATTTTTATTCTTTTTTTGAGTTTTTTTTTATAATTATTTTATAATGTCCGCATCAAAATAGCCAAAAATATAAAAAAAAAGTAACTCGGTGTATACGGAAGTATACTAAATAACTATATAAAATAAATAAAAAGGGTTTAGTAAGAAAAATAAAAATTATAAAAAAATAGGTTTACAACCGCCTCAATTTAGTACATCCGTGTAAGCGCGTAAAATAAATTCAAAGTTAAATTTGAGATGAATCTTAATTCTTGAATACCTAACCTAGCCGTGTTTGTTTACATTTAACATTATATTATTAACAAATTAGCGATTCACAATCGCTCCGCTTGAATACGTCCCTATAGATACGTTTTAACGGTTAGTATTGATTTCTGAGAGATGAGATATTTTCCCGCAGTAAAATAGTGTCCTATATATTAACCCGGATGACCAGCTATCATCATACCAAGTTTCATCAAAATCTATCCAGTAGTTTTCTCGTGATGTATTCACAGACAGACAGAAGACAAAAATTCTAAAAACTATAGATTCGGCCTCTGTATCGATAATAATGACTATTTCAATAAGATTTTCTAAAAAAATATTTAAGGTACAGATTCGATTCAGAATTTTATTATAATATGTATAAATTAGATTTTTCTAGGAATACAATCATTGCATTTGAAAGAATTTCAAATAACAGGTACATTCTATCGCGAAGCTCGAACGATACTAAAATCAGATATGAGTCGTACAACACCATTAACATTTAAAATTATGTTCACTATAATAATATGGTTATCTTATTCTCCATCGGAATTGACAAACGGAATATCGTATTTAACTTTGTGTCGTAAACCTAGAAGTTTAAATTCAAATATACATATAATTAACTTTAAATAGCAGTAGCCCAGTGGTAACGCGCTCGCTTGGGAAACCGAGTGATGCGGGTTCAAATTTCTGGTCTCGCTTCTCTGAAATTTTCATGTGCGAAACATTTCCAACATGATTACCACTTGTCTTACGGTAAAGAAAAATATCTTGAGGAAACCCGCATGTCTGAGAGTTTTCGATAGAGATCCGCCAGCCTGCACTTGTCCAGCGTGGTGGAAGCCTGTGCCCAGTAGTGGGACGTTTAAAAAGTGCTGAATACGAAGATACTACGAAGCTTTACGTGTATATAATATGTAAATATTATTTTGATTATAGGAATTCATGCGATCCTTTAGAGTTTAGAACATGTTCTATTTCATTTTTCTTGCTTCAAGTAAAAGATTTGCGTAAACGTCCTAAATTATACAATTTTTATGGCTAGGTACTTATATTTTCGTAAAACTCATACAAATATTTACCCCACCTAGAAATCGAATCCACGACCTCCACTATAAACAAACAATCAGGCATCACGAAGCCTGTGTATATAAAACATCATATTGAAATAGTAATATAGGGTCGCTTAGATTAAATTTTATTTTCCATTGCATTCGTGCAGTGAGAGCTGCAATCTGAGGTCAACGGAACAATTTGCAACGAGAAAAATAAAGTTAATTTTATAAATAGTCTCTATTTAGTATGCTGACAATAGCCTCGTACATGCAAATTGTATGCGAAATACATACGCCACCATTTGAATTGCATCAGCCGGCCATTTAAAATTTACATTTCGTGATTGGCAATTGTTCAGATTAGCGGTGTATTCAATTTTGCCGGTTAGTTTTTGCACTTCGTATTATGCTGCCGGATCTGAAAGTGCGCGGTGTTTGAATAGATTGTGAGGTGTCTTGCTGTTTTTATTTTGCCAGGTTATATTCGCTTGGTAACAGCGATATACTGGAACTTACGCTTAGGTTCATGGCATTTTGGGTTTTATGAAGTAGTAATAAATGTCACATTGGTGTGATTGTTAATATGTATGGCGGTCGGTACAGTTGTTTATAGACTCGAGGGCGACACGCTGCCCATAGCGCTTTTAATTTTAGTGCTAAACATATCGCGGCTAGTTTTTGTTTGTGAAAATGAAGATGGCTTACTCTAATGAAATATTCAGGTCATTTTTAGGACAAGAAAAATATAAGTAAAATAAGCATAAGGTAATAAAGACCGATGTCAATTTCCATACTTATGATTACAAAAATGACTAAAATGAATGAAAACTTTTATCCCCGCAAATGTTAAAAATCCTAAATTTTTTAGTGCTTGCCTTTTCTGTTTATGAGACTAGCAAAATTCATTCTGCCAAACTATTCTGTCAAACTCGTTGTAGATACTCACAGAAATCTTAATATTAGCTTATTATTAAGATTTCTGTGTAGATACTCAAATGTGACTTACGAAATCTATACATATAATAAAAATTGTGTCAAATCTGTAGGTATATTAAATGTTTTTTGGAAAATCTTATTATCTAGAGGCCGAATTTAAAGTTTTTAGAATTTTTGCCCGTTTGTCTGGGAATGCATCACGAGAAAACCACTGGACAGATTTTCATGAAATTTGGTATGATGATAGCTGGTTATCCGGGTCAACATTTAGGATAGTTTTTACAGTGGGAAAAATATCAAATATCTGAGAAATCTATAACTAAACGTTTAATTGTGCTAATCATTTATAATACATACTTCAAAGTACATAAATGTTTAAATAACATTTTCTACATTAGTCGCTATGTAGTGTTGTTCTTCACCTAAAGCAAATAAAGGAAATTTAAATAAATTCTAATACGTATAGGTACATAATAATATGACTCAATAGTAGCGAACTTACATTGACATATAGTTTTTTGAATTTATTAAGAGAAGTATCGTTTTTTTTTCACAAACAGCCGGTTTTATGTTACGTTTAAATAAAAAAAAGTACTCCACTTGACTTTTTTTTAATATCTGAAATTCTTTTGCTACGTCATAATTTTTTTTATTGAATTTTATGTCGTCCTAATAAAAAATTTAATGAAAATTGGTTTCAAAGATATTATAATACTCATCTTTTGTTTTGTTTCTTGTTTTGGTTAAAATAATTGCTATATTAGAGCATTTTTTCATATATTTTTATGGAAATTTGTTATCTCGATGTTCATTTAGTTTTGATTCCTGCGTAAGGGGGATGGAACCCATGAGTTAAGGGAAGAGTATGGGACAATGGAAACAGTACAATCAAATGTAAAATATATTGAAATATTGAACAAAACCTGATTTTGTAACATAATACGTAAATTTATGTAAGAATGAAGCGTTTTAAAGAATAAATACGGCTAAATTAATTCTAATTAGGCCAGTAAAAATACTATCAATTATTAATGAACTAGTGAATTTTGTTGTAAAATAGTTAAGACGTTTTTTTGATTCGCTTTATTTTTTTAATTTAAAGCGACTCTTATATATAAAACTGAATCGGATAGCGACCTTATGGGTTATTTGGTGACGTTTACATCTAAGCTAGTTTTATGTTGTAGGTTATTAAGACTTAAATATGCATACACACATTGACCTAATCAGAAAACAGGACGTGACCAAGGGCGAGTGGACCAAAGTCTAATGTTTCAAGCGATAGAGTTGGAAGTGATATTTATTTAAAACTAGCATTGCCCGCGGCTCCGCCCGCGTTCAGATGACCAAAAACCAAATTCTTAGGTTTTTAACGTTGGCTCACAATTACAAGGTTCTATGTTACCATTTTAGTACTTATTTAGTTATTAATGCTACAAGGTTTTATGTGTCATTAGCTACAGTTTTGCAAAAACAAACCACTAGATAGCGGCACTTTAACTACAAAATATTCAATTTTACATAGTTCTATGTTGTTTTTTTTACGATAACAAAATAACGAAGTTCTATGTAAAAATTACTAAACTTTATTAAAAGTAACATAGAACCTTGTAATAGTGAGCCAACGAATTATTAGTATACTCTTACACTGCAGTTTTTGTATTTTTTCTCAGAAATGAGACATTTTCCCGCGGTAAATAGTATCCTATATGTTGACCAGGATAACTAGCTATCACCATACCAAATGTCATCAAAATCCCTCCAGTGGTTTTTTCTGTGATGCGGTAACAGACAGACAGACAGACAAAAATTCTAAAAACTATAGATTCGGCCTCTGTATCGATAATAATGTCTATTTAAACAAGATTTACCAAAAATATTTAATATACAGATGCGGCTTAATTATAATATTATTATATGTAGAGATCTAGCGACTCACACTCGCTTCGCTCGGGTTCGTTCCTAGGTGTTTCTTATAATTGACATAACTTTTTTATTTATAAACCGATTGAAATAAATCAAATACTAAACTTACCACAATACATTAGTGAAAACCATACACAAATCGGTTGAGCCGTTTCTGAGATTAGCGCGCACAAATGCACAGACAAACCCACAGACTAAAATTGGGTTCTATTGTGTTAAAAAGACCCCTAATAATAGTTTTTCCCACATATCTTCCATGTACAGACAGCGATCAGTTACAATTTTATTATATGTATATAGACTAGCTAATCAAACATAATTTTAATATGACCTCGTATGACCACTAATGCACGAATTAAAAAGGCTTAAAAGGATCTTTTAGTACTCACTGTACACTAAAAAGTAAAAACCATGCGTATTATGACCAACATAATATTATATTAATATTACTATAAGTTACAAATAAACTTATATTTTATACTAGCGGCTCACCCTCGCTCGGGTTCACCTGTAGGAAAACAAAAACAAACCTATAGGAACCGTACATTTTTCCAGGATAAAAAGTAGCCTGTGTGTTATTCCAGACTATAACCTATCTCTCTACCTATCCAGATCAGTTCAGCCATTCTGGCGTGAAAGCGTAACAAACATCCATACATACAAACTTTCACATTTATAATATTAATAATACGTAAATACGGATTATTTGAAATATCTACTTTAAATACAATACGTTCTAAAATAATTATTACACTCTGACTTGATAATGATGATGTATCTCATATTCACGCCCAGTAGTTTTACAGCCATCGTAAAGCCTGCTTAACTTAGCAACAATGACATTTATATGAAACTCAAAACGTGGGTTTTAGTAAAAACGGCAATAAACTCATATTTAAAGGCCGATTAAGTTGTTACTCGAAAATCTCATTAATTAGAATTGTTTTAGATAATTATTACATTAGTTATCTCATTATACATCCATAAAATATGTATGTGGATTTGTAAAACGATTAATGTATAGCAAATATAAATAGTTTATAAAACCCTTTATCTTTGTTTTACATAACGAGACCACAGTCAAGTAATTCATATATATAGTCGTACTGCCTCGGTGGTGTAGTGGCTAGCATGTACGGCTGCACACCCGGAGATCCTGGGTTCGAGTCCCGGGTCGGGCTAAGTTTAGTTATTGAGTCTTTCGAAAAAATCCGAAAAGATATTTTTATTTAAAACTAGCGGCTCACCCTCGCTTTGCTCATATTCGCGTCTAGAAAAACAAAAACAATTTTATCCCACGGGAAACGTACATTTGTCCGGGATAAAAAGTGATAAAACATGATTACCGCAGTCTTACGGTGAAATAAAATATCGTGAGGAAACCTGCATGTCTGAGAGAACCTAACAAGTTTTCGAAAGACATGTGAAGTCCGCCAACCCACACTTGGCCAGCGTGGTGGACTATGGCCAGATCCCCCTCGTATTGAAGAGAGGCCCGTGCTAAGATGTTAAAAAAGACTAATCTGTAAGTAACGTATATTATTGCGTTAGAATTATAATAATTAAAATTGTAGATTGTAGAATAGTTACCTTGTCCAAATTATAGTTTTTTTAATTTGCAAAATTACCCGGATTGAGGTAATTATCGCGATGAGAATTTACAAATGTGAGCAAAGTTTATAAATGATCCATAATTTGTATGAAAATATGAATTTTATTGTCTCTACATTTTATAAGTACCTACTCGTATAATAAATTTATGAACATGATTTTTTTGAACTTCTGAAAATTCTGAAAATAAATAAAGTGAATTTTCTTGATCTTTTTAAGAAAAAAATGTATAAAGTAATACTATTAAAAAAAATTATTATATTTTTTAAATAATTCTGTCTTGTAGGATTATTTCGCGGATTTATTTTGATTTTTGGTTGATTTTTGGGTTGGTTGGTATATAAGTATAATAAAAAATTGTAATCATGGGGTATTACTTTGGTGTGATAGTATGATTGGATGTTGCTCTCACTGATGCTAAAGCTCTTAGAATGTCACTATCCTTGACAATAACTACTGTACCGCAGATATGATTTTTACAAAGCGAAATATAATTATAAATCGTCATAAATAATAAACAAACTTCGTTCCGAAACGAGTTCCCTTCAATAAATTTATATGATATTACATTTATGTATTATATTGGTTATAATGTACTTTATCTATAATATAATATTAAAAAGAGAAAAGATTTTTTTTCATTGTTTTTGTTTGTTTGTACCGAATAAGCTCCGAAACTGCTGAACCGATTTACATGAAATTTGGTAAGAACATAGTTTGAGACTCTTGAAAGGATAAACGATAGATTTGATCCCGGAAATCATTCCTTTAGGGCGTGAAAATGGGGATGAAAGTTTGTATTGGGAAGATACCTAGGGAGGAACTTAGCGAAGCGAGGGAGAGTCGTTAGTCTATAATAAACTTAACAAAATGATAAAAAAATGGCCTTATTTGAAGTGACAGAAGTAGTAGTTCCAAATATAACTTGTAGCACTCAAACAAAATATCTGTATTAAAACATTCAATCACATACAATATTTATTATGTAAAGTAATTTCTATCTATATTCTGCAACAATGTGAGAAGCCATAATCGTCACACGTGCCTCTGAGTTCGTTGATCTGCACTAAGCCTTATAATAGGCTTAGGTGGCCTTAAATCAATTTTTGATGAATATTTAATACTTATGACGCAGGTTCCAATTTAGATCATAATCAAGGCTAGACTTAAGTTTGATAACGTCGTGTTAAGATAATCTAATCCCGGGTTCATTCACATTCAGGATTTTTAGCGTACCAATCATTAATAATAATACTATATAGATTTATCAGATATAAGATATTTTCATCCAGTAAAAAGTATCCTATATGTTGACCCGGATAACCAACTATCATCATACCAAATTTCATCAATATCTGTCTGTAGTTTTCTTGTGATGCGTTCCAAGAGCGACAGACAGACAAACAGAAATTCTAAAAATTATAGATTTGGCCTCTGTATCGATTTACCTAAAAAATATATTTACTGTACAGATACGACTCTATTAGAATTTTATTATATGTATAGATAGATTAGCTTTTGCAACGTTTTTACACCACAGATATCACATAAAAGGTATACATATAACAACTATGTGACACGTTCATCGTTTACTTTAAGCGACTAAAGTAATAGAGCAAGTTTCTATTTACGACGTTATTAAAAGCTATAAACATAAACATTTAATGTATAATAATAAATTCTATACATTTTCAGTGCATTATTCATACGTGATAACTAACTTGCTATCTTAATTCTTAACTAATATTATATGTAAGTGTGTGTTTGTGTGTGTACTTTATTCTTAAGAATGGAGTTCATTCGATGAACTAAGGCCAGTCAGAATACTTAAAAAGTATATTTTTGGGATACTTGTATATTATTGCAAAATATTATTAACAGATAATGAGTTTAGTAAATAACTAGTGACTCACCCTCGCTTCGCTCGGGTTCGTCCCTAAGTACGTTTTAATAGTTAGTATGTAATAAAAATCTTTGAATTTCTCTGCTTTTCTGTACTATAATATGCATGTATTATATTGCTGAAAACTGCATTAAAATCCGTTAAGTAGTTCAAAAGATCTAAGCGAATAGACAGCGGAAGCGACTTCATTTTCAACCGAGTTCAAAAAGGAGGAGGTTCTCAATTCGACTGTATGTTTTTTTTTTTTTTTTTATGTTTGTTACCTCAGAACTCCGTCATTTATTAACCGATTTGGACAATTTTTGTTTTGTTTGAAAGGGTATACTTCCAGATTGGTCCCATTTAAATTCATAAAAAAAATACCACCCCTAAGGGTGGAAAAACAACTAATGATGAATTTAACCTACTTCTAATTGTCATATTGACTTGAAACTTTGCAAGTATTTCTATTTCCGTTGATAGTACAGTGGTTCGGTGTTGTTGACCTGATCTGATGGCAAGGCCAGAAGGTAGATAGGTGGAACTCTTCAATGGCTAATAGTAGATACTTTGAGTTTGGGCTTATTTTGTTTGATTTGACAAGCCTAACACGTTAGAATCCTTACTTTGCTACTACTGTCTACACTAAAAAGGTAAAAATAAAAACTTTTTAACAAAAAAATAAAAACCGACTTCAAAAAAAAAGCACTAAAAAGTAAAAAATAACTGATTGGTAGTTTTCATTTACTATACATACCTAATCAAATATTTTCGAAGTCGGTGTGCTTTGGCTAAGTAATTAAAGCCTACCTATTAAATTAAACACATACCTAATCAAATATTTTCGAAATCGGTGCCAGCCCATACAAAGCAAAGCACACCGACTTCGAAAATATTTGATTAGGTATGTATAGTAAATGAAAACTACCAATCAGTTATTTTTTACTTTTTAGTGCTTTTTTTTTGAAGTCGGTTTTTATTTTTTTGTTAAAAAGTTTTTATATACTATGTAAAGGTAATAAACTATGTAATAGATGCTAGTGTAGTGTATCATATACCTAAACAATAACTAAAGTTATAATTATTTTCAGAATTCGTAGAAATCTTATATTAAATATAATTAGGATATTTACAACTAGCGACTACCTTGACTCCGTTCGGACATGAAAAACTAACATATTTTAATACAAGACATGAAAAAGATGTCGTTTTTTTTGCGCCAGCGTATATTACACATATACAAACTTTTTCAGAGTGTCAGTCTGTTATACAAATCAATACTGTGCTATATGTGTACTACACAGTAGATGTAGCGCTTCCCCAGGTATAGACCCAGGTATAGATATTGTTCGCTGAAGCTTATGACATTTTTCATTTCCAACCCACCGCGCTAATTACTACCCGGACGACCTCACACCAGATTTCTCTTCAAAAGGGTAGAAACATACATACTGTGAACTATATGAGGATTTCACTGCTTAATTTTTATAATTAAGCTTTAAAAACAGAAAAAAACGACATCTCTAAGTAGTTAAATAAATCTATACATATAATAAAATTGTAACTAAGTCGAATCTATACATTAAATATTTTTTGGAAAATCTAATTGTAAGAGACATTATTATCGATACAGAGTCCGAATCTATAGTTTTTAGAATTTTTGTCTGTCTGTCTGTCTGTCTGCCTGTCTGTCTGTTACAGGATAACGAGAAAACCACTGGACAGATTTTGATGAAATTTGGTATGATGATAGCTGGTTATCCGGGTCAACAAAATATAGGATACTTTTTATCGCGGGAAAATATCTCATTTCTGAGAAAAAATACAAAACTGCATTGTAAGAGTATATTAATATGTAAAACCTAAGAATTTGGTTTTTGGTCATCTGAACGCGGGCGGAGCCGCGGACAATGCTAGTAATATATTTTCAAAGTGTCAAAGCGGTCCCATTCTAAATTAAATTGAACGTGACCGACGTACTGTGAACAAAACAATATTTGGGTCAACCAAGTCGGTTTTTGCCACTCAAAAATAATTTATTAACGTCATATAACGCCGCGTACATTAATTTGGTCGAGGACATCTCGTAATGGTACTTTAAAATTTTTCTAATCTTAATTAAGATTTTTTTGAATTTTATCTCGAGATTTTAAAATAGTGTAAATTTACATGAAAACTTCTTAATTTAGATAGTCGATGTATGTAACATGTATATATACAAATGATACCGAGAAGCTTATCGTGTATCCGTTATCGGACACTCAGGACGTTATTAATTTAAATATTTATTATATCACACTATTAGTATCAACTTTATACAAATATGTGTCTCACATTTTCTGTCATTATGTTCTTATATATCTACTAGCGACTCACCCTCGCTTCGCTCGGGTTCGTCCCTAGGTTGATTCCCCTTACAAACTTTCATCCACATTTTCACCCGATGATTGATGATGATGGATGGATGGGGATAAAAAATATCATATGTCCTTCCCAAATATATATGGGTTTCAAACTATCGTCTTGCCAAATTTCACCTAAATCGGTACAGCAGATCGAGAGATGACCCCCTACAACGTCACAAACTCAAAATCTCACAAATTCACAAACTTTACCTCTTTATAATATTAGTATAGATTATTAAGATAAAGGTATATACTCGATGTTCTTTAAGAATAGATAAATCTCCTTAGTTAGTTTGAATTTAGTCGGCAGTTTCTATTTTTAATGTACATAAAAACAAAAAAATATATTAAGTGTGTTTTAAAATTCTTGACGGCTTAAGTATTTCATATTTAGATAAACTAATAGGCAAGTTATGCCAATGCCATATGGTAAATGCAAAAAACTGCAATTAAGTAATGAAAGGAGCGTGTACATAAAACACACTCGTGTCAGCCTTGAACTCTGCTTGTAACTGATAAAGACGATGTTTACAAATTCTACGTCTCTAACAATTTTATTACTAGATTAGATTACAGAACCTTTAGTTTTGAATGGACTTAGTTGTTATCTTAATGCAATTCAATAAAGAAATCTTCATTTATATTACTAAACTAGCCATTCACCCTCGTATCGCTCGTGTTCGTCCCTAGGTTGATTCTCTATACAAACTTTCATCCCCATTTTCGCCCCTTTAAGATAATTTTCGGGATAAAAAGTATCCTACGTCCTTCTCCCAGGGATTCAAACTAGCTTCTTACGAAATTTCATCTAAATCGGTGCAGTAGACCCAGAGATTACCCTCTACAACATCACAAACTCACAAACTTTACCTGTTTATAATATTAGTATAGACTAGCGACTTACCCTCCCTCTCTAGGTACGTTATAATTTTTTTGAGCAGAATCCTAATTCTTTTTCTAAAATAAAAGTAGCCCAAGTTACTCCTTATAACATCAGCTATCTACCAGTTATAGTTCCGTCAAAATAAACCTATCTGTTTTGGAGATTCGTCGAAACAAATAGACAGACAGACAGACGGACAAAAATTTTAAAAATTTTCTCAGTTTTTAGTGACTCTATTTGCTGCGCCAGCGGTCGCGGGTTCGAGTCTTGCTGGGAGCATTCATTTGTGTGATGAGCACGAATGTTTGTACTCCAGTCATGGGTGTTTATATTTATAATGTGAACATATGTATTTAAAGTTATATATGTATGTGTAGTGTATCATCTATCTGGTATCCATAACACAATCCTCGTAGCTTACCATGGAACTAGATGGTGCTGTGTAATGTCCCAACATATTTGTTTATTATTTTTTCATTTAGTATCAATACCAAATCAAATCAGTTCATTATTTTGTTTAAAACTTACTCATTGCGTAACTCTTCGAAGTATTTGTTAGTGGAGAGCGGGAATCGTCGCTAATTTTAAATGAAATGTTGGCGCAGAGACAACTGCCCAGCGCGAGTGGCTCTTACGAGTATGTTTATGGATAATACTTGTTTTACATTTCTAATTAACTGCACGTGCGCTTAATTTGAGATTGAGAACGAACTCTTAGATTTGCTGTTTGAAAGTTAAGGTTTGTGTTCGGTTTACTATTAAAGTTTCTATTACATGTTACCTATACAAATAATAAAATTGTAACTAAGCCGAATCTGTACATTGAATATTTTTTGGAAAATCTTATTGAAATAAACATTATTATCGATACATAGACCGAATCTATAGTTTTGAGAATTTTTGTCTGTCTGTCTGTTACCGCATCACAGAAAAATCACTGGAGGGATTTTGACGAAATTTGGTATGGTGATAGCTGGTTATCCGGGTCAACATATAGGATACTTTTTAGCGCAGGAAAAAGTCTCATTTCTGAGAAAAAAATACAAAAACTGCAATGTAAGGGTATACTAATATGTAGAACCTAAGAATTTGGTTTTTGGTCATCTGACCGCGGGCGGAGCCGTGGGCAATGCTAGTTATTATATATTATGTATACGCTTATATGACTGACTGACTGCTGGTTTGATTCCCGGACGGGGTGAGGTTTCTTTTAATTATAAATAACAGTGTCCCAGTTGTAGCGGCTATACAACGCGGAAGGCTGTATTTTTTAACACCAAAAAGGCGTGATTATTTTTTATACAGGCAACTAATTATAAGTAGAGTAAAGCATGCTGCAAAATCTGTATTCGATGTTGTATCGAAAACAAAATAGAAAACCTGAGTTCGAATTACTGTTACGGTATTTTTCTATCGAATACAATAATTGGAAAGCCAAAATTTATAACTAAGCCACCTTCACATACCACTTCTACTAAACTAAATTATTCGACTAAAACTAGTGCAATAAACGTCCTTGTGCCACGTTTCCGCAAAGCACCTCGAAACTTCATGTCTTACACAAAAGATACTCGTAATTTACATTTAAAATAACTAATTTAAATATAAATGAGCTGTGTATAGTAATTCATAACTGACAGCCGCTAACCGGTTTCACTAACTCTTTCCCCCGTCTTCGCACACATGGGTCAAAACGTAAACATTTTGTTTTATATTCGAATAAATTATATTGCGAGTGCATCCAGTTTTCTTACGTGTCGTGACGTCACGTCTCCGCCATGTTAAGCCGTCTACGACTCCCCCCACGACCGTCTGAGCGTTTGACCGGTGACCTTGTATCTATCTAACTCTCTCGCGTAAATACCCGCGCGAGTAAACGAAATAGATATAGACCGGTGTGGAAATAAGTTGTTCATGCATGAAAGGTTGCCTTGTTATTTATTTAAATGTTTTTGAATTCGCGGCGTAATATGCGGTCTGGCTTTGTTGTAGGGTAACGACCTTGACTCCGCGTAGCAACATGCCAGTCGAGATACCTAATTGTTACATCAAAAAACTTGTAAAAAGTTTTCATATTTACATTCTAATTTTGGTATAGAGATGTTGTTGCTATGTTATTTTGTAAGGATGTTAAAGAATTAGGTACAAGTTAGATACAATATTGGGGTATTCCACAAAGTATTTGGTGTGAGATTGATTTTTTTTAACAACATGTAGTACAAAGTGTTCGCGTTTCTCTAAACCTTATAAGAAATTCATTTTATAAATGTATATGTAAGTATACTCTACAAAATCTTTAGTGACGAATAAAATTTCTGTGAAACGTTGTTGAGATAACTAGAACTCAAGATGGGTTCAATGACCGGGGGAGTCAGCTGTTTACGGGACGTCAACCTCCGGGAGCGAGGCTTCGGGACTTGGAAGGGGTGATTGCGAGTATATGAGTTACATCTTTATTGTTCTCGTTTATATTATACTAGCACTAAACCCTGGGTTTGTCTGTACTTGGTTATTATTCTACTATATCTTTTGTAGTGAACATTTTTCGATTTATTCTAAGTCCTTTTTAATATAGAAAAAGCTGGAAGCAAAACTTATTTTTAAAAATAGAACATTCAGTTAATTTTTTTATGTATAAATAAGAAAATATTATATTTTTATTCTTCTACCATGAAAGCAAATTCAGCATTTTTAGTCCTACATCTGGGCACGGCTTCCCTTAATGCGAGGGACGATTAAATGTGGTCAGTTTACACGCCTAGAGGGCAACTAGTACAGTTGTTTGGAAGTACAGATTTCCTTATGAATTTTTCTTCACCGTACCTTAAGCAAGTCGTAATCAATCTAAATATGGGCACATGAAAATGTCAGAGATGCGAGATCCAGGGCTTAAACCCTTCAATAGATTTCTCAAGGGTTACCAAAGGGCTACTGCTATTAGCAGAATTAAAATTAAAACAGATTGTGGACAAAGGATCACATATATCTTCAAGAGATCAGTATCCTTGGTCCACAGAGATTGTATTATCCAAATGGTATCATTAAGCCAATATAATATACATATCTCGTGTTTTTGTGTTAAGGTGATTTATGCACATATGTATTTAATTGTTTTACAAGATGACTATAATAAATAGGGTTTGTATGTGTGTACATGTATATTTTTGTTAAAATTGACGACACGTTTGCTCAGTTTGTAGCGAACCTTCCCTACCTGTAGTAAGTAAGTTTTCCTCTTCCATTCTCCCCTATCACTCACTCGTCATCTCATCATTCACCCCTTTCTCTTTCATGTCCTGTCTCACACAATCTATCTTTTCTTTGGTCTTCTTCTACCTCTCCATCCATCTACATTCATTTCTATCACTCTACGCGTCACATGCGGTTCATCCCTCCTCTTCACATGTACACACTCTAAATGTCACTTATACTCTAAAAATCCTTTAATACAATCTAGTAATCAATAAGCTTAGTATAATAACTTACCCCCTTTAAACCCTTACTTATAACAGTTTACAAGTGTATTCGATATCTTATTAATTATATACTTGACAGTTTTTGTATGGAAAATTTGTCAACAATTGTTACTTTTAGCTATTAAAGTCGAGAGGTGCTTGGGAGTAAGAGGGTTAATACTTAACTTAATGTCAAGTAAATTAAATTGAAAGTTAATTCAGTAATATGAGATAGAAATATACAGTGGAAAAATATCAGTAATAAACCAAGGCCTATGAAAGGATAGTGCGATTCTGAACGTCTGTGTGTATTAACGTCCCACTGCTGGGCTATCCCTTTCAATACATGGGGGATCAGACTACAGTCCAGCACGCTGGCCAGGAGCGGGGCTTGTGGACTGCACATGTCTTTTGAAAACTTGCTAGTTTCTCTCAGATATGCAGGTTTCCTTACGATGTTTTTCCTTTACTGTACACCGCAAGTGGTAAATAAGTTAGAAATGATTCACACATGAAAATGTCAGGGATGCGGGACCCGGGTTTGGACCCGCTTCACTCGGTTTCCCAAGCGAGCACGTTACCACTGGGCTACCACTGCCTAACATATGTATGTAATGTAGTTTTGAATAGACATTTTTACCTCACATTTGTCTATAGGTAGTAACTAGTATATATCTCAGATGAGCCGTGCAAGTACATTTCAAGTAAACCGGTTTTAACAGAGAGGTATTGTTCGTTCCGGTTAAGCTTGCCTTGGTATGACTGGATGACAAAACGATCTGAATATTCCCTACACCTGAATGCTTCCAGTGTTAAAACCCATTATCTGTATCTTAGCTCTTTAATATGGTATCCGAATATTTTTACCATTTAAGGAATTTTGACCAATTTTAAAAATTGAAGTTATTTAATTTAAATGTGTATTTGTGTATATATGACGCGAGATCTACATACGTTAATGGTGAACCGATTTTTAATCTTTTTTAAAATGATTAGTAACTCAAGGGCGCTCCATATAAATTTCTATCCTAACGAAGTATTAATTTTGAAATCAGTGTAACTTTAACTAAAAAGTAATAATTTATGGCTACCGGCTCACTGTCGCTTCGTTCGGGCTCGTTCCGAGTGAAAAACAATAACAAATATATCCTACGAAAACCGAGCATTTTTCCGGGATGAAATGTAACCTATGTGCTATTCCAGACTATAATCTATCTCTGTGCCAAATTTCACCCACATCCGTTCAGCCGTTCTGTCGTGATTGAGTAACAAACATACATCCATTGAGTAACAAAATATAAGATATACATGATCTCATTAAGTTATCCTATATCCCACGGGAACACCTCATACATGTATTAAGATAAAAAGAAGTTCACCTTGTTATATGACCTGTAAACTATCCTTATGTAACATAACACTAACAAATATATCATTCAAAAGAACAATTTGGGTCAGCATTCAAAGTTACTATATCTATTAATTTATTCAATGAAAAGCTTTAAATTTTTTGTGGCTTTACAATGGGAGGAAACGTTCGAACAATACACTTGCTTAATAAATCTAAGGTCACTGCTCCATGCAAAATTGCATGCGACCGGTCGTACAAATAAATTAATCTGAGAGATGACCTTCGTATGCCTTTTGTTGTATATATTCGTAACTAGCTATTCACCCATGCTCCGCTTGGGTTCGTCCCTAGTTACGTTTTAACGTTTAATATAGATTTCTCAGAGATGAGATATTTTCCCGCAGTTAAAAGTATCCTATATGTTAACCAGGATAACCAACTATCATCATACCAAATTTTATCAAAATTCGTCCAGTGGTTTTTTCGTGATGCGGTCACAGACTAGACAGATAGACAGACAAAAATTCTAAAAACTATAGATTCGGCCTCTGTATCGATAATAATGAGTATTTCAATAAGATTTTTTCAAAAAATATTTAATGTACAGATTCGACTCAGAATTTTATTATGTGTATAGATTTTAGCATTTGACACACGTGTGGATTTTTAAATGAGTTTATTTCATTGTTTCATTACCAGTTGCTTGACGAGACGTAAGAAGTGTTAATAATTGTCGATAAACTTGAAATTTTATTTCTATTCAAGCATTTACAGTTCATTTTTATTATGTAGGATACAATTATTTTTGTAAGTCGAAGTTTTGTCCCAAAAATATCTCATTAAGCAAAATGGTTTATTTATTAGGTCCTATTTTATTTTTTGACATAATAAAAGGATTTTCGACATATTAATATTATAATTATTTATTAGCTTTAGTTAACGAATGCCTTGAAATAAAAATCTAGAAAAAGCCTTGCCTCGCCTAAAAAAAGGTATTTGAAAGATTTAAATATTTTTCGAGTTATCTCTAGATGCGGCCTTTTTCTATGTAGAGTTCTCAGAAATGTCATAAAAACAGTCTTTATATATTCGGTAATAAAAAAAAGCGTATGAATTATTCTTAGTAATATAAACATGATGATACAGCTTAATTATATGTTGTAATTATGTTGGATACGTCTTTCATTCATCCATCGAATTGGCAGCGTACCAGTTTTTAAATGATTGTTATCCGACCTCCGCAGACCGCAACTCAAGGGTACACCCACCCATAACTATAGGTTACGCATGAATATTAGCAAGCCCACTGTACTTATATAAAAATTGACCAGGTTCGAGAAGGATTTGCTCACTGAGGTTTCACACTTTGCGTATTTCACTTAATTAAAAAATTATATTTCATACGAATTTATATTAATATTATAAACCAGCATTGCCCGCGGCTCCGCCCGCGTTCAGATGACCAAAAACTAAGTTCTTAGGTTTTACATATTAGTATACTCTTATATTTCAGTTTTTGTATTTTTTCTCAGAAATGAGATATTTTCTCGCGGTAAAAAGTATCCTATCCTGTATATATGTTGACCCGAATAACCAGCCATCACCATACCAAATTTCATTAAAATCCCTCCAGTGATTTTTCCGTGATGCGGTAACAGACAGACAGACAAACAGACACAAAAATTCTAAAAACTATAGATTTTTGTCTAGGGACGAAACTGAAGCGAAGCGAGAGTAAATCGCTAGTCTGTAATCTTCCTTTATATTAACTATGATACATTAAACGAATTTTACAAACAGATATATAAAAAGTTCAAGGGTTTTAAAGTATCGGGATTAATATTAATTTTATTCTAAAAAGGTTTTTCTTAATATTTATAAAGCGTTTTTCATTCTATAGAGTATTTCAGCAAGCGTAGAGTATCTTTAAGCGAGTGTGGAAACGGTTAAAAGCTAGTCTATTTCTATTATCTTGCCAATGAGGAAAGTAAACAAAGCAATAACGGCCCCAATTTAGACATACCTTCCTCCAATATTAACATTCTCTTTATGAATAGTCGTTGGAAAACTTTTTAAGATCTCTTCTTGAATCTATGTAGCGCAGTAGAATATATTATTTACATTTACTGTATTCTACCGTTAGTACTTTTAAAATTTTGCTCTTAATTTGCTGCCTATTCAATTTGTTGAATCGTCACTAAACAGGCTCAGCTTTTAAGAACGTAACTAAAATAACGAAAAAACAATAACTATAAGTTTTGGCAAGTAATTTCTTGAATAAATAATCGAAGCCCTTACTTGTGCTTTTGTTGGCTAGTATCGCTCGAGTATCGAGGTCGC
This sequence comes from Brenthis ino, assembly GCA_921882275.1. Lineage (NCBI taxonomy): Eukaryota > Metazoa > Arthropoda > Insecta > Lepidoptera > Nymphalidae > Brenthis > Brenthis ino. The sequence goes on from OV170225.1 coordinate 17,225,341, forward strand.
TATTTAATAATTATATATATATATATATATATATATATATATATATATATATATATATATATATATATATATAGTACATACTGTACATTTAATAATTTTAGTTCCCAAACAACAGCAACAAGGGATATCCTATCCATCAATAGTCCATATTATTATTCATTAATCGTTGATTGACGAATATATTCTTCCAAAAATTTTCAATAAATGCCACAACTTAGATACTGGTTATAGTTTATTTATGGTACTACAATAGATTTTTCTAAGTAAAGCTTTTTTATCTGCTTAGAAGAATAAGAAGGTTTTGAACCCAAGCCTCATTATTTTTAAGTGTGATCTTAACCACCCTTCTGGTACCGATGAGTACTTTCCACTATCCACGTTAATTGCTCCTTTCTAAGGCTACAGTCACACTACAGCGAGCTAACGCCTAAACTAAACGTTCTTTCTAAGTAAAAAAATCTCTCTTATAATGAACATTCTAATTAACTGTCAAGCTACGAGTAGCTATACCTGACATGATTTCGGTATTATTAAATCCATATCTTATAATATTAAATGAACAATTCTTGTATATATATATATATATATATATATATATATATATATATATATATATATATATAATCTCGAAAACAGCTCTAACGACTTGGATTATATTTTATATTTAGATAAGGTTTTAGTTTTTAAATTTATATATATACTTAGTTATATTTTCTGAAAAAAAAAACGCAATTCTAATATCTTTCCTGAAAAACCGCGCGAAGCTATGTCGTCCAGGTGGTTATCCATATACAACAGCAACTGGGGAATAAACAGAAAGTGATTAATAATAAAATTAAAAAAAAAAATGTTTACAAGTAAAAAACTTTGAGATGCACATAGCCACACTACATATTATTTAAACCATTACTTAGAGACATAATTGTATTTTATTTAGCCATTTTTAACGTCCCAATGCTGGGCACAGGCTTCCCTTCAATTGAGGGGGATCAGGCCAAATTCCACCACGCTGGCCAAGGGCGGGCAGGCGGACTTCGCATGTATTTGGAAAATTTGTTAGGTTTTCAGACATGCAGGTTTCCTCACGATGTTTTGCTTCACCGTAAATAAGTGGTAATCATATTGGAAATTATTTGCACATGACAATACAGGTGCAAGACCCGGGATTTGAACCCGCTTCACTCGGTTTACCAAGCGAGCGAAGCGTTAATGTGAATGAAAATAATAATTATCCTAATGTTATTTGACATCTCCTGTTAAAGGACTTAAAATAAAAACAGTGCGATCCGTTATAAATGTAGGTACATCATAAAATGTAAGGCAAAGAGAAAATGCCTAAGCTGAAATAGCCCATATGTGTTTATTCATGTGAATACAGCCTTAGTCGTAATACGCATGGGTTTGACTTTGAAGCACTTAGAAACAGTATATACTTACTTTTACCCCTTTAAGGGGTACGTTTTTAAGGGGTACGTATATAAACACTAAGTTTTATAGTGCAAAATCCGTTCTTAAACGCTTTCAAGTTTAAAAAGTGTAATATTTTGCGTACATACTGTTATGTTGTTGCTATGCTGTTTTTTTATGACTGTATATATTAAAGTTTGAGTTTAGCAATGATATAGCTTGATTACTTCAGTAATTCACTCAAATTTTAACACGTTTGCTGATTTTTTTCAACGTTTACTGACGCTTTATTTTATAGGACTTGATGTCGTACTACATTTGTGGTTTCTTGCCTAACCGAGCTGCTACAGGATGAGGATGGTTTAGATATGATCTGAGAGAACCGCATAATGAATCAAACTGATAATTTAAATGCGCCAAGCTGCATGGTAAAGTACGAACTAACTTAGCAAGTTATTATATTTCATCATATATGTATGGAAAATAATATATATGATAGGACATTAATATACAGCACCATCTAGTTCCATGGTAAGCTACGAGGCTTGTGTTATGTTACTAGATATTTGATTCACTACACATATATACCGTTAAATACATATGTACATATTATAAATATAAATACCCATGACTGGAGTACAAACAAACATTCGTGCTCATCACACAAATGAGTGCCCCCAGCGGGATTCGAACCCGTGAACGCTGGCATAGCATCTAAGGTCACTACAAATTGAACCAAACTTTAGTCTCTACATAGAGACTTTAAACTATAGTACTGATTATGCTCTACATCTCGTTAGATTGGAATGGAAATGAGCTATTTTGACTTCGTAAGCAAATGAAAGGTCGATCGATAAATCTTACATTTGTTGATTGTAAGAAAACACGAAGAACGAATAACCTGCAGCGATATTTCTTCATATACGAGCCAGTGATATTTATGTTCTCCCAAAAATAAGCTGCCATTACTTTTAAGTCCCAGTTGACATATCTAGACCACACGCTTTGGTAACGCGGTCGATTTTTCATACTTTTCGTCCAAACTTATATGTTAACTAACATTGCCCGCGGCTCCGCCCGCGTTCTGATGACCAAAAAGCAAATTCTTAGCTTATACGTATTAGCATACTCTTACAATGCAGTTTTTGTATTTTTTCTCAGAAATAAGATATTTTCCCGCGGTAGAAAGTATTCTATATGTTGACCCGGATAACTAGCTATCACCAACCACCAAATTTTATCAAAATCCCTCCAGTGGTTTTTCCGCGATGCGGTAACAGACAGACAGACAAAAATTCTAAAAACTATAGATTCGGCCTCTGAATCGATAATAACATCTATTTCAATACAATACTTGTATACACTATCATGTACTTGTTGTTAAATGAAATAAAGTTATTATTATTATTATTTCAATAGGATTTTCAAAAAAAATATTTAATGTACAGATTCGGTTTAGTTACAATTTTATTATATGTATAGTAATCTAGAGAACTAGAGAGCTAATGCTCGCAAATTATTACTTTATAAGTTTATATGAATCAAGAGTAATATAAATATTTTATAAAACAACTTATATTTCTAACTAGCAACTAACCTACTAAGGTACGTTTTATATATTTTGAGCGGAACCCTAATTCTTTTTATAAAATAAATGTGGCCTAGGTTACTCCTTATAATATTAGCTATCTGCAAATGAAGGTCCTATTAAAATCAGTCCAGCCGTTTCGGAGATTAGCCGGAACGAACAGACGGACAGTTTTTTTTTAAATTGTGTTTTTCTATATATACTTTACTTTCATATGCATTTAGTAAAAAGCTTTTATTTTGACATTACAAACAGACATTTCAATTTTATTTATCTGTATATATTAGTTTATAATGACAATTAAACATAACAAACACCTTCAAATGAAGGCGTGTTAACCAAAGTGGTTAAATTTACCTGTTTTTGAATCATATATTATTAATTTTCCTAGTGACTTTGAACTTACTACTTAGTAAGATTATTACTGAGCTTATACTATCCATCCGTCCCGTCCGTTTATCGTATCTCTTAAAATTGTACTTTTTTAAACCGTATGTAGTAGCTGATAAGATTTATATTATAATAGTCTTCATGCACTTTGACCAATTAAAATGTTTAAAACTACAAAATCTTTCTCATCTATATAATAATTATATTAATTATCTTATAATTATTCCCAAATTACTTAAATGTATGCAACATTTATTTAATTAATCATCTTTTTTGCAGGTAAATATTGTGCATCATTATGATCATCTTACACGTAAGTTGAATGACCTTTAGTTTTTTACCCTCAACACAAAAATTTTTAGTTACAAGGAAAATATTTTTATAATATTAATCTATACATATAATAAAATTGTAACTAAGTCGAATCTGTACATTAAATATTTTTTGGAAAATCTAATTGAAATAGACATTATTATTGATACAGAGTCCGAATTTATAGTTTTTAGAATTTTTGTCTGTCTGTCTGTCTGTCTGTCCGTCCGTCCGTCTGTCTGTATGTCTGTTACCGCATCACGAGAAAACCACTGGACAGATTTTGATGAAATTTGGTATGATGATAGCTGATTACCCAGGTCAACATATAGGATACTTTTTACTACGGGAAAATATCTCATTTTTGAGAAAAAATACAAAAACTGCATTGTAAGAGTATACTTATATGTAAAACCTAAGAATTTGGTTTTTGGTCATCTGGCCGCGGGCGGAGCCGCGGGCAATGGTAGTTTTAATATAAGCTAAAATAAATCGTTGTTACATACATTCTTCGTCTGTTAGAAAAAGAATTATAGACTCGGCTACAGTTTTCTTTTCAATTTTTAACCCCTGACGCAAAAAGAGCGATGTTATAAGTTTGACGTCGATGTCTTTCTGTCTGTGTGTGTCTGTCTGTGGCATCGTAGCTCTTAAACGGATAGAACGATTTCGATGCGGTTTTTTTCATTTGAAAGCCAGTTTCCGTGCGGTGGTTCTTAGATATTTTTGGTTAATATCGGTACAGCAGTAATAGAGTATCAGCTCTTCCAAAATGATTTAAGGCATTTTGGCGTTTGATTACTCGATTAACTGCTTCACGCGTGCCAGTGTAATCGTTAAATGACAATTAAAAAAAAGGTTGAATACATTCATATATAGATAAGATAAATAGAAGGAAATGTTTTAAGTCCAAATGAACTATAATATAAACAGTCAAACAACATATTTTAATATGAAACAAGTTATGTTCATGTCTTGGAAAACATTATTAATATAAACGCAATGAAATAAAGTAATTTTCTCGAAATTTGAATAAATTTCACATAACTAAGATCTTGCCAGCCGTAAGAGCAATTCTAAAGCTAATAAAAATTTTACGAGCTGCTGTGGCTAAATTAGTCACTCTACTGACCAGAAAACTTAATTTTCTGCTACAAAAATTGTTTAGATTCATTTAATTATAAAAACTTTTATTTTATCTCATTTCTTTTAATACAAGTATGTATAATAGTTCTTAGAATATATTGCGAAAAAATCATGGATACAAGTGTAGTGGTAGCGATTAACGGATAGTCGTAAGTGATTTTTGTGCTAGTCTAAATGTTATTTTTTTATATTTACTAGCTTAGGCCCGTGGCTTTACTTGTTTTGCAATTTAAAAAAAATGGCCCATAATATAACTTATAGACCAGGGTCGATAATTTTTAAAACCAAAAAAAATAATAGTAGGATGCAACACATTAGAAAAGGAGGGGAATATTATAAAAATGAAAGGAAAAATAATTTACGGGCGATCTGAGGTCGGCAAGGGGATGGGGGTGAGTTTTTAAGGGTAAAAAAGATCTAAAACTTTTGTGTTTACATTTTTTTCACATATGAAAAAAGTGTAAATACAATAGTTTTAGATCTTTTTATTACCTACAACTTTGCCATTTGACTTTTTTCGATAGGACTTTTAGTTTTGCCGGAAATCGAGAAAAACCGTTTTTTATATATATGTATATATATATATATATATGTATATATATATATATATATATATATATATAATTTGTTGTGAAATTAACCGATTTCAACGGATCTTTACTAATTGGCTGAGGATTCGAGTCTATTTTCATTTTGTAACGTAATCTATTTTGTATCGTATCACACAAGCAATACCGTGAGCGAATAATATTAGTCATATAAAAAACAAAAGTTTTATTGAACACAAAAGTTGATGTTATTTTAATTTTCGGATGCTGCAAAAAACTTAAGATGCCAAAGTTCAGACATTCTAAACAATGTAAGCTAAGAGCCTATCAGAGCATGTCTTGAGTTATGTTGGCGTAGCGTTGCGTCATGCGGAGAAATCAATGGTAGCGGTCAGTTGTAAAGACGACCTTGCACGCTCAGCTCGGTCGTTGCTAGATTATATACTACCTTGTGACCGTCGTATAGCTAAGATTTAGTTCATTACAGGGTTACGCGTTCGATTCTCGTACATAGTACGTACTAACATATTATTAAGATTATGTACTAACATTTTTATTTCATGGTACTTGAAATAAATTATTTATACTAAGAATAAGAGCTTGAGATTTGCCTTACACAACCTCCTGTTGTTGTTGTTGAGGTTTTATTTTATAGGTTACGTGTTCGATTCGAGCCTTGAGCATAATAAGAAAGTCTTTTAATTAGGTGTGTTCATAAAATGATTCACACATGAAAATATTTGAGATGCGTGACCCGGGATTTGAACTTCACTTGGTTATCCAAGCTAGCGCGTTATCTCTTTGTAATATAAAAGAAGTAACGTGTTCGATTCCCGTTTAAGTCTTCAGCATTTTGAAGAGCGTTGAATATATTTGAGAGTTAAATATATTTGTATTGGCCATGCAAGTGTTTGTCTTGATGTAGGTAAATATACTGTGCAATACTAACAGGATCTATGAACAAATATTAATGTAAATTATTTATTACGACATATAGTATGTTATAGAGTAGTTATCTTTAGTGTCTATTGATAATATTAATACTACCCAGATGCCCTTCGCATTTATAATATTGCGGAAGCTCAGAAGGGACGACTTCTTTCGATTTAATTTAAAAATATTATAGTACCAGTGGTTTATTTTGGCAAAATGTTCATAAATAATAGCCTCCCTATATAACATAACCCTCCTAGATAAGACAATCCGCATTGTTTACTGAGATTAGTCTAAAAGCATACTGAGCGTTGAGGAATTTGTGGGTAGTGATTAATCTCAAGACTAGGGACTCACCCTCTCTCCGCTCATGTTTGTACTTACTCGTAGTTACATTTTAACGTTTAGTATAGATTTCTCAGAGATGGGATATTTTCCCGCATTAAAAAGTATCCTATATGATGACCCGGATAACCAGCTATCACCATAGAAAATGTGGTAAGAGACAGATAGACAAAAATTCTAAAAACTATAAATATGGCCTCTGTATCGTTAATAATCACTATTTCAATAAGATTTTCCAAAAAATATTTAATATACAGATTCGACTTTGTGCAGGTATAACTCGCGTCATCTAAAAAGAACGCTGGAAGAAAGTGGAGAGGGCATGTTTGCGCATGGGTATACTCGTGCACAAAAGTACTAAGCCTATTATTTTATTTTTCATAGCATTTCGCTCGCGGCTTTATATATTAGTTATTGGTCGGGACATTGAATAATATATTAGATAGAATATCATTAAATAGATTTCTATTCATTATTAAAATATGTTTGATTCAGTGCAGAATGTTTAATCTACTTACAAAAAAATTTAATTAATACGTTTAATATTTTTTTTTATTATTAACTGCATTATTATTACTCTCTCTTTATAAAACAGTATACGTCAAAAACAATTTTTCTCCTGTCTATATATAAAACCATTTCGTAATTAAAAACTTTTGTGTGCGCGATGGTATTTCGAACTGACGAACCAATAGCGCGCCGGCAAGCATGCGGCGCGCGCCCCGCCGTCCCGAGCCGCCCCGCGCCCGCTTCTTACCACCAATTTGACCGATAAATCGCTTCTGCGCAGCTTGATAGCCAGCGTTCTTTTTAGATGACGCGAGTTATACGTAAGATTAAGTCGAGTATCAGTCACATGCGGTGTCATTACACCTGGACGTTACCGCGCGTAAAGTCTGTGAGGCGAGCTAGTATATTTTGAAAAATTGTAAATAAAATAACGAATGGCAAATAAAGAAAACAATAAATTAAAGATATTTAGCATTTACTAAGTTCCAAGAAAAGCACATAACGTCCAATTAACTCTTATTTAAAAAAAAAGAATAAAAACAAACTATAATATACAATCATAATTTGACATTTATTTAAATAAACACAGTTTATGCACGGTTCGCAAATTTTTATTACTTTCGAGTTTTTTTTTTATGCACAGAAACAATAATTATGAAATATTGAAGATTTCTTGACAGTTTGATCTTTTCGGTTTTTCCGCCATTGCTTTGAGATCATTAGCCTCCATTTCTATTCAACGTACTTATTAAATCATTTCACTTCCCACTTTCAAGTTAGCAGTAGTTTTAATAAAAACAAAGCCATAAAACTATTATCAAAAGTTCCACGCGTTTTACTGTGGACTTGATAAATTACTTCATTGGCCGCTCAAATTGTTACTACACACGAAAGCATTATGGAAGTTGGAAATTAACTTGATATGTTACTAGGTTATAAAAAAGAATTGGCTCAAACTTATAGTTGTTTTGAATATATTTTTTTAATATTTTTTTACAGTTACAGGGACCTTAAAAGTACCTTTTTCAAAGAGCTATTAATTTTTCCAAAGACACTCTTTTCGTTTAAAAAATTGAAGACTGAAAACACATAATGTTTATTCAAAAATAAGAATGGGTCATGATTAAATATGATGATGATGTTCTCCTAGCCGATTCCGGCCACGGCGGCCAATCTCATTGAGACTAGCTAACTGCGCACGAGATATTATAGTGCTCAAGTGTACGCGCAGACACAGGTGCACTCTCTATTCCTGTCACTCTCATACTCTGGTGGGACGACTACTCGAAACGACCGGTGAGAGTTAAGGCGCAGGACCGACGGCTTTACGTGCTCTCCGAGGCACGGGGGTGAAACACCGCCAACTTCCCAACTCCGGGCTGTTACTGAGGCTTAATATACAGAAACACTCAATAACTAAACTTGGCCCGACCCGGGACTCGAACCCAGGACCTCCGAGTGTGCAGCCGTACATGCTAGCCACTATACCACCGAGGCAGTCACACCACAGTTAGTCATGTCATTAAAGAAATGTACTAATATCATCGCATTAATAAACTTTTCGCCACGATATTATGGTTCTCTACATTGTGTCGTGTTGCACAAAAAAGTTTAGAAATGGTACTTATATCTCAATATCAAATATGAAACAACTAGCGTTGCCCGCGACTCCGCTTGCGTTTTAGATATATCATATATGTAAACAAAACAACTCATCTTTATGTTTTAAGCAGCAAAAACATAGGACTCTAGGCTTAAATTAATTATTTATTAATTAATTATTAACCACTTTAATTCGGTCCTGTCGTAAAATGCGACTTGACTTTAAGCGTCATAGATCAAGTGTTTTTCAAAATTCGTGATGAGTCAGTAAAGGAGTGATCTCTATATAATATATATTATATACTAAAGAAGAAATAACAAATGCTTGTTTTAGTTTAGCGCTACAAGCTTTACAATGAATCTTCATCAGGCAATTTCCAATATTCTATTCTTGGCCGTCCTTAATCCAATAAATTATGATTCTACTGTCGCGTCGAAATCTGCAAGAGATAAATTGACTAGTTCAACGAAATGTTACAAACAATTAGTATTATTGTACTACGATTATAAATAAAAATAATAAATAAACATGATGGGAAATACACAGCACCATCTAGTTCCATGGTAAGCTACGAGGCCTGTGTTATGGATACCAGATAGTTGATACACTAAACGTATATAACTAAATAAATACATATTATAAATATAAATCATGATTGGAACATAAACAATCGTGCTTATCACACAAAGGAATGTCTCCAGAGGGACTCGAATCCGCGACCGCTGGCACAACAAGTAGGTTCACTGAAAACTGAGACAAACATGTCGTCATTGTGGATATATTTCTTCTGGATTTACTATAGTGACAATAAACTAAGTTTTGTTACTTTATTGAAAACTTTGCTCTAAAATGTAAAGCAATGACTTAAAATAAACCAACGCTACAAAAACCTAGTTATCTACCATTCAAAACCAATACCATCACAAAGTATCACACGCAAGCGCAAATCTTGTCAATAAAAGGAGCGTTCCAGTTCTAAGTATTTCGTTCCGCTGAATCTACAAAAGTTATTTAAACGGATGCCACACGACCTCGCCTCGATCGTAAACACGTAAAAAGTGTAAATCGAAAACAATAAACGTGTCTGACGAGAGAGTCTGGCTTGGTATTACGCGGCCGCGTTCCGGAGTGCCGTTGTGGTAACTCAATTTATATTATTGTGTTGTAAATAAACTTGGTCGGGTTAAACGTGACCGTGGGCGGTCAACATTAATATGTGCGCGCGGTCACGGGGTCGGCGCACTGTTTCATACCCCCCGCGTATCTCAAAATGGCGACGCGGCACGTACTGGATTTTTATCTATCTATGCTGTTAAATCTTTTCGGGTGTATTTTGCATGATTTGTGTTTTTAATTTGTTATTCTATATATTTGTATTAATTTATATTTAAATAACATGTTTCTGATTGATACTTTTATCGGTAAAAACTTTACAAAAGCTACTTAAAACATTTTGTTTCATATAAAACAGAGATCAAAACAAACTGGTCTATCTGAATATGTAATAGGCATAATCTAAATGCACTGCCTAACCACACGCGGTCGCTAGTATACTATAATTTCGTATAATTTATATTCGATGCGCCGGCGGCTCCTAGATAGACGGCTATTGATGTAGTGAACGTGTCCGGGTGTTTGCCGCATATTAATACGCAGGATACGTCTGTGCATAATGCATTTATATCATTTATATTCAAACTTTAATCTTTAGACTTCCGAGACCGGTGTCACTTAGCCTCGATTCTCACATAGATGTATTATCTGCCGGATGAAAAGCAAAGCAAGAAATTAGCCAAAATATGTGTAGGTAATACTTTCTTAAATTTACGCGAATATTTGACAATTCAAATAAAACTACCTTTTCAGTTTTTTTCGCGAACGTTAGGAACCAAAACTGAAAATAAATCCGTGAAAAAATCGGAATAGATATGTATATAAAACACATATGTACACATACATATGAAAGTAGCTAAGTATGCCTTAATCTTAATCATTTGTTTTAATTATAATATTATAATTCGTTGATGGCTTCTAGCGTGATTATTTTTTTCTATTTTCCCCGTATATTTTATATACATATATATAGTACATTATAAAGCGAATGTACGTACCTACGAGTATATATTGTATTAATATTTCAACCAAGAAATAGCCAAGGTATAAAGCAAATAATTCAACCCAGGCCAAAGTCCACTACACTGGCCAAGTGCAGATTCGCGGACTGCACAAGTGTGGTAATCATATTGAAAATGATTCACATTTCATACATGTGAGTAACAGAAATGCGAGACTCGTGGTTTTAACTGGTTTCCCTTGGTTTTCGGCTAAAGCTCTTTTAAAATTATAGAGGGACTCTTTGAACTTCATAAATACACACAAGGCTGTACAGTATACTGTACATATAGTGCTTATTTTATTAAGGACTAGCATTGCCCGCTGCTCCGCCCGCGTTCAGATGACCAAAAACCAAATTCTTAGGTTTTACATATTAGTATACTCTTACAATGCAGTTTTTGTATTTTTTCTCAGAAATGAGATATTTTCCCGCGGTAAAAAGTATCCTTTATGTTGACCCGGATAACCAGTTATCATCATACCAAATTTCATAAAAATCTGTCCAGTGGTTTTCTCGTGATGCGATAACAGACAGACAGACAAAAATTCTAAAAACTATAGATTCGGACTCTGTATCGATAATAATGTCTATTCCAATTAGATTTTCCAAAAAAATATTTAATGTACAGATTCGACTTAGTTACAATTTTATTATATGTATAGATAATGATAATGATTAGTAAGATATGAAATTGACAAATAAATTCAGGGAAAGCCACATAACCGTTACTTCACTTACCATTTATCTTCCACCATATATATGAAGATTGCTCAGTCTGTCCGTCCGCTTAATATTACGTACCTGCAGGCATTAGCCATTTGGTTTCAAACGCTATTATCTACGCTTCGAATCTCAATTTACGAGTAAAATGTTATTCCACGATACGTTTAAGAACCTACTGTAGATCATAAAAGTGTGAATGCTAAGAATGCGTATGAATTTTCAATAAATGTTTGTTTTGCTTTTACGATCGTTAGAATACGTCTCGATTGTGTGGGAAAGCGATACGGTTCTAATGTTATCAAAACTGAGACATCTCTATATGAATATTAGAACGAGCTTACATATAATTTGTAATTTAAACAAGTACATTTTTGTAAATTCATTATAATACGGGCAGTGTTTTAATAATGACCCGACTGATAGAAGGAGGGTAATGTGTTTTCTATTCTAATTTACCTAATATATTTTATGGTTGCGTTTTCCTATCAGAACTTAGAACACTAGCGGTCTCTATGGAAATAGCCTCTGATTTCAATTTTGTATACTAGCGACTCACCCACGCTTTGCTCGGGGTCGTCCTAAGGTAATTTTTTAAATTGACAACTTTTTTATTTATGAACCGATTGAAATAAAACAAACACTAATTATTAAGTAAAACTTACCACAATACATTAGTCAAACCGCACCCAACTCGGTTTAGCCGTTTCTGAGATTAACGCGCACAAACACACAGACAAACAGACAAAAAATCTAAAAATAATTGTTTTGGGTTCTAATGCGTTAATAAAGGACCCAATAATAGTTTTTCTCAAATATCTTCCATGTACAGATAGCGATCACTTACACTTTTATTATATGAATATAGATTTTTCGTCGAATGTACGTAATTTTGATATTGGTTTTAATCATTTAGGAACCTTGGTGTCTTTATTTGCTTATCAGTTCTAAAAATAATATTTAGAAGAATATTTTAATGGTAGAGTGAATTAATTCAAAACACGTCGGTAATTTATATTTAGATTGTAAACGGGAAGGCAATTTAGATAATTTTATTTCATATATGCATAAAATTAACTCTGTACGCATATAAATAATTTCATAGCTTGCTTTACAACTCTTACATATGTCAGGCAGTCTCTATCAAATTATATTATTCTTACAGAAAACTAGAGAAATCTAATATAGATAAAGAATAACATCATGTCTTTCACGCTAATTGGATAGTCACGATGTACTGTGATGATTTTAGTTTTTAGATAAACATGTAGGCTTCTTTGTGACATGGTTATCATTAGCCGTGAGAAGTGACGGAAAAAAAATATTTTTTGTTTGTGCGAAATGATACACTGCCAATAACAAAAACCTTTAATTATGACATTTTTCTACAAAAAAGTATTTTTTATATCAAATCAAAATATTTTATTCAGCATTAAATAAATATAAATAATCATCAAAATAGCTATCTATCTATTCTAATATTATAAAGAGGTAAAGTTTGTAAATTTGTGACTTTGTGAGGTTGAAGGGGATAATCTCTAGATCTATTGAACTGATTTAGATGAAATTTGGTAAGAAGATAGTTTGAGACCCTGGGAAGGACATAGGATAATTTTTATCCCGGAAATCATCTTTTAAGGGGATGAAAGTTTGTATTGGGAAGCAAGCTAGGGACCTACTCGAGCGGAGCGAGAGTGAGTAGCTAGTTTTAAATAAAACTATCTTTTCGGATTTTTTCGCGGATTTATATTGATTTTTGGTGCCTGACGTTTTGAATGCTTTACAGCAATCATGGTCACGGGAGAGACTAGGTAAGAATAAGTAACATTCTAGGACCTCTTATTATTTGTTTATGTAAGTGACATATCTATATTATCTGCATTTAGTCTTAAACATAGATATAGAGTATGGACTGAGTAAAACTGTCATGAAGAGAGAAAGCGAACGCGCGTCTAAAATTTGTCTTTTATTTCAATTTGAATCTATAAATGGAATGTAAAATGGTTATAATTTCCTATCTTCATGAATCATATTTCAATTAATACAGAAGACTTCTGGCCGCACATTCGTTTTGTCTCTGTCGCTTTTCCGTCATTTTCAGCAGACATCTGGCAAAAAAACACTCAGTCCGCTCTATGTCTTAAACATTATAGGTAGCTTGTATCGTGAGTAGTTTATGATAATATATACATATACCAGTATGTTTACGTCAATTTGTTAAACCCGCCTCGATGCGCAAGCGCATATCACTAAAATATGGCACAGTTTGCTTTTGTTTTATGTAGGATAATTAATAATATGATAAACACACTACCGTCATATTTACGTCTTCAATATTAGTTAAGTACGACTGTAGATACAAATAGATACATAGTGATAGTCAAAGTTGTAGACTGTTTTTTGTAATGGACATATTATGATGTTAGTTTATTTTTTTTTCAGTTAATTTGTCTTAAGAACGTCTAGAAAGAATTTTATAAGACTTTTTTTTATCTATACGTATAATAAAATTCTAAGTGAGTCGAATTCATACATTAAATATTTTTTGGAAAATCTTATTGATATTGTCATTATTACCGATACAGAGGCCGAATCTATAGTTTTTTGAATTTTTTTTGTCTAAAAAAGCCAAGTGGGCTAATTTTGGTAAGCAGAACTGGCGCTGTGGGATGAACCAAACGTAGTGTTAAGGCGCCTAAAGACTGACAGACTTCCCCAAGTCTACCGCCCTCTGGCTGGTGTTAGGGGGGGAGGCGGCGATCGTGGGCCGCTCTCCGACGCCCGGTCCTCCTGCGGCGGATGGCGAGCTCGGCGTTGGCCTCTCTCGCCCTCTCCGCCACCTCCTTCTGCAACATCACGACCTCGCAGAAGGACAGGACGGCATCCCAGGACCTTTCGCTTTCGGCCATGGCAGAGATCACAGCCGGCAGCGTCAGGTCCGCCCCCACAACACTTTTGAGCGCCTCGTGCTCCGTCGCCCAAGCTGGGCACTCCTCCAGCACGTGCTGGGCCGTCTCATCGACGCAGCCGTGGCAGTGGTAGCAGCGTGGATCCGGCTCTCTCCCGGCGACGCGGCACAGGTATCTGCCGAAGCACCCGTGCCCCGTGAGGACCTGCGTCAACCGGAAGGTGACAACGCCGTGACGTCTCGCCAACCACTGCCTAAAGACGGGGCGAACTGCGTCAATTGTCCTGCGACCAGCGGATGGATTCTCCAGCCTGCAGAGCCACTCCTCAAGTGCGGCATCCCGCTCCTCCTCGCTCTCATGCGGTGCTGGACTGAGGTCCCCGGACGCAAGGCCTCGACGCCGAAAATAGTTCGACGCCAAGGAAAGCGCATCCAGGTCCCAGGGTGTAACTCCAGCTAGCACGCACGCTACTTCGCCCGAGATAGTGCGGTACCCTCGCACAACCCTCTGCGCCATCACTCTTTGTGACTGCCGCAAAACAGCCACATTTTCCCGACAGAGGGCGTCCGCCCATACTGGAGCACCGTAGAGCGCCATGGAGCGTAGAACCCCAAGATAAAGGCGCCTGCTGGCACAACTTGGTCCGCTCACGTTGGGCAACAACCTGCTCAGCGCACCTGCCGTTTTAATAAGCTTCGGCGCAAGGGCCTTAAAGTGCGCCTTAAAGCTCCACCGGCTGTCGAGCACGAGTCCCAGGTACTTCATCGTACTCGACAAGCCGATGCGGACTCCGCCTACTGTGATATGCGTGCCCGGTGGAGGCGCTCTTAAGTTTAATTTTGGATCAACTTTTAACATATGTATTCCAATAGCTATAATAAATTATAAAATATATTTGTCGAAATCATCACATCGCATGTAATTTTCGCATTTTATTAGGTAAATATTTTCTGAATTAGCTAGACTTTCATATCTTATCAATTTACAAAGATTATACCTCCTTTACTTTACTCATATCTATATCTAGACGTAGACAAAGTATAAAAAATCGTTATTATCAATACAGGTGGCTTAGACAGCGTGACATTCTGCTATCATCGAAATTCCGTATCCATATATATACTAATATTATAAATGTGAAACTTTGTGAGTATGGATGTTTGTTACTCTTTCACACCAGAACGGCTGAACGGATCTGGATGAAATTTGGCACGGAGATAGATTATAGTCTGGAATAGCACTTAGGTTACTTTTTATCCCGATAAACGTACGGTTCCTGTAGGATAGATTTGTTCTTGTCTAGGGATGAAACCGAAGCAAAGCGAGGGTTAGCTGCTAGTGAAAAAATATATCTGTAGTCAGCTCGTTTTATAACGTTCTACTACTGAGCGCGGTTCTCATTTTTCAAGACATTTTTCGTTCGTGTAGATATAAAGTAGTCCGCCAACACGCATTTGGCCAGCGTGGTGGACTATAGCCTGATCCCCCTCGTATAGGGAGGCCCGTGTCCAACAGTGGGACGTTAAAAAGGGCTGAATACATACAATACACACAGATATAAGTATTTATGAAAATGAATATATTAATACTAGTGGCATATCCTTGCTTCTCTCGGGTGGGCCCCTACGCGTCTTTTGCATTTATAATATTCCTACACTCGCTTGCCTTGATCTTCATTATAAAATAATAATAATATTATAGATTATAAAATAACTCTTTATGTTCTATACATGTAATAGGTATACTAAATATAATATATATAAAACATATTTATGTCTAGCTGTAAAAGCATAGCACGTTTATTATACATTAATTTCAACCCCTTCAAAGTTAATTTTCGCGACAAAATATCTCTGTCCTTCTCTAAGGTCTTATCTATCTCTACACTAAATTTCATCAAAATTTGTTTAGTGGTTTAAGTGTGAAAACGTAACAAACAGACAGTTACTTTCGCATTTATAATGTTAATATGGATTATTACTGAGTAATGAGTATATGTAAGTATTAATTCTCGATGGTAGATAAAAATATTACATTCTGTGTAACTACATTTTGATTTAATTTGATCAATTTTACATATATTACGCGTAAGTTTTAGATAATAATCAATGTTTGCACTAAAAATGCACTTAGTGTACGAGGAAGATGTGTACAGTTCATTGTTCGTTTTGTAAGCTCATGTCCCTGACGCGATATCTTGCCCCAATAATACTGATAATAATAATTAATTAGATATAGCTATTCATAATATTTGCGTTCTATTTGCAATCAGCATATATCTATACTGATAAATTATATTGAAGTGTCTGTTTGTATTGTCATTTTTTTTTTGTTTTATAAGGAAATTGCAAGCAGTATTTACTTTTAGCAGATATGTTCTAAGATTTTTATTATTAAGTATTGTCAAAATAACAGCTTTTTACTAATTGTATATGAAATTATATACGCAATTACACATAAGAAAAATACAATTTTTAAAATTTTTGTCTGTCTGTCTGTCTGTCTGTCTGTCAAACTGACATACAAAAATTCAGTCGAACCAAGAATTTTATTCGTTTTTGGAGTTGGTTATTCATGATTTAAAGGATCAATATGACCTGATTCATTAAAATTACTTGTAACAGAAAACTATAATTGAACAAATAAATCAAATATATAGTTTTCTAGTTCAAATATTGATGACTAATTATTTACCATATCGCACCCTACTGACACTTTGATAACAACAATCATAATAAAATGTTGCTACTTTATTATATTAGAAAACTTCAGCATATAACAGACTATTCAATTCAAAATATTTATTCATCGTATGATCTATTTATTTCATTTAAGGTCAAAGCTATCTAATACATTGTTCATTATCGATCGAAAAAGTGCTAGATACACAATCAGCTATAAAAAATGTCCAATTGATGACAGTTTTAAGAGAACTTTTACATGGGATTGTGTATATAGCACTTTTTTGATCGATGGTATGTACAAAATCATTATCTTCAAAATCAGGTCGATTTTGTCTACAGCTACGTATAGTCTAATTTCATGCCACATTGAGTTCCTTGTTTTCAAATTCATATAGCGGTACTACAAAGGTTCTATCTGGAGGGTGTACTTGCTCACTTTTTTAATTCATCTAAGTACCTACTATTTTTATTCATCATGACTAACTGCGGCTTCTATGACACTTTGAGTTCAATTCAATTCTCTCGGCCTTAAAGCGTACCTTAAGAGCACAGATTACTTCGCCAATGTCACGTAGAGACATTTTGAGTTATGTCTGTCAAAACACTGCTGTTTACAATAATTGCACTTCCAATGACAGAACAGGTTGGACGTATTCGTTAAAGATCCTAAGACTCGTCGATTTTTTTCTGAAACCGTTTCGAGGCACTTCTAGATGTTCTTAATTACTTATAATTACTAAGAGTATATCTCTTGAATAACTTCGCTACATCATTAAAAGCGATGGGTCATCGTGTGGTCATTGAAATTAATATGAACTTAGCTAGCTAGATCTACGACACGTGTGCAATTTGAGCTACGATAATGATATCGTGCTCGAATAACGCGTGTGATAATCACATATTTATTCTTATGAGAATCACGATATCAAAAACTTTATCTCACAATTACACTATAACATTGTAGTATCGCTAGAACTTAGATGTATATATTTTTTTCAATATCTCAGTTTATAAGACCAATACTCTCTTTTATTAAATTTTATGTCTACCCTTGATGATAAAAGAGAATTTCGAAAATAGGGGCTAAAACAACGACGAAAACTCTTCTATACATAGTATCAAACAGAGTCACTGTGTGTGTCTGTCTGTTTCTTCGCTTACTTCTTCTAAACCACGCAAAGGATTTTGATATGGTCACTAATAGAAAGAGCGATAAACGAGGAAGGTTTAGGTATATAATTTGTACAAAATAAATGAGCCTAGACGGTGTTCTGTCAAAAAAAAACGAATTTCGTATGGTTAATTGGCTAACTCTGGCTAAAACCTTTAGAGATAAATGAAAACAATGTACTAGAAAAAAATTTTAGGTCTTAAAAAGTCCGCGATAGCATGTTTCTATCTCAATAACAATTTTTTTATCTATATAAAACGTACCGAGTGTTATATAAAAAACACAAACATATGAATCTATTACCCGCTTTTATCATGTTTATTAAATAATTAAAACGTTATCTCAACCGGTTTAGTACAAAATAAGTAAATTAGCAGCTTGTACATTAGTTAGAGTCGTAAAACTTATTTTAATTATATAGAACCGCTATTATACAAATCTTATATGTTATAGTCACTAATCATTACGGGAATTAGAAGACAGTAAAAGTTAATGGCTAGCCATATTTTATGTAGACCATAATATTCAAATTACTCGTACACTACTATCTATATGGCAGAATGTTTATGGAAGAAATAAAAAAATAAGTTTAAAACATAAAACAGTCGAATTTCATACATATATGTATAAATAAACATACATATTATGTACATTAAGAAAAAATCAAGCTAATGCCGACTAATATTATAAAGAAGAAAAATTTTTTGTTTTTTTTTTTGTTTGTACCGAATAAGCTCCGAAACTAGTGAAGCGATTTGGATAAAATTTGGTAAGAAGATAGTTTGACACCCTAGGAAATACAGTGTTTTTAATTTAATATTTGGCTCTTATAATTATGCTTTGCTCGCATAATTTTTTGAGGAATAATTTCTTCCACTCGTCCAAAATCCACTTTAAAGATTTAGATAACCTATAAATAAAAATTTATGGTCGCTAGTAGGCTATAAAATGGACTCTTTCAAATAAGTTAGTTAGTTCCAGAGATAATTGGATACAAATAAATAAAAACTTAAAAAAAAACGACTTTTAGGCCCTAAAATGTAATAAATAACTAAACGGAGGTTTTCATTTAGAATAGATACCTAATCAGATATTTTCGAAGTCGGTGCCAGCCGATGCAAAACAAATCTATTATATTTACCTATTAGATATTCAAATCTTAAAATATTGTCGGCTGGTACCGACTCCTTTTTGGAAGTCGGTTAACAAAAGTATACATTACAAAGTACATTACTCTCAAATATCACGTATTCTTATAGTGGCAATAAATAAAAAAAAATCTCTACTCTACCTATAATATATGTAAAATATTTTTCATTTTCTCAGAAGTAGACCATAGTATCATTACTTAGATAGTTGACCTATTCCGCAAATGGCCGACCGCAAACGTGGGCTTGTTACTAAGGTAACAACTTAAAAAAAAAATTAATCTGATGCACGACAAAAAACTTGTAATGTCACGTCCGTAAATGTTTAGGATCTATTTTTAAAACACTCCTTTTTTTATTTTAGAACTATTTTTTGCATTTTTTGCGTATTTATTTTGATTTTTCGAATCCTTTACAATAATCATGGCCACGGGAGAGACTAAGGTTTTAGACTTCTCAAAGGCTAATGCCTTAATTATACACATAATTGTTACAGACAGTGTCCACCCACTAAATTAAAAATGAAAATATATAGACTACGAAATGGCACCAAAGTACCTTACAATATTTTTTACTTTAATGAAAATTCTAGGTGTATAAATAAAGTTATTAGATTCTGATCAGGCTTTATCCTATACTCGTGATATGAGGGAATTAATAATTTTACTTTGTACTAGCGACTCACCCTCGCTTTTTATATTTGTTGGAAAATCTTATTGAAATAGACTTTATTATCGAAACAGAGGCCGAATCTATAGTTTTTACAATTTTTGTCTGTCTGTCTGTTACCGCATCACGGAAAAACCACTGGATAGATTTTGATGAAATTTGGTATGGTGATAGCTGGTTATCCGGGTCAACATATAGGATTTTTACTTTTTACCGCGGGAAAATGTCTCATTTCTGAGAAAAAATACAAAAACTGTAATGTAAGAGTGTACTAAATACTAATATGTAAAAACCTAAGAATTTGGTTTTTGGTCATCTGAACGGGGGCGGAGCCGCGGGCAATGCTAGTTAGTACATAAATTTAATTACAAATACTGGATTCCGTTTTCGTACTTAATAAAATAACTTATAAGTCATGTTTGTCGATCAGTTATACATACCTTATTTTCTTCAAATTTTCTAAAGAAATTTAATTATAATTTTCTAAAATATACGTTTAATTATGTATTAGACGGTTTTTTGCTAATTTGACTTAAATAGGTATTATTTTCATTGTAAGTATAATATAATATTTTGGATATATCATTGCAATGTAATCTAAAGTATATTATTAAATATTTTTTGTAAATCTTCAAGTTTTAGCTTATCTTGTATCACGGTAGCAAACAACAAAGTGTCACCTCCCAGTCTAGTAGATTGTCTATCTAACGTGACGTTATCTACATCAGACAGTTACTTATAACGTAATGTACCTGTTTTTTGACATAATTTGATTTTTCTATACTACGTAATACAAATTTACGTGGTATATTTAAATTGTCGTGAGATTTCGGACGAATGAAATAGATGAAAATAAGCGAAATACGTCGAATACTTTAAAAAGTCTTTTACTTGTGTGGTGCTTTATTTAGGTCTTTTATGAACGCAAAATTATAATAAGCTTAAAACGTTTTTTCTTCTCCGTAGCGGGTTTAGACATAACGATATTAGACTACATTACCATTGCTTACAAAAAGAACTTTTAAAAATTATAATAAAGCTTGCTGCCCCATACAAACTTTCATCCCCATTCTTACCCCCTTGAGGGATGATTTCCGGGATAAAAAATATCTTAAGTCCTTGCCAGAGTCTCAAACTATCTTCATACCAAATTTCATTTAAGTCGGTTCGGTAGATCCAGAGATTATCCCCTACAACGTCACAAACCAACAAACTCACAAACTTTACCTCTTTATAATATTAAGTATATATAAATAGTGAGTTCATTACCTAGGCCTTAGTATTTACACAGTAACAAATGATTGACAAACTCGTTCAACGACCTTATTAGTAGCCATTTAGTACGCCATTGCTAAACAAAACTTCCTCGATATGAGAAAGCGTAGGATATTTCTTAGGAACTCAGTCGACTGAAATGGAAAAGTCCAACCGTTCTCGAATAATGTATAGTTCAATAGACGTACAATAGCGGCCAGTAGTGTAGTGGTAGCCCAGTGGTAACGCGCTCGTTTGGGAAACCGAGTGAAGCCGGTTCACATGCCGGGTCTCGTACCTCTAATACATCAGATCATTTTCAACATGATTTCCACTTGCCTTACGGTAAAGGTTAACATCGTGAGGAAACCTGCATATCTGAGAGGACCTAGCAAGTTTTCGAAAGACATGTGAAGTCTGCCAAGCCGCAGTTGGTCAGCATCGTGGACTATGACCTGATCCCCCTCGTATTGAACCGAGGAATACAATGTAATATAGACGGGCGATGAATTAGTTACTTAATAGTAGCGTTACAATTGGCCTTAATCAATTGAACTATTAATTATAAAAAAAATAGCTTTAGTTTATTTATGTATTATATATCCCCTCAAAACGATCTTAACTTAATGTGAAATAGCCTATTTTCTTCATTAAGTAAGATGTAGAAGTCCAAGAATATTTTTTCATGTCCCGCGGACAGTTTCAGTGATAGGCAAGCTTAAACAAACAGATAAAACTTATATATATATATATATATATATATATATATATATATATATATATATATAATATTAGTACCTATATATTACTTTTAAATTCATTGTTATAAAATGTAAAATATTCTATTGCTAAATTACAATGGTACTTTGTCCGCAGTTCGTCCACCCCTCGCACTAATTTTGTACACACACTATTTTCTCTTACTGCCACCTATTCTGGTTTAATCCCGTTTGACATTTCTGCGAGGACTTTAGGCTGCATTCATATAACATGATACACTTTAATATATGTTATACAAAACTAGCGATGGTTCGACTGCGTTTTTTATAATAAGCCGTATTAATAAAACTGTAATACGTAAGATTACTGTGGATTAAATTAGTCTATAATATGTAAAAGTAATATATATATATATATATATATATATATATATATAGTCTATCTATTTCATACTAACCCTTAAAACGTACCTAAGGACAAGCCCGAGCGAAGCGAATGTAAAGCAAGCGCTATGAATTATGAATAAATATAAAAGCCTCTCAAAAATAGGCTTAATGTATTACGGGAAGACTGAAAAGAGATAAATACACAAGTAACGCCGTTGACAGTGTCTAGTTTTATTTTAACTAAAAGCTATAAGTTGACAGTGTGGCCAACACTTTATATTTGCAAGCGTTTATTTCTGTTAGGTTTGAAGTGTTGTACTCAAATGAATTATGAATAGCCGTCAAGTTAGTGACTAATTCATTATGTTTATTCGTAATATTTTAGTTTCTATTGCTTTTGTGGTGTAGAGCCGTGAAATATTTGTACTATATTATGTCCTTATCTTACTTTAGATGTTTTTAGCTTTATTTAGGGACTTACGTCTAAATCTTACTAATATTATATATGTGAAAGTTTATATGTTTGGATGTTTGTAACTCAATCACGCCAGAACAGCTGAACGGATCTGGATGAAATTTGACACATATATAGATTGCAATCTGGAATAGCATAAAGATTACTTTTTATCCCGGAAAAATGAACTGTTTCCGTGGGATAGATTTGTTTTTGTTTTTCTAGAGGCGAACTCGAGCTAAACGGGGGTGAGCCGCTAGTAAATTTATATAATATATAATATATTAAATCACTATATAGAAAAAAAATATAGAAGAAATTATGTATTTATTAAAATTAAGAATCGATTTAGATTTAGGAAATTTCGCGACCTTCTTCCAGCTTTATTACAATGACATTCAACGTTAGTTTTTTAGTTCCTCAAAAAGTTAGTTTCATATATTTCACTAACCACTATCTCTTTTCGATTTGAAACGTCTCTCTCTGTTTGTTTGTCTTACATACAACACTAATAGAAATAGATTGTCAAAATTTCAGCCCCTTAGAACTAATGATTCTGAAATCATCAAAATATTCAAAAATAAACTCTTTTAAAGACCTTATAAAGACTATTTTCACGTTTGACACTATTTCTTTAACTGTTTACGGGAATGGGATCTCGATGTTTTCTCCACTTTAGTATTTAAATTAATATAATATTATAAATTAATGTTTTATGTGTCCCCTGTCTTAAAGGTCGGTAGCCTGGCTTGGCGTAGTTCCAACACCGCTACTATTATTACGCCTCTCATAAGAATTGTATTACCTGTCGGCATTCTAACAAGTTGGTACGAATAAATGTATTGAAATTAAATTATTTTACTTGTTCTTGGCGGTAGTTGATTTCTAAGTATTTCGAAGGAATTTAGACTGACTAGAGACTAGGTTCCGCTATCATGTGGAATAATATGGAGAAAAATAATTTTGCTTAAAGCTTACAATTTTTCTTTGTTAGATTGAAATTTAATCATAATTATATTTTTAAGAAAAAGAAAATTCAGTATTAGATTAGAACTTATTTATTTATTTATGTGTTTACTAGCGTCTCACCCTTACTTCGCTCGGGTTCGCCAATGTAATAGAGAATCAGAAACAAACCTATCCCCCGGGAACTGTACATTGTTCCAAGATAAAAATAGCTTATGTGCTATTCCAGACTCTAATCTATCTCTGTGCTAAATTTCATCCAGATTCGTTTAGTTCTAGTGTGATTGAGTAACAAATATCCAAACATCCACCTAAATTTTCACATTTATAATATTAGTAAGATTTAATACACTTTATTGCACAGTAGAATGGTACATACAAAAAAAGAAATACAATTAAAGAGATGTGCAAAGGCGGCCTTGGCGTCAAACAAACTTAGTTAAATATTCTGTATAAAATGCTACAAAATATTTGTTTTATTTTGAAAGTAGATCGATGTGATGTATTTCTTACAAACTGTAAGGAATAATTAAGAACTTTGATGTTTATTGTTTTTGCCTAATCTCAGTTGGCACACGATAGCGTGAGTCACTCTGCCACCTGAATTATCTTCAGTAAAATGGCGTATCTTTTACGATTAGCTTAATGACTGGTCACTAATATTATGACTTGACGAAAGAAAGAATCATTCTTATAAAATGGACACTGTTAACAGAGTGTGGGAACAAACACATGCCCGATTTCACCAACAACCCATAAGCTACCACCTACGTATGGGATCTCTAGCTTAAAAGTCCCCTAAACTAGCCCCTAAATTAAATTTCGTTTTACGATCGTCTTTAAGTCTTCGAGCACCTAAATTTAGGGGGTCTTTTAATATTTAGGTGACCCCTAACTGTCGGTGAAACAGAAACTGTCCCCTAACAGCCCCCTAACCATGCTTAGGGGATCCCTTAAACTTAGGTGACGTTGGTGAAATCGGGTATCATTTTCAACAAAAAATATCACTTACTAGTACGGTGATGGAAAACGTTGTGTTGAAAATGTCTCTGAATATATGAGAGGACCTAGTTAGTTTTAGAAGGACGGGTCGTGTCTTCCAACCGGTATTTGGCCAACATGGCTACTTTAACTTGATAGAAATATTCAAAATTTTAATTTTACTTTAAAAAAAAAGATAACGAGTTAATATTAGTCCCGCTGAGTTTCTTTCGCCAGTTCTTCTCAGGTCTGAGGCTTCTTCTTTTCGAACTAGTAGTAGACTCATGACGTTCAGTAAATTGTAATAATTTAATGCTGAATAAAATATTTTGAATTTGAACATGATGGTCTAAAGCTAATGCCTTTCGTATTGGGACCCGTGCCCAACATTCAAATATTGAAGAGGGCAAAATTATAATTTTTTGCCTTTCTAATAGGTTTAATAATAAAACGCTAACAGTATCTGACGAGAAATAACGCGATGCGATGCAATTTTTTGCGAGAGTGTAAATTTCCAACTTGAGTGAAGCGCTCGTACCCCCAAAGCTTTAAATTATCTGAAACTTACAGAATACTTATTAATTATTACTTTTAAAAATATTGACTGTATTTCATTTCTAATCCACGAATATTACTAGAATAAAACTTATTATTTTCAACTAAAAATAAGGATGGGAATCACACTATCTACATTTACATATCATTGCATAGAGGTCGCTAGATTAGATTATTCTTAAGGTCGTGCAGTTTTTGCTATCGAACTTGTTACTGTTTCCTTATTTTATTAGTACGTAGGTCATTTTCGCTCTACATATCTATACAATACTTTTTTATTACTTATGAGTGCAATAGATAGATAGTTTAAATTGTAGTATATAAATATAGATAGAGTAAGCTAAGAAGTGCCCGTGTTTTATTAATATATACAACACACTATTAATCGTACATCCAAAATGATATAACAATAATAAAACATTACGACGACACGTTTGGCTCAGTTTGTAGTGACCCTATTTGGTGTGCCAGTGGTCGCGGGTTCGAGTCCCGCTGGGGCAATCATTTGTGTTATGAGCACGAATGTTTGTATTCCAGTCATGGGTGTTTATATTTATAATGTGGATATATTTAAAGTTATATAATATGTATAGTGTATCAACTATCTGGTATCCATAACACAAACCTCATAGCTTACCAAGGATGGTGATGTGTGTTAATGTCCCATTATATATATTTCATCATATATATTTATTATTTATTTTAGGATAAATAATATTTAACGAAATTCTATCAAATTTGATACATTTACCTAGTACTTTAAAGGAAATATTTGAAGCCGTAGTTTATAAAAAATCGTAAGAAGAATTTGGCATATAATTGTCTTATATTTAAAATGCGTGACAACAATAGCATTAGCATTTATAATTTTCTCATTCATCTAACTACATCTGTTCGTCGGTTGTAATTTTCAATGAATGTTATACAATTGAAATGATCTTTTAAATATTTATATCATCCTATTCTTATAATATATAATAATTAACTCTACATCTTGAAATGTAGAGTCGAAGTTCCTAGGAGTTAGTATATAGGTTGGTTTAGGACGAGATAAAAAAATATAATTTATTTTCATGACGTCAATGCTCCGGTTATCTCTATTGTTATGTCTGTGCCTCTTTCTGGGTCAAAAGTTAAAATTAATCACATTACGATATCAAGAATTGAATATGCAATAGTGTTGTATGATACTACTTACTGATACTAATACACATCACTAGTTACTATTACATTTATTTTTTTAAATACATAGTAATATTACTAACGCCTTTTTCCTTTTATTCGTTTTGTAATATTTATTTATTTATTTATTTTATTTATTTACTAAGAACATCATTTTCGCATATAATATCATAAACAGTTTCTATGTTAATAACTGCATTAGTTATACAACTGAGTCGCAGTTATCAACGCCCACCTCTCTAGCAACAGGCTACAATTGTATATGCTAAATTAATTGCATCAATTCTAATAATAACAAAAAAATAATAGAATTTTCAATATCAATAATACAGAAAACAAAATATTCGACAAAAAAGTTATGATTTACAAAAAAAATAATAATTATTATACGTTATAGAAGTTCTTGAAAGTTGTAGTATTAGTGAGTGAAGTGTGTGAGTAAGTATGAGTTTGGTTGTGTGTGTACTGTGTATATGTATGTATGAGCATGTTTGGGTATTGTGTGATATATATTTATGTTTCTCAAATTCTCAAATAATATATAATTATTTATAATAATATTATAAAGAGTTAGAATTATTTGTATGAACGCGCTAATCATAAGAACTACTAATCCGATTTGAAAAATTATTTTTGCATTAGATAG
The DNA here is from genome assembly GCA_921882275.1 of Brenthis ino. NCBI lineage: Eukaryota > Metazoa > Arthropoda > Insecta > Lepidoptera > Nymphalidae > Brenthis > Brenthis ino. Next base: position 17,252,684 of record OV170225.1, read on the forward strand.
CCCGTTTATTGAGGAAGGCTATAGGCTATATATCATCTTGCTACTACCCAACGGAACGGAGCAGTAATATAGTCTATGTATTCCATACTAATCGTTAAATTCTATATGATATTAATTGTGTAAATTGACGACAGTGTTTAAAATAGATTTTCTTAATCTAATCTAGACTATGTTTATGCGGACCTATTTGTATCTGTGGCCCATTTTATAAGTTATAAGTTCTCCTCAGCATTCACATGAGAAGCAGTTTTTACCCACAAATATTTTAAATTTAATTAGGTACTTTAATAACATAAATAATATATAATAAATAACCATTTTATGCAAAACATCCTCAGTTCAGACAAACAAGGTCGTCTGAACTGAGAAAATATCACACCGATAAAATAACATTGAAAAACATATTTGCTTTAAAGAAAAGTATGAATCATTATCCTATATTGTGATTTCATTAAACGTATTGCATAACGGCTGCGCTTGCGCAACATACGGCCACGTGTAGGTAAGTATTATTGAATACACGTGAGTGCGTCTAGACGCTGAGCAATGGTCACGATCATTTTCAGTTTTAAAACGCTTATTCAATTAAAATGTCATTTTAAAGCTAATAAAGTGGTAAATCGTTTTAATTTACACTATCTAAGTATATGACGCCATTTCTAACTATGTACACCGAGTATCTGCGTCTACGCTACAGGTCGCAGATTCGAGTCCCGCAATTATTTATATAAGCTTTACAAGTGTTTGTCACTATCTGGGTACATATCGAGTACCTATATATAAAAAATCTGAAATCACTCATTACGACATAAGTCACGGGTTCGATTTGTTTACGAGTTAATTTAATCCAAACAGAATTAAGTAATCATTGTGCGTAGATCTATATTATTTTGTCATAAATATATATTTTCTGCCTATCCCAATAACATAAATATAAAAATCATATCAATATTGTGCTTTATATGCTTATTAAACACCATTTTTAAATAGTTACATGTGATTTAGTCAAGTCAGGTAAAGTTTGTGAGTTTGTGACGTTGTAGGGAGTAATCTCTGGATCTACTGAACCGATTTAGATGAAATTTGGTAAGAAGATAGTTTGAGATCCTGCGAAGGACATAGGATAACCGAAAATCATTCCTTAAAGGGGTGAAAATGGGGATAACATAAACATAAATATGTCAGGACATACAACTTTCCTCAATTAGGGATCATAAATATTAATCCATTTTTGACACACAAAAATGAACTCTATTGATATTTTAATGAAGATATTATAGTTACATTATTTATTATATATTAACAGATATATATATTTTATAATTTATTTTTGACTAAAAATTACAGCACTTTAAAAGTAAATATTCCACCTTTCGGGGTAAATTTAAAACATCAAAAGGAACAGAGAATGGCCTCTATAGAATAGCCTATAATCATATCATAAAAATCCTTAAAATTGATTCAAATCAAAACAAATCCTGGTTTATCATTTATCCTGACTAAATTAAATATTTAATACCTATAATGTATCAACAGTTACATTTGTACAAAATCGAAGCTGCTACATGCAGTAAACTATGAAGAGAGATCCATATCACTGGGGTAAATTACGTACATTAGATTATTCTATTGTTTTGTAAGCACTTAAAAACAGAAGGTTTTACATAGCTATCATATCTTAATCAGTAAAGCGTATTGACTTTATGAAGGATATCTCCTTATCACGCTACCTACATAATATGTATATCCGGTAACAAAGTGACTGCCATCTGTTTGACACTTAAAATACAAATATTTACGTTACAAACGTTTATATATTACTAGCAGAACCCGCGGCTTCGCTCGCGCTAAAAATACAGAAAAACTAAATAATTAGGTTTCATACAAACTTTCATTGGCTATTTTATCCCCTTATGGGATGAATTTCGAAAATTTCTAAAACATGTATTTATTCAACAGTATTGAAGAATATTAATACCAAGTTTCACGTAATTCTGATCGTTCTATAACGTGTTTTCTCGTGGAAATGAGATTATGTCCCGCGGTAAAAAGTAGCCTGTGTCACTCTCCAGCCTCTCTCTCCACTCTCCAACTATCTCCACACAAAAAATCACGTCAATCCCTCACTCTGTTTCGACGTGAAAAAAAGACAAACGAACAAACACACTTTCACATTTAAACATTTAAAATATTAGTAGGTATGGAAGTATGGACTAGTACATAATCTTTGCTCACTGACTTTTTTTTTAAATAAGCCCTTTTCCTCATTGAAGGACTGTTCAGGGTTTAGAGAACACCAATGTTTTTAGTATGTGCTTCGTTAAGTTATATTTCATCTATTTTTTGACCCCATTTTACTCTTTTAGGGGTACAATTTTGAAATTTTTAAAATTGGAAGTTTTTAAAATCGGTCAAACACTTTAATATTATTGTGGTATGATTATATGTACGTAGGTATTCCTCATCTTTAACATTTTACTAGGTTTTATTGAAGTATACTCGTAATGATAACAGTACGTAAATATAGAGTCAAAGTCGAGAACAAGCCACTTTATAATATTCTTTAACGTACTCATTAATTTAAGTATATTCTCGCGGTTCCGCCCGCGTCCTTTAATTATTAACCCCGCTCTCGTAGAGCGTAGTTTTATATATGATAGCATATATCTTCCTCAATTGATAAGCTATAAGAAAGATTTTTCAAAACTGACCGAATCCCGAAATTGGTGCGTACAAACAAACAAACGAGCAAGCAAGTAAGCAAACTCTTCGGCCTTATATATTAGTGGTACTATTTTGTAGAAAAAGAAGTATAAGTTCGTCTATGTGTTCCTGATTTCCATGACATGTTCCACTTATCCGATTACTATGAAACTATAGTCTTGCGCATGCTACCGCGAACATTTCTCTTACTTATGTAGACTTATCGAATCATTTAGGATTTAATAAAATGAAGTGCTCAAATCGAGGTACCTATTAGCGATAGCTATTTTAGATTGTCAATTTTTCTAAGGTCCCTAAGTAGTTTAGGAGATTTTATGTATGTCTTACATAATATAAATAGCGGTTGCCATGACTCCGTCTAAATATTTTATTTATTTATTAGTGATGCTTGCATACAAACAAAATTTTTTTTTTCTTTAAATTACACTTTTATTTATCTGAGTGTTCGTTGATTTATATTAACTATTTTGATGATTATATATTTTTTAAATATGTACGGACATTCTATGTTACATTGTGGACATGCCAAGCAGCTGCCACGTATGTTGCCAACACATACTCCGTCGTGAAAATATCATAATTTATACCTATTCAACTTCTTATTAGAAATATGATCGATCACTACTTCTGGTAATAGTGATGTTTATGTTTATTTTTAATTTAGAAGACAAACAAACTGACGAATTGTTACTTATTTATTTGCGTGTCAATTGTATTGTTTTTTTTTTCAGATAATTTTGTGACTAAATATTATTACTTCTCCTTGCTTTTAACGTGAAACCTAAAATTTTAAAACACATAGGTACTGACCTGATAAACATTCATACATATTTTCCTTCTCAGTATCGTAGTATTTGAACATACATACATATACTTGATCATGGTCACGGGAGACTCTTCTTTTTTGCTTTGAGAGATTGCTGTAAAGCATTCGAACCGTCGGGAATTAAAACCAAAATAAATCCACGCAAAAACCGGAAAAGGCAGTTTTATTTAAAACTAGCATTGCCCGCGGCTCCGCCCGCGTTCAGATGACCAAAAACCAAATTCTTAGGTTATACATATTAGTATACTCTTACATAGCAGTTTTTGTATTTTTTTCAGAAATGAGAAATTTTCCCGCATTAAAAAGTATCCTATATGTTGACGCGGATAATCAGCTATCACCATACCAAATTTCATCAAAATCCCTCCAGTGGTTTTTCTATAATGCGGTAACAGACAGACAGACAGACAAAATTCTAAAAACTGTAGTCTGTATCGATAATAATGTCTATTTCAATAAGATTTTCCAAAAAATATTTAATGTACAGATTCGACTTAGTTAGAATTTTATTATATGTATATAGATTAAATTCTCTACTCATAATTTTAAAACTACTGCATTAATCCAATTAACTATTTACAGCTTCCTTTTGCGCAAAGTATTCTATGATAAATATGAATAAATAAAAGTAGCTATCTGAATAAAAGGCACTTTCCCCTTACAGGTGAGGGTTCAATAACCCGGAACGGAACTTGTAGCCTATAAAAGAGCATTCTAAGTACTATAAGGAACTATTATATAATATACAATAATATCTATATATCAAGTTATAATCTGCTTGCGGTATTGTCTTATGATTAAACTGGTATATGAACTTTCATCTTTATAATATTTGCTTAGTATAAATGTAAAAATATTTGTATATATATATATATATATATATATATATATATATATATATATATAAAAACTTATGGGGTCTAGTAGTAATATAAAAAATATTCAGATTTCTCGGAACAAGCTTCCCCAAATCGTATTTCACATGAATTTTATTACCTACAGCCTACACAAATCATCTACAAAAACAAAAAAATTATCTATAAAACAAATGTAGCAATATATAATACGTATATTTATCTGAGAAATAATAACAATCTCCTTATTTTCAAAGCTTATATTTAAAATCAAATCTCTCTTATATCGTATTAGAAATGGAAACAAATTAGATCTATTAAAAACAAAAATACGAAATATTGATTTTGAAGGAGCACAGCTTTAAATGTAGAAGACGCAAAATATAATAATATATATAAGAAAAGATTAATCATCCATATATTAAACCTAAAAGTAGTATAGGCTAATTTGTGAACAATTTCAAAAAGTAGGTACTTAACTGCCTCCTATATGTTAACTTTTGTGAGATTTAGGTTACGGGTCAAACGCTCCACTCTGCTATCAGAGAAGTACCAGGAGCAATCCGCATGGCACAATACCCACCAAAGTGGGCTGCCTCCCAGTGCGTTTTTTGGCTTCGCGCCCGGCTAGATTACGCTGACTCCTGAGACCCCTACCACGACAAGGTGAACGCACGTTAGGCCAAGGCTCACCCTGGACTGTGGAGCCACGATGATGATAATGATGATTAAATATTCAGGATAGGTTGCTAGAATTAAATATGTTTAATACTAGTACACATATTGACTTACATACTTTATTTAATGACTCATTTCGCTCATTTCTTTTGTATTAATCGGCCGTAACTCGACGGAATTTCGGAATGTTGGCAACACTCGCAATGTCATAATGCCACCCCCACTTCAGGAGAAAAATTGTTTATGAAACGAAAATCACGCATTCTTTATTTAATTACATGCTTTATTGTTCGTGTACATTTTATTACCTCGGTCTAATGGAAAGACTTTAATTTTATTACTCGGCTAAAATCTCAAGATTTATAATATGCTTTTGGCAGAGTTAATTTATATTAAGTATTCATATACAAGAATTTCTTAGTTCTTCACTGCTGATACCAAGACCTAAATAAAACATATATAAATATACGATATTAACATTAATAAAGACATTAACATATATAAATACGTTTTAACGTTTAGTATAGATTTCTCAGAAATGAGATATTTTCCCGCAATAAAAAGTATCCTACATGTTGATCCGGATAACCAGCTATCATCATACCAAATTTCATCAAAATCCGTCCAGTGGTTTTTGCATGATGCGGTAACAGACAAACAGACAGACAGACAAAAATTCTAAAAACTATAGATTCGGCCTCTGTATCGATAATAATGTCAATTTCAATAAGATTTTCCAAAAAATATTTCATGTACAGATTCGGCTCAGTCAGAATTTTATTATATGTATAAATAATTAAATTTCATAGATTGACTGAAATAATAAATCATTTGCTATGAAAATAAATAAACACGTTAATCTCCTGTCGTAACATCAATCAAAAATAAGAATTGGGCGAAATACTACTTCACTTTCCTCGAAAATATTTTGTCACGTATTCGCAGTAATTGTTGATAGTTCTCAGTATCGTCGGATCATCTTGAAGGAATGTAAGAGCGAATGTGCCCGCCAAATGATATGAAGCCAAATGCCTAAGGCATACATTCATTATGCTGCTGTAAATATAAATTGTATCATGGCTTAATTTGGGAATACCCTTTTTAGGGTTCCATAGCCGAAGGGTGCCAACGGAACCTCACTACTAAGCCTCCGCTCTCCGTCTGTATGTTTGTTAGAGTGCTGTATCTCATGAACCGTAACAAGTAGAGAGTTGAAATTTTTACAAAGTGTGTATTTTTAATGCCGCTACAACAACAAATAATAAAAATAGAAAAATAAAAATATAAGAAACATTTACATAAAGTCATATTCATAAAAAGTACATGTACGACGCGACGGTACGGAACCCTTCGTGTGTGAGTTCGACTCGCACTTGACCGATTTTATTTTAAATTATCTAATTAGTACTGTCTTGTTAATAGCCCAGAGTAAAAAGGATAGTAGGTACGAGTATCTGAAGAAGTATTGGTTGTACTTGTGGGGTAAAAATTAATTAAAAAAAATAAGGTTACAATACCTCAAATACCAATTGGGCCAAGAATTTACGATTTAATTTAACCATTGACGTAGGATATATATTTGCGCATACAATGACGCAATGGACTTACTTTACTATTTTTTATGTCCAATCGATTAAATAGTGGCAGATAGTTTTTTTTTTCAAAATGATCGCTTTCCCGCCTTACATTCTGGACTATAAGTATGAAAATAAATTTTGAATGAGGGATAATCGCTGATAATTTTATGAATTAAACGATTCTATAACAATAATAAGCTATTATTTAATTTCAACTTACATTAATTTAAAGCTTTCGTTTTTTCTTATTGATTCACTTTAGATAGTTTTGAGTAAAAGCGTTTTAGACTGATATATTTATTTTTATATTATATTAAAAATATTGTAAGTAAATAATATTCTTAAGTTAATTCGACAAATAGAATGTATAAAATACTAGCACTTCCCGCAGCACCGCCCGCGTTCTGATGACCAAAAACTAAATTCTCAGGTTTTACATATTAGTATACAGTTTTTGTATTTTTCTCAGAAATGAGATATTTTCCTGCGGAAAAAGTATCCTATATGCTTACCCGGATCACCATAGCAAAATTTCATCAAAATCCCTCCTGTGGTTTTTCCGTGATGTGGTAACAGACATACAGACTAAAATTCTAAAAAATATAGATTTGGTCTCTGTATCGATAATAATGACTATTTCAATAAGATTTTCCAAAAAATATTTCATGTACAGATTCGACTTAGTTAGAATTTTATTAAATGTATAGATTTAAGATGTTGTTAATCACAAAAATGTAATGAAACCATTCAATTTAGAAACGAAATTGTGTATATCCCATGATATTTGCGGCCAAGTGCTAAATTCTTGGCCAATCATCTCGTATAAGTCACTCGTAACGATCGTTACTCATAAATACATGTTTTGGCAACCTATTCTGCTCCTATATCAATAATAACATTGTAAATTGTGCTTGCGATGACAGTTCATTTTTTACAACATTACTATGTAAATGTAGTAATAAAGTTGATTTTTTAATTGTATTTAACGTGTTTTGCCTTAGACATGAAAATGATAGCACAGATAACAAGTTTCTGCTCTTTTTTTGGGTTTTGGTGATAATTTTTTTATTATGCTAGTCTTGTCAGTTAGTTCTTGCATATTATGTAAATGAATACGCATTAATATATTTTTTATATGAAATATTTGTTTTAGCTGGTCAGTTTACTCAAATGATTATCACATTAGAGCTATAAGCAATATCAATATTAATAATTTACCAAGAAATAGGTGTTACGAAAGCACTTCCTAATTCCGTGTCTAATGGTTATTCGTCATCGATTTCAGAACAATCAAATTTGATTAAAAAACATATTAAAACCTCTCACGAAGTATATCAAACAAAATATTCTTAGAAGTCCATCTTCCTTAAACCAAGATGGCACAAAAAAGAAATCAACAAAAATATTTCCTTGAAATAACGAATGTCTTCCCATCAAAACACCATAAAGAATCGTAACGGCAAAAGTTATGGTTTATGGAACGCTCTAGATCTATTGTCTTTTAATTAAACAATTTTAATTAATTATACGAAAAACCAGAATTGGTTTTTCTGTATAATTTTACTATGGATAGATAATATCATACGGATAACGGTGACAGAGCCGGTATAAAATGTAGAGTTGGCACGTGTATACATGATTTACAGATTTGACAGTGTATGAAAAGGCCATGAACGAATTAACCACTTCGTCCATGGAAAAGGCAAATAAAATATTTCACTACTCATGTAAGAAGCGTCTGACATGTTTATGGATACTTTTAAACATTACACTGTATCCATAGTGTTATTTAAGTTTTAATAGTTTTTTGATTGATAAAAATATCAACGGAACGTGCTTAAAATAAAATCAAATATAGGTTTTAAAATAACCAGTGGAATGACTGTTTGTTCCGGCTCCGTCAAAAATTTAAAATTCTAAGCATTTTCAAATTTCCACAAACATCCGTTGTCCAACAAATACATCAAAGTTCAAACAATAAATTGATGAACATTGGCTCCTGACCAAGACTCAACGGACAATTATCAAGCGGAAGTGGATAAACAAAATATTTTCTAATGACTACCTACCAAGAATTTTATTGCTTCTTGATGATTTTTGGGAAATCCATATCATTGGTTTAGAATTTGATCTATGGGAAAATGTTTGTTATATACTAAATTAGCAAACAGTCACGTAGTAAATATTTACCTACTGATGAGTGTTTATAAAATAATACCCAAGATAACCTTTTTTTTGGAATACCTAATAAATTAATAAAGATAACACTTATAAGTATATACTAATATTATAAAGAGGTTAAGTTTGTGAGGTTGTCCTTACAACCAATAAAACAACAGATTACTCCCTAGTAATCTCTGGATCTACTGAACCGATTTAGATGAAGATAGTTTGAGACCCTGGGAAGGATTGATTGACCATAGGATTGATTCCGGAAATCACCCCTTAAGTGGTTGAAAATGGGGATGAAATTTTGTATGGAGAATCAATCTAGGGACGAACCTGAGTGAAGAGAGGGTGAATCGCTAATTTTTAATATTATGTAAACATACCAAAATAATTTACTTGAAGAAAGCGTAAATACGTGTACGATTTTCAAATAAATAAATAAATTTAGTACACATCCTATTTCGCCGAAAATTATCTATACACGAATTTATTAGCCATTATCCAATTATCTTATAATGAAAAAGTACGCACGGGAAAATTGTGAACACACAAACACTAAGACATTATTTTAAAACATTTATTAACTTTACCATGACTTAATACTTTCTTATATCACTATATACCATGGTTATATGGGAATTTTTATATATACTCCAAAAAGACTTATACAGAAGTAAATGTTGAAATAGAAAGAGGACCACCGTGTAAGCGTAAACAGGCCAAAAAAATGTAATTAAAACCTACGAGTACGTGTCTCTTGAGTCTTGATATCGTCAAAACATCTCGATTAATTAATAATAAAATTTCTACAGCGTCTCGCATGCAAAATTTGATATAACTAAAGCTTACAAAAAAAAACTATCATATTATTTATTGCACATCAATTGGAAAATCGATAAAATCATATTTAGTATTCACTTTTTTCGAAGATAGAAACAAGGGATGTGAAAACAAACAATTATAAATATATTTTTTTATCGTTGTTTACTTAAACTTCATTGGACTTTACCATTTTTCCGAAAAATTGTTCTGAATTCGGCTTTAGCGTGTACTATATAACGAGATTTTAAATAAAACGATTATTTCAGACTATTTCGCAGTTTTATTTTGATTCAGCAAACAATATGTAAACTGTAAAGTATTCGAATCGGGAATAAAAATTGAAAACATGATATTTATATTATGAATGAGAATTGTTTACGAGTGCCTATAAATAGCTCAGTGTCGAATAGTCTTGGTGTTTGATCTCACTATTCATTCATATCTTGGGTTATATTTCTATCAAATTCCACTCCGTTGTTTTTTATCTATACTATACTAATATTATAAAGAGGTAAAGTTTGTGAGATTGTGAGTTTGTGACGATGTAGGGGGTAATCTCTGGATCTACTGAACCGATTTATATGAAATTTGGTAAAAAGATAGATTCAGACCCTGGGAAGAACATATGATACTTTTTATCCCGGAAATGAACCGTTAAAGGGGTGAAAATGGGGATGACAGTCTGTATTGGGAATCAAGCTAGGGACAAACTCGAGCGGAGCGAGGGTGAGTCGCTAGTAGTATAATAATTGGCTAAGGCCTTATGCACACGATGACTTGCGCTGTTTACGCCCAAAGACACGCTGCCGACGCACGCTTGTATCAATACGAAAACACAGAACACATATATATGATATTCATGATATAACGCGTCAGTTCGTTTATCAAACGTGGTGTGTAGAGGCCCTAAATTATCAGCGTAATTGGCTGAATTACTAAGCATACAACTTCGGTTGTTATTTTATTACTTTCCAAGAAAAGATATCCAATTATGCTAAAAGAGGCAAACTAAACTCTCGGCGAAGATTTTCTATGAAAGTTTCAATTATAATTCCAATTACGATACTTCTTTTTGTTACAACACTGAACTCTAACCTTTCTATTTTATCTGTATTTTTAAATAAAACCTCTGGAACACAAAATGGGAGCAAAGATGAAGTTTTATTACTCCTGTAATCATGATTCTTAATGGTAGGGATTTCTTCTGGCGAAATATCCTTATTTTTAACATTAATTACAAAACTTTTATTGGATATAGCTCTTGTGCTTACTTTATTAACTACCATATAATATGTAATATTATTATTGAACGTATTTCGTATTTATTACTTACTTTCAATAATCTACTGACAGTTGAAGTAGACTTCGTTTTCCACAATTAATATGTTTTTTTAAGTTTACTTAGCCAGTAATAGGTATATATGATTACTAACGACTCGATCTCGCTCCACTCGCGTTCGTCCCTATTGTACGTTTTCACAGTTAGAATAGATTTTTCAGAAATGAGATATTTTCTCATAGTAAAAAGTATCCTATATGTTGACCCGGATAACCAGCTATCATCAAAACAACCATCAAAATCTATCCAGTGGTTTTTTCGTGATACGTTCCCAGACAGACAGACCGAAAAAAATCTAAAAACTATAGATTCGGCCTCTGTAATCTGTATCGATAATAATGTCTATTTCAATAAGATTTTCCAAAAAAATATATTAATGTACTGACAGAATCAGAATTTTATTATATGTACATTATTTATTGTAGAGTGTTATACACTACCTATAATACTGCATAAACACGTATTAACTGGTGATATATATGTGTAGTTACACGTATGTTTGCCCTATTGGGAAATAAAGGATAAATTGAATAGTGTGGGAAGACCTTTTATACTATTATGCGCATGCTTTTATTTCAAGTAGGGTCGGCAATACCGGTTGTATCGAGAGACGTAGTGATGGTAAATGTGCCATAGAACTTGATTTATTTCTAAGCCATGCTTCTATATATAGTATAATTATTAACTTATTAATAAAATTCGAGTGAGGATCTATAATTTATAATAGCTGCTCTATATTGGGCTTATAACGTGATTATAGATGAAAGGTGCTTAGAACTTTGTTATATATATATATATATATATATATATATAAAAAAGTTGGGTTTGTTACTCGAGAACTGCTGGGCCGATTTTCATGGTTTTTGATTTGTTGGATTTGTCTCCGCACCGAATAGCAGAATAACTATTAAAACATCGGTAAATTTACGAAAAAAATATATAATTTACATGGCCACTAACGCTGACTAATAACTATTTATATTTATTTAAAATGTACCTAGGGACGAACCCGAGCGAAGCTAGGGTGACCTGCTGTTGAAAAATTTTCCAACTGATTTCAAAAATTAGTACACAGGATGGTAGGATTTATTAAATTATATTTCAACATCATTTTATTAAAAAGAATATTATTTACGAAGTATGATGCGTTAAATTTTATGCCATCAACGAAACAATATTTCCAGTATTGTTATAGAAGTCATATGAAAGTTATCGCTAATATAATATAAAAACTTACAACATTCCTCTTGTGGCTCAGCCGTTTTCGATAGTAATCTAATCTCTGATAACACGGACGCGGAGTGCAGAGCGTGCTGGCCACTTGTTATGTCTAATTAAATCCGGTACTTTTGCTCCGTAAAAATTACTGATAATATTAGCCGTTGAACGATGTCATGGTATTCCGCATTGGGATGAAAATGATAAAACAGTTTAAACAGTTTAATTAAATCCATACTAATATTATAAATGCGAAAGTCTGTTTGTTTGTTTGTTTGTTTGTTTGTTTGTTTGTTACTTTTTCACGACTAAACGGCTAAACTAATTTATATGAAATTTGGTATGGAGATAGTTTGAGACCCTGGGAAGGACATAGAATAGTTTTTATCCCAGAAATCATTCCTTAAGGGGATGAATGGCGGTGGAAGTTTGTAGGGAAATCAATAATTTCTCAAGTAAGCGATATATATTTTTTTTATTTCATAAAGTTATACTTCTATACTTATACATGTTCATATATAGTCTATTCCATACTAACCGTTAAAACGCATCTAGAGACGAATCCGAGCGAAGCGAGTGTGAGCTGCTATTTACTTACACTTTTATTCTTAACTGGCTTGTCCGTCAAAATTCCTGTCCTATCATTAAATTTCTTTTTGATCTTCGATATCGTACAGAAATCCTTTTTTATAAAAAAAACTCTAAATATCTTATTTTTTTAATTAATGCCAAATCGGCCCAGTCCTCAAGTGATGATGCATTTGCCAAAGAACAGCATTTCGTTTTTTATACACGTGATAAGAAAATCTTACCGATATATTTAATCGATAAAACTAATGAGACTTTAATGTGTACTCTTACACTTTCTTCAGAATTTTTGGATTGGACATTGTAAAGTAGAAAAGTTATATTGAAAATACATATATCTATATATATAAAAGAAAGTCGTGTTAGTTACTTCGCTTATAACTCAAGAACGGCTGAACCGATTTAGCTGAAAATTGGCAGGGAGGTAGTTTAGAGCCAGGAGAAGGACATAGGATACTTTTTATCCCGTTCGACCGCGTTCCAATTTTTATGATATTTTAATTTTTGGATTTCTCTTAGTCCGGAATAGGTAAGTATTAAAACATATAATTAAAATGTGAGAAAGAAAGATTTTTTCTTTTTATATCTATTTAAAACGTACCTAGCGACGAACCCGAGCGAAGCGAGGGTGAGCCGCTAGTTTACAAATAAAACTAGCTTTCTAATACCAAAAAATATCAGCAACGCCGAGTGTAACTTTATTTCGTAAGTGCAACTTTAGGTAGTGGGTACTCTAAATAATTAACCCAAGTACATAAATAAAGCAAATACGGTTCCTTTCATAGGTACTAAATTTAGTTAGTAAGAGAAAGCAAGCGCTACTCACGTACACCGTGTCCATATATAGCGGTCAATTGTATAAAGCCGAGCAGTAGTCGTAACTTGCAGGGCCTCAGACTCCTTATATGAAGTAAATAACACATTTTCACAAGTATAAGATTACTTTATCTATGGTTAAATGCCAATGACTATATTAGACGAATCACAAGTCATAAAATTTTGAATTATCTTCACTGGATGGTAAGTATTTTGACAGGTTTTTTTATCTGTTGTCTGTCAAAATAAAACTTATTATGTATATTTAAATAGAATTTCCTTTTAAACTAGCAACCCCTTTTGAGGTGGTATTCCTAATTTTTTATTCTCTTATATATTATGTAAAAATTAGTTTCCTTGCGAGCAAGGTCGCAGACATAAGTTACTTTATTTTTATAATTTGCTTAATTTGACTCAAGGTACTGTGCGGATACATTACACCGAACACTTAATTATTTTTTAACCATTTTTAACATAACATATAATCACATTCAAAAAGGTGTATTACGTACGGCAAAACTTTTAAAACATTTATAATTCCTCGTAGCTCACATAAGCGTCGAAATAATCATCGGTGTAAAATGCTGCCCTCAGACCACCAGTATTGCCAGATTTGATTAAATGGAAACAGGGACTGCTAACTAAAAACAATTAGTTTTTATAATAATTGTATTTAATATATTAATAATATTTATAATATATATACATATATTACTAAGACTTTTAATAAATAAAATAAAGAAACAAAAGTAAATATGTATTATATTTACGGTTTTATTTAGTAGTTTACATGTAAACATTTCCTATAATCGCATTTTACCCTTAAAAGAATAAACGCTTGTTATCTGGCAACCCTATCCACCAGAGATCGTTTCCAGAAACATATTACCATGATCTGACGATCACATTAGGTCGTTTCTTGGAAAACTTAATACGAGCTTGGATGTGTGGGAAAATATGTCCTCGATTCCGATAAAAAATTGCCTTAAGCTAAAATGGACTTTGGGCGAAAGTCGTGACGCTGAATCTTTTACTTTATTTGACGCAATACCATCTCGTCCTTATTTGGTTTAGGATCAACATTGTATTTTTAGTCCTTTTGCTTTTATTCAAGAAGATCTTAAGAATTTAACTGAGTGCGGTTTAATACTTGTTATAGTTTAATACTTTGCTTGGAAGTCTTTTAAATTAAAAAAAAAAAAAATAGGATAATTTATTATAATAATTGGCAACATTATTCGTAGTAGTACATAACACTATGTTTTGTTATAAAGAGTTTGGACGCAATAAATTTATAGCTTCTCGAAATTGGTTCCAATTTGCTATTGATACCTAATAGATTACATGTTATTGTTTGTTCATTTTCATATGTTATAAACAAATATCATGACAAAGATTCAATAGTCTTACGTATCTGTGCCTGAACCTAACGGGATCGAAGACTAAAATAGAATATTTAAAAAAAACCTATTTCTTTTTCTGTCGCAGAATATCTGTTTGTTTTTTTAAAGGCGCTAGGCTCTAGAAATACCCGTAGATATATGTTATAAAGCCTTAGTGTAAAAGTTACAGGCAAAGTACGCATGCGAAGCCTCAGACATAAGCTAGTCCGTATAAAGCGACGGCGATGCTTAGTAGTTATGAATTAAACAGAAAATACACGCACGAGTAGTTAGTAGAGGTGTTTCAAAACAAAATTACAAGTATCTACTTGTTTTTTATTAAAGCTTGTTCATTATAAAACAAAGATCTTAATTTCCATGGTGACCATGGTCTCACGGCAATTTGTCTATGGTAGTTCAATTCCCATTGATTCACTGAAGCAGATCAAAGACAAATCGATGAATGATAGGCGTTAACCTATTATCTATGCTACATTTCACAAGAACTACTTAATTATGTTTCCTACTAATAACTTCATTCATATTTGTTTTGAAAGATATAAACTCGTTTTATTTATCTATTCATATAATAAAATTGTAACTAAGCCGAATCTGTACATTAAATATTTTTTGAAAATCTTATTGAAGTAAACATTATCGATATAGAGGCCGAATCTATAGTTTTTAGAATTTTTGTCTGTCTGTCTGTCTCTCTGTTACCGCATCACAGAAAAACCGATGGAGGGATTTTGATGAAATTTGGAATGGTGATATCTGTTTATCCTGGTCAACATATAGAATACATTTTACCGCGGGAAAATATCTGATTTTTGAGAAAAAATACAAAAAATTCAATGTAAGAGTATACTAATATGTAAAAGTTAAGAATTTGGTTTTTAGTCATCTGAACGCGTCCGGAGCCGCGGGCAATGCTAGTTTTAAATACTTCTGTACTGGCAAATGCGATATCGTCGATATAGTTCATACCTGCCTACTATGTTACAATTAAAATTTTGCTAAAAGTAGGCTTTAATACCTATAATATACTTAGTCCTCGACACAATATTTTTACAGAATGTACTACAATTTTTTTTATATATTCCTATATATTATTTTATTACTATATAGTAGATAAACTCGAAGCTTGCTTTCTACGGAGTCAGTAAGAAATGTTGTTTTCAAACAGTCCGCCGTCTAAATGAGCGAATTTCATACATAATTCATGTAGCTAGGCAGAAACTCATTGATTGCGCAGAGCTATACTACACAAAATACTACGTTACAGTCCTTTACAAAGGAATTTGGTCCGCTATCCCATATGAATACGTCGCAACTTTCATTAAAATTTGACTATTTCGTTGATCAAACCAAACTCGCCTCTAGACTGCCATTTTAGGGGTGGTTTTCGCATGAAATAATTCGAATTAGGTGATGACCTTGGTCGTTCTAGGGTGTTTTGTGGGGGGTGTCTGCCTGAAAGGGGGATGCGTCGGCGGCTTGCGTAATAGATATTTATATCGAGCCAAGCCCGGCAGAGCTTTCCGTCTGGGCGTGGAGCACTGTAGGCGGTATTTTACGTGATAGTATTTTCATATAATCAATAACTTTGTACCAATGTCGTCTTCATTTAAAAACTACATGTGGACTAATATAGAGTAACTTACACGTGTCACTATATATTTCGCGACTTAATACTTGTTTATATACAAGTAGATAGCTTATTACTAATTTTATTCAAAGTTACTAAGCGAAGTTAACTAACGATCGTAGTGATGCAATGACAAATTAGTGTCTGATTAAAGTATGTATTTCATTTACATTGAAAAGAAATTAAAATATTAATTAATTTGAGAGGGTAAATTAATAAAATAAAATAAATAAATAAAATTAATATTGGGGGGTATTAAAGTATTTAAAAAAAAAATTATAGTGCACGGTTGGTACGAGGCAAATATTTAAATTGATTAAGACAAAGCACGATATTAAGAATCTGGATGCAACACCCATTCTCGCGATTTAAGCGGACAGAAAATGTCATTTTAAAGTGCTACGTTATAAAGCTAAGCTTTAAAATATACTCAGACTAGCGACTTACCCTTACTTTGATTTTGGCGTCCCTAGGTACAAATAATTTAATAATATTATTCATAGTTTTCGTATAACTATTGGTTTACGCGGTGCACGCCAGTAAAGCTTCCAGTCGGCATGGTTTTTTCCCACATCTTCTACAATCATCGTCATATTTCAGTCAATTTATACAAAACCTTAAAGAATTTACACCAAAACCTTCCTTATGAATCACTCCGTCCATTGGTGAAGACCGTATAAAAATCCGCTTGGTAATTTTTGAGGTTATCACGTTTAAACAGACAGACAGACGCGGCGGGTCTTTGTTTTATAATATGGAGCAATGTAAAAGTTCTTGTAAAATGAAAAATAAATTTTCAGTTGGCTGGATAGTAAAAATTAAACAAAAACGCGACTTTGTATAGGGGCGATCAACGAACTTGATTATTGTCATTTGAACAATGTTATATGAAGGTGAGAATTCATAACACAGCGCACCAACGATAGTATTATTATCGAAGCTATTGTCGCTTTTTAGACTGTTTTTCGCGTAGAAATTGAGAATTCTATTCTTATACATTTACAAGTCATAAAAAAATCTTTGTTGTTATTTGACATATTTTGTTCGATTCAATATAGATAATTCAATGGAAAGTTTAATTTTTTAAAAGAAAATTTACTTTTTTTGTTATTTAATGTCGTGCAAAAATGAACATAATAAGATGAGTAATCTCACTCATCCCGCATCAGTTCTATGGAAAACAAAAATGGCGTTTTCACGATGGAGAAATATACTAGCCGTCGCCCGCTTTGCTTTGCAGGGTGCAAGTAATTTTTTTTTGTGTTCAAAGTGCTTTATGTGTAGTGCTTATTCGCATAAATTAATATTTTATGATAGATAAAAAAACAAATGAATAAAAAAACTGTCATATCTTTTATTTTTATCGGTGAAGAGTGAGAATAAATAGCCTAAAACTATCTCCTTACTACTTAATGATTTTTCATTTTGTAAGCGAGACATTTTGTACTGAACACCATACGTTGCCATGGCAGCGCATAATTAATAAAGTAATCACGAAAACCTCCTTTTTAGAATTCTCCATTAGCGCCTTAGTTTTACAATCTTAGAGGATCATAAAATGTTAGCTTAGCTATTATTTTTATCATAAAATTAAAATTTTTGTATAATAAAACCATATAAATTAGTGTATGCATGTGGCATGACTAAGAGCATTTTTGTTTTGCAAGAAAAAGCGTTCTAATGGATAAGAATGGAGCATGCGCACCAATCGTATCTAAATACACGGTAGCTATAAAATCTTAATGGCATGCAGATAAAACAAACGATAGTTTCATTGAAGAAGCTATAAACACGTCTGGTATCGAAGCCGAGTAAAGGTTTTAATTAAGTAAGCGACGAATGACGATGTGCATAGAACATGGCGGGAATTCGCGCCATTTCGTGAACTGTCAAAACAAACATTCATTGATGGGGGATAGGGTTGTCAGAGGACTACAGTAGGAAATATTTTTTTAAATGTCAAAGAAAAAGTTGCCATGTCTATTTTAATTATGTTTATATATTAATTTAGATTTAAAAATTATATGGCCATTCCAAACCAATATTAAAATATATTATGGCGTATTAAATATTTTCTTTCTTATATATTTGTATCCTTAATAGTCTACAACATTAAATATACTTATTATTAGAGACAACCCTACTAAAATCTTATGAGATGTCAGTTCGTTCAGTAATGGACGCAGATGTTTTGTCTATTTCACGTCAGCGTCAGGGCTGCAGTTAAAATTATCATTGATACATTTATCTTCGCACTGGCACGATTTAAATTTGAATATTATTATTTTTAAGACTTAATCAAATATCTAAACTGAAAAAAAAAATGTTAGAGCTTTTGTAGAAATAACACGATCAACTAATGTTTATTTTGAACAAGCGGCTCTCCCTCGCTTCGTTCGGGTTGGCCTTTAGAAATACCAAAACAAATCTATCCCGCGCGAACCGTACATTTTCCGAGATTAAACGTAGCTTATGTATTATTCTGATGTATGAGCTATATTATTGTAAAGTTTCATTAAAATCCATTCAATAGTTTTTGCGTCATAGAGTAACATACTTCCATACATCTATACACCCAGACATGTATACATCCTCACAAACTTTCACATCTATACATATAATAAAATTGTAACTAAGTCGAATCTGTACATTAAATATTTTTTGGAAAATCTAATTGAAATAGACATTATTATCGATACAGAGTCCGAATCTTTAATTTATAGAATTTTTGTCTGTCTGTCTGTTACCGCATCACGAGAAAACCACGGGACAGATTTTGATGAAATTTGGTATGATGATAGCTGGTTATACGGGTTAACATATAGGATACTTTAAACCGCCCCCCCCCCCAACGTGCGTTCACCTTGTCGTGGTGGGGGGGCTCAGTAGTGCCCGGCAACCCAACCGGGCGCGAAGCCAAGAAACGCACAGGGAGGTGGCCCACTCCGGTGGGCGGTGGGAGGTGGCCCTATTCGGAGGGCAGTGTACCATGCGGGTTGCTCCTGGTACTTCTCTGATAGCAGAGTGGACTGTGGAGCAACCCCGTGGTTGTTGTGGTCTGCTTCGGCAGACCTGCCGTCGGGGCGTCGTAGTTGAATGCGTAAGCGATCCTGCGACGCCCCATTAAGACGGGGGAAGGTTTTGTTGGGTTTTAGTGGGTAGTACTGGCTTTGCCGGTGAGTCCCACACCTCGTGCGTAAATGCATTTCCCAACGTTAAAAAAAAAAAAAAAAAAAAATAGGATACTTTAAACCGCGGGAAAATATCTCATTTCTAAAAAAAATATACAAAAACTGCATTGTAAGAGTATACTAATATGTAAAACACAGAAATCTTAATAATAAGCTAATATTAAGATTTCTGTGATGTAAAACCTCAGAATTAGGTTTTTAGTCACCTGAACGCGGGCGGAGCCGCGAGCAATGCTAGTTATTAAATAAACTCTTTTACAAGCAAGGTTTTTTTAGTGTGTAACGATTATTCTTTTTATTTGGGAAGAACACGATATCAATGTTGACACTTTTATCAGTTTATGATAAAAATATATGAAATTATATTTTATACTTTTAAACATTGCGTCGTGTCGATTAGATATAGTTAGTTAGATATAGTTAATTAGTAACCAGACTAAATTCACATGAATTATAAATCCACTTAGAATATATTATCTTATTATTATAAACGTCAATAAAAATATCGATAAGAGTTGCGATTTTTGCTATAATATTTTTCTTTGTTTAAAATATTACGTTCATAGACATTTATTTTCGATTGTAAAAATATACTTAAATTTCATTATGATAATGATGCAAAAACACTATTAAATAATAAATAATATGAACGATTTTATTTGTTACATAATAAATCATTTTACTAATAATGTTTGTTAGGCGGCGTAAAGCAAAGTATTACATACCCAGTATTATGAGAGGAAGCATAAAACACCAACACGTTTTTCTCGGGTCGGGTACAAAAACACTGGCACGTGCTCAAACATAGCAAAATTACTAGCAAGTAGGCCGCAATCCAGCTCTCCTGACCCCCGCGTGCCCATTGACCCACCTTCCTCTGCCCAAACAAAGCTACGCAATCTATCTAGGGTGGGGTCTAGTTAAACTAGGCACATGCTTATGTACGTTTTCTCATTATAAACCTTTGTTTCGTGGCTCCTTATCTATATGGAAACTAATATATTTCTACATAAATATCGCACATGAAAAGTACTTTAAAATGGCGTCTTCTATGTCTCTCATTCATTTTAAGCGATTTTAAGTATGTTTAAAGTACTTAGTTATATAATCCATTTATTGTAATACGAGCAAGTTTCTTAGTCACAAAATAGTACAAGTAACGTGTGTAAATTAAAATAAATAAAATAATACTGTTTGTTAAATTAATTTAAATACACTTGCACTTTTAAAAACGTCAGTTCTAACATTGTACATAAACAGTAATTGTGGGTTAAGACTGTTTAACAACGCGTCACCGGGTGTGATCGCGTCTGGGGGTCGTCTGCGGCTGGCCGCGACCTACATAACCCTCCCCCGTCCACCACCCCCTGACCCCTCCCTACACAACACGTCAATGCTTACCCCCCCCCCCCCCATAACCTGCATTACGTAAGTTGGGTGAGCTTTTGACGAGTTGCTAGTTTTGCGATTGTTGAATGTAAAGCATAGAAAGTAATGATATTTTTTACAATACTAGGGTTTAAACGAACTGGTAATTAGTATTGATCGATATCAAGTTATTTCATTTTAACCTTCAAGTATTCATAATTTTATAAAACTGCGCGTGTATCTACATAATATATTAAAATAAATACATCATATATGAAAAGTAATGCAAAATTATAAAAAAAAATTATAAAAATTGACCCTAAATTCTGCCCTAACTAGATCCCGCGTGTCTTACGTAACTAGAGTATCACACAAAATACATTGAAATTAGTAAGGGATACCGTAGCATCGTATTAGTGGCAAATTAAAATTAGTTCCAGAGTTTAACTCCTCCACAAATGCCTTTATTATTATTTATTATATTAATCTGGCTTTATGACATCATATTCTTACAATATAATTTTCAAAGCTTAAAAAAATATATTTAATACTTTATAAAGTATTGTAACACACGATTATATAAAATTTATAAGGTAGTACAAAGTATATTGTTTCAATAATATTATAAATACTGTTATCTTATGTCTCATTTATCGGACACGATAGACTCTACAAATGCACCTTATCATTCGACTTTCACCTCGACGCAATAGTTGTTTTGCTCTATCATAACTTTCTTTGACGTCAGTGAGACGGGAACTAACAAACAATAATATTCTCTTGGGTGTTCATTGAAGTTACGATGATATAAGTTCCGTGTATATAATGTACATGGGATATGAACTAAGGAGCGTGGAGAGTTTAACAGCAACACCTATTATATGTACAATTTAAATAAATAATTCATAGCATTATTAGGAAATACTACGAAATTATACCTAAGATGTTCTAAATTGACTTAAACATATAATTAACTACATATTCTCTCGATTCCAGGTGTTGGAGACAGTCGTCTGCAAGCCAGAGCCGCCAGAGTCACCCCCAAAGAAGGCAAGAAGCGAAGAGTACAGCTATGCGATATATCTCGATCCATACGCTCACTTGCGGTATAGAACCGTACCGGCCTTCAGACCGTGGGGAAAGAGAGAACCTGAACTTCAAAACCCCGAACGAGTCGTCCGTGTGGCTGACTGCACTAGGTTCGAGCAGGACTTTCAGCCGAATGTAGCTTTAAAACCCTTGACACCCCCTGTGGATGATGTCACGTCATCCACCTCACCGCCTCCCTCAGACCCTGAACTAACTGCCAGGCTTCTAGACGCTGAAGCCAGATTATCTGAAAGAGAAAGACAGTTAGACGAGCGAGAAGCCGAATTAGCGAGGAGGGAAGCAAGGCTCGAAGAACGGGAAAGGGAGTTAGAGCAACGGCTCCTGGACCTAGAAGATGGGTCAGAAAAGCCCGAGCCCAACGCGTCTCCAACAGAACCGCCGCCGTGTTGACCAACGCGAGTGATAGTTAGGCGCTTTTGTGAAAGAACGCTACATACGAGTACAAAGTGACTTTTGTTACGTGCCGTTGTAAATTGCCGTTGTTTTTTTTTCAATCTTTGATACAACCGAGTCTATAACATACATTTACAATTAGAAATAGCTTCTGGATGTGTACAACTTGAAGTACAGTTTACTGAATTTATTAAGTTTTTTTTTAATAGTTTACAGTTTTTCTTGTAGTCTCTTCATTGTGTGCCATTCGAAGGTACGACTGTTACCTTTTGTATAACCTCATCTGTGCTTTTCGATATAACGTAATACTCACCTTATGTAAAATAGTTTTAAACCTACAACCGTAAGCATAATTTATACAGGGTTATTTTTAAGATTAACTTACGATATGCATATATTTCCTTTCCCTTCTTGTTACCAAGTAGACTGTAGTATACGATACATTCACACACAAGAACCCGGTTTCATCGAATAACTCTGTATAAAAACCTCAGATATACCAAATAACAATAATTAATAGAACTTTCTAAATAATTTTCATTCAAACAAACGTACAACTTACCTCTGAAGGTTGTTAAAAATTAAATTTTCATGGCGAGCGACTTCAGTTAAAAATTGTTATAATAAGAGAATATAAGAATATTGTGTTGAAATTGAAAGCATACACTAGCATTAACAAGTAAGAAATAATTGTTATATACATTACAATTATTGATATAATTGATAAGCTATTCTTGCGATAGTACCTAGAATCATCTAAATTAATGTCGATCACGTCGGCCTAAGTTTTACGTAAACCTATACAAAAAATTAGAATAAAATCGCTTAGAATACGTTTATTAAAGCTGTCATAATATAAAGTAAGGGTTATACCCCACGTTCTACCTCATTGTATATAAAATATTTGGCTAAATAAGAAAATTGTAAGCAGTTTCTCATTTAGGGCTACCTGATAATTTTGGGTCTGCACTTTGGAGCAATAATTGAAAATGGAACGATGTGAATCATCACTGCCTGAATTAATTCTATGTAACAATTAAACATTGGATTGCATAAGTTAAATTAATAATTATTGTATACGTGTTCATGTTTTACTAGAAAAATATGAGCTAAAATATCATCTGAAGCCATTTTCTATCATAATTTGTTAAAAAAGCTTTGCTCAAAATATGATGAAAATATTACTCCAACATTCTAAAGGCCTCAATATTTATAAATACATGCAATCCGATGTTTATTTATGATTTTTCTGTCTATTTAGAATTTACATTAATATATATTTCGCAAAAAATCGTTCGTACCGAATTTCGTCATAATGAAGTTAGTTCATAGTCTTTTTGTCATCACAATTTAAAATGTTTATACGTCATATGTAACGGCGGTTTTTTTAGCATTTTCTATTTTATTTTTACGTTTTTTATCCAGAATATATACCTATGTGTAGTTTTCACTTTGCCAGTAAGAGTGCATTTTTAATTTTTTGCGACTGAGCAAATACTTTTTGTAAACGTGTAAACGTATCGTTGCGGAGAGCAACTTGTGATTTTCTTAGATGTTTAGAAGCCTTATTTTTCATTGTGATCAATTGTTAACATTTAACACCCCTACGTTCTAAACCGGTTTTATATATTTTATTTAAATTTAGTAAATTAAACGGGGCGTGTATAATAATTGTAGATTGGAATACAATCTGAGATTTATCGAATAAAATTTTCGATTTTTACTGTTCTACATAACAATGGCGGCGCTATTTCGATTTCACCCAGTAATGTGGCCTGGGCGTAGACTTAAAATGTGAAATGAGATTTCACTTTTGGAAGCGACTGTTTTATAATTTGGCAAAGCTCAAATGTGTATAGACACTGTTTTTCTTTAATATATTCCTTTCAGTGTGCTGTTACGTTGTAGTTAGTTGTTACGGTATTTCAGTACTAGATAAGATCGTATCTCTAGTCAAGAGACTTTTCGAGAAAAATTAATTACCATTTACTTTTTAATATATATATTCAAATATGTACCACAGGCGCGTGTAAGAATAACTTATTTTAAACATTATTAAATAGACTAATTAGCGAACTGTATGTCGGTATGTGTATAATAAGGTGTTAAGTATGAAACTTTTCTATCAGTACAGTTGTTGATCAAGTATTTTGGTGCTATAATAATTTTGGCTTAGCTAACTTAGTGATTAATTGTACATATAATAATATAATTTTACTATTTATTGGCAACTATTTCGTTTTGGTGTTGGTTTTTAAAGGACAGTTAATTTTTTTTAAATTTTTATATAAGAAATTTATAAAATACATATTTATTATGTTTTGGAATGAAATATGGCTTAGCCATTTCGCTGTCGTAAAAGTATATAGTTTTTTTTTCATAGAAAATTCAAAACCTTTTTTACATGAAGCTGACGTTGCTCAGTCGAGATTTTCAAAGTATTTGATTCCAAAATCTTTATATATATCGTGTTCGCAATCTGTTATAATAAAATTAACGCTTTAATCCTTGTGTAGGTTGTAACATAATTTGTCGATGGAAAAGTTTCAAAATTCTCTCACTGTCTTATAATGTGGTGCTAAATGTATGCCATGATCTATGGTATAAATTGTCATTTTCCATATGAATGTACGAAGGTGTAAAGTTATACGGCCAAAAGCAACTCCTTGTTTTTTAAGACTCAATAGGTTGTATTATTTATTTTGGGATTCTTCTGTTCATATTTTTAATGAAGAGACAGTGAGAGTGTTCTTATGTAAATAAAACTTATGTTAATATGATACATTGTGAATGAGTGTAAGGCTGTTTTAACCCTAAAATAGCGGGAGCGCTAATAACCCTGTGTCTAAATATTTTTTTGAAATTCATATGCTTTTTTACTTAATTAAACTTAATATTTTAATATTTATGTCATGATACAAGATTGAAGATGTACAATCTATTAAAATGTCTTTATAAGGCAAATGATTTAGATTAGAACTAATTTTCTTTTTATTATGTAAAGGAAAAATTCCCTTGATTTTTTTGGTTTTTAAATTTTATTTGTTACAATGTTTTTAAAACATGCTTTTATTTTAAATATTTATAAAGGATGTCCGGAGCAGGGTTAGGCGCGATTGGTGATTTGCCAGGGTATACTATACTCCTGTGATCTCAATGTGTGAATGATAAAAATACGTTCAGTAAAATGACAGTCGCAAAATGAATAAAACTTTATTATAAACCTTCTATTTTTATTTACAAACGTACATATTTTTATAATTTAAATATTATGATGAAATATAGCGTGTTTTGTCTTAATGTAATAACTTAATCTTTTACTTATTGCCTTGCTCTGATTGGTGAAATCATGGAACAGATTAAATATCTAAAATGAACGTCAGTTAATTGATTTTATTTTGATAATCGATATTTAAGAAAATATTAATCGATTTATCATAGTGTTATATACAACTGATTAGTGATTTAATATATTTTATTGAATGCGGTAAAGCCTTGTGCCAATAAAGTGCTATGTTTAGAAAATGGAAGCATGGCAATATGTAAAAGATGAAGAAATCGATCTTCCATTGCCGTTTTCAGCTTTTATTTATTTTTTCTTATAGCGCCATCTTTTAAAAGAGTACTTAAATTAAAAATGTACTTTATCTTGCCAAAAAAATATTAGAATAATGGCTTAAATGATCTTTCTTTTGTGTTAAAGACGAAGACAATGGTTTGATTCAATTATAAATGAAGTCGAGTCAAAAACGCGTTAACGTGAGGTATTATTTTTACCAAATATTTCTTGCCTCGTCAAAGTCTGATTTAAATCATCTAAATTATAATTCTTAAAACAGTATTAAAATAACATAAGAAATTGAATCAACAGATGGCGCTGTATGGAAAAATGTACATAAAATAAAGTTTTTTGTTATATACATACATAATATATTCAGTTGCGACTGTATTATGAGTTAATGGAAACTTGTTTATGTACTGTGTGTGTTTATATCAGAAGCTATTTTATCTAATCCAATAAAACATTCCTGCTTATGTTTTTTGGATTGTCATAGAACATTTATACTTGATCCTGTATCGTGCCAATAGTGGAACACTATCTAATGTCATCCCAATATTTATTATATCATTAAAAATGAAATTTGATCAATAAAAATGATCATTATCTGCCAGTAGAAATAAGATGGTACACAAATGGCCCAATATATGGATCGGGTCATTTCAACAAAACGACAGATTTTAATATAATGTACCTGATATTTAGAGGGTTAAGATACTATATAAATTTAAATTCTGTTATGCACACACATATCGTAACGTTGGGTTTCGAAGTGTGTTTTTATCGAAAGCTTATGACCTTGTGGAGCAATAAAATGAAATCATTTTCACTCAGTGTATTTGTTTTACCCTCTTTATCTAGTTTTAATGTGTACAGATCATTATTTATATATTATTTTTTGTCTATATTTAGTGTAAATAGAGGTCCTTTAATAATAGATATTAAATTATTAGTAAAATAAAGTAATTGTTTTTGAATTTTATAAAACAAAAAATTTACCTTAATCAAAATATTTATTTAAATAAACCAGTTATTGAATTGAAACAGCAAATACTATATAATATTGGGTAAAGGTTGGTTTTATCCAAAATTTAATTATTTGTGTCATGATTTGATGCTTTTGAGCCTGGTTAACTTGACCTAAATGTAAATGATCCTATTTCATAGAGTACCATAATGCAAAATGACCGAAAGATATGTATAATGATATATCCAAATTTTGACTGTTACGTTGGTTTAGACGTCAGCTTGTACGGCTGAAGATAGTGGGGATCCTGGGTTCGAGTCCCAGGCCGGGCCAAAACAGTTACTAGGTCTTTCAATACTTCCCTAGCTGGAAACTGCAACATCACATACTTAAAAGATGCCCTAACCCGACAAAGAGACGAGGCAACATCTCTAATAAGTAAGAATAATTCGGTGGCTAACTGTTTATCCATGGAAAACCAACTAAAATGAAAACAGCGGCATCTATGAACACGCATTACAGACTCATCTTATGGCATATTTTTCTATATAATCGGTAAAATTATGGAATTTTTTATTAAGAATAACTTTAAATTTTATTTTACTTAGAATATTTTTTCAAAATCACAATATATTTTTTTGGGAACTATTTTTGCTCATTTACAACATTAATGTTAAATCGATACATTCATACATATTATAACGACATTCATTGCTATTTTTCCTTCGTTTTCTCTGAAGAGACTCCATGATAATAGTTGGCTACGATATAGTAATAATATATAATATAATATATATAGATAATATTGAGATAGGGTATTAAAATTTTTATAATAAAAAAAAACTAAACCGTAGTCCATTCGAACAGCTATAGGCTATGGGGAAAACTAGTCTACACTATAACGTTTGCGTAGCACAAGGAAGACTAAACAAAGCATTTTTTAAGCCGAAAAATGACCACGCTTTAACTCAGTGCCAGTGGACATGCGTAGCGTGTCTATAAAGTTCATCTTGCGGTGCCGCGTGTTCGTGGCACTTTGTATGGCGGCATCTCGATGAAGTTTATGAGAATTGTAGTGGCATTTTAATATGTTTGGGACATTAACACATCATCTAGTTCCATGGTAAGCTACGAGGCTGGTGTTAAGGATACCAGATAATTGATAAACTACACATATATAACTTTAAATACATACATACATATTATAAATATAAACATCCATGACTAGAGTACTTGATTCGTGCTTATCACACAAATGAATGCCTCCAGCGGTGTTCGAGCCCAAAACGCTGGCACAGCAAGTAGGGTCGCTACAAAGTACAAACTGAGCCAAACGTGTCGTCAATTCAAAGTCGGCATTGAATGTGTTTAAACTTTATTCTAGCATCAATATGCTACAAATTGTGCCATCTATGGTAGAAAAAAAACATTTAGTAAGACAAGTTAGTTCTAAAACTTGCCGGTAGGGAATCTATTTTTAGCAACAGGAAATAAAATAAAAATAAACATTTTACGTTTGGAGCTACTAGAGGGCGCTCTTAAATCTTTATTAAAAATTATAATGGCAATAATAGTACTAACTCTTGAATAACATAATAAATAACAATAATAATAACATAATAAATATCTGCCTCGGTGGTGTAGTGGATAGCATGTACGGCTGCGCACCCGGAGATCCTGAGTTTGAGTCCGGGTCGGACCAAGTTTAGTTATTGAGTCTTTCTCTATAGGAAGCCTCAGTAACAGCCCGGAGTTGGGAAGTTGGCGATATTACACCCCCGACCTAAATAAAAATATTATTATAATTTATATTTCGATGTTTTTAGAACATAAAAATGAATAAAAAATATGTGTAAATATCACATAGCCCCATATCAAGCTCCTTCAGTCCTGTCTGTCAGTGTCTTTGTACTGTATTGTTTTCATTCTTTAAAGAATAATGGAAATTTTATATAATAATACTGTAATATCTTTTATTTCCTTGAAAAGTAAATAGAATGATACTAGATTTTTGGCTTTATTATAAAGAAAATCAGCTAGTTTTTATTTTTAACATTTATTTACTTCTCACAATAATAAGTATTCTATGAATATTTGTATAAATGTTTTAAAACATTACCATCGGCTTCATGTTTAGTTCTATGACACTGTCTCTTATTCCAAAATCTGAGTCTGAAACCTAAAGATATACTAAATTTTAAATTGTTGCATTTTATAAAATGCTTTATAAATATTATAATTTATAAATTATTATATTTTTTGTATATAATGTAATATTATGACGTCAACACAATCGAGTCGTATAATATTCACGTTGATGGAAAATAAAATTCACGGCAAGGTCAGCTTGTATAAAGTTATAAAACGTAGTACTATTTTTATAAAGGTTCTTATAGTTTTCAAACAGAAAATGTACACTACTTTATTGCATTTAAAAATAAATGCTGTAATTAAAATAATTTTTTTTGCAAAGGTGGACTTATCTCTAGAAAAGATCTCTTCCAACCAACCTATGGTAGTGAGAAATAGTGTTATTTGTAAAGCAGGCTAAAATCCTGTAGTTGTAGTCATATTAATAGTATATAGTTATTTTAAAATAAATAGCTAATTAAATATTATATATAATACCATACAATACATATATACTATGTTTGCGATACCATAAATAATAATGTATATATAATATATTGTATAAACATTATACATACATACTACTACATTCATAAATACAGATGAACATAATACAATAAATTATAATAGTACATACCTAGTTAAGATAGTTTTGGATTTAATTGAGTGAGAAGATGCTGTTTTGAAATTAAAACAGCAAAATATAAGAATAATAAAATCAAAACGCGATTTAAATGGCTTCGTTATTTATGGGTAGGTACATCCATACAAAAAGTGTTAACATCTATTTCTTTATAATATAAATGGTAATTTTATATCATTCTAAAATAAAAATAAAATGAGTTTCGTAATCGAAGTCGGTCGTGAGCTAGATAAACATACCATCTTTGCTCTAAGCTACGAATACATTTACGAAAGCAACTAACAAATGAATCTTCCTTTTTAAAAATCATATGTATTCAGGTTTCCTCACGACGTTTTCTTTCACCGAAAGACAAGTAGTAATCATATTGGAAATGATTCGCACATGAAAGTATCAGTGGTGCGAGACCCGGAATATGAAACCCGCATCACTCGGTCTACCAAGCGAGCCAGTTACCACTGGGCTACCAGTGCCACTAATTTTGATGTAAAATAATATTTTTTTCTAATTAATTTCAAAAGGCAATAGCTACAAAATGTGCAAATTTTTGTAGGTAACAAAAAATTATAAAACTAATGGATGAGACTCGGTCTACGATTCGAGTTATTTTAAACATTCTCAATATCTGTGGAAGTAGGACCGATGACCGTGCAGTGACAAATAACAATATCATTATATATTATTTTTTTGTTTTATATAAGGATTATATATCTAGTATCTAAGTCGTAGTGTTAAATTAAAAAAAAACTCGAAGAGCGAAAATATCTATTTTTTAATTATCGTCATTTGTTATTCGTTCCGCATAGGTAATATTGCTGTTTGAAAAAACTAAAAAAAAAATGTAATTAAAGTAGTTGTTACGGACTTTGATGTCGCGATTTAAAATCGTAATTTTTAAAGAGAGTTGTAATAGTAATAGGCAGTGGTAGCCCTGTGGTAACGGGCTAGCTTGGGAAACCGAGTGAAGCAAGTTCAAATCCTTTTTGTCCTCTTGGTCTTGCACCTCTGATATTTTCACTTTGCACTTGTCTTAACGGTGAAGGAGAACATCGTGAGGAAACCTCAATGTTTGAGAGAACCTAGTAAGTTTTCAAAAGACATGTGAAGTCCACCAACCCGCACTTGGCCAGCGTGGTGGACTATGGCCTGATCCCCCTCGTACTGAAGGGAGGTACATACTTGTAATTGAATGTATGTCCTCTACTGTAGAATTCTGTATAAACACATATAATATTCTTATATAATGAAAGTATCTTATATTTGAACCTGAATCTTACATGTACTATGCTTGTATGGCGACGTCAAACACGTAAAATCTCCTTATGATACAAAAATTTGTTTAATGCAACCCACTAGCTGTTGCTTAAAAACTATGGAAAACTAAATTTATATATATATATATATATATATATATATATATATATATATATATATATATATATATATATATATATATAAACAAATGCCGTTCGTTAGTCTCGCTAAAACTCAAGAACGGCTGGACCGATTTGAATAATTATTTTTTTGGCTTGTTGGGGGTGTGTTAGGGGTGGTTTAAGTATAAAAAAATAGGAAAAACCCATACAAACAGCTGGAACATCGAAAAATTCAGAACTATTTTGGACCTATGTAAATAATATGTACAATATTTAGTCTATCTATTCCATATTAACCGTTAAAATGTACCTACCCTCATTTCGTTCGGGTTCATCCCTAGGTACATAGTATAATTCCACACATTGAGTCGCTAGTGGAATTATAAAAAAGAGCATTGATTAATTACGACACTATTAAGTAACACCACAGAACATATAATACTATACTCGTATATAACTGCCTCGGTGGTGTAGTGGCTAGCATGTACGGCTGCACACCCGGAGGTCCTGGGTTCGAGTCCCGGGTCGGGCCAAGTTTAGTTATTGAGTCTTTCTGTATAGTAAGCCTCAGTAATAGCCCGGAGTTGGGAAGTTGGCGGTGTGTCACCCCCGTGCCTCGGAGAGCACGTAAAGCCGTCGGTCCTGCGCCTTAACTCTCACCGGTCGTGTCGAGCGGTCGTCCCACCGGAGTATGAGAGTGGCAGGAATAGAGAGTGCACCTGTGTCTGCGCGTACACTTGAGCACTATAATCATAGAGTATATTGCTACATATATAAAACTATAATATCTCCTGCGCAGTTGGCTAGTCTCAATGAGATTGGCCGCAGTGGCCGGATTCGGTCAGGAGAACGTCATCACTATACTAGTAACACTGAACGTTTGTCTTCTCAACGTTATCATAATAACGAGTTTTTGGCAAACAATGATTAATCAAGTGATTATTTAAATGATTAGATTGTATGTTTTTAAAGAAAAATATTCACAAATTGGCAAAGTGCGTCGGGGGCAACAGCAGCGTGATCGTCTAGGGATGTCAAACGGAGTCACTATCGTGGGAAAGCTAACGAAAAATATCTTTTGTAAACCTGTATTACTACTAAGTCCTAGTAGTTCAGTCTAATAGAAATTTTACCTCGTAATTGAAGACAATAAAGCTATGTAAAAAGCTTTTGTAAACATTGTTTTTGCCATTTTAAAAGATGGTTGAAGAATCTCGATGGTTCATATAATATCACTATACGCGCCAAAAGATATCAGCGATTTTTTGTTACCTAATGTCTTGTTATCTTTTACATTTTAAATTATTGCAATAGTTTTCAGTAAAAAATAATCTTTACACATAGATCTTAGACAATATTTTAGATAACTACAACATTCAACGATAACTAAATACATAAAATCAGGAAAGAACGCAGACAGACGAAGCGGGTGAAAGATTCAACGCAAATCTTTTAAAGTATTTTATAGATAAGTACGCACGTAATAGAATTATCTACTTATCTAGCTAATTATTAACGTTGTGATTTCTATATTATTAATTTCATACTGTTATTAAGTTTATATCTATACGTTTGTTTTTGTAATTTTAAGTATACCAATTTATCTTTTTAAATTATGTGCCTAATTTAATAAATGTGAATGATAAAAGACTTAGTAAATATTAAAATTACATTTAGATAAGTTTGATTCAAATTATATATATATATATATATATATATATATATATATATATATATATATATATATATATATATATATACATGTATAAATAATTGCTCGTTTAAAGATATTAGGTATATGTTTTCCTATTTGGGTTTCGACTTACGCCGCAGTCGGGTACAAATTTTTATTTTTATTTTTACTTATTGATTTCAGAGTCGAGAAATAGGTAATCATCTACATTACACAGCCTTCGTATCAAATATTCAAACGTAACTTTTGTCTATGCATTGTTAATTGTTTAACTTTTGTCTTTTAATAGATAATTCAAATTTTAATCTAAATATCATGATATCTAGTTACTGTTTTGTAATATAGTAATAATACTAGCGACTTTCTTCATGGTTTTTTTTGCGTGGAACCCTAATCTTTATCCTAAATAAAAAGCAGTCTAAGTTACTCCTTATAACATTAGCTATCAGCCAGTGAAAGTCCCGTCAAAATCGGTCCAGCCTTTTCTGAGATTAGTCGGAACAAACACACAGACAAAAATTTTAAAAATTCTTTTTTTTATTATAAGTACTGTATACACTTTCATATGTAGTCAGTAAACAGCTGTTATTTTGACTTTACAAACAGACACTTCAATTTTATTTATCTGTATAGATAAGTGGCATTTTCTCAATATTATCGCAATTATTACGTTAAAATAAAACAGAGCAGCGTACAATTTTAGAACGTTATCATTGAACAAAGAATTATTTTCCTAAGGAATATTTACATTAAAAATTCTACTTAGAATAATAATTGTTGTAACAACAAATAGGTATATTTGTCTATATAACTACTTTTACATACGACATGTACATAGATTATTTGAATTTACATTTTAAGGCCAGATACCTAGGTTAGGTGTTGCTAGGTGTAATGTTAACCAAAGTTATAAGTTTAATTTTAGAGTTACATATAAATACGTATATACTATAAATTATTAGAATGTATGTATTATTAGAAGAAGATACGCCATTTTTCATAGGGAATACTTTTACGAGCCAATCACGACTATCTATGCATAACACATATTATAAAATTGTATAAGCCGAATCTGTACATTAGATATTTTAAGCAAAATCTTATTGAAATAAACATTATTATCGATACAGAGGCCGAATCTGTAGTTTTTAGAATTTTTGTCTGTCTGTTTATCTGTTACCGCATCACAGAAAAACCACTGGAGGGATTTTGATAAAATTTGGTATGGTGATAGCTGTTTATCCGGATCAACATATATGGTATTTTTTACCGCGGGAAAATACCTCATTTTTGAGAAAAAATACAAAAACTGCAATGTAAGAGTATACTAATATGTAAAACCTAAGAATTTGGTTTTTGGTCTTCTAAACGCGGGCGGAGCCGCGGGCAATGCTAGTAAAGTATAAACTTACGAAAGATATATTACGAGGAACGTGTCCTTCACATAGACTATGCAACTGCGGCGCGCCGACCTCCGTGACTCTTCGACATAGTTTCACTCCTATATTCATGTAAATAAGTTAATAGTAGTATGTGGTCTGGTTGGAAACTTTTATAATATAAGAAAATTCTTTAATGTTATAACACTTTTACCCGACTGCGCGATGTAAAGGAGGGTAATGTATTTACCAATCCATGTATGTATGAATGTTTGTATGTAGCGCTCTAGAGACTAAACGCGTGGGCCAATTTTGATAATTCATACGTCGTTAGATACGCCTTGATAACGCGAGTGTCTTAAGCTATATAAAAAAAAATAGTTATAAATTAAAATGGCGGATATGAAGAGCCAATTTGTGTCTTTAAAAAAATCTTCCAAACCAACCATGTCGGATATCAAAATGAAAGTTTTTAAGAGACGATCACAAAAATATATATAAAACTTATATGTTTAAAAGTAATTTAGGATAAGAGATTGCTAAAAATTACTTCAAACATATAATTGGCTAAAACTAAAATATAACATACATATAGTGATTAGTGCATAACATGCTTGCTGCAAGGATGAAACGTGTATGTCTCTTATAGGTACTTTATTCCGTCGTCAACTTGTTTTCATCTTTTTAATTAGCTTTTATGCAGTCCGGATTTTTTATTTTTATAATATACTAGCATTGCCCGCGGCTCCGCCCGCGTTTAGATGACTAAAAACCAAATTCTTAGGTTTTACATATTAGTATACTCTTACAATACAGTTTTTGTATTTTTTCTCAGAAATGAGATATTTTCCCGCAGTAAAAAGTATCCTATATGTTGACCCGGATATCCGGCTATCATCATACCAAATTTCATCAAAATCTGTCTAGTGGTTTTCTCGTGATGCGGTAACAGACAGACAGACAGACAGACAAAAATTCTAAGAACTATAGATTTGGACTCTGTATCGATAATAATGTCTATTTCAATAAGATTTTCCAAAAAATATTCAATGTACAGATTCAGATAAGTTACAATTTTATTATATGTACAGATTTTTTATTATAACCTAAAATAAATAAATCATTAATGAAAGAGTTCATTGCAAGTTATGTGTTTTATTCATATAATAAAAAGAAGTGAAATAAATTGAACAATAATCACTTTTTACTAAAAAATGGCACATATTTTAAAATGATTATTAATTAGGTAATATGTTCCTTTCAGTTGTAAACAATGGCAGTAATTGCTATAACACGTACTTTTAAAATATATGTATCCAAGGTTTGTTAAAGAGTCACTCCCTTTTTACACGTTCTCTACATATACTAATATTATAAAGAGATAAAGTTTGTGAATTGTGAGTTTGTGACGTTATAGGGGGTAATCTCTGGATCTACTGAACCGATTTAGATAAGATTTGGTCAGAAGATAGCGTGAGACCCTGGGAAGAACATAGGATACTTTTTATACCGGAAATCCTCCCTTAAGGGGGTGGAAATGGGGATAACAGTTTGTATCGGGAAACAAACTAGGGACGAAACCGAGCGAAGCGAGGGTGAGTCGCTAGTAATTTTTAATGATGCTTATTTTACCGACCAATCTCCTTTGTGTCTTCTCCATTATACGTAACATTTGCGAAATGATCTGTGCTCATGGAACTCATAACAAGAAAATTGAATTGAATTAAATTGAAAAAATATATACATACATAAAATATTTCATATACAAAAGAATATTGTCGTAAAAATTGAAATATTATTAACGGTAATAAGCAGATAATTTATATATTCATATACCTAAAAAAACTAGTACAAATAATTATTTATGTAATCATTAGATTCCTCTGCACGAAGAAATAATTCTACTACCAATATTATGATAAATGGATTTAGACTGATTGTATTTATCAAAATATCAAATTTTTGTTCATATCAAAGTAGGTACGTTATATAATATCTTAGCCTGAATTGATCGCCTGTATTATCATGCCTCAAGCAATTGACAAACTGTAGATAAAAAAATAAAAAAAAAGAGTATTAAAACGAATATTTTATACTAGCATACTTGTTACTTGAGTGCATAAAAATCCTGCGACTGCGACGTCCATAGAATTTGCGGTATATTAGAAATTCTGTGGCGATGTCCCACTAAGACGGGAGAGGTTCCGTTGGGTTTTAGTGGGTAACACTGGCTTTTCTAGCCGGTGAGTCCCACATAATCACTTGCAACACCTGCATGCAGGTGGCATTTGTGGATGCATTTCCCAACGTTAAAAAAGCATACATGCTAATATATTCTTTACCTACCAGTTATATAAAAGTTTTGTTATTAAAAGCGAATTTAACATAATTACCTACTCGGAAGTCTCACAATTTTCTAGTACATTGTTTTGATGTATCTTTTAAGGTTTAGCCAGCGTTATGTGAATTTTTAAAGGCCACTTGATAGTTGATTAATGGTTACTAGTTATTGTGTTTACCCGTAGAAATGAAAGATTTCGCTGTAGTAAAAGTTATCCGTGAAATGCACATAATAGACATAAACAAACAGACATACAGACAAAAAAAAACAATAAATATTGTTTTGAGGCATTCTGTATGCAATACGTAACAGTCATTGTTTTTAGTAAATATTTCATATACAGATTTTGCTTTGCTACTATTTTATTATATGTATGTCAGTAGGTATAGATTAATGTTTACTCGCGGTCCCGACCGCACCGTTTATTTTGAGTTTATGTAAGATAGTCTATAACTATCCTCAATAAATAGGCTATAAAACGCAATAATAATTTTTCAAATGGGACCAGTAGGTCGAAAGATAAGCGTGTTTCTTCTCATCAGCTTTATATGTTGTATAGATTACCAATTCAAAATGTTGCACTGAAAATCTATAGACAAAACACTCACCCTCGCTTCGCTTCGGGTTATCGGGTTTGGAGGAAGGCTATAAGCATATATATATATATATATATATATATATATATATATATATATATATATATATATATATATATATATGCCTATAGCCAAGCTATCTAATGCAAAAAGAATTTTTCAAATTGAATTTGTAGTGCCTGAGATTAGTGCGTTCAAAAGAACAAACAATCAAACAAACTCAGCCTTTTTATAATATTAGTATTATCTATATAAAACGTACTCAGGGACGCACCCAAGCGAAGTAAAGGTAAGTCACTAGTAATACAATAAAATTGTTAAGGTAAATAAATAATTATACTCTTACATATACATATAAGCACTTGCTATAGGGAAGACCATATGAAATATCAAAACAAAGATTTCCCAGAGCGATCTTCCTTCCTTGTTTGTTTCCCGATTTGAAACACGTCATTATAATACACAAACTTATTTTACCTTAATGCTTATATTTTAAAAACAACTGTAACTTTTATATTTTATTCGTTTTACATAAAAAAAGTGTATCATTTTTAGGGTTCTGCGGTCAAAGAGCTATAAATTCTTTATAAGTTTTTCTTGTGCAACTGTCACAGCCATTTTACTCGGAGACTATTGGAAGTCTTCTTCTTCTCCCTTTCCATTTCCCAATCACTTGGGGTCGGCGCAGTACATCTTCTGTACTGCTGATATGATTTGGCAAAAGTTTTACGACCGGCCGCCTGCCTGACGTCAACCCTCCTTGGGAATGCTATTGTCGCTCTTTGTCTGGATGGTGTCGCGGAAGTCTTGTAATTATTATGCACTTTCGATTTTTTGTCTTTTAAAACATTTTTTATACTGTTACTTAAATGTTAAATGTTATTTTCGGATATTGGAAGTACATGACTTATTTTTGTCTCGTTCTCCGCTAATTAATTCTGCTGGCATATTACATAAAATAAAAAAGGATGGTCTATAGTCTATACATAGTCTATACATAGGTAGCTCTATAGTCTATACATAGGTAGGTACATACATCTGAGGAGGAGAGTTCACATATTAGCGTCAGAGATTTTGACAAATCTTTAATATTGAAATCAATGTCTCTATGAGATTTTTTTATTAAAGTCATAAAAAATTGTTTCACGCTATGGAACCACAGGACGCAAGTTAGCCTCTCACTTGTTCGAATTAATATTATGATACACTAGCATTGCCCGAGGCTCCGGCTCCGCCCGCGTTCATATGACAAAAAAACCAAATTCTTAGGTTTTACATATTAGTATACTCTTACAATGCAGTTTTTGTATTTTTTCTCAGAAATGAGATATTTTCCCGCAGTAAAAAGTATTCTATATGTTAACCCGGATAACCAGCTATCATCATACCAAATTTCATCAAAATCTGTCCAGT
Source organism: Brenthis ino (assembly GCA_921882275.1). Taxonomy (NCBI): domain Eukaryota; kingdom Metazoa; phylum Arthropoda; class Insecta; order Lepidoptera; family Nymphalidae; genus Brenthis; species Brenthis ino. The sequence goes on from OV170225.1 coordinate 17,291,484, forward strand.
GGTTTTCTCGTGACGCAGACAGACAGACAGACAGACAGACAGACGGACGGACGGACGGACGGACTATATTTTTTCCGGGATAAAAAGGAAGTATTTTAGGTGCTATTCCAGACTATAACCTATCTCTATGCCACATCCAGATCCGTTCAGTCAGCTGTTCTGGCGTAATTATGTTATATTTAATTCAATTGTATAAAATATGTATGTTAAAATATATTATGCATGAATTAAATTTATATCGCCACAATAATAATATACCTGTTTATATTCGACATTTTTATAATAAAAGTATAAGTCTGCGTCCATAGTTGCATAATTCTTCATTAGCATCGCTCGTTCTTTTCATTTTTCTTTGAGTACTTAGAAAAAAATGTAATAATGATAAAATCTTTTTAAATATTAAAGTACTTTTGATATTTTTAAAATTATGTCCATATTATGTACTTAGAGAGAGAATGATTTTCTAAAAGAGGCACATCGATTTGAAAGCTCCTGTATCTAAAATATTGTAGGTAATTTAACTTATTTAAACTTTCTCTTTTGATATTAAGTAACACGTATGACTGCTTTTTTTAAGATTGGTGAAAACATAAATAGGTATATATAGACATTTATCTGTATGAAAAAATATTGATTATAATTTACTTAGCTAATGGCAAGGCAGTGGTGAATGATGCTGGTATGCATGCATTCAGCATATCACTTGTATTATCTAGTGTGTTTTCGATAAAGGAAAATGGAGAATTTCATCACATGTGTCAGCAACTCTATATGTTTGATTCAAACTTTCTAAGATTTTAGAATTTTTTATTTGACCAAAATGAGTAAGTACCATTTTCTCGCCTTCTCGCTGCTGTCACGATACACGAGACGAGACAATATAAAAGAAATTTGATGAAATTTTGAATTAAAAAGCTAAGAGATGGTCTATGGAGGATCATCACTAATATTTGATTCAATGTTAGACAAACAAATTAGACATAAACATTTGACCAATAGCATTGGATCTTTAGCTATTATAGAGATGGTTAATAGCTTATTATTGCGGTCGATAAATATGTATAGAAAGAAGAAGAACATTAATTATGTTTACCTCACTGCAACAATGCACGCGATAATTTTTTTCGTCTAACATTGAGGTTTATTTTTATTACAAATCTATCTCATATAATAAAATTGTAACTGAGCCGAATCTGTACATTAAATTTTTTTAAGAAAATCTTTTTGAAATAAACATTATTATCGATAGGCTGAATCTATAGTTTTTCGAATTTTTGTCGTATAGGTATATGGTATACTAATATTGTTTAATTTTTTGTCTGTCTGTTCGTTCCAGCCAATCTCCGAAACAGCTAGGTCGATTTTGACGGGCTGATGTTAGAAAGAGTAACGTAGGCTACTTTTCTTTTAGAAAAATAATCAGGGTTCCGCGCAAAAGAATTAAACCCATGAAATTGTGAACAAAATCCGTGTACTTAGGTATGCACCCGAGTGAAGCGACGGAAGTCTCAAGTCGCTAGTACACAAATAAAAAGAATAAATGTCAATTCTATTGGTATAAACATTTTACTAAAAAGATTTTATCTATACATGTATATAAATATTACGATAGATAAAGCTTTGTTGTTAAAATAGACGGATAATCTCTAAATCTAAAAACCTAAAAGTACAGTAGTAGCTTGAACAAAAAACACTAAGGCGACCACCTAGAAATTTCACATCAAATATAATTTACTTAACCGAGCCAGTATCCACTATACTTTCTATATCGACAGAAGAACCGGTGATGATTACTGCAAGCGAATTGCGCTAGGAAGTTACGCTCTGTCCGCACTGTGATATTTCACCGCACGTTCTTTTCTCGCAATTCTGTAACATATTGAATCTTATAGGAATAGTCGCACTTGCGGTTAAAAATTCACGCGGAAAAAAAACTGTGATTTGATGCAAATTGAACGCTATGCGTTGCGGATTTCTCAAGATCGTAAATTGGTGAATCCAATGTTCATGACATCTTTAGATAGTATCAGCTAAATTAAAAAAAATCTGTTATTCATTTTAAGACATTTGTCTCAACCGGGAACTGCATCGAACTGACAAAATTCGTACGAAATTTTATTCGCGGTCTGTAATGATTATTCCAATCACGGAATAAAATACGCGAGTATAAAAATCGCACGGTGAAATATCGCAGTGCGAACAGGGCCTTAATGTTTTACTTTGTTTTTATGCAATAGTCACTGCGTGTGGTTTTTGCCTCATATACTTAGTTTTATCACTACATAGTATAAAACAAAGTCGCTTCCCGCTGTCTGTCTGTCCCTATGTATGCTTAAATCTTTAAAAGTTAAAATTACGCAACGGATTATTTTGAGGCGGTTTTTTTAATAGATAGATCATAGAGTGATTCAAGAGGAAGGTTTTAGTATATAATTTTTTAAGTTTTTGTATACATTGGCTAAAATATAACGATATTTGTTGGAGGTGTTAGAAAAAAATTAGCCGTCTGGGAGCTTTCAACGAAAACGCTGCCTAAACCCTTTGAAATATAACAAAACAATGTATGGTGTAATTGTGTATCTTATATGGTTTAAGGAAAAGTCCGCGATGGCATATGTCTATCTCTTAAGGATAACTTACTATATCCATTTTAATTTAAAACGTACCTCGCTAGTTTAATACAAAACCAAATAAAATGACACCCGCTTCATATGGGTTCTAAAAGAACAGACATATATTTTGAAGAGGTTGAAATAAAACGTTTTTTATTGAGATTATTAGGTGTATGATGAAAAAATCTCATAATACGCTTGGATTGGATCCCATATTTTAATGAGACTTTTTAAGTACATAGCTTAAAACAATATTGTCACATATGAAGTTTCTAAACTGAATAGAATTTTTAACAAGAGTTTCGGCACTTACAGAACAAGTATTAAATAAGTAAATCTATAAGTACATAAAATAAAATTATAACCGATCGCTGTCTGTACATGGAAGATATTTGAGAAAAACTATTATTGGGGGTTTTTATTACCGCAATAGAACACAAAAGAATGATTTTTAGAATTTTTATCTGTTCGTCTGTGCGCGCTAATCTCAGAAACGGCTTAACCGATTTGGGTTTTCACTAATGTATTGTGGTAAGCTTCACTTTACATTTAGTTTTTGTTTTATTTCTATCGGTTCATAAATAAATAAGTTATGTCAATTTAAAGAATAACCCAGGGACGAACCCGAGTCCCCCTCAACGTGCGTTCACCTTGTCGTGGTGGGGGGGCTCAGTAGTGCCCGGCAACCCAACCGGGCGCGAAGCCAAGAAACGCACAGGGAGGTAGCCCACTTCGGTGGGAGGTGGCCCTCTTCGGTGGGCGGTGTACCATGTGGGTTGCTCCTGGTACTTCTCTGATAGCAGAGTGGACCTTGGAGCAACCCCATGGTTGTGGTGGTCTGCTTCAGCAGACCTGCCGTCGGGGCGTCGTAGTTGAATGCGTAAGCGATCCTGCGACGCCCCATTAAGACGGGGGAAGGTTTTGTTGGGTTTTAGTGGGTAGTACTGGCTTTATTACGCCGGTGAGTCCCACACCTCGTGCGTAAATGCATTTCCCAACGTTAAAAAAAAAAAGGGACGAACCCGAGTGAAGCGAGGTTGAATCGCTAGTCACTAAATAAGTCTAAAGTCCATTAAATATAAATAAATTCATAGATTTTAGCAACTAAATACCTTTTCGTTATATGCATGCGATTTGAACAGTTAAGTCTGATGTAATAGATGCCAACTGAATGAAATTAAGTCTAAACAAGCTAAAAACAAAAAGCAAAGTTTACACACATAGATACATGGCTGAAGGCACCGTACTTGTGGCAATTGACGCCCTAGTGTTGGCCGCCACGGCACGGTCATGTTATGTAACATTACCGTGGCTACGGGCAGTAGTTTGTAAAAAACGCCGCGCCGTCGCAATGAATCGGTTAATTAATTATTATTCATGATCTTATGAACTTTGTCGCTTTCGTTGTAATCTATACATATAACAAAATTGTAACTAAGCCGAATCTGTACATTAAATATTTTTTGGAAAATCTTATTGAAATAGACATTATTACCGATACAGATGCCGAATCTATAGTTTTTAGAATTTTTATATCTGTCATGTCTCTCTGTCTGTTACCGCATCATAGAAAAACCAATGGAGGGATTGTTTGTTGGTTATCCGGGTCAACATATACTTAGGATACTTTTTACCGCGGGATAATGTCTCATTAATGAGAAAAAATACAAAAACTGCAATCTAAGAGTAGGTTTGGTCATCAGAACGCGGGCGGAGCCGCGGGCAATGCTAGTATAGTATAATTTGTGTACATGTATGTACATACATACTACATAGCCAATATGAAAAGATGTGATGGAATCATGGAAACTAAAGTAGGTACACTATGGCGTTTTGTTGTTCACGAAAAATTTTATCCTTTGACTTAGGAGGTATTATAATTATATTTTGACTAGCTTCGTTCATGACTCTGCTCGCGTATGTTGTTATATAGCACATAAACGTTCCTCAAAATAATATATAAGCTATAGTATGCAAAAATATTTTTAATTGTACTGATAGTTCCAGAGGTTAGCGAGTACAAACAAATAAGCTTTATAATTTTAATATTTAATTTAAAGTTAAATATAAATCATATCGATTTTTATATTTCCATTCAAAATTCACTGTTATAAAATATATTCAGAATCTGAATACTTTAGACTTTAGAGAACTAAAAAACTAACACAGTCCGTCAGCTGTAGTTAGCTTTATATTTTTATATAAATTAACTAGCGACTCGCCCTCGCTTCGCCCTTGGTTTCGTCCCTTAGGTCGATCCCCATTTTCACACACTTAAGGGATAAATTTTGGGACACAAACTTTCCTATGTCCTTCCCAGGACCTCAAAGTATCTCCTTACCAAATTTCATCTAAATCGCTTCAAGTAGTTCCAGAGATTACTTCCTAGAAACAAACTCACAAACTTGCACACTTTACCTCTTTCTAATATTACTATTAGATAATTTCATCATTAAATAAAATTTTATATTTTTGAGTAATTTAACTTTTACACACTATTGGTAAAAAATAAAGAAAGTGTTTAATAAAAATATATTTAATAAGTATAAAAAAATATCTAATCAACAACATCGATAATTATTATAGTGCAATTTACAATGGAATGATACGTTCACAAACACAAGTATATAAAAATTATACATTTATTGCACTGTAAAGTAACATTTGACGCTTAAAACTCTGAATTCATTTGTGACAATATACTAATGCCCAGACCAAACCCATCCATATCCCATAGAGTATAGACTATAGTTTTTTTTTAATTATAGTTTCGAGCGTATAGCGTCGATTCTGCCAGCGGCAGATTTCTGTAAATCTGTCAATTTCATTGCGAGCCCCATATTTCCTTGAATTTTAATTTTGCCCTGGAAGAAGGCCTTTTGAGGATTTAGTTTGCCTGAAATCAAATCTACGACATCTTCGTCGTTTATCGTGAACGTGACGTCACATTTATCTTTCCCATTGTATTGGACGTTGCCTTTTCCTTCTTTTGCGTTAATAACCCAATAACCTTCTGCTCCATTGGGACCATTCCTAACTTTGAACCCATAAATACCTCTGACCTTTTCAATTAGTTTATCCTCATCAGTTTGCATCGCTTCTTCGAGGATTTTCATGTATTTGTATACTTTGAAGTTATCTGGGTTTTCAGCGATCGCGGCGACTTGGTTTGGCGAGGCATTGGTAAATCCTTTACGATACATAGTGACGACGACAGCTCCACCGAGACCTAGATTGTGTTGTAAGGCGATACGCGCGCGAGGTACCTGCAAAAAATATACATCATTAATATCTTTAAATCTTTTAATGTTGGAATCTTTACATAAAAAAATAATTTAAACACTCATTTATTTATGCTATCATGTTATATGGTGTGTATATAACACCGTAAAATTGTAAATACCGTTAGATTATAATTTATCTAGAGAGATTGTGTATCTTGAAGATTGTGAATCGTAATATACTGCTTACAATTTAACGCATTACAAAACTATTACAGTGGGAATTACTTGGAAGAACACTCTTTCTTTCTAGGTTGGTTAGGTTAGAATAGTGAATAGTGATCACAGCGAACCAGCCGAGCGAGCGAAGCTGCGCCCCGCGGCAGCCGTCAGCGAGTGCCATAAATGACTAGCTAGTGTAGTAGTTTAAAGTTTTGTAACTCTATGGTAAATTCTTCCATTTCACAATTTGACGGTTTCACTTTGATAGCTTATAATCTACCCAAAAATAATACGTTAAATTGTAAGCAGTATGTTACAGTTTACAATCTTTCGACAGTTTACAATCTCACGAGATAGATTATAATTTAACGGTATTTACAATTTTACGGTAACATATACAAAGTATAAAAATATTAACATATCAAATTATTAAATGCCATTAAAGTAAAAATGCTGTAAATAATCACAATTCAGCATGCAGCGTAATATTCATAGATAAAACGTAATCTTTGCCACTTGGGAGGTTATTAATAAACAAAGGTTGAAGAGCATTGTCCCATTGTACTCTTAATTTTACATAAAATCACACAAAACAATATCTTACTGGAGATTTAAAGGAAATAATTTGACCGAGTCATGCTTCAACAACAAAAACAATAATATAAATCTATAATAATTTTTGTGTTAATAATTATACATACAATACAATGGATAAAGGAAATAAGAAGAATTAAATAAGTTACATGAGGAAATAATAATTGTTACAAATAATTGTCACCTCCAGGTAAATTGCTAAGAAATTAATTAAAATTCTAAGAAATCTATTGTTAACTGACACCTCGGGGTGTCCACGGTCATGGAGGGATAAATAGTTACAATTCATCATGACAAGCAAAATTGAAATAACATCATTTAAGTTGTTGTGTGTACAGTTATAAAACAAGTTTATAAGGGCAAAAAATTGCAATATTTTAAATGTTAAGGTCAACTATATTAAGTAATTTCTTATAAATATAATGAAGTTTATCAAATAATGAGTACTTCTGAAAATATTTTCCTTAAATTACATAAACACATTTAATTTTGTTTTTAAGCTCATTGCTATACATTGACATATAGACAAAGGACATTTATGAAGATAACATAATGCACACACATGTTCTTCTTTATATAGAAGACTTTTATGCTTTTGACGTTACCACATTTATTGCACATAACAAACAAACCTGTCTATCTCCAGCTTCACCACGCAGTTGCCACACAAGCTCTGCACATTGAGCGAGACCAGTTGCCCCTAATGGATGGCCCTTAGCTATTAAACCACCACTTGGGTTAACAACAACTCGGCCACCATAAGTGTTATCTCCTGCATCTATAAACTTCCCAGCTTCACCTTCGCCACAAAGCTGTAGTCCTTCATAAGTTATCATTTCATTAGAGGCAAAGCAGTCATGTAATTCTACAACATCTACTTGCATTGGTGATATTCCAGTCTTTTGATAAATTCTTTTAGCTGCTAATGCAGTCATGTCTGCACCTACAAGTTTTATTAAACTGTTGTCTGTGAACACAGCTGGAGTGTCCGTTGCCATCTCCATTCCAATAATTTCAACTGCCTTGTGCTGTAATCCATATTTGATTACCGCTTCCTCAGACATTAGGACTGCTGCAGCAGCACCGTCACTGGTTGGACAACATTCCAACTTAGTGAGAGGACCATAAATTTTACGTGAGTTTAAGACTTCCTCTACAGTATACTCTCTAGAATTTTGTGCTCTTGGATTTTTTGCACCATGTCGATGATTTTTAGCAGCAATCTTAGCCAAATGAGTTTCAGTTGTTCCATATTTTTTCATGTGTTCCATACCAGCATTACCAAAATATTGTGCTGTCAATGGGGCCCCAGTTAATTCCGCAAGATCTGCCATTTTAAGAGTGTGCTTATCTAAAGGATTTACTCTATCTGTAAATGTACCACCCCCGAGTGCACCTGGTGTCATTTTTTCAAAACCAACAGCTAATATAATATCAGAAATACCACCTTCAATGAGTTGTTTTGCGAGAAACAGTGCATTTGAACCAGTGGAACAGTTATTATTTACATTGTATATAGGAATACCGGTCATGCCGATCTGGTATAAAACTCGTTGGCCACAAGTAGAATCACCGAAGACGTAACCACAAACCGCTTGTTGAACATCGTCGTATTTAATACGAGCGTCAGCGAGCGCACCCTCCACGGCCTCCTTGCCTAGATCTGGATAATCTTTTCCACTATTAGGCTTGACGAATTTCGTCATACCTACACCAACTACGTAAACTTTTCTAGGCATTTTGGTATTAAATAATTACCTCGATTTCTCAATGTCGAACTGCGTAGACCACTGCGATATTTTCAACGGATTTATCACAAATTATAATTCTTCCGACTTAAGAACACACAATTTGAGTTAAGCTATTATTACACAAATACAAAGAATTGTGATAATTGTTATCTCGGGTACATTAATGATAAAAAATTGTACTATCGACAGGTCAACGTATATATACGTTAATATGTGATCACAGTCCGCCTCGAAATGAAACAACGAAATATGAAAAATGAATGTCAATCTGCTGCTAAGTGCTACGGCTTGTGGAATTTGAACCCTAGCAATTATAAAATCGGAATTCGGATACTTGTATTCAATGTGTGTATTAAAAAAAAAGGAAATAAATTAAAATATTTATTATATATTTCTATTTTAACCGAATTTGATGTTGAAAAAATAAATCAAAAAACTTAGATTACATTAATACCTATATTACACTAATTTTACTACACTATTTAAAATTGTTAAAAACTCAACATAATGTACTAAGAACTTGTAGGTGTGATTATGATTAGGTACTATTTTAAAACAGAAACCAAATATTTATTAGATTTAAAAAAAATAACAACCTAAAAGACAAAAGTACTTAATTATTGTCTTTATAAAAAATAATATTGCCACAAAAATACGGTAAAAATTATTAAACATAGTCTATGTATTGAAAAAAAAAACAAACTCATGGATCAGTTTTTCTTTTTAACCGACTTTAATAATTTATTTCTATAAAAATATCATTTTCATTAATTTATATCATATAAATTAATAAAAATAAAGAATTTCCAAAAAGCATAGACTTGCAGTAGGAAATAATTTTCACTGAACGATGTGGACGCACTGGGCGTTACTAGTAAGTATACCTCGGCCGCACACATTGCGATAACGCGAATATTCAGGTTATCGCAGTATATGAAGCCACATATTCGCGATGTCGTAAACTCTCGCACATTAAAGGGTTTTATCGCGAAGAACTTCGTTTGCGCGACCACACTTCATTCGGCCCCTGGCCCACAGACATCGTGCGTAGCGGACGTGTTGGAGTAAATTAGGGTTTGCGACGTATGTTCGACATGGCTCGGAGTAACGAGAAAATTGTAGAATTTATCAGTAATTACGATATTATGGAACCCGAAAGAAGTCGGCCACAAGAGAAAGGTTCTCATATATGATGCTTGTGCTATTTATAAAATAAAGTGCGACCGTGGTGTTCATATTGTTTTTTGCATTTGTTTATTACAATAAACTTTATAACGATGCAATGTGGTCACGCACATTCATTGTAGGCCAAACGCGATGTTTTATGGCCCGAATACATTCGCGATGAGTGCGGCCCTACCATTATAAATATTAATACTGGCACAAAATAAGACAAACAGAAAAGTCATTTATTTTGAATCTAAAAAAAAGAAGTATTAACTATTATCATTTATAATTTCAATTCATTATCATGTCATATAAATTTTAGAAAATTATTTCTACATTTTTTTCATTTTTGGCTATATATTAATATAAAATTTGATAGAAGGCGCAATGGCTCTAGATAGACAAAAGATTTTGACAGAATTAGGAAGTATAATGAACCAGTTAAAAAGTGTAGATTGGTGAACATTTTTTTATTTATAACATAATTTTAACAATAAACTATTTTACTTTACTAATTTTTACTTTTTATAGTGGCTGTATGGGAAAAATATTTGGAAATTCTGGACAAAGTGCTGCACCAGCAGAACAGCACTTTCAATCTAGTGGCTGCTATAGACAAAGTTGTTGTCATGGACATATACCAAGCTATGGATATAATCAAAATGCATTTCAAGGCGAGCGAAGCAGCAGTGCTTCTTCAAATATGTATCGACCATGTATGGGCCGCTGTAATCCACCAAAACTCTATTCTGATACATATGGCTATTTAAACCAAAATCTTATGCAACCAACCATTAAAGAAGTATATCAAGATTTGAAAAGTATAACACCGGCAAATACGGTAATGAATAATCCCATGGCAAGTCAGATGGGTTTCAAAGCAGAATTCGCTGGACAAGGAAATTATGGTGGAGTAGGTACGCCTACCCCGTTTCACAAAACTACATCAAATGAAACAGATAATTCTGCTATGTCATTGAATAATATTAATCAAATGGATCAATATGGCGGGATGGGACCGCAAATTATGAATATGCTTGGAGGGAATATTGCAAACCCGAATAGCACTGGGCATAAAACTGGTCAGTTAGCTAAGCCAATGGTAATTGATGCCCCACAATCACATGGCAAAGTTGGTGTTACACCATTTTCTACCCATTTGACAAACCCTTATGCAGTCCAAGCTAATGTTACTAATCAATATACAAATCAGCCAAACATGCAACCTAATGCCAATTCACAAAATATAATGTCAGGAAATCAGCAACTATCGCCTATAAATGCAAATCATAGTCTTTATGGGCAGCATTCCCACAGTATTGCAAAGTTTAATGATATGTTCCCAGGCGTTATGAAAAATGATTTAGGTTTCGATCCAATGGCTATTGCTATTCAAATGAATCCAGCAAATCAAAAACAATCTTCTATGGATTCCATTCATAAAATAATGAGTAATAATAATGATATGAATAGCAATTTTGATAAGAACGCTAATACTTCGCATTTAGAAACTGCTAACATGCACAATAACTTACAGCAGTCTCAGATACAAAATATACCTCCTAGAGAAGTTTACCGAGAAATTATCCCAATGAACAAACAAGGAAACTTTGTTAATGCTAGCCAAAACCAGAAAATTCTTCCCAATATACAACATTCATTGCAGAGGAACGATGTTCACAGATCATCGGTTGGTCAATCCAATCAGCAAGTTTATTCTATGCTCACAGGTTCCCCAGTTGCAAACCAACAAAAGCCTATACAACATCAACAACCGATCGTTGTTGATCCGACCTCTGGTACCGTAATGAAACCACCGAATTTATCAACAGTTTACGAAGAAAATGTACCAAATGATGCACAATCAATGGCTCAGAACCTAAATAGGTCTCCCAATAGTCAACAAATGATAAAGGAGCCGATATTTCCAGCGGATACGTCAAAATATGCTATTTCTAAGCAAAAATATCAAGGGTATAATACTCTAGGTCAACCAATAGAAATGCTATCCGCTGATATATATCATACACCCTTACCATCTCTTCCACAAACTTTATCTCCACAACCTGAAATGAAATATAGAAACGATAGTGCAAAATATAGTAATGTGAAATCAACGATAAGTAAAACATCATTGTTAGCTACTAAACCTATGGGTAAAACACCTAGCAAAAATCAATTGCAACAAATCTATAATCAATATAAAGGTTCTCAGTCTTACACGCAGCAAAATATAAAAGATCAGGCGATCAAAGGAGTTTCCAACTCAGAAAGGAGGCTGCGCATGCCACCTGTACATACAATAAATCATCAACAAGTTCCCATTGAAAGAATCGGTGGAGATACCGCAGCAAATAATCCAATACAAGATCAAAGAACTAATAAAATTGAGCAAATAATAGGAGAAATTGGTGATGTACCAGGCGCAAATATGCCATTTGGAGAAGCAGTGACTCAAAAGGTATTTTTTTTAGATTTTTAAGTAATATGTTTGCTTTAGTATAGCTTTCAGTTGAGTATTTTACTTTAAATGAATATAGACAGCGAGATCTTTACTATATAAAAAATTGTACACAGGTGGTCCCACCTGACAATCGTAAATGCAGAAATGGTTTACAAGACGTCGTTTTTACATCATATCCAACGTCAGCCGCCTGGTCCTTCCACGGATATAATAAGCCTTTGCCCTCCGCTGCATATCGATATCGCAACAAAATTTAAAAATAACATTTATGTATTCAATCGTTTGTTTAGTGGTAAATTGTAAAGTTTTAAATAAATCTTATTTTTTTTTCTTATTTCTTATATTCCTATTAAATAAGGCTAGACAACAAATTTACTTATCCTTTATTCTTATCTTCCCATCGAAAAAGGTACTATATCTCATAATGACTGGGAATGATTGATTTAGTTTGTAAGCAATAAAAATCTTTGATAATATACAAACTACGTGAACCTCATCGATAACTTATTATATACTAAATAGATTAACTATTTTAATAGGTACACAACAGTCTATTAAAATATATTTATTTCACTTGAGGTTTGACAAGAAAACTTATGGTTATAGAAGTTACACAAAAAATTACATAAAATCTTACAACTGCGCGAAAATGAGAGTCGTGGAGGATCGTTATGATACAGATGTTTACGCGTTCGGCGCTCGCGGCTCTCTCCCTGGTCGAGCCACGCCGTCGCTCACGCGTTCGCGGGAGACGGGGGGGCGCGGGCGCCTAAACTATACGATCGCACGAAACACGGCCCTACAGGATCGTACATGTTCCGACACGATACCCCGCGATCACCGTTGTTTGTAAAAACCCCGCGTTACACTCTCCCCCTCTAGCCTAACTAAGTGTCCTCACAGTTGGGCTAGTCTAGGTATCTACGCGGCCTACCACGTTTACGTTTTTCCCTAACGAGAGGCTCTATCTGGCTGGTAAATGGCGTGAGGTGCGAAACGTGATATTTCCCTATATCTCTTCCGGTCTGTACGTTCTCTAACCCGTACGTAGTAGGTCTAACTACCTTACCTATCTTGTATGGGCCGTCCCGGCGTGGGATAAACTTCGCTGTCTGTCCACGTCCTGCATCGTTCGGCCCCTGCGTTTTAAGTAGCACCATATCGCCTACCTTATACTCTGGCGGCGATCGCCGTCTCTGGTCAGCAGCCCCCTTTATATAGTTAGTACTGAACGTGCGCATACCTGTCCAATAATATCTAGTGCGAACACGGCCTAAAGTTCGCTCCACGCCGAAATGTCCTGCCATAGGCGCGTCGTGGAGTTCAGCCATCACTTGCCTGCGTTCGTGTTCGGGCACAACAATACAGCATTCTTCTCCATCGTCTGACTCTAAGCTATATCTATGAAGTATACCATCGGAAATAGTGTACCCACGATCGGACCATGGCCTCCCCCTAGAAGGTTCGTCAGACTCCATGTCCTCAATGATTTTGCGAATCTCTGGATCTAACAGTTGATTGCTGCGGATATCACCACTACTCCTCTTTGGTAAGTCAAAACGACTGTCATACATAATTCGCACTCACCTTGGTTCTCAGCACAAACTGGTCGCGAAAAGCGTATCCGCTACCACGTTCGAGCGTCCCGGTGTGTATTGGATATTGAGGTCGAACTCTTGCAATGTTAGGGCCCCACCTAGCCAGCCGACCACTAGGTGACCTCTGACTCATTAGCCATCGCAAAGGCTGGTGGTCCGTCCTAACCGTTACCTTCGCAGTATCTACGTAACCGCGAAACTTACCTAACGCCCACACGACGGCGAGTGCCTCTCGCTCCGTCGTGGAATAATTCTTCTCTGCACTAGTGAGAAGACGACTTGCGTACTCGATCGGTCTCTCATCGTGTCCCTCCCCCTGCATTAAAACAGCCCCGAGGGCAGTAAGCGCTGCTGTCGGTGCAGAGAACGAATGGCTTCGACTCATCCGCCTGACGCAGAAATGGGAGCGGATACGAGGAGACGCTTTATCCGCTCAAACGCCTCCTGATGCTCGCGTCCCATCGCCAGGCACTTGATTTCTTCAGGAGTGTTGTAAGAGGTCTCGCGATCTCAGCGTAATTATTAATAAAGCGGCGATACCAACTCACCGTTTGTAAGAAACATTTTAAGTGTTTAACGTTCTGAGGGGCGGGCATATTATCAATAGCCGCCGTCTTATCTGGATCCACCTGGATTCCGCCTGGTACAATAACGTGTCCTAAAAACTTAACAGATTCTCTATTCTGTTGCTCCTGGGTTAACTTAGATCCTTCGTCTGCGCGCAACATCAGCTCATCAGATGCGGCGTGCAATAATCTGTACCTGCAGGGTCAAGTGTGTACGAATAAATAAAATTAAAGCACTGTCCGGGACTATCCATAAATGTCCAAGTGCGATGGGCAACGTTTATTACCATTCCGGCCCGAGATAAGAAATCCATACCTAGAAGTGTTCTAGTGTCACAACCTGGCAACACTAGTAATTGACACATTACACTATGGCCTTCGATATCTATACCTACCTCGGCCGTCAACAAGTCTCTCCACCCTTGTGTACCGTCAGCCAGGTGTACAAATCGTTTAACTTTACTAAAGTGTACTCCCAAGTCTACTAAAATTTTATATAATAAAGGACTCGCAATACTATGCGTAGCGCCCGTATCCACTATCGCCACTCCGGTACGACCCATAACAGATATATTAACCATAGGATACGATTCACGCGTACTCACGTTAGTTAACTTAATACATGACGCACTTGTATTACTTATACTACTATTATTATTATTAACGCAATTATCGTGATTATTAAAATCTACATCCAAATTATTGAACGAAGTTTTACCATCCGAATTCGTTAAAGTTTTCACACAAATATCACATTTCGACCTCACGACACCTCCTTGCCACAACCATAACAACGTATACCCTTACGCGTGCTATCGCTATACAAACGTTATCATTATTATTATTGTTAATAACCTTCTCACGATTGCGACATTCTTCACTAATATGCCCAAATAATTTTACAATAACTACATCGGGGCCTATGTTTTTATTACTACGCGGAGTGATCGCGTTCGTACTATCAAAAACTCGATCGAGTGAGATCGCGACCGGTAGTAGTGACCGATGTTCGTGAAATCGCGTTTTTTACAATTATTACTATTATTGTTATCCTTATTTACCTTAAGAGTTTTATACATATCCTCCGCGATCCTCGTTTTATACATTAAGTCATCTAAATTACGAACATTATCGCGGAAACTCTTTTAACAATACGTCGGTGTAATAACCCGTAACAAATATCAACTTGCACTATTTCATCGAGCTTATACGGTAACTTTGCAATTAACGCTCGCACTTTACACAAAAACGACTCGGCGCGTTCTTCTTCTTGCTGCTCCGTCGCGAAGATCTGCCGTAGAATCTGATGCGCGGGCTGCGCCACGCCATACGCCGCGCGTAGCGGGCGACCGCGTCCGCCCATGTAGTCACCGACGCCTTAACGCCGCGCCACCATACTGCCGCTTCACCCTCCAGCAAACATCGGCAATCCGCGGAGTGCGAGCTCGTCACTCACGGCCGCACACTCCTTAAATATCTCGACGGCATCCAGGAACGCTTCTAATACCTCGGCGTCCCGGGACGACCCGTTGAACCGCGCTGTGCACTTAGTAAAATTTGCGTCGACACTCGCGACGCTGGCAGCAGTACCACTCCCGCTGTTCACATTATTTGTTTGAGAGGCCACGACTGGGTGGAGGCCTTAAATTCACTGCTGGACGTCATCAGAGAATTGATAAGGCTTCTATTTGCTTCCACTTGCGCACGCGTGATCGTTTCCATCAGCGTGGATAGGAAGTGTTCGGGGAGCTGGGGTGCTGGTTGCTGTGTCGAGCCGGCTCGCGCAGCTCCGTCCACGTGGCCGTGCTCGATGGTGCTCTCCTCTCCCTCTGCGGCATCATCCCCTCGCTGCTGCCGAAGCGTTTCCCCTCTCCTCGTCATAGGCATCTTCACGCACTAGTATATAAGTTTAAAAGTTCGAGCCCCACGTTGGGCGCCAGTTTAATAGGTACACAACAGTCTATTAAAATATATTTATTTCACTTGAGGTTTGACAAGAAAACTTATGGTTATAGAAGTTACACAAAAAATTACATAAAATCTTACAACTGCGCGAAAATGAGAGTCGTGGAGGATCGTTATGATACAGATGTTTACGCGTTCGGCGCTCGCGGCTCTCTCCCTGGTCGAGCCACGCCGTCGCTCACGCGTTCGCGGGAGACGGGGGGGCGCGGGCGCCTAAACTATACGATCGCACGAAACACGGCCCTACAGGATCGTACATGTTCCGACACGATACCCCGCGATCACCGTTGTTTGTAAAAACCCCGCGTTACACTATTTAAAAAATGAAAGTCTTCAACTTTCAATTCTTTTCCATTTTAATTTAGACTTTTCATCTTTTAAAAACCTTATTCGTTTTTATAGAAAGATCAATAAAAGGAGGAAAAAGCATATGGAGTGGTTCTATTACATAAACAACATCGTCGTAAAATAACCAGACTGCTTCCAAATGAGTTGAATATAATTCCGATAAAATATTTATCGGAGTTAGGAAGTTATTCAAGTCAAAAATATAAATTCTTTAAGCGAGCTGTTGGCTTCTGTTTGTTACAAAGTAAAGTTGTACATGCACATCACAAGGTCTTAAATCATGAAAATCAATTTTCTGTAAATATTTTGTTTTTGCAAAAGTTGTAGAGCATAAAATCTTCTACATACCTAATTGATAATCTCAAACAATTATAATTTATATTCGTCGAGGTAGTGGTAGCCTAGTGGTGACGCGCTTGCTTGGGTAACCGACTGAATGGGGTTCAAATTTTGGGTCTCACACCTCTGACATTTTCATGTGTAAATCATTTTTTCAACATGATTAACCACTTGTCTTACGGTAAAGGAAAACAATTCGTGCGGAAACCTACATGTCTGAGATAACCTAACAAGTTTTCGAAAGACATGTGAAGTTCGCCCATCCGCACTTTGCCAGTGTGATGGACTATGGCCTGATCCCCCTAGTATTGAAGGGAGGCCCGTGCCCAGCAGTGAGATTTCAAAAAGGACTGAATACAATAATATTCGGATAGCTTAGAATGGTAAACGCTTAGCTGCTGGTTTATTGAAGTGAAAACTTCTTTATGCGGGTTTGGATGGGGAGTAAATTCATGTAAGTTGTCATCGACATGGCCACGTGATGTGTTAACGAACAGTGCCGATAAATATCAACACCAGATAAATATAAACAGTTTTAAACACAACAACAACTTTAATTTTTAACAATTTACAAATTTTAATTTAAGATCAAACAAATAATTTAAATAGCCAAAAATAACAATTATTTGTTTATAGTTTTAAGTTTTCACTTCTGTCGGCAGTCCTCATGACTGTTTTTTTTATTTTAAGCTTGCAGCTATATGTATATTTCATTATAAGGTGGGCCTTTGTATATTATTTGCCTACTAGGACTATAGTTTCGTTCTATTACATAATTTGTTTTTCATTATCTGTATCTGAATTCGTAGTCTGTATTTGCAATAGACAAGGTCTGTCAAGTTGTTTAGAATCCAGATTGAAAGGTTGATGTACTAGAGATTTCGATTTTTCATTTTTCATAACGATCGTTTACCAAGAAACGAAGACCATTTAGGTTTTAGCTTACAATCAAATTAGTAACATTTGTCTTTATAAATCGCAATTAGAAAAGAAAAACAAATTAAAAATGTCTCTGTTTGGATCTTTGATGGCCGACGTGGAGGATGATCCGTTTTTTGGGTATTTTTTTATTATTTAACATGATTTGATGTATTTATAATTTTATAATACTCAAATATTAATAACTTAAAGATATCATCCGGTGCTCACCAAGAAGCGAGTATAAAAATATATAAAGCATTGCGTTTAAAAATGTCAGGTGTTGTGAAAAAGCATTTTGCACTTCAAAAAAAAACCACTATTTGATCAAATTTTTCAACCATAGCTTCTTCATTATCGTACAACCCCAAAGTGTAATTAAAGAAGAATTATTACAAAAGTACCCTCAAATACATATCTTGAATAATATTTAATAGCAGTTATTTATTCATCTATTTTTTATATTATGTACAGATCGCATATGAGGCATATGCGGCATATGAACAACATGATGAATTCACTCTTTTCGGATCCCTTTGGTATGCTGGGTGAAGGTCCATTGTCCATCATGGGGCCCCGGCGTGGTAATTCACTCATGCCATATATGCCACCCATGCCATCTCTCAACAGATTATTCACAGGTATCCTATACATTTTATAAGAGAAATAAGAAATTGGGAATTTATTGTTATATCCTACATCAAGTTGTTAAAATAAGTGCTTATATCTTAATTTAACAATTATTTTTCACAGGTAGATTTGACTACACTATTAAAAATTGCTGTCTTAAGGCCTATAATGTTAAAAAAAAGCATTGATAGTAACTATTTTAAAAGAAATCAGAAAAAAGAGAAAAAAGTTTGTTTAGTTGTTTATGATTTTTAAACTTAATATTTGCTTTAAGTTAATATATACTTATTTTCTTTCTGTAGAATAGACTGGAAATTACCAATGGCATAACACCCTTAATTTTGATATATAATTTATTTAACTTTTATTAATTTGACACTTTGCAAGCTGGCAGCTGCTCATATAATCAGCTTGGTCATAGTTTTTTTTTGATTAATTGATATAAAATGTTTATGTAACAAGTGAGTAATGGCAAAATATATAACATGTTTCTACATAAAATTGATAACACTCAGTTGGCAGTTGCTATGGTATTTTCTTGTGGGTGGAGAATATATTTGCCCAACATTTCTTATCCTATGGTGGAGTATGCTATTTATTTATGCGAAATTATATTTATGTAAAAAATATTTTTGAAAACATTCAACATGCAGTTTTTTTTATTTTGGAATAAAAACATCTTACATCTACACACTATAGTAAAAAATATAAAAACCCAATGATAAAGCATACAAAGAAAATAAATAAGTGTAGAGTGCAGCATAAAAGAGTCGAGTAATAAGAAGTTTCAGGTCAAATTAAAAAAAGTAATTTGACATTTTTATATATTAACTAAATAAAATATTGTAAAAAAAAAACAAAAGTGTGCATAATTTAAGTCACAAGTTGAATATCCAATAAAAGCGAAATATATATATGTTAATGCATATAATAATACAATCTCTAATAATACAACATATTAACAGCTGATCTATCAGATGGACACATGAGCGCCGGCAGTTCCTTCTCCAGCAGCACTGTTGTTATGTCAAGCGGGCCAAATGGGAATCCACAGGTATAAAAATAAAATTTTACCTTAAAATTTTGAATATTGAAGCCCGTTGTTGTCATTAGCTACACTTTTTGCATGTTTATACCCGAGATTGTAGGTTCAAATTTTGCACAATAGCAATGTTTAATGAAAATATAGAAATTAACTTCATATATAATGAAATTAACTTCATTAATAATGACTACCCATGGCACATATATTCTATAAAATTATTGAAGATATATAATTATTTAATTAATATATGAATTCCAGGTTTACAGTTCCACTAGCAGTACTAAAATTGGTCCCAACGGCGTGAAGGAGACGCGTAAAACATTGCAAGACTCCCGCACCGGTGTGAAGAAAATGTCCATAGGTGAGTAATAAGGAATATGCGCGATTTTTTTTTAAGAATAGCTTACATCGTTATACATATAATTGTAAAACAATTATCCAGCTCCAAAAAACTAAAATTTAGTATATATTTTTTTAAATATTATGCAGATATGGACACTTTAAATGTCTATGACAAAATTTCAATTTACTAATGTCTAGATCAGGTCTAGATTGTTAGTACCAATCGCAAACACCAACCAACAAACAGCGCTCTGTTATCATATACTCTGGCGTCACATTCGGTCTGACCAATGGTGTTGCGTTTCAACTACATTGATTTTCCTACCTATATTTGCACTTTTCAATAATTATTTTCTTAATCAAAAAGAAATTACATTAAAAAATATTAATATAGGCTTAATCCAGAAGTAATAAAGATTAAAAAAAAAATTTGTACCTTTATTTAAATCACATGTATATTCCCCTATTATGTTATTTGTTATTAAAACAGTTATGTTGTATTGAATCTTTAAAATAATTTCACATGCGCAAGAAAATTTTATTATAATATTTAACTAACTTTTGTTGTCTATACTCAACTAATAACTTAAATTTCATAAATCATTTCAACACTTTAATATTATAATCTCGTGCGATCAGAATTAATATCGCCAACAATTGGCAATAGAATTAGAACAACCGAAAATAAAAGGGCCGTTCATAAAATGCGTCACACAAATTTTTAACTTTTTAGGCCCCCTTCGTCACGCTGTCACATTTTCTGCGCTTCATTCTCCTCTTATCTACATTTGATTTTGATTTGATTTGAGATTTTGCATTCAAATAATTGTAATTTGCTTTATCTACGTTAAAACTAACATTAGGCAATACACTTAGAAACTATAAATCGCTGTGCAAACATGAAGTCATCTCCGTCATACATTGTGTTAGGTATTGCTAATTAGCGCTTAGCATCCGCTTTGTTACAACTTACAACGCGATCTATTGTTAAATGTTATTATTTATTTTAATTTATATATTTTGTTCATACTTTAAATATGACTGTGTAATGAAAAATTATTCTATAATACACTATTATATTACTTTAAATAACTCGTTACTTATAGAAAAGTTTCTTTTTCTATTAGGTGTATCGACTTTCTACATACGATATCGCTAATAGAAAACAAAAAATATAATACGGGAATGATATATTTTGAACACACGACATAACGTCTGTATGCCCATTTACTCCACTTTTTTTATTTTATACTAGCATTGCCCGCGGCTCCGCCCGCGTTCAGATGACCAAAAACTAAATTCTTAGGTGTTACATATTAGTATACTCTTACATTGCAGTTTTTGTATTTTTCCTCAGAAATAAGATATTTTCCCGCGGTAAAAAGTATCCTAGGATCGCGCGCTACATCGCCCGGTTTATATAGCTTGAGCAGGCGGTCGAGCGATGCGGGGCAGAGGGGATGGACTCGCCGTAGGCATCTCAATGCTCGCCAAGCATTAAAAATGTTTCGCTACTAATTACTTCTAACAACGATATCTCAAAAACTATTCATCTGATTGATTTAGTGTAAAGAGCAATTTTAATCTGCATTAAATGACTAAGCTAACTAAAATATTCATTTGGATAAGGATTAATACCGAACTAAAGAAAATAACTTTGAAAATAACGTAATGTTTTTAATTAAAAATGTTAACATAAAAGTGGTTATTGTAAGTCAACCGTAAGAGATAGAGATATGCTATCGCGGACTTTTTTGTAGCATTTTTATAGATTTTGAATTCTCTAGTACATTACTTAACTGTATCTTTGCTAGTTTACGCGGCGTTCGCGTGGAAAGTTCCCATTTGGCGAGATTTTTTGCGACCTCTTCAACATTTGTCGCCGTATTTCAGCTAATTTACATAAAAGCATAATAAATTATATACCTAAACCTTCCTCAAGAATTACTCTTTCTATTGTTGAAAACCGTATAAAAATCCGTTCAGTAGTTTTCGAGTTTATCGCGTTCAGACAGACAGGAGGACAGACAGGAGGACAGACAGGAGGACAGAAAGACGCGGCCGGGGGACTTATTTTTATAATAAGTATAAATTAGCGCTAACGAATGTAGGGTAGCCCAGTGGTAACGTGCTCGCTTGAGAAATCGAGTGAAACGGGTTCAAATCCCGGGTCTCGCACCTCTGATATTCTCATATGTGAATCATTTCCAACATGATTACCACTTGTCTTTTGATAAAGGAAACATTTTGAGGAAACCTGCATGTCTAAGAAAACCTAGCAAGTGCGCAGGCATGCTCAGTCCGTCCGCACTCGGTCAGCGTGGTGGACTATGGCCTGATCCCCCTCGCACTGAAAGGAGGTCCGTGCCCTGCAGTGGGACGATAAAAAGGGCTGAATACATATCGAATGTGTAATATCTTTTCTAAAAACATTTATTATTTAAAGGTCACCACATCGGGGAGCGAGCGCACTTGATCGAGCGTGAACAAAACGTGTACTCTGGAGACGCTGAAGAGAGGCAAGAGTTCATAAATCTGGATGAAGAAGAGGCTGAGGATTTTGATAGGTAATATATTTTCTTCATTTATTAACCGACTTGCAAAATGGAGGAGGTCCTCAATTCGTCGGAATCTTTTTTGTTTTTTTTTTATGTATGTTCACATTCGAAGACGCCTGAACCGATTTGGATTTTTTTTGTTTCGAGGAGTATACTTCCCAGCTGGTCCCATTTAAATTTTATCGAAATCCGTCGCGCGGTTTTTTAGAAAATCAACAAAAAAATTTTATATAAATTGCTTAATCGAATATGTTATTAAAAATTACCTGCTTATTACGTCTACACTAAAAATGGAAAAATAAAAACAAAAAAATAATAAAAACCGACTTCCAGACATTAAAATGTAAAAAATAACTAAACGGGTATTTTTATTTTGAATAGATACTTAATCAGATATATTCATTATCCATATATATTATCCATAACACAAGTGTCGTAGCTGACCATGGAACTTGATGGTGCTGTGTGTTAATGTACCAATATATATATTTTTTTTAAATCAACCCACAGAGAGTTCCAAGAGCGCGCAGCCCAGCGCCGCGCGCGCGCCGCCCTGGCGCACCACGCGCCGCGCCTCGCGCTGCCCGCGCCGCCCGCGTCCTCCGCGCCGCTGGCGCTGCCCGCGCCGCCCGCGCCCGCGCACTCCTCCAGGTGAGCCGGCTGGTATAATCAATAAGTGGCTTACTTATAAACATCTTCGCTTAGTAAGCTGTGACTCAAAGCCGGCAAATCATAAGACATTTTTGGTTAAGATAAGTTAGATATTAGCGGGACGTCTCCATGAAATGAGACTTGAAGGCTCCCGCCGCGCTTCTCCGGATAAGACGACTGATATACTTAACGGGTAACTTACTTATAAAGATCTTCGTTTGGTAAGCTGTGAATCATATTCTGGACATCCTGGGACACTGCTGATTAGGTTAAATTTGTTATTAGAGGATCGTGTCCATGAAATGAGACATAAAACTCCCGCCGCACTTTTTCGGGTAAGCCAGCTAGCATACCTAATGGTGACATAGCCTTCTAGAGGTCTTCAGTTGGTAAGCCGAAATTTGGTATGAATCATCCGGGGCATCCCGGGACGCTGTGGTTAGCATTGGCGGGACTTGTCCATAAAATGAGGTTTAACGACTCTCGCCACACTCCTCCAGGTAAGCCGGCTGTTATATTTAAAGTGTTACTCAAACCATTAGTTATAGTTACGAGTTTTTGATTCGCAAAAAATGTGAGCCTTAATTTTTATTTATAGCTATTATTTATTTTTCTACTGTTATTAGTTTATATTAAATTAACTATATATTTAAAGTATAAACCACAAATATGCGTGGCACTATCAGTTTTTTTTAATTTTTGGAATAGCATAAATTAATTTTATATCTATAAATAAAATTCAAGAATGATGTAAGTTTTCTGTTTAGAATGTAATCATTTTAAGCTTTTCTTCTACGGCTTTGGTGTTAAAAAGCATGGAATTTTAGATATAGAATATAAAATAATATATAATATGTACACATTTCTTATTTTAGTTGTAGCATGTTTTGCACTGCTCTTGCTCTTATTAATAATTATTATTATTTTTAGTATTCATTGATATTATATATATTTTTTAATATTTTTAGAGCAATTTTTTTTTAGTTTTTTCCTGTGGGTAGATGGACTGTGCTATTGATATGTTTTGTTGTATTCATATGTTAATGTTACAATTTATATTAAAAACTAGCTTCTTACCCTCTCTTCGCTTGGATCGTCCTTAGTACTTTAGGAATGTATAGCTATGTAGTCCTACAATCATATCTATCTTTCAATGAAAGTTCCATTACAATAGTTTAAGCCGTGACAAACAGACAAAAAAAATGGGTTGTTTAGTTAATGTTATTATATAAATGACTTCATTTTCTTGAGAGAACATAGTTATTTATAAAATCACAGACTGACAATTTAATTTTTATTAATAACATTGTTCCATTATTAACATTGGAAGCCATTGTCGGGTTAATAATAAGTAATGTATAAAAAAGTGAAAAGAGTATTATTGCTCCTCAAATATTATTTTTTTAATTAAGTACATGTTTTGGGATTTAAAAAAAAATTGTTTTATAAAACAAAGCTTCAAATTACTTATTATCTACTTCAAATTACTCATTAGCTACTAGATTAGTAAAAAATATATTTTTTATTTTAAATGACATTAACTCTAAGCATTATAATCTATAGCTGTTTTATTGAGTTATGAATTAAATAACAAAAAATAAAGAAAGTATTTTTTTTTAAACACTAAAGATATAAAGTAGTTCTCTAGTATAACATACATACATACATTTGCCTGAAAGAGACTTGAATCTGCGACCATTATAGATACAATAGCTCTCTCCACCAACAAGTACCAGTAGCCCAGTAGTTAGTAGGCGGTGTGTCTTTCATCGCGGATATTTCAGTATTAGATCGCTAGTATTACATACATTCTTGAAAGAGACTCGAATCTGCGACCACCATCAATATCGATAGAACAGCTCCCTCCACCCACAAGTACCGGTACCTCCTCAGTAGCAGTGCAGGGATATTTCAGTATTAGATCGCTAGTATTATATACATTTGCTTTAACGAGATCGGAACCCGCGACCACCACCAGTAGGGCAGTAGGGCAGTAGTACAGTACCAGTAGCCAGTAGTGTGCTTGCAGCTGTGCGCGCCGCCGGCCCGCGCCGCGCCGCCCGCTGCGCGCCGCCGCCCGCGCCCTCGCCCCGCCCGCGTGAGTACACGCTCGCCCATACACGTCATAGTGCATTGTTCACGTCATATCATATCATGTGGTTAACACGCTGTCTTACCCATTAATAACTCTCGATTGTTTGTCACACTGAAATATGACTTTTTTACGTAAATAATATGAACGGTTATCTGTATTCGTCATATCATGTTCTTAACACGTTTAACTATGCCTCCGTCATCCCCCTTCGTCCTGCCCCTTTTTTTTTTTTTTTTTTTTTTTTTTTTTTTTTTTTTTTTTATCGTCAGGAAAACCCTGTTCCCGGGTACCCGTCCGCCTGGGGATAAGCGGGACGGGTTATGTGGGGCTCCTGCCGCGCAAAGGTGGTAAACGCGCGGCAGCCTACCCACTAAAAACCTGACGAAGGCCGCTTTGTCGCCACGGGCTGGGGTCACAGGCATCCAGATTCTTCTGTAAACCCCAGCGGCGAGAGCCTCTGAAGGCCCATCTCAAAGTCACGGGGGATTAACCCCGGACGGCCTCTTCGAGTGGCGTGCGGACGACTCCGCGCGCGCCTACTCGGGCCAGATCAGTGGACGGTCAACTTCCCCAAGCCGACCGCCCTCTGGCTCGTGCTAGAGGGGGAGGCGGCGATCGTACGCCGCTCTCCGGCGCCCGGTCCTTCTGCGGCGGATGGCGAGCTCGGCGTTGGCCTCTCTCACCCTCTCCGCCGCCTCCTTCTGCGACATCACGTCCTCGCAGAAGGATAGGACGGCACCCCAGGACCTTTCGCTTCCGGCCATGGCAGAGATCACAGCCATCAGCGTCAGGTCCGGCCCCACGACACTTTGGAGCGCCTCGCGCTCCGTCGCCCATGCTGGGCACACCTCCAGCGTATGCTGGGCCGACTCATCGGGACAGTCGTCGCAGTGGTGGCAGCGAGGAGAGGGCTCCCTCCCGGCGACCCGACACAGATATCCCCCGAAGCAACCATGCCCCGAGAGGATCTGCGTGGCGCGGAAGGTTAGGACGCCGTGTCGCCTGCCCAGCCACTGCGCGAGAGTGGGGCGAATTGCCTCTATGGTCCATCGGCCAGCGCAAGGGTGCTCCAGCCTGGACCGCCACTCTTCTACTGCGGCTACCCGCTCTTGCTCTCCTTCGATCGGGTCTCTAGATGGTGATAGACCTCGACGTCGACGGTATATTGACGCCAGGGAGCGTGCGTCCAAATCCCACGGCAGTACTCCCGCCAACACACATGCCACCTCCCCTGAGATGGTACGGTACCCCCTGATGACCCTTATCGCCATCACTCTCTGCGCCCTCCGCAGCAGAGCGATGTTTTCGCGTGATAGGGCATCCGCCCACACTGGGGCACCGTACATTGCCATCGATCTCACGACACCAGTGTAAAGCCGTCTCGTTACAGCACTCGGTCCACCCACGTTTGGTAGGAGCCTACTCAGCGCCGCCGCCTCCTTCAACAATCGCGGTACTAGGGCGTTGAAATGCGCCCGGAAGTCCCACCGTCTGTCGAGCACGAGTCCCAGGTACTTCATCGTGCTCGTAACGCCGATGCGGACTCCCCCCACAACGATATGCGCGTCCGACGGAGGCGCCCTACGAGGACCATGGAAGCATATTGCCTCCGATTTTCCGAGGGCAACCTCCAGACCTAACCGCCGGATCCTTCCAACAACGAAGCTTACCCCCGCTGTGGCCAATATGGCTGCCTCGCTGTAGTTTCGATGCCGGGCTGTTACCAATGTGTCGTCGGCGTAGCACGTCATCTCAACTCCTCTCAAACCGGTACCCCGAAGCACCCAGTCATATCCGATGTTCCATAGGAGTGGTCCGAGTACCGACCCCTGTGGAACACCGCATACCTGTCCTGCCCCTGTGACGACTTGTACGGGATTGTTGTCATGTCATATTACGCTCTCCATTTATGATGTTAACACGCTATTTTACAAATTTGTCAATTGTTCAATTTAAGAATTTTAATGAATGGGTTAATGGATTTGTTTATGAAAATACCGGGATAGCAGTTTTGGGAGGTTTTGCCATCCGCCGCCATTTTTATTTATTTCCATATAAGCGGCGCGTGATAAAACTGAGTTTTATGTTTATGGGATATTTAATCAAACAAAAAAATATTTGCAGCAAATATCCTAAAATATCAAATTTTGGAAATATTTAGAGTTAGAGTTCGATTTATGAGAATAATGGTTCATTTTGAAGAGTCATATTAATGTTTGTCTTTATGTCCAAATCGGAACGTGTTACTTTAGGGACATATTGCTGGCATAGTTTGTTTGTATCCTCTATCGATAAACCAGTTTAATCTTGTGTTAAAAAAACGAAAATGTAGCTTCCATAGAAAAATATTCGGACCCCTTTTACAAAAGCTCCATTATACAAATATAATCTAAAATAGGTTTTTTTGGCCGTTATAAACCCAAATACTAGTATACATTATATGTTAAGAATATATTTGGTTTGGTTAAATAGTATGGGATTTCGATTTGACAGCCATTTTAAATAAACTCTTGTTATATTAATAAACTAGATATTTCATATTTTCTAGTTGATATATTATGATATATGAATATATTTAACAATTTTCATATCACATATTAACTTGACCACAAAAGTGGTTTATTTGCCAAAAAAACTTTTATTTTTAAATAGCATAACAATTTTCCTTTATTACTTTAAAGTGGCTTTAATAATATTTTTTACATAAAAGTTCTATGAGTTTTATCACGCTTGTGGTTAATCTATTCAAAAACATACACCCACTTGTTTACAGCAGTTACCTCTTAGAAATGAGTTAAAAATCAAAGGATGATGTTGCCATAACATACGTATAGTGTTGCCATAATATATTCTTTTTTTTTACTAATTAGTAAGTTTTTTGTATGCAGTTTCATGCCACTATTGTAAAAATCCTCGATACGTACAATTTTTTTGTGCCTTAATTAATTTTCAATTTTAAGTTGAAAAAAAAGTTTAACACTCCATGGTTTCCAGTTCCAGATATGGGCGACGGCGTTACTACTAATATCGTAATTTATGTAAAATATTTATTTATTTATGCTTTGTATATAAATACTGTTGTATGGTTGGTAGTTTAGTTTGTTCTTAGCATGGTGTCGCTTTCCCTTCAATATTTTTTATACGCATTTTTAAATTGTCTTTTTACATTATTTTCAGTAATTTTTGTACATATTTTAAAGTTCTGTATCGTTTCAAAGTGTTATTTTGACCAAACATTAATTAAGCCTTATAGGTTTTTTCAGACCGATTCTATATAATGTCCAAACGAATATATTTTAAACGAATTATCATTTTTTAAATTATTTATTATTTTAAATAATACTATCTCTTCGGATTTTTTCGCGGATTTATTTTGATTTTAGGATCCCGACGTTTCGAATGCTTTACAGTAATCATAAGGTTACCGAGACTAAGGTTATAGATAAAGGCGTTACAAACAGTGTGACACTTGTTACAAACAGTGTGACACTGTCAAAAATCAAAATAAATCCGCGAAATAATCCGAAAAGATAGTAAGTATTATTTCAAATAATAAATAATTTAAAAAGTAGTTTTATTTAAAATGTCAAACATTTACGTAAATCTAAGAAAGTATTATTTATTACTGATATATTGGTGCAATTCAATTCAATTCTCTTGTTAATGGCTTCAAAGCGTGACTGTTGAGCACAGATTACTTCGCCAATGTCACGTTGAATGGAAAAGACACAAAGGAGATTGGTCGATAAAATGAGATCATTAAAACTGTAATGAATTATAATGTGTAAAAAGAGAGTTAAATATTGGTAGTAAGTTTTTGCATTTTGCTTGTTATTTTGTTTTTGTTGTTATTCTTTATGACTTTTATAGAGTTGCACTTTATTGATTATATAATTTTTATAATTTTTTTATTGATTATATTAATAAATTTTCTATTTAAAAATCACACTTTTAAAACAGTTGAATGAAGCAAACCTTATATTTTGCCTATTATAAAAAAAGAAAATTTCATTTATTCCAAAGAGCTCGTATTAACATTTATTTCATATGTATGTAGGTCATTTTGTCATCTTTCCATAATTTATTCTTCTAGTGACGACAAACCCCTTTCACTAAATAAAAACATAAAGAAATTATCAAACTTTGAACTTAACATTTGTCAAGTTAAAGGGTCGTGCTGCAATATCGTTGTATGATATGCAAACATTTTGTTCAGAGTGCTAATAATATTAAGGTGCTATGAACTATGCCACTAACAACTTTGCTAACGCTGTATTTTTAATCTATAATACATAAATATATTCTATAATAGATTAAAAATATATGTGTCACTTCATTATCATTTTTTTTAATAAATCATTTTAAAATCACTTTTTTTTAATTTAACGAATAATGTTGGTTTGACGTAGTAGAATGCAAGGATCGGTGATCGTTGTGAAGTTCGTGCAAATGTATCTATTGGCATATTGAACGTGCGGCTTTTGTAAATACGTACATATTGTGTATATTTAAACGATGTCAATAAGGAATAGAATCGTAAACGTCGACTGCTCCCATATGTTAACAATCCATTAAGTATTTTTTAAATTAAAATACAAAAATGTATAATGATTAAGGGGCCATTCAAGTATTACGTAAGAAGAATTTTAGTAAATATTCACCCCATTCCTACCCCTTGTCATCAAAAGTAAGCAAATCTCCAACTCCTCTCTTTAACGCTTACGTAAGCGTTGAGACGTAATCTCAATTATTTCGGGGAATCCCTTAACATGCTTTTTGCTTAAGTAATTTTGTTATGTGTGTTCTGATAACATTGATTTGACCAATCCAAATCTACTAAATTTTAATTAATTTTATTTTTAATCACTAAATATTGTTGACGTAATCACCATCGAGATCCTAACGACCCCCATGTCATCAAAAATAAGCTAAACAAAGACCCCCCTGCCCCCCTTTGATACTTAGGTAATACTTGAATGGCCCCTAAGTGAAAACGAAATAAACTGTAAATTTACTATGAAAACTCAGCTACCCTGTCGTTTATGATTCCAACATGTTCACACGAATTTAATTCACAATGCAAATCCAATAGAGCCCATTCGTAACGCGCTCGATTGGAATTGTAAGTGATGCGGATACAAATTCAGGTTTGGCACTATTTGGTAAAACGATGAAGGAAAACGTCGTGAGAAACCTGCATATATGAGAGAAACTGATTAGTACTCGAAAGATGTCAAGTCTTCCTGCATTTTTCCAGCATAATGGACGTAATCATCACATTAAGGGTTCAAAAGGGGCTGATTAATAAAAATAATTATTAAAGTTATGAATATATTATGCTCTATCTCTCTCTAACTCCTTATTATTGTATTAAAAGTATACGCTCTCTCCCTCTAGCTCCGGTGTACGCGAAGTGTACGGCGGCGCGCACCCCCAGCGCAGACATAGACACAGACACCGACACTCGCCCGCTGACACTAACACACACAACTAAACAAACACACCGCGATAACGACTAGTTTTACAATGATATACAATGATATACAACAATATAGATATACAATGACTGTAATATATACACAGTATATAAATCCATACAGTATAAATGATTTTAGTCGAAATGCTGTCAAGGGTTGTCAAAAATACCAATTTACCAGCGAACGGTTTTAATGTTAAATAGTCCAGTTATTAAAGACAAAATGAGACTTACTATAAAAGGTCAAGGTCTACGTTCTAACATTTTTTGATCTCCTTGCCCTTTCGTAAGTCAGAACCTTCCCAGTGACTGGACTAAAGGAACTGTAGTGACATCTCGTGACAAATTACACTTCGGTTCAGTAGTTCCAGAGATTACTTCCTACAAAGTCACAAAATTGATCTCTATATAATATTAGATGTATGACAATCGGATGCGAATTTCCCGCGTCTTTTCGGGTACCGCACGACGCGAGGGTCTTTTCTAGACTGCCTTCATTAGACGCCTGTATGGATTAGTAGACTGTGGTATAAGTTTCAACTTTGTCTTTTCTATTTATTTTTTGTGTAACGGCTTAATTTATAATGTCGTTTTAAATAATTGTATTATTATATGTACTCTCTATATTCTTATTTAACTCATTTGGTTTACTGAGTTAACGTTTTAACTCGTGTTATTTGTCACAAAGCTACGAAAAACGAGACCAGTGCTTAGACAAATTTACTTTCTACCATCGATATCGCTAATAGAAATCTAAAAATATTTATATAGGAATGATGTATTTTCTCTATGATACATAGGACATAGATAGGTATGTCATTTACAATATTATTTTTTTCTATTTCTATTTGTAATAGAGATTGTAGAAAGTCATCTTTCGGCGTATTTTGACGGTATGTTTAAAGTAGCCTGAAGATTTTGTCCAGATTTAAATTATATTTTTTTCATTTAATTATTAATGAATTTGCTATTTAATCAACTATGCCATTAATATCTTATCAAATAATAATAATTGACTGAGATACGTATATAGCTATGTATAATATGTGGCAGTATTTTTTTTTGGTTAAAACGATTGCTTAAAATTATTAGTTATTTTTTCTGTCTTTCGTTAACCTGACTGGCATTTTTTGTCTCGAATCTGAAATTGATAAAGGTTTTTTGCAATTCATTGAAAAATTCCGTTAATTTTGTTATATATAAAGGGATATTGTATTTATATAATGCAACTACCCTCATTTCATACTACTAGTCGGTATCGCTTGGCAACTAGCGCGATCCGTGATAACACAATATTAGTTAGGAATCATTTTAACTAGACTATAGCCCCGTGTATACCTAATATGAAATGTGCAAATTGCTGGTCTGGTTTTGTCAAATCGATCTGCTATTTCTATGGGCTACATACAATTTCTTTATTGTCATTGTATTTTCGCGCTGTTTGTTAAAAATGATTGACAAAACTCATAAAATGGCGGTTTGGGCGTACGATTATAATATACCGTCATAAATTCAATTTGAATTATTAAGCTATAGAAAAATAATGTGTATGAAGTTAAAATAAACGTAATAATATGTTTTTGTTTTTTGTTTTGTTTTTGCAGTTCATTAGCCATTGTTTTACAGTGTTAGTATTAAAATTGTTACAAAAAAAATCATATTATTAAAGTAATGTTTTAAAATAGCAAGCAACGCACTCTTAAATTGCCATTTATAATCTGTTTCATAATAAATAATCGTCTTTATAATAAATAAATAATATGCACTAGATTTTTTTGTATGCCGAAATTGTAATGCATTAGATATTAGTATCGAATAAGTATAATTTAGTGTTAAACAATGTTACATGGTTATACATATTTGTCTTTGGAAATTTAGCCGGTAATGCCTTCTTTTTGATTCTTTTATTTTTGTACTAATTCTTTTTCATTTCCATGTAACATTTGTAATATTTTAAGATAACGGGTATTTCTGAACCCATTGAGCCTTTAAAGTTACAGAATGGACTTTGGTATGTTTTTTTAATATATTTTTTCCGTTGTCAACAAGGTGAAATTTATTTATTTTAGATCTAACGATATTTAACGGGATTTATTAGACTGATATGATGAATCTCGTTATTTTCAAAATGTAATTTCTTTTATAAAAACTCCATTCTGTAAATCCAGTAATATTAAGTTCGATGTAAGATGTAGCTCAGACCATAACACCATATAATCAATATAGTATTTATATTTAGTACCCCGTAGGCACAAAATAAGGGTGCTGGACAAACGAATCGCCCATTCCTCTAATAAATGTTTTTTGATTTTAGCTTGTGTTTTTGTTTTTAGGTAATATTAGTCCATGTTCTCTTGGTCGCGTCTTATTTTAGTCCAGTCTAAAATTGTGTGGGGTAATTGTGAAAATTGATTTTTAAGTAAATATTATTCTTTTGACTTACGGATTTAAATAATAAAAATATTGCCATTTTTATCTAAGATGTATAACCAAAATTCGTATTAAGATTTTAATTTTTATTTAAAATTATACTTTTGTACATTTATTTTAAGTGATTAAGTCCATGTTTTGCAATTAAGCAATGAGCTTATAAAATTTTGATCTGTGGTTCGTTTTATAAAAGATTTTGAAAACAAGTAGTTTGGAATATATCCTAGTATATATCCTATTTTGAACAGACAGAAGTGATATCGTTATTGATGCTGCCCGAGTCATATTTTTGTTGCTTTTTATGAGTAACAATGATTAAATTATTTTATAATATTTAAATAAAGCTATCTTTTCGGATTATTTCGCGGATTTCCTTTGAAACGTCGGGAACCAAAAATCAAAATAAATCCGCGAAATAATCCGAAAAGATAGCTTTATTAATAATGTCAAATATTCGCGTAAATCTAAGAAAGTATAATATTTACTTTAGTTGAAAGCAAGTAGTGTGGAATATATTCCTGATATATTTTGAATTTTTGACTGGACTGAAAAGTGATCGTGGATCGGTATAGTAATGCAAATCACGCTTTATTCTTCGTACCTATTAAATATAAGATAGTTATAGATTGAATAAGTATCCACGATGTGCTGCTTTAAGCCATAAGAAAGCTACATTGAAGTAAAGTTGATGTAAAATCTTAAATTAATACTTTGTTTCTCATATTTGTTTTGGAAATAAAAAAATGACGTCGATCATGATTAACTATAAGAAATTATTTTTAGAAGTAATATTGATGTTAGCGTAAAGAAAACAATTCTTATTCGTGTGATGATTAAAATATTGGTAGAGTATGATGTTGTTTTATTTATTCCTTTTATTTTATTTACCTGTCATTAGGTTAAGAGTTAATACGTAAAAAGTTATTTAATAGCTACGAAAATATGATATGATATGATAAATATCTTTTTAACTTCACAATTATGATTATATTATTATAATTTGTTCACAATTTTATGGGTTTTAATTTTTATACATGGAACCCAAGTTCTTTTTGGGTGATAAACAAAAATAGCCCTAGTTACTCCTTATAATATCAGCTATCTGCCAGTGAAAGTCCCGTCAAAATCGGTCCAGCCGTTCCGCAGATTAGACGGAGCAAACAGACACTTCAAATTATTTATCTTTATAGATGTTAAATACATTTTTAATTACATTGTATTCTTAATTTGTTAAAGGTTGTTATTTTTTCCTTTCTAGAGTGGGGATAAGTGAAACACGTGATAAGTTTAAATCTTATAATAAAATAATCAAAAAACTCAATTTACCAAATAAATTATCCCAATAGCGAAGGTAAATAAATTGACAAAAAGCGACAAATTAAACCCATCACCTTAAAATGCAAAATACATAAGTATAGTCTTAAATTAAAAATAAAACAAAATAATCGCCATCTTAGGTCTTTTCTGCCATTTTGTTGTCGCCATTTTGCGTCGTACTTTGTTATCATAAAGACATTCGGCAGATTTCATCGTTGATATCCAACATTTGGTTAATGAAGGCCTCATTATTGAGAAGTTTCGTGAGTTTCATGATGACGCCTAAAAGTGCTCGTTTTTTATACCTCATTTGCACACTGCATCGCTCTATCTCCTCTCTCACTGTTGGATTTATCTGTGGAAAAACAAAAAAATATTATCTATATCTAAATACCAATGTTTTTGTTGTGCAGTAGAAATGACAACTTTGACCAACATAATAAGGGAATCGAACCCGCTACTGCGGACACAATAGTCTAGGTAAGAGTAATTCTATTATTCTATTCTTTTGTTTAGTGGCTTCCAGGAGTGCCAATTGGGCACAAATTACTTCGCCAATGTCGCGTAGAATATCATTAAAATGAGTCTGACAATAAAAATTGTCATTACAATTTAATAAATTGTAATTGAAAGTGATTACAGTACAATAAAATATTATATATCGATAGGTATTATCTGTGGTATTCTAGCAGTAAATAATAAAAACACATGCTAAAGTAAAACTAAGTAGCAAATAAGCATTTGTAAGTCAGAAGTTTATTAAAAATTCATCTAGAAATTATAGTGAGATTTTTAACATGGATTGAATGCGACGTAATGGTTGGCATAATGACCTATCATTGTAAAGCCTTTGGTTTAGTTTCACTGTCGAATTTATTATGTAAAATGAACTGCGAATCGTTGAGTCTTTGGTTAATAAATAATTTGTATAATTTTAAAGGAACAAGGACTTTCTTTTCAAAATTTACAAATGTAAAAAATGAATTATTTTGAAAACTGTTTTTTTAGATTATACCCAAAGGCGTTTTGAAGACATTTAAACTTATATGAATTACTAACATTGCCCCCGGCTCCGCCCGCGTTCAGATGACCAAAAACCAAATTATTAGGTTAAAACAGATTAGTATACTCTTACATTATAGTTTTGGTATTTTGTCTCAGAAATGAGATATTTTCCCGCGGTTAAAAGTATCCTATATGTTGACCCGGATAACTAAAGTTATCAATCATACCAAATTTCATCAAAATTCCTCCAGTGGTTTTTCCGTGATGCGGTAGACAGAGAAAAATTCTAAAAACTATAGATTCGGCTTCTGTATGATAATAATGTTTATTTCAATAAGATTTTCCAAAAAATATTTAATGTACAGATTCGGCTTAGTTACAATTTAATTATAGGTATAGATTTATGTCATAATATTGATAAGTAATTTGTGTGTACATAGGTGTCTATAACAATTGGCCTTGAATATCGATCCAATTCAAAAAAGAAAATCAATCAAATCCGTTTAATCTTACCCAGTCAGTTATCACAGCTAAACTGAGGTTTTTTTTTAAAAATTGCTTAAAAATAATTATACTGTACGGAAGTAGGTTACATATAGGATGTATAGGATACGCGTTCAAAAAAAAAATATCGGTAAAACGATCCCAAAATAAAATAATATTATTTTATTAGGATGGTTTTAACTTGTTTAAATTGTAACTATAATACTGGCAACTTATGCGTAATATAGCGGTTTGTTTAACAATTACTATCGTAGTGATAACGATATCGAGTAAGATCACGAGTGAACCTGCTCAAGCCAGAAAAAAAATGATACTGTGAAGAAATGCTTTAAAGTATAATAATAAAACGAATTTTTCATGTTTTTGACCAAACACAGGCTTTGATTGAAAAAATTTCAAACCCATTTCTCTTGTAAAGCAAACTATTCGAAGCTGTTATAAATTTTGGCCGTTGGGTAAAAGAAAATTATTTAGAGTTTCTTTTTTAAAATATATCATGTTACGTAATCTTTTTAATGGCATTGTATGCATGGTATTAAGCTTTTATAATCACCATAAGCGATAAGCCGCTTGAAAACATCTAAATTAATTAAAAAGTTTTCAATTCAATTGTTTGTTGTGTGGCTTGAAGGCTTGACATTTGGTAATTAAAATTTTATTTAGTAGATAAGTTTATGTCAACCATCGTGTCTTACTTTATCATCATATTCTTTACTAGCGACTCACCCTAGCTCCGCTCGGATTCGTCTCTCGTTTAGTATAGATTTTCAGAGATGAGATATTTTCCCGCAGTAAAAAATATCTTATATATTGACCCGGATAACCAGCTCATCATACCAAATTTCATCATAATCTGTCCAGTGGTTTTCTCGTGAAGCGTTCCCAGACAGACAGACAAAAAATCTAAAAACTATAGATTCGGCCTCTGAATCGATAATAAATAATAATCGCTATTTTAATAAGATTTTCCAAAAAATATTTAATGTACAGATTCGACTCAGAAATTTATTATAATAATGAATAGATTATATGTTTCTTATAAAAATTACAAACATTACTTCTTTATAATATTACTGTAGGTTTAAGTATTGAGCTGCTTAGTAGTAAAATATTAAAAGAACATATATTGCGAACCACCTACAGCGTTATCTTTTTTTTTTAAGCGAAAGAAGAAACCTTTATACCCTCTTGTATTTATTCGTCCAGATCCTTTTTCTTAGAAACGCGGAAGGATACTAGTTAGAAAATACCAAATATTTTTTTTTATTGAATAGGTACATATTTATATGAGTTAACATACTCTTACGCATTAAAGTTTGTTAGAAAGACGATTTATTATTGTCTATCAATCAATGAAACCAAAGCTAAAATTTTACTTAAGCTGTATAAATAGTAATAAAATAAAATGAAATTTACTTATATTAGAAACTTGAATTTTTTTGGTAAAAAGCGTTTTAGGATGAAATGTAAGAAGAATAAACATACAAGGCAAAAACTTAAATGTAACGCAACTAAAACACTAACATTATCTGGATCTGTGAAGGCACTGAATTTGTACTTTGTTCGTCTCTTCTCGGATCCCCTGTCGGAGAATAAAGTGAAGGAGGCGTCTTTGTTGTGTTGTCCTATGGGAAAGTAGATGCCGGCGACTAGATTGCCTTTGGGATCGCGAGCGAGTAGACTCCTGTAACAATAGTGCATACTGAAAGTACCTATGTATGAAATTATATTGATACTAGCAGAATCCGCGGCTTCACTCGCGCTAAAAGTACAAAAAAAAACTCTTAAAATGGTAGGTTTCATTCAAACTTTCATCCGTTATTTTACCATGCATGCATGCATGGGATGAATTTTGAAAAATGCTAAAACACGTATTTAATTAATTGTATTAATGAGCATTTATACCAAATTTTAAGTAATTCTGATCATAAATATTTTTTGGGTTATATAATGACGTGTTTTCCCGTGGGAACGAGATAATCTTCCGCGTTAAAAAGTAGTCTATATTACTCTCCAACCCTCTAACTATCTCCACACAAAAATTCACGCCAATCCGTCACTCCGTTGTGACGTGAAAGAAGGACAAACAAACAAACACACTTTCACATTTATAATATTAGTATGGATTATATTTTTATTATAACCGATGGGTAAATAAATAGATGCCACATGATAGTCCACTGCCTTATCCGGACTCTTGCACCATGCGCGCGCCCAGATCCACCTCGGCCAACTAGCTTGCGGCGCATGTGGCAGTATAAGTCAACAGATTGGGATGGATTGCGAGAGTACTTCCCATCGTACCCGTGGAGGCAATTGTGCTTCACATCAGAAGATCCCGACATCTGCGCAGCTGCTGTCTCCGAGACAATATTGGCGGGTATGGAATGTTTCATTCCAAACTCGCTAGTTGCTGCCGGGAAAAAGAAACGACCGTGGTTTAATCGGCCTTGTAAGAAAGCGAGATACATTAAGCAAGCCGCGTTCAGGGATTGGATCACGG
The DNA here is from genome assembly GCA_921882275.1 of Brenthis ino. Lineage (NCBI taxonomy): Eukaryota > Metazoa > Arthropoda > Insecta > Lepidoptera > Nymphalidae > Brenthis > Brenthis ino. The sequence continues at coordinate 17,329,805 of OV170225.1, forward strand.
CTCGGAGTAATAGCGATCCAAATCTTTCTGATGTGAAACGCAAACTAAATGCCGTCTCGAGGTCCAGTAAAAAAACAATTGTCAGAGCTTTATTCGAGTTCATCGGGAGAATTGGCGAAAAGCTGGCTAGTTACCCTTCCGGGAGTCGAGCCTTCTGGTCGCTCGCCAAAGCTGCCGAGGGGAACTTTTGTCTGTCGTCCTTACCACCACTGCAAAATGCCGACGGCAACCTGGCCCATAGCGCCAAAGAGAAAGCCGATCTACTAGGTACACTCTTTGCCACAAACTCGACTTTGAAGGTCAATGAAAGCGCCGCACCGCCAACCATCCCACGGTGTGGACACTCCATGCCGGAAATAAATTTCTCACAAAGAGAAGTCCGGCGGGAGCTGCTAAGTCTTGATGTTCATAAGTCGAGTGGGCCCGACGGCATACCAGCAGTGGTACTCAAACAGTGTGCTCCTGAGTTATGCCCTGTACTAACGCGACTTTTCGCACTTTCCTACCAATCTAGGCAAGTACCGTCTTCGTGGAAGACCGCCCATGTGCACCCGGTGCCCAAAAAGGGCGATAGATCAGACCCATCGAATTACAGGCCTATCGCTATTACCTCTCTTCTCTCCAAGGTTATGGAGCGTGTTATTAATACCAAGCTCCTCAGATACCTAGAGGAACACGATTTGATCAGCGACCGGCAATACGGCTTTCGCCACGGTCGCTCGACTGGTGACCTTCTAGTGTATCTGACACACCGGTGGGCTTCAGCCATCGAGAGTCAAGGTGAGGCGTTGGCAGTTAGCCTAGATATAGCAAAGGCGTTCGATCGGGTCTGGCACCGGGGTCTTCTCTCGAAGTTGCCATCTTACGGACTACCCGAGGGCTTGTGCAAATGGGTTGCCAGCTTTTTATCTGGTCGATCCATCAGAGTCGTCGTTGATGGCTGCTGCTCGGAAAAACTAGATATAAACGCTGGCGTCCCGCAAGGTTCTGTGCTGTCTCCAACGCTTTTCCTTCTGCATATCAATGACTTGCTGTCTATTGATGGCATTCATTGCTATGCGGACGACAGCACTGGAGACGCTTTCTACACAGGCCGTGCAAACATCCCTCGCTCCGCTGTGGTAGAAAGTCGCGAACAACTTGTGTCTCAAATCGAGAGTATTCTTTCCAGAGTCTCCGATTGGGGTCGGGACAATTTAGTCCAATTTAACCCCTCCAAGACACAAGTTTGTGCGTTCACCGCTAAGAAAACCCCATTTACTGTGGCCCCTCAATTCCAGGACACACCCCTAACCATCTCCAACAGTATTGGTATTCTTGGTGTCGACATATCCAGCGACGTCCAGTTCCGAAGTCACCTGGAAGACAAGGTCAAGCTGGCATCCAAAAAGCTAGGTGTGCTTAATAGAGCGAAGCGGTACTTCACGCCGGGACAAAGACTGCTTTTATATAAATCGCAAGTCCGTCCCCATATGGAGTACTGCTCGCATCTCTGGGCGGGAGCACCGGCATACCAGCTTGGGCCTTTTGACTCGGTTCAGAGGAGAGCTGTGAGAATTGTCGACGATCCAATACTCACAAGCGATATAGAGCCCCTAAGTCTAAGAAGAGATTTTGCGTCCCTATGTGTGCTCTATCGTTTGTACAATGGGTTGTGTTCCGAAGAATTGTTCGAAATGATGCCCACGGCCACTTTCTATCACCGCACCGCTCGCCATCGACAGGGAGTTCATGCTCACACATTGCAGCCCAAATGGTCCCGTACAGTTCGGTTTCAGAGGAACTTTCTCCCACGGACCATCTCGCTGTGGAATGAACTCCCTGCCGAGGTTTTCCCAGAGGGCTACAGTATGGGGTCCTTCAAAAGGGGAGTAAATAGGTTTTTAAAGGGTCGGCAACGCGCATGTGATGCCCAAGGTGTTGCAGGCGTCCATAGGCTGCGGTAACCGCTTACCATCAGGCGGGCCGCATGCCTGATTGCCACCGACGTGGTATAAAAAAAAAAAAAAAGATGTAAGTGGGTATGGGTTCGAGTCCCCATTTTTTTTTTAAATGTGTTGGTGGAACATTAATACACAACACCATCTAGTTTCATGGTAAGCTACGAGGCTTGTGGCTTGTGTTATGGATACCAGATAGTTGATACACTACACATATATAACTTTAAATACATAGGTACATATTATCAATATAAATATAAACAACCATGACTGGAGTACACACATTTGTGCTCATCACACAAATGATTCTCCACAGCGAGATTCGAACCCGCGATCGCTGGCACAGCAAATAGGGTCACTACAAGCTGAACCAAACGTCGTCAATAATTTATTAACCAAATACTAACTCAAAGTACATTATTAATGGCCAGTGAATGGCGATTATTATTAGATAATTATTATCAGGAATTATGTTAATAGCTCAAGGTTTCCATATTAAATTAAAATATACGTTAATTTTAAGTTGTTTCACGATATACTTGTGGGCTATATACTTGTGGAATATATATTATACACTACACCAGCACTGCCCGCGGCTCCGCCCGCGTTCTGATGACCAAAAACCAAATTCTTAAGTTTTACATATTATACTCTTACATTGCAGTTTTTGTTTTTTTTTCTCTTAAATGAGATATTTTCCCGCGGTAAAAAGTATCCTATATGTTGACCCGGATAACCAGGTACCAACATACCAAATCTCATCAAAATCCCTCCAGTAGTTTTTCCGTGATGCGGTAACAGACAGCAGACAAAAATTCTAAAAACTATAGTTTCGGCCTCTGTATCGATATAATAATGTCTATTTCAATAAGATTTTCCAAAAAATATTGAATTTACAGATTCGGCTTAGTTACAATTTTATTATATGTATAGATTTATGTTCTTAAGAATTTATTTAGCATTGTTTTTTTAAACTATTAAAGACTTATGAAATATCAATGTTAAAAAAATATTGTTATTTATTTTCTTACCTAAAATTATAGACCAAGTTGCGTTTTTCAGTGACTTGAATGCTGTCCAGGTAAGGCTGAGCAGCATATATGAGGGAGGTCTGGTACTTAACGGAGGTTCCTCGCGTGACGCGCTCATGCCACTCTACGTAGTTGCTGTTGTTTGGATTAAAGCTATACTCGTACTCCTTTGTGCAGTGCGGCTCCTCAGATTTTGTGAACCAGCCTGTAGATCATCAAATCAAATATCGTCAAATGAAATACGTTTTCAACCCACATTATAAAGTATTCATGTAGAAAGGAAAGTAATAGTATAGGTATACAAATTATTTCAATCAGTAATAAGAATCTTATCGTATCAGCGGTCGCGGGTTCCAGTCCCGCTGGGGGCATTCATTTGTGTGATGAGCACGAATATTTGTGCTCCAGTCATGGGTGTTTATATTTATAATATGTACATATGTATTTAAAGGTATATATGTGTAGTGAATCAAATATCTAGTAACTATAACAACAAGCATCTTAGCTTACCATGGAACTAGATGGCGCTGTGTGTTAATGTCCTGACATATTATTTAATATTTTCTATGTACTTACCAGTATGTGGATACGCACGATCAGCCATTACAGTAATGATTCTAGCAACGTGGTAGCCAGGATCTGCAAGCATGATGCCCGGGCGTCCGTCTATCACAACTTGTATCCCAACCATCACATGTTCTTTTTCCGCATGTTCCACCGAAGCTGGACCTTCTCCCATCATCACGTAATCCCGAATATCCACCACTGCTTCCTCACACGATATCAAAGCTATAGCTGTTTCTAGACCAGGAAACTGCTTGTTTAGTGGTCTTAATTTTTGTACTAACCCCATTCCCAAACCGACGCACGTGTGCTTTCCCCTCTTAATTGGCGGAGCGTAGTCTTCAAACATAGTGTATAGAGAAGTTTTCTTCTTTTCCCAACGATCGTACAGCGAGATGAGGTTGCTGACGGAGTCATAGTTGTTATCAACGAGGAGTTTCCTGAGGATCGACTCGGCTTGAGTTACGAGGTCCTCATGTAGTTCCGACGTTAGATGGAGCGGTTCCTGTGAATGCGCCCAACGCGGGGGCGGCAGGCGCTTGGTCAGGTTGTGGGGGGTAGCCTCTTCGTGATCCGAATTGAGTCAACTCGGCCACTCGGCGCCCCAGCGGCCGACCGCGGGGGCGCCGGGCTCGGCTTGCGCCAGCACTGTTGGCCAGGCATCGTTATGGTTAAGCGTGTCCGAAACGCTCTTCAAGAGCGTCTCACGCTTCTCTAACACTAATTCGATAGTTTGTTGACGCTCTGTGAAAAGAAAAAAATAATATATTAATTTAAATGAAAAGTGGACGAACAACAATATAGAACTCTACTCTACTCAAATCTCTTGTTTAAATAAATTACATGTACATACTAGGTCTTCTATAACACCTGATAACATATTTAGATTGGAAGCTAGCGTTGTATCTCGTAACACCCAATGTAAAGAAAACAACGGTAAGCAGATAGAGTTACCCCATGTATATGAATCGAATAATATCTGCTACGATTATCCAAATACCTTGTTATTCTGCAGTGCAAAATAAAAAATTCATTTTAACATAATTTTTAGTGATAAAATTTTCTCTACATTTAAAGTTGTGGAAACTAGTTCAGCCTTTACGTCATCAATTTAAAAGATACGTAGATTCCTTTTTTATTCAGAACTAAATTGTTAACGAAAGTTGTTAATATTTGTTTGAATTTTTAAACTAGATTATAATTTAAAATTCTGGTCATTGTTAGAACGTGATGTGATTGAAAATGTGACGACTTATCAAAATTGAATAAATATATTTAATTTTGCATACAAAATTATAAACCATGGCAATCTTACTCTTCTTAAATTTATAATCGGACTACTTCATATTTGTTACTTTTTCACACAAACGATTAAACAGGATGAAGAACAATGACCTGCAAAAACACGTAGACTGCTGTTAGGCAGCGAGGAGGAGAGCATTTATAAATTTTATATTACTAAAACATTCAAGTTTTATTAAAACAAATTACCAGTTTTATTAAAATTGTTCGTACATACATATATTTGATAATTCTCATGACAAGTGCCTTATCGAACTTGCACTGCAGTTGAACTCGCAGTCTCGAATTTCTCAGATTTCCGCTTCGTGATATAGACATGTATTTTGTCGCCTGCATTATTATTATAGCAAAGTTTTACCGCTCACAATACAATGAGTTACTACTGATGGTAAAAACTAATTGATAAGTTACTCTATACTTTTTGATTTTGTAAACCTATATTATTTTTAATTTTCATAATATTTCCTTTAGTAAAAATATGTTATTTTACCTTTTGACAAGGATTTCTTTTAAGAAAAAATGAATCTGTAAAGTTAACTAGAAGCCATTTAAAAGGATTATCTAATCACTTGGTTGTTTTAAGAACAGTCAAAAATGCATAATTATTGGATTATCGTCGGAAGTATTTGCATTTGTTAAGCTTCAAATCGGTACGAATAAATTTAAAAGTAGGATGAATCGACATCTTAGATTTGTTTACATAATATATTATATTCTTCAATATTGAATTTGGAAATGAAGCTAGTCTTCTATTTATCTATAGGTATCTATCTATAATAAAACTGAGTCGAATCTGTACATTAAATATTTTTTGGAAAATCTTATTGAAATAGTCAGTATTATCGATACAGAGGCCAGATCTCTAGTGTTTAGAATTTTTGTCTGTCTCTCTGGGAACGTATCACGAGAAAACCGCTGGACAGATTTTAAAGAAATTTGATATGATGATAGCTGATCATCCAGGGCAACTATAGGTAAAGCATATTTTTTACTGCAGAAAAATATCTCTGAGAAATCTATGCTAAAAGTTAAAACGTAAGTATATTCCAATGAAAAAGGGACAAAGTGTGCATACTAGAAATGTCTAAATATATTTATATAAAGAAAGGCTGCTAGTAGGTAATATTATAAACGTGTAAAAAAACCACTCGTTGTTATCGTGCTTAATTTTATACGCTTGTGACGTCTTAAACAAGCGTTCTTAAACAAACAGACTGAGCTATATAGAAAGTGCTATCGCATGATAAATTATTTATGTTTCATTGGCACTAAGGGGGCTATCTCCATGACAGATTCCAAGAATAAGATGGTCTTAGAGATATTATCAAACATCACTTATCAGGTAACACATTTTCATACTGTTATACCTACTTATATGCGAAATTTAGTGTGTTTTGTTTATTGATTCCAACAATAATAGCACAACGATTTGAGTGATATTCGGAATGGATGTATACTGTATAGCTTATATGCTATATCTTGCATTAGGTAAAGCTACTTTTTACAGACTTAGCCAAGCCAAAACATGGGCGAAAACTTATTAGAGCAAGGCGTATTTTGTACAAGTACCTTATATGGCTAAGTAGGAAGTAAGTAAGTCTGTAGAAGTCTACAAAATACGCTGTTACTGTACGGTACTTATAAAAAAACAATTTTTAAAATGTTTGTCCTATTTGTTCTTTATTTAAAATACCTAACCACCGAATCGACTGAACCGATTTTGACGGGACTTTCACTGGCAAATAGCTGATGTTATAAGAAGTAACTTAGGCTTAACTTTAGAAATAAAATTAGGGCTCTGCGCGATTTAAACAAAATCTGCGTACCCAGAAACACACGCGAATGAAGCGTGGGTAAGTCACTAGTACAGTAATACATCAATTTATTATTTTACGTCAAAATAGAATTTGTCAAACATTTTATCAGTTTCAATGTCATTTTGACTACCAAGATAAATGTAAACGTGACGACGACCTTGTTATCCAACAATATCATTCACTTAGATTCTGTCTTTTACTTACTCGTGTCTTAAAAATTTAAGAAATCTCATAATGTTAAGTTAATCAAAATGAAATTTTGTAAGTTATTTTGTATTGTATCAATTTTTTAACGTCCCACTGCTGAGCACCCGCCTCCCTTCAATACGAGGGGGATCAATCAGGCCGTAGTCCACCACGCTGGCCGAGTGCGGGTCTTACGAAAACTTGCTAGGTTTTCTAAAATATGCAGGTTTCCTCTCGATGTTTTCTTTCACCGTAAGGCAAGTGGTAATCAAGTTAAAAATGATTCACACATGAAAATATCAGAGGTGCGAGAACGGAATTTGAAGCCGCTTCACTCGGTTTCCCAAGCGAACACGTTACCACTGAGCTACCAAAGCCTTAATTATTTTAACTCAGCCTTAAATAATCAAATTTATAATATCCCGCTTTCCTTAATTAATCAAATAATGTAATAATAATTAATATCTCTTTGTTCTCAGCGTTCTGCCCTTAGGGCTTAGAACAAAATCTCCTTACGATCATTATTGACTGCTATTTCTTTCCAAAAACCATTTTAATACTGCCGATTTTGACTTGCATTAGTTTCCGCGAAAGTGTCTATAAGAGATGTATCTATAGAATATTAACCAGTAAAAAATGTGTGTTTTCTTTCAAAATTCGCACTAAAGACTAATATGTGCTAATCGGTCATATTCAACGTCTCACTTTATCGTAGGTTTCACCCATAGTAGCTCAGATGTCACCACTATTTATATCTTATACAGGAGAAATCAATTTTAATCGAGCACAATTTCTAATTTCAAACGTTTTTAAAGTAAATTGTTCTAATATAGGCTTTAATAAAGCCATTATGTCTAAAGAGAATTTTCAATCACTTCATTAAATCGAAAATCAGGACATAAGGAAAAGTATGATCCATACACGAGAATCGAACTCGTGATATGCGTATAATGCGTTGTGTCTACACACAGTGTGACACAGTGTCTCAGCCATAACCGTTATCATCTTATGATGTCTTATTATACGTTGGTATATGATTCATGAGCGTCAATATTAACGCTGTAGAACAATAAGCTTTGTTCGCTCATCTCGCTCCGTCAAACACCGGATTTCGTTTGTAAATTATCAATCGAGTAATTTCAACCGATATGGTTTGTTGCAAATATTAAAACTAGTTTTGTCTCCTGGCTTTCTTTGTTCTGCATTTAATTTTAATAATCAGACTGGTACTTACTGATGCGAATGTTTATATGTATGTATGACGTAGGTATGTATGTGTATGTGTGATATACATGTATGTTTGTTACTATTTCATGCTGAAACTTACCACCACACCACAAATACACTATGACTTATTATAGAGGAAGGCCTACTAGGATTATATTATATACTAGCAACTCACACTTGCTTCGCTCTGGTTCATCCCTAGGTGATTCTTTAAATTGGCATTACATCTTTCGTGTAAAATAATAAGATTTTTAAATTTTAAAACTAAACCTTAACTTAAAATTCCCTTCGTTTATCAACCGACTTCAAAAAGGAGGAGGTTCTCAATTCGACTGTATGTTTTTTTTTTTATGTTTGTTACCTCAGAACTCCGTCATTTCTAAACCGATTTGGACAATTTTTGTTTTGTTTGAAAGGGTATACTTCCAGATTTTTTTTCTTTGGCTAAGTAATTAAAGCCTACCTATTAAATACATACCTAATCAAATAATTTCGAAATCGGTGCCAGGCCATATAAAGCAAAGCACACCGACTTCGAATATATTTGATTAGGTATGTATAGTAAATGAAAACTACCAATCAGTTATTTTTTACTTTTTAGTGCTTTTGTTTGAAGTCGGTTTTTATTTTTTTGTTAAAAAGTTTTTATTTTCTTTTAGTTTTCATGTTACGTGCATTGGCAAAATAAACGGTACTCAAGGCGTACTGATAGCCATTAAAAAGAAATTACAGCTGTTTCGGACCAAGATACTGCGGTAAGTATCGATCCCGCTAGCTTCGGTATAGTGAGCAATATAATCTCTAATCTAATCACTGCGCCAGAGGTTTCCTACAGCTCTACCGTGACTCAGAGGCAAAGAGGTAAAGAGCTGGAAATTGTTTCCAGCTCTTTACGCTTTTAGTCACGTTAATTAGGGAGGGAGGGAGGGGGAGGGGGTTAATCTCTGGATCTACTGAACCGATTTAGATGAAATTTGGTAAGAAGGATACCTTTTATCCCGAAAATCATCCCTTAAGGGGTGAAAATGGGGATGAAAGTTTGTGTGGGGCATCAAGCTAGGGACGAACCCGAGCGAAGCGAAGATGAGTCGCTAGAATGTTATATAATTAAATTTTTTACATTAGCTAAATGCGATAAAATTATTTTTATGACTAACAAAAATGCTTTTTAAACAGCTATTTTTCCTCATTTTGCATCCAAATTAACTAAATTAGAATTCGAAAACCATTGTTGGTATGTAAGGACAGTTAATTTTAAATGATTTTTTTTCATTAATAATTTATGAAATATTTTTTATAATAAACAAAAAAATAATTTATTATTTTAACCGTTCTTGTAATTTAACTTGCATATTTCTGGAATTTAAGCAATTCAATCACATAGGACTCGAGGCACATACAAATTCAGACTCAGAGGTTCTTCCTATTAATATGGGATAATAAGCCGGTATACTCTGAGTTTTTAAAATAATAATCCAAGTATTCAGTGCTTTTGAGGCCTGATTAAAACTAGGGCTGGTAGCTAGCATTTTATTAAATTTACGTTTGCTTTTATGTAACAGAGTAATGACCGTAATACGGTAGGTACTACTCCATTTTCCCTGCGTTTTATATAAATGCATGTTTAATAATGGTCCAGAGCAGCTTTCATCTTAATAAACCTATAGAAACTTATATAGTTACTTAAAACGTTCGAATCGAAGAAAATCGATTTTACTATAACAATTTTATAGCAACCCTTACTCACTTTCCTTCAGTCTTAACTACATCTCGTGCCAAAAATCTCCCCAAAAATCCTTTTTATGTATTTAAAAGTAGGCTAAAATACTATCAAATCTTCTGTTTGTCAATCGAAGACTGGTTAAAGCCGAGACCCTCGTTCCGGAGAATATCCAGTAAAAAATTTTAAAACAGACGTTTTTAAAAGGTGTTGTTGGAGCTTTGGGTGTTATCAATTAATACCATGCCTACACGTATTTATTGCGCTCAATATGGGATAGCTGTTTTGACATAATAGACATACTCTCTAATCTATACATATAAGAAAATTGTAACTAAGCCGAATCTGTACATTAAATATTTTATTGAAAATCTTATTGAAATACACATTATTATTGATACAGAGGCCGAATCCATAGTTTTTAGAATTTTTGTCTGTCTGTCTGTCTGTTACCGCATCGCAGAAAACCACTGGAGCGATTTTGATGAAATTTGGTATGGTATCACCACTGGTTATCCGGGTCAACACATAGGATACTTTTTGCCGCGGGAAAATGTCTCATTTCTGAAAAAAAGTACAAAAACTGCAATCTAAGAGTATACTAATATGTACAACCTAAGAATTTGGGTTTTGGTCACCTGAACGCGGGCGGAACCGCGGGAAATGCTAGTTTACTGTACATTTGATTTTAACTAGTATTTTTGAAATAACTTTCAGTGTTCGAACTGATTCAAAAATGTTTCTAACTCGAAAGACAATAGATAAGTAGATTCCTACTGTTGACCACAGACGACAGACGATGTGTTTAGTAATAACAATCTTAACTAAGGGATCCCTTTTTCCAGGTCTTTAAACCATTTATTTATTTTTCTGTGAATAATGTTATCTTAATTAATTTTGATTTTAAATTAAATCAGTAGGTAGTTGTTTGTGTCCACGGACGACTAAAAAAACCCTTTCTTTTTTTACTTCCATGATTGTTTCTTAAAAGAGTTAGACATCGAATAAAAATTACACTTAATTAACCAAAATATTTGTAGTGATTGGGTACAGTCTATTTTTCTTTAATTTATCCTTGTTTAGAATGGTGAAGCTTCGATACCATTCTGCCTGTTGCCGCATATAATAAATTGAAATATTTTAGGTCAGCATTTTTAAATGTTTTTCCTTCTTAAAATACTTTCTTTAAATTTATACTTTCAGCGCTGGATTTACACTCGGGGCACTTAGGACACAAACAACTTTCAGGGGCGGCAAAATTCGGAGGGTGAGAATAAAAAATCTTCGCGTTATCGAAAATGCGTTTTTATTTTCCAAAAAATGAATAATTAAAAAAAATTAGTGCATTTTTCGAATAATGTAAATCATAAATATAAATTAATTTTCTGCACTTTTCCAAAAAATCATTATTAAAAAAATTTATCCACTTTATGCAAAATTTCGATATTGGGGCGAAATTTTTTAGTGAGAGGCGGTGCTAAGGTTGAATTCAGCACTGCATACTTGTGAAAAGAAACAAGTATGTATTATATTAATTCACTAACGTGCGTCAGTAACAAATCCCAGTTAACAGGAAGCTCTTTAGACATCGAGTATGAATTCTAAGAAGATAACTCAAATATATAACAGTAAAAGTCCGGGTACGCCCCGCAATCATTTTGCATTACTGACAGTAGTTTATGTTTTAACTAAATTCATAGTCTCTAATCTATCTGTGTATTAAATATCACCCCAATCCGTCAACACGTTTTAGCGTGACGGAGTGACAAACATACACACATATCAACACATACAAACTTTCGCATTAATATTTATTACTAGAGAGATTATTTTTAATTTATTTAAAAATGCACGATTACTTAGGATAATTTTTATTATCTTCTGCATCGTTTCAAGAGGTGTATAAAATATGAAAATCAATACATTTACAAAATAAAATTATAATGAAGGTAAGTATAACTTAAAAATTACATTATATCTAAAGTTAACTGCACAGGAATTGCACGAGGTCAGGAGAACTATATTTCGACTACACGCTTTGCGGCACGAGACTATCTAGGCCATTGTATCACGTGGTGAGATATATACTGGTTTTGAAAGGCAAAATCTGTATTTATTTCGCATATACGTCACTGCAATGAATATCTATACATTTGCTACCTAATTTCTTTACTTACCTTATCTATACAGATAAATAAAATTAAAGTGTCTGTTTGTAATGTCAAAATTATAACACAATTTTTAAGTATTTTGTCTGTCTGTCTGTTTGTCCCGGCTAATCCACGAAACGGTTGGACCGATTTTGACGGGACTTTAACTGGCAGATAGGTGATGATGTTACAAGGAGTAACTTAGGTTACTTTTACTTTATATAAAGAATTAGAGTTCCGCTCAAAAAAAACGTACCTAGAGACGCACCCGAGCAAAAATCGCTTGTAGCTAAATATTTTGAATTGTTATGTTTAGTTGATAACTTATTTATTCTTTTTAAATAAGTACATAAATAAATACGCTAGTTTTGTATATATAAAAGGTGGTTAGAAAAGAGAAACTCATGCAATTTACGAATTATTCGCAAATGATTCGATTGCAGTATTGGAAGATCACTTCTACTTTATTTCGGCTGAACGTCGCGTCGCGTCGAGCGCAAGTAGGGCATTGTTTCGGAGTCCTCGATCACGTGTTACTACTTACTAACCACTTTGATATGTGCGGAATTTTGAAGTGCAAGGTTTTATAATTTTTATTATTTTTGAGCAATTACTGCGAATTATTTTTAAAAATTAACGCTGTAAAAAGCTGTTGAAGTCAATAGGTAATAAAACCAAACTTTATTTTGAATACTTATAAGTTATAACAGACTAGCGACTCGCCCTCGCTTCGCTTAGGTTCGTCCCTAGTGAAAAGAAAAAAATATTTATCCCACGGGAACCGTACGTTTTTTCGGGATAAAAATTAACCTATGTGCTATTTCAGACTATAATCTATCTCTGTGCCTTTCATCAAGAGACCAGATCCGTTCAGCCGTTCTGGCGTGAAAGAGTAACAAACATCCATACATCCATACTCACAAACTTTCACATTTATAATATTCGTAAAGATGGGATGCATTCTAATGCTGCCCTTTATAATCTCATCATCTCAATATATCCTCATCTTAGCAAGCGTTAATATGTAAAAAGGTAAATGATCTCATTATAGTACGTTGTACATTACAATGATTTTCTTTGATTTCACCGAGATATTCATTATTTAGTGCCGTGCATACTTATGACCTAATTATAGTTAGCGGTTAATGACTAAGTGTTTGTTCAGTAAACTCAGTTTATAAACTATCTCGCACTGCGAAATATGCGCATTACCTACCTACTGCTGAAAATTATTCAACAGATTATAATTAAAGAATATAATATTTGATTATATAATAAGAATATAGTATATTTATCTTATATATAAAATTTCCATGTCACAATGTTTGTTACCGTACTCCTCCGAAACGGCTTTACCGATTTTTACCAAATTTTATATGCGTATTCAGTAGGTCTGAAAATCGGCTACTATCTATTTTTCATACCCCTAAGTGATAAGGATAAGGGTGGTCCTCCCAGACCCCACCCCAGGGACGAACCCGAGCGGAGCGAGGGTAAGTCGCTAGTATATATATATATATATATATATATAATATATATATATATATATATATATATATATATATATAAAATAATTACTATTTTATATAATTGCTTAAGCAATTATAAACAGTAATTATGTTTCCTTCTTAATTACCATAATATTATTTCTAATTATTTTATCATATAGGTTTTTAGTTCATGCAAGGAAAACCACATTTCAAATAAACAGTAGGTAATTAATTTAATAAAAAAAAAATTTGCATTGCAAAACTGACGTATGTCAAAACCAAATGTACAAGGTTTAAAAAAATTAACGTTCACTTGATTTCAAGGATCCGATTTCCGACGTCACACTGACGTATAATTTGCCGCGTAATTTCATGGAATTATGAAATAATATATGTTATCGATTTTATCGTGTTATATCGATGATAATAAAATAGATATTATTACTTAATCGTAATGTAATACATGCTGTATGAATAATTCATTATAATTATTTGTTCCTGTTCTTTGAAATAATCTCACAAATAATTATATTGCTCAGTCTGAGGAAATAATCTGTCATTTAAAATTGGAATATTGAACACACAATATGAAGTCAGCTTTTTATGTTTGTAAGATCCTTTTATAACCCATCTATAAATAATATCTTTCGTTATTATATCGAATTTACAAAGAAACCAAATATAATAACGTGTAAAAAATGTTTTGATGTGGGCGTTTACTTTGCTCTTTATGGTTCAATTAAGGCGTTTTTGCCGTCTGTGGCGAGAGTATAATTTTCAGAAAGTATTGTAAAAATCACGAATTTTAAGTATTTTCATTGAACAAGTATTTTTTTAAATTTTATTTTGATCTATCATAACTGTAAAAAATAATAAATATATAAAAATAACTGATTTGAATCGAATCAAACAAATTAGTAAACCTTTATAAATTAGATTTAATACACTTCATGACTAACAATTGTTTTATTTATAAAAAACGTCGACTTAGATACGCATGTGATCCGCAACGTCTAGTAAAACTAAAACTTGAATTAAAACCGGCTATAACTTTTGCCACTTTAAAATATTCAAAGAATAATTAGCATAAATTGATAAAAAAATATTATACAAGTAAGAAAGAACAGCCGCGAAATAAAATGGACCTTTATATATTAAATTGTAATTTTCCTTGACAATTTCTCGCTGAAAAAAGGAAAAACGCACTCGCTAACAATTCGCAAAATTTGTTAATATTTATATAGAATTACTAATAAAGCTATGAATTTAAATAAAATAAGATATTAAATTTTAACTTGTAGTTTTCAATTGTTTATATCTACGAAAGCATTCAGTACGCAACCGCCGAACCCTTCACAACACGCGCACATTTCTTTGTTACCATGACAACATATATAATTAATTGTACCACATAGGGTATTTACGTTTCAATATTAATTAATATTATTGGAAACTCACCCATACAATGGCTAGAAGCCAAATAAAAAATAAAAACAAAATAGCTGCCCCGAGGCGCGCTCTATCCGGGCGTGTGTTCTCTCGCGCGACTTCAGGCAAACTGATCGTTGGGTTGTTGTGCCTGCGTTATTATACTCGGTAACGATTGTAGAGACGCTGGCCAGCAAATTTTACCGATTTATTTGTTTATTTTTTTCATTTATAATATATACATCCTTCTTTATCAAGTCAATAATAATAATAATAGTTAAGTTACAAGAGATGTACGTACAATATAAATATAAAACAAAGGACTCTATTATTACAAAATTATAAAATTTTTCTGGAGTACTTTCCATGTGTTCAAAGCAAAGATGACATAAACAATAAAAATATATATACATATTTTTAATTCTTACAGAAAACAAGTAAAGGGCAACCACAATAGTGCATGTAGAGTAATGAAATATCTTTTGACATGAATAAATTACAATAATAGAAAGCCTTTTACATCCTTCAACTATAGGTATAATACAGCTGACACATGTGGTGGGCATTCCCATTGCGCATGACACGGTTGTGAAAATTTCATTCGCTAAAGTGAATTACTCTATCTCCCTCACACTTAAGAGTAGAATGGTAGACTCGCACGTGCTACTCTCTTTCTCTATCTCTCTCATTAACAAAAGTCGTCACGATCACGAGCCACTTGTTATACAACTTATTTGTCAAATATTACGTACTTGATATAAACTTTTAATTGAAGTTTAACGTACAGTAAGTCTCATTCACGTTTTTAAATAACGTGATTCTATATATTATAGATTATTTTTGATATTGATAATGTGCTAATAGGCGTATATAGAAAAGATTTAGTTATATTATTATGCACGTCGTTTATTTTAATACGAATCTGGCACTCCAATATAATTTGTGCTGCACTCTATGATAGAACTTATGGGTTCGATTCTTGGTTGAAGAAAATGTGTACTATATGTGTGTATATGATCTGTGGTACAGTAGGTGTATGCTGCTAATATTGTCAATGATAAAGGTATTTTCATATGCTAAGAAACATTAATAATGAATAATATTTTAAATATATATTATAAGTAGATACTAACACGTACCTCTCTGTTCTTTAACCTTGCATTTTCAAACCAGTTTTGTATAGAGCTTTTGTTCATTTTTATTTTCATCGATTGCAATCTAGCAACTAAATACAAAATGTACTGCGTGCCGATACATGCCCGGGGGAGTTTATCATTGAAAATATTATTGTATTACTTTATTTAAACTGATATATACATATTAAATATAAAAGAAGAAATATGTACATTGTCGCGTTTGTCGTACACGATATGATTTGAAAATTAGTATATTATTTTTTATGTATATATTTTCTTTATATCTTTTAAAGTTATATAATATAAATACTATAAAAGATGTATACTTTTTAGCAGAAATTTTTTTATTATTTATTTAAATAAAAAAATAAATTAGATAAATAGCTTTTAGATATTTAAAAACAATATCCTGCAAACGAGATATACACGCAGATGGTAGGTGTGTGCTGCGGGTAGGTGTAGGTACAGCGAGATGTTACAGGATGCTGAGCGTGTGTACATATATTGATCACGATAATAAATAAGTAATAGAAATCGTACAAAAGTTTTTGTTTATTAACTGGGTTCCTTTTTCAAACCACTTCATTGGCACCATTGGAGTTACAGCAAATCCAGATGCCAGCAAGTGGATTTTCAACTTGAAAATCATACAGATATACTGAGTACACTGTATTTATTATTTTTCTAAAATGTATAGGACGATCATTGAAGTATAACGTATTCATTAAAAAATAATTATGAATATCGATTCACAATTTGCGAAAATATAGTGTAAAATACACAGAAAAAACACACTGGCGAATTTTGTATCTGTTATTTTTTGAAGTCGGTAAAGGGGCAATTATAACAATGCTATTATCATATAGTCTTTTTAATTATATTCATCAAAAATCAATAATTTCACTAACAAGGAAACTAGATCCTACTAATATTATAAACGGATGTTGTGGATGGATAGATGTTTGTTAATCTTTTACGCAAAAACTACTGAGCGAATTTTGATGAATATAATTGAACTACGCCTGAGGAGCCGCGGGAAAACGCTAGTGGTAAATATAATCAGTCATAACTAAAATATTACGTAAGTACTTTTTAATGTTTACATTTTAATATCTATACTAATAAATGTAGAGCCGATTTTTTTGTTCGGTTATACTGCGATAACTACTGAACCGATCGGAATAATACTCATACCATAAGATACAGCGTGTTTCGGAGAAGGTTTCAGTATATGATATTGGTTTATTGGTTGGTTGGTGATTAATGCACTATGCGGTCAGCCCGATTTGGCAAAACGCTAGTAATAAATCTAAAAGGAATCAAAAGAATTATCTACAGGATTTTAGGCTTATTATTATCCATATGACTGTTTCTTTAGTCTAGTAGCTAGCATTTATAGCAAATCCGAAGGTCTTGGGTTTGAGTCTTGTGTCCAGCCAAGTATAGTTATTTTGTTTTATATAAAGAAATTCTCAGTAAAAGCTTGATATTTTATCGGTCGTGTCGAAGTATCGTTCTATTAGACTGAAAGGAAAAGGAATAGAGAGTTCACGTTGTTTGCACGCATACATGCGCACTATAATATCTCCTGTGCAAATGCTAGTATTAGTGAGATTAGCTGTCGTGAACGAAATCGATCAGGAGATCATAATTTTCTATATCTTAGTAACTAATATAATAGTTAAGGAAAGTTATAGTATATTTTACAAAACAGTTTATTTTTTTATTAAAAATAAAATTATATAATATACTAGCAGAACCCGCGGCTTCGCTCACGCTAAAACTACTAAAAGTCTTTAAAAAGGAGGTTTCCTACGAACTTTCATCCCCTATTTTACATATATATATGTATAAGGGAGAGGAGGAGGATGAATTTCGAAAAATGCTAAAACACGTATTTCTTTAATTTTATTGAAGAGCATCAATACTAAGTTTCAAGTAATTCTGATCATAAATATTTTTTGCATTGTATTATAACGTGTTTTTCTGTGGGAATTAGATAATCTCCTGCAGTAAAAAGTAGCCTATGTCACTCTCCAGCCTCCACACAAAAATTCACGCCACTTTGCTTTGACGTGAAATAAGGACAAACAAACAAACACACTTTCAAATTTATAATATGGATTTAAAAAAATTTTTTGGTATTATATTACGTTATTTTATTTTTATTGAAAACTAGCGGCTCACCCTGGCTTCGCTTGAGTTCGCCTCTAGAAAAGCAAAAGCAAATCTATCCCCCGGCAATCGGATATTTTTGTGTTATTCCAGACTATAACCTATCTCTGTGCCAAATTTCATCCAGATATATTCAGCCGTTCTGGTGTAAAAGAGTAATAAACAACCAAACATCTAAACTTCCATATCTATACTAATATTATAAAGAGGCAAAGCTTGTGAGTTTGTGAGGTTATAGGGGGTAAGATAGTTTGAGACCCTGGGAAGGACACTTTTTATCCCGAAAATCATCCCTCAAGGGGGTGAAAATGTTGATGAAAGTTTGTATTGAGAAGCAAGCAAGGGACGAAGTCGAAGGGTGAGTCGCTAGTTTATAAATATAGCAAGATAAGATTGAATAAAGTACATTTTAGAATGGTGAATAAAGTATATTATGTCGTGTGTGTCGTGTGTGTCAATTATGTCGTCTAATCTATATACCAAGTGGAGTAACAATGTCTACATGTGTGCGTCCGTCTGGGACGTCGCCAAACAATTCAGATTAGTGTCGTAAAAGGGATAGATAGGGTTGGGGAGTTTTAATATGGAAAGGGACGTTGTAAGGGTATCATTAATTAATTTATAACTATTTAGGCATTTTGATTCGATCAGCATTTCAATAGGTTTTGGTTACAGCAATTTAACAAAAATATTTTGTTAATCAATTATATAGATATCTATGCAGATAAAATAATTAAAGTCTGTTCGTAATGTCTAAATAACAGCTTTTTACTAAATGCATATGAAAGTATATACTATATTAATAAGAAAAAAAAAATATTTTTTAATAAATTTGTCTTTCTGTCTGTTTGTTCCGGTTAATCTACGAAACGGCTAAACCGATTTTGACAGCACTTTCACTGGCAGATAGCTGATGTTATAATTAGTAACTTAGGCTATTTTTATTTTAGAAAAAAAATCACGGTTTTGCGCAAAAAAATTAAAATCCATGATATTGTGAATAAAATCGTATATAGGAACGCACCCTACGATACACGTTGAGTAGACCAGAGGACCATATGCCCAAAAATGTGCTCTACATTAATATTTAAAACCTATATAAGCCTAGATGTAAGTTATATATAAATAAATACCTATTATAGAATGTAAATTATCTTGACTAGGTTTAAAATACAAAAAAAAAGAGGACAGGAAAAAAGGGACGATACCACCCTGATTGAAACGAGATAAGGCTAGGCAAAGAAGAAGAAAACTATTTTTATTAATACGTATAATTATTAATATTATATATGTGAAAGTTTGTGAGTATAAGACATAGGCTACTTTTTATCCCGGAAAAAAGTACGGTTCCCGTGGGACAGGTTTGTTTTTATTTTTCTAGAGGTGAACCCGAGCGAAGCAGGGTGAGCCGCTAGTATTTTATATTTTATCTACGGGTCCGCTTGCATGCTAGACTGCACTTATAAGATATGTTAAACGATCTTAATTCTGAATTTTATTCAAAACAGCTTAGCCGTTACAGAGAAAAGAAGTAACAAACTCACATACACGCTCTCCTTCACAAACATTATAATTTATGATACAAGTATTAGATCTAGGAAATATAAAAATATTTTGAAGTACATTTCAAAAACATATAACTATGATCCTCCTGTGAATCTTGATTCTTTATAAATTTACTTACTAATAGAAAATTCAAAATATCATCTTAAATATAATAAGAATATTTATATAATTGCACAATAATCAGGATTAACCTCTTTGTTTGATAAAGAATGGCCTTTGGATAGTTGAAATATGCAAGCTTATTATAACTGAATGTACGTTATACTTACAGTAGTTAAATAATACATCCAGACTAATATTATAAATGTGAAAGTGTGTTTGTTTGTTTGTTTCTTTGTTTGTTGAAAACATGTTATGAATCAATACAATCCAAAAAATATTTATGATCCTCTGATCATTATTATATAGATTACTTGAAACTTGGTATTAATGGTCTTCAATAAAATTAAATAAATACGTGTTTTAGGATTTTTCGAAATTAATCTTATAAGAGGGTGAAATAGGAGATAAAAGTTTGTGTGAAACTACCTTTTTAAAGTTTTTTTGTAGTTTTAGCGCGAGCGAAGCCGCGGGTTCTGCTAGTTATTTAATAAACTAAGGGAAGTTTTGATAAACTCTACTTTGCACGGCACGGGCACGGATATCCCTTTAATACAAGGGGGATCAGGCTATAGTCCATCATGTTGAGCAAGCGCGGTTTGGCGAACTTCACATATCTTTTGAAAACTGGCTCGGTTCTGCACATGGGTATTCGTATTGTAGTGTGTGTGCAAGAAAATCGGGATTTGAAATATTCAAATGAACAGGGAACCAGAATAAGATCTTCTGAATTTAGAAACTCTAGAATTAGCTGAAGAGCACTAAGTTTTAACTTGATAGCCTCTACGACTGTTGTTTACTTTTCTTGATTTTGGAGCTCTGAATGCAAACATTATATTGTATACTGTTAATCAGGAACACAAGATGAAACAGAAGGTTTTCTTGCTTGTAATCAAGAGTGGTATACTTACGAGTACATTACCTAAAGAATTAAAACAGTGGATAAAATGTTTCGTACCTCTGGTATTGAACTATCCAGAAGAATTCTTATTCTGCAGGAGCTTTGTATTTATAAGACGGACTGATAACATTTTTTAGTTCATATGCAATTTCTGCAAAAAAAAAATCCCAACCGATACATATTCAATGTATTACCTACTGATTGTATTGAAAAATAATTTTAGGGTAACTTTGATCGACAAAAGTAGCTATATTTCTTAGGTAACATTTTTTTAAATTACTTTTTACGTTTAACGTGTCCAAAGAAAGACTTTTTAGTCCTTGGTTTGTGATATTATTCCTGAAGCAATAAATAAATAGATAATTATAATTCTTTTTGTTTAATATTATTGTGATACCGTCTTCATTTATAAAAATGTTAAAATTGTGAACTGTTTATATTCCGGGGTCTTCAGAGACCCTGGGCGATGATACGCGTAAAAAAAGTGCGCGACGGGCCGAGGGTTAAAGACCTTTACAGAAGCAAACGTAAGTAGTTAGTTTGATATAGAACAATGAAACCAATGAAAATCCTTATTTTCTTATAATAAAACAATACTAACATTACACTGTGTTCTAACAATGACTTATCTAATCTAGTTTTTATCAAACTATGCCTGCGAAGAGTGATAGATGCAAAGGAAAGTTCTGATATATCGCTTAATAAAGATAGTAGAAATCTTATGAATACTGATTTATTATATAATTTATATAAAGATTAAATAGATAATTGAATGTCATATATTGTTATATGCACGTCTCTCTATGTGCACGTGATCATAAATAAAATATGTTATAAATAATAAATATGTTGGGACATTAACACACAGCACCATCTAGTTCCATGGTAAGCTACGAGGCTTGTGTTATGGACACCAGATAGTTGATACACTGCACATATTATATAACTTTAGTCTTTAGATAGACATACATATTATAAATATAATCACCCATGACTAGAGTACAAACATTCGTGCTCGTCAAACAAATGAATGCCCCCAGCGGGACTCGAACCCGCGACCGTTGGCTTAACAAGTAGGGTCACTACAACCCCCCCTACGTGCGTTCACCTTGTCGTGGTGTGGGGGCTCAGTAGTAGTAGCGAAGCTAAGAAACGCACAGGGAGGTTGCCCACTTCGGTGGGCGGTGGGAGGTGGCCCTCTTCGGGGGGCGGTGTACCTTGCGGGTAGCTCCTGGTACTTCTCTGATAGCAGAGTGGACCTTGGAGCAACCCCATGGTTGTGGTGGTCTGGTGGCCTGCCGTCGGGACGTCGTAGTTGAATGCGTAAGCGATCCTGCGACGCCCCATTATGACGGGGGAAGGTTTTGTTGGGTTTTAGTGGGTAGTACTGGCTGTATTACGCCGGTGAGTCCCACACGTCGTGCGTAAATGCATTTCTCAACGTTAAAAAAAAAAAAAGGGTCACTACAAACTGAGCCATACGTGCCGTCATATATTAATTGTTACTCATTAAATCTCCTTGATTGACTTTTAAAAAATTATACTTATTTGTGTGAGGGAAAATATCGTGAGGTATCCTGTCTTGTGTCTAACTAACTGTCAAAAACTCATGTTTTTGACAGTTAGTTCATAGTCCCCCAAACCGCATTTGGGTAACGATGACATTTTTTTTTTTAACGATTTAATTGAAGCGTATGCCCAGCAATTTCACTAGCATTTTTGTGTGAATACCGGTTTTGTATGTTATCAGCAAATAATTAAAAAGTAATAATGTCTGTAAATCCCATGACATCCAAGAAAAACGAATAATAATAATAAGATTAATACAAAAGAAGAATAATATAATTATAATATTGTTAAGTTTGCAGTCTGACGATAAAATAAATAGGTATCGAGAATGCGGGGATTCCCCGTGACCACAGTAAATGTAGATAGAGGCTGTTAATAAAATGCACTTCGTCAGATTTTTATAAAAATTTGTTAAGGAATTGTCCTCTCTTACTAATATTATAATTTATGTAAATATATACTCGTAGCGTTGTGTATTAATTTATTATTATATCTAGATGAATTCCTATGTGTTACTCATATACACCTATATCAAGGTACGTATAATCTATAATATGTACTGTATTTATTTATTTATTTACTAGAATTGCCCGCGGCTCTTCCCGCCTTCAGATGACCAAAAACCAAATTCTTAGGTTCTACAATTTACATATTAGTATACTCTTACAATGCAGTTTTTGTATTTTTTTTCTGAAATGAGATACTTTCCCGCGGTAAAAAGTATCCTATACGTTGACCCGGATAACCATAACAAATTTCATCCAAATCCCCTCAGTGGTTTATCTGTGATGCGGTAACAGACAGACAAAAATTCAAAAATTATAGTTTCGGCCTCTGTATAGATAATAATACATATTTATTTCAATAAGATTTTCCAAAAAATATTTAATGTACAGATTCGGCTTAGTTACAATTTTATTACATGTATAGATTTAAAAAAGCACACTAACAACATACATATTAACATTTATACACATTTAGAAGACAATAATAAATAATTAATCAGATATGTGTCATTTCAACTGTACGAGTACATAACATTCGCTACAATTACATAATGAAAAGTACAAAATTATAATAAATCCCTTATACATAATTACCTACTGTAAAAATTTTATTAAAATTCGTTTACATTTTTTAGTCTTAGTTACAATTTTATTAAACGTATAGATTGATTACTTTTCTAGACTATAGTCTATGCCAAATTTCAATTCAAATTGAAATTTCTGTGCCAAATTTCATCCAGATCGGTTCAGCCGTTCTGGCGTGAAAGAGTAACAAATAATTCGTACTCACAAACTTTCACACAGTTTGTAGTTTGACGACACGTTTGGCTCAGTTTGTAGTGACGCTACTTGTTGTGCCAGTCGCAGGGTCGAGTCCCGCTGAGGGCATTTATTTGTGCGATGAACTCGAATGCTTGTACACCAGTCATGGATGTTTATATTTATAATGTCTATGTATTAAAAGTTATATATGTATGTGTAGTGTATTAAGTATCTGGTACCTAAAACACAAGCCTCGTACCTTACCATGGAATTAGATGGTGCTGTGTGTTAATGTCCCAACATATTTATATTTATTTTATTTATTAACATTACACACAGACTAAATAGGAACTTTATCAGTCAAAGTTAGTTCTGCGACTATCCGGCAGAGACTCTGCTCACCGCCGATTTTGGCATTTACTTTTATAAACTGTGCAAAAAGCAAACTTTGATAGAAAAAATATAATTTATCAAGTTTTCTTTAAAAATCACTTCAATATGTTATGCTAAAGATCTTTTTAAATCATTTTTTTTTAATTTCCAAGGATTTTATATATTTTGCAAATATAATTAAAGAAATAAAATAAAAAACTGAATAATTTTTTTAAATTTTATTCCCATATGAGCCGATTCGTCCACATTTAAAGAATAAACGATCTAAGCTACTTTTCTACTCTACGTCGCGATAGTGACTCCTCTAATATTGTGATTAAGGAACAATCTACTGTGTAACTTCTGTCCCAGCAGAAAGCTGGACGATTTTGTCGTTGACTTCCAGGAGTTCTGACATATAATCTTCATCAGCCATGATAGAAGCTAGCTTTTTAAGAGTTGACAGGAGTTCCCCATCTTTAAGATGTAGTTGGTCATTACACTGCTCTACCTCATCAACTACTTCGTCTGGTATCTGGAATATATATGCAGTTTTGTTAATAATATTCATTTTTTTAAAACTTTTTAAATAAAGATTTTTATAGTTGTTAATCAAATAAGATGATTGAATTGACTTTAACTAGTTTTTTAAATAGGGACTTTCAAATATTTTTTATTTCTAAGCTCGTACTTATAAATTAAATCGTAAATATTTTAGTTTATTCCACAAGAATTTGTCCTACAAAGGCTTTTGATGTTCGCGAGTTTATTTATTAATTATTATTAATATATACTTATAATAAATCTGTAGAGAGGTCAATTCTGTACATGAAATATATTTCCAAAATAACTATCAGGGGGTGATTAGGGATCGATACTGATGCCAAAAATGCAATCAGTAAAATTTTTCTCTGTCTGTCTGTATAACCGTTATAGAAACAAAAACTACTCGACGGATTTTAACAAAACTTGGTACAATTATTTTTCATACTTCTGAGCTGGTTATAGTATACTTTTCATCACGCTTCAATCAATAGGAGCAGAGCAGTGAAGGGAAATGTTGGGAAAACGGGAGAAGTTACTCCATTTTTTAAGCTTCCGTCGCGTGTGCAACCTTAATGGTTAAAGCTCCACAGAAATCATGTATGACGGAAATGTTCTCCTTAAAATTATATAAAAAATATCCCACGACAGCATATGTCTATCTTTTATGGTTGACTCACAATAACACGTGTAACTCCCGATAGCTTAGCAGTTCGAAGCTTTCCGATTTATATTTGTCTACTCTTACGTTTATAACACTCTCAGTCATCCCTAATTAAAAAAGTTAATATTATAAACTATTTTATAAAAAAGAATCATAGAAATCGGTATAGAAACACCAAAGTTATACATGAAATACGCTAATAATAAGCCAACTCGAGTCAGGGGGATGTAAGAAGACAAATGGAACAAATCCAGATTTTTTCAATTTTTTTGTTTCTCTGTCTGTTTGTCTGTTTGTACGGGCTAATCTCCGAATCTATTGGACCGATTTAAATGAAATTTTGCATGGTGGTACCTTATATCCCCGGACAACGTCTTAGATATTTTTTATCCCGGAAAATTAAATGGTTCCCGTGGGATAGTTAAAAAACTATTATAACTTATACAACTTATGCACCTAATTTAGTAAAATTTAACATTCTGATACCTTATATTGCCGGTCAAACAACAGGTTACTTTTTATCCGGAAAAAATGAACGGTTCCCGTGGGAACTAATAGATTTCTATTAGTGTTTTTATTCTATTTATTTTATTTCTATTAGTGCTAGTATTTAATAAAGTTATAGCTAATTACCTTCTGCAACTCTAAGAAAGTTTCAAATTTAAGTTTCTTTCTCTGTTTTCCGTTGTGGCTGTCAAAGAACATGGTGAATTGTTGGTCCTTCTTTTTAACTGGGAAGTAAATACCAGCAGTTAAACGTCCTTTAGGATCACGAGCCAACAAACTCCTGAAAGTAGTACAATAATATAATAAAAACTTGTTAAATAGGTTTCAAAATTGTTCTTAAGAATTGATCTTCTTTAATTTATGTATATCTATATTCAGTATTTGGAAGTTTTCAAATTCAAGAACCTAAACATAATATATAACAGATTGACAGTTAATAAATTTAAAAACTGTTTTCGTACAAGAAGTCAATTTTAAGTTTAAAAAAATATAACTTTGTCAGATGAAGTAATTAATTGATGTTTAAAGCAAATTCTAAACGAATTTTGCAATTATTATGTAATTTAAATAAGAATTTGTAAATAGCCATAGTACTAACCTCAAGTCCCATACTAGATTTCGCTTTTCCGTCACGGCGACCGCGCTAAGATATGCCTTGGCGACATACACAAGGGACAGACGCTCTTTCACCTTATCTCCTCGCGTCTCACGCTCGTGCCACTCCACATAGTTGATGTTGTGGATGTTGAATTGATAATTATACTCTTTGCGGCAGTGAGGCTCATCGGATTGAGTGAACCAGCCTGGATAAAATATATACTAATAGTTTAAGGCTTAATAATTATATTAGATACTAAATTTAAACTTTTTTTTACATTATAAATAAATGAGGTATATTAAAAAATCGGTCAAGTGGGACTCGGACTCTAACAAAGAGAGTACCGTAGCGTGAAATATTTCATTTATGTTAAAAGAATTTATCTTACAATATTCATTTTATCGACTGCAAATTGTTATTATACATAAAATTGTATTTCATGATAGTAGTTCTTAAAGTTATTTTACGTTGTACTAAAAATTTCATATTTCAAAAACAATTTAACGTAGCTATTTTCCAAATAACTTTCGTTGAAAGTATTTTAAAAGCTCTACAGTAATAACTAAGTGTACATTTGTTTTGTATATATAATTAAGTATATTTGTAATTTTCTTTATTGTAAATAAAAATAGAGCTAATATAAAAGCTCTACATCTCAAATTATTTGAGAATCTTTTAGCTACGAAACCCAAAAAAAGGATATTTACCTCGTATTTATATGTTATCATAAGATAAAACCCGCTTTAATAACAAATATGTATGTTAATTTAAAAATAATTACCTGTATGTGGATAGCAACGGTCCGCCATTACGGTGACGACACGAGAGATATGGTATCCCAAATCTGACAAAAAGATACCAGGTCTTCCGTCGACCCTGACATGGATAGCCATCATGACGTGATCTTTTTCCGTCTCAATCAAAAAGCCTTGTGGTCCAGGAAATGATGTTGTATAGTCAACCAGATCTTCAATGTTTTCATCACAAGATACAAGCATCATAGACTTCGTGATACCAGGGAAATCGTTCTCCAAGACTTTCAAGCGCTTGATGACTTCCATACCCAAGCCCACACAGGTGTGCTTGTGAGCGCGTATCGTCGGATTGTATTTTGGGAAGAACTCCTTTAAAGTTTCATCGGCAGATGCCATATACGAATCATAGAGAGTGACAAAGTTGTTAACGGAGTCATAGTTCTCAGCGACGACGAGTCGACTCAAAATCGCTTCAGCTTTAGCGACCAAGTCCTCGTATTTCTGAAGGGACAGGTGCAAAGCTGGGCGTGGGGCCCCCCACCGGGGAGCCGGCAGGGGGTGGTCTGCGGGCCATAGGGGCCCGGGTTTGATAAAGCCTGAGCCGAGTCAGCTCAACCACTCGGCTCCCCAGCGGCCAGTGACGCGGCGTATGGCCCTCTCCTCGCTGGATGTAGACGCCATTTCAACGGGAGCGTGACCCACCACGCCCCGAGTGGCTCCTGCGCCGAGACGCGTCTCCGGAGACCACTCTAAGTCCTGACTTAACGGTTTTATATTTAACGTATCTGGAAAGAGATTAACTAAAATTAGAATTGTTAGGACATTTGCCAAATATTGAACAGCGGACGTCACGTTTTACTTTATAGCGAAAATTTTATATATGTATGATGATATGATATACGAGTTAGCACTGAAATATTTTTAACTTTGGGTTGTTGCTATGCCATTTTTAATAATAAAAAAATATTTACAAATTTAAATTTTGTGCATGGCTCTTAATTAACTATACATACATATTATCCTATAGGACAATACAGATACAATCTTTAGTTTCTTAGAAGTCTTATAAAGTCCATAGGTTTGCAAGGAAAATTCAATTTCAAAACGTAATAAAGAAATAAATAAAACTTTTCCCTGTATCAAAACACTATCAACAAACAAATAAATCTATAGAAAACATAATAATTGTGCCTATAAGCTAACAAAATTTTAATATTAATCGAAAAACGTTAAGCAAGAAAAATTTAGCCGTAATAATGGCTAGTAAAGTCATAGTTGGACTAAAATGTCTTAAAATACATATTTTTTTAGCGAACGTCAAATAGTAGTTTTTAAAACTAAGAATTTAATACAAGCCATTCAAAATTCTAAGAATCACAAAGTATTTTCAATGAAACGATGTAAGTTATGCATTCCATGTAGCTATGACGCATTTGTTCTGAAACCATAGTCACGGCGTCACAGAATGGCGTCCAAGGGCGGAGGGGCGTAAGAAATGTAGAGTTCACGACATGAATCACCGAGCAACATTACATAGCACTAATTATTATACGATAAATGACACAATCAATCGAATTAAAGCAAGTGATATGAATAGAAATAATATATACAAAGGATGTTAAAGAACTCGTTGATAATGATTTATATAACCTTAGCATGTTCCAGGGCTTATTACAGTCTGAACGTCATGAAAAATGGAATGACACAAATGAACACCTATAGTCTGCTAATTTACAAAGAGTTTATATATAAACAAATAATATTTAATAAGCAAAATAATATTAAAATAGGTCAAGGTGAAAACGTACCCATTAGGGCTGTGGGGACTAGCCTTCCTCAGCAAATATAGTTGTTCTCTAAGAAACGTAGTTGTTTACTTCACAAGTAAAACTGGATCGGTCTGCGTAGACGCGGAGTATATAAACAGTTCATTCCGATCTCCCCTCTCTCCCCGTCTACGTCATTCAACCTTTGTCCATGTGTGCGATAGAAGTTTCGCGTCAATACCGTTATGTTATTCAGACTTAGCCATATTATAAATAACTATGGGCGTAGCGTTTTTGTGGAAAACAAATCTTTTTTTTTTCAAACAAATCTGTACGTTTTGTTTTGAAAGAGTGGGGTCTCCTAATACAGGCAAAAATTACTTGCTTTGTTTGTTTGTACTTCTTTCACGTCGAAACGGCGTGACGGATTGGCGTTATTTTTTGTGTGGAGATAGTTGGAGGGCTGGAGAGTGACATAGGCTACTTTTTACCGCGTGATATTATCTAATTCCCACGGGGAAACACGTTATAATACAATGCAAAAAATATTTATAATCAGAATTACTTGAAACTTGGCATTAAGTGTTCAATAAAATTAAATAAATATATTTTTTTTGGCATTTTTCGAAATTCATTCTATAAATAGGGGATGAAAGTTTATATGAAAATACCTTTTAAGAGATTTTTTGCAGTTTTAGCGCAGGCGAAGCCGCGGGTTCTGTTAGTATATAATATATTTTACGGACCTCAACATCAACTTTGTCAACACTATATCTCTTTATGCCAATAAAATATTTTTATTTATTTATTTATTTAAAGAGGATTTAGTTAGTTTAGTCGTCTAATATGTTGTTTAGAATGTTTTGATTAATTTTAATTTATTTTCGTCAGCACTTTGTATCAAAAAATTGTTCTTGATTGTTGTTTTTCAGATATTTAATACAGTTTACTTTAAATGTTAAGTAGAAATTAAGGATTTTTAGTTTGTTTTTTTTTGTGAAAAGTATTTTTTTTTTGAAATAGCTGTTATAGTAAAAGATTTAGTGGGAAATATATTTTAATTTCAACAATTTAACTAATTTGTAAATTGAGTATTAATTTGTAAATAAAAAAATAATAATATCATGATTCATATCACGGTATTAATTTTAAACCTCAATAAAAACATTGTTGATCCGCTAAAGCTTGGATACTGTGTACAGTAGCTTGTCTGTGTGTAAACGACGCAATACGCATTGTCACACATTGACAATTTCTGTGTAAATTTGCGCATGTGTGAGTAAAGTATCAGTGTATGTGTGTATGTCTCGCGATATCTGGTTTTTGTAAACAAACAGACGCACGTGTTTTCAGGATGGCTTGTGACTATAGAAAATAAAATTTGTATGTATATCTGTCAATGTTTAACATGTGGTATTTTACGTGTATTTTGATTATAAGCTATCATAAATACGTACTCTTATATCGATGGACTCATTAGCTTAAAAGTTACTTTAGTAGAGCTATTATGGCCGTCTATAAAATGGAGTCTCTATTGTGTGGCGTCTGACTGTAAACTAGGTACATTAGAACACGCGCACGCTACACCCATTTTTACTGAAATGCCTACTGAAAAAGTATTAAAATAATTGAAATTAACTTCAATATTCGTATATTCTATCTAAGAACTTTTGACTCTATTTATATTTAGATCATCTAAAAATATGCAAGAATTGTCGTTATTTATTTAAAAGTACTTATATTTCTATCTAATTCCAGTATTAACAGCTATTTTTGCCCGTTTTCTTGTCTAACTTTTTTACTTATTTCTAACTATCAAACAAAATGTTTCTCGAAACCGTAGCTGGTATTACATACAATTTATTCTAATAATTATTATTATTGTTAAAATTAATACCTGGATAAGCTATACTCGGGTTCCACAACACATTGCGTGCTTAAAAGTTTCATTTGGCAATATTCCACGAGGACTATTATATTATAATGTACCGAGATATAAAAATAGTAAATAAATATATAAAAATTCATTTAGGTAAAAAAAAATCATACAAAACAAGAGGTCGATCTCTTTGATAAAACAACGACAAACAAACAAACTTTCGCATTTATTATACTAGCTAAGATGTATGTAGCAATAATTTACTAACCTTCGTTTTTATCTTTTGTTTGTACGAGTTAATTATTATAATTGCTTGTTTAGATAATGATTGTCTATGAATATTTAAACTATTTATTATTATTTTGCGTCAAAGTACATTACATACATATATGTAATTATTTTTATGTCGGTACTTCCGTAAAATCGCATTATAATTTTATGCATTATAATCAAAAATTATATAACATACACTCACATTGAGTAGGTATTCCTATTTATTTTGAAGTCGGTCCTTGTTGTTTTGTCTTCTACCGTATCTCCAAAAATATTGTTTTAACTATACCCAATTAGCAAAATTAGCAATAAATAAAGTTAGGGGTGTTTAAAAAAAATTATACTAGCGACTCACCTTTTCTTCGCTCAGGTTTGTCCCTAGGTACGTTTTAATGGTTAGTATGGAATGCCTAGACCATGTATTATATGTATATGTCGTATATAAAATATATTATATACTAGCAAAACCCGCGGCTTCACCCGTGGGTAAAACTACAATAAATCTCTAAAAAGGTATTTTCGTACAAACTTTCATCCCCTATTTACCCCCTTATAGGATGAATTTCGAAAAATGCCCAAAAAAACGTATTCATTTAATTTTATTGAAGAGCACTAATGCCAAGTTTCAAGTAATTCTGATTATAAATATTTTTTGCATTGTATTATAACGTGTTTTTCCGTGGGAATTAGATAATAATCCCGCGGTAAAAAGTAGCCTATGTCACTCTCTAGCCCTCCAACTGTCTCTACACAAAAAATAACGCCAATCCGTCACTCGGTTTCGACGTGAAAGAAGTACAAACAAACGAACAAACAAACATACTTTCAAATTTATAATATCAAGTAAGTAACAGTAAGTTTGGATGTAGATAGCTTTGATTGTGATATGTAACACAACGAAAGGTGCTGTTATCGATCGTTCGAGTGCCACGTGAACATAATTTAACATATTGACTTGTTATCTTTTATTAAATTTCTGCTTCATTTAGTGACAATATCACTTCATGCGAAATCCTTTCAATACAAACTTTTTGCATGTTAACTAATTAAGAACAGAATATACCAAAGAGAATATAATTTTTATATTTTATTTTTTATACAATAGCTTACATCGTTACATAATTGTAGAAAAAAATATCCAACTCCAAATATCTAAAATTTTGTAAAAAAAATCATACATTTATGGATACTTTAAACGCCCGCCATTTCATGCATGACGTGACGTTATAGTATGATATACACAGAAAAATTATTCAATTTGTAGCGACAAAATCAAAAAGAAATTACGTTAAAATATTAATATAGGCTTAATTCAAAAGCAATAAATATTATTAAAAAAAATTAACCTGATTTTAAATGACACGCATAATGCAAATAGACTATTATTAAAACATTTCTGACGTCCTATATCTTTTTTATAAATGTAAATTATGTAGATATTTTGTATAAAAATTTCATTAAAATTTGTCAATTACATCCAATACCAGTTGGAAAAAACAGGCAAGTTTATTATCATGATAACACTACATCAAACATATAGAAACAAATAAATTATACATATATATGTAAATGCTTTTACTGTACGATAGGTACATAAATGATGACCTTTACCAAGGCACTGTCATTAAGACAATCCATAACAGCAAGGTGGGGTGCCCTTGACCTTTGAATCATAATCAAATTATAAGGGTGATGCGATCTACTTCGTGCTAGTTTAACAACAGCATAGATAATATAATATTGTACTATACTAAGTACATAGTTCCTACATAACTACGTATACTAGTAATATGTGACAGAATTTCTTCAATTGTCCTGCTTTTTACGTCTATTGGTGTTACTCATTAAGTTTTTAATACAAAAATAATAAATAAATATGTTGGGACATGAACATACAGCACCATCTAGTTTCATGGTAAGCTACGAGGCATGTGTTATGGATACCAGATAATTGATACATTTCACATAATATATAACTTTAAATACATACACGGAGTACCAACATTCGTTCTCATCACACAAATGAATATCTCCAGTGGGACTTGAACCCGCGACCGCTGGCACAGCAAGTAGGATCGCTCAAAACTGAGCCAAACGAGTCGTCAAAAAAATGTCATGTTGTAATTTTTTTGGATAACATGAACAATTATCAATTCTTAGTATCTGTATGTTGTTGTACAAGTATCTTTAGAATTTGACTAAGTAAATATGATTTTTTTAGTGACGGGGTTAGCTAATGTGAAATATCAATCATTGGTCCTTTTAGCGAAGAGAATTTGACCTATAATGGACGAAACGAAGCCTACTACGGAAGGAAGCCTTAAGAAGCCCAATAATCTCATTAACTTAAATTTTAACTTAGTTTCTGGTGGAATCGAGAGTACCAAAAGTAATTAATCAGAATTTGAACACCAAATTCGCCTTCGCTCAGGTTTTTGAGTAACTAAGTTTTTCGATAAATCTTTAATACAAGTGGAACTATGATATAATTTTATAACGACGTATGTTTATCGAACCCTCGGTTCAGAAACTCTCGGTGGGTCACCGAGAGTTTCTGGGTATAGACTCGATATTCCTAGGCATGGTTGGGAAAATCATTAAAACGATTAGTGTAGTAGTAGTAGATAGCAGGTGTTAAAGTAACAAATCATGAAAAGCCTAGGTAGTTTACAATCTGCCAAATTCAATAAAGGGAACTCTATCAAAGGGAACATTGTTAATTTTTTCTACTTCTATACATATTTACTTCTCCATAATTTTCTTTTTCTACTTCCAAAGGAATCTATGATGACGCATTGAGTTATGGTTTACACAAAAGCAACATTATTTTCAGCCGTATAATGAACTTTTGATAGCCAAAATCAATAACTATGTATATTTTTATTGTTTGGCATCCTGAATGAATATTTAATTGATCTAAAATACACTTATTCGAATATCGATTTTTAAATTTCGTAATTACTTACTAATTACATATTATATTAATTACTTTTCGGATCGTGCAATATATTTTCATTTGTGTAATAATCTACCGTCAGATTCCTATCTGGAAAAATAAAGGTGGCTAATCTTATAATTGGCCTGAATAAGTAAAGCAACAACTCTAGGTTTATATGAAGAGCTCAACTGTGGTCGATATTGGGGTAAATAACCTGTTTCCCGGTATAGAGTAAGAGCTGGTATACAAGTGTCTTTTTTGGTTACTGTATTTGAAACTTTTAGAACGAAGGTTTTAACGTCTACAACAATTTTGAAAATAATAAGCACATTTTTAAAAATGTTAAGTGAAAGTAATTTGTACTTTTGACTTATTATACTGGCATTGTGCAAAAATGGTGATAGAAGTTATTCATAAACATAGATCTATGTATCAATTTTTGTTACGTTTTTACTTTAAATATGATGGACTTTCGTATAAATTCTCGTCGCCTATTAAATTGAAGATAGAGTTTTCTTTACATAGTTAAAATTTCATGTTTCAAAAAACAGCAGTGTAGCCTATACCTCTGTTGACTGTTTACTGCACGTCGTGGTAGTGAATTAAAGATGGTTATTACGTCATACTAAAAAATAGATTAATATAAAAATTTCGGATTTTCAATCAGATATATTATGGAATGAATACGAGTGCACTCAGTTCTGATAATAGTTTTTATCAATTTGTCGATGTGTGTATTTGACAGATTTATGCTATAGGGCTGACAAATGAATTTTAATAAAATTAAAAAAAAAGTATCGATATTAAAGGACCGTTTTTATCGAATGTATACATCATAATTATTATAACTTGATAAAATAAAGTGCTTCGATTAATTATAATTTTGGATGATATTTGGAATCCAAATTCACGTTTTATTATTTTGTTCCTCAAAAATTTAATTTTGTTTTGTTATTATAAGTTTTTCATTAGTATTAGTAAATTGTACATAAAATTTTGTCTATTACTATTATTTTAAATATCCGATTTTGAAAGCCGGAAATAAAAACAGTGCTATGTAATATATATTCCTATAATTAATGCTTGAACTTGAAACTTATTATAAGTTAATTTAATTCACGATGTAGTTACAATATATTGTTGACATATCTTATAAAGTAAATATAGTAGAATAAATAAATAAAATAACGTGACGGATTTCAATGGACATGTCTATTATCATATACGTCCATGCTACCCACTGCATCACCAAGACAGATAGATAATATAAGGGCAAATAAAAAGAATTTGATATAAATAGAATTATTATAAATGGAGAGGTAATGTATACAAAGTTCAAGGTAACCCTAAAACACCCACGTAGTACAACGTGTATAGCTGTCAGTAGCCGACGTCACGTGCCATCACTTATTGGTAGTTATGACTCATTTCATTAACAAAATGGTGTTACACATCGATTTCATAATTAGAACTGTACAGTATATTATACTAGAGGTATTTAAGGTTCAATTTACATAGTTATAGGACTCTACATTCGGTTTTCTACAAAAAAATGCAACGTGAAGCTATATAGTACACTAGCATTGCCCGCGGCTCCGCCCGCGTTCAGATGACCAAAAACCAAATTCTTAGATTTTACGTCTTCTAAGTATATACTCCCATAACAGTTTTTGAATTTTTTCTCAATTATAAGATATTTTTCCGCGGTTAAAAGTATCCTATATGTTGAACCGGATAACTAGCTATCACCATACAAAATGTCATCAAAATCTCTCCAGTGGTTTTTCTGTGATGCGGTAACAGACGGACAAAAATTCTAAAAACTATAGATTCGGCCTCTGTATCGATAATAATGTTTATTTCAATAAGATTTTCCAAAAAATATCTAATGTACAGATTCGGCTTAGTTACAATTTTATTATATGTATAGATATACTATTTCAATAAATATAATGGCATAAAAGGAAAACCCAATAGCTAAATGTCACGTTGTTATACCCCGGCTTGCGTGACATCACAATGTTATGTAACATTTAATATTACGAAATACCTATAGAGTTCCGCGAATAGAAGAGTCATGGCTTCAAATTATGGTACATATATAAAACGTATATATGGTAATTATTTTACTTCTGTTAAGATTCTTAGAAGTAATATGATGAATGTGAACGTGTACAACTATTCGTTAGTTAATTAAAAAGCCTTCTCGACCGAATATTTGATTTTAGGATAATTATTGTATTACAATATTGTATACAAATTATTATTTTAAAAGAACAACTGTTGAGTTTCTCGCCGGCTCTTCTCAGTGAAACTGTCTTCCGAGCCGGTGGTAGCTTCCTCACGAACTAACATAGTGACATTTAATTTAAATTTGAAAATGTAAAAGTGACGATTCGAAAGTGCTTGTAAATGTCTATTTGAATAAATTATATTTTAATTTCATTTGAATACAACGGAATTTACGTGTTTTAGCTAGTATTGAATTGTGTGAATAAATAAATAAATAAATATTAAATAATAATAAATGTTGGGACATTAACACATAGCACCATCTACTTCTATGGTAAGCTACGAGGTTTGTGTTATGGATACCAGATAGTTGATACAATACATATATATAACTTTTTATACATGCATATTATAAATATACACACCCATGACTAGAATACAAACATACGTGCTCATCACACAAATGAATGCCCCCAGCGGGACTCGAACCCGCGACCGCTGGCACAGCAAGTCGGGTCACTACAAACTGAGCCAAACATGTCGTCAATATCTCAGTCTTTAGGTATTTCTTGGGACGAAAATCTTTTACATTTTTAGCTTGTAATTTGTTTGTACGTCAATGGACCAAAATACCTATCTTATGAGTTCAAATGACACCATTCTTCAATTAATTCAAGGGAAGTGTTTACATGACATTGTAAATAGTGTGTGTAAACGCTATTTATGTGTGCGTTACATGTATTTAGAGACATTCATACACACATTCAGTCAATTGATTTATTTGTGTGAGTATAAGGCAATATTTTTTAAGTTATTGGATTTCGAACTTTAAATATAAAAAGTTAAGAGTTAAAACGTCAATAGCAAGTCTTCCAGACTGTTCTTGAGATTCCCAGAGACTTTGTTAGTAATTTTCCAACACTCTACATTTGCGCAGTTGTATTTTCTCTCGTAGAAAATATATTTATTTGTCAGCAAAGACATCAATATATCCAAAACCTTGATAACATAAATCAAAAATCCAATATCCTACTAATATTATAAATGCGAAAGTTTGTGTGTATAGATGTATGGATGTTTGTTACTGTTTCACGCAAAAAGTACTGAATGGATTTTAATTAAAATTTACAATAATATAGCTCATATATCAAAAAATCACGTAGGCTACTTTTTATACTCGAAAAATGTACGCTTGCCGTGGGATAGATTTGTTTATATTTTTGATGATGAATAGTTATTAATTATTATGCATAAAAAAAATGTTTGAACTTATTTTTTTTCATATAGCAATGGAGTAACAACATCGATGTGATTTTATGGAAGTAATTTATAAACTTGTTAATGCAATAGACTTATCCTGCTAGATTGTTTCCTGTAGAATAGGTATTAGTAGGTATAAGGTAGTTAGGTGCATTACAAATTGAGTTAAGACCCCCCTTTTGAAAATCGGTCAATAAAGAATAAATATTTACAACGCATATTAATAATCTCGTTTTTAGAGAAGTACTGTGGTATTAAGATAAACTTTACGAGATAAAAAATGATTTATTTCTTGAACATGAAAACAAAGTAAGTCTGTAAAGTGAAAATGAAAATATCAAACCTAAAAAAAATTCTTTAACTTTCGTCCACCGATAGTTTAAAATCGATTGGTACCAGAGATGCTGTATAATTTAAATTGGTTAGATAGCCGTGTCCCCCAGTGCAGACCCATCCCTATTTATAGGTCGTTGACCTGCTAGCATGTTCATAGACAAATTGTATAGGGGCTACTGTCTGCCGTTCTATCCGCGAGTAATTCAGACTGTTATTACATGTCCGCTTAACAAAATGGACAGGCAAACACAAAAATATAAAAAAATGACATCACTGCTCGAATAAAAACTAAAATAATTAAACATAATACCACCTTTTTTTTGTTTTCGTTGGGAAATGCATTTACGCACGAGGTGTGGGACTCACCGGCAAAGCCAGTACTACCCATTAAAACCCAACAAAGCCTTCCTCCGTCTTAATGGGGCGTCGCAGGATCGCTTACGCATTCAACTACGACGCCCCGACGGCAGGTCTGCCGAAGCAGACCACAACAACCACGGGGTTGCTCCAAGGTCCACTCTGCTATCAGAGAAGTACCAGGAGCAACCCGCATGGTACACCGCCCTCCGAAGAGGGCCACCTCCCACCGCCCGCCGAAGTGGGCCACCTCCCTGTGCGTTTCTCGTTCTGTGTCGTTTTTATAGAAGTTATGTGATATACTAATCTATATAAATAAAAATGAATGTTAGTAAGCGTAATGCGCATAACTCAAGAGTGGCTGGACCAATTCGGCAATATTTTTTTTCGCTCCACGGAAGGTTTTAATACTAATACTTAATAATGAAAAATTAACGAAAAAGAAATAAAATGTATATGGCTAACGCTGGCTAATAACTATTTATATCTATTTATATCTAAAACGTACCTAGCGACGAACCCGAGCGAAGCGAGGGTGAGCCACTAGTAATATAATAATTATACTATGTATTTTGTCTTATATTAAAATTATTTAAATGTAGTAAAGACTTTACCGCAGTATTATATTAAAAAGATTATAATTAATTAAGTGAAAAAAATGAACCCTCAAAAGTTTGTCAGGTGTGGGGTTCGAACCCACGCTCCCTCTCGGGAACCAGAGCTTAAATCTGGCGCCTTAGACCACTCGGCCAACCTGACTTGTTTAAAGTGGACAAATTTTGTTTCACCTTTCAACTCTATTATTAAAACAAGTCTAAATTAATTTATGTTTTTCTTATAAATGATCAATTGTCATTTATGTATACACGTGAAAACCTATATTCATGTAAAATAAACTATTAACTAAATCATTTAAAATAGGTATATTATGTGTAATATTGATTACGAGCAAGTGAATATGTTGAGAAAATTTATTTATTTTTAAAATAATTGGCCTTATTATTTCATATTTTTTGATATTTAGTCACAGAAACAACGAAACGGGTTAATTTTATTTAATCGATAGCTTTTTTATGTGCTGCCATCTCTTATAATATTTTACAACTAGCTAGAAAAAAATAGCTGAAAGTTTACCAAATTTATCAATAGATGGCAGTATAACATAAAAGACATTTAGTTTAATTATTAATAATAATAATTAATCTTTCCATTACTTTTTCCACTTATTTTTTTAATTTTTTGTAATACAAGATTTTCAAAGGTTTAAAAATAAAATTTAAACAATACCATATAAAATGAAACAAATTTTGACGCTCTATAAATCTAAACCGGGTGTCAAGTGAATAAGCTTCCGTGTCTTTATTCAGTACACAATATTATTTTCATAGTAGCCTATTTAAAGTTTCATCTAAAAGTTTGACAGAGGTAATTAATTATACGGTAATCAAAATGGAGATACGATATATTATAACAATGAGATAAAACTTGTTGAATTACATATTAACTATTTTGCCGATATATCCTCTCTTAGGTTGATCAGACCCTAAAGTCTGGACAGATATTGTTATTGTGACTTTTTACTAAAAATGTATTCATTCAGGAAATTAATATTTTTACGCACGATGTCATATTCACTGACTAACAACACCATTTTGTTTTTATAAATCGCGTAAATAGCAATTTGCCATCTTTGTTTTATGTTCATGTTCTGCACTAAAATTACAATATGTAATTAGGTACTTTAAAAATTCAAAACTCAAAAGGTCCTTAATGCAC
The DNA here is from genome assembly GCA_921882275.1 of Brenthis ino. Classification (NCBI taxonomy): domain Eukaryota; kingdom Metazoa; phylum Arthropoda; class Insecta; order Lepidoptera; family Nymphalidae; genus Brenthis; species Brenthis ino. The sequence goes on from OV170225.1 coordinate 17,369,630, forward strand.
ATTGTAAGATATTGTCAAAATAAAAACAAGCGAGCTGGATTGTATGTTTGTATTTTTAATATTTATTAGAAATAGTAAATTAGAATTAAAGCATATACCTGCGTTATTTAAATTATTTGTAATTTTGTTAATACAAGAATTTACCTTATATTTATTTTTTTAATATACTTAATAATTGAGAGTTAGTCTATGATAAGGTATAACAAGAAACCCCTCCCCCCCATCCCCCCCCCAACGTGCGTTCACCTTATCGTGGTGGGGGCGCTCAGCGGTTCTTGGCTTCGCGTCCGGCAATTTAGCCGGGCGCGAAGCCAAGAAACGCACAGGGAGGTGGCCCACTTCGGTAGGCGGTGGAAGGTGGCCCTCTACGGAGGGCGGTGTACCATGCGGGTTGCTCCTGGTACTTCTCTGATAGCAGAGTAGACCTTGGAGCAACCCCTTGGTTGTTGTGGTCTGCTTCGGCAGACCTGCCGTCGGGGCGTCCTAGTTGAATGCGTAAGCGATCCTACGACGCCCCATTAAGACGGGGGAAGGTTTTGTTGGGTTTTAGTGGGTAGTACTGGCTTCGCCGGTGAGTCCCACACCTCGTGCGTAAATGCATTTCCCAACGTTAAAAAAAATAACAAGAAAGCTAAAAATATATGGGAAGGACGTGTCTCTGTCTCATCACATCATTTCTTATAAAACTCTATATTTACATGATATTTTATAGTATATATTAAAAAGTACAATATATCTCTACATTTGATACATTATATAGAGTTCTTTACCACTAATTTGGTTTTTATTTTTCAGAAACAGACAATTTAAATTTACCCAGTAAATTGTTAAACTATTTAAATAGCATCATTGTTTTAGTACCACTTTTATATTAACTGGAAATTCTTATTACCTTTATAAAATTAAAAAGAAGATATCACAGGTGTCATAAAATGAAATAAAAATGGTTCTAACTGGCGTTCACATACTGTAGTCTGTACAATTACATTACACTAATGCTAAATAACATTTAATTAATATAGAGTTAGAATATTTATTTTTTATCTGTACTTAATAAAATCTAAGAAAAATGGAAGGTAAACTACAGAGAGTTATACTAAGGATGCTGTATTTCATCATGGTAGCGGAGTTGCAGTCGTCGGTGAAGCATTGACAGACGGTTTCCAGATGGTCTTCATTGTCTGCCATGTAGCAATCCCGTCGGTGTTTCACCCAGCCGCAACCGCGGGTCACGCGGACTTCGGGATCATGGCCCTTGTGTAGAACTGGAATACGTAAATATATTAGTATAGATACTAGATAGGTGTAAAATGAAGATTTTACTCCAAATAAATATGCTCCGAAATTGAAATTTTATTGAAATTTCAAGCATTTTTTTGGTTCCTTCGCCTTTGAAATACCTTTAAAATAGGTTTGCTGAAGCTACTTATAAAACTTAAAAAAAAACACCCTATATATAAAAATAAATATAGGTACGTATGTTTATTCTCTATGCGTTCCTAAAGCATTGATCCGTTGGGATAAATATCTAGGTGGTTATTCTGTATACGCGCAAAAAAATTTTTTTCTTTAGACGGTTGTCTTTTATGCGTGCATTCAAGCTTAGGGACGAACCGGAGCAAAGCAAGGAAATATCGCTAGTATTGTATAAAATTAACATGAAAAAAGGCCATTTTCTAATACGTACATAGTTCAATCTTTAAATATGAATACCATAACAAATATTTATCAAAATTATCATGTATAATTTTCTTCTCAAAGCTATTACATGTACAGAGAGACATAAGTAGAGTAGGTTTTTCAAAACCTTATTTCAATATAGGTGTTTATTCAGTTATATTCACACTTATGTCCTGGAGTCAAACCAGCGATCTCTGAGAAAACAGTGCTTGTCAGTTTACACTGCATCACAATGTCGTCTGTTAATTAGGGCCACTGCACATTGCAGACTTTCTACATGCCGATAATTTAGTCGTATGCATGGTGTGTACAGTCTTGCGATTTCTTATCGGCCGAATAAAAAATATGTCTCTCCCGTGACCATGATTGCTGTAAAGCATTCGAAATGTCTCGGGAACTAAAAATCAAAATAAATCTGCGAAAAAATCCGAAAAGATAGTTATATTTAAAAAGCTTGTAAAGTTTTTATCTTAATATAAATGATGTACTAATTCAACTAAACTATCGGCTAATAGAATGTCTGCAGTCTGCAGTGGCTGAAAGTCCGCATAGTAATAAATTTTTGTTGAATAAACAAATAACCTTTATCTGAGTAGTTATACACTTTAATTATAACTACACTACGAGTATAGGAGACAATTTTATAACATATATATATTTTAAAGAAAACAGCCATTTGTGTTGTTTCTTCTCTTCATAACTATTGAAGATTAGTTTTTTTCCGTGCACATGCAATATAAAAAACAAAAAGAACTTTTCAAAACTTGACGACACGTATGACTCACTTTGACCCTACTTGCTGCGCCAGCGGTCGCGGGTTCAGGTCCAGCTGTGGGACGAGTGTGTGATAGGCATGAAGGAATAAGATAAACTATTTTTACATTTATGAAATTTTTTTAAAGCCATATGAACCATACGTTATAGCAACTATACGATGGAGATGGTACCTAGGTTCAAAACTCGAATACACATCTCTTTCTTTCTCTCTTTTCATATTTATTAACTTACTTGTCTGTATAATCTTTCTGCAGAACATTTCCTTTGAACCCTGGCTGTTTGGAGGAGTGAAGGAGCTTTTCTCGCAATTCGTCGAGCGCAGGTATTTTTGCACACTTTGCAAGTCGTAGATCGTGGGGTTTAGACACATGGAGTTGTTTGCGCTGTTGCACTCGTAGCACCGGATGGAGGTACCTAAAGTGAAGGTTTTTGTCAGTAGTTGTAATAAAAAAAAAATAAAAGCCACACTAACTATATAATATTTTTGGGACAGTTCTGATGTGAATAGCCTAAAATATCGGTTCCTAGCTATTAAATAACCCAAAAGCACTAAATTTAAATACATACTCTTACATCTTATAAAAACGTATTTTTTTTATTTCAATGTCACTACAGTCCACGCCACGTTAAGTAATTTTTTAAATTAAGTAACCATGGTAACTGCATTTTTCAACGAAATAACAATTAGACTATACCATTCTCCGGCCTATACCCTATTTCTATGTAAAATATTATGTCGATCCGTAGTTCCTTTGCTACGTGTTATAAAGGAATCGTGTTATTTTTTTATTTAGAAAATATTCTTTAAAACGATGTAGGTAAATATTTATAAAAATTTAAATAATTTTAAACAAGCTAAAATCTATATATATATATATATATATATATATATATATATATATATATTTATATATATATATATTTTCCCACACTTATGATTTAACTCACCAAAATGAACGAAAACAGCGAAAATAAGTAATTCCAATATATATTTAACCGCCATTATTTATCTGTTAAGCTACGTTCAGTTTCCGCGACAGAAAGCGACTGATCCGCAGCCTCAAAAGTTAACTTAGTACAATGTATAATGCACATCCTTATTCTGTGAATAAGCACAGATGTGAATGAACTGACACGATTCTTGTTTGTAGTACGCTCCTAATGGAAAGTGTATAGTGTGTGTAATATGCGTATGTTTACCTGTCACCTAAATAAGGTTATTACACGAAAAATATTTTTTCGTAAATTAATTTGATTTTTAACTCACTCACTCACTCACTCGCCTCGCTTCGCTTCCGGTTCGTCCCTCGACAAAAACAAACCTATCCCATGGAAGCCATACATTTATCTCAGATAATATATATAGCTTATAGCCTTCCTCAATAAACGGGCTATCTAATGCTAAAATTATTTTTCAAAACAGATTAGTGGTTCTTGAGATTAGCGCGTTCAAACAAATAAACAAACAAACAAACTCTGCCTCTTTATAATATTAGTATAGATGACGTTCAAAGGACTTTCAGATCGTTTAAAAACTTTCTGGATCCCGTTGGAGTCGCTGATGATAGCTAATATGTACATATGCAGTAGATAAATTAGTAATTAAGATAATTTTAATGATTTTATTTAAATATGTGTATTTTAAATGTTTTTAAAACGTTTGTAAATTATTTATATTTATTGTTATTAGAATTATTCGGATAAAAAATACGGAAAACTCGTAATTGCCACGGTAAAAATTAGTCTTTGGGTATATTTATAAAAACCAAGCTCTCACTTCCTCTGTGCCATATTTACTGAAAATGATTTTGCCATATGAAAATTAATAAGTAAAACTAAGCGACGTGCTTTCGCATTTATATCACTAATAATGACAAGGGTCTTAATGACTCATCCACAACAATAACGCTGTCAATTTTAATGCGAAATTCTGGAACTGAGTAAACTTCCTCACTAAAATAATAAGGAAGTGAAGCAGTCTCCTTAATAAAGTACTTACACAAACATACATTTTATTAACTCAAACTCAGTTTTATTCAGTTTCGTGAACTGATCAATCTTTACTAAAATTGTTTTTTTTTGTCATTTTTTTTACGCAGCAACGGAGTAAAGAATTAATACCTACCGGAGATTATATACCTATACCTAATATATCTTATTCTCGCTACATTAAGTGAGATACCTATATACATAGAATATAAAGAATAACTAATAATTATGTATGTATTGTACTTATATATGTACATTAATTTATTAACTTTACGTGAATACGCAGCTTTGCTTGCTTTGCTTTGCAGCAATTTAATTCTCAATAAAAATTATCGAGTATTATTTATAATAATAATGTTGGCTTTTCCATACTTTTACAGCTATAAACGATCGACATACATTTATTTTCCGTTCCCTGAATTTATATTTATACTTATGTTAAAACTAACTGAACAGGTTGTGCTTTGTATGAGATAGATTGTATAAGGCAAAGAAAGAATTTTGAGTGCGGAAGGTGACCTAGCGACGACAGCGGAAAGTGCTCAAGTTTTTTTCCATTTGTCAGACATATATTACGATATTTTGATTACAAAGTGGCTAGGCAGGGAAAAATTAATAAGTAAACCATGAGTCAACAGATCACTCACATGGCTAATATCTCATTCCTTCAACTTCGGCATTAAACATCTCTTTAGAACATGTTTTGTTCATCATTGTACTTGGTACACCCTTGAGAGCGCCCCGACTTCATCTTTCATCATTGTATAAATATTTCTATATAAAACACTAAAAAACAAGTGCCATTTTTAAAATAGAATAAGGATATAAGTATAATTAAATACTCATTTAACAATATAAGACGAAGCCGCCCACAAAACACGTATCGTCTGCGTGTAACATTAATTAATTAATTACTTCGCGTGCTTTATCCAGAATACGTCCAATTTATACGCGCTGCTTATTTTCAATTGTCATTAATTACTCGGCTTCAAAGTTTATGAATAGTGGTAAGTACTTATTTTTTATTGTTTACTAACAATATATTGTATCATACTCCATATTGTGTTATTGTTATATTGGTACAAGCGCAGTTGATACATAAATTGGACGTCCTTTATTCGGCCTATGCTTTGGATTATTTTTGAAGTTATATACTTTTTTTGGCACGTTTCAAAAAAATATAAGAGTAATATTTTTACGATGCGCGCGCACTCCGACAGAAACAAGACAAAGAGCGACATGATGAAGTTAGATGAAAGCGACATGATGAAGTTAGATGCATTCCTTTTACAAATAGAGAGTTATGACATAGAAGATGAAATCTTTAGCTATTTTTGTTCTGTTACGTCAAAGAATTATAACTTCTTACGTGCGTACATAAGTACACACACACACACTTTATTTTGATATAATTGGACAATAGATGGCGTTGATCAAACAGTTACAGAGCTATTTTACTTTATTCTAAATATGAACACTAAATTACAACTCAATGCAAAACAAAACTAATTTCAATTTAATCTTTAGTGAAATTATGATATTAAAGTACCTATACAATATCTTACAATCGAAATTCCAAATTGATACATATAACGCCATCTATTAACATATATTGAAACTAATTTATCTTTTAACAGTCCCCGTCTGGCTCCCCGAGGAGCTCCTTTCTTTTATCTTTGGAATTTTTTAACCGTATTAAATATCTCCTCCTGTTATCGGTCCTTTGATATACAGACATAAAGACGTCGAAATATCTACCATATTTACATTCTATTATGTACCAACATCTCTATAAAAACATTTTTGATCAACTTCAAAAAAGGAGGTACTCAATTTATTTATATGACCTTTTTGTGTATATTACACGATACCTTTTTTTTAATGTTGGGAAATGGACCTACGCATACCACCTGTTTATTTCCGATACCTACGTCAAGTATTTTATATTCTTGATGATTCATATTTCAATAGCGTAAACAATTTTATTTTAATAACTATTAAATTTACAACTATAAATCCCATCACATTTTATCATAGAGCAGTCAAATGGTATTTATGATTTAAGATAACATCGAATAAAAATTAAAAATATATGTTAAATAGCGTAATAAAATTTAGTTTTTAACCCCCAACGCAAAAAGAGGGGTGTTATACGTTTGACGTAGATGTCTGTCTGTCTGTGTGTGTGTGTGTGTCTGTGACATCGTAGCTCTCAAACGGATGGACCGATGCGGTTTTTTTTATTTGAAAGCCAGATTCCTTGCGGTGGTTCTTAGCTACATTTGGTTAATATCGGTCCAGCAGTGTGAGAGTATCAGCTATTTTCCAAAATGATGTAAGGTACTTTTACGTATGATTACTCGATTAAGTGCTTCACGCGTGCCAGTATAATCGTAAAATGACAAATAATTTGCGTAGCGGGTTTTTGTAAATTTTTAATTTATAATTATAATATCACGCAATTGACATAAACCAGAAGTTGGTCCTGGATTTAATCGTCAGGATGCTTGTTGAAAGGAGAGATTCCTTATAATCGTCTAACATTATCTACGTGTTTTGTACAAAAGAAATATTTATATGTGAAATAGTTCTTGAAATCAATAGATAATTAATATTTCCCGAATATATCGCAAAAAGTTGCAAATGTAGTTAAAGCTTAGGCTTCCAAAGAAAGTAAGCAAGAGGAAATAGGATTTTTGATATAAAATGTTATACTTTCTATATAAAAATGATACTTGCATGATTTGATGTAAACTGTAAGCAAGAGAACACTGTACACCACTTTATTTAACATTTTAAAAACTCCTTCCAATATATAATAGCAAAAGCTTTACATAAATTTGCTATACATTTTTTATAAGGCGCTATAATTTATATACAAAAAAAACAACTAAAAAGTATTTATTTACATATTATGATACTTCTTAGCGTATGTAAATTTTTCTTTTATCGTACTTCTAAGATCACTTGCGTACTGTGGGGTTAGGAGATACAAAGTGAGTATATAAGTCGGTCATCCATTGTTATTCATTTGTAAGGATGACAAAAGGCATATCTGGATTAATTCAGTTTAACGTAGCGTAAAAACATAAAGTATCAAAGGTCGCATTAATAAAATCTTATTACATTTAAGTATAATTCACTGAGACAAGAAAATTCTGAATGAAATTACGCACGATACAGACGTAATGGGGTCAAGTTGTCTAGTGCTATCTTGGATCTAAGGCAAGTGGTATGATACTCCTGTCCGGCCATTTGTCAGTCATGTTGATGTCGAACATCCTTGTTGTAGTACTCTATGAGAAAACAATTTAGTTTAGCTATAATATTGATAACAATTATTTATTGCTTAAGATCCTTACAATATTATGTATACTATCCATTTGATCGTGAGATTTCTTTTGAGGGCTAATAAAAAAGGACCCAAAAAATGTGCAAAAAATCCCTAACCTACTAGGTAAAGAAACAATGCCTTTTAAGGCTGAGTAAAATTATCCGTACTCTAGTAGATTACACATTTTTTTGACGTTAAATAACGCGTCCCTATCTAATCATAATCGAGGATAAAGAAAGGCTTGTTCAAATAAATCTTAAATTAAGCAAAGACAAGTAAAATAAATCGATCTTAAATTACCATAATTTTTCAAACAGGCCATTAAAACATTAGTATTCATAGATGGCGCTGTTAGAGTTGGGTTCTTGGTTACAGTCGGTTTTAGTACCCAGAAAGTTATTTTTTTTCTACTGTTGTTTCACTTTATTGCATACATAAATATGTATAAACTATACCTTTGGCGTTGTATCCTGAAAGCTGTTGAATATTTTGTTTTATAAATATATTTATAAATTTTTACTTTTATATTTATAAAAAAATTGATTCAACAGCTTTCAGGAAAGCGCCATCTATTATATATTCGAGCAAAACCAAAATTGCTCTAAGGATAGAGCTGTCAATTTTTTTTATGACATGTCGTACCAATCTGACACTGACCCTGTAAATTATCCACAATCCGAACTTGAATTCTAAATGATGTGCAATCTGTTATGAAGGATAAATTAAGAAGCACTAAAGTGCTTCTAAAGAAATTAGGAGGAAAACCGCATGCCACATTGTTGTATATGGACGCGGACGTAATTCAATGGCACAGGAAAATTGCGTGCGCGCAGCTTGATAAGAGGAACTCTACATCACTCATTATCAATTACAATCTTCATCAGTTCGTCACAATTCACAACTGTTTTTATAACTTTCTAATAATAAAATAAGTAAGTCAAGCACTCAAAAGATAATGGACATAATATGTGGAATATAATATATTTCCTTTTCTAGACTATTTATTCAAATTATTCTTTTTTTTTTTAAATAATTATAGACTCTTTGTATGAATAATATAAACATAAACTAATAAAGTGTGCGCTATTTTAACCGACTTCCAAAAAGGAGGAGGTTATCAATTCGTCGGAATCTTTTTTTTTCTTTTTTTTATGTATGTTCACCGATTACTCGAGACGCCTCAACCGATTTGGAGTTTTTTTGTTTCATAGATTATACTTTCCAAGTGGTCCCATATAAATTTTATCGAAGCGGTTTTTTAAAAAATCTATTTTCGAAGTCGAATATCTACGTAAAATGAAGGTTTATAACAAATAATTTCTATTTATTATTTACTAGGAAAACAAAAACAATATCCCTCGGGAACCGTATATTTTTCCAGAATAAAAAGTAGCCTATGTGTTATTCCAGACTATAATCTATCTCTGTGCCAAATATCATCCAGATCTGTTCAGCCGTTCTGGCGTGAAAGAGTAACAAACATCATTACACTCTAACAAACTTTCACATTTATAATATTTATACAGACATAGTATGGTTTATTTATAAATTATTTATAAACAAAAGCGGCCGCATCCGCGTGACTCAAGTAGTCATTCTACGCTTCCTGGATTGCAGCTCGTTACTACTCGTACGTCCTATGCGCAGGCGCAGGAAGCGGCAATTTTGATCTAATCTCATAATGTATGCGGAGGTTGGGATTGTATACTCGTCACATACTATTACAGGTAGGTAGGTATATACTTTGTATATTATCATATAAGGATAAACTATAAAATCAAATAATCATTTTAAATAAGTGGTGTTTCTTTAATATAACGAATAATAAAATTAATACCTACTTTCTTAGATTTACGCGAATATTTTACATTTTAAATGAAACAACCTTTTCGGATTTCACGAGAATTTATATTGAATTTTTGATTCCGATCACAATGATGATGATTCACGATGAAATACCTACTATTTGCACGTCATGGAAATGTTGTATCGAAAATGGAAAATATTTGAAATAATCAACAAAACAATACAAAACAGATAATATATTACCAAAGTAAATTTAAAAATAAAAACTTGTAATGCATACTAATATTATAAATGCGAAACTTCGTGATGATGCATGAATGTCTGGATGTATAGATGTATGGATGTTTCTCTTTTCACGCAAAAACTACTGAATGGATTTTAATGAAACTTTATAATAATATAGCTCATACATCAGAATAACACAGGATACTTTTTATCCCGGGAAAAATGTACAGTTCCCGTGAGATAGGTACATATATAAAATGTCAAAAATAATTTAAAGCTAAAATAAAAATGTTTTGTTATGATAATATCTATGGGTAGGTACTAAGTAACTAGTTTGATTCCCGCGTGAAATGAATCCTTACTTAATATTATGAAAATGATTTTTTTTCTTTTTGGTTTATCCTCCTTCAACATAGCAACATAGAATCACGGATCAGGATGAACGTGACATAGGCTTTTTATATCCTAATACAGGCAAATCCTGTAAAATATTACTCTGTTGGAAAACTACTGTAGGTTACTAAGAGAATCACTAGTGGTTGCATTAATACAATAAAATACAGACTGCACATATATATGTATATCTCTAATCTAATTAAGACGTATGTAATGTGTACCATTTACCTGTTATTAGCGGTTGTGGAAGCAGATAATATGGATACCTACAGTAGGTATAACTAGTCCAGACAAGTAAAAAAACATGAGTTAATTATAATTATAGAACTATATGACCTAAGCTTGCTTCGTTTCTTGTTTTTCTGCAGGTAACTTTTTAGGGTTCCATAGCCAAGGGGCAAAATCAGATCTTTTGGTCTCGTCATGTCTTTTAAAATGGCATGAATACTTCAAAATGGCTTTTTCTCTTTAAGCCAATTATAATTATAGAGCTACTAGCGACTCACCCTCGCTCCGCTCGGGTTCGTCCCTGGGGTGGGGTCTGGGACCACCCTTATCCTTATCACTTAGGGGTATGAAAAATAGATAGTAGCCGATTCTCAGACCTACTGAATACGCATAGAAAATTTGGTAAAGCCGTTTCGGAGGAGTACGGTAACTAACATTTTGACATGGAAATTTTATATATTAGATATCTTCTAAAGTAGTCAAGTAGTTTGTGTTTGATATATTTATAAAATTATAATTTAGAAGTATCAAAATACTTCAGTGAAATTTGTGCTAGAGAAGAGACGCGGGTGGTTTCTGATTTATAAAATATTTTCAGTTCCATTCTTCTTGTAACTTCTTTTTCATAGAATCTTTTAAGGAATACAATTAAATAAAAAGTAAGTTTGCAGACGGTATAATGAGAGGTTATACTTAGTATATGTCTGGTTTTACAACATATCTGTATTCAATGCTGCGTAAGTCGTGACCGAAGGTGTTTCCTTCTATAAATATAATAAATATGTTGGGATATTAACACACAACACTATGTAATACCATAGTAAGCTACGAGGCTTGTGATATTGTTACACTATACATATATAACTTGAAATACATACATATTATAAATATAAACAACACCCATGACTGGAGTACAAACATTCGTGCTCATCACACAAATGAATGCCCCCAGCGGGATTCGAACCGGCGACCGCTGGTACAGCAAGTAGGGTCACTACAAATGAGTCAAACTTGCCATCTATTCTATTCTGTTCTGTAAAAGAAATACACTTTCACATTTATATATACATATTAGTAACGATGCCATTACTTCACAATAAAAATTTGCTACCATAAACTTATCTACTTAGATTTTTTAATTAATGGACTGTACAGCTACCACAAAAAAAAACAATTTTGTAAATAAGTTCAGTATAAACCCGAATGCATAAAAAGCGAACTAAAAATATGGGAACTGGTTGACGATGGAACATTGTATTATGAAATTGGAGGCATACATATTTTATTCTTGTTGCGAACAAGATTCGCATCGCATAAATATGTATCTAAAGTTTTTTCATGCCCGCCCGCCCTGAATGCCGCCCGCCCTTTTATATTTTTTGTAATTAGATTAATTCCGTAGCTGTTTTATATATTTTAGAAACCTACCTACTTCAGCAATGTATCTCCAATAGTCTTCGAGTAAAAAGGCACAGCCATTTTACAGACACATACGGACAGACGGATTTTGTGAAATAATAATTCCGTTTTCACCGTTTCTCTCAATAAGTCAGTCAAGGTTGTCGGTGAAAAGTCTCAAATCTTCGTGTTCTATCAGATTAAGGGTCAATTACTATCATTGGGAAAAAAAAAGAAATTAAGTAATAAAGATCAGTTTTTATAAATAAATAAAAAAGCTGTCGTGCTGTTTATATTTTTCTTATGCATAATGGCTTATTAATATTGGATGTCTGAAGCCGAATTTTCAGATATCTTTCATAGTTACTCAGAATATCATTATTTCACAACAGCTAAGTGATCTAAAATCGAATTGAAATTACTATTATAGATTACGAAAGTTTGTATGTGTGTTTGTTACTCCTTCTCGCTGAATCCGTTCGATGGTTTTGGATAATTATTTACAACATAGACAATGACCTGGAGAAATACAGGGTAGGTACTGTTAGGCACCTAAGGACGTAGAGCTAGAGTGAAACGAGAATAAATTAATAGTATTATAAAATATAGTATTTTATTATAATTAATATAAAGTCGGTCAGTGTCAGGAAACACCCGGTTTCCTACCACGCGAAGATCTTTTCGCATTCTGCCCTTGCCTCATAAATTAGGTTATAAAAATTTAAACCAGTTCTGGGGAAACCCAAACATTAAGTAATGTACATACATTGTAGATGTTGAATCTCATCAAAGAAAGGCCTGCAGAACGCATACGAATTACAACAAAATTCCTTAACACTTATGCTCCTCCCGAGTAATAGATTTGTTATTTGTTGTTTATATAAAGGTCTTAAACAAGTCTACAAAAATTGTGCAATAGCAAGTGTGTGTCCTAAGGAACACTCACAATATTTTTTTTATCTATTTCAAAACGTACGTAGAGACGAACCCGAACGAAACGCAGGTATGTCGCTAGCTTATAATATAACTGTTATACTCATAGTTATAACAAATGATATAGTCTAAAGGTCAAATTTTATCTCTATTAAATACTTTTATGTTAAAATAATTTAATTTTATATGAATATATTATATTATGTACCTACTTATGTTTTTCATCAGCTAAACATTAATTGATGAAAAACAAGCAAATATATCAATTTCATATTTGACACAAATGGTCCTTACTAATTATGCACATTTCAGATGATAGCGCAGAAAGTACATACATAAATAATTTATAACCTTTAGTATTCAATAATACCGAATCATGCAGCTCTCTAACTATGAAAGAATTTTCGAAATCATATATGTAATTAGCTTTGGAGGTAGCTGTTAACAATTTTTATAAGCATACCAGTTACTTACCCTCGTTTCTCTCGGGTATCCTCGGCTTGAATGGTTTACGTCGCATAAAAGACAAACATACGAACATTTGTTTTTATTTACATAGAAGAAATTATATTACTTACTAGCGTTTTTCTGCGGCTCCGCCCGCATAGTACATTAATCACCAACCTATCATATACTAAAACCTTTTCCGAAACACGCTGCATCTTACAGTATGAGTATTATTCCGATCGGTTCAGTAGCTATCGCAGTATAACCGAACAAAAAAGTCGACTCTCCATTTATTAGTATAGATTATTACTTAAACAGTAGGTAGGTATGGCATTATCACAGTTATAGTAGTAATTTCCAAAGCATATATCTTGTTCAAAAAGAAACTGTTCAGAGCGAATATGAACATGTTAAAAGTCATACACTCCCTAACCAACCGAAGAACATCCCAAATCTCCATCCCTTAGTACGTCGAAAAGAAACCATTTAGGTCATACAAACCTGGGCAGCCCTTTGACATTCCACCTATATCAATGTATAGCAATTTGCTATATTACCGCAATTGAATAAGTGCCGACCGTTTGATCATAGATATAGCTTACAGACAACCACCTAGTTTCAATTCAGTCGCGGCTTGACCCTCGCGCGGTCTACAGCGGAGTAAACCGGTATAAGCGAGAAAAAACGTGGAAAAATGGCAGTTGTGGCTCTTTGCTTTTTGGCGGTATTATGTAGTTTGCTCCAACAAGGTTTGTGGTATTCATTTTGTTTTGTGAGAATTGTTTAGGTTTTCTGGACTGTGACAGGAAGATCGAAGGAGAGACTTCGATCACATTCAGTTCCCAACACTGTGACCTTAAAACATCCTGTGTATGATTGGTTCTGATTTGGAAAATCCTGCAGCCTTATCAATTATCATACTAGATTTGGCTTGCGACTTCATTTTTGTGAAATTTGTTTACGCTAACACAAGGGTTTTGCAACTTTCAGGATTCGAAAAGTAATATATGAATTTCAAATAAAAACAATGTTGTGTTATTTGCTAAAAAACCAGGAATAGAATGAGAAATGGTTACATAGAACTCTATTTGGTAAAGTTATAAAATCCCGAGTGTGAGACAATATTCTGGTTATTTTTAATATTAATTTTCATAGAAACTGAAATTATGAACCTTATATACACAGAGGCTGATATAGAGTTTTCGATTCATTTTATTGCTATTACTCGTAGATAAAAATAAGATTATAGCCTTGCGGTTAAACTAATGGTTGTAAATATCAAATTACCACGTTACTAAGTGCTGTTAATAAGGAAGTATTACGGTCCTGAATAAGCTTATTATTTCTTGTATAAGATTTTTACAGAACACTCTCAGATGAAACTCATTTTCTTTTCATTCTTCATTTTTTGAAATATATCTGTAATGAATGAAATTAATATTTCTCGAAAAGTTACAATTAAAGTTAGTGGAGTTAAATGACGATTGATTTAAATTTTCAATCTTTTTTTTTTTGTATAAGCTTTTGTAGAATTTAGTATAATTTACTATTATTAATTTCGGAATTAAATCGTACATTTTTGTAGTATCGGTTCATATAGTCACATCCGGTGTTCTAGTTATAGCATGTAAGGTCTGCAGGTCCTGAGTTCAAGTCTCGGGGCGGAGCAAGTCTAGTAACTGAATTTTTCTGAATAGCCAAAATTTGGGAGGTTGCATGCCCGTGCCTCGCAGTTCAATATCTCCAGTCATGTCGAATTGTCGTCCCCCCGGAGTATGAGAGTGGCAGGAATAGAACTTCGAGAGTGCACTTGGGTTTGCACTCATACTTCTTTCCTATAATATCTCCTGCACAGATGGCTAGTTTTATTTGTTTGGCCAAAATCGGTCAGGATGACATTCTAGTAGTATTTATTCGAAGTCACTCAGCCAGTGCCACCAGTAATTAATTGTCAGTCTAGGAGGATATGCTTCACTTTGTATCCTCATCAGGTGGCATCACGCTTGTAATAAGACTCAAAACTATTCGTGATAATTGGAGACGCCTCTGGTGGCCGTTTGCAGAAGCAAGCAAAATCATTTTACAGTAACAGCCATACTTTATCGATCTTTATAGTTTTATAAATGTTATACATATACTAAATACTAAATAGTGATTTTATACGTCGAAGTTAGTTCTTCCATATGCCGATAGGGGTTATCTTCTCACCGTTAACACGATGAGATAATTCATGGAAACTACAGTGATTTTTCTTGAGACCAGGAGCAGGACACTTATGGACTATGGTTTATGAACAATACACTGCCACAAGACCTTGAGTTTATTTATTTATTATAACACTTTAAATATGCACTAAGTGCCTCTTATTGAAATCATATAGAAATAAGGATGTACGCGACTTTTTACATAGAGATAGTCTAAGCTACTTTTTATACCGGTTAGTTGATAGTTAGGCAAATAATGTTGAAAGACGCACCGTATTACAATTTTAAGTGGTTGAAAAATGTAAATAATTTTAGAAAATATTAGGATATCGTAAATGTTTAATATTGAAGCCTATTATTATTATTATCATTATATTGGGTGTGGTGCCGAGGTCGGCCCTAGCTACTTCGACCAGTTTTGGTCCATTGTAGCTCCCTTTAGAATGAGTTCAAAGTTCTCCGCTTAGTCCTGTTGACTCCAGGAACTTCCAGATTTTCTGAGCGGGGAGCATCTGTATCTCTTCCGGTTGCATAATATGCTGCCCTAGATAGATACTTCTGCGGTGCATGAGTGGACTGCACGAGCAGAGGATGTGCATAGCAGTTTCCTCTGTCTCAGGGCATAGTCTGCACATTGCGGTCTGACTGAGGCTATTGAAGCCTAATGAAAATTCAGCCTTGTATATTTTGATTTGAAAGAATATTTAATTCAATTAAATTCTTTTGTTAATAGCTTCAAAGCATGCCAGTTGAGCACAGATTACTTCGCCAATGTATAATTTGTAGACGTAGGTGCCTACTCATTTATCATGCAAAACAAATACCTTCATTTATTTTGGCACACAACAAGTACAAAATCTTACCATATATTATGAATCGATTAAGACCAAGGCTAAGAAACGCACTAAAACAGTTTTATTCCTGTAATAGCTATTTTTAGTTTTATGAACTGTTGCAAATTTTATAATAGTTAAATTTTCGGTTTCTAGGCGAGTTTGTATATGAATCTAGCGGTGGCGATATATAAATTGAACTAGAAGAAATTTTTTAATGAACAATTTAAGCTCATTTTTTAAGAGTAATTTCTGTGTTCAGTGATCGGCACAGATAAAAAATGTGCTATTTTTTCACCATACACTTTCCTTAATGCGTCTTTTCTCAATCTGGAAGGTTTGGAACTCTTAGAGGGACGAAACGTTTTTTTTTTAATTTAACTTGAGTTGTTGTTTGTAAGTTTCAGTAATTATATTATGTAAATAGAAAAAAAAAACAAAACTAACATAAAATATAATAACAAAAAAATAAAAACCGACTTCAAACAAAAGCACTAAAAAGTAAAAAATAACTGATTGGTAGTTTTCATTTACTATACATACCTAATCAAATATTTTCGAAGTCGGTGTGCTTTGCTTTGTATGGGCTGGCACCGATTTCGAAAATATTTGATTAGGTATGTATTTAATAGGTAGGCTTTAATTACTTAGCCAAAGCACACCGACTTCGAAAATATTTGATTAGGTATGTATAGTAAATGAAAACTACCAATCAGTTATTTTTTACTTTTTAGTGCTTTTGTTTGAAGTCGGTTTTTATTTTTTTGTAAAAAAGTTTTTATTTTTCCCTTTTTAGTGTAGACAGTAGTAGCACAGTAAGAATTCTAACGTGTTAGGCTTGTCAAATCAAACAAAATAAGCCCAAACTCAAAGTATCTACTATTAGCCGTTGAAGAGTTCCACCTATCCACCTTCTGGCCTTGCCATCAGATCAGGTCAACAACACCGAACCACTGTACTATCAAAGAAATAGAAATACTTGCAAAGTTTCAAGTCAATATGACAATTAGAAGTAGGTTAAATTCATCATTAGTTGTCTTTCCACCCTTAGGGGTGGTATTGTTTTTTGAAATTTAAATGGGACCAATCTGGAAGTATACCCTTTCAAACAAAACAAAAAAATTCCAAATCGGTTAATAAATGACGGAGTTCTGAGGTAACAAACATAAAAAAAACATACCGTCGAATTGAGAACCTCCTCCTTTTTGAAGTCGGTTGAAAAAAGACAAAATTCTTGCTTCATTGAGGTATATATAAGTAACTATTTGAAATACACTAGGTATCTACTATCTGGACTGGAACCATTCATGGTCTTGTGTACCGGGATAAAACTACCCTAAATTAATTTTTCAATTCAATTCTATTCTGTTTTATGTAAAAATAAAGTTGGTAGTAAGATTTATGGCCCATTTTATTATAATGCGAATGTTGTAACTCATACCATCTACCCTCCACTTCCTCTTGTCTAGAACTAGAATCTAGACAAATAGATAGACTGCACCTGACTATACCCTAGAGTTACTCTCATCATCTTAGCAGAACACCCTGGGTTAGATTTACCATGCTACCAGGTACACTAATATAAAGCCTATGTATTCATCCAAGATATAAGCTATTTTCGTTCGATTTTTTACTTAAATTCGTTGAGCCGTTACACCCAAGAGAACTAACAGACATACACACTTACCCACAAGCATTTATAATATTACTTTTGTTTCCCCCACAGGTCTAGCAATAACCTGCTATCAATGTAACAGTCACAACGACTCACGATGTCTCATGCCTAAGCTGCCCGACTCACTAAGACTCCCCTGCGGTCCAAAAGACACAATGTGCAGGAAAATATCTCAAGTAGTCGAATTTGAGATGAACGGTATGCCGCCAGATAGCCGCGTTATCAGAGGCTGTGGATGGGATGATAGTAGCTATAAGGTGAGCTACAGCAATATTGTTAAGTTTTAGGGATTATTATTACAATTAATTTGCATGCGATTCATGAGTAAAAGCTTATATTGTATGAATGTATAAAAATAACAGTTTCGCCCGCGTGTATATTCAATTGATCACATTTAAGTAAATAAAGATTAACGTGATCTGAATATAAGAGTAGGTACATTTATAGTTATTAACTTAAAAATAGTAGATAGGTACGCAGTATATGTATTTTGTTATAGAATGTTGAAGCATGTTGTCCCATTTCCCTTGCATTGTGTCTTATTTTTAAAAAAGTGTGAATCATTGATCATTGAAATCATTGAAAAGTCGTGGATCATTGGCAAATATACCATAACTAGCGAGAAGAGCGCTTTAGCTTGCTTCCCCATACAAACTTTCATCCCCATTCTCACCCCCTTAAGGAATGATTTCACTCACTTTTCGTATCATGAGATTTAAAAAAAATAGTATTTTTTTTTTCTTTTAATTTTCTTCTATACAAAACTTGTCCTGACAATAACAAAAGAATTATCCAATTTGGTGCAGTCAATCAGAAGTTATGGTACATTTCGGTGATTCATTTTTATTTATATGTTAATACACACAAAAACATTTAACCGATACGAATACCTCACCTTTTTTTGAAATCGGCTAGAGCCAGCAAAAACCCACTTACATAACATTATTTTCGTGTTAGACTCAATTTAGAAGTATATGTAATAACGAATTCCCATCAAGATTCCATGCAACAATAAAATTTTATTCCACGATTACTGACATGACATTGTTTCAGGGTCGTTGCTACCAGCGTTCAGGGTTCGGCGGCCGGCAGGAGGTGTGTTCGTGTTTAGAGGACGGCTGTAACTCCGCCACCGCCCCAGTGGCAGCCACAGTCCTCATGTTGCTCACATTCGCTTTACTTAGGTTCTAGACCGTGTACTCGTGAATACGTTTTTCGATATATGCCATAGAAATTACTTACAAAATGAAATTGACTAACTAAAACTACTGTCATTATAGTAAACTTAAATAACTATCACGTCAAGTCATTTTCAGATATTTTAGTTTCAAAATTGTAGACACAAAATGGTCTTAAAGGATGTATTCACGTTGCTACTAAAGAATTGTAGAGCCTTGATATGTATAATGTACTTTATAATGAAATCTTAGTTACCTTTACAGAACTCTTATAGATTGCAGCTTATTAATATATAATTAATTAGTCATTTCATAGGAAGCTAGGAACCAAAGGCAAAATAGTATAGCAAGTATTAAATCAATAGAAAAATAATAATAGATATGTTAGTTAAAAAAATGAGCATGGAAAATTATATAGGTGCAATTCTAGGCCGTATCTCAGACATTTCCATTAGTGTTTGTTGCGATGAATGGGTGTAAGAGCGATAAACTACTTAGCGATTCCTTGTAAATAAATAGGTGATAATTCTGCTACACTGCCTTAGACCACTGGCCTTATTAATATGAACAAAGTTGACATTTCAATTAAATATTCCTATTTATAATCTCAAATTTATTTAAAAGTATCATTAGTAAACATGAAAGGTAAGGTAATTTAGCTATTAGCCATAATCGAAGCTGTGATCTTTGAAACAAAATTTTATCTAATCTATCAATTAGTCAAATGTGTCAAAATATAGCACAAATTATAGTTACCTATAGCTGATATACATAGTTCATACTATTAATAAGGTCAACAATTACTCTCCCTAGTCTATTAGTTTCTGTTGTTCATTTCTAGTGAGTACTTTCACGTACAAACCGTATTGTTGTGTTTGAATGTAAAATTTATTAAAAGTTTTTAAAGATCTTGACTTTCTTTTGCACCTGATAAATAATAAAGGACAAATGTGTTTTCTTTCTGAACTGGTAAGGGCTTAACTTTCAATTTATGAACGTCTATAGTCCATACTGAAGGCAAGATGTGTGAACCTGTATTTGACCATGGTGGACTATGGCATAGTTTCCCATGCATTGCGACACCATCTTGGTTGCTAAAAAGGGCTAAAACATAACTATTATAAAGAAAATTAAAAACCAAAGCCTAATAAAACTCTTCCAAACTTTTATAATCGGTGCCAAAATTCCTTAGGTCCTCACCTTAATCGAGTAACAATCTCAATTGGTCTTCCGCTGGCTCAATGAGTGGCATCCTCGTTTAGATATGACACAATCAAGTGATACACAGATAGATGTATGTACAATGTATTACATATCTAGATTTGTTGCTATAGTAGCCTAAGCCTAACCCTGCTCAGATGCGGGGTGTAGTGACAAAGCTGCAGACATGAATTACGGCCTTGGACTCCTCATACTTTTGGGACTTCTACACTATGGTACGTTATCTGCTTTTATTACTATTTACTTCACAATAATTTAAATTAATAGATACGTATGTTATTTTATTTTAAATGTGTCATTATAAAATGAAATATTGATGTGATATTTAAAGTTTTAGTTTTATAAAATTTTTGTAAATATAGCTTTGAAATTCATTTTGATTATTTATGTATATATATTATAATGTATTCCGATCGGTTCAGTAGTTATCGCAGTAGAACTGAACAAAAAGTCGGCTCTCCATTTATTAGTATAGATGTTAAAGTTTGGATGGGTGTTTGCTACTCAATCACGCCTAAATAGCTGAATGGATCTGAATGAAATCTAGCACAGAGATACCTAGATCTTAGTCTGGAATAGCACATAGATTACTTTTTATCCCGGAAAAATGTACGATTCCCGTGGGATATATTTGTTTTTGTTTTTCTAGTCACTAGTGTCATATATATTTATCGACATAAGTTAGTACTTTAACAGCAATTGATGTAAACGCAAACATGCGCCTACTGAAGGCATAATAAGGTGCGGCGTCGAGAGAGGTGCGGTCTGTCGCAAGAACACTTACTTCACTGATCTATATTTTCTTCTATATTATTCATTTTCATAACAGTTTTATATAATTTTATATCATTAAAAAACTTTAAGGCTTTTTAATACTTTTTTACTAGTTTACGATATTGACATATTAGTTTTAGTTTAAATAAAAATGCAAGGCATTAAGAATTTGTAATAAAATCTTATTAGAAATTCTTTATGCATTGCATTTTTATTTGATCTAAAACTACTATGTAAAAATGAACTATGTACTATGTAAAAAAGGGCGAAACTTTTTTAATATAATAGATAGAACATTTATTTTGTATGTCTGTATTATAGGTACCTCTTGATTCTTCAACGTCCACTTGTAATAAAGTCATACAAAGAACGAACGTATACGTTATAAAAACAAATTCATATCATAGATATAAATATGTTAATATTTTCACACCTAATATTTTTTATTTTTTCTAAAAAAAAATTATTTTTCTGAGAGAACAAAAAAAAACAAACTTTTGTCCTAGATCGAGAAAACTGTTTCCCAATTGAAAGCGGATTTGATCCTTAATCAATTGCTCGTATTCCTTTTTCTCCACATTTTTTCCTTAATACAATATTATTTTAGATTTTGATTTCGTAATTTTATCTTCCCAGTAAATACTACTTTTTTATATTAACTAGCAGAACTCGCGGCTTCGCTCGCGCTAAAACTACAAAAAAACTAAAAAAGTAGGTTTCATACAAACTTTCATCGTCTATTTTACCCTCTTATGGGATCAATTTCGAAAAATGCTAAAACATGTATTTATTTAATTGTATTAAAGAGCATTAATACCAAATTTCAAGTAATTCTATCCAAAATAACTTTTGAGATAATCTCTATAGAAGTAATATATGCGTGTATGCTTCTTGTTGCTTCTTCACGCATAAACGGCTGAACGGTTTTGAATAAAATTTGGTATATAGACAGACTATGATCTGGCGTTAACACATAATATACTGTATGTAAGTTAGGTGGTAATGCTCCGTTATCACGTATCACACGATCATACAACAACTGCGTAAAGCGCATGACATCTTTGGACATTTGTTGTGATGGGCTCTCACAATTTATAAAAAAATGTGAAAAGTGTATTTTATAAGTTTTATAAGTTTTACAGTATTTTCTTAATGTAATTGTTAAGTTTAATTTAAATATTTTTATTTTGTTTCTTTTTGTAATTGTATTCATTTTATTGTGTTTATTATGTGTATTTAGGCATTATAAAACATTGTTTTTTTTTGCGAATGATGTGTTCTGCTATAATTAGTAATACATTAATATAAATTAGATTTAGGTAGCTATATTGTTAATGAAAAAATTATGTATACTGTTGGAGATCCATAAGTAAATAAATAAATAAATGACACATATAAACACCTAGAGACCCAAGCGAAATATTTTATATGTAGTATTTTATATGTAAGATAATAGCGAAATAAATGTTATTAAAGGTTTCAAGGTACAAAATCTAAGAGTAGTGAGAATCGCTTACATTTTTTTTATATTTTAGGATCAACAATAGTATGTTACGAATGTAACAGCGCGATAAACTCCATGTGCTCGGACACTTTACTACCAGATAGTTTGAAGAGGAACTGTTCTGACCACGAGCGAGGCGTTACTCATACGCTGTGCAGGAAAATTATACAGCATGTAGACCACGAGGTGAACGGCCACTTCCCCGTGAGCAGAGTCATTCGTAGCTGTGGCTGGGACGAGACTAAATACAAGGTAACAAAGTATATTTTTTAATGTCTTTAAAAAGAAGGCCTTTTTGTACATATATTATTATTAAATGCCAAGAAAAAAATCATATCATGAAATGATTATTTTTAATATTTTTTTTGAAGTCAGTGAACCATTTAAAATGTAATAATTGTGTATTACTGTGTAAACATTACTCAAAAGAGGAAAAAATATTTATGATGTTTGATAAAATAGTCTGATTCATGCACTTCCTTTGCGTCAAATATTATCATTATATTAGTACAGTGTTCTACTGGTCAATTCGGAAAAAATGTACAAAAGCGAATATGCCATTGTTAGTTTAATATTTCGACATAAACTGGATATTCGTTTATTATTAAACAAGCAGAACCCGTTGTTTCGCTCGTGCTAAAACTACAAAAAAAAACTCTAGAGGTAGGTTTCATACAAACTTTCTTCCCCTCTCTTATGGGATGAATTTGGAAAAATGTTAAAACACGTATTTATTTAATTGTATTGAATACCAAGTTGCAAGTAAGTCTCATCGTCAATATTTTTTTGGGTTGTATTATGACGTGATTTCCTGTGCTTCCGACGCAGGTAAAAAGTAGCCCATGTCACTCTCTAGCCTCCCAACTATCGCCACGCAAAAAATTATGCCAATATGTCTTTCCGTTTCGGCGTGAAAAATGGCAAACAAACAAACAAACACACTTTCACATTTCTAATATTAGTATGTTGTATGGCTATCAATATTAATGTCAAAATTTTAATGTTCATCTGTGATTCCAAAATTACAGCTAAACTAATGTTGTGTAAAACTAGATTAATAACATAAAAAAAATACTGGTAGATCCTTATAAGTCCCAGTTCTTTATAGAGTAAACTGGATATTTAATAATAAAATCTGAATTGGAATATGAAGCTGATAGCTTTTAGTTGTTGTGAATTCTCTAACCACCAATTTACCCTTCGTCAGAACTCCTTCTTTTTTACTAAATAAAGTAATTATTACTACATAATAACGAAAGTCCCATTTACGTTTTGTTCATCCATTTCTGTATTTTTTATCCATTATGAGATCGACGGTACAATTTTCCTTTGGCTAAATTTTATTGTTTACTAGCGGCTCACCCTCGCTTCGCTCGGGTTCGTCGCTAGGTACGTTTTAAATAGATATAAAAAGAAAAAATCTTTCTTTCTCACATTTTAATTATATGTTTTAATACTTACCTATTCCGGACTAAGAGAAATCCAAAAATTAAAATATCATAAAAATCTGAACGCGGTCGAACGGGATAAAAAGTATCCTATGTCCTTCTCCTGGCTCTAAACTACCTCCCTGCCAATTTTCAGCTAAATCGGTTCAGCCGTTCTTGAGTTATAAGCGAAGTAACTAACACGACTTTCTTTTATATATATAGATGTTTTAATCTCTTAGACGAATGTATTCGTAAATTAATAAGAGAATACATAAATTGTACAAAGATTTACAGTTTATAAAACTTCTACGTAGAGTTCTTAGATTTATTTATATAATTTATAACAGCAAGCGAAGCTTAATACTTTCTTATAATACTTTCTTAGATCTTAAATAATATTCCATATTCAATTATAAAACTAATTAAAATTATAAAAATGTTTAAAGTTAAAAAATATTGTAAGGTAATTGGTGCAATTTTCATTTTGTTAATTGTGGGTAGGCTGTCTGTAAAAACTATACCTTCAAGACATGTAACACCTCAGTCTCTCCCGTGACCATGGATGCTGTAAAGCATTCGAAACGTCGGAAACCATTAATCAAAATGAATCCGCGAAATAATCCGAAAAGATAGTTTTATTTAAAATGCAAGCGAAGCTAATAAAAAAAATGTAAAAATGGGAGAAGCAATTATATTTTTCCCTAAATTATATTTGTTCCTTAATAATTTCAGGGAGCATGCTACCATCGTTCTGGCTATGGAGGTCGTCAGGAAGTCTGCTCCTGTATGACCGACCTATGCAACGGCACGCACGATCTCAACGCATCGACCTTCTTTACTATAAGCTTAGTTGTAATATTCAGGTTTATTTATAGGTTTATATGTTGAAGTATACCTATGTTTCTTCTAATTATAAGAAGAAAGAAGAAGATAGAAAATGATTTGCGTTGTGGTAAACTCTTTTTGATTTTAGAAAATTGTAAAATAAATTGGTAAATGAAAAAAAAACTCTTTTATTTTTCACATTACTCACAATCTGTACAATATATTTTATAAACCATAAAAATCAAAACTTTTTGTTGTTCTTTCGTCAATAACTTGGCTGAAAAGTGACTCTGAAAAGCAAAATTCAAATGACACCACGTCAGAAAACAAATGAACGAAATCATATGGTTGGTTTCAATTATTTGGCAAGTCACATCTCGTTCATTGCATACCAAGATCCCGAAAACGATGATTATAATCTAAAGAAAGATATTGATTAGAAAATAAGCCAGACACAAGTGTTCTTAAAGCTCTGTCACTCCTTACATTCAATTTTATTTCTAAGCTTAAATAAAATAGAGACTGCAAAAAATATTGAGAGATCAAAGTAACAATTAAGCAGTTGATAATTTGCAATGTTCTGATATTACGAAACCACTGGACGAAGGACCGCATACTCACAGTGCGCCGGTAAGTAATAATTTTTTATACTAAAAATCATTGGATAAGCGAGGCAATAAAATAAAGCTAAGTAAAATCATTATAAAATATAACTGCTCTGCTTTACTTTATATTAGACAAAAAAAAATTAAGTCATCTCCATAGAAATATGTAGGTACCAACTAGATTATGGTCATGATTTGACGTGTGTTTAAAAATGAGTATTGCAGTTTTATATTTTAATCAACTAGAACACGTGCTTATAAAATTTATTATATATGTAGAATAATAAAATTAAAAAGCTTATCTGTTACTATAAAGAACATAATTACAACACTCGTAATATTTTTTTAAAATTATTTTAGTACGCCGCAAACCAAATGCAAGAGTATGGTAGCGCCACATCTAACAAGTCGGGAGAGTACCGCGAGTGCTCAGAGGGAAGAGATCGCAGTCAAGAGAGCTCGAGCACGCATCATCATCGTCCCGTAACACAGAAAAGTTATGGTAAATAACAAAAAAAAAAAACATTTTATTTTCAAAAGATTTTTTACAAAAGTAAGACTTTTTTATACATATTTATATATCGTTTTTGTGCTTAGACATATTTTATAGTTTTCATTTACTGAACTTTTCCATTAAGGTCGATACTGCTTTATTCCTGATGTTTTGCTTGCGATATTAAATTACCACTTCACTCCAGTTTAAAAGCATTGCCTATTCCGGTCATTAATTGATATACATATGTATATGAAAGTATTTGTAATAAATCCAAGAATCTTAGCTATATTGCATAACTCTATAAGAAAATTTAGCTTAAACAAAGCTTAAATGCTTAAATAGATAAAAACTATGTTTATAAATTTATATGTTTTAGGTTGTCACAATAAAGATTTCGTCGAACAAAATATAGTAAACTATTCGAAAATTACAACTGGTAGTACCGAGTTGTCAACAAACCAGCAGTATCAAACTACAAGGTAATTATTATAGTTATAAATTTATAGTCGTTATATTGGTGTATTTTTAAGAAAAGGTTCCATTACAGATACAATAATTCATCAGCTCCAACCTTTAGTTCTCCGCCCAATTCTCCTTTAGTTGGACTTGTTTTTGATCCAACTTCATCCAAATACAGTGGACCTACTATAATGTCCGATCGCCTTAATGCTGAAAGACGTTCACAAAATTCCTGGTCAGTAACTCCCCAAGAACCTATTGGCACTGGCGCAAAGAAAAAAATTATAAAGAGTCAAGATAAGCGTAATGCTTACAGCACTGACCCTCGATATCAAGAAAGATACAAAGATACGAGTACAGAAACTGATAGACCAAGGAAACATGAGCAACATTTGACCTCAGAATCCACGTCCAGTCTTGATTTTCTCGCAGAAGGAGAAAGGATGGTTTCGGAACTTTGTAATATAACAGATTCTAATGCTAGAAATGACCCTGTTTATAGTAAATCTATAAAATTCAATCAAGATGATGATAAAAATAGACACGGCGAATCTTCAGACATTTTAATGACAGCCCTAGACAGAATAGTTATTCATGATCAAATTCCAAATCAAATCGTTCAATTAGCAATTGAAGCTTGTACTGACGCAGAAAATATAGCTATTGCTCATCACAATCGACCGTGCTTCAAAAATATTCATTCAATTTGTGCCAAGACACGATCTAACGTACAAAAACCCGACAGTGCTGTAGCTAACTTACATTCACAAGGTATACCATGGGTCATCAAAAATTTTATTTTCTCATTTGTCAGAATTTTGGATGGGTGGAAAGGAGTTAAAGAATTGCTAAGCGAAAAACATGATACTTTTTCTAGAATTGAGAATAAATATTACAGTCAAAACATACGTGAATGTTTTGTTCAATGGCAAGCAGTTACAAAAGAAATGTTAACGCATATTTACAAAACTTTCAAATGCCTTGATCATGGGTTTACAATGGAACAAAAAAGTTTTACTCATAACTATTATGCCACGAATTCAACGGCTCCAAGACATCAAAATCAAAATAAATTTCAACCTATTAAACAGCATATTAGTATACCAAGACCCATAAATGCTTCGCCACATACATATAACGTAATGCAACCACCGTGGGTTCAGGCTCAAACACCTCCAGTACCACAAAGCTATCCTGAAAATCAGTGGTCAAATCGGTCAGCAATTACATATAAAAAATTTCCTGCAGTGCCTGCACCTAATTCACAAAATTTTTATCCATTAAACGATCAAAGTGAGTCTGAAAGTATTCAAAAGTCCCAATATAAATGTGATCCATGTAGTATACGCGAATCAAAACCACGCCAATCTTGGACTATAACAAATGTACCAGACTTGCGAGCATTAGAAGGCATGTGTCATACTGATCAACGAGAACTGTATACACAATTGAAACATAGAATGGATGCGGAACTAGGTAAAGCACCTGGACAACCAATATTAAGTAGCACACCTTGTGAATTACTACAACGTCGAGAAATGGAAATAAAACCGAAAATGATACCTTTAAGCCACGTCGAAAAAACATTAATACCTAACATGTCAGCTCCAGGAGATGTTAGAGCATGTTTTGTACAAAGGAATAATAGTTGTGGTGATACTAAAGAAGACATTGATTTTTTTGCGGCATGGGGCCAGATGGCTCAAAAAGAACCTAGTGATTATTTGACTCATCATACTCACAACATTCAAATCCCTCCAAATGTTGTGACGATCTCAGACAATATATCTGGCCCCGTGCAATTTATCGATCCTGAAAATGATGAGTTCCATGAAATGTCCAAAGTATATATGAAACCAGGCAGTTATAAAGTACCTATAAAACCAGCCGACCCTTTAACATCTTTTCTGCAAAATTCTCCTCAAGATGCTTCTTTTAATACAACTATTGATGATGCTACTGTCAAAATAAAGTCATCATTTTCACAAGTAACTCTTGCTCCACAGCCAAAATATAACATAGAATCATGGCCATGTTTAATTTCACGACGAGCTGAAGAGATATATTCAGAAACCCAGAAAGTAACCCCCTCTATTCTCTCGATTTCATGCTTGGACATGCGTACAGTTGAATCTCTAGATATATTAAATTCAATGATGTCCGACCAGGCCTGGGAAGCAGCTAAACAATCAGCACCTAAATTAATGGATTTTATTTATGAGGGATCTAAGTCAGATACAGCACGACTTTATGATGCTTTAGGATTAAATGGCAACGATGAAATGTCGACTGATTATAAACAGTTATTAACAGATATAGATCAGAGCCATCGATTTTGTCTGGATGATAAAATAGACTCGAAACAAACACCTTCTCTATGGGATCAGCCATCTTTTTGTCAAGGTAGTTTACAAGATAAAAATTATGACAACGCGATTTTAAAAGATATTACGTCAAATGTAGCAAGTGAAGACCCGAAAAAATCGGTAGATGTCAACGATCAAGAAGAAATAGTTGAAAGTAAAGCAGAAGAATCAAGGATAAATACTCATCGTCGAAATTTTGATCAGACTGGCAGTTACGTGAAAGACGAAAATCCAAGAAAATGTAGTAAACCGAAAGTAGCTGTATCAGGAATGTGGTACCATCCTAAAAAAAAGAAACCATTATCAAATACAATTGTAAAGAAGTTCGAAAACATCATTTCTACTTTATCACAGTTGAACGAAGCGTCGTTCATACAAGACGATATGGATATAAAAGTAGTAAGTAAAAATTTCTAAGCACAATAGCTTCATACTAATATATTGAGAAATCGTTCTAAAACCATATACCTACACACTCGTACATGGAAAATTATTTTCAGGCCCCAAGATTTTATGAAATTGTAAAGTATCCAATGTGCCTCAATGATATATCCACTAAGTTAAAAAACTCATCTTATACTGAATATGATCAAGTGGTTCAAGATTTCAAACGTATTTTTAACAATGTTAGACTTTATCTTAAGGTAAGACTAGTTTAATCAACATTGGCGTTAGTTTAACCTATGTTAGTCATAAATTTATTTGCTGATTTATTTTCAGAATTATCAAGATTCTAACATGAAAAAGAACCTCACAAAAGTATCGTCTGAATTTGAAAAGATTTTAAACGAAGAATTTCCGCATAAGTGGGATTCAAAAAGTAAGACACATGAACATACAGAGAACAAGGAACTAAATAGCAAAAGATCTGAAAAAGACGGTGATGTTCAGAAACTTGAAACAAGAAAAGATCTAAGAAATGATTTAAAGTCTAATGATAATGAAAAATAGTAGTTAGTAATTATGATTAAAAAATCATCGTTCTTTTTAAGTTACTTATGTTCAACAATTTCGTATGCTTTTAACGTATATAAAGCACGATACCATTTCTTTTTGGATTATTATTATTTTTTTATTTAAGGTTCTGTATTGTTTTTATTTATTTGAAACGCTAAGTTGAAATCGTACATCTTTTCTTGTACAAAGTTCCCAATACTCGATCAATAGGCTGATTTAAATACATTCTAGTCATATGGTTTTTTAGCAAATGTCAGTGCTGTTACCAGAACTTAAGATTATCGTTATTTTTTTAATTAGTAAGTGCTTGCCAATTTAGAATGGATTTTACGGGCTTCCTACATATTGTTTACTTTCTTTTTTAACTTCATCCTTACGAGTAATAATATATAATTTATTATTCGTAGCTTCATTCCTTTTTCTCATTAACTTGTTTAGTTTTATCTTGTCATTGCTTTTTAATTATCATCTTTTAATTTCATTATCATCTACTTTAGTCTGTCTATTTTGAAGATTAAACAAACTTGTTTTAATATGACATGGACCTTAAATCTTATGTCAATAAATTATAAACACGCGTAAATATTTTAGTCACTATTTTTTCAATTTCAATCTGTGATTTTATATTAGGTTAAAGTTAATTATCAGAATTCTCGCTTCTTTAGTTAACTTAAGAGCATGTAAATATTTAGAGTTCACAATACAAATTTATATATACATATATATCACAAAGTTTACAGTTTATTATTATTTTCAATAAAGTTGTATTTATAATATTTACAATTATCACGAGAAAAGATCTAAGCTGGACTAATATGCCCATAAATCAAGTCTTTTGCCTCCATTTTTATTGATAAGTTTATCAACTCAGCTACTCAAATTATCAACTCAAGAAAATTGTTTATCTTTTAAAATCTTGATTTTGGGTCCATAAATTAATTTATTTTAAATCATTTAAATATACAATATATAAGTATAGTGAGCAAATTTAAAATTAGATGATCTGTCAAAATTTATTAATATTGTAGTCTAACAATAAAACTAAAGGAAAAAGTGATAAAAATCAGCTCTATTTTAGTTAAAATCTCCAATATGAAAATACTTAAATTCATTTTTAAAATTTCTGGATGCCTTACAAATACTTTTACGTCATTTATAGATAGCATAATTAATTAATTTAGATTATTGTGCAAAAAATGCTATGAAAAAAAATTGAAGGAAAGAAGCATGAAAAATTCATTAGACGTTTTGTCCCGAGGAACTTCAGATCTTTTCAAATGATAAAGAAACTGCAATACATACATATATTGATAACTATTACAGTTTTACTAAAACTGTTATTATTTCAATACTACTACTACCAATACTATGAGTTCGGATAACATTAAATTTTAGATTATTATAATATATCACTATTGATTATGATGAATGGAATATTTATTTCACCGAATTCGTAATAAGTAACTATATGAAATATTTACGTTATTGGTACTTGATAGCCATTGAAAAGTTGACTGACATGGTGTTAGCCGACATGCAATATAAGATATCGATATATATTCCTTTGTCCATCTAATCAGTCTTGTCACTGGAAGAATGTATTGTTGCATTAGGCACTAATAACTTACATAATATATTACCACGGTAATATTACATGCATTACATTACCGTGATATTACTGACGTGTGTACTTTATTTTACGATGCACAGTTGCTCATAAACACAACATGCTTTGTATATTATTTTTTTAATTATAAACTTGCAATACGCTCTAGTGTTAATTTATTTTTAGGATGTTTTTGATCTCATTTTACCTGCCGTTAAGTGTATTTCCAGCGACGTCTTATTCGGTCCACTTTTGGTAAAAAAATTTTTTATAAAATTTGGATGTTCAAATTTTGAAATTAACGTTCATATTATGACGTTGGAACTAATTTTAAATATTCATTAAATTGTTGTTTTATTATTTAACTTATTTACCTAAAATTATGGCAAGGATCCTCAAATATAATGCAAAAGTTGTTTCTTATTTCGAGTTTTATTTTTTAAACTAGCATTGCCCGCTGCTCCGCCCGCGTTCAGATGACCAAAAACCAAATAATTAGGTTTTACATATAAATATACTCTTACAATGTAGTTTTCGTATTTTTTTCTCACAGAAATGAGACATTTTCCTGCGGTAAAAAGTATCCTATATTTTGACCCGGATAACCAGCTATCGTCATACCAAATTTCATCAAAATCACTCCAGTGGTTTTTCCGTGATACGGTAACAGACAGGCAGACAGACAGACAGTCTAAGTCTATCAATAAGATTTTCCCAAAAATATTCAATGATTAAGTTTCTGACGTACTAAATTTAAAAATAAAATCTGACAGCATATTAAATGGTCTTGAATGCTCTATTTAAAGATTTTTGTATTTTTTATAGAAAAGTAAATTTACCTACCATCGTTCTGATCCTTGTTCGTCACTACCAAAATCAGGATTAAAATTAGATACCCACGATATATTATTCATTAATTTAATATGATTAACAACACAGTGAATGATGTCAATAGTCGCCGTCACATAAATAGATTTATAAGTACCACTTTACGTTTCTACTGTTTATTGACCCTGAGGCGTTAGCACTTGATAAGGGTTTTTATTGCATTTATAGTTCTAAAAATTCCATTTTAATCAAATTGTTTTGTATAATTTACTGATCATACCAAAAATAAAACTAAGAACTAACACAACCGACTCGATATACCTATGATTCTTCAATATCAATGTAAACTATAATCTGATCATTGAGTCAGGAAAATAGTTTATTGATTGTAAAAGCAATGACTTTGAAAGTGGGTGCAATAAAATGAACAGCCATCATAAATACCGATAATGACGAATAAAAAGAAAAGAGTAGGTAGGTAAGGACTAGAAGTGGTTAAAAGATTTGTCAATTTAATTTCAATTTGTCAATTCAATTTCAATTTGTCAAAACTTAAATATTTTGAAATTAAAATTAACTTTATTTAATTAGACCATTATAAGAATTAAGTAGTTTTGAATCTTCGACTTCTGTCAGTATGTAACAGGGATATGCGATGAGGATGGAGGAGAATCGACCAATCCGTGAGGAAGTTACCACTACCAGCGGCTCGGAATGCAGTTCTGCTGAAAAAAGCCGACTAAAACTATTATAAGTGCACTTTTACTGTTTTTTACCAAAATAATAGCAATCCCATAAAGGCACTTTAATTCCACTCCCTTTTAACTAAAAGAACAGAAATAATTGTTTTACTTAGGGTCACATTTTTTGAATGTGTAAAATAACAACTCAGACTCGCACATCGATGGTTCCGTACCGCCAAATATGTGTTGTTTATATTACTAACATATTTCGTTAGCTTAACACTAAAATAAACTAATAGTTCTGCGAACAGTACCTAGACCTCGCACAAACTTTTTTGCAACAATGTACCACTAAAGTTATGTGAGCGATTTACTGCATTTTGAGAAGCTATTTTAACCATCACGCCGAAGATCCTCATAAGATCTTCAAAATTTTTTTATGAGGGCACTTACAACCTTTTTAAAAAAAACATCGAAATCGGACCACATAAGGCGGAGATATCCAGTAGAGCCCCCTTTTTGCCTCTTTTTGGAGGATCAGACTTTTTGATGATGATGATTATTTTGCAGTAAATAGTAACCTATATGTTAACTCGGTTATTATGTTATCACCATACTCGATGAGCAACTTTCACTCGAACTAAATTTACGAGTAATAAAATATCACTACACAAAATTTAGTTAAAATCCGTTTAGTACTTTGCGTAACACCAACAGACATACAGACAAACAGACAAAAATTACCACATCTATTGTTTTGGGGCGTTATAATCATTGTCTTTATAATAACATTATTTTATGTACAGTTATTATTTTATATTTATTTTCTTTTGGCATGAAATCTGAGCGTTAGAAATTTTTATATATCTGGGTACCTACCGCATATCTGTTACTGTTAATCAAATAATATTAATTCAACATTTTCTTACCTTTACTCCACTGCCAGAATCCGAGTACATAATTATTTTATTCTAGGTAATGCGTCTTTGCAAGTGAATCAGGTCGTGAAGTAAGCGGGTGAGACTCGCTGGCCGATAAAATCATTAAAATCCAGTAAAACCATTATAATTATCACCATAGTGGGGATGCTATAGGAATTCTAGCTGTTGTTTTTAGCTATGTAGGAATTTGATTTAAACGATCCCATAAACATTTTTATTGAAATCTTTGGTACTGCATGACATGACAATGAGGGTTTATTGACTTTAATTTTATATTTGACGGTACGATCTTCTATTACTTAGAAATTAGTATTACTTTATCTCCCTTCTCCTTTAAGCAAAATAATCATTAGGATGTACCGGGTAACATAACGCTGGCTCTCTATGTAATTGTAAATGCAAAACTGTGTTCATTGGTGTTTTTTCTTTTATTGGTTTGTCCTTCTTTGATGCAGCAACAACAACAATATACTTAATTTATACATAGCCTAGTAATTATCCTTGTGGTACCTTTAAGTTCAATATTCTGACCTATTTATCTTTTTTGGTGGTCAGTGGTCATAGCTCACAAACAAATGGACAATCCGATTTTTTACAATAGTAAAAAATTCTATATTTTACGTATCCGAATAAGCCGAATGGCTATCATAATGTCGGCAAACTAGAATATTTCTTTATTCTCTTATCTCGTATATTGGACAAATGAATTATATACTATTGTTGTTTTGATTTTATCAAATGCTGTTTCGATAGCGATTATTTCGCGATAAAACTTTACAATCGTTAGAAATTTCTTGTATAAATTGTCTGCAATCCTCACATCTTATTATCAGCGTGTACATTTGTCACAAAATTGATCAGTGCGTGTAAATTACATATACTTACATATCTTCAAAAAATATCAAGGTAATTTTTTTTTAATTTTTACGCTTTCGAGTGAAAATAAAATTTAGACTTGTTTTAATTCTTATTTAAGGTAAAAATGTAACCGCAACTTTGCATCAACAATATTTATAGCATTATCTATTTTTTTAAGATGCTACGCCAGATTTTGGCATTAACAGTAGTGGTGATATCAGTGTCTGGGCATGGTCGTCTGTCAGATCCTCCTTCTCGAGCCTCAATGTGGAGATATGGCTACTCCACAGTACCCAACTATGACGACACAGGCCTATTTTGCGGCGGTTTTTGGAGGCACTATGAAATCAATGATGGAAAGTAAGCAATTACTGTTTTTGTTCTATTTATTTTAGTCCTTTTTCTAAGTCACTCGAATATTTTACTTCCCAAATCTTATTGTAAGTAAGATCTACATAAAGATGTTTTTGAAAGTTATACACAAAGCTGTAAAAAATTCAGATATTATTTATACAAATAAACATATTTTAAAAATAATTAAAAAATAAATATTTACATTTTTTTTGTAACTCTAGATGCGGTATTTGTGGAGACGCTTATGACTTAGAGGAGCCAAGACCTCATGAAATCGGTGGTATGTACGGTTCAGGCATCATTGTTGCTGAATATGAGCCTGGGCAAGTTATTTCGCCTCTTGTAGAAATTACCGCTTACCACGAGGGATACTGGGTCTTCATGATTTGCCCAGATCCTACATCAAATGACCAATCTTGCTTCGACCAATACCCAGTCGAACTTGAAAAGGGAGGAACGAAGTTCTACCCACCTGGCACAGGAGAATATAGAGTTAGTTATCGCCTACCAGAAAACTTGACGTGCGACCATTGCGTTCTGCAATGGAGATATGTTGCTGGAAACAATTGGGGAATATGTGAAGATGGTGTAGGAAGAATGGGATGCGGAAATCAAGAAAACTTCTTAGCCTGTGCTGATATCACAATCAAAAGTAAAATAATTCCTGTTGTAAATGCCCCTTTAATACTTGATAAACTAAACTAAGCTAATTTTATCTGATGATGTCTTTACCCACGCAGTATATCAAAATCTAAAATTAATGAAACAGGATGAAAAATTGATGATAAGAGTTTAATTTTAAATGATACTATCTTTTCGGATTTTTTCGTGGATTTATTTTGATATTTGGTTCCCGACGTTTCGAATGCTTTACAGCAATCATGGTCACGGGAGAGACAAAGATCCAAAAATCCAAGAGAACCAAAAATCATAATAAATCCGCGAAATAATCCGAAAAGATAGTTTTATTTAAAATGTCAAATATTCGCGTAAATCTAAGAAAGTATTAAAAGTTTAATTATTATAACATCGAACAGCTTTTGATACATCAAAAATGATATAGCAGGCTGTGCATCATAAAACATCAATGCGGTGTTCTTTGTAACAACATTATTTATTATCAATATAAAACATTTTATACGCAAATACTCTTTGATTGTTCCTTGATTGTGTAATCCATTTATGATTTACAAAAAGATTGATTCTACAGTTTCATCAAATTGGGCTTATCCTTAATCCACTGTTATGACTCAATAATATAATAAATAAATATGTTGGGACATTAACACACAGCACCATCTAGTTCCATGGTAAGCTACGAGGCCTGTGTTATGGATACCAGATGATTGTTACACTACATATATATAACTTTAAATACATACACATTATAAATAAAAACACCCATGACTGGAGTACAAACATTCGTGCTCATCACACAAACGAATGCCCCCAGCGGGACTCGAACCCGCGACTGCTGGCACAGCAAGTAGGGTCACCAACTGAGTCAAACGTGTCGTGTGTCAATGATTTCATTCTACAATTTCTGTATTTTGTTATTTGTAAATATTGGATAAGGCATATTCCAGGAAATATGTTATATGGCTGTTTTATCTTTTGTTAGTCAGTTAACAATTTAAGTATGTGAGCTATTCTAACTCTGAAAATCATTACACGAGTATATAATATTATTTCTGACTTTATACCTATAAAGCTTTTCTCAGTAATGTCAAGGATTTTGACAATGTTATTTTCTTAAAGTATGAGAAAGAAAATGAAAATAACAATTAAGTAAAGAATTTTATACTTTATTAGTTATCCGTAGTATACCTTAGCTTTAGCTATATTAAACTTTTATATTTATTTTCAGCTCCTCTTTTGAATATATTTCATGCTTCCAAAACTTTCATTCTCTTACAACACCCCTGAAAAGTCTGACTTTTGTTAAACTATATTTTTTATATGGTAATCGCATAAGAAATCACCTTTAAAATATTACTTTAATATATTTCAGAAAACTAAACAGTTCATGTCAGAATTTGCTTAAAAATTATCATAATTCGGGAGGTTTTTACACTTTAATAACACATTAATAATTATTTAATATTATCTAATATATAAAATTTCCATGTCACAATGTTTGTTACCGTACTCCTCCGAAACGGCTTTACCGATTTTTACCAAATTTTATATGCGTATTTAGTAGGTCTGAGAATCGGCTACCTATTTTTCATACCCCTAAGTGATAAGAATAAGGGTGGTCCTCCCAGACGCCACCCCAGGGACGAACCCGAGCGGAGCGAGGGTGAGTCGCTAGTTATTATATAATACAAGCAGAACCCGCGGCTTTGCTCACGCTAAAACTAGAAAAAAACCCGCTAAAAGGTAGGTTTCATACAAATTTTCATCCCCTATTTTTACCCTCTTATGGGATGAGTTTCGAAAAATGCTAAAAAATGTATTTATTTAATTGTATTGAAGAGCATTAATATCAAGTTTCAAGTAATTCTGATCATAAATATTTTTTGGGCTGTATTATAACGTGTTTTCCTGAGGGAATGAGACAATTTCTCGCGATAAAAAGTCTATGTCATCAGAATTACTTGAAACTTAGTATATTATTTTTTGAAAAAAGTTGAATAAATACGTGTTTTAGCATTTTTCGAAATTCATCCTATAAGGGGGTAACCCCTTGATGATTTTGATTGGGGATGAAAGTTTGTATGCAACTACCTTTTTCCAGATTTTATTTCAGTTTTAGCGCGAGCGAAGCTGCGGGTTTTGCTAGTTTATTATATATAGGTCGTATTTATTATAGATACGAAGCACACAGGCGAAGCCAATTGAAGTCGCTAGCTACCTAGTAATTACTACAAACAAGTTGTATTCAGCCCTTTTTAACGTCCCACTGTTGGTCACGGGCCTCCCTTCAATATGAGGAGAATCAGGCCATAGTCCACCACGCTGGCCAAATGCGGGTAGGCGGACTTTGCATGTTTTGAAAAACAAGTTAACATACGAAAATATTAGTTCGTGTAAACTTAAGTACTTACAATATTTACGTAAGTTCAGTAGTTTGAACAGTATAATTTATTAAATAACAGTATTAATCACTTTATTATCTTAATCCATAAGTTGCGGTCGAGTGACAGAGCTGATCAGATCAATTTTTGGAGAAAGCGGAGTCAATTTGAGACCGATGAGATAGAATTTAGAAAGGCTTCTAAGAAATATTCGTACAGACCGACAGTAGCACTTACCGGCGCGAAACGTTTAAACACATGCTCTGATAAGTTTAAATAACAGTGTTTTTTTTAAATCGTACCGTTAAATTTCAATGATTTTGCATAAATATGTGTTATAAATAATATGTAAGTTACTGTGTTATCGGCAACTATGTAATGTGCTATATTTCTTGACTGATATAGTGACATAAGAGAGTTATTTTTTTTTAAATGAATATCTAGTTTTGATTGATATGAATTTTGGTGCAGTTACTCGTATAATGGAAATGTGAGCTTATATTTTAAGAAAAAGTAAGTTTTTAAATATAATTTGCTAAATTTTCTATAGATTAACAGATCGGGTTATTTTCAGTTTTAAAATTAACTTGAGAAGTTCGGGAAAGTCTTTTCATATTGCATTGTTTTAAATAATCAAACCAACATCCCAAACACAATTTTGTTTTAACTATTAATTTTAATGTCGTCAAATTTGCAGCTATTAAAGATAGAAAACGGTATTTAAAATTTCGATCGCCTCTACAATAACCTGTATTTGAGAAAGCATTATTTATATATAATACACAATTCATATGCGTTCTACTTAAAATTCAGTCTGCGGTTATTCATACAAAAATATTATATGGATGGATGGAGGATATTTTAATGCAAAGGACCAACCTTTGCATTAAAATATCCTACTTATTACAAAGTAAGTTAAACTAGAAAAATTAAAATCTCCAATAATATAGTATAGAGATTAGAGGTGTAGTTTTATTTTTATTTTTATGAGTATAGTTTTTAGTTAGTGCCAAATCGCGCATCAGTAAAAAAGACACTAATATTTATAGGAGTGTCTATTTGTCCTTTAATAAGACGAATAAAAAATAATAATTCGTCCTTTATAAAATATATAAATTACAAGGAAGGACGAATGGACTAATAAATAAGTAAATAGAATAAGTAGCTCGGCTCAGCTCGGTAGGTTAATATTATTATTTTTTTGCATATATAAACTCTTGCACATAAAATCACTTATTTTATATTTAAAAAAAAAGTACCAAATATTTGTGGAAACCGACTATAGTCGGACGAATAATATATATTTTTTATTCATCCGATTATCGGACGAATAGCTACAGCCATAATTATTTATTATTCGTTCTTTTTTTAAGTACGAATAGCAACACCACCAACACCATATTTTATTAACGCGTTTTTTTACTTGTAACTATGCAATTATAGAAAGTCGATTTTAATTTTTTTATCAGGGTTCGTTTCAATACCTTCGAATTGATCTGATGATGATGATGATGAGAATTCACTGTTCACGTGTTCACTCATATTATAAAGACAGGTTCATTCTCTCATTAATCACATATAAATAAATATGTATATGTAAATATTTAGATGACCGATATAAATATTTGCTTCAAACAAGAATCGAAGTAGTTATATTCATCGCAGAAACACTACTCCGCTCAATAGTCTACCTCATGACGAGCTATTATTAAAATCAAAAGTCTGCTAAATTATCCGAAAGCGAAGCGTAAAGTAAACAAACATTTTACAAAAGTGAAAACTGGACGTTTTACGCATGTTCTTGTCAAACTTGTTTTCCCTCGTTGTAGTATCGCATTTTGATGTATTAAATCGTGCATTATGTCTTATGTCTAAGGAAAGTTCAGTTATTTACCGGAAATTGGTTGCCGAGAAAGTGACAGATATGAGTTTAATATATAAAGTTCAAAAGAATTTTCATTTACCGACTTTAAAATAGGAAAAGGTTCTCAATTCGTATTTATAATATTCGCTTGACTGATTGTTATTTTTTTATAGAAGTTAGGTATAGCTTCCTCGAGCGTTAGATGCAAAGGAAATATTCGGCT
Source organism: Brenthis ino (assembly GCA_921882275.1). Classification (NCBI taxonomy): domain Eukaryota; kingdom Metazoa; phylum Arthropoda; class Insecta; order Lepidoptera; family Nymphalidae; genus Brenthis; species Brenthis ino. The sequence continues at coordinate 17,409,747 of OV170225.1, forward strand.
TCTCAAAATGGAATAACTTTATAAGTTTCATAGCAGTAAGGTTAAATTTGTTTTTAAAATTTAATAATATTTTTAAATTTGCATGCATAGTGTTAGTAAGGCAAAGATTACTTCGTAGTTGGCACGTACGAGTTTTTAAAGTATGTAGATTGGTTGGTGTTGTAATGACGCAACTAACACTACCCAGTGCCCATTAATCGTTCAATCCTTGTGCTATATACCTATTATTTACATACAAATATGTACATCCTTGAGAGAATCTCGATAAAATAAAGTCGCCGGCGCTAATCTCGAAAAGCACACACTAAATGTATTTTGATGAGCTTTTTGTTATCATGGTCTGCATTTCTCCAGAAAAGTTTTAGTGCATTAAACACTACCGGAGCACGTATAGGACATTAGCAATGACGGACGGTGTAGTCGGCAGGAAAAGAAAATGTATGGCAATCAAATCAAAATCTTTATATATGTAAATAAATCCGTGACCCCATAAATTTATTTATGGTTAGTTTTGTTTTTTTAAATGCAGTAATGTTTTGATGTCTTTTTAGGAAAAAAAAGATATATACTCGTAAATGTAAACGAATTAATTATTTCATCTTCATTACAATTACCTAATAGAGAAAAAGTATTGAATTATCGGCCCACCGGAGTTTGAGAGTGACAGAAATAGAGAGTACACTCTCAGTCTTATGTTTGCGCGCATACGTGCTGCACTATAATATCTCCTGCGCAGATGGCTACTCTCAATAGGATCAGCTGCTGTGGCCAAAATTGGCCAGGAGGATATTATAGAGGTAAAGTTAGTACCTATAGGATATCTTTTCGTTGGATAGATTAAAAGATAACGAAAATGAAAAATACTCTCACAACACTCATAGCTATCTAAAGACACACGTGAGAGAGGACAGGTTCATATGACTTGGACAAAAGGAAAGATACTCCCATGAAAAATATCATCATGCTATAGGTCATTCACCTCACAGTGTAAACTCATAGAATTTAATGATTCACCATAATATTCTCCACTTTCCACCGATGCGTAATGACTAATTCCAGGGCCCAGGCAACTCACTTTCTTTATAATATTTCGAAGAATATTTAAACTAGCTATTGCTAAGAACTCCACCCGCGCTTTTACTGTTTTTATTCCACAATTATTGACTAAGGTGGTGAAATATAAATATAAACCAAATTGACTGGTCATTGTAGCGTCAGGTGGACCAGCATTGATACTTTAATTTTGATGATGAACGATAAGAAAATTATTATAATTTTCAACCGACTTCAAAAATGGAGGAGGTTCTCAATTCGACTGTATGTTTTTTTTATGTTTGTTACCTCAGAACTCCGTCATTTATTAACCGATTTGACAATTTTTGTGTTGTTTGAAAGTGTATACTTCCAGATTGGTCCCATTTAAATTTAAAAAAAAAATACCACCCCTAAGGGTGAAAAAATAGCTAATGATGAATTTAACCTACTTCTAATTGTCATATTGACTTGAAACTTTGCAAGTGTTTCTATTTCCGTTGATAGTACAGTGGTTCGGTATTGTTGACCTGATCTGATGGTAAGGCCAGAAGGTGGATAGGTGGAACTCTTCAACGGCTAATAGTAAATACTTTGAGTTTGGGCTTGTTTTGTTTGATTTGACAAGCCTAATACGTTAGAATTCTTACTTTGCTACTACTGTCTACACTAAAAAGGGAAAAATAAAAACTTTTTAACAAAAAAATAAAAACCGACTTCAAACAAAAGCACTAAAAAGTAAAAAATAACTGATTGGTAGTTTTCATTTACTATACATACCTAATCAATTATATTCGAAGTCGGCTTTTACATAAATTGTATGTCCTCAAGAACAAGGTTCTTGAAATTAGCGCGGACGGACATACAAAATCAATCCTTTTATAAATAAATCGAACTACATACCACCGACCGCTTGGCATTAATGCACAACTGATAAGGTTTCCCACTACACCATAATTATGTATAGCATTTACGTTATCTTAAACGTATGTTCCAATAAAGGATATCTTCAATTAAATAAAGTAAGTACTTGTTAATGATAATGTTTTTTGAAATTTATTATTGGATTACATTAATAAGTTAGCAATCTATCTTGTAAGTTTATATGAAATTTAATTAATTAATAAGATATTATAATAGATAAATAAATGAAGCAAGGTGGTCTTTGATAAGAAACTACTTTTTTTCTTATCTATACATATCTATACATATACTCGTAATAAAATTGTAACTAAGCCGAATCTGTACATTAAATATTTTTTGGAAAATCTTATTGAAATAAACATTATTATCGATACAGAGGCCGAATCTATAGTTTTTAGATTTTTTGTCTGTCTGTCTGTCTGTCTGTTACCGCACCACAGAAAAACCACTGAAGGGATTTTGATGAAATGTGGTATGATGATAGCTGGTTATCCTGGTCAACATATAGGATACTTTTTACCGCGGGAAAATATTTCATTTTTGAGAAAAAATACAAAAACTAGAATGTAAGCGTATACTAATATATAAAACCTAAGAATTGGGTTTTGGTCATATTAACGCGGGCAGAGCCGCGGGCAATGCTAGTCTATAATACAATTCTGAGACGAATCTCTACATTAAATATTTTTTGGAAAATCTTATTGCAATAGATGACTACTTCAATAGGATTTTCCAAAAAATATTTAAATATTATCGATACAGAGGCCGAATCTATAGTTATAGTATATACTATAGCGTGTATATATATACTATAGCTATAGTAGTACTAACATACAAAAGTTTGAATAACATACTTCTTTTCTTGGTCTTTTTTTTATAAATAAATATCAAAATACAATTTCCCACTGAACAAATATAAATTAAAAAAAATCCTTACAACCTTGTTCAAGATAAATACGAGGCGACTTTAGACACAGTTGCTCGAGATGAGGATACTAACAATAAGATTTAAGGTACAAACAAGCCAATACCATACCCATAGTAGAGTAGATGTAGACTGTAGTGTATTATTTTAACATGAAATGGTGGCAACTATCTACTTATAATAAAATTGTAACTAAGCCGAATCTGTACATTAAATATTTTTTGGTAAAACTTATTGAAATAAACATTATTATCGATACAGAGGCCGAATCTATAGTTTTTAGAATTTTTGTCTGTCTGTCTGTTACCACATCACAGAAAAGACACTGAAGGGATTTTGATGAAATTTGGTATGGTGATAGTTCGTTACCCGGGTCAACATATAGGATACTTTTTACCGCGAGAAAATGAGACATATCTAAGAAAAAATACAAAAACTACAATGTAAGAGTATACTAATATATAAAACCTAAGAGTTTGGTTTTTTGTCATCTGAACGCGGGCGGAGTCGCGGGCAATGCTAGTTATATTACATTCTTTATTGCATTTTAGATATGTAACACAGATAATATAGAGTCCAATGGGGCAAAGGACTTATCTCTAAAAGAGATCTCTTCCAGTCAACCTATGGAAGTGAGAAATATATAACGGGCCGAAAACAGTGTAATTAATATAAAGTAAAATTACAAATATATACTCACACTTGAATAAGATCGAAAAGTACATACATTCGTAAAATTACGAGTATAAGTCTACATCTATACATATACCTAATAAAGCTGTAACTAAGCCGAATCTGTACATTAAATTTTTTTTTGGAAAATCTTATTGAAGTAAACATTATTATCGATACAGAGGCCGAATCTATAGTTTTTAGAATTTTTGTCTGTCTGTCTGTTACCGCATCACAGAAAAACCACTGAACGGATTTTGATGAAATTTGGTATGATGATAGCTGGTTACCCGGGTCAACAACATATAGGATACTTTTTACGGCGGGAAAATGTCTCATTTCTGAGAAAAATACAAAAACTGTAATGCTATATACTAATATGTAAAACCTAAGAATTTGGTTTTTGGTCATCTGAACGCGGGCGGAGCCGCGGGTAATGTTAGTCTGAAATATTTATTTATTAAGAAAATTCATGTCTTCTACCGTCATTGACTTCTGCAGAAATTCTGATGCAATTTTACAAAACCTTGACAGTTCATATAGTTACATATATGAGGATAGGCCGTCATTTGTTACCAGCATAAAACAAAGAACACTAAAATCATTAGATAAGATATAAAATACTGCCGGAAATATATTATTTGCAAACAAAATTGCTATAAATCGATATAGATTACCTTCTCGTCCATTCTTAGAAACGTCATCATTTGATTGAAGAAATATTATTCACTTTTTTATTAATCTGTTATTTTATATCAGCGAATAACAACTTCGTTGTTTAGTCTCTAATCTTTTTACTTTGCAAGTGGCGGATACAAACCAATAGAACTAAAACCTTATTTGATTAATTTAAAATAATGATATAAATATACTATTGTAATTTTTTTATAACTAAATGAAAGTTCTTTATAGTAGACTTGCAGGTAACCACCAGAAATAGAACAGCATGGAAGGAGAAGAGAGAGGCCTTTGCCCAGCAGTGACACTAAGCACACGGAACACTAACAGCTGAAAAAAAATGATTTTAAAAATAATTTATAATTAGTCACACCTTTTTCGAAATCATGAAACTCTTACCAGACATTATTTTTTATTCACAAATTTTGATAAAAACTATCGATATAGGTAGTTGTGTAATTTGAAAAGTTTATTAAAATTCAATTCTAATGTAATTTTTGAAGTTATACTTCTTTTGGGACAGTTGGAAAAAAATATGAGAGTAAAATTTTCAAAATACGCGCATACTGACAGCGAAATAGAACCACAGTTTTAAATTATATACATTATTGGTATCCTGGTATTATTTATCTTAATTCCACCCATTTCCATCAATAAGAAAATCTCGAATTAATATCGATTTAATTTTGCAGCACTGCCCCGAAGAAGTATCACTTAGATGCGAGTAAAATATAACAATACTATAGTAAAATATAAAAAACGCCTTCCTTAAAGGAAATCCAGAAGATTTTACGTTATTTATTTTAAGTTTTAACCCTTGGATTCTCTGATTCAGAAGGAAGCAACAAGATCAAATACATTGTGTTACGTCATCACCTGTATGCGATAGTGATTCAGTTCAAGCAAGAATGTTTGACGATCTACAAAATCAAAGGCTTTAGGCAAATGGCAAAGACCACTGTATAGTATTCTGCCATGTCTCCTATGCACGTAAATAGGCCTAAGAAGCGCAGTACTCACACCATTTACCTTTGAGAAAGCCATGCTGTGCACTATGCACAAATTTGTTACAATAACGACGATGACAGGATGACTCAGTGTCAGTTTGTAGTTACCATACTCGCTATGCCGGCGGTCGCGGGTTCGAGTCCCACTGGGAGTATTTATTTGTGTGATGGGCATGAATACTTGTGCTCCAGTCATGGATGTTTATATTTATAATATATACTTATGTATTTTAAATAATATATGTGTAGTGTATCAACAATCTGGTATCCATAGCACAGGCCTCGTATGCCTTAGCCTTACCATGGAACTAGATGATGCTGTGTGTTAATATCCCAACATACTACACATATAAAAGAAACAATGTTGTTTTGGAATACAGTCATTCATATATAATTTTTTTTTATCTGCGAAAATGAACGTGTAAGCAATGGAATATTCTTTGCATCAACTTCCATATTCGGAAAATCCATTTTAATTTATCGGTTTTATGTCGTTATGTAAAACTGAGTAAAATACTATTTAAAGTTGCCGTTATGCAAAAAATAAAGTCAAAGTAACGGGTTTGTAAGCAACGTTAATAGTAATAGATTTAATTATTTTTAATCTCACACTGAATGACCCAGTTTTACTGTTTATTTTTTTTATTTTCTTTGTTTCTAAAATATTACCGTTTCTTACAATTAATAGGTAGTCACTTTCTCTCAATGAAGTATTTATAGAATTAAACTTAGTACAAGTACATGGCAGGCATAAATTTCTCAACGTTTAACAAACTTTCTTCGCAAATTTTTTGCAAACAACGTGCGTATATCATTAGCAAATCCAATACACTGTCGTTAAGAACCAAGCGTACATATTGATTATATTTTGTAATACCAATATAATGGTTTGGAATTTAAAACTGTTCTAATTATGCAATGTGTTAAATGTACATCGACATGAGTGCAACTGGAACTGCCAAGTAGTCCTCATGTCGATTCCTGAGTTCAATTCTCGTAAAGGATAAACCAGGTTATGATAATGTAAAGAGTTGGTACGTCAGATATTTTATATTCTAGACTAATTAAGTATTCCGTCCACAATTCAGCAATCTTAACAATATATACTATTCTTTATTGCACTCATATATCAAATACAGAAATTAACATACAAAAAAATTAGCTAGCAAAGGCGACTTATCTTTAGAAGAGATCTCTTCCAGTCAAACTAAATTATAATAGAGAGATAGTATTAAAAAGCAGGCTAAAGTCCAGTTAACAATGTGTCCATTTGGCCAATTTTAATTATTTTCGTTATATTCAATTTATTTTCTAGTAACATTTTTGTGATTTTCATTATTATCATACAAGTTTTTGACTCTGTTTTTTAAGACGAAGTGCGATGCTTTCGCACTGAGACCCTTTTTTTTTAACGTTGGGCAATGTACAATGTACATACCACCTATATACATATAGTTAGATAAGTGGGACTAACCGGCTAGAAATTTCTGTAATATCTGTCAAAACTCAACGGAACTATCCTCTACTTTATGGGTCATCATAGGATTACTAACGCACTCGACCACAACAACCAAGGGTTTGTTTCCATCGTCCATTGGTCAGGGAATAGTTTTGGGTAGTCATTTTAGTATCCCAAAATATCTTTATTTTTTTTAAAGTACCTGTACTACATATACCTACAGATAAATAAAATTGAAGTATCTGTTTGTAATATCAGAATAACAACTTTTTACTAAAGGACACAATTTTTAAAAATTTGTCTGTCTGTCTCTTTGTTCCGGGCTCCGGCTAATCTTCGAAACAGTTAGGCCGATTTTGACAGGACTTTCACTAGCAGATAGCTGATATTATAAAGAGTAGTTTAGGTTACTTTTATTTTAGAAAAAGAATTAGGATTACGCTCAAAAAATTAAAACGTACCTAATGACGAACTCGAGCGAAGCGAAAGTAAGTCGCGAGTTTAGAATAATAATCTAAGAGTCGACTATATTTCAAGGTATAATTCTAAGCATGTATAGATGTGCAAGGTTAAATATGCAAGGTTCCTTACCCACAGTAGATACAGATAATTTACCCTTATGGTGTGACTCCAGATAGTGATTATTTATCGGCTGATAACACAAGAAATCTATTCATATAAGCTGTAATCAATCAATTTTATGACAGTAAAGATAGTGTCTTAAATGAAAGTTATGAATAGAATTAAGTTCGAAAAGTAAAAGAATATGGTAGGTAATAAATCAAAACTCAAAAGTTCAATTAAAACCATATTATATAATGACAATTACAATTTTCATTCTCATCTCCTAAGAAATTTTTGCGTTTACTTTTTCTGAAAGTAGGATAATGATACAATAAATATCTAGTACCTATATTTTTATAACAACTTTTAATACCAACATTTCAAATAGTATTCGACTACTGCTTCAAATACAATTGTCAGCTTTTTTAACAATAAATTAAGGTGAATAAAATAATATCTACGACCTAATTTCTATTCTAAATTCCTAATATTCCATGGGAACTATATATTTTTCCGCGATAATAACCTATGTGCTATTTCAGACTATAAACTATCTCTATGCCAAATTCCATCCAGATCCGTTCAGCCGTTCTGGCGTGATTGAGTAACAAACATCCATCCAAACTTTAATGGGATGGGATGGGATGTAGAAACATAAATATGAATATAAACTATATATTTCTTTCAGATGCTTTCCCACCTCTTAGCTCTATCGACTATAATAGTATTGGTAGCAGGTCATGGGAGATTGTTGGATCCTCCATCCAGAGCTTCAATATGGAGATTTAATGCAAACGCTAAACCTAATTACGACGACGCCGGCCTGAACTGTGGAGGAGTGTATCGGCAACATGTTCGTAATAGAGGAAAGTAAGTGCGCTTTCTTATGTAGTCTTGAGTCCATGATATAATAATAAAATTGGTTGATAAAAATATTTAATAAAAACAGGTGTGGTATTTGTGGGGACCCGTACGACATGAAGGAGCCTAGGCCACATGAAATAGGAGGCACTTTCGGCAAAGGCATCATTGCAGCAAAGTACAAAGCTGAACAAATATTGCCAATAACAGTTGAAATAACTGCTTTCCACCAAGGCTACTGGACCTTCAAGATCTGTCCAAACCCTAAATCAACGTCTCAGTCATGCTTTGATAAATACCCGCTTGAACTTGTTAATGGAGATATGAAATTTTATCCCCCAACACAAGGAAAGCATATTGTAAAGTATCGACTTCCAAAAGGGTTATATTGTGAGCATTGTGTTCTCCAATGGAGATATATTGCTGGTAATAGTTGGGGTGATTGCGACAATGGAACCTCACAATTAGGGTGTGGAAGTCAGGAAACTTTTGGAGCCTGTTCAGATATATCCATCAGTGCGCCTAATTTCATCCAAGGAGGATCGATGCCGACACACGTAGCTTATTCAGGCAATGTCGATAAAGGTGAGAATATAACAAAACTGACAATATAACTTCATACGAAGCTATTTTAACAAATAACTTAACTAATATTTATAATTTTAAGAAGAAAGGAGGTTAATTTATAAGATTTGAATCTATAACTGGCCAGTACTAATAATTTTTTTTTAGATTTTAAGGTAATATTTTAAGATTAGAACAGATATTTTTATCTTCTTTAATCTTTACCAGTCAAGTAATATTAACTCAAATCAACTATGTTTTTGTACTATAAAGAAATTGTCTTTATTACATTTTTTTATAGTTTGTCGCTCGTTTAAAGTAAGGTTTGTCGATAAAGTTATAAAGCAGCATTTTTAAGTTTACCACGAAAAAGGTTTCTCAGGTTTTCTCAGTTTAAGGCTTATATTTTATAAGTAGTCTTCTAATTTGTTGTCTCTACTCGCTTAAATTTAAGTAAAAGTAAGTTAGGATAATGGAACTAAAGTTTATGCCAAATAAATACCAAAAACTAGTCAAAAAAAGAGTTTGTCTAGAAGTATCTACTGACATGACTTCTTTTAAGATAACTTTAATTCGTCAAGAGATGTAATATAAATATTTGATAGATATAAAATTTTATATAAATATAAATAAATATACGTAATAACTTGTGTTATCTATATTTTTATTGTTTTATTCTTCCCATAAAACCCAAAATACTTCCTAATCAATAACAGTATAAATACTAAGAAAGAAGTTGTAATAAAAATCGACGTAAAATCAAACACTTGCCTCTGAATCTAAGAACATTTTATACAATTTCCACATTGAGTTGAGTCGCGAATTTCGCGATTTACATATCTAATAAATTTATTTGTAATTATATATATGTGTAATTATATAGGTATATTGTCTCGAATGCGACTAACATTAACTAAATCGGTCAAGTGTGAGTCGATTTCCTAAATAAATCAGTATATAACAGATTTTTCAAAGTCATTAAGAAATATAGAGTCAGATAACATTTAATTTATTTAAATACAAAACATCTAATAATAATGCTAATAAAAAAATATTTTTCGGGGAAAATTTCAAGACGCTTGTATATAATTTTCTTACCTTTTCACTATATAAAATTACGTTATTTAACTTTCTTCAAATATACGTAATTTGAAGAAAGTTAAGTTACTTTGATATCTATAATCATTAATCTCAATGATAGTAGTAAAAGTAACGCATGCAATAAACTCGGTCGTAAGGTCAAATTCTTTGCAAGTCATGTTATATATATATATATATATATATATATATATATATATATATATATATATATATTTAATTAAGAAAAAAATATAGTGTCTCTTACATTGAGTTTTTATATGTATATTTTTTTAATATAATCATTACTGCAAAATGGAAAAAATACATACATATGTATATACATATATGAATAGAGTTTATCTATCTATATAAAAAAACTAACGTCTAACATAATTTTAAAGCTAAAGCTCGTCAATAGCTACTAAATAAAAAAAAAAGAAAAAGAAAATCGATTGACAAATAGAGGAGAAAATGGTAAGTACTCAACTGTTGTCTCTTCGCCATTTTATTTCTTATATCTATATATAGATGTTTCTACGTATTTGGTTTATTACTTGCTTTTAGCTTGTAATAAGGCATCGCTGATTTATGGTGGTGTTTTGATATATTCTAGTCTTTGATAACTTAAACGTTATATAGTAGGTACCTATCTATTATTACAATTCTACATATATATTTGTATCCTATAGGAATATTTCGATATATTCTATCCAATTCAACATAAAAATATGGATAAAAGGATAACACTAAACATGTTTTATTGATGTATTATATATTTAATATTTAAGTTAAAAAAACTCTTTCAATTTATGAAGTGACTATTCGCCTAGTCTACAGGAAGCTTTCCCGTAGTTGACTCATGGATCGAATGAATTTAGCATTACATTTAACTATAAATAAGTTCTCAAAAACAAATTATGTGATATAGGTTTTAAATTAAATGAAAATAATATTAAATTCTCTCTATTTTGCGTTCATTATGTTTGTATGACATCAAATTATGGAACTCGGCTACAGGAACTGGTGATAAATATATATCTAGTGATACGTCATATTGTGCGTACGGGATATAGATAAAGGTTAATGATTAGAAATACATAATTTTTTTATGAAATTTTATGATTATTGAAAATTATGAATAGGTAGTAGGTACTTCCCACTTATAATTAACTAGCGACTCACCATCGCTTCGCTCGGGTTCATCCCTAGGTTGATTCCTCGTACAAACTTTCATCCCAATTTTGAACACCTTAAGGGATGATTTCCTAGATAAAACTATCCTATGTCCTTCCCAGGGTCTGAAACTATCTTCTTACCAAATTTCATCTAAATCGGTTCAGTAGTTCATGGGATAGACTCTCCCAGATATCGCTGTAAAACATTCGAAACCTAAGGAACCAAAAATATACTCGTAAATAAATCCGTGAAAACCTGCAGAGCATATTTAGTTTATTTAAAAGTAGTAACTACTCACTTCGTTTGGGTTCGTCCCTAGGTACGTTTTAACGGTTAGTATGGAATAGATCAGCTATACTCAACTTGCGGCCCGCGGGCCGCATGCGGCAGCATCAAAAATCGCAATATAACATATCTTTGTTAAAAAAGTAACTACATCGTTAACTTGGAATTACGTTTTCATTATGACCTAAATAATTTTTGCTTGCGGCCCTCGACATCATGACTGAAACGTGTTTGTGGCCCCTATAAAAAAAAAGGTTGAGTATGGCTGGAATAGATAGACCATATGATATATAAACATAGGCATGATGAGTTGTTATAGGTTGTATTATAACGTGTTTTCTCATGGGAATGAGATTATCTCCCGCGGTAAAAAGAAGCCTAAGTCATTCTCCAGCCCTCCGACTATCTCCACATACAAAATTATGCCTATCTGTTTCGACGTGAAAGAAGAACAAACTGTATGACGTAAAAAGAGGAAGTGCCAAATCTACAAATGCATTCAAGTAGTTAATGTTAATTTTAAGGTTGCGTTCATATTATAAAGTAGTAGTGAGAAAAAAGAAAAATGAGATTTTTACATTTTGTCGTGAATTTTTCTAATTTTTCTGTTCATAAGAACCTTCCTCGAACTTCAACGAGTATTTGAAAAAAAAAAATTACCGAATTGGTCTAGCCTTGGTTTGCGCTTAGCAATACATTTCTTATTTATATTAGCCATTCATTTTCATTTATATGTAGGTATAGATGTATAGATATAGATGTCAAATATTCCTTGGCACTAAAAAGAAAGTGACTTATTAATTTATTATAATAATTCTTTTTATGTTTTAGATCTGCTGGACTTCTTACGGAAAATGACACGAAAGACCATTAAAAAGAAACCAAATAAACCGTCAATTAAACATAAAAATAAGCATAAAAAGAAAAGCAATCGAAAACCTAGAGAAAGACAAACTAAACACTCCAAAAGAAAAAAGGTTTGTATTCTTTATATTTTAAACGCTCTTGTAACAGTGCTCAGTGCTCACTGCTTTGGAGGTCATACGTTCGATTCTTCTATGGAACGATTATACATATCATGCCTGTCTTAGATACCCTTAATTTTCACTCAATATCGTATATACGATTACCAATTGCAGAGGTTAAAATAGACAACTTTGAACCTTTTTATTTTATTTATTTCTTTATTGGCTTATAGTTGCGTTAACAGACGCAATACATTCTGCCAGTGTCACGTTTTGTGAGGAAGACACGAATGAGATTGAGCGGTAATTTTGAAATTTGGTAACTTTAATGTGGAATTAAAACTATAAATGTAATGAACGGTCTACAAGAGTAACCTACAACAATAGAAAAATAATTATGTAATACACAAATGACACAGTGATTGATAGTGAAAATAATGAGAACTATATTATAATTTAATTTTGTTATCTACTATAAATTTAACTAGTTTTTTTTTTCATAAATGGGCTAAATACAAGGGCTAATAAACATTTGGTGTTAACTGGGAACTTTTTAACTTATTTTTTTAAGTATTTCAAAATTTTGTCTTAATTGATAAATTGGATGATGACAGAAGTTAGATCTATTTAAAGTAATTATTTCAGTGTTTCTATTAATTTTTATATGGCCATCATTGAGGCACAACTGATTCATTAAAAAAGAATTACGAAAATCGATTTACAATAGGCGATAATATAAACAATACATAACATACCCACAAAATATACAATATACACAAAACTAGCACCTCTGACTTTTGAAATCGGTCTAAAATAGTAGCTTATTTAAGATAATTTACTTTATTTATAATCTAAATCAAAGTAAAACAATTATATTAGTATGCACGTACTTATTTAATTGAATCTTTTTTCTCTTTCAGGTCTTCTTTTGGGAATGAGCGTATTAGAATACCTACCAATAAAAATTAAGGGCTGAAATTTAAATAGACTAAGTAACAATTAAATTATAATTAAAATAAAAACACAGAAGGTTTGTTTCAGTTAATTTATTTCCGATACATATACATTTATGATATCTTACCTTTGCTATCTATTGAATAACAACTTAAAGTACAGTCAAAGTCAATAATCTATTTTATGTAGTATAATTATTTTTTATTGATCTAGTATAGTTTTTTTTTATTGAAATATAAATATTCTTTTCTTCCTAATATTTTGTTGACTTTATAATATAACTAGCAACTCACCCTCGCTTTGCTCGGTTTCATCCCTAGGTTGCCTCCCCATACAAACTTTCATCTCTATTTTAACCTCCTTAAGGAATGATTTCCGGGATAAAAAGTATCTTTCCAGGGTATCAAACTATCTTCTTAGCAAATTTCATTTAATTCGGTTTAGTAGATCCAGAGATTACCTCCTTTTTTTAAGTATTTCAAAATTTTGTCTTAATTGACAAATTCGATGATGACAGAAATTTTGATCTATTTAATTAAAGTAATTATTTCAGTTTTTCTTTTAATTTCTACATGACCATCATTGAGGCACAACTGATTCATTAAAAAAAGAATTACCTCTTACAACCTCACAAACTTTACCTCCTTATAATATTAGTATAGATTAACACCAAATAAAATGTAAGTATGCATCTGCATTCAGTTATAATAGAATTAAATATCAAATATTTATTGAATGCGACTGTACTTTTAGACTAAGGCCTATTGACTCTTAAAATGAGGTATATTAATAAAATTAAACATAAACAACACGAATTCGAAAACATGTTTGAAATAAAACTATTTTTCAGATATTTCTGCGTATTATTTTTGGTTTTCATTCACTATGTTTCAAATACTTTAATTTAAAGAAAGATTGTCCTGTGACCATTTTTATTCCTAAAAAATAATTTTATTACAAATATCAAATATTCGTGTAGCAAGAAATCTAAGTAAAACGTGTTTTAATAAAAAAAAAACATATTGACATTGACAGATTAGCAATATCTACATACATATTTTATACCTCAATTTCGATCATTTTTATAATATTATGGTCTTATTTGTATAATAGATAAAAACAACCTAAGCATTGGAAGCATGACAGTTGCGATAGTTGAAACAGACGCATTTAATGCACTCAAAAACACGTACAGACATACAAATTTGTAATCTGATACAGTAATATCTTATTGATTATACAGTAATATCTTATTGATTATTATTATTAAACGTTAAAAAATTATTGTTATTGCAGAATGCCTTTAAGTACATTCGTTAGCTTATAGATTTTTTGTTTGTTGATAAAAGTATGTTGGAGATAAACACTGGAAAAATTATATCAAAATAATTATTATGAAACAGTATGTAACAACATATAAGTAGTATATAGCAGTGGCAAAAAATCAAAACAATTTTTATATACGTATTAATGCTGAAAGAATGTAATGATGAAATGTATATATATACATATATATATATATATATATACATATATATATATATATAAATATATATATATATATATATATATATATATCTTAATATATATATTTCTTGTGTGCGTGTGTATGTGACTGAACTCCTCCTAAACGACTGGACCAATTTTGATGAAATTTTTTGTGTGTGTTCAAGGGGATCTGGGAATGGTTTAGATTCACAATTTGAATAATAATTTTTTATCAAAAAAATTATTAAAAAAAGTTTGAAATTTTCAAATTAAAGACGTGTAGACAGGACAACGTCTGTCGGGTCCGCTAGTATATATATATAAAGTATCGCCACATGTAAGATAATTAAAAATAAAGTATATAATTAAGAACACGCTTCATACATAATTAGGACTCTATATAGTGTATAAGTATCCCTATGGATACAAAGCTCCATACAACGCTACACTACTATATATCGGGGTGATGTGTCCTTAACAGCTCATCATATGTGTCATGTAGGTAGATATAAAACAAACAAACGGGTAGATACAATACAAGCCAACGCCTATTTGTTTTACCAATAAATCATTCATTCAGCGATAGTCCGTCTTTCATTTCATACATTACAATTGGCGCAGTCGGTTTCCTAAAAATAAGTTTAGTTTTTTTTTCATCATACTATGCCTTTTGGGAAAATAGAAACTTTTGAAGTAGGTTCCCATAACTGGGATGCCTATTGTAGAAGAATAAAGCAGTTTATAACATTAAATGACATTAGTGAACATTTGCACGTGGCCACGCTAGTCACACACGTTGGCGTGTCTTGCTACGAGTTAATGTGTGATTTATGCTCCCCGGATTTACCTGAAGATAAAACATTTGATGAGCTCGTGGATATCGTTAAAAATCATCTGGAGCCGCAGAGGTCGGAGATTGCTGAACGCCATATATTTCGGCAGCGGAAACAACTTCAAGGCGAGACTGTGAGTGATTACTTACAAAGTTTAAAGCATCTGGCGAAAACATGTAATTTTCGCGATACTCTAGAAATCAATATAAGGGATCAATTCGTCTCTGGACTTATTAATGAAGATATGAGGTCAAGGTTGTTTGCCGAGCGAGATATCGATTATAAACGTGCTATTGAACTCGCATTAGCATTAGAAGCGGCGGACAGGCACGCAGCAGAGGCGGCGTCCGGTGCTAGCAATGGAGTTGCGGAAGGGTTACATAACGTAAGGATGAAGCGTATCGTCGGCGTGACGGCGAGCCGGGACGCAGCGGGCGGCGCGAGCGGCGCTGCAGCGAGCGACGGCGGCGGCGCGCGGCGTGCGTGTTCGCGCTGCGGACGCGCGGGGCACGGGCCAGCGCGGTGTCGATTTAAGCAGTACACGTGTGATAATTGTGGACAAAAAGGTCATCTTAAAGTTGTGTGTCAAAATTACAAAAGTGTTAGCAACAGTGAGTACCAGAAACATCATAAAGGTCAGTTCTTTTTAGATGATTCAAGTGACAGTGATTTAAATTTTTATAATTTATCATGTAATCGTGATGATAAACCATATTATATCAATTTAACTATTGAAAACATTTTATTAAAGTTTGAAATCGATACCGGTAGTAAAATATCTGTTATTTCTAAACAATGTTATGATAATTATTTTGCAAATATTTGTTTACAACACAAGCATCTACGATTAAAATCTTATACGGGAAATATTATTGAACCTCTGGGTTACATATTAGTTAATGTAAAATACAATAATTGTTTGTTTAAGTTACAATTATTTGTTATTAAAAATGGTGGCCCGCCATTGTTAGGTCGTACTTGGATCAGATGTTTACAACTTAATATTACAAACTGTTTCAGTATATGTGATAACGATGAAAACATTGATAATTCTATAGAATTACTGCGTAAGGAATTTCCTGAAGTTTTTGCTGATGGGCTTGGGACTTTTAAAACACAAATGCAATTGCATCTCGCCGATAAAACACCCATATTTGTTAAGGCGCGGCCGTTGCCTCTGGCCTTAAGGGCACCGGTCGAACGCGAACTTGAGCGATTGCAACGCGAAGATGTCATTTATAAAGTAGATAGTTCCGAATACGGTACACCTATTGTTCCCATAATTAAAAAAAATGGTTCTATACGAATATGTGGAGATTACAAAATAACGATTAATCCGCGTTTAAAAGATTTTCATTATCCTCTTCCCCGAATCGAAGATATTTTTGCTACACTCGCGGGGGGTGAGCAATTTTCTAAACTTGATTTGTCCCATGCCTATCAGCAGGTTCTTCTTACAGAAGATTCTAGACCCATGACTGCAATAACCACGCATATAGGTACTTTTGTATATAAGCGGGTTCCATTTGGGATTAAATGTATACCTGAGAATTTTGAAAAACTGATTGAGGAAACTTTGAATGGCTTACCTTGTACTGTTGCATTCCAAGACGATATATGTGTCACTGGGAAAGACAAACAAACCCATTTCGAAAACTTACGTGCTGTGTTATCTAGGTTAAAGGAGGCAGGTTTGCGTGTAAATTGGTCAAAATGTGAATTTTTTAAAAATAGTGTAACTTATCTTGGATATAGAATTGATAAGCTGGGCTTGCATACAGATACGGAAAAAGTTAAAGCTATTGTCGCGGCGCCATCACCGAATGATTTTACGCAATTAAAAAGTTTTTTAGGCCTTGTAAATTTTTATAGTAAATTTTGTGTTAACATGAGTAGTGTTCTTAGACCTTTGTATAACTTGCTAAAAAAAAATGTAAAATGGTACTGGAGTTCGGAGTGTGAATGCGCTTTCAACAAAATTAAAAAAATATTAATTAGTTCCCCGGTATTAGCTCATTATGACGCGAACTTGCCCTTGCTCTTATCAGTCGACAGCAGTGCGTACGGTTTAGGTGCAGTGCTATCTCACCGCTATCCCGACGGCACGGAGCGACCGGTCAGTTGCGCTTCTCGCACGCTTAATGACGCCGAGCGAAATTATTCGCAAATCGACAAAGAAGCACTGGCAATAGTTTTCGGTGTTACAAAACACCACCAATATTTATTTGGTAGACACTTCATTCTGAGAAGCGATCATCGAGCTTTAAGCTATATTTTTGGGAAAAATAAGGGTATTCCACAAACGGCGGCTAGTCGTTTGCAAAGATATGCTTTACGTTTAGCAGCTTATACTTTTGACATAGAATTTATACCTTCTACGAAAAATTGCTTTGCTGATGCATTATCTCGCTTACCATTACACATACATAAGACTAAGAATAAAGTGCAAAAGAATGAAAATAATAGCTATTTATTTTTTATTCAAGATAAATTGCCTGTAACATTTCATGAAGTAAAAAATGAAACTAGTAAAGATTTAATTCTTAATAAGATAGTTAGTTTTGTTAAATTCGGTTGGCCTAAGGAGTTAAATAATAACATTTATAAGCCATTTTATATAAGACGAGATAATTTATTTTTGGAACAAGGTTGTTTAGTTTGGGGTTATCGTATTGTTATACCTAGCAAATTACAAGCTTTTGTTTTAGACGAGTTACATGCGGGGCACATAGGTGTTGTTAAAATGAAACAACTGGCGCGCAACTATGTCTGGTGGAGCGGTATTGACTCGGATATCGAACGTGTGTGCCGCGAGTGTAAGCCATGTTGCGCGCAACGCGCTCAGCCCCCGCCAGCACCACTTCACACATGGGAATGGCCTACTGAACCTTGGATTCGATTAAATATAGACTTTTTAGGTCCGTTCCGGAATAGGTATTATTTAGTACTATTAGATGCTCATTCTAAGTGGTTGGAAGTAGATTGTGTAGTCAACACATCTGCTCCTATTGTTATCGCAAGTTTACGTAAAATATTTTCTAGGTTCGGTCTACCTAAGTTTATAGTTAGTGACAACGGACCGCCATTTTCCTCAAACCAGTATTTGTCGTATTTAAATAATAACGGTATTAAAAGAGTTTTAGTGGCTCCGTATCATCCCTCTAGTAATGGTGCAGCCGAAAATGTAGTAAAGACAGTTAAGTTAGTATTGAAAAAGGCAGTTTTACAAAATGAAAATATTGATGAGGCCCTTTGCAAATTTCTATTCACTTACAGAAATACTGAGCATTGTACGACACAAAAAGAACCTTCGGTAGCACTTATGGGTCATAGGTTACGCGGAAGGTTAGATCTCTTACGTCCGAGTACTCGCGATGTAGTGCTTGATAAGCAACAGGCACAACAAGCTCGTCATGGAGGGGTTGTGCGAGACATGTCCCCCGGGGACCGAGTATTGGTTCGAAATTATAACGACAGCTTAGTTAAATGGAAGGAAGGGGTAGTAGTAGAAAAAAGGGGGCCGGTCTCCTATGTTGTTAAAACAGATAGCGATGATCGTATTAGTAAAAGACACGTTGACCAGTTATTAAAGAAAAATGTACGATTTTCGCGTTATTCGTTGCCGACATCAAGTTGTACTCAGCCATCCAGTCCTTATAAGGCAGATTCTTTAATAAATACATCTTCAACATCTATATTCCAATCTCCTTTGTCAGATAAAAATAGTTCGGAACTGAATAATGACAATAGGAAAGCGCAGTCACCTCCGTTGTATCCTACTGAACCGTCACATTCACAATCATTAAAGCCTCAGCCTGAAAAATATGTTTCTCATGGTATGACGTTAAGACCTCGCAAAAAGTATTGTAAGTTAGAGTTTAAGACATTAATATTGTACGGGACGTATACTAATTTGTTGTCCTTTATAACATGTATTCTTAGATTATGCTTAGTTTAACTTTAACTGTATTCTTAAGGAAGTTGTTTTGTTAATTGTTTTAATGATTACATTACTTAATTAAAGGGGGAGAAAATGTCATGTAGGTAGATATAAAACAAACAAACGGGTAGATACAATACAAGCCAACGCCTATTTGTTTTACCAATAAATCATTCATTCAGCGATAGTCCGTCTTTCATTTCATACATTACAATATGTAATTTTTTTTTCATTTCATTCGGTTTCAACTGTTGACAATATCCAGATATACATATACGTGCGTTATATTCATTCGTCTCTATTGGGACTTGATCTTTCATCATTCTAAATATTTCCATCGCTATTTATTTTGCTTCCCCAAAGAACTATACTAGTTCGATAGTAATGAAATATTGCATTGTAATATGGATTTCACATACAGTTTAAAATCCATAATTCAAAGTCATTTTTTAACTTACAAAATTTGATGACATAATTAATTAAAACAAACAAGAGAAACTAATAAATATTGTATTGAAATTCTAACAAAATGGGAATCTCCACATTTATTGATTTGCACATATCAGAGGTGCAAGACCCGGGACTTGAACCCGCTCGCTCGGTTTCTACCATTACCTCCAATCTTCGCATATTCCTAATAAAATCTGATTTAAATTAACCACTGTTGAATTTTGGATATTCTATAGTTCATCTTAGTATTTCAATCAATAAGATATTACAATAGGCATCGATCAAAAAAGTACTAGATACAAAATCAGCGACAAAAAATGTCCTCACCGGATGAGCACTCATTTGGACTTTTGAATGCGCAATAAAAAAATTTTTGTATAAATTTTAAGTTGAAGTTAAGGTTCAATTTGCATTGTTATATATTTATTTCAACTAGAATAATTATCTAAACACAATTGGTGACAGTTTTAAGAGACCTTTTGCATGGGATTGTGTATATAGCACATTTTTAATTGATGACAATAGGTAAAAATTATTATTTATACAAGCATCATCAACACAGCCTGAAGAAAATTTAATTATAATCTAATCACAACTACATTTTCTACTGAGTAGAGTCTTAAATCAAATGACAAATAGAGACAACATGAATAATTTCTATAACTCTCAACGTTATATGTGATTTAATTTCTTTAACATATTTTATAACGGTTTAAAATTAACGTACATTTAAAAAAAACTCGTATATAAAAACCGCGAAAGCCAAAGAAAATACTACTTTATCGTTTTAAAATGTTCTCTAACAATGTTTCAGACTAACTAAATTACAAACTTACCAAAAGGTAGAGAGAAAATGCCAAATATTTTCATTTATATATTATCTTTACAATAATCAACAAAATTTCAGCCATTGTGCCAATAAAATATTTACAAACTATTAACATCCGTAAATATTTTTTATCTATGTATTATATCATATATTTCATTTTATTTATTTTTTTATATTTTTATTTAAACTTTATAATCTGATTGATATAGTAATATGGACACGCCCTTCGTTTACGTTTGACCGACTTTAAACAAAAAAAATCATCCATTCTTTAAATACCATTTAGGCATATTTAAACATATTGCACGTGATTTTTATTTATTTTTGATAAAAAATTAAGTCAAATGTTTATTTATTTGCAATATAGCTACCAAAGCATGAGATTTCATACGGTTGAATAAGTTGTTTCTGTTGTTTTCATAAAACCAACAGAAGTGGAGTACATCTCAAATGAACCGTATAAAAATATAAATTATAATATTATTATTTGTTTCTATATTTCATAAAGGCATATCCATATTTATCAATCATCAAAACTAGTACATCAATACTCTCTAGTTACTACAACTTATTATGGAGGGTAGAGCTAAGGAGAACTATCTCTGTGATAAAAAATTGTCCGTCGAAAAGCGATAAATTAGGATGGCGCCACTGTAGCAAATGAGTACATTTTGAAAAAAGCGCCAAAAATATTACTAAAAATTCACAAAAAATAAATCACTCTCTACGTTTATATCACCACTGTTTTTTCGCTTATATTTACTTAATAATTTTGGACTACGTAAATAGTTTCAATAACTAACTACTCTAGTCACCCAAAATATTGATATTTTCAACTCGGCTCACTTCACTCAGTTTACAACTCCTAACTCCATAGAATATCCTCTTGCTACGCTAGCGCCATTCTGGTGGGTTTTTTGTTTTGTTTATTTACCGCTTACAGATGGGACACTTTTTCAACTTGTCTCCCTTAAATAGTTCTCCCTCCATACTACAATTACACAGGAATTTAGACATGGATAAAAAAAAATTAAGTCCACAGAATATAAATAACAAAATGCATTCAAATTATATCTAATTTAATCACACGTGATCGGCAACTTAAGTGCAAACATTAAAAAAAACACAAAAACAGAAATATAATCAATATAAACCATTAGTGTAAAACCTGGATTAACCATCATTCACTTTTTACCAGACGAAAAATATTTTGCATAAAACATATAACATACATTATGAAATATCCTTAAAGCTGCATTAAATAAAAAAAATAAAGTTTTTATTTAAGATTTCCTCACTCTATTATCAACTAAATTTAAATCAAAAGTGATTGGGCGACATCCGCTTCGCTCGATGTAGGTATCATTGGCGACAATGCAAGTACCACAAACATTTACGATATGGCGCTATATGACATTGTCAACATGAGAGCAGATAGAAAAATCTCTAATAACAATTAGTATACGAAACAAAAGAATTGATATATATATATATATATATATTATATATATATATATATATATATATATATTTGGAAAGAATTGCGTTTTTTCAGAAGTCACCTAAATAGATAAAATGCAAAACTTTATCTAAACACAAAATTCATTCCAAATCGTTAGAGCCATTTCCGAGATACACTAAAGAAATTTATATGTATACAAGAATTGCTCATTTAATATTATAAGATGTTTAATACAAAATATCATCTGACAAGCAAGAAAAGGATGGTTTTACCTCAGATCTTATACTAATTCATGTGTTAAGAAAAAAGAAAAAAATATACACAAAAACAAAGTGAAAAGAAATTTAAGGCATTCATGGCTTAAAACATTACAACCTAATATATAAATAACGCGCTAAAATGACCAAATTCATTACTATATCTAGTTTCTTATTCACATCTATTATTACATATCTATTATAGAAAGCAGTCGCATCTAAATTTTTAAATAAAATATTAACTTTAAGGTCATGCAAATAATAAAGGTTATTGCTCTTTATTTCAAGATTAAAAGCAAATATTTTGATATAATAAAAAGCCATTCAGTCCATTGATTTTTTTTATATTAATTGTGAAAATAATTATTTTTAAATTCATACTTTTTAGAATATTAAAGTTGCCATTTTAAAATATGAATTAGAAAAAAATTGTATTAATAAAAAAGGTTTTCGATGCGACTCCATATTATAAACACGTATACCTTGTTAGGTCTTTGGGAATAAATAGAGGTATTGAAATGCAAAATACGAAATGTAAAATTTAAATTATTCCCCAAAACAGATTTTAAACACTGTTAATTTATGATAATATTATAATAAAATAGACTTATGTAAGTGTTTTAGGACATTCCTATATGATAAATACTCATAGCCCAAATTATTATTATGTGAGTTCAATGATCTTCATTTGTATAGAAAATCATATCTGTACAATATGGATAATTATTGTACAACTAAAATATATTTTGTAAGTATCATGTACTTTAGAGGGTAATGTTAAAGGAATATATATATAACATTTAGTTGATATGTAAATAATTGCCATCGCAATGCTGTCATATACAAACACTCAAAGAGTAAAACAGAAATTAAAATAGTAACTTTTATAATTTAAAAACTTGATTAAATTGGCAATTTAAGAAAGTACCAAGCAACGCAGCTAAATTAATAAAAAAAAAGAAAGAGCGTAACTATTTTCCAATTTAATTTAACCAAACATATACCCAAAATAAATAATACTCCCATAGTAAAAGCTCAAATCAGGATAATATTTATCCCGTCACATTGATTCTACCATCCTATACTTAATCGACTACAATCCACAAAGATACCTGCATAGTTCATTTCCCCAACACTAGCTTTAAAATTCCAATATATATATATATACTCAATTTAGAATAACAAATATATAATATCAATTCTTAATGCTACATGAATCCCATTTACATAATAGACCACTAACATGAGAATTAAAAAAAATCCCAAATCAACAACAATATACAACCAAAAATAAAATAAGCAGTCATGGGGACTGCCAACAGAAGTGAAAACTTATAACTTTTGAATAAATGTTTTTTTTTTTAATTTTAAATTAATTTAGTGTGAATATTTAAAAAAAAATGTACATTGAAATTATAATAAGTCTGGTTTTCACATCCATTGGCACTCCGAGCATTGTCGCACGTAGCGTGTTGGTGACGCGAACGTATAAGTTTTGCTCCTATCATTTTCATTTCAAAAAAAAATAAGAAAAAACTGACAAACATACATTCATACATACACAACTCCCACAATAATAACTCGAGTATACTCGGCTACAATCCTATCGTCTATCCTGCATACGCCGTTCTTAGTCCAGTTCTATCCGCATAGAGGGCGCCAGCGAGCCGCACTGTATTTTAGACTCCTTCAACTTGCCGAGAGCCAGTTTTAAATCTTCCATTGTGATTGGACGAACTGCGTCTACAAATTCCTCGTCTGAATCTGATGTACTTGATTTGTTTATCGCCTGAAAATAAAAATAATGTTGTTTGTCAGTATTTTTATAATTTAAATTGTATAAATATAAGCGTGAAGTTTGCAAAGACTTTGGTCTATCTGCCTATCCCCATAATAGATAAAGCGTGTTGTTCTGTAGTCAGCTTACGTTCTATATTTTTTTGCTTTATTAGCAAGTGGTAATTATAAATAAATAAATATGTTGGGACATTAACACACATCACCATCTAGTGCCATGGTAAGCTACGAGGCTTGTGTTATGGATACCAGATAGTTATTCACTACACATATATAAACTTTAAATACATACATATTATAAATATAAACACCCATGACTAGAGCGCAAACATTCGTGCTCATCACACAACGAATGCCCCTAGCGGGACTCAAACCCGCGACCGCTGACACAGCAAGTAGGGTCACTACCGACTGAGCTAAACGTGTCGTCATGTTGAAACAATTATCGTAATATGCACATCTCAAAAGCACGAATCCCAATGGTTTTGATACTGTTACAAAACAAGCAGGGTAATAACAGGCTATAGCGTATCATACAATACTAAGCCATCACTAAATAATTATAACATGTTATAACAGACGTGTCCCACCTGCGCCTGTGTCCATCAGTAACTATAACAGCCGTGACCCACCTTTTTTTTTTAACGTTGGGAAATGCATTTACGCACGATGTGTGGGACTCACCGGCGTAATACAGCCAGTACTACCCACTAAAACCCAACAAAACCTTCCCCCGTCTTAATGGGGCGTCGCAGGATCACTTACGCATTCAACTACGACGCCCCGACGGCAGGTCTGCCGAAGCAGACCACCACAACCATGGGGTTGCTCCAATGTCCACTCTGCTATCAGAGAAGTACCAGGAGCAACCTGCACCTACCTGCCCTGTGTCCATCAGTAACTTTAGCAGCCGTGACCCATCTGCACCTGTATCCATCAGTAATTATAACAGCCGTGACCCACCTGCGCGTGTTTCCATTAGTAACTATAAAGCCGTGACCCACCTGCGCCTGCGCGTCCTCCCGCGCCAGCTCGTCGCGCGCCAGGTCGCGCACGCGGTACACGGCGGCCTGGCGACACAGCTCGTGCAGGTCCGAGCCAGAGAAGCCCTCCGTCGCCGCCGCCAGGCGCGCGTAGTCGATCTGAAGAAATATATCGTGGGTGTCATGCATTATGTGTAACGAGCCAAATCAAAAAATGCCTTATTCAAATAGACTTACAGGCACTTTTAAATCGTCAATTTTATTTTACCTATGTCTATTAGGAATCTACCACTGGCTTGGAAAACATTTCTGCTGAGACGATTCGGTAAGAAATTCTAGTTGCTCTTATTAAAAATAATATTAGTTCACCGTTATATTACATAACAATAGTTATATGTTCTTATCCTGCGTGAGAGAGACATTAATAGCACAAGTTTACATATGCAAAACTATTACCAAAATATTACTAATACAAAAATATTAAGAGGATGTTAGTCCGAGTAAATGTTAGTAGATGGATGTACTGATTTGTTAGTGATGTTTTAAAAATTCTCTAAGTAGAAAAAAAAAATTGGTGGCAAAGTTTGTACGGAAAACAATATTTTTCGATTGTCACTAGTAAGAATAGAAAATCAGTAATAATTATTTGAATACAAACAATGTTTTATAATTATACAGGACACTTATTACTATCTCGGTATAGGTGGTTTCCTTGTGATACCATGTGCACATAATTGCGTATGTGTGCGCGTACATGTGTGTACGTGTGTGTATATGTATATTAGAGTAGAGCGAAAAAAATTTTTTTTACTTAGCTTGGGGTGGGGGTATAATTTGTAGCTTATATAAAAATAGTAACGTGTTATTTTTTTAACTTTTTTTTAAAATTGCAATAATGCAATATTACAGTGAAAGTTTGGTATATTCGTGACTATATTCTTCAATACTCGAATCGAAAAAAAAAACATTCAACCCAAACATTCAGATTTTAAAAATCAGTGGGCCACCTCAAAATGTTGAGAATTTTTTTTTTACAAAATTGCGTTTTTTTATAAGCTACAAATTCTATACCCAAGCTAAGAAAAAAAAATATTCTTTTCGCTCCGCCCTAATGTAAGATGTGTGTGTGTGTTTGTATACTGACGTCGTCGGCGGTGGGCTCGTGCCGCAGTATGAGGTTCAGGATGCGCTCGCGCTGCGCGTCGCTGGGCATGGGCACGTGGAAGGTGGCGGGCATGCGGCGCTGGATGGCCTTGTCCAGGTCCTGCGGCCTGTTGGTGGCACCTGGGGGACATACAGACATAATTCGATACCTTAATCGACAAACCAGCACACTCCAAATTTTGTCGAAAAAATTTTTTATTCAGATTGTATGCAACAGTGATTCATTAGCATTATTTTTGTAGGATTTTACAGTATCAAAAATAACAGCTTACGATATTACCTATCAACGGTATTTTAGATTTTTTAATAAGTAGTGCACAAACAATATTATAAAGTTTTAAGCGTCTCCTAAAAATTTGCTCATCTGGAGTTATTTGGTTTGCCAATTAAGACATTGATATGCATCAGTGGTGGATTTACAAGAAGCTGAGTAGGCCTAGAACGGCAAATTTAGGGCATACTTTTTTAAGCGTTTCACAGAAATCATAAGGACTTCTGTGTAACAATTCCCAAAATATACCCAGAAACTATTTCTTGTGTAATTCCAACCCAATTATTAGATATTCAAAATAATCTAGGTACTAACAATTATAGAAGCAATGGCGACAAACATTTAACAGCCTATACCTGGAAAATGTTGAAATCCACCACTGACATGCATTAATGTATTCAGCACCTTTTGAAGTGAAACTTCTTTAGAATCGGTGTGATTTGAAACTCGATAAAACGGAAATGCGGTACGAGAAAGAGACAAACACATAAATATATAGGATTAAACCGTCGAGAGAATGAGATAGAATATATTGCCATGTTGCCATGTTAACCGTTGTTATTGTCTAACAAATATATAATATTGTATTCTTTCTTTTATGATATTCTATAAATATATGATTGTAATATGCCTTATTTAATTATTGATTTATTTTAATTTAATTGCATTATTCGTTAAAGAAGTTTTATTCCAACCGCGCGTAAAGTTTACACGCACCAATATTTTTAACGTCCCACTGCTGGGCACGGTCCTCACTTCAATATAAAGAGGATCAGGCCATAGCCCATCACGCTGGTCAAGTGCCGGCGAACTTCACATGTCTTTCGAAAACTTGCTAGATTCTCGGAAACATGCAGGTTTACTCACGTTTTACTTCAATGGAAGACAAGTGGTAATCATGTTCAAAATGATTCGCACATGAAAATATCAAAGATGCGAGACCCGGGATTTGAACCCGCTTTCACTCGGTTTCCAAAGCGAGCGCGTTACAACTGGGCTACCACTCCTTGTTTTATATCATAAACATAAAGACTTTTATAACAAAAAACTTAGTTCAGCTTAGAACATACATAATGCACTTGTATCAAAATGCAGAACATCAATTTCACTCAACCTGAAACAAACAAATATCTTAGAACAACAATTAAACTATTAATTATATGAATTCTTACCCATAATAATGACAGTGCAAGTGGGTTCAGTGATGAGGCCGTCCCACAGTGACATGAACTGCGTCTTCATCATGGCGGTCGCCTCGTGGTCGTGCTGCGTGCGCGTGCGCAGGAACGACTCGATCTCATCTGAAATGTTAGATTTGTAATTATTTACTTTATGAGAAACTAGCGACTCACCCTCGCTTCGCTCGAGTTCGCCTCTGGGAAAACAAAAACAAACCTATCCCACAGGAATCGTTCATTTTTCCGGGATAAAAAGTAGTCTATGTGTTATTCTGATGTATGAGCTATATTATAGTAAAGTTTCATCAAAACCGATCAGTAGTTTTTGCGTGAAAGAGTAACACATATACATCCATACATACATTCTTACAAACTTTCGCGTTTATAATATTAGTAGGATACCATTTCAAAATATTTGATCCATCTTAAAAAAGTTTATAGTGTATATAGTCTACGATATATGTGCGATATAGAAAATTACTTTCAAATGCGTAATAATTGCTGATAATGTTATTTTAAACTCGTTTAACTCCTCGAATAAATAATGGAGTAACAAATTTCCACAACAATTTAACCAATTTACCAATAAAAACAATGCAGGGTTGCAACTTGACCGCCAGACTGAACACGGCCGCGGCCAGCTTCTGCGTCTCGCCGTACCACTTGTCCGTCAACAGGGACACGTCGAGGTTGATGAAACTCATGTTGGCCTCTTTAGCTGTCGCTTTCGCTATTAGGGTTTTGCCACAACCTGAAAAGAAATGTTGAAACATATTTTATAAATTCTTAACGTCATAACGGTTAGTACATAGGTATAGGATCCATATTAATATTATAAATGTGTTTGTTTGTTTGTATGTTTGTTTGTCCTTCTTTCATATCGAAACATAGTGACAGAGTAAAGTGATTTTTTGTGTGAAGCTAGTTGGAGGTCTAGAGAGTGACATAGGCTACTTTTTACCGCGGGAAATTATTTCATTCCCACGGGCAAACACGTTATAATGCAGTTAAAAAAAATATGATTAGAGTTACTTGAAACTTGATATTAATGCTTTTTAATAAAATTAAATAAATACGTGTTTTCGAAATTCATCCTATAAGGGGGTAAAATTGGGGATGAAAGTTTGTATGAAACTAACTTTTTAGAGATTTTTTACAGTTTTAGTGCGAGCGAAGCCGCGGGTTCTGCTAGTTATTAAATAATTTTTGCATATTATTCATTACATGTAAATATTATGAGGTGATAAATTTATAGACAATGGCATAGAAAAAAAATAAGATTTAGGTTCGAGAAAATTCGAGCGACAAGGACATTTTTTTATCGTCATAGCCTAGTACGAATCTGAAAAAGATCTCATAACATAGAAATAGCTGTTTAGATTTCTATTCTATTCGGACCATAGAATGATTTTGTATCTATAACTTGGTTAAGAAATCTTTATACCTGGTGGTCCATGCAGCAGCACACCCTTAGGCGGCTGTGTGAGCCGGCTGTCGGCAAACAGTTCCCGTTTCTGTATGGGCAGGATGACTGTCTCTCTCAATTCTTTGATCAGATAATCTAGACCCGCGATGTCCTTCCAATTTACCTGCAAAGAGTAATATGAAACTTTAATTTTCTTTCACAAATTAACCACTTATTTATGACGACATCTTCCTATATATGACGACATCGTCCTATATATACCTATATGTAACCTGTATGTTGAATTCCGTTATCGTTATGTGGTATTCCGAAAATAAACAGTAGTCGAACTTGTGTAATACGTTTGAGAAAAGCTCTAAACTATTTTACAAAGATATCTATTTATACATATTATGATAAAAATATAACTGATCGCTGAAATAAAATATTTGAAAAATACTATTATTGTGGGTATTTGTTAACGCAATAGAACCCAAAACAATGATTTTTAGATTTTTTGTCTGTTTGTCTGTGCGCGCTAATCTCAGACACGGCTTAACCGATTTGGTTGCGATTTTCACTAATATATTGCAGTAAGCAACTTGTTTTATTTTAATCGGTTCCTAAAAAAATTATGTCAATTTAAACAATCACGAGCGAAACGAAGGCGAGTCGCTAGTGATTAAATAAACTCTAAATGTATATGCTTAATTGGTGGACCACATTTTATTTTTAAGCTTGTCTTAGATTTATCTTTAAAAAGTAAAAACAAATCTTATAATAGAAAGCTTACATGCTCCAAAATTTTTAATTTCCACGCGTGAACTCCACGCGTGTGAAACCGCAGTCAAGGCTAGTTATAAATATTATGTTAAAAGAATTTTTATATAACAGAACTATTGAATAAACTGATAACGTACTAAAAAGTAAAAACAAGCATAAAGTATAGACAATCGAATTTATATAAAGATAAAAACGTAAATGTAACCTATATTTTATTTCAGTTGCTTCGAGATTTCAGTTTGTTCTTACAAATGTACCTATATTTAAAGTTTTCTCGCCGGGTCTTCTCAGCAGAACTAGTACCTTCTGAGTCGGTGGTAGATTCCTCACGGACTTACATATTGATAGTTAATATAAATTTTATAATTTAAAAAGTGACGAAAGATCATTGACGCAATAAAATACACACTTCAATTTATTTATATTATCTGTATAATTAGCAGTAGATAGTCAATTTTTATCATGTGCGCATGTTCGTCTACAGAATTGAAACTAGCTACATATTAGATGTGTGTTACATAAAATTTGGCATGTTACCAATTCCCAAACAAAGTCATTACACTTTAAAAACAAACAAATCAATAAACAGGTATCTTGGAATCGATAATGGCATGTTACTCGCCAAATTATACACATATGATTATTAAAAATGATTATTATTTTCAATTAAAACCAATTAGAAGCTGAGACGTTGCTAATAATACAAGTTCCTGTATGTAATATCATGTTCATGAAGTAGTATCAAAGAAAGAGTCTAATGTACACTAGCAATCATCTCTTTCTCCTAAAGAAATTTTTAATCTAATGAACTTAATTAACTTACTACTTCTAACTTGAGTATATATATTTTTTTTCAAAGTCCTAGTTGTACATGGAAGGCTTTACTATACCTTGTTACAAGTTTGTTGATTAAAAATTGCCTACAGGTTAATACAGATAAAATTATCAATAATTAGAAACAGACTATAATAAAGCAAATAGAATAAGAAATGATGATGATGTGTTATGTTATAATAAGATGTCTATTTTGTATAACTACATATTAATATAATAGAAGGTACTACATTGTATGAGATTTACATGAGAAATTTATGTCCATTTGAAATTATCTGAATATTGAGTGAAAATGTTCTTCTTGTCAGGTGTGAATGTAATCTGATAAGGTTTGTTTAATAGTATTGAATCTGATATTTCTAATGAGCATTACTTTCATCAAGCATATAAGAGCAATTAACAAATTAGTGCTACGAGTTTACAGTTGAGCATTATTTAATAAGAGCACTTTAAAGGTGTTAACTTCTAAAGAAGGTAAAATGGTAATTATGTAACAGTTCCTTTAATAATAAGTTAAAGATAATTATGGCTTCATTGTGTAATTCTTGTGAGAAAAAATAACTTAATCTTTTATTTATTTAGATGTAATATAGTTTAGGACAGATTGTTTTCACAATATATTTAAATATTTAATTTTAGTCTAGTTTAAAAAAAATATATAGTATGACAGTAATTATAAATAATTTAGAACAAGACTCACATTAATCTCTTCAGGTACTACCAGTTGTGATGCAATAATCATTTCATGATCTGTTAGTTTGTCCAACGCCAAGGAATGCTTCCCGCTAAGACCCGCTCTGCAAGATATCCTTAACACATGCAAACTCTATACAGTTGCAGTTAATTAAATATATAAATAAATATAATAAAATATACTATTTATAAAAATGGACATGGAAATACTGTTTTTTGATGAGTACAAGTCAATTGTTAGTGAAATTAATATTTGTTTATTTTGACTATAAACCTACTTACTAATACACTTTGACATTCATAAAGAAGTAAATATTAAAATAAAGATTTTTGTTATCAAATTTTATTACATTTAAATTTTTAAGTTATTATTTAATTCCACATTATGGTGTAAGTATATATTATATAAAGCAATAAAATTAAAATAATATTAAAAATTAAGTACAACGAATCATTTAAATATAATATTAAGCAAAATTTTCAATTCTTATTTGATCTCTATGACAATGTAATGCATTTGGTTGCAAGTCAAAAATCAATACTCACTTGCGTAACTGTTCCCGCGCTCTTTCCTCAGCCTTCTTCCGACTCTTGGATGTTGGGTCTATTTGATTTACCAGCCATTTTATTGAGAAGTAAGTTACTGCAGACACAAAAGCAACCCGTATAGCCATTTGGAACACATCGGTCCTCGTAAATGCCGAACCTTCCACCATCATGCCTTAACTATTTACTAAAGGTTATTAAATGAATAACAAAGTTCAGTTATTCTGAAAATTGGGCTTTTCACTTTTCACTACGAAAATGCGAAATGTATTGGTAAATTTTGCAATAACTTGCATCGAGCACTGTGTGAAATTGTGAATTTCGTATCAGAGACAATGATAAATGATTTGATTATTTTGTGTTGCAACTTGCAATCCTTAAAAAAACTAAAAATAATTCATAAACAGTAAAAATGAACTCCTAAAATTAAGTATGTAAATCATAATGATTTTAAATGCTGATTTTTGCACCAGCACCAGTGGTTCGTTTTTCACCCAGAGAATCACTATTACTTTTATACAGCGGGTGCCACAATTCCACACAACCAAAACAGTAATAATTAAGTTTATTTGTAATTTTCATTTATTTAATTTCTTTGTAAATAAATCCTGTAAGTAGGTGTTTAATTTGTATTGATTACGTAAAGTAATAAACTATGGTAATATTTGTTATGTCGCTTTCTGTCTAACACACATTCGCACTAGCAATACTTTAACATAGATTGCCAGTGTCAATTGTCAATTATCAAAATGTCATTATCATGTGTTAAAAGCACAAACCTAACCTAAATCCTAAACCTATAGTAAAAAATACAATAAAAAGTCCTCGGACGGTGATCTTGTATTAAATTATATTATTTTACATAGCATTTTGAATACAATTTGCCGAACATGAAAAAAAGTAAGACTAATAAACCAAAGTTTGTAAATACCCGTAAAGTTCTTAGAAAAGAAAAAAGGAAACAAAAGAAAATTCATCGGCAAGAGCATTATCTAAAAAAGAAAACAGTTTTAAGCGAGTTGAAAACTACTCCAGAAAAATTTGTGAAAAGGCTACCGGAAATCGAAAAAAAGAACGATTCAAAGGTAAGAATCAGAGATTAATTAATAGTGCCATTGAATATTGTTATGTACATATTTATGAATATTTTAGTAAAATCAGTAATCATATTTTATATTCATTCTTTTTAGAAGAGCAAAGCAAAGCCACAAAAAGAATCTTCTCAAGATGTGCTGATGAGACAAAGACAAAAGGAATTAAAAGAAGCAGAAAAACTTAAATCGCAAATGGATAAACAAAGAAAGCAAATTATGGTTAAAGCTAATGAAGACGAAGACAAAATTATTAAGAAGTTAGAAAAACAATTGGGACTTAACAAATCGAAGAACAAAAATAACTATTTTGCTGATGATGGTCTAGATTGTATCCTTTTATGTTATAAATTATATTATATAAGTATTATAATGGTATGGTATGGTATGGTATAAAACGGGCTTGTTTCCGCAACTCGACGTCTGCGCGCCTATTTTGCGTGTGTGGGAAATTTTCCAAATGTTTATTCTTGCCAGCCCAGTTCCTCCAGGAACTTCAGCAGTCTCTTCGTCCTACCGAAGGCCTCCGGGAGTGTACTAGGGGAGCCAAGATGTTGAGCCCGGTACGCCGCTACACCTGGACACTGTAAGATTACATGTGCAGCCGTTTCATCTGCCCTCATGCAGGCTCTGCAGAGTGGGCTGTCAGTTATACCTAAGTTAAATAGGTGTTTGTTGTAGGGTCCGTGGCCTGTTAGAGCCGCGGTTATCTGTCTGAGCTGAGATCTATTAAGATTAATCAGACGGTTAGTCGTTTTAGTGTTAATGAAAGGAAGCGATGATTTTCGCCTGCCTGCAGTCTGCGACTTCACGCCATATATTTTCGTGTAGTCGTCTTATGCGTTGTCGTATTTGACCTTTGAGCCAGCAAGAAGGTAGCGCCACGATGGGCTCAGGACCTATTGCATTCAGGTCCGATCCTCTTCTTGCTAGCTCGTCGGCCCTATCGTTACCCCACGAGTTACTGTGGCCTTGGACCCATTGTACTGAGACCTTGTTTTGGTCACTTACCTGTGTCAAAGCGTTATGACATTCATAGATCATACCTGAAGTGGTAGAGTTACTATTTAATGCCTGTAGTACTGACATGCTGTCTGATAGTATGCGGATAGAGAAGTCTTTGACGTCTTTATTCGCGATTGTTCTAGCTGCTTCAAGGATACCTAGACATTCGGCTTGAAACACGGTGTTGTAGGTACCTAGGGGTATTGAAGTTTTAATGTTTAGATCGTCAGAGAAGATCCCGCAACCTGTCCCTGATTTAGTTTTTGAGCCATCGGTGTATATTCTAAGGTCCTTGCTGTCACGACCTTCGTATTTGTCTACCTCTAGCTCTATTTTGTATTTTTTGTATGTATTTGATTTGGATCCCGTCATTCGGTGCTCCCATGAGCGGGATGTCTTTGGCTACGTCTATCAGAATTTTTGTATGTGGCGTGCCTGTTTTTCGTAGCAACTTCAGATTATCTAATCTTGTTGCGGTAGTCGCAGCCTCTTGTTGGATGAACAAGTGCAGCGGCAGAAGGCTTAGCATGGCTTCCAGGGCCGCAGTGGGTGTTGTTCTCATGCAGCCCGTTACTGCCATGCACACCAGTCTCTGCCAGCTTTGCAGCTTGCATTGTGCTGTGGTCAGAAGAGTTCTACGCCACCACACCAGGGCACCGTAGCTGATCATAGGTCGTATAACTGCTGTGTAAAGCCATAGAGTTAGTTTTGGTTTAAGGCCCCACTTCTTACCTTACATTCTTCGGCATTGCCAGAAGGTAATGCTGGCCTTGTTTAGTTTGGTTTCTAGGTGTTTGGACCAATTTAGTTTACTGTCTAGAATAATACCTAAGTATTTTACTTCTGTAGTTAGTGACAGGGTCGAGTTAAAGAGTTTTGGAAGGGAGTAGTTCCCTAGCGCTCTTTTGTTTGTGAACATTATTAGTTCCGTTTTGCGCGGATTGACGGTCAGATTGAATTTTTCGCACCACTTTTCAACTATTAACAGGGCCGATTGTGTTAATTTGCAGACCGTGCTTGTGAATTTGCCCGTTACTAAGATGGCTAGGTCATCTGCATAGCCGATTGTATAAAATCTGTTGTCATTAAGCAGGGATATGAGGTCGTTAACTACGAGGTTCCACTAGAGAGGCGACAGTACACCTCCTTGTGGACAGCCTTTAGCAACGATGGCTCCCTGTTTGTTACTATTTCCCAGCCTGACTACTCTATTTACGAGCATGTGTTGAATCCAGTTTGATATTACAGGGTTCACATCATGTCTGTCGAGTGCTGCTCTGATGCTGGTGAAGTTGGTTTTATCGAAGGCTCCTTCAATGTCGATAAAGGTGTCTTTGGTATCTAACGCCTCCTCAATCTTGCATACTACAGCGTGGAGGGCTGATTCCGTTCATTTGCCTGAACTGTAGGCATGTTGGTTCCTATATAGAGGTGTTTTTACTAAGGCGTTGTCTCTTAGGTATCTATCACATAGTCTTTCCATAGTTTTAAGTAGAAATGATGTGAGGCTTATTGGTCTGTAGGATTTAGCATCCGAGTAGTCCGACCTGCCGGTTTTTGGTATGAAGATTACCTTGACCTCTCTCCAGGTCTTGGGTACGTATCCAAGAGCCAGGCAGGCCTGATATACTCTGTTGAGTATATGGAACAGTTTTGGGCCTCCCCATTGTATAAAAGCGGGGTAAATGCCGTCTAGGCCTGGTGCCTTGAAGGGCTGAAAGCTTTTAATGGCCCATGCTATTTTCTTTGGACTTATGACCTCCGTTGCGAATTGCATGGAAGTGTCTGTTAAGGTATGGTTGACATCTAACCATTTGGTTTCGTTAATCATTGAGCAGTCGGGGAAGTGCGTCTGCAGAAGTACTTGGTGTGCTTCTTCCAATGATTTGGTATATGTGTTGTCCGGTTTCCTTAAGGAACCCAGTTCCCGCTGTGGTTGACCGGTAAGAATTTTACGAATTCTGTTAGCTTGTATAAACGATTCTATGGACTCACAGTATTTTCGCCAAGTACGATTCCTCCAATATCTTATTCGTTTTTTGTACTTGGCTTTAACATTTTTATAGTGGTCCCAATATAGATCGTTGTATGTATTCATAGCTCTATTGAGGGCTTTTCTGACCTTGGTTCTAAGGCGTTTTAACTCTGGGCCCCACCAGGATCCTCTGTCAAGTGGATTCTCCGGAGGATAGGTTAGTGGGCAAGTTGCTTCGTAACATGTAGTCATTAACTGCGTTACTTTAGTGACCAGTTGTTCGATACTATCCGTGTCTGTTAGCCTGTCAGGGTAGTCAAGTGCCCGCAGGCCGTCGACTAGTAGTTTACGAAATTCATCTTTGTTTGTCTTTCGTACGTTCCTAAAGGGTTGAGGGGGTGTAGTGGATAAACCTAGTTCAAAACGTATCCATCTGTGGTCTGAGCAAGAGGCTTCATCAGACACATGCCATGTATTATAATTATTACTACATAAATATTTGGATAATTTAAAGTCATTCTTTTTAAAAATTAGGCTATCTTGTGGAGGGTCTCATTGGCGTCGGAGCAACTTCATGGTTGCCCTAGTCTGTCTCGATAGGCCAATCATTGGGTGTTGGGTATTAGATTTTAGTGGGTAATGGCTGTTTTAGCCGGCCGGTAACTCTCACATTATCACCTCTATGTCTGCAGATGTAAATGCATTTCCCGACATTAATTATATGTAATATTTTAATTTTATGAGCTTAGTCCCACTGCCTCAAGTAACTAAATTCTAATCCCAAAAGGAGCAAATTGTGATTACAAAATATTTTAACTAAGTCCACTTGCATGAAACAGCCAAAGTTTTTCACATCTTACAAATATGATAGGATTTTCTTAAATGATTATTAGATTTACTGGAAATATGTGATAGAGCTACATCAGAGCAAATTGTAGCTGCAGAAAAACATTTAGCTGATGTAGAAAAGGACTCTGATTTTGAAGAGGATTTAGCTGCTGTCACTGGAAAGGAAATGCCTAAAAAGAAAGTAAAAGATAAAAAGAGTAATGGTATCGATGAAGGTGAAAATTCTGACAATGATATGGAAACTGATGATGAACCAAATTCAGGTGATGATGAGTCAAAGACAGATGGTGATGATGAAGCAATGACAGGTGATGAAAGTGAAGGTTCAAATGATTTTGAAGATGAAAATCTAAGTGATAGTGAAAACAATCAAAGTGATGGCAGTGAATTAATCCAAGAAGAGCAAATACCAATATTGACATCTAAATCACAGACTAAATCAAAAAAGGAAAAAATTGTATCAGAAAGTGAGTTAAGCAAGGTGTTCAGTGATGATGAAATATCACATTTATCAGGTGATGAAGATATAAGTGGCTTTAGTGATGATGAAGAAAAGAAAGAACATAAAACAGAAAGTAAAGAAAAGCCTGATGTTTGGGAAGATATTTATGGTAGAAAAAGAGACAAAGAAGGGAATATTATAAAGGTATAATTTTTTTTTCATTTTTATCTTATTATTAGAGACTTGCCCTCGCCTCGGTTCGGTGGTTTAGGCGTGAAAACGTAACGGACACAGACAAAGCCACTTTTGCATTTATAATATTAGCATGGATTGTTTTTATTTATTGTTAGCTGTATTAGCTGGGGATGTGGAAAGTGGATGCAAAGAAATACAAATTTACTTACATTAATTTATTAACTAGAAATTTTTACTAATTAAATTACTACTGAGTATTGACTAATTGACTACTGATCGATGTTAGATCAAGTAAGCAAGCAAGTAATGCCTTTTTATACTGTTGAAAGTGTTCTCTATTAAGATACAGTCTTGACATCAGTTAATAATAATAATAATATTTATTGAACAATAAAACACATAAAACACTAAACAATATTAATACAAAAACAAACATACATATATTATTATATAGAATAATCTAAGTTTTTAAAGCTCAAATTAAATTAGGCTGTATCGATACAAAGAATATGGTAGCCTCTGTTGCCCTACTAGGCCTGTATTACGGCATACAGCGCCTTTCCCCTAAATATCTGTTTAATTTAGGTAGCTGCTGCGCTTGCACCTGCGCTTGTCTGGTATATTACAAGTTGTTTTAAAAGAAAAGCTCATTTTTAATTTAAATTATCTGTGTAACGTGTGAGGTGCCTAAACTAAATATGTATGTTTTTGCTAAAATATGTTACAAAAATGAAGTGTATTGAGAATTGTATTTTTTTAAATAACAAAAATTTAACACAAATTTTACACAATATTCATAAACTACAATAAGGACACGGTCAGAGGTTACTGGTTCTTTTTAATTTTTTTTTGTTAATTATAGATTTGGCAGGATCTCTTTTTTTTTTATAAAAAAAATATTTTGTGTTATAGGAAGAGAAGGGTGTTTACATACCACCACATTTGAGAAATAAGGATTCAGCATCAGATAAAGAACTTGCTCAAATAAAAAGGCAAATTAAAAGTAAGTGTGTTTTTAATTTTTATCTCAAGAATAATAAGAGTGGGCAAACTGTACTAATATATAAAGCTAAAATTTTTGTTTGTTTGTTTGAACAAACAAACATTCTTTTTGCATTTTACGGCCTATTCATTGAAGAAGATTTGCATATAGGCTTAATCTAACATCATACTATGTCCCATAGGAATTGACGAGTTTTGGGCAAGGACTTGTACTGATATACTATAAGAATGATGGTGTCTTTAACATTAATGGATTCATTTCATTTCCTCATTCAATTATCATTATATAGTTATTATTTTGATTTTTTATTCTTAACGTTTTGAATGCTTTAGAGGCAAACATGATCAAGTTCGACACTATGGCTTTTGACATCTCAAAAACCATAGTATTTACAGATATTCAACCAAAATTACACAATCATTTGTAAGAAAGAGAATAAAAATTTCTAAAACAATAATTTGGAAGCTTTTTTTTTAAATTTACAGGTGTGCTTAACAAACTAGCCGGAACAAATCTCCACTGGGCTTCCACATCGATAGAGAACTTGTATTCAAGCAACAGTAGGAATTCAGTTAACACTGCCCTAACTCAGTTATGGTTAGAGGCAGCAGTCAGTGAAGCCATCACTCCGCAGAGGATGTTAGTTGAACATGCGGCCTTGATATCTATCCTGCATGCTAATGTTGGATCTGAAATAGGTTAGTCATAGTTATATATATGGATCTTTTTACCCGAGTGCGGCGAAAGTCAAAGGAGGGTTATGTGTTTAACTTGTATGTATAATCCTATGTGTTCTCGTAATCACTGATATATATATTTATGTATAGATGTATGTCCGATCCTATGTTCCCTCGTAACCGAATGACTTAACCGATTTTTAGGAACATAACTTTATGCAGTTAGAGACCTCATACATACACGTGTCAACACTTGCAACTAGTATAATACACGAATGTCTGCATAATGCTATGTTGTTAATTTATATAAATGTCAACAGGTGCCCATTTCTTAGAGGAATTGTCTAAAAAATTCGACGACATGATGCAAACTCCGCAACCCGTGGAAAATAAAACATTGGACAATCTCGTGTCTTGTCTGGCACTTTTGTACAGTTTTAAGGTACTTTTTTACTTGTAACCTTAACAATTCTACTTCTGGACTAGTGAAAATTTTGTTATCAACTCCAAATAGGTATAAATATCGATAAACTATAAGATAAATGATTTAACATTTATGGAAATAAAACAAGCGACTTCCAGAATGTTTGGTAATCATAGTTTTATACAACTCAAAGTATATCCATATTGAAAATCTTAAATGATGATATTTCGGAAATAAAGTATCATTTGAATGACTACATACTAATGCTAACTAACCTACCAAAGGTTAAATAATGTTAATCTATACATAAAATAAAATTCTAATTGAGTCGAATCTGTACATTAAATATTTTTTTGAAAATCTTATTGAAGTAGTCATAATATCGATACAGAGGCCAAATCTATAGATTTTAGAATTTTTCTCTGTCTGTCTTTCTGTAACCGCATCACGAGAAAACCACTAAACAGATTTTGATGAAATTTGCTATGATGATATCTGGTTATCCGGGTCAACATATAGGATACTTTTTACTGCAGAAAAATATCTCATATCTGAGAAAATCTATACTATACCTTAAAACGTAACTAGGGACGAACCCTAGCGGAGCGAGGGTGAGTTGCTAGTACCTGTATATAAACACATTAGTTCTAAAGATTTCTCTCATCATTTATTTTTGGAAAAAACACACTTGAATTCGCCCAAAAAGCATAGACCATTTTCATGCTACATTAATATATAATAACGAAATAATTTTTTCCAGATATACCACGTATCTCTCCTGTACGATATTTTAAATCGTTTAGTGGAAGAGCTGTCGGAGAAGAACATAGACTGTGTTTTGGCGATTTTGAGGAATGTAGGGGGAGTGTTGAGGAAGGAAGAACCGGCGGCTCTGAAGACATTCATCCATGACACTCAGGCGAAGATTTCCAAGTTAAATGAAGATGCGGATAGTGGGTGAGACTTATATATATCTATACTAATATTATAAAGAGGTAAAGTTTGTGAGCTTGTGAATTGTGTTTGTGACGTTGTAAAGGGGTTAAATCACTAGCAATAAATAAATTCAATTTTGTTTTATTTTCACAGATCACGTATAAAATTCCTTCTGGAAGTGTTGCTAGCTGTTAAAAATAATAATTTAAATAAAATTCCCAATTATGATCCAAGTTATGTGGAACATTTGAAGAAAATGTTCCGCGGCATCGTGCGGCGCGGCAACTACGTCACTCCCTTGAACATTAGGCTAGAAGATCTATTGAAAGGTATGTATTCAGTCCTTTTTAACGTCTCACTGCAGGGCTCAGGCCACAATTCAATACGAGATCGATCAGTCCATAGCCCACCACGCTGGCGAAGTACGGGCGGACTTCACATGCCTTTCGAATACTTGCTAAATTCTCTCAGACATGCAGGTTTCTTCACAATGTTTTCCTTCACCGTAATACAAGTGGTAATCGTGTTGGAAAATGATTCGCACACAAAAATATCAGAAGTGCGAGATTAGGGATTTGAACCCGCTTCACTCGGTATCCCAAGCCAACGCGTTACCACTGGGCTACCACTGCTATTGTGATGTATATACAAAAAAATGGAAAACATTATTTAAAATTATTAATTCGACTATCGATATGTAGATGTACAAATACACTTGCTTGTCGAAAAATCTACTAGTAGTTTAAAAATATATTTTCATTCCCGAAAACAACAATAGATCCTAATTTTTATATTAAACTAATATAAATATGTTTTATATTAAATATATAATATCGAAACTTACCGTTGCTTCGCTCGGATTCGTCTCTAGCAGTTTAACGGTATCAGTCTATTTGTATAAAATACATTCAAATCCGGATGTTTTAGCGTAAGGGAGTAAAACACGTTTGTGCATGCTAAACTTTCGTATTTATATAATAGTAATAATTTGATTACACAAAGATAAGATGACAGCCCGTTTTAGGTTACCATAGTTTCAAAAATGTTCAATTTATGACTCTTACAAAAATATTTGAATATTAAAAAAAACATTAATATCCCTTACGTAATTAATTAAAACAAAAATACAGTTGCTCAGTTTGTAGTGACTCTACTTGCCGTGCCAGCGATCGGTGGTTCGAGTCCCGCTGGGGGCATTCATTTGTGTGATAAGCACGAATGTTTGTGTTCCAATCATGAGTGTTTATATTTATAATATGTATGTATATCTATACATATAATAAAATTCTAACAGAGGCGAATCTGTACATTAAATATTTTTTGGAAAATCTAATTGAAATAGACATTATTATCGATACAGAGTCCGAATCTATAGGTTTTAGAATTTTTGTCTGTCTGTCTGTTTACACTGGACAGATTTTGACGAAATTTGGTATGATGGTAGCTGGTTATCCGGGTCAGATACTTTTTACCGCGGGAAAATATCTCATTTCTGACAAAAAATACAAAAACTGCAATGTAAGAGTATACTAATATGTAAAACTGTAACTGACAAACACAAAAAAAGAATTATTCAATTTGGTGCATTCGATCGGAAGTTATGCGTGTATACGTATATACATATATGCATACATTTCGGTGATTCACTTTTATTAGGGTTCCGTACCCAAAGGGTAAAACGAGACCCTATTACTAAGACCCCGCTGTCCGTCCGTCCGTCACCAGGCTGTATCTCATGAACCGTGATAGTTAGACAGTTGAAATTTTCACAGATGATGTATTTCTGTTGTCGCTATAACAACAAATACTAAAAAACAGAATAAATTATATATTTAATAGAGCTCCCATACAACAGACAAGATTATTTTGCCGTTTTTATAGATAATGGTGTTGAACCTTTTGTGCGCGAGTCCGACTCGCACTTAGCCGGTTTTTATATAGATTTGTATGGTCGCAGCGCAGGAGCGCGGCAAGTGGTGGGTGG
The DNA here is from genome assembly GCA_921882275.1 of Brenthis ino. Classification (NCBI taxonomy): domain Eukaryota; kingdom Metazoa; phylum Arthropoda; class Insecta; order Lepidoptera; family Nymphalidae; genus Brenthis; species Brenthis ino. Next base: position 17,452,387 of record OV170225.1, read on the forward strand.
TCGGGTCGGCGTGGGAGGGTGCGGGGAGCGCAGGGGGCCCGCCCGCCGCCGCCGCCGCGCCCAGCGTGGACCAGAAGCTTCTGGAACTGGCCAAGAAACAGCGCATGAACACCGACGTCAGGAGGAGCATCTTCTGCATTATCATGTCGGCTGAGGTGAGGGTTGTTTAATATTTTTATTATTAAGTAAGACAGAGAAAAAGAAACTGACTGTGTGCTGTGTACTTATGTACAAACGTAAGAAGTTATACTTCTTTGGCGTAACAGAACAATAATAGCTAAAGATTTCATGCCTGATGATGCAGCTAACTTCATCATGTCGCTTTCAGCTAACATTATCATGTCGCTTTTTGACTGTCAGTGTGCGCGCACATCGTAAAAATCTTACTCTCATCATATTTTCCAAACATGCCATAAGAAGTATAACTTCAAAAATGGCTTAGTTCCTATTTTATTCGAATAACAAGTAGCAAAATAAAAAAGAATATTTTATTCTTGATTTCATTTTTTATTATCAAAATGCTTTTGCTAAAATAGATAAAAGGTGTAATGTGCGCTATGTTATTCATGTTATTTAATTTTTCCCCGTTGTAATCTATTTATATATCGTTAGTCTCGCTAAAGCTCAAAAACGGCCGTATCGATTTGAAAAATTCTTTTTTTGTTTTGTTGGGGGTGGGTCAGGGGTGGTTCAACAATAAAAAAATAGGGGAAAACCCAAAAATTAACAGCTGAAAAATCGAAAAGTTCAGAACTTTATTTTGTACCTATGTATATAATATAATATAGATTATCTATTCCATACCAACCGTCAAAACGTAGCTAGAGATGAAGAGAGTCGCTAGTAGTTAATAATTATGAATGAGTGATGTTGAATTTAGTTTTTTTTTGGTGTTAAGTAGCTATTATATTAATCTACAATTAAAATGATATTTCCTCATAATTCTTTCTAGGATTTTATGGATGCATTCGAAAAACTCCAACACTTAGGTCTCAAAGGGCAACAGGAAAGGGAAATAGTGCACGTGCTGTTAGCTTGTTGCCTGAACGAAAAAGCTTACAATCCATACTATGCAGTTTTAGGACAAAAGTTATGCGATGTCGACAGAAAGTATCAGGTTTGTGATTCATTTATTACATTTTTAGGGTATTTCAAGTGAAATAATGAATAAAAAGAACTAACGGATTTTTTTATAAAAAAGAAAAAAACTAATAGTATGATATTCTTTCAAGGGGATCTCTTCCTCTAATGTTTTTTGTATTTTTAAAACATTAGAATAAAATATTATTTTTGTTATTTATTATATATTCATATATTTTGATTAAAATTGTAAATTTACCCATAAAAATTGTCTTATTTATATAAGTAAAAAAAACGCCCTGTATGGCAAAATTGAGAATAGTAGCATAAACAGTAAATGACGCTACTATTTATGACTTCGGCAGTTTTTTTGGCGGGTTCCTGCTTTATAATTTTTTAGTCTGAATAAAAAAATATAGCACACCGTAACACATATACTTAATATTATAGCTTTCAATACAATATTCTGTGTGGGACAAAATTAAGGATCTCGAATCTCTGTCGAAGCAAGCGATGACGAACTTAGCTCAGTTTCTCATACATCTGATTATGGAGAAGGGATTGCCGCTGTCCGTGTTAAAGGTAATGAGTTTTAATATATAATTTACTTTATGAAACGTAATTAATTAAAGGTTTTTTTTTCAAAAAGTATACTAATACTTTTTGTTTCTAATGACGTGACTTAAAAAAATAGTACTTAAAAAGTATAAAATCGAGCATAGTCTATTTTGAATTTCACTGAACTTGAAGAGGTAACAAACTCTTGCATTTTTTATATAAGTGTGATACAATTTGGCAGTCTGGCTAGCCTAGTGTTTTCTTTATATAAAACTAGCGACTCACCCTCGCTTCGCTCGGGTTCATCCCTAGGTTGCTTTCCCATACACACTTTCATCCCCATTATCACTCTCTTAAGGGATGATTTCCGGGATAAAAATTAGGGTATCCTATGTCCTCCCCAGGGTCTCAAATTATCTTCTTACCAAATTTCATCTCAATCGCTTCAGTAGTCTCGGAGCTTATTCGCTGCAAACAAACAGACAAAAAATCTTTCCTCTTTATAATATTAGTATAGATAATAAAGTCCTAGATTCAAGACCCGACAACATGAGAACAAGTTGACTAAGGAACAGTAAGTAGTTTCTTTCGCCAGTTCTTCTCTGGTCTGAGTCTTCTGCTTTCAGAACTGGTGGTAGACTCATAACGTTCAGTAAACAATTTTAATAATTAATGCTGAATAAAATATTTTGAATTTGAATTTTCATGTTTCTCATTTTAGTTAGCTTTTTCCGCACTCGGATTTTCTTTATTATTATTTTTATAAATTAATTTTTTAAACGTATATATATATATTATCGATTTTAATTTAATAAGTATGTAAATGACATAAATCCGGATGACAATAAGATATTTTGATATTATCGAGCCAATCTGGATGATGGAGTCCTGACTTCTCCAAGAGTTGTTCTATTTATATCCTGATATAGGTAGAAAATCTTTACCCATTATCCTACTAATATTATAAATGCGAAAGTTTGTGAGAATGTATGGATGTATTAGATGTATGTATGTTTATTACTCTTTCACGCAAAAACTACTGAATGGATTTTAATGAAACTTTACAATACATTTACATTACAATACATTATTTAGCTCATACATTAGATTAACACATAGAATACTTTTTATCCTGGAAAAATGCACTGACAGATTTGTTATAGTTTATCTAAAAAAACTTAGTTAACCTATTTTTAAAGTAATTAGTATAAAATGTATGATAATTTTATATAAGAAATAATTATTAATATAAGTAATTTATATATAAAACATTGGAGTTTGAGCTCCTTTGATTCATTTTAACGAGTACAATTCGTTGGAGGTTTTTATTATTATATTTTTTACAAAAAAATTGATCAATATTTTCTTTTTTACAGATTATCCAGTTTTCAGATTTAAACAAAAAGACAGTGAAATTTATGAGACAAATATTATTAGCGATAATTATGAACGCCGACTTACAAATTTCGCTAGAAGTATTCCATAGGATATCAAAACCGCCTAAACTACACATGTTTAGAGAAAGTCTTAGGTTGTTTATACAACATTTTTTAATTAAAAATGCCGGTAAAAAGACATCAGTTCTTAGTGAAGAGGAGATGGCAACACTGAAGGAAAGAGCCATAGAAGTAGATAAAATATTGACCATGTACGAAAATAAGTTACGGTTTTAATTATAGTTTGCGCTAAGTTTATTGAAATGGTTTTAATTTTTTAATATATACATATACACACACACACATATATATATATAACCTAAGTATTTAAGTATTACAAATGTTTTCATTACAGCCCACATACATATCTAGGCATATGTATCGATTTTCGACAAATAAAAAACTTGTGCAAGGTTAGCAGATAGTTAGTACGATTAAACGATATTAATATTAACTTTTTATCGGTTATTCCCACGCGCCATTCATTTAATTAATTATTCGCTATATTTAAAAATGTTCGCTTAGTTTATTATGTGTAGCTATTTTTATCCCGATTGTGATACCTAGCACTTATTTATGCCAAGTAAAATCAATGATAACAGTTTGCACGCTCGCTTGGAAAACAAAGTGAAGCGGGTTCAAATCCCAAATTCTTATCCTACATCTTACGGGATTACCACTTGTTTTACGGCCAAAGAACATATCTTGAGGAAACCTGCATGAGAAGCCAACCAGTTTTCGAAATACATGGCCAACGGCAGCGTGATAGATTAGTATTTGATAATATAAATAGAGTATTTAGTGTATGGGATAAGTAAATACCAACGCCATTAAAATATTATGTACACAAGTTTAGTAAAAAAAAAAATATAAAAAATTCTTTGTCAGACATAACTAGCTTCTATGTATGTTTTTTTTCGAATCGGGTATAACATGCCGACATACGAGTATAAAAACTCTGTGAGTGTTTCGCCACAAGAGTACCCTGATACCTTTCGTTTTAAGAGGAAGCTCGTTTTAACTTCTCACTACCGCGCACGAATACTCATAACAAGTTTTGACAATGAGTATGTGTTCATTTTTATAAATATTTATATATGTATATTTAACCTTGTGAGAATTTCATAAATTACAACTCTTTGACGTGAAACTGAAGTCCCTTAAAGTAATTATTATGTTTGACTGATTTCTATTTTGACTACAAACAATTTTCATCAAGTTGTGTTAATTTTTTTTACTAACACCTCTCAAATTAAAACAAATGTCCAAATTGTTCTGTACAATAAGGCCTTTATGGACTATGAACTTTTCTGTAGATATACCTATATAGCGACGACACGTTTGGCTTGGTTTATAGCACAGACATTACAACCAATGTCTTATATTGTCTGTGGTTTGTAGTGACCCTACTTGCAGTGCCAGCGGTTGCGGGTTCGAGTCCCGCTGGGGGCATTCATTTGACGAACATGAATGTTTGTACTCCAGTCATGGGTGTTTATATTTATAATATATGTCATGAGTGTATTTAAAGTTATATATGTGTAGTGTATCAACTATCTGGTATCCATAACACAAGCTTCGCAGCTTACCATGGAACTAGATGGTGCTTTGTGTTAATGTCCCAACGTATTTATACAAGAATATTACTTTATTCTATAGATTTTTAACGATCGATAAAAGTAGGTAAAAAGAATTATTATAATGGACCAATTAAGCTATAATTGTGAAAAAAATTAATGAACAGAAACAAATCGTAAATATTAAAAACCTAAATGTATCAAACAGGCGTAAACATGAAAATTATTAATAATTTTATGCAAATACACGATCATAGACACCCTCGACCAGCTATCTTATCTAACGTCTGCTGGACTCCTTATCTTTTATCGTGACGGTACAAATCAGTTAGCATAGCAACGACAGTGTGTCTGCCTAGTACCTTTATTCATCGAATATTATATACCAACTTATTTTCCCACGACTACGGAGGTACAAAAAAGATTACTTACTTAATTATATAACCTTATTATACATATATATAATAATACTAGCATTGCCCGCGGCTCCGCACGCGTTCAGATGACCAAAAACCAAATTCTTAAGTTTTACATATACTCTTAGATTGCAGTTTTTCTATTTCTTGAAATAGAAATGAGATATTTTCCCGCAGTAAAAAGTATCCTATATGTTGACCCGGATAACCAGCTACCATCATAACAAATTTCATCAAAATCTCTCCAGTGGTTTTTCCGTGATGCGGTAACAGACAGACAGACAAAAATTCGAAAAACTACAGATTCGGCCTCTGTATCGATAATAATGTCTATTGCAATAAGGTTTTCCAAAAAATATTTAATGTACAGATTCGGCTCAGTTAGAATTTTATTATATGTATAGATTCCTTTCTTATAATACTTATTCATTTATATGCTATCTACTGCTTTCTGGAATTTTTAAACTATGTATCTCCTCTTTTTCTTTTACTCGTTTTAATATCAAAGTTTTAATACGGATTTTAATTTACTTATATTATATCTATACATATAATAAAATTCTGAGTCGAATCTGTACATTGAATATTGTTTGGAAAATCTTTAGAAATAATTATTATTATCGATACACAGGTCGAATCTAAAGTTATTAGAATTATTGTCTGTCTATCTGTCTGGTAGCGCATCACGAGAAAACCACTGGATATTTAGATTTTGATGAAATTTTCCATAATGATAGCTTGTTATCCGGGTCACCATATATGTTATTATAACCAGCTATCATTATACCGTTGGATACTTTTTACTGCGGAAAAATATCTCATCTCTGAGAAATGTAAACTAACCGTTTTAAAAACATAGGGACGCACCCGAGTGCGAGCCGATACAAAGCAAAGCATACCGACTTCGAAAATATTTGATTAGGTATGTATAGTAAGTGAAAACTACCAAATAAGTTATTTTTTACTTTTTAGTGCTTTTTTTGTTTAAGAGGTTTTTACATATTAAGAAAATATGTAAAACTTAATGATATTAAAGGAAAAAAAATAAATAAAAGCAATCATTAAATAAACATTTTACAACTATTAATGCGTTACAAAGCAGCACTAAATCGAGTACCCTTCAATCCTTATCACATCATCACGACCCTTCTATTACTTCCTTCCACTTCGCAAATGTTACGCCCGCAGAAATTAAAAGCCATGTGATAGCCATCAAATCTGATGCTATTGGTAGTGATAATATAAGTAGAAAAATGATATTATTAAGTCTTAACACTGTTCTTCCTATACTGTGTCATATCTTTAATCATTCCCTTACCTCCAATGAATTCCCTGACGTCTGGCAACTTGCAATAGTGATCCCTATACCAAAAACATCCAATCCTACATCATTTTCACAGTACCGACCAATTTCCATACTTCCTTTCTTATCTAAAGTCCTTGAACGCATAGTCCATCAGCAACTATATCTACACTTAAATAATAATAACATCTTATCTCCTTTCTAGTCCGGCTTTCGACCTGGGCACAGCATTGTGACTGCACTTAATAAGGTCTGTGATAATACTTTCTTAGATTTACGCGAATATTTGACATTATTAAATAAAACTATCTTTTCGGATTATTTCGCGGATTTATTTTGATTTTTGGTTCCCGACGTTTCGAATGCTTTACAGCATCCATGGTCACGGGAGAGACTGAGGTGTTACATGTCTTAAAGATATAGTTGTTACAGACAGCCTACCCACAATTAACAAAATGAAAATTGCACCAATTACATTACAATATTTTTTAGCTTTAAACATTTTTATAATACTACTATATATATACTACTACATGTAGTAAGTTCATACTGTGTAGATCAAAATGACAGCTTATCAGATTAATATTTTTCTATTTTCATTTGTAAAAGTATATATTAATAGTGTTGCTTAGTAAGTTGTTTTTAAATAATAGCAAACTAAATTAAAATTATTATCCTTAATTAATTTTAACTTTTTAAATTACACATATAACAATTATATGGCTTAAATAATTAATACTATATTTTATATTTTTCTTAATGGTTATAATTATAACAATGGCAACACTAAATATAGATTACTAATTAATATTTTAAAATTGTAATAATTATAAAAATAATAGCAAAAATTAAATAAATAATTTTCCATATTCAATTATAATTAAAATTATAAAAATGTTTAAAGCTAAAACATATTGTAATGTAATTGGTGCAATTTTCATTTTGTTAATTGTGGGTAGGCTGTCTGTAACAACTATACATTCAAGACATGTAACACCTCAGTCTCTCCCGTGACCATGGATGCTGTAAAGCATTCGAAATGTCGGGAACCAAAAATCAAAATAAATCCGCGAAATAATCCGAAAAGATAGTTTTATTTAATAAGGTCTGTGATGATATTCGACGTGGATTTGACAATCAGCAGATTACCATCCTGGCCCTGTTAGATTTCTCTAATGCATTTAACACAGTAGATTTTGACATCCTACTTGCCATTCTCAAGTCCATAAATATTTCCTCACGCGCTACTGAATGGTTTTACTCCTACCTAAATAACCGCCAACAATACATTAGACTAGATGGCAAGCGGACTTCTTGCTCTCGTATTAATGCTGGAGTCCCTCAGGGCGGAGTTCTTTCTCCTCTACTCTTCTCCATTTTCATTAACACTCTCACTAAGCACCTCACTACGTCCTATCATATTTATGCAGATGACTTGCAAATTTATGCGACTACAAATGTAAATGACATTGCTAAGGCTATTGGAAATATTAATTTCAACCTCGAAATTATTAGTACCTGGTGTAAGTCATTTGGTTTGTGTGTTAATCCGAGCAAGTCTCAAGTAGCAGTCTTTGGCAATTCTAAACGACTTTCTAAAATACATTTTCCTCTCCTCCCTCCCATTTCATTTAATAATGTCCATTTAGAATACAGCAGTAGCGTTAAAAATCTAGGGATCATAATGGACAGCACTTTCTCCTGGACACCTCAAGTTGCCCAACTTAGCCGTAGGATATTTCTTGCTATTGGCACCTTGAGAAGGTGGAAAAACCTATTGCCGGTCAAAACCAAAATATTATTAGCCAACTCCCTTTTATTGCCGATACTCGACTATGCTGACTCCTGCTACCTAGATTTATCTCAGCAATTACTCAATAAGCTTGAGCGTCTCCAGAATCTTATTATAAGATATATTTTTGGACTTAGGAAGTATGACCACATTACGCAATATCGGACACAGTTGAGATGGCTAACAGTTCACAATAGACGTAATTTACACGCGCTTTCTCTATTATACACAACCCTTTACCATCCTCACACTCCCACCTACCTCAAAGAACACTTTAAGTTCCTAGGGGCAAGTTCCCAGCTCGCTCTAGAGCTTCGCTCTCGCAGTAAAAGATTACTAGAAATCCCATTAGTCCATTCCAAATCCTATAGTGAATCTTTCACTATTAAGACGGTGAAGCTCTGGAACGAGCTTCCAAATGAAATAAGACAGTCCAAGTCAATAAGCATTTTTAAAAAGCGTCTCAAAACACATTATTTGTCGCTTTACAACTAAGCTGTCATTATAGTTGCATGTATTATATTATTGTGTATATTATGTATGTTTATTATTATTTTATTATATTATTATGTATATGTATGTTTAAGTATTTAAACAATAAATATCTATTGTATAAATAGTATTTTATATATGTATTTTTTTATGTATATTTATAAAATGTAATACGTCTATTGAGTACACTTTATGCACCTTTCCGCTTTCTGTTAACTTTTGTGTTCTACTTCTAGCGATTGCCTGTAAGAGATCACTTTTAGTGATAAGGCCGCCTTTGCACATTTCTTTAAATGTATTTTTTTTTGTATGTATCATTTTTATTTTTGTGTGCAATAAAGTGTTTAAATAAAAAATAAATAAAAGCAAGGAACATTTGATAGATTCAATTTTATTTGTAGTACTATCTACTGTTATTCTTAAAAGAAAATATGCTACAACATAATTTTCTAATAGACGAAGATTATAAGTACCGCTATGTAAATTTCTAATTGATTTAATTGTTTACGCAGGAGGTGTGAAGGAGACCAGCCGACTGTGAAATGTTATTTCCATAATGTTATAATGTGTTTGATTTCTATCAATCTGAGGTTGTTGCCTCATAATATCTACATACAAGCATCCCGCCCTTACCTTGTCCACTTTGCTTAAATTCATCCGTAATTTTATACAAATATTCGTAGATTTTATCTGCCAATTGCCAAAGTGGCAAGATAATCGGTTTAACTGCTTTCAAAAATAATTATTTAAACTGGATTAAAAATTATAGTGAACCAAAATTTAACTTAATTACGAAGTTTTAATCAAATTAAAACACCTTGGAGAAGAGCTTTATATTATAATTAAGATTGAGGACGTCTTTAAAGTATATAAAATGGAAGTTATTAAGAAAAAAAGAAATTTCTTATAGAATTATGAAGAGACACTTTTTTTTCTTCAGAATATATGTAATAACAGCCACATAGAAACCAATAAATATTTATTGCGTTCTATGTGGCTTTTATTGGTTTCTATGTGGCTTTTATTGGTGTCTATGTGGCTTCTGTCGCTTTTGATGAGATCCTATTGGAGTTTTTAAATACAAGGATTTTTGAATAGGAAGGACCGTGTGTGTTTTGTTTTATACAGCGATAGTTTGTGAGATTAATGAATATGAGTGGTGTATTTCCTAGAAACTAGGATAATCTAGATACAAGTCTTGTCTAGAAACTTAAATACCTTATATTAAAAACAACGACAATGGGTTAAATATAAATACTAAACATGTTCATTGATATGTCCTTATTTCACGTAGCAACAGATCGAATGGTTTCTTGCATACGGATAGTTTATGGGCCAGAGAGTAGCAAAGGTTAATACTGTAAATAATTAATAACACGCGAGGTGTATAGAAAATCACCATATTAAGTATAATAAACAAACCACTAGATATTTAATAGTGTTTTATATGAATAGTGCTGGCATAGATCAATATGGATAGCAACGTATCTGCGTCATAGCAACACCTATGAAGTGCGCGTGCGCATCGTTTTTTTAAATTATTTTATTATTCCTACATCGTTTCGTCTTTGTTATCTTTGAGATTATCTAACAGCAATAACTAACACTTGTGTAGTAGTTGTTACGGAACAATGATCTTGGGAAGATAAAAAAAAATGTTAAAAATTGTGTTGATAATTTATTACAGAATTTATTCATTAATATAGAAATCAAGGTATCTATGAATGTAAATTAATTGTGATGAAATCATAGTTATAGGTCTTGACTGTCGTTTTGTTTCATTTTGTAAATTGTACGTACCTACTTATCATTTGAAATTGCCTTGAGGATTTTAAATATATGGAGATGATTATTTAATGTTCTATGTCCTTTTGGTGACTATCATCAGAGCGAGTTAAGCGTATGTAGTATATTATCAATAAAATCATAATTTCATTATTTTATCTTCATAAAGATCTGCTATCTAAATATCTAAGTAGGTACTAGCGGCTCACCCTCGCTTCGCTCGGGTTCGCCTCTAGGTGAACAAAAACAAACCTATCCCACGAGAACCGTACTTTTTTCCGGGATAGCAAGTGTTATTCCAGACTATAATATATCTGTGTGCCAAATTCATCCAGATCGATTTCATCCGAATCGATTCGTAGCTAATAAACTTATAATACATATTAGTATAGATACGGATTATATCTAAGTATTATAATAAAGACCTACAAATAATATTTAGTACTACTCATTTTTACAAGCTTTTATTTAACTGATTGTTCGGGTCAAATCGTGCAACTGAATTTTAAAGCAGTTATCCAGTATTCTCAACCTATTGAACTGAAATTTTGCATACACGTTTAATTTAGATGACAATGCATGGTAGGATAAGTGATGTCATTCTAAATCTAACATGGCGGACTCCCAATGTTGGCGGACTATGTTTTTTTTATGCACTCCCATGATATGGATATTAAATGAAAGGTTTTGCTGAGAAGAATACGAATAAATACCTAAAAAAACTATAAATTAAATCAATCCCATTTATTACATTACACAATTTATATAATACGTACTAGCGACTCACGCTCGCTTCGCTCCGGTTCGTCCCGTGGTACGTTTTAAATTATTAATAACGTTTTAAATTATTAATTCTGGACGCCCAGTTGAGGTCCCTACACCCGAAACAATTGATAAAATCCACAACGTGGTGTTGGCCGATCAGAGATTAAAAGTGAGAGAGATTGTGGAAGCCATAAGTATATCACATGGCTCAGTTTCAATTTTGAATGATCACTTGGATATGAGAAAGCTTTCTGCAAGATAGATGCCGCGTTTGCTCACAATCGACCTTCAAAAGGGTAAAACAATCAATGGCGAATATTATGCCAACTTATTGGGTCGATTTAATAAGGGTTTAAAATAAACGACCGCATTTGGCCAAGAAAAAAGTTCTTTTCCACCAGGACAATGCAAGGGTGCACCCATATGCAGTTTCCATGGCAAAAATCCATGAATTGGACTACGAATTGCTCCCTCATCCACCCTATTCTCCGGAATTAGCCTCGAGTGACTATTTCTTGTTGTCAAACCTGAAGAAATGGCTCGGTGGAAAGAGATTTGACTCCAACGAAGAAATCATCTCAATTTTTTTTTTTGGAAGGGATAAAAAAATTAGAGAAACATTGGACAAAGTGTATAAAGCTCAAAGGAGACTACGTTGAAAAATGAAATGATTTTTTATTCAAAAACCTGTATTTCATTAAAAAAGTCACGGACTTATTGACCCGCCCTCGTATGTAGTGATACATAATATACATACAAGCTTGTTTTAAAAAATGTTTTTATAATATTCATTTATTAAGACTGAAGTAAATTAATATTAAAAAAAAGTGTGACGTATAGTCAAGCGCCCTGCAGTAAATATGTATTAAAGCACTTAGCAGCTAAATTAGGTACCTACTAGAGCGCCGTTATTTTGCTGATGAAATCGATTATAATTAATGAATATTGTTAATATTGATAAAACAAACGGACGGATGATTTTTTTTAATATAATGAATTCAAAATTACTTGTTTATTATTGTTTTATAAATTTTTTTTGTGAAAATGTTCAAAAAATGATTTTGAATTATGGACCAACTCCTCCGTTTTCAAAGTAGGTCAAAATTGAATAATAATCTTGAACTTAATTCCGATTGTATTTTTTATCTAAATGTGTTATCAGCAAAGACAAATCGGTATAATTTATATGTACTATTAACTAGCGACTCACCCTCGCTTCGCTCGGATTCGCCCCTAGGTTAGTTCCCCATCCAAACTTTCATCCCCATTTTCACTCCCTTAAGGGATGATTTCCGGAATAAAAAATATTCTATGTCCTTCCCAGGGTCTCGAACTGTCTTCTTACTAAATTCGTCTAAATCAGTCCAGTAGTTTTTGAGTTTAATCGTTACTAACATACAAAAATACATTTTTTTTTCTCTTTTTAATGTAGTGTAAATGAACGGTTTTTCTAGGCTATATGTCGTTTAAAGTACAGCCGCAATAAGGTTATTAGTTACAAGTACATATATAGGTAAGGAGTTGTGTTCTTTACATAATTTTTAATCGATGCTTAGATATAAATATTAATTCATATAGTATCTATCTAATTGATTGGATATTTTTAAATGTTTTATTTTTTATTATTATGTATTATCCTTTTTTATATTTTGTACGATATAAATATATATAGAAATAAAATACATATACGCCTGATATAAACTCTTTAAGTTCAAAGTAAAATATAAGCAAGCAGCAACAGTTCAAGAACGCTGTAAGAAAGTTGCCTAATAAAATAATATTATTTTATTAATTTTCAAAACGTTTTTTTAAATGGACTGACTTCGATTGCTATAAATATTTTTTATGATAATGTAACATGCAAATAAACATACCGATTTTTAATTTAAGAAAATTATATTTAAATTACATAAGTATTCTAATGAAATAATTAACTAAACTTCATGGCTTATTCTTAAAAATAAGATATCAATTATTATATATTTATGCTATTTTACAAAATGCACTTATTTAAATTAGTAATAATGACAAATGGAAAAAAATACTAGATTATTTAATAATTTCACGAGCAAAAGCGTGGACCATAACTAGTTAGTTTCATATAATATATGTAGGTATATTGTAATGTATGTACATTGTACATAGACCTCGTTGTAATTCACACTTGTAATGCGATGCGTGTGCGCAGGTCGGGTGGCAACAGGCTGTCTGCACTCGACAGAATTATTTACGCTAACGTACCTAACACTGAATAAATGTGAATATTATCGATAGATACCTACTAAGTATCATTTATGGTTACGCATCAGTCAATAGGGGATATAAATTATACGTCTACTAAATGCGGCATTGCATTGATTTAAAATGTTGATAATACCTAATCTATTTTTCATATTTTTTCTATACATTTTATATAAAATAATTATATAACTATATAAACAAATATATTTTTTATACAACTTACTACTCGCACTACATAATCTCACTAACTACCAGTTAGTTAGTTTTTAATTTACTTTGATGTTTTATTTTGATTTATCGAACGATATAAAATTATAAGGACTTTATTATTTTTTCAAAAGCTCAATGTTTAGATTATTATCTGTCAATAGGTACCTATATTTTAAAAAAGCTTTTATGAGATTGTTTTGCTACATTTACAATAATTTGATTTAAAAAATTATAAAAACCTTATATAATATTTTATAAGGGACTAAAAGAAATAAGAGTCCATTTGTGCGATACATACATTTAAAGACGATACCATTAACCCTAATTTCTTATTAGAATTATTAAGGATTATTTTTCAGTAACTTGTGCACTTTTCATCCGTGTACACTGTAAACTTTTCTTAACATTTTAAATTTCAAGCAGCGCCATCTATTGATATCATCAGAACTAGAATATCATTAATAGAGCAATCGTGGAATTTCGCGATTATATATATAAATAAGATTTTTTTAAATTAAAACTGTTCATTTACATTTTTCAATAATTGTCCATATTATACTTAAGTTACAATACTTTTGTGTAAGGTCTCTGAAATAATATTCAAAGATATCTAATTGGACATACATGGATTTACAATAATTGTTTTGCCTAGACAGTTTTATACTTGTACTATACATAATAGAAACATGCAAAAATATATACGAGTAACACAAATCGTTGGCTTACTATTGCAAGGTTCTATGTTACAATTTTAGTACTTATTTAGTTATTAATGCTATAAGGTTCTATGTGTCATTAGCTACAGTTTTGCAAAAAGAAACCACTAGATAGCGGCACTAAAACTACAAAATATTCAATTTTACATAGTTCTATGTTGTATTTTTACGATAGCAAAATAACGAAGTTCTATGTAAAAATTACTAAACTTCATTAAAATTTACATAGAACCTTGTAATAGTAAGCCAACGAAATATTGTTGACAATATTTGTACATGTTTTCATGTAAACTAAATGAACTGAAATAAATATAATATTATTTATTAAAAAAACGTTGTGAATCATTAACACAATATTAAAAATAAGTTCAATTTAATTTATTTAATTGTCAATTTATTTTTCAATTCCACTAATATTTTCTTGTATCTGTTTAGAAATATATCATTTCTGAACGCATCGTAAATTCTTAAGTCAAGATACAACTAACGCCACCTATTTACATATTTGGCACATTGTGGATATAATAGTGATATTCACGTAGCTTGTTGAGAAATAAAAATAATTTTGAATATTTCTACTGGGCATAAAATAGTTATATCTTTTAAAATTATAATTAAATGGAATATTTTTATAATTTTTTTAAAACGAATAAAGTTTAGGGCATCAAATTTAAAAAAATGAGAAAAATGTTGCGCCACCTTGCGAATAAAATTGGAAACTCCAGTGAACAAAGAGAGCTAGCTAGCCACTACTAGAAATTAAGGTTGTGTTTTATCTCTGTCTGATAAGTGCACACGTTCCGAGTGCGAAGGGGACGGTGCGTAGACTTTCGGCCATCAATTCATAACCATCTTTCTTTCTTGTGCAACTGTTTCTCGTCGGTCGTGTTCTAGGATCTAGTGCGAACGCAGGATGGACGCCATTCGTGCGAGATAAATTGTGGCTTGCGTAGCGACAGTGCGTGCATCGGTGGCGGGCGTGAGTGCTATATGTGCGTCTGGTGCGTTCGGGTGGCCTCGGTGTGGTGCGTGTGCGGAGAGTGCGGAGAGGACGGTGGGACCGGAGGGCCGGAGTCTGTGAGAGGGATGGCGGGCGCGAGGTGATCGGGCGGCAGCGGCGTCCGCTCGCGCTCCGCCGGCCCCATGCGAGCGCCGGAGGTTTTATGGGTATTTGCGTGAGCTGCCGGCGCCGCGAGCGAAAGGCACCCGAGAAGCGCTGGGTGTCGAGCGCGGGCGGGCCCGCTAAGGGTGCGGCGGCAGAGTTGCTACCGCGACAAGTCCACCTGCCAGCCATGGCAAACTCGATCTCCAATATTAAGATGACCAACCCTATCAAGGGCATGGTGAGCAAGCGCCGAAAACGATATGTGAAGGACGGCTTCAATTTGGATTTAGCATGTATCCTTTTTGTGAGTGTTCTGTGATAAGGTTGGTGAAATATGACTTAAATCTGGTAAGTAGATATCTTATGATATTAAAAAAAGATCGTGAAATTGAAGTATGGTTCTTAGGTTAATTTTCATAGCATTTGATACGGAGAGATTTATAACCTGTACATCGTATTTATTTTTTCTGTATTTAAGGTTATAACGCAAGATAATTCTCAAAATAATCAATTTGCATTGCATCTAGAGTTGTAAACATTGAATAAAACGATTCGATGATAAGTTGTAGTTAGGTTACAATGCAATCTATAAGTAGAAATAGCTATAGATACTGTAGAAACTATTGGTACACGAAAAAGGTAACAGTTCAGTTTAACCATGGTGATTGTACATATATAGATAGCTAAGTATAGACATGATATCTTGCATAGCAACAACTCATAACCTATATCTATAACAGAACATGAATTATGCTGTGCATACATGCTATCAGATTATCATAGTAGGTATCTAGTGAAGATAACTATCACTGAATTCTAAGTTTTTAGGCTAACCCAAGGCCACTTGCTTTTAGCCATATTATGGTTAGGAAGAAAGTTTTGTGTGCTATGTCACTTTCTCTCTTATGCATACAGAGGTCTTTGTTATTTATTTTGTGAATGTAATTATAATATGAAAAATTAACTCATTTATTTGAATTTGTTGCATAATTATAGCTAATGTGTAATTTTTATTACATTTCTACTATTAGCATTTACAACTTTTTTATTATGAACATGAATCACCATTATAATGGCCAGTGTGGACTAGATAAAAAATAATAGAAAGTAGTTCTTTTTATTTTTAAGCTATTTTAATCGGTTAATTTCTTTTTTATGTTTTAATAGCATAGCTATCAGGCTCCTATACTGTTTTTTACTAACACAAAAACAAGTGCTTTTTTTAAATATTATAATTGTTCTTTTTTTCAATTACTCCATCATATTGAATGAAAATTATCAATGTGAATAACTCATATCACTTAAGGGGTGTATAAAGAATGAGAATAACCCATACTCATATTATTCATTGCTAAGTGCCACTAAGTCTGTGTACTTAGTACTTATTAGGTACTCTACAATTGCTAATATATGATCAGTGATAATGTCTGCCGAGATAGTTTTTGTATTTAATAGGTAATCTTTAAATACTTCAGAAATATAATTACATGTGTTGTCATAGAATATAATTATCTGTAACATCTTTATATGGTTCTCAATAAAAATTATATTTTTTATAAAAATTACATTGAAATTAAAATCAATTGCCACTATATATATAATACAATTATAATAAGTTGTATATATTTTTGTAATCACCTCTAAAAAACCGGTATTTTGATACCCCACTCGATTGATATGGATGATTTTTTTTTCAAGACACTAATTGGCGCTTAGGATCCGCCATTTTTATTTTTAATGATATCTATATTATACCCTATGAAATTTTATCAAGATGAATTTATTGACATATAAATTATCAAAATCGGTTTAGCCATAATTACAATAGAATATGGGATCGGACAAACACAATCCTCCTTTAGGATACTTTGCATTGAGGTAAAAAAGTATGATTAAAGTATTATCTTTTAAATAGCTGTCATTAAAACTTCAATTTCTGGTTTCTACTGATAAAACAGATAATTAGGTTGATACATTAAATATTGATTTTTCCATCACAATTATGATGTCTCTTAATTCGTTTATTTTAATTGGATGTCTAATACGATGTTGGATGTCATTATCTGTTTTCAGTGGTTTAAAGAAGATTTTTTAATAAAAAGTACTTTTTAATTTGTTAAGACCATACTCATACATTAGTATATAAGGTTTGATTATACTTAACTGAGTTATATCCAAGCTCAGTAATAATTTTCAACTTCTAATAAAGGAAAAATAACAAAACTAAGAACTAAAAGTAGATGCTCTTATTATTTATTTGCTAAAGAACATATCCATACATAGTGATGTATAGCAAGAATAAGGTACCGTTATTAGAACTTTTTTTGTCCATTAAAATGTCTATAACTTGACTTCATAGGAACATTTATTTGATCCACTTTTATTATAATCTTTACCTATAATACACCAGGCTGTAAATTAAAATTTGCCTTTGGAAATTAATTTATGAGATTTGGTGTTTTTAAACTCAGTGGGTCAATTTTAATCTATCCAATAGGTATATATATGGCTTTACAAAAAAAAAGACTGTAGGTATTATGTATATCAGTTTTTTTGACTCTTTGAGGTTTTGGTGCAATATTTTATGGATATTCTATGCATGTCTATAAATAAAGACAAAATAGAATTGTTATTCATCATATAGAAATGAACTCCACTCAGTATTACCAACTTATATTTTTTTTAACTGAAAACCACTTGTAATCCATACATAGCAATAACATCTTAATGTGAAAAAGATACAAAATTTTCTGGGGAAAAATGATTGTTATAAGTAATTCCAATAATATTAAAGCTAAACCTAAGAGAAACTAAAAGAAAATAAGAATACTTATACATTTAAAATGTTAAATTAACAGGATTAAATTATACGATAATTTGTCATGACTAATTGCTCAAACTTAATTACTCAAGCAAAATAACTAAGTATAGAAACTAGAAATACAATAATCTAAATAAAGTAACCAAAAGTACACATATTTTAATTTCATATAATCAAATAACATAGTGAAAGCTGTAGAATTAATCTATACTAATATTATAAAGAGGTAAAGTTTGTGAGTTTGTGACGTTGTAGGGTAATCTCTGGATCTACTGAACTAATTTAGATGAAATTTAGAAAAAAGATTGTTTGAGACCCTGGGAAGGACATAGGGTACTTTTTATGCTGGAATTCATCCCTTAAGGGGGTGAAAATGGAGATGATAGTTTGTATCGGGAATCAACCTAGGGACGAACCCGAGCGAAGCAAGTGTGTGAGCGACTGCTAGTAATTTTATAGAAGCAATTGTTATGACTATTTGGCTGTTCTTCTTCTTTACTTAATATACTTATTATCATAAATATAAAAAAAAATTTTTTTTTGTATGTTTGTAATGGATAAACAAAAAATTCGCTGAACCGATTTAAATAAAATTTGATATGAATTGAGACCTTAGGAAGGACATATGATAGATTTTATCCCAGAAATCATCTCTTAAGGGGGTGAAAAGGGGGATGAAAGTTTGTATGGGGAATCAATCATTTCTCAAGTAAGGGATGTAAAATTAATAATATATTATAGTCTATCTATTCCATACTAATGGTTAAATTTATAAGCAAACAAAATCATGTATTAAAAATAGCCTGTTACAACAATTATTAGTTATTAAAATCTCTTCTTAAGAGTTTCTAGTAGTTGTAGTAGTAGTGTTGTAGAGGTCTTCTAGTCCTGCTAAGGTCAAGTGTCACAATACTTCTTTACCTTGTAATATGTAAATCAAAATATATTACAGCTATAAATTAATATCATAACTTCCATTATAATTATTTATAAATGACAGATGGAATTGAATTTCGAAATTTTGTTTAGATATGACCTTTAGATCCTTGACCAATTATGATGATTTTTGGTGCACTCATTACCATAGAGTAATGTAATAGCATATTTTAAATCCCGTTCATCCCATGGAGTTTTATGATAGGACTAGCGACTTACCCTCGCTTCGCACTGGTTCGTCCCTAGGTAGGTTTGATTTTTTTTGATTGTGACCCTAATTCTTTCTATAAAATAAAAGTAGCCTAAAGTTACTCCTTATAACATCAGCTATTTGCCAGTGAAAGTCCCGTTAAAATCAGTCCAGCCGTTTCGGAGATTAGTCAGTACAAACAGACAGACGAAAATTTTAAAAATTGTGTTTTCTTTCATAAGCATCTTCCTATGCAATTGGTAAAAAGCTGTTATTTTGAAATTATAAACATACACTTTAATTTTATTTATCTGTATAGATTTGGGTAGCGGCTTAGTGAAAACTATTGATGGCTGTATGAAGAGCATTTAGATTCTTCAGAAAATGAGAACAATTCTAGATTAGTGTTATATATATTATTCTAATTAATAAATATACTAAAGTCTTATTCTTAATAAATTAACTAGCGACTCACCCTCGCTGTGCCGCTCGGGTTCTCCCTACTTACATTTTAGCATTTAGTATGAATTTCTCAGAGATGAGATATTTTCTCGCAGTAAAAAGTATCCTATATGTTGACCCGGATAACCATCTATCATCATAACTAATCATTCATCAAAATCCCTCTAGTGGTTTTTCCGTGATGCGGTAACGGACACATAGACAGACAAAAATTCTAAAAACTATAGATTCGGCATCTGTATCGATAATAATGTCTATTTCAATAAGATTTTCCAAAAAATATTTAATGTACAGATTCGACTTACTTAGTTAGAATTTTGTTATATGTATAGATATTTATATTGTCCTTCCATAAATAATAAAGGTACTTAATTATTATTTTTTCATTTATGATTGCTGAGTTTTCATATCATTTTAAGTTACATTCGATATCTAGGTTTCAGGACTAGATATTTTATATGTACTGTTATTTTATCAGCTTGCGTGGTTCATTGACCCGCTTGCACGCAAAATTGACGATTTAAATGCGTTATACCACTATCGATACTACGTTTTTATTAACCACGCATTAAATTAAATTTGTCAGACATAAATAATCTTTACATATAATTAAATTCTAACTAAGCTGAATCTGTACATTAAATAGTTTTTGGAAAATCTTATATGTTTTTATTGATACAAAGGCCGAATCTGTAGTTTTTAGAAATTTTGACTGTCTGTCTGTGACCACATCTAATAAAACCACTGGATAGATATTGATGAAATATGGTATGATGATAGCTGGTTATCCGGGTCAACATATACGATACTTTTTACTGATAATAATCTCATCTTTGAGCTATACGTTAAAACGTAAGTAGGGACGAAACCGAGCGGAGCGAGTGTGAGCAGCTAGTAATCTATACTTGCTTTGTGAATTACAATAAAGAATTATAGCAAGTTTACGTCTTGGAGGATTGATGGGTCGTTGAACTTTGTCTAATCGTAATAATTATTCATATCGAAATATTTGAAGTCAATCAATGTTGATTAGTCTTTGTGTATAAGGAAGTATTGTGAAAGTATACAATAAATTGCGGCACCTTTCGCAATATATCATAAGATTCTCTTCCTAGTACAGTGAAAAAACTTAAGTAAACTCTTTGTTAATTTCACAAAATAACTGTATTGGTAAAATATTTATTGTAATAATTATATATTACTAGCAGAACCCGCGGCTTCGCTCGCGCTAAAAGTACAAAAAATCTAAAAATGTAGTTTCATACAAACTTTCATCCCCTATTTTACTCCCTTATAGGATGAATTTAGAAAAATGCTAAAAAACGTATTTAATTAATTTTATTGAAGAGCATTAATACCAAGTTTCAAGTAATTCTGATCAAAATTTTTTTTTTGGATTGTAATATAACGTGTTTTCCCGTGGGAAATAGGTAAATCTCCCGCGGTAAAAAGTAAAAAGTAGCCTTTGTCACTTTTCAGCCCTCTAACTATCTCCACACAAAAATTCACGCCAATCCGTCACTCCGTTTTGACGTGAAAGAAGGACAGACAAACAAACAAACACTTTCATATTTATAATATCAGTATGGATTTATTAATTTGATATAGTATAGAAACTATACATGCTTTTTAATAAATACTTATATCTTTTTTAATTTCGAATCGTTTCCATTATTGAATAATGAATAGTCAATAAATTATTGCATTTTTGTTTTTAAATGTATCTCATATTTAGGGCTGTTTTTATGCGTTAAATTCATTTGGCATTTATTAGAGAAAATAAACTTTGGTATTAGCTTTTTAATAAATCGAATGGATGAGTACAAAGACCTTACGCATACGTAATAATAAAGTTAGATATTAAAATGTACGTAGAAAATTGTATTAGGTATATATCACATACATACGTACTTAATGACGTTAATATTGTGAATATTTCCTATTTCGGCAACAAAACCCACATACGTTATTATTTGTTGTCAATAATATAATGTCATTATCTATACATATAATGAAATTGTAACTAAGCCTAATCTGTACATTAAGTATTTTTTGGAAAATCTTATTGAAATAGACATTATTATCGATACAGAGGAAGAATTTATAGTTTTTAGAATTTTTGTCTGTCTGTCTGTCTGTTTGTCTGTCTGTCTGTTACTGCATCACGGAAAAACCACTGGAGGGATTTTGATAAAATTTGGTATGATGGTAGCTGGTGATCCGGGTCAACATATAGGATACTTTTTACCGCGGGAAAATATCTCATTTCTGAGAAAAAAACAAAAGTTGCAATGTAAGAGTATACTACTAATATGTAAAACCTAAGAATTAGGTTTTTCTCATTTGAACGCGGGCGGAGCCGCGGGCAATGCTAGTATATCTATATTTATGCTAATAGTTTTCTGTAACAAGGACAAATTTAGCTGACGGTTATATCGAACTAGCGACTCACCCTCGCTCCGCTCGGTTTTGTCCCTAGATACGTTTTAACGATTAGTATAGATTTGTCAGACGAGATATTTTCCCGAAGTAAGAAGTATCCTAGATGTTGATTCGAATAACCAGCTATCATCATACTAAATTTCATTAAAATCTGCCCAGTAGTTTTCTCTTGATGCGTTCCCAGGCAGATAGACAGACAAAAATTGAAAAACTATAGATTCGGCCTCTGTATAATAAGATTTTCCAAAAAAATTTAATGTATAGATTCGACTTGGTTAGAATTTTATCATAATGTTATTCCACTAACTTTAGTGTATGTTTTTTGTGTACATGATTTTTGTTGAGTTGAGTACATATTTCGTTTTGTAGGGTTTTTTTAATTATCTACGGTTTATTATTAAGCATCGGAAGTAATCTCACACAACGTGCTTATAAACGTATCTAGTAGGTATGATTCGTCACAAATTTGATTTAAAATTTTTCCTTCCTTACCTTAGATCCAATAAATCATATAATATAAAATTATATATTATTTAATTATTGAGTCTATTACTCATTACATAAATGTTATTATGATACGCTAGTGTGAATATTTTCATCTATTCTAATATTATAAAGAGGCAGTTCGTTTGTTTGTTTGAACGCGCTAATCTCAGGAACTACTAATCCGATTTGAAAAATTCTTTTTGTATTAGGTAGCCCGTTTACTGAGAAAGGCTGTAGGCTATATATCATCATGCTACTACCAAAGGGAGCGGAGCAGTAATTATAAATGTCAACAAATCGGGCAGACTTACATATATTATTTTAAAATTATATAATATATTATTAATTATAAATATTTCGGTATTGCATTTCAAGTTCATTAATTGTAAATTTAAGTTTTAGTATTTGTATATGAACTTTTAATTTATGGTCCAAATAAAATTCTGAAATATTATAAAAAATAGTACTTAACCAGTTCTTACAGAGATAAATATCAGTGCTAATTTGACGAAACTTTCTCCCGTAATCATTTATATATTAAAACTAAGTTTTATATTCGAATAAACATAGATTTGTCTCAATGTCTTGAGTTTGAATTTCAACTTCAAAATAATATGCAGTGAGAGCTGGTATCAATATTATTACACACCTTGCCTACTTTTTATTTAGATGGAAGAATTGATGAATTTTGGATGAACATTTGTTTTTTATTAGGTACTATTATTACACATTATATACATATCTACTAATTCTAAATCAAAAAATTCAAATTACTCATTTAATTCTTGATATAGAATGTATTTATAGAGCAAAATCGGTATAGTTATGGATATTTTCTGCCACATAGATTACGACACCAGTCGTGACATCCGAATGACCTTATACGGATTATTTGTGTACGTTATTATTACAATTTAACAGGCAATTTTTAGGATACCCTGTGACGATATACATATAGCTGACGCGAGCGCTATATCATGAAACACGTATTTAATTTTGTTATTCATAAAAAACGAATATGTTCTACGAAAAACTGTAAAAAACAATTTATTGCAGTAATTAATGATTGTTGGATTTCGAAATGAATTTGATTGGTTTTATCGAATATTCTTTTAATACATGAAGTACTTTCTAATATTACAAATGCAATTTTACGCTTCAATACTTATTAACCTGATAGGCCTCCTAACCCGGGACATCCATAGTGGATCATGGACATGGACATCTTGAGAAATAAATATTTAGTTTTTGTATAATAGGTATAATATATTTTTCGATATTTTAATTTAATTTGGTAATTGTCATGAAAATATTGTATGGAATCAGCGCACTACCTCACGATTCACGTTATACAACGTTCATTTAAAGAACTTGCTAAATTAATTCTGAACGGCTTTATCTTTATCCATCTAGATATATTTTGCTATGTTTAATATGAATACGAATTCAACAACTATTAATTTTAACGATGTTCTAGCACAATAGAAAAATCAATAGTGCTGCTCACACTGTGCGGGTCCTAGATAGTTCGATTCTGGCCTATAGTAATTCGTTTTTATTCGTTCTACATAGCTTGGTTAGATTAAAATGTGTAATCGGATCGTTTCGCTCACTGTCCAAAAGAAAGTGGCCATCGTAAAAACGAAATGATGGTATTTATATCGAAAGGACTGATGACACCGCAATAATTACACTGCGCTCGTCGACTCGATGGCTACGGTCAACGTTTAGCACAGATTTTTGGCAAGCGCATTGTTTAAGCCCCGTGTGGTGGAACACAGATATGGCGGTATAATCGCGTTCCAAATTTTAATCATACATTATTAATTTGTTTAGTACGTGTAATATTTAGGTCGTTGCCATTTTCGGCCTGAAATAATTCGACTCCTGCGCATGTGTCTTATTTAAAATATTTGTGGTTTTTTTAAACTGTGTAACACCGCTTTATGGATGTAATCAGATATAAAATTTTCTCTTAATCTGTTCATATAAGTTATTTTAGGAATAATTGCATAAAATACATTTAATGCCTAAGATTAAAGTACTAGAACCCGTGTTTAAAGGAGAAACTCCGGCCTACTTTCATGGCTAAAAATGTTAACGTGTTATTAGCGACCGTTAATAGAAAATCGCTTTATGGAAATTAGCAAGCATTATTATTCGCTATAATAGTTTAATGACTTTATCGTAGAACTAGAAAATGTCGTTGGAAGATATAATTTTACTTAATAAGGAGAGATATCTACATATAGTGTAGAAAGATTTATTCATTTTTTTTAATTAAAAAAATATAAAATTTTAATTGCGATAATAGGTACTTTCGTTAAATGAATGTAAAATTGATCAATTTAAGTTTAAACGTCTTTCCCTTTAAAATAAGAGACCAGTTTGGAAATAAAAAATGGTTATTCCATATCGTCATTATACACTATAATAATACAGTAAAATATAGTGATTGTTAATTTTGTTTTATCGAGGTAGAAACAATTTAAAAAAAATAAAATGATAATAAATTTTTTGTCAATTTTCAAAGATGATTATAACATTAAACTTGTAGGTAGTTTATTTTGTCTCTTGCTTTTTATCGATTTTTTTTATTATTCGATTTTTTCGTGCATTATTGATAAAGACATTTTTATAATTAAATAAATGACCTATATGTGAGTGTTGTAAGCGTGTTTGATAGTTGTTTCCAACCAATCTTACTCCTTAACTATATACCTATAAAAATCATTTTTTTGCAATTTCAATTATTGACCTTATTTAGAATAGAACCTGTAAACTCTGCATAACAGTAAATGTCGAACAATAACTTCATTTATCGAATTTAACAATAAATATTAAAATTTATTAGGCTTTATTATCTTTATCATGTACATTATGTGCTTATAATAAATTGAAATTCGATTGGAAATATTAAGTATTTCTTTTTTATGACGTATTATAATTTTTTTATCACAAGATCCTTTATATTGTGAAATTAATAGGGTCGTTTGTTTTTTATCGCAGCCAAATGTTGTCCTTATTAAATTTTTGATGTGTAAAATTGATATTATTATATATTTTGTTAATAATTATATGTGTACGTAAAGTTTTATTTTCTGTTCTGAAAGTTAAAAAGAATATTAAAAGTAGGTGCATTTCGTTTTCGTATTTTGTATTATGTTCTTGTATTCTACTTTATAGGTACTTACTATATTTTGGACTTTGTATTGTCTTATAAATTATAATATTATATACTAATATTATAAAGAGACAGGGTTTGTTTGTTTGTAAATGAACGCGCTAACCTCAGGAACTAGGAATCTGTTTGAAAAATTTTTTTTTTCATTAGATAGCCCATTTATTGAGGAAGACTATTGACTATATGTATATCATCATGCTACTATATGTCAATAAATCGGGCAGACTTCCATACATTACATACATATATACTTAATACCCGAATAATGAACCCGAATAAATTGTAATATAATAGTTTTGACCCTATGAAAATCGGAGCCTTCATCTTTAGATAAAAGACCTGTATCACTACAAACCCATGTGACAAGAGCCCTATTCTAGCATAAGCATGCGATATTTTTATTCGTCTCTAAGCTTTTTAAACCACAGGCTTATAATATCCCAGGGAATACTTCTTTATGTTCCGAGATAAAAAGTAATGTTATATAATATATGTATTCAGTTCAAAAATAATAATCTATGTAAAACTAAAATATTGTCCATTTTCATTTTGTTAACCCCCAACGCAAAAACGACGGGGTGTTATAATATGTTTGACGTGTCTGTGTGTGCGTCTTTCTGTGACATCGTAGTTTTTGAACGGATGAACCGATTTTGATTTTTTTTTTGTTCGAAAGGTGAATTAGTCGGGAGTGTTCTTAGCTATGTTTGATAAAAATCGGTCCAAAATGGCCGTTTTTTTTTAATTTTAATTTATTGCTACGTACGGACAGTAAGAATAGGATTAGTAAAGATATTCTATTAAAAATAAAAATGACAAGTTTGGAAACAATTTTTTTTTGTTTTAATTGTAAGTGTATTGTAATTAAATTTTGTCATTTCATTCTATTTGGTCTTATATTATACTACGGATCGATTTTTTTGTTTTAGTGCTGTACTTGGTATTGAGCAATATCGTATGTTTCATGAGATGCATGAGAAATGAGATAGGTGTACACTGTACGTATATAAGGTGGACTCGTTTTCCGCACTTAGACTCTCTTCTGGTCCGTTGTGCGGATGTACGTATATAATTAATGTGGACGACCGATTAGCCGCCTAACATAGAGGGCACGTTGAGCGATATAGGTGTAGCATCCAATAATAAATGAATGCGATATCTTATAATTTTATCTGTGATACGGTAATCACCAGAAATGATCAAAATTTGTTTTATAAATATACTAGCGACTCGCCCTCGCTTCGCTCGGGTTCGTCCCTAGGTTGATTCCCCATACAAAATTTCACCCCCATTTTCACCCCCTTAAGGAATGATTTCCGGGATAAAAAGTATGCTATATCCTTCCCAGGGTCTTAAACTATCTTCTTACCAAATTTAATCTAAATCGGTTAAGTAGATCCAGAGATTACCCCCTACAACGTCACAAACTCACAATTCACAAAATTTACCTCTTTATAATATTAGTATAGATGTATTAGGTTTCAAGACGGACGGAGAATCTAGCATTCTTTTTTGTTTTATCGCTGGGTATACATTAATTTTCTTTAAGTAATTATTATATTTATTTTAAAAGAAAAGCCATAGAATTAATAGCAGATTTTTTCATCGCTACGCTTTGGATAAAATACTACACATGCTTTACGAGACTTACAGCAGTAAGAAATCTCTGAAACCTTGGAAGAGGTCGAAACTAAGCCGTGATTCGCATAATTTATTTCTTATTCTAAGACTGGTTTAACTTAAAATTAAGGTTACAGTGATTTGTTACTAAGAACAGATATAAAATAAAATACTAAATATTTGCATATATACAATTATAATGTAGGTATATATGGCAACAATCCACCTTTATATATTTCAATTTTCCACGGTTTAGCCGGCGTTTTTAGTTTCAAGCTCTTTTTATTAAGGTGTAGTTCGGAAGAAAGTGATGGGACATTTGTCACTTCGTTTCGCTTTACGCCAGTATGAGAATTAAAATCGAGGCTGTTGCCCGATCTACAATATATCTTTAAGTCGTTATAGGAGCGATCTGGCGACCTCCGGCGTAGTCGACAAGTCAGACACGTTTTCCACTGCACTTGAAGGGAGATGACTGAAATTTCATCACGGTTAATAGTTACATGTAGCCGAGTATATTAGCCATTGTGTCGCTTTGAACAATTAAATTAATTCAACTTTATAAATAAAAAAAAAACATTTTCATTTACAATTACTTACACTGTAAATTATTTCTAATATTTAGTCATAATTTAATAAGAAAATGAATATGACAGTGTCATTCATGAAAAACCAATATATTATTCTGTTGTACAGTAGTTTTGCAGCGTCATTTGAAATAAACCAAGCGTTCTAGTTAACTTTTAATTCTTGGTAATTTGTGAAGGCTAAAACTTGTATCTTTTAAGTTTTTCTATATAATTAAATAGAAATCTTTTATAGCAACCGTGACTGATTTGTTTTTAAGGAGATTTGGTGATAATTGTATATATATCGTATTATATATAATAAAATACATGCTTTTTATGACATAGAGCTCGTATAACCCAGAGAATAATTTTGGTTAACAGTATGTACCTAATACGAGTATAAACTATGAATTCGTCTGTTACCATTAGTTTTAAATAGACTAAAACGGTTCAAATATTTTAATAATGATATTAATAAAATATAATACTATTAATATTATTATTAAAATAAAATATACTAAAAATATATTTTTTTTAGTTTTTGCCTGTGGCTTGGCTTGCGTTTATTTCTATTTAATTTAAAACCATTATAATACCTTCGTATGTACAGTCTCCCTGTTTAATATGAAAGCGAGTGGAATATCGAGCTTTTAGCTGTGTCTGGATCTTCTCGATTGATTTAAATGAAACCTTGCTATCTTTTGTACTGTAAAATAAAAACTGTAGACATAGATGCATTAATTTGAAGACATTTTTTATTAGTCTCACAGTTCTTAGCTATCTATCATGGTAGAAAGATAAGTGTTGTCTTGCGATTCCATCCCTTACTTCGGTCTATCCCTAATCTAGGTACAGGTTGTACCTATCGTATTCAGACTAATAAACCTTAATACACTCGGTACGATTTTCCCGCCCCCTATTGTACGTAGACGGTCCTATGTTAGTAGCTCTGGGCAAATGCCATAAACAGTACAAAGTTTCACATCATTTGAAAGGATGATGTGCAAACGCATGAAAGACAAACACATAAATATGAAATTTTTATAAAATTCGTTGAATATCATATTTAAATAACAAAAAGAAAGATCGTAACTAATGCTTTAAATTATAGTCCAATTTTAATAATAAAGCGTTATGCACTTACACAGCAATTTTATGATTAGAGATGATAATAATAATTACAGGTCTTATAATTTCTTGATAATATAGAGCACATTCGTACAGAGATGTAATATTTTAAATTACCACTATAGCTCTGTGAGAAAATTACACTGTGTAAAGCTTCGGTCACGCTTTACACCAAGGTCGATCTTCAACACGCGCAGTAAATGAACCAGTATATTTTTTATCATCAAAAAGCACATTTTTATATTTAATGTGACTTAATGCTCTTGGTGACTTAACTTTCCATACATTTATTGGGGATTATGTTCATATAAATCGATATATCGTGATACGATTTCAGTCAAGAATAAGTTCCTTGAATTTTTATGTCATATTATATTTTGCATTGAACCGTCATAAACGTCGCTTCGCAAAGTTGTAGACGTACGTACGTACAGTTTGGGTTAAAATTATTTATATGTAACATTCGGAAGATGCGAATATTTTTTATTACTTATAAGTATATATTTTTATAAGTTGTGCTTATTACTTTTTACTAAATTAATTGTATTATTAAAATCCATAGATACATAATATTGAGTTTTCGAAGCAAATTAAATTTCATAATATTCTTCATGATATTCAAAAATTCTACATTTGCATGCAAAATGTAAGCTTATTGTATTTACACAGGTGTCAATTTTGCAGCCAAATATTCGAAAGATGCTTGGCACGCCGCGCTCGTGCAGCCTCGTAATTCTAACTTGTTGCCAGTATTAGTACTCCGATAACCTCCTTTAAAACAGGGATTTTTTATTGAAATATTATTATAGGCTACATTATGCCAGGGTTTCGTTGTCCATATTTTTATGTTAACAAATTAAATTCTTCATGACAGTACATAAAAAGAAATATTATTATTGTTCTTTAAACATAAAACGATACTTAATGGAGTATTAAACCTCCCCAATCTCAACCTCCCTCATCTCAACCTCCCTCATCTCTCAACATATTTTTTTACCCTCGCTTCGTTCGGGTGCGTCCTAAATATGTTTTAATTTTTTTAGCGGAATCCTAATTATTCTAAAATAAATTTAGCCTAAGTTACTCCTTATAACATCAGCTATCTGTCAGTGACGTCTCGTCAAAATCAGTCCAGCCGTTTCGGAGACTATCCGGAACAAACAGACAGGCAGACAAAAAATTAAATTCTCTTAAGTACCGTATATAATTTAATACACATTTAGCAGATAGGCAAAAATTTTAAAAATTGTGTTTTTCTTATAAGTACCGTATACCTATAATTTCATATGTTTTTAGTAAAAAGCTATTATTTTTACATTACAAACAGACACTTCAATTTTATTTATCTGTATAGATAAGAAAAATGCTTACGCATCTGGCAACATTGGCCATCGGCACGGGCATCGCACTCTGTAATAAAGCTACACTTAACGATCTCAAGGTCGTTATTCAATAGTGAAATTAAACGCGCTTAGCAACAATGAGTGATTTACATAACTGGGCTGTGCTCGCTCTTAATTAAGTTTTATAGTCGTTTTACAAAATTACAACGTAATGCTTAATTTTAAGTTTTAAAACTCGGAAATTGTTTGGATTATCTTCTGACTTCATTCAGTTTGATATATTTTAGCGTAGACTTTGTTTTATCAGATTTGCTCATTTAGGTCAGCCGTTTAGGTTTTTATTTGTTCAGTATTGTTAGTAAGTAAATACTAAAGAGATATTATTTGTTAATACCCGAAATGTGTAAAATGTTGGTCCAAAAATCTAAATCTCTTTTTTTAATAAAAAAAACAATGAACCTGGTTTCTTTTTCTAAAAACTTGTAAACAACCCAATAATATAGCATACTAATACTAAAAGGTTTCGTTTAAATATTAAAAAGCTGTAAAATATGACACCTACCTAACATATTCAAAATTTATTAAGAGTTTGTGCTGCGTGATAACATTTCAGCCCTACAAATGGCTATATTTTTTATTTAGTTTTATCATTGTGCTCAGCATACATATTCACTGTACTTTACGAAAGATTTTTTGGCAAGATTACATTTTAATATTTGAACACCCAAGTAAAACGTCCAAATAAAATTAAGACCGTTTTCCTCTGCTGCCAAGATTTTCTTGATAAACTAT
This sequence comes from Brenthis ino, assembly GCA_921882275.1. NCBI lineage: Eukaryota > Metazoa > Arthropoda > Insecta > Lepidoptera > Nymphalidae > Brenthis > Brenthis ino. The sequence goes on from OV170225.1 coordinate 17,483,836, forward strand.
TTCATTGGGCTGATAATATCGTCTTTTGAGAGTGGAAAGTTTCAAGTTACATTAAGAATAGTGCTAAGTTTGGGAGAAGTTCCTTTGAATTGCTTCAACTTTGAGTCATTCTTAATCTCAGCATTTTCTTAAATAACGTAAGGTTGTGTAATATATATGTACCTACCATGTACATGATGCGTAAACCTTTAGTACATAATACATTGTTTTTTTTTTAATTTAATGATTATGCTAGATTCCGCCCGCGTTCAGATGAAAAAAACCAGATTCTCAGGTTTTACAGTTTAGTATACTCTTACATTTTTTCTCATTGCACACATTGCATTTTTTCTCAAAAATGAGATATTTTCCCGCGGTAAAGAGTATCCTATATGTTGACCCGGATAACCAGTTATCACCATACCAAATTTCATCAAAATCCCTCCAGTGGTTTTTCTGTGATTCAGTAACAGACAGACAGACAAAAAATTCTAAAAACTAGATTCGGCCCCTGTATCGATAATAATGTTTATTTCAATAAGATTTCCCAAAAAATATTAAATGTACAGATTCGGCTTAGTTACAATTTGATTACGAACATATGTATATATGGTACAATTTTGCATAATGTTGGTTTTTTTAAATAATAATTTCAGCGTAACTTTAATCGTTAGGTACGAATATTAAAGCCGAAAGTGGGTTTTTACTCGACTTCTTTTACCTACAAATCTCTATTTATAAATAGGCAAAGACAAAACATTTTAGTACCTACTTATTTCTCCTCTGTTTGTCATCCGATTTTCTTTTTTTTTTTAGTAACGATTGACGAGGTTATTGTTAGTGATATCAATAAAAAAAAATGATTATGTCGTGGGTCGAATTGTGAACACTACCCGAACACTAGTTATAAATCTACATGATTTTTGTATAGCAATAGTTTTTAGGTCGTAGAACCAAAATAGGCTTATTTTTTCGCACTACTTTAAGGAATTCCCAAGGGATATTACTTAGTTTGATGCAAAAAGTTGCTTAGAGATACGTCACCAGTGTTTTTTTATAAACCAACTCGTATCTACACAATATTTAAAAATATTAAGTAAGTAAATACTTTCTTAGATTTACGCGAATATTTGAAATTTTAAATAAAACTATCATGTCGTGCAGATTTATTTTGTCGGAAACGTCGGGAACCAAAAATCAAAATGTCCGCGAAAAAATCCGAAAAGAAGTTTTATTTAAAATATTAAGATAACTTTTAGTATCCAAAATTATCAGTGGTAATTTTTATTCACTCGATATTTCTCCCTCTTTTAACTTTACTACTCCACAAAATTTATACTCAACGTACGTACATATTGTATGTGCGTAAAGTTGTTTCGAATCACGAATCGTATAAATTTTGATATATCCAAGGACAAGGTCCGATGGTTAAGTTGACGCAATAAATGTGGGTCAGAAGGGGTGAGTCATTATGCATGCACCGCGTCGCATAATTGTCTAGATAGTCGGTACTCCGTGTCAGCGTCGCTTGTAATTCTTTAGGTTGTTGTACTTTTATTTTAGGTGCCAGTATTGAGTGAAGAAAAAACAGTGTATTTTTTTTGTTTAAAGAAATTTTGTTATAATCTATACTTCTATACCAATATTATAATCCCTCCACGACCGCGGACACGCCGGCGTGTCAGTTAACAATAGATTTCTTAGAATTTTAATTAATTTCTTAGAAATTTACCTGGAGGTGTTAAAGAGGTAAAGTTTGTGAGTTTGTGACGTTCTAGGGGGTAATCTTTGATCTACAGAACCGGTTTAGATGAAATTTGGTAAAAAGATAGTTTAAGACCCTGGGAAGGACATAGGATACTTTTTATCCCGGAAATCATCCCTTAAGGGGGTGAGAATGGGGATGAAAGTATTGGGAAGCAAGCTAGGGACAGTATCGCTAGTATAGTATTGGTCCAATGGGATGATGATTATGAATTATTACATACATATGATTGTTATTTTATTACTTTACGTTCTGACGTTGCTTTAATTTGTATGAAATTTTCACGTAGGGCATGTTCTGTACTCAATGATTCATGTTTCATATGAAAATATAGAGCTTTGTAACGTATAACTTGCTTCGTTACAGCATATTCATATAAAACTCAGCTTCTATTATCGCTTACGTTGCACTTTTCTTAAGTGGCGTCGGAAACAGGTAATTTTCATTTTTTTGATTACATGACTTTAATGTGAATCTAAGCCGATTACGAAACTAGTTAATGATACAAATGAAATCAAATAACATAATTGTAATGGTTATATGTTCCGTAATCTATTTCACATGGACATAGCGTGTAAAATGCAAGTCTATTAAAAATTTCGTCCGCGTTGACAGGCGGTGGCCGGTGGTGTGCGTGTTGCAATTTCTAGGCGTACATCCAATTTAGGAATAGTTGACTAGGATTTTTCACACTTTTGATTGCTTAATCATCGGTTTCTGTTTCTGGTCTGTCATTTTTTTTTATCGTACTTAAGTGTTTAAAATATCTGCTGTAAAATCTAGGTAATTTGCCATATTGCTGTTTCGTTATATTTTATTAGCAAATTATCTTATATTTATTATTAATTTATTTAATCTCATATTTGTAACCTAATAAATTATAATAGCGTTATAAAACTCTTCGCTGTTTTTATTCAATTGATATTACAATTTCAGGTCAGTGAACTTTAGTTTTTTATTGGTCAAATCGTCATATCTTAGAATTATTATATAGGTACGACTAGCGACCCAACCTCGCTCCGCTCAGGTTCGTCCCTGGATACATTTTAAATGTTAGTATAGATTTCTTAGAGGTGAGATATTTTCCCGCAGTAAAAAGTATCCTATATGTTGACCCGGATAACCAGCTATCATCATACTAAATTTTATCAAAATCTGTCCAGTGGTTTTCTCGTAATGCGTTCCCAGACAGATGGAAGAAAAAAACCCAAAAAAGTATAGATTCGTACTCCGTAACGATAATAATGACTACTTCGATAAGATTTTCCAAAAAATATTTAATGTACAGATTCGACTCAGAATTTTATTATATGATAGATTAAGGTTTACTTTGAATTTTACGGGCGACTTCTCTTCGTCCTTAATTGCGATCTTAACGAATTGCATCTAGCAAAAATGTTCATTGTTATTCCAATGTCGTCCACGTAAATAGCAAGCAATTTAGATGATACGAGTACTTAGTGAGTCCATGCCTAAGATTAGCTCTTGCCTTAACAATTCTTGTCCAACGAAGGAGCACAATACGCAACACAATACGCTTTAAGAATAAGCAAAATTTTCGTAACATCCCTATGAAATGTTTTAATTGTTTTACATCATATAATGTAAGATTTCCATTTACAAATCTCATAATTTCTAATAAATTAACTGAATTTAGATTTAAAATGACGTGAAAACTTAATATAGGTCCAATGAATTGTATCGGTCTAATAGCCAAAGGACATCATGATATGCGCTATTTGAGACAAATTAAGCGGCTATGTGAACTTGGCACCCGACTTTGGAAAAATGGTTCTTTTTTAAGTTTATTTGAACGATTTCGGTTAGTAGTAGATAGTAGTGAAGCTAACTTCGTTTGTAGTTGTGCCAAAAAAAAATACAGATAACAAAAAAAAAGTCATCCCCCGAAGTTGGTAAAAAAAAATTTTTCCGCTTGATTCGTATAGAAAAACGTTAGTAGTGGTTTGTAGTGCAATTTTTTTCGTTTGTAGTAAAACAAAAAAAATTTTTTTTTTTCGAGTATTTTTGCAGAACGATTTTTACTACATACATTCATTGTTTCGTTTGTAGTACCATTATTTCATTTGTAGTAACGTTAATTTTGGTTTGTAGTACCATTACTTCGTTTGAAGTAAGGTTAATTTCGTTTGTAGTAACATTAATTTCGTTCGCAGTACCATTATTTCGTTTGTAGTACCATTATTTCGTTTGTAGTAACGTTAATTTCGTTTGTAGTACCATTGTTTCGTTTGTAGTAACGTTAATTTCGTTTGTAGTACCATTATTTCGTTTGTAGTACCATTCTTTCATTTGTAGAACCATTATTTCGTTTGTAGCTGTTTGTAGTAATGTTAATTTCGTTTGTAGTACCATTATTTCGTTTGTAGTTGTTTGTATTAACGTTAATTTCGTTTGTAGTACCATTATTTCGTTTGTAGTTGTTTGTAGTAACGTTAATTTCGTTTGTAGACCCATTATTTCGTTTGTAGTACCATTCTTTCATTTGTAGAACCATTATTTCGTTTGTAGCTGTTTGTAGTAATGTTAATTTCGTTTGTAGTACCATTATTTCATTTGTAGTTGTTTGTAGTAACGTTAATTTCGTTTGTAGTACCATTATTTCGATTGTAGCTGTTTGTAGTAACGTTAATTTCGTTTGTAGTACCACAAATGAAAGAATGGTACTACAAACGAAAAAATGGGTCTCCAAACGAAATTAACGTTACTACAAACAACTACAAACGAAACAATGGTACTACAAACGAAATTAACATTACTACAAACAGCTACAAACGAAATAATGGTTCTACAAATGAAAGAATGGTACTACAAATGAAATAATGGGTCTACAAACGAAATTAACGTTACTACAAACAACTACAAACGAAATAATGGTACTACAAACGAAATTAACATTACTACATACAGCCACAAACGAAATAATGGTTCTACAAATGAAAGAATGGTACTACAAACGAAATAATGGTACTACAAACGAAATTAACGTTACTACAAACAACTACAAACGAAATAATGGTACTACAAACGAAATTAACATTACTACAAACAGCTACAAACGAAGTAATGGTACTACAAATGAAAGAATGGTACTACAAACGAAATAATGGGTCTACAAACGAAGTAATGGTACTACAAATGAAAGAATGGTACTACAAACGAAATAATGGTACTACAAACGAAATAATGGTACTACAAACGAAATAATGGTACGGCAAACGAAATTAACGTTACTACAAACGAAATTAACCTTACTTCAAACGAAGTAATGGTACTACAAACCAAAATTAACGTTACTACAAATGAAATAATGGTACTACAAACGAAACAATGAATGTATGTAGTAAAAATCGTTCTGCAAAAATACTCGAAAAAAATTTTTTTTTTGTTTTACTACAAACGAAAAAAATTGCACTACAAACCACTACTAACGTTTTTCTATACGAATCAAGCGGAAAAATTTTTTTTACCAACTTCGGGGGATGACATTTTTTTTGTTGTCTGTATTTTTTTTTGGCACTACTACAAACGAAGTTAGCTTCACTACTATCTACTACTAACCGAAATCGTTCAAATAAACCTAAAAAAGAACCATTTTTCCAAAGTCGGGTGCCAAGTTCACATAGCCAAATTAAGCTACAAATATATAATAATCATAGTTAACTTCAATAGAAATTAAAATATATTTGTCTAGAATAATAAACAAACAAGAATTTTGTGAGTCTAGTAGTAGACTGTAGTAAACTAGTAGTAGACTGTAATCTTGGAAAGCTGTCAGGACTGGCCCTGATCGCTATGGTTGTGTCAGATTGCTATCCCATTGGACCATGGGGGAATATTGAGTGCACCCGCGTTCGCTCTTTCACTAGAATATCTCCCACGTAGGCTAATCTCAGCGAGATTGACGTAAATGAATTTTGGTCTAGACGACAAATTTTCTTTTTTAAGTCAAAAGTATACACTTGCCATAAATTATTTTATCTTTCTTATTAACATCTCCGGGTAAATTTCTAAGAAATTAATTAAATTTCTGAGAAATCTATTGTTAACTGTAACGCCAGCGTATTCCCGGTCGTGGTCGTGGAGGGATTAAGTAGGATTGGTTGTTAATATTATGTTTTTATTTAAAATATGTATAAGTAATTTATATAAATAAAAATGCACAAATGTTTCTTTGTGCAAAATCGCAAGTCACCGAAAATTCTTTACCCATTTGCTTTAAAATATATACTTACATTTCATGCAAATTGACATTAATTATACATTATTTTTTACATGCAGAAGATTTTGCTGTAATTTGCCAATAGATGGCGCTACAGCCTATCACTTCTACACCGTTCATCCGATGGCCATGAAAATTGGTACACTAACGTATTTGAGTACGGAAAGTATTTTTTTGTTACTGATTTACACAGGCGAAGCCGCGGCAAATAGCTTGTAAAGTATAATACTATTACGTTTATGAGGTATGAAAATTTTCGGATGACATTTTAATTATATTAAATTTTAATCTTTAAAATTTGGATTAATATTAAGCTGGTGTTCACTATAAAATATCAAGTGAAATCTAGGGCGTCTAAAATGTAAATTTTGTTACCAAATGAAGCTAATATTTTAAATAATATTTTCAAGACCGTTAATTTTTTATGTAAAATCTAAATTAGCTCGTCTACAATAAATTGAGACAGAAAAAAGTTTCAAGTTAATTTAATGCTATAAGTTTTTTGACAGTTATTGCCGGTTGTAATCTTTGAAATATGATTATCATTACTTAAAAGCTTTTGAGAACAGAAAACTCGTCTCATAATAGTCCGTTAATATGCAACTATCTATTTGTCTGGTCCTCATGAAAGTAGATCCTTGTTTACAGAGCTTAGGTTTCTTTCTCACTATAGTAATGTCGTTTTGTTATAATATCTACGATTTTAAATAATACTAGCGACTCACTCTCGCTTCGCTCGGGTTCGTCCCTTTTTTTTTTTATGTCGGGAAATGCATTTACGCATACCACCTGATCCCCCAGGTGGTGATGTGGGGCTCACCGGCTAGAAGAGCCGGTACTACCCACTAAAACCCGACATTCCCCTCCCCTCCGCCTTAATGGGACGCCGCCGGATCGCTTGCGCATAACTACTACGGCGCCCCGGCAGCAGGTCTGCCTAAACGCTAGGCAGACCACCAAACCGATGGGGCTGCTCCACAGTCAACTCTGCTACGCCAGAGAGGTACCCGGAGCAGCCCCATGAAACCTAACCACCGCCCACCGAAGTGGGCCACCTCCAATCGGCTGCAGAGGACAGGGAGAGCGGCAACGAAACACCGACACTCCTCTTCCCCTGCAGCCCCACCGCGTCCGCCATCAAACGGTGGCGGCCCCGTCTAGGCCGCGGAAGGTAGGGAGAACGGCGCACCGAAATACCGGCACTCCTCTCCCGCCGCGGCCTACCCCTCCGCCGGATGCGGGCCTGCGACCACAGTCCCGCAACCGGCACCCATCATCCGGTTGTGGGACCAAGCGGTCCCACCACCGGTGGCCGCAACGTCTTCGGCTCGAGGCCTAGACGAGCGGCCCCATCCAAGCCATTTGGTCCGCGCCGGATTTCTCCGGTACCACCCGCCGCCCTAAGCGGGTGGCATTCCCCTATCCGCCACCTGGGGACGCGCCCGGTAGGAGTTGGCTTCTCCCCCGGGATCGGGTTCGTCCCTAGGTTGATTCCCCATACAAACTTTTAACCCCATTTTTACTAAGAGATCATTTCCGGGATAAAAACTACCCTATATCATTCCCAGGGTCTCAAACTATCTTACCAAATTTCATCTAAATCGATTCAGTAGTTCCAGAGATTATTTCCTACAAACAAACACACCAACTTTACTTCTATAATATAGATAGATATGGTTTGTTTATTCTTATGACTTAAGGTCGCTAATGAGGGTAAATATGATAACTAAAAACATCATTCAACATGTTGACAATCAAGTGTTATCGACACAGGACATGTCAGAAATAATGCAAAAAATTGCGAGCTCAATTTTAATATAATATGAATTGAGCCTTAATTTCGTATTCCAGTCAGGTGTTACGTCAAGTCGCCGCTATTTCGTAAGTTCATTAATTTTTTCTATGTTAACTACGTCTGAAGAGCTTGTGAAATTAAATATCTTTATGATAAAAATTATGCAGAAGAACCGTCTGTCAGTGAAAGTCAGGAGCTTTATTGACTTCAAAGGCTTACTCTATTTTGTAGAGCGATGAAATAATAATTAAATCTTAAGTAAGTTAACATCGTGAATTCAAAAATTGTCTGCTTTTATTTTACGGCTAAAAGGGAGTGGTTTTCATGTAACTTAGAAACACTGATATTAACAGCTATGGAGTAAAGTTATGTGAAAAAGAATTGTAGAGAAAATCATGTTATTTACACGTTGAAACTTCAGACTCGATTGAAAGTACTGAAAAGGGCACACGAGTAAATAGCCGAGAGATTGCTAGAAATATAAAAACCATTTTATAATACTATGTTTAAATAATCAAATAAATCCTAAAATAACGAAAACGCTTCAAAAAGCTAGCTGTAAATAAAGCGAGCCATGTCCATGTAGATGTTGAGATAACAAAAGCGTCTAGAGCCTCAATATTTTTTGGATCACTTTTTAAAGGCAACCGATCGTAAATTTATTTTCGAAAGGCAGTAAATTGGAGGTGTTAGGTTTGTCAGGGGCCAACAAAAGGCCGAACAGACAAATTTATTAGAACCAGTAAAATAAACTTACGGAATATATTTGTTAATCATAAACCGGAAGAGCATGTGGAGATGTGCCAAAATACAGTTAGAATGTTAATTAAATTTCAATAATTGGATATTCAGCTAAATTGATATCTTGGTTTCAATATAAAATAATGAAACAAGGTTATATTTAAATTAGAACACTTCAGTTTAAGTTTATAATTATAATAATATAATAAAATAGACAGTTTTTCATTCAATCAATATATTAGATTATATTATATATAGAATCCACTATATTTATAGTATTTTCAATAGAACATAATTATAATTTGTACATAATACTAAATTAATAATTGTTATCATAACATTTTCTGATTGTCTCTTGCTAAGGAAATTAGAAAGTGATATATATATCTTTAGGGTTCCGTAGCCGATACGCAAAAACGGAACTTTTGTAGATAGTTTTGTCAACCGTCTGTTTGTGTATGTCACAGCCATTTTATTCGGAGTCTTCTAGTTCTATAAACTACTTTTGGAAATTGGGCGTCCCATGTAAATCGTTGTAGTTAAAATACGAAAATTAAAAAATAAATTAGGGTGTCACATCATACATATATAAAAAATTGAATCCACATAAGTTTGTGGGGTATTTATTTATAAATAGATCTTTAAAAATTAGATAGATTTTTTTACAACTTTTCTACTTAAGCCAATAGTTAAACGTAGTTACATATAGGCTTCTACGGTATGACCTTAGAAGTGTATATGTAACATTGTGGAAACCGCTACAGTTTTGCATTAGCCCGATTTTTAGATTTTTAATCTATATAGGAGAAGAATCAAGATTCCCATATGGCTTCAAACGATTTAGAAAAATATTTATATGACGATGTGGTACTTGAGAGCAGTATTTAAGTATGATCAATACAATTTTAATAAATTATTATGTAAATTTCAAAGTTATAATGATAATATGTACAATTGGACAATGAAAATAGTGAATTTTAATGCAAAATGCCTTCTTAATTAATATATGGAAATTCTAACATTGCGCGAATAAGCCTCCTTTTGTTCATTTCCCCTTGTCATCTATGTAGCCATTACGTGCTATCTGTATGGATTGTTATACAATTTGAAATTTATCGCGTCCGGACGTATGTACCCACTCGTTGTTAGGCTTCGTTCATACTATACAAATGTATTCATTGAATGCACATCTTTACATACGCTAAGCTGTAGTTTAATTTAACTAAGAGTAAGAAGTATCCGCTACGTTGCACGTAAAGTGTGTGAAAATTAAATTGTGCTCCAAGCCCTAACGTGCCCGCTATAAATTCTGTATTAAGTCTTATCAGCTGCCCTCAAACTTTTCATAATTTTGCATTTCATCATTTACATTGTATGACGCAATGTGTCCGGTCATCGGCTTTTAAGTTTTTTATTACTTGGGCGATGTCAGACGATTTCATTTTGTGCATAGCCTAAAATAATGAATAAATAAAAATTAGTATTTATTAGATAAATTGACAGCAGTTAGCACTGTTTACTGTGACGTAGGTTGCAGGTTTGTTTTCATGCTTGAAATGTTTGCATTAGCTATATCAGACACTGGTCACTTCTAGCGGTTACTCCCACCTCTGTGTATATTCTATTTAGCCCACAGCCACATATGGGCCCAAATAATAAATAATTCTGTTCATCACATAAACACACATTTTTGAAAAGCTCTGTGTATTACTATGACCTTTAATATGATTAATATATACATATATAATATATATATATATATATATATTATCTATATATATATATATATATATATATATATATATATATATATATATATATATATATATATATAGATATATATATATATATATATATATATATGATGATGATGTTCTCCTGACCGATTCCGGCCACGGCGGCCAATCTCATTGAGACTAGCCAACTGCGCAGGAGATATTATAGTGCTCAAGTGTACGCGCAGACACAAGTGCACTCTCTATTCCTGTCACTCTCATACTCCGATGGGACGACTACTCGACACGACCGGTGAGAGATAAGGCGCAGGACCGACAGCTTTACGTGCTCTCCGAGGCACGGGGGTGAAACACCGCCAACTTCCCAACTCCGGGCTATTACTGAGTCTTTCTATACAGAAAGACTCAATAACTAAACTTGGCCCGACCCGGGACTCGAACCCAGGACCTCCAGGTGTGCAGCCGTACATGCTAGCCGCTACACCACCGAGGCAGTTAAATATATTTATTATATATATATATATAATATATATATATATATATATATAGATATATAGATATATAGATATTATACACATACAGTCATACTCTATTTGTCTAGATAAATAAAAATATAAACGCTCTTTACCGATTTCTTTGCAGTTTTGACACAATATACGCATAAGTGATTTTATATAAAGACGTTTTTAATATTATCCACTTCCCAGCTGGTTCAGGTTTGCCATGAAATTTTTACATGTACAATACAGATAATATATTTGCATTATACGTTTGGACTCGAAGCCGTAGTCCAACACAAGTTTAAAAATGCAATATGTAACATATTTTGTAAAAATTTCTAATAAACTGCAACCTTTTTTTAATTTATGTATACATACAAAAAAGTTTACACTTAAGTACCTTAATGTCAAAACTAAAAAAGCCTTTTATATACAGGCACATATTATATGAATATCAAATGCCAATAATAATAGATTTTAGTCAAAACTCGTTTATTCTATGTCTAGATCCATCCGTTTAACATAAAACGGTGCTAGTAACTGTTACCCACGTGACCGCACGACAAGGAATCCTGTATTTGTGACCGTATCCTAATAAAATATTGACTGCGATTTTTTAAATTACTTATTGTCTTCTAAAACTCTTACCAGTTTGATTCCGTCACGAAGCAAGTGCTTACATATTGTTTAATTATAGACAGCGGGCAGCGGTTCACAAACTCTATTGGTGACGATACTCTAAAATAAGCAAATCGTGGTTTTATATTCCCCTGTAAAATAAATCATACCAAATAAATACTATACATAACACTAAGTATCTGTTAGGTACAGAGTATTTTTTGAATCGCTTGGATTTTAATGTTGATGAAGGAAGTGTGTATTTACTTTTCATCTACTTCAATAATTTATTATAAAGATAAAGACATAATATTACACTTTATTCTTTATGTCGATTTAAATTTGCCGAGCATAGACCCTAGGAGCTCTAGATGTATACTTTGAAAATGCCTAGTATAAAGAATTATCTAGGTCCAACAAGTTATAGTGTAGTGATTCAATTTACTTAAATAAAAATTGTTAGTACATGCATCTTAGATTTTCTAATAATGTAATTAGACAAGATTTTATTAAACTTTACAGTACCGTATTTGTACCGTTTCGTCTATTAATATGGCTATAAATGATTACAGGTTATAAGTTCTTTTCCTTTCAAGTGTGGTCGATACCAAAAGTACTTAAATATTTGTATTTTATCTTTATTTCGATTTCAATTATTATCATGAGATATCTAATATTTAAACTAATATTGTTTCCAGTATCTTCATACTTGATGTTTTGCTTTATTTCAATGTTGTTATGTTTAATTAATGTTTTCATGCCAAGCTATTTCCTTAAACACAAAATCAGATATAACAGACAGAATAATAGCAATGGGATTCCCAGCGGAGAAATTAGAAGGTGTTTACAGGAACCACATAGACGAAGTCTACAGGTTCCTAGAGCAGATGCACAAAGGTCACTACATGATATACAACCTATGCGCGGAGAGGAAGTACGACGCACACAAATTTCATGACAGGGTAAGTATTATATATATATATATATATATATATATATATATATATATTTTTTTTTAATTTATTTATTTTGAGTGTGCGTACCCTTAAAATTATAGAGACCTAAGTAAAAAAAAGCAGTTTTTAGCATTTTTTTCATGGTTGATAAATGGGCATTATGACTCGAAAATGAAAATCGTTTTAAATTCCAAGTTTATTGTAATTCTAATGGAATACAACAAAATACCTAAAATCACTTTACATTTACCCACAATACTAAGAATGATGAAATTAGGACAAATTTTATAGGGTTAAGAAAGGATTTTTGGAAAATATGTATATTAAAGGGGAAAATTTAAAAGGTGACTGAAAATAATGAGATACTTTTTTCAGATATTTGTCGTGGCTAATAGCTAGTTTAATATTATCAATAATTATATCTCTTGTAGGTACTTGTATATTTTTAGTTAGAATAGATAATGATAATAGATTGAGCGACTCGACTGTTATTTAATAACAACCAGTCTAATAGCATGCCTCTATAATTCTATATCTGGTCTAATCAATTTTGAGACTGATAAAAATTCGTAAAGTAACAAATAAACAGTAATATGAGCGGTTTAAGTTATATTATTCATGTTTTATTTGTATTTGAATTAGCAAAGTGAATAACAAAAAACAAATCTGTCCCAAGGGACCCGTACATTTTCCGTGATAAAAACCTAGGTGCTATTCCACACTATAATTTATCTCTGTGCCAAATTTCATCCAGATCTGTTCTAGCGTGAAAGAGTAACAAACATCCATCCATCCATCCTTTCAAACTTTCACATTTATTATATTAAGGGATGATTTCCGGGATAAAAAATATGTTCTTCCCAAGGTCTCAAACTATCTTCTTACCAAATTTCATCTAAATCGGTCATCAGTAGATCCAGAGATTACCCCCTATAACGTCACAAACTCTCATTTTACAAACTTTACCTCTTTATAATATTAATTAAGTATAGATTAGTAGAGATCAATGGTATTTATAATATTAATGGGATTATTTATATACGAGAATAATTCTTCATCTAACAATAAGTAAAGTTATAGTTTGTAATAAAGTTTATAGTTTCTATAATAAATAAATGAACAACTAAGCAAAGTAAATTATTTCCATTAATGTTAAAACCTTTATGGGCTTATGATTAATTTACTAATAAACGTCTTTTAATAATTAATAAAACATTACGCTTCGAATCATACGGATATAAGAACCTTAATTTGACCTCTAGAGTCAGGGACAATAGATACCGATTTATCCAGATAATGCGAAATGACTTCCTACATAAGGTTAGGTCGAGTCGTCTTGTTAATGGATGAGTAGCATTTTTAATTAGTCGGCTTATACAGAAAGTCCTGAGTTCTACATTTAATAACGTAAGTTGACGACACGTTTGGCTCAGTTTGTAGTGACTCTACTTGCTGTGCCAGCGGTCGCGAGTTCGAGTCCCGCTGGGAGCATTCATTTGTGTGATGAGCACGAATGTTTGTACTCCAGTCGTGGGTGTTTACATTTATAATATGTATGTATTTAAAGTTATATATATGTAGTGTATCATCTATCTGGTATCCATAACACAAGCTTTGTGCTTACCATGGAATTAGATGGTTTTGTGTATTAATGTCCCAACATATTTATTTATTTATTATTTAATAAACGCATACCAAAAAATATCTTGGTTTAAGAAAATGTAGCACCTTCTGTATAAACATAATTAATAAACTTAGTTTTCGGGTATCCTTCTACCAAGCGTCAACCATACACTAGTGACTAGGATTCTCTTTTGGATTACATACACACATATATCTTAGTTAAAGTCGAAAATGACGCCTATATTTGCAAAAAAGGAGAAAATGTCTGTCACAACGTCTGCTAGATCGTTCGATGTTCGATTGATACAGATGTTTATCTCGGGCTATATTTTAAAACAATCTTTGCTGTATAACGCGAAGAAATGTGTCAATAAGCGAAAGAGAAGTAATACTTCGTTCTGTCTATCAATTCTATAAAGAAGAAGAATAAGAACTTGAAGATGCTCGGTATACGTATAAAGAAATCAGCCCAGTTTTCTCATAACTAACCCAATTTTAAATAAAACTGTCTTTTCGCATTTTTCGCGGATTTACTTGATTATGGTTCGAGACCGCGACGTTTCGAATGATTTAAAGCGCACATGGTCACGGGAGAGACTAAGGTTTTAGACTTCTCAAATGCCATTATATAATTGTTACAGACAGTATCTACCCACCAAATATTAATATTATTATTAAAGAAAAGATAATATAATATTAATATTAAAGAAAAGAGAAATTACAACAAAACCTGTTGATAATTAATTCAAATTAGTGTTATTATAGTTTCACATTTTGAAATTCAATTTCAAGATAGATGACACGTTTGGCTCAGTTTGTAGTACCCTACTTGTTGTGCCAACGATCGTGGCTTCGAGTCCTGCTGGCGTTATTCATTTATGTGATGAACACGTATATTTCTATTCTAGCCATGGGTGTTTATATTTATAAATATGTATTTAAATTTATATATGTGTAGTCTATTAAATATCTGGTATCCATAACACAGGCACAGTTACGAGAACTTAACATGTAACTAGATGGTGCTGTGTGTTAATACCATAACATATTTATATTTATTTATTTAAGATATTTTAAAGAATTTGAACCTTTGCATACAATGTTAAGAGTATTCCTCAGGATCTTCTAGGCCAGAGGAAACCCAGTAATTTACCTTGTTACGTCCAAATAGATAAATAGAGATTGCTCATTGTATAATCGCTTTAAAGAATTTACACAGCAAGTGGTGGAGAATTGCGTGACTTTCATTGTTACCGCGTTCATTGCAATCAGTGCAATCAATCACGTCTGCCACTGAGTCAGAGCGCAGCGCGGCGGTCGTATTCCTACGTGACGATCCTCTCGCGCTCACACCTCGTGGACTGACAATTATTGTATGATACACGCGATACTTACATTGTATAATCGTGTCTTCGTAGGTGGATCTAATTAGATTTTTTTATATATCATTTGTTATACTATGGGTAGGTAGTGTTTTAAACATGATGTCATAAATCAAGATTTCGAAGTGTAAAATTGATAGTCTTTGAAATAACCTTGAAATGGTTAATGAACATGTAAATTGTAAAGGTTTTTGTTTTAATATTTTAAAAATATCTACGAGTAAATGTAATAGAGAATCACACACACACACACGTGCACACAGCCCTATTCATATTAAAAATAAGCAAAGCTTATCAGCAGTTGCTCTGTAAAGGAGATTAGATCATTATTTTGTTTATTACCCGACTGCGCGACGCAAAGGAGGGTAATGTGTTTATCAGTCTATGTATATATATGTATGTATGTTAGTTCCTATGTGGCGTTCTAGAACGCAACGCAAACGCGTGGGTCGATTTTGATGATTCGTACGTCGTTAGATTCGTCTTGATAACGGATTTTCATAGGCTATATAAAAATAGTTAAAAATTAAAAGGCAGATTTCAGACGCAAATTTGTGTGTTTAAAAAAATCTTTCAAACCATTCGAGTGGGGTATCAAAATAAAGGTTTTTAAGAGGCGATCACAATAATATGTACAACATATATGTTTAAAAGTAATTTAGGATAAAAAATTACTAAATTTTACTTCAAATGTCTAATTGGTAGAAACTAAAAAGCTGTACTTAAATATAAAAATAAATCCCAACTGTATAAAGGCTACCTAAAAAAGTGAAAATAAGTTGAAGAAGGAATATAGTATTATACAGTTGGAGACATAGGTACCTACACCTTTCATCCTTGCCGCGAGATGTACATTGTACCTACTTATGTCTCCGATATGTATGCAGTCTGATTTTTTATTTTTATAATATACTAGCATTGCCCGCGGCTCCGTCGGAGTACAAAGTATGTATCCTATATGTTGACGCGGATAACCAGCTATCATCATACCAAATTTCATTAAAGTCCAGTTTCGTTTCGTCCAGTGGTTTTTCCGTGATGCGGTAATAGCGGATACGGACAGACAGACAAAAATTCTAAAAACTACAGATTCAGACTCTGTATCGATAATAATAT
Source organism: Brenthis ino (assembly GCA_921882275.1). Taxonomy (NCBI): domain Eukaryota; kingdom Metazoa; phylum Arthropoda; class Insecta; order Lepidoptera; family Nymphalidae; genus Brenthis; species Brenthis ino. Next base: position 17,500,287 of record OV170225.1, read on the forward strand.
CTATTCCAATAAGATTTTCCAAAAAATATTTAATGTGCAGATTCGACTTAGTTACAATTTTATTATATGTACCTATAGATTTTTGCTTAGGTGCAGTTAACATGAAAACATCATGTAGACCAAGTAGGAAGAGTATAATTAAATTTGATAAACGCCTCGTGGATTGCTATATATATATATATATATATATATATATATATATATATATATATATATAAAGGATAACGCTATAATTACAATGCAAATATCAATTTACAATATATTTTCCTTGTCAGTACCGTACCGTAATTATTTTAATATAAATTAGATACAGGGCGAGTCAGATAACATTGAGTGACACAAGCGTGGAATTGTACTTAATGCGTGTACGTATATTATTGTTTATATCCTATTTCTTCATCATATAATACCAGGATAGACTAAAGATCTACAGTCTAGACGTTTAGCTTTTGATATTATTGTTAGTTACCATAGATTTATATCGTGAAAATATATATATAAAATAAAATCAAATAATTGAATATAATACGTATAATTAGATTTAGCATATTTTTAGTTCTTATTTAAAAGAGAACTAACATGTTCGCGCTCCAAATAAATTAAAACTCAAGACAGTCTGTTTAGGATTAATATAAAATATTAGTATCAATAAATTATCACATAAATTCATCTGTACAAACAGTATTTCGTAATAAAATATTCTTAAGTAACAGATTCTTGTTAGTCTTGATTGTTCGATATGACTTATTTTTTTTTAAATGTAGATTACTAATTAATATTTTTAAAATTGTAATAATTATAATAATAACAGCTCAAATTAAATAAATAATATTCCATATTCAATTATAAAGCTAATTAAAATTATATAAAAATGTTTAAAGTTAAAAGTTAAAATATTGTAATTCATTTTGTTAATTGTGGGTAGGCTGTCTGTAACAACTATATAATACCTTAGAGACATCTAACACCTCAGTCTCTCCCGTGACCATGATTGCTGTAAAGCATTTGAAACGTCGGGAACCAAAAATCAAAATAAATTCGCGAAAAAATCTGAAAAGATAGTTTTATTTACGAAACCCACCTTTTTAGACATGTTTTTTTTGTATCTTTAACGCGAGCAAAGCTGCGGGTTCTGCTAGTTAATCTATAAATTCCTCAACTCGTCAAAATGTATTTATTGCAAGATCTGTGTAAGGGTTCCATACGTAAAGTGTCTCTACTAACTACTTGGTGTACGTCGCGCCGTTTGCATGTTTGTGTTTCTTTCCCATACTTAAAACTAACTTCCTATAGTTTATCTGCAAACTTATTGGTTTTTATCCTTCAATATCATGAATTAGAATAAGTACCTACATATTTGTTTGCAACACCTATATTCTTATTTTATTAATTAATAGGTTAAGTTCGATATAATATAGAATTATTAACGTATTATTATCTTAGTTTATAGTGAGCGTTTTTTTACACTATCGAAGCTGACTTTGTACATATAATTTTAAAATGTTATGATTATAGTTACACAAACAAAGATAAGCTCAGGGAAGTGTCAGACTTTATGTCGCCATCTGCCCTTCACACTGATATCTTAGATTAATATAAGTATACCAGATTGCAGATGGTTAAATTACATGTTAGATATTAGCCGTATAAGCAATGCTGATGTTCATTTACGTATATGAGGTAGTTAACTGTGCCCTAGAGGGGACGTTAAGGCGTTGGTTTTGGTTTTGCAGCACTCCAGTTTTGGCTAGCCGTCCCGTCGCGTAAGAGAGATTGCACTTGTATTATGTGTATCCTTAGACATAATACATCATATATATTTGCTATTATTGAGACTTTCCGTTTTGATCGAAATTTGATCAGGAAGATATTGATTTGAATAAAAAAAAACAAATATGTATGAAAGTACTTAAACCTTATAGGTATATTCGAAGTACAGGAGACACATCTATACTAATATTATAGAGGCAAAGTTTGTTTGTATATTTATTTGTCTGAACGCGCTAATCTCAGGAAGTTTTATCCGATTTGAAAAACCTTTTTGCATTAGATAGTCCCGTTTATTGAGGAACGTTATAGGGGCTATATATCATATTATAATATATAGTCTATCTATTCCATACTATCCGTTAAAACGTAGATAGGGACGAACCCAAGCAAGGGTGAGTCGCTAGTTGACTTTATAAAGGTATAATTGCAATTAGTTGTTTTTATGGCGTGACTAAAAATAATCGTTAGACGTCGAAAATAATATTATAGGTAAAGGTGTCGCGTCGCTCCTGCCCTTCCGTTGATAACTGATAACGTCCATCAAAAATAGACTTTATCGAAGTTATCTAAAAGTAGAATAAAGAATTGAGTTTATTATTACAAATATATCTAAACATATAATAAATATATACCTACCTCATGTTTTGAATGTTTAAACCAAAAATGTACTAAATACACATATATAGTAGGATTTAATATACAATATTATTATTAATGGAAAATATAAATGGTTTGCATTAACGAATAGGTATGTTGTGTAAAGCATTACAGAAAATTTAAGTTTTGAAGATCATAATTAAAATATTCGCCATCAAATTATGTGAGTGCCACTGGCGTATTACTGAAACTGAGCGAGGGCCAGATCTAAGAAAACTTTACTTATTAAAATATCATCATTTCATAAACATATATGTCGGGTCTATTTGTATTTAAATGTTATTAGTGTTTTTTTTATTTCTTTAATACTATCTATTAACAGTATTTTTGTATGCTGTGTAATTAATTTTCAAGACCTTGTATCTTATTCAGCCCTTTTTAACGTCCTACTGCTGGGCACTGGCCTGCCTTTAATGCGAGAGGGCTTCGGCCATAGTCAACCACGCTGGCCAATTGCGAGTCGATGGACATCACATGTCTTTCGACAACTTGCTAGGTTCTCTCAGCTTCGCTTCACTCGGTTTTGCAAGCGAGCGTTTTACCACCGCTGCCTTTTTAAGACCTTGTATATCAAACCAGAATTTTAAAGGAGACTATCCTAACAGCACCATCAGATCAACACTATCATATTATTGCAGGACCTTTGATTGGAAAACCAATACAAATTTGACGGTAACATTTTGCAGACGCTATTAGACGTTCTTCAGTTTCTTTCTGTGAATTTTCTGAAAATAAACGTTGTTTTTCTTGCTTTTAAACAAGTTAGTAATAAATTACAAATTTCAGACTAGTCGATTTTCCGATCAGTGTAAGTAGCGTTAGAAAAAAAGTTTGGAAACAAACTTTATATATAATGGAAGAGACCTTCACCGATTTCTAATTGTCGTTACGATTTGTAGCTTTGTATGTATAATGTATGCAATTCTGACGACATTTCAATGACATATGTAGTCTGTAGTCGGTACTGGGTAGTAATGAGTTAATATAACGATATAACTAGAAGGTGGGTAATTGATACCTTCAATTGTTACTACTTAATTATAGAGTTTGATAGTTTGAACGTGACCTGATTTTATTTGCTTTGTATCCTGAATATCAATCTATGGAAGAAAGTGTCAGACTAAATGTCGCCTCCCTGATAAATGATAACGTACGACATGAACGCAAATGTTTTTATCGTGCGAACTCGATTTCAGTTTGGGTATGACAATTTCTGTCATATTTAAATTTTAAAAGTATTATATCTTCTAGATAATAAATATGTATACAGTAAAAATGTAATATTATATGTTATGACCGAAGTTTTTTGGTCTATTTATACTCGTAAAATGATCTTTTATGTGTCCTTATTTCACTCGTATTATATAAGAAAAAGTTAACTTCTTACAAGTTTTGAATTTAATATCCTTAGTATTAAAGAGTTTTTATTAAGTGCCACTACTCAGTAGTATATAATATCTAAATACTTTATGTATTTAATTTAGAAAACAGAATATGGAGTGAATGTATGACAGTTAAAGTTCCCAACTACGAGTAGTGTCCATTAGTAGGTATATTATTTCCCGACCAAACTCCTTCGTGTATTCTCCATTCTACATGACATTGGCGAAGTAATCTGTGCTCAACTGGCACGATTTGAAACCATTAACAAGAGAATTAAATTGAATTCAATTATATTATTTTACGAATAACTGTATCTATGGGTATAGTTATTGTAGTTAAAACAAACATTTTGTATAATATTGGTTTAAAACTTTGCCACAACTAGTTATGTAACTATACTATTTCATTCCACTAAATGGGTGAGCATATGTGACCGCACATTCTGAAACCACAGCTCTTATCGCGGCGGACCCCGAGGTGACTAAGCGGTAAAGGTGTGTGCAAGCTTCGAATGCTACGCTATAGATATAATGAGCGTTTTTTTACACTAGATATTTTCTTTGTACGATTAGCGAATCTATTTTAACTTGTTCATGCTTTTTTTTGTCTGCTAGACTTATATTCATTACCTCTTCTAAGAAACAAGGGTGAGCCGCTAGTATTATTATATTATTATACATACCGTGTACGTTACTATCTCTTTAGTCTATTTTTTTAATCATTGTTTAAGTGAGTTCTTTTGGTTCTCCATACGTGAGGTGTGCTTTTGGATTTTTTTTTACTGAAATATAATTTGGTTCGACTAATTTACACTTAATTAAAACAAGGAATTGGATAATTTGTATCTTATGTAACTAGTGCATGAAATGAATACGTGCAGTTTTTAAATTAAAATATTGTAATTAATCCAAAAATGGTATGATAATTTTGTTTTTTTCCGAGATATAGATAACTGGTTTTTTAATTGATACTTACTATTTTTAGTAATATAAAAATGGTGCAGAAATATATATTCTCTTTTATAACTAGGATGATTTCAGTAAAAATACTTTCAACGCGTAAATAATTACCTTTGTTGAAACTTGGATACGGCTTATTAACCTTTTCGATAGACAACTTTGAGCAGCGCCGAATATCAGAGTTTAGTCTAGTTTAGAATACTAATAATAATAATACGGTAAAGGAAAATATCACGAGGAAACCAACTCGCATTTGGCTAGCGTGGTGGACTATGCCCCGATCCCTCTTGCACGTCCAGGCGTTGGGCGTTAAAAAGAGCTGAGATTTATGTTGATACTCAGCTATTATTGTATATAATCTAAACGTTTGAATACTTGTGAAGTAACTTAAAGGCTTGATTATAACGTCTTTACGTTTCGAGGAAAATAATTTACGATGCTGAACATTGTTAGATCGATTTCGTCTACGCCACGTCTGGCCTCCATTTTGTTGCAATAAACTAATATGTTGCATCATGTGATAATGTTCATGTTTAAACATATTTAATCAATTTGTAATTATTTTTTACTGCCCACATGGAATGGAACCTTGAAATATTTATATTACATTATAACTCGATACAAGGCTCCAATGAACTCTTGATTTGTAGGTATTAAATAACTAATGTTTAGGGTTCCGTACCCGAAGGATGCCCATAGAACCCTATTACTTAGCCTCCGCGATCCGTCCTTTCGTCGGTCCGTCCGTCCGTCCGCCTGGCAGAGGGCTGTATGTATCTCATGAACCGTAATAGGCAGAGAGTAGAATTTTTCACAGAGTATGTAATTTTATTGCCGCTATGAAAACAAATAATAAAAATAGAAGAAATATTTTTTTAACGTTCGTAGTCGAACATCGAAGTTAATGTAGGTACTACATACACAGAGTAAAAGTCATATTAAAAAAGTACTTGATGGTACGGAACCCTTCGTGTACGAGTTCGACTCGCACTTGATCGGTTTTTAGTATATTTAGTTTAGCTATAGTACCTACTAAACTAAAATTACTATATAAAATATTTTTATTACTTACTAGCTGACCCGACAGACCCGACAGAAAAACGGTGTTTTTACGTTTTTCGAGACATTTTTTCCAATTTTTCTCTTAATAAGAACCTTCCTCGGACTTTAGCGAATATTTGAATGAAAAAAAAACCGAACTAGTCCTGTTGTTCTCGAGTTTTGCGCTTAGCAACACATTTAGCTATTCATTTATATATATATATATATATATATATATATATATATATATATATATATATATATATATATAGGATAATTCGTAGTTTTATATTACCAACATGATTTTATGCCTCATTGTAGGTATTACTAGGAAAAACCTAGCGTTATTTCTTGGAAGTTCTACAATACACGATATAACAATCGATATTGTTTTAATCAGCGTCTAGTCTATTTAAGTGCTTTGCCCGATAATGATGTACTTTATTGTACATAAGAAAATGTCTTTAGCTCTTTTTTAATATTGCGTATAAAGTCAGGTACGCTAACATTAGGTTTCCTTAAAAATGATTTATTTTATCAAAAAAAATAATTATTATTTTTATCAAAAGTACTAAGTGAAACCTGCTTTTTTATGTCGAACTGAATCAGATAACTCTTCCTCTTCCCCATTATACTTTTATTGTTTAATTAACAGAACCCGCGGCTTCGCTCGCGCTAAAACTTAAAAAATATATCTAAATAAGGTAGTTTCATACAAACTTTCATCCCTTACTTCACCCTCTTATAGAATGAATTTTGAAAAATGCTAAGACACGTATTCAATAAATTGTATTGAAGAGCATTAATACCATGTTTCAAGTAATTCTGATTATAAAACTATTTTCTTGGATTGTATTATAACGTGTTTTTCCGTGGGAATTAGATAATCTTACGCGGTAAAAAGTGGCTTATGTCACTCTTCAGCCCTCCAACTATCTCCACACAAAAAACCACGCCAATCCGTCTCTCCGTTTCGACGCGAATGAAGCAAACAGACAGACTTTCACATTTATAATATTAGTATGGATACTAGCTTATAATAGTAACATATAGATATTGTATGTATGTTTATTCAGCCCTTTTTAACGTCCCATTGCTGGGCACGGCCTCTCTTCAATACGAAGGGGATACATACATATACATATTACTGAAAGTGTATTGCCGTGTGTATATTACTTATATTATTAATTTATGTACATTACTTTTTTTAAAGTACTTAGTAGATACTTTTAAAATACTCTCGTAAGTATAAAAATGTAGCATTATTTATATAGCACCTCCATTTTAGGAAGCCGTAAATAAAACTAAGACGTCCCAATAAAAACGATAAGGCAATATATGTGCATATAAATATAAAAGCCAAGATAGATAACTCATTAGTCATTGTATCGAATATACCATCTCGAACGATATCTCTGTAATATAACCAATTTCATCGATAACCAAAAGATAAAAATATATCTTATGGATACCCCATATACTTACAATAATAAGCGGATATTACTTAATCAAAGGAAAGTGAAAATTTCTTTTGTATTCAATACCAATAAAGTATATAGTTATTGGTAAACTTATATATTAAAGTGAAGTCCGCCACCCCGCACTTGGCCAGTGTGGTGGGCTATGGCCTGAGCCCCTTTGTATTGCAGGGAGGCCCAAGCCCAGCAATGGGACAAGGCGAGAGAAAAAGTAAATATATCTATACATATAACATTTTAAGTTATCTATACATATAATAAAATTCTAACTAAGTCAAATCTAATACTTTCTTAGATTTACGCGAATATTTGACATTTTAAATAAAACTATATTTTCGGATTTTGTCGCGGATTTATTTGTATTTTTGTTTCCCGACGTTTCGAATGCTTTACAGCAATCATGGTCACGGGAGAGACTGAGGTGTTAGATGTTTCTAAGGTATTATATAGTTGTTACAGACAGCCTACCCACAATTAACAAAATGAATTCAAAAAATTGAAAAATGGCACTAAAGTACCTTACAATATTTTAACTTTTAACTTTAAACATTTTTATATAATTTTAATTAGCTTTATAATTGAATATAGAATATTATTTATTTAATTTGAGCTGTTATTATTATAATTATTACAATTTTAAAAAATATTAAGATGGATGATGATTGATGGTATTAGGTATACACAGGGAAAAATTAAACTTTAGTAAGCAATGATGCTTTTTTGTATTGATGATTCGACCCTACTTACGTTTTAAGTTTTAACATTTAGTACAGATTTCTCAGAGATGAGATATTTTCCCGCAGTAAAAAGTATCCTATATGTTGACCCGGATAACCAGCTATCATCATACCAAATTCCATCAAAATCCGTCCAGCAGTTTTTCCGTGATGCGGTCACAAACAAACAGATAGACAGGTAAAAATTCTAAAGACTAGATTCAGCCTCTGTATCGATAACTATAATAATGTCTATTTCAATAAGATTTTCCACATACTATGTAATGTACAGATTCGGCTTAGTTACAATTTTATAATAATTTACATAGATTTAAAATATCCTATATGAAACATCGTGATATCAAATGCCATTCAATAAAAGATCTAGACAATTATTTAATTTGTAACAATGTAATCAGATTCACCCCTTTGTATAGCTTCAGTGAATAAATTTCCGAAGCCTTATAAGGGCGTTGGAATGAATTGTGCACGATATCAAATTTGTACATTTGTACATGGAAAATTACGTATTAAATAATTAATTGCTTTATATATATATATATATATATATATATATATATATATATATATATATATATATAATACCCTCGTTGATAAATTAGAAACTTCGTGGACACATTATTATTATTGCTTTAAGGTAATTTCTGTGGGTTTATATTGTAAGATCAAGGATTAATTTACTATTCAATTATATAGTACACTAGCATTGCCCGCGGCTCCGCCCGCGTTGAGATGACCAAAAACCAAATTCTTAGGTTTAACATATTAGTATATTCTTACATTCCAGTTTTTTTTTATATTTTCTCTCAGAAATGATACGTTTTCCCGCGGTAAAAAGTATTCTATATGTTGACCCGGATAACCAGCTATCACCGTACCAAATTTCATCAAAATCCCTCCAGTGGTTTTTGTGTGATGCGGTAACAGACTGACAAAATATCTAAAAGCTATAGATTCGGCTTCTGTATCGATAATAATGTTTATTTCAATAAGATTTTCCAAAAAATATTTAATGTACAGTTTCAGCTTAGTTAGAATTTTATTATATGTATAGATTTTATTATTATACTAATTTAATATTTAATCAAAAGTTCTACTGACTTGAAAATTTAAAACTACATCCATGAAGTATCTCTTACATCATAACTCACATCGTAAGTGGTTGGAGTCAGTTGTTTGATTTGAACACTTAGTTCGCCCACCATCCAACCGTGTCACGACCGTGACCGCGTCACATAAATGTCATTATTTGCCTATACAGGGCTGACAACTAAAGAAAAACTAATATAATAACCAATCTTTCTAATATATAAACTGCCTATATATGTATCATATAATATATAAATATATTATCTTAAATCTAAGTCAAATATAGTTTATTCATTAGTCGTAATATTGTAAACGTCAATTCATCATTATTTAAATTAAAAGAAATGTCAGTAAGTTCGTGAGGAAGCTACCAACGGCTCGGAAGGCAATTCTGTTTTAAAGAGGCTGCGGGAAACCACTTAATAGTTGATCTTTTAAAATAATATTTGCTTACAATATGGCAATACAATAATTATGTACTTATAATCATCATCATCTCCCTGCCCATTTCCCAATTACTTGGGGTCGGCGCAGTACGTCTTCCCTACTGCTCATTGGATTTGGCAAAGGCAAATTTACTTAATAATATGTGATTAATTATTATTTCATCATATGATCATGAAAATATGAGCCCAGAGGCGGCATTATAAAAACACAAGTAAATATGACACTTCACCAACTAAAAGTCCGTTTTACGGTCTTATTTCCAGTTGGCATTATTTGTAAAGATTTAATGTAGACGCCAACGCTTCGGGTGACTGACCCTACTCGTAGCTACCGTAAAATGTTGTCCAACTATTGGTTTTGGATGATCGGTAACATGTATGCAATACCTTACAAAAAATATTTTAAAACGAGGCCTTGTGTAAATATGGACTAGTGGGATTTTTATGCTAATATTATGATAGGCCTTTAGCAAAATGGTTCAGATTCATTTTGTTATATATCTATAGGTACGCTGAACAAATTTCAATTAAATTTAGATTGCGATGCGAGCGAAGTCGCGGGGAAAAGCTAGTGTTTGTGAGATGAAAAGTATAAAGTTCTATATTTTATTAAGATTTAAGTAGCATAGAGAAGGCTTTAAATTATTGTTATTAGAAGCTAAAACTTCATTACAATGACTTTCTAAATAAGATAATATTTTAAAAATGGGCAATGGTTTTGAATAAAAATATTGTCAAGAAATTATTAAAGAAGGATTTAATTGTGCTTCCTTTTTTGTTAGTTAGGGTTGCGTTTCTTGATGTAAGGAATCTACGGAATGAAAGCGACGAACTGTACAAAGATTATAACGTTCTCCGTCTACCAGAAGGCTTACAAATTGAAAAAATATATATCAATGTTTTCACATAACTTTGGCGGATGGGTAATTTTGGCGGTTATTTTATAGTTTCATATAACGTGTGTCCATACGAAATCCCGAATGAGCCGCGACCGCAAACCACTTCCAGCAAAGGGTTTCACGGGTGATCCCTCTGGAAATATGCTAACCGCATTCCCACATTGCGAATATGTCTTTTGAAGAATATATCGTAAACTTGACAGGTTGGCTGAGCTTCGATGAGCTTTAGAAATGAACATTTTACTTAAATGCTTGAGTTTGTTAACTATTGTTAAGTATAATCGATCTGTCACCATTTGTTATAACGCTCGCATGTGATATATATTGCAAATAGGTATATATAAATATCTCGTGTCACGGTGTTCGTGGTTACACTTCTCCGAAACGGCTTGACAGTTATAATGATTTTTTTTAATATATTTGGTAGGTATGAGAATAGGTCGTAAAGTCTTTTTCACCCCCACCCCCCATTTTTTAATTAACTAGGGGCGAACCCGAGCGTGAGTCGCTATATTTTTTTATTTATTTATTATTTTAAATTTTTATTTGATTTTTTAATTTAAAGCCTTTGACTAAGTATTGAGTAACTTAATATTTTTTACAATTGTAGTTTTTTTTTTATAATTTAAACAGTAAATCACTTAGGCTAAATAATGATATAGAATGCTATCTACCATCACGCTGTGACCCTTAACAGCGGAGTAATTTATACTAATGTATAAACTATAAAGTAAATTTTGTAAGTTTGAATGTAGGGGGTAATCTCCTAAACTACTGATGCGATTCTGAAAATTCTTTTACTAATAGGAGGTTAAATTACCGCATTAAGCTTTATATTTCTAAGTGCTTTATGCTATTTTTTATCAACCGACTTCAAGAAGGAGGAGGTTTCTCATTTCGATAAAATTTATTGGTGTGCGCTGCCTATAACGTTTTGAAATAAAGAAATAAAATGTATGTCAAAAGGGCAGCTAGGGACGCACCCAAGCAAAGTGAGGGTAAGTCGCTAGTTATACATAATTAAAGTACAAGAGCGGAACCGTACCCAATAGCTAATTATATTTATATAATACTAGCAGAACCCGCGCCCTTCGCTCGCGCTAAAACTCCAAAAAAAACTCAAATTTTTACTATTATACTCTATTTTACCCCCATATGGGATGAATTTCGAAAAATGCTAAAACATGTACCTATTGATTAATTGTATTGAAGAGCACTTATACCAAGTTTCAAGTAATTCTGATGATAATTTTTTTTGGATTGCATTATATAACGCGTTTTTCCATGGGAAAGAGACAATTTCCCGCGGTAAAAAGTAGCCTATGTCACTCTTCAGCCCTCCAACTATCTCCACACAAAAAAGTAACGCCAATCCGCCAAGCCGTTTCGACGTGAAAGAAAGACAAACAAACACACTTTCACATTTATAATATTAGTATGGATATTATACATTAATATAGACGGTTAAATATTGATTACGGTCTCTGCAGAGCCGGAACCTCTGCAGAGACCGTAATCAATATTTAATGTTTGGGCAATGGATATCCAAATATCTGAAATTGAATGTTTAATTGTTAAGTTGTGTATATCTAATTATAATACAGATACAGATGTTAGTCCCGCTGTGGTTATTTGAAACTTAGTGTTTATTATCCCAATAGGTAACTTACTACTGCCACATCTCACAGTAGCCCTTTCATATTTCAGGTGAAAAAATTCGCGTTCGAGGATCACGCACCACCGAAGATCGAACAGATACAGCCGTTTTGCGAGAGCGTACATACGTGGCTCAACGAGGACTCGCGGAATGTCGCCGCAGTACACTGTAAAGCTGGAAAAGGGAGGACAGGTAGGGTGACAGCAAAGTATTATAAATTAAGGAAATTGTTATATATTACAGAAAAGTTCTATATCTGAGCTAATCTAAGGATTTTTGGCTAAAGTCGTTAAAGTAACGTTTGCATTTTCATCGAAAAATTTATTATAACATAATTCACGTAATATTTAATTTATTAAAATATTTCATTCGTTTTGTCTCCTACATAATTCATTATTCTAAGTTTCATTAATCGTTTGAAAAATAGCACCATGACTTTGTTATACTGCATAACTGTGCATTTAATGAAAAACTGGTATGTCATAGATAAAATATACATGTTATGTATATACAAAGCAAATAAAAACGTTCAATACGCCATTGGTTTACATTCATTATTCACGTTACATCGTACGATTACAGAACAGTCAAATATTTAGCAAAAGGTCAAACATGTGCAGACCCCACATAAGCATACGAATGCCGGGATGAATAAAACTTTAAAAAGCGTTCGCATTCCCGAGATATTTATCACAAAATGGCGGCGAAATAATAGTTTCCCCTCACAAAGGTTGAAATTACACGTGCTACATCGCTTTTGATGCCGGCCATTGTCATGCAAACAAAAAGTACCCCAAAACTTGGGGGCGTAATTGCGAAATTTCTTTACGACTTATAATTGCCCGAATTACGTACGAAAGTTTCGAAGTCGTAAATTTCGAAGGACCCTACAGTTCCTTTTTGTGGTCAAGTAAAAAAACGGGCCGTTCGATATGAAAGGAAAACGTTTGGATGTGAAAGGAGGGTGATCATTTTAGATGTATTTCTACAACAAAAAAAAGTATGGCGCTGTTTTATTTGCCGATTGAGCATATTTTATTTATGTATGAATTCGGTTATTCATAAAGAATATTTTGCTACTTTGTTTTTGCTAGTTTGCTGGTTGTTAAAGCAGTGACTCTATCGAAGTTAGATAATGAAGTGTGTGCCGTGGAGAGAAATAATTCAATTTCTCCAGTAAAGACATGAAGGAAACTATTAGTATATTTATTATTTATTATAGTTTTTATAGTACAAAAGCTCATTATACAACAAAGAACGGTCAAAATATTGTGGAGCTTAGATTAACATAGCCCATAGTAATTAACAGCTTTTATAACACGTGTGTGCAATTTAAAATTTTATTATTATAATATAACACCATTTTTTCAGTCTTTTTTATTTGAATGAATTCATTTTAACTTCATAAATAATGCATGAGAGATAGCTTAATAGATTTACATTTTAATACCCGATATTCAGATTTGCATATCACAATGTGATCGCTATCGATGTGATTTGTAACCGTGGATCATTCGTATTGAAACTTTTGTATACATATACATATGTATTTTAAAATAGCAATATTTCATTTAATACTAGACTTTTTATGCGACGAACGCTATCCCGGTCTGGGCTGTGTTGTGTAACCATATCTATCACATATTTTACAACTTAATCAAATTATGGTCAGTGGTTTTTCTGATATTGACGAAAAATATATTCTAAGAATATAGTCTTTGGTGTGAACGTCTGCTACGACATGTTTGGCTCAGTTTGTAGTGACCCTACTTGCTGTGCCAGCGATCGCGGGTTCGAGTCCCGCTGGGGGCATTCATTTGTTTGATGACAAATATTTCTGCTCCAGTCATGGGTGTTTTGTTTATAATATGTATGTATGTAAAGTTATATATGTGTAGTGTATCAACTATCTGGTATCCATTACACAGGCCTCGTAGCTTACCATGGAACTAGATGGTGCTGTGTGTAATGTCCCAACATATTCATATTTTATTTATATTTATGATGAAGTCAAATGACATGTAATATTTAATTATATTTTGTCTGACAGTTTAAATGGTGAATTAACACCTATACAGAAAAAGAAACAAAAGTACTCTACTAAAGGAATCAAAAATCTAAATAAATCCGCGAAAAGAAATCTGAAAAGATAGTTTTATTTAAAATGTCAAATATTCGCGTAAATCTAATAAAGTATTAAAAGTACCTACTAAATTTAAAATTATTGGTATGAATATACTTACATATTTTTAGTTTATAACTTTCCTGATCTAATTAGCTACGTATGTACGTTCTCTTTATACGCTCTAAGGGTATTATGTCAAAAATAAATTGTATGCATGTATTTATTTCAGGGACGATGATATGTTGCTATCTCTTATACAGCGGGCAAAAGGCGACGGCGGACGAGGCTCTAAAATTTTACGGCACCAAAAGAGCACACGATGAAAAAGGTACGGCTATAACACTACTTTATAATATATTTTTATATATTCTATTTATTTTAAATAAACAATAACTGTTTGCTTTTTTAATATTGTGTTTAGTTAAAAATAAGAGAATTATGCAAATAAATTTTACATTATTTATAAGCAAAAACATATTTTTATATAATATGTAATATATAAAACTAGCGACTCACCCTTACAGCATAGGTACGTTTTGACGGTTAACATGAAATACAAATCTTTGAATTTCTCGGTTTTTCTGTACTATAATATGCATGTATTATACATGATATATAAACCTTCATCTTGATTCACTCTATCTATTGCTGAAAACTGCATTAAAATCCGTTGAGTAGTTTGAAAGATCTAAGCGAACAGACAGCGTTTAATAAAACAAGGAAGTTTATAGATAATTAAAACGTATTTTTCTGTAGAACAATCAAACACCCAGTTAATCGAACCCGGGATAGGCAAGGTTCTACTGTATTCATTTTTATTATACAGATGTTTAAGGTAATATAACGATCATGCTTCATTTAGCTGAAAAGAGGAAAGCTTTGTGATATGTTACCAAGTTCTCTATCTCTTGTAATGATATTAAAAAAAACATTTTAAAGGCACACCTAAGATTAAGATGGACCACGAACAAACTGTCGACGGTTTAATGTATGTTTTTTAAAAACCTTTAACAGCAAAATTTTACTAGTACGAATATAACGTGTTTTGCGTATGTCTTACCCTCGCTTCATTCGGGCGTGTCTCTTGTTGTCACACGGTAGCCTATCTGTATACTATATATGGTAGAATTTCTCACGTAGGTATTTACATACTGACAGATAGTATAAATTTAAAAAGTGATGATTCAAAACTGCTTGTAAAAGTCTATTTGAATAAAGTATATTTTGATTTCATATATTTCATTCTTTGTCCAGTCATTTTCAGCGTGTAAAAGTAACAAACATGCATATATTCACACAAACTTTTGGCAATTATTACAGTTGTTCGAGATTAACATGTAACCGTTGTTAGGTGGAACGATACTCTCGCAACGTCGCTTTTTGAAAATTTACTTAAAAAGTGGCGATTCAAACGTGCTTGTAAAAGTCTAATTTTAAAAAAGTATATTTTAATTCGATATATTTCATTCAAATTTGTCCAGTCATTTTCTGTGTGAGTAACAAACATACACTCATACACACAAACTTTGGCAGTAATAACAGTAGTTAGATTAACATTTGCACCTATTTCAGGTGTAACGATCCCCTCGCAGCGTCGCTACGTGGAGTACTACGCGGCGCTCGTGCAGGGCCGGCTGACGTACCGCGCGACGCGCGTGCACGTGCGCGAGGTGCGCATGACGCCGCCGCCCGCGCTCAACGGCGGCCAGTGCACGCTCGAGCTGGTCGTGTCGCAGGTGGAGCCGCAGTTTAAGGTTTGTGATACGCACACGTGCACACACGCACACATACACACAAATACGTGTTGGATTTGCAAGATGAGTGTATGCGTGAAATGATATTTTAAGAATAAAAGAAGAGATATGATATAATTTTAAGAATGGAATGGAATGAAAGATGAATAAAAGAAGAGAAGGATTTTGTGTCATAATGACGACACGACGAGACGCGTGGACATTGTTTTATATAATTTTACAAGAATAAATAGTTACTAGTGTTATAAACGTTTTTATTAGTATTCCCGGATCCTACATATATATATGATATGTACACAAAACACCTACTAAGCGTTATGTGTATGTGTGCTTGTGATAGCTGTGAACGATGCTCGTGGTCATCGACCAAAAAAGTACTAGCTAGATATACAATCTCATGGAAAACTTCTATTAAAATTATTCTAGTCGAAATAAATATACAACAATCTAAATTGAACCTTAAAATTAAACTTGTTTTCACATAAACAAATTAAATTAAAAGCGTGCTCAAATGTTCAAATGAAAGCTCATTCGGTGAGACCATTTTTTGTCGCTGATTGTGTATCTAATACTATATGTATACATAGGTATGATAAATTTTATATCGCTTACTTGAGAAACAATTAATTAACCATGTAAACTTTCAACTTCCTTTTTATCCCCTTGAGTGATGATTTCTGGGATAAAAACTCTATCTTCCCAGGGTTTCGAACTATCTCCATGCCAAATTTCGTCTAAATCGATTCCGCGGTTTAAGCGTGAAAAGGTAACAGACAGACAGTAACTTTAATATGGATTATAATTATAAAATATGTGTGTGCAGGCGTCGCTCGGCAGCCACGAGCTGCGGCGGCACGAGGCGAGCGCGCGCGTGGCGCTGCAGGCGTGCACGCCGCTGCAGGGCGACGTGCGCGTGGACGTGTACTGCCGGCAGAAGATGATGATGCGAAAGGAGAAGCTGTTCCACTTCTGGTTCAACACCTTCTTCGTGACCGCCTGCGTCGGCGCCGCGCCCGTGCCCGCGCCCACCGACAGTCAGTACAAGCCCCTCTTGTTTATAAATTCTAATTCAAAATATTATTCAGCATTAAATTATTACATTTTTTTTACTGAACGTCATGAGTCTACTACCAGTTCGGAAGGAAAAAGCCTCAGACTTGAGAAGAACTGGCGAAAGAGACTAAGCATTACCTATACAGCGGTTGCCATGACGACGCGGGGAGGAAGATGACGAGTTACGACGCACCACTGTTACCATAGGCAGTACAGACTGTCCCCCCCAACGTGCGTTCACCTTGTCGTGGTGGTGGGGGGGGGCTCAGTAGTGCCCGGCAATCCAACCGGGCGCGAAGCTAAGAAACGCACAGGGAGGTTGCCCACTTCGGTGGGTGGTGGGAGGTGGCCCTCTTCGGGGGGCGGTGTACCTTGCGGATTGCTCCTGGTACTTCTCTGATAGCAGAGTGGACCTTGGAGCAACCCCATGGTTGTAGTGGTCTGCTTTGGCAGACCTGCCGTCGGGGCGTCGTAGTTGAATGCGTAAGCGATCCTGCGACGCCCCATTAAGACGGGGGAAGCTTTCGTTGGGTTTTAGTGGGTAGTACTGGCTGTATTACGCCGGTGAGTCCCACACGTCGTGAGTAAATGCATTTCCCAACGTTAAAAAAAAAGGCAGTACAGACTGTAGTTATAGCATTTGCCATAAATACAAGTACACCATGTAGGATGGTTAGGTGTATGTGTGTGCTGCCGGTAGAAAATGGCGATGCGGAAAGGGATCCTGTTGCGTCTATGATTTAACATATTTTTGACCTCGCGATTGTTACTTACCACCGGTACCATAGACTACAAACAGTAGATATAGCAGTTGGTAATTCTTTTATAACTATACTTCGTGCGACATATTATGTATGTATACTGCTGACAGAAGATGTCAATGCTTTGTTTTCTTCTACACATATTTACTGCCTCTTTGCACGAGCACATCGTTAGTGGGCCGCCATTACCATAGGAATATAAAACATACACATGGTTTTTGTCCGCGGATTTATTTTGATTTTTGGTTCCTGAAGTTTCGAATGCTTTACATGACTGCTGTATAGCATTCGAAAGGCCAGAAACCGAATAAGAATTAGGTAGCTTTATTTAATATGTCAATATTCGCGTAAAATAAAAAAAAATATACCCCATTCTATTGTTATATGCAAACTTTTTTCTGGTAAATTTTTAACATTATTTTACTGAGGTCCATTAATTAAAAGATATTCAAAATGTTTAATCTGATTATATGGTGTAAGTTAGTGCTAAATATTAAAATTGTTCTAACATTAATAATATTCATCATTCTATTATTTTAATCAAATATAATTGTCCGTGTTCCACAGGTCCAAACTTAGAAACGTTCAAGTTGACACTGGACAAGTGGCAGCTGGACGACGCGCACAAAGACAAGCAACATAAACTGTACAGTCCAGAGTTCAAGGTACTGACACACACACACGCACTCACACACACACACACACTAACACACACACACACACTCACTCACACACACACACACACACACACGCACTCACACACACACACACACACACTCACACACACACACACACTCACACACACTCACACACACACACTTATGTTATTGTGACTTACCTTCACTTCGCGCGTGTCTACATAGCCTAGTCTATATAGTGTTCTAGTTCATAGTCTATCTGAATACTAAATTTTATCAAAACCCGTTCAGCCATTTTAGCAAGAGCAAGGAGTAACAAAAAATAAATGTATACCATCAAGATTATGTGATGATGTGGTTAGAAGATGAAGAGTGAAATTCTATAATGAACACTAATGAATCTTTCCAGCTTGGGTTCATTTTATTTGTTTTGATGAATGGTCTATCAAAAGTGTATTTGTGTATGTATGTGTTGTATGTGATATGACATTATATATTAATTAAGTAACCGTGACATATAAATAACATATGTAGTAAATTCATCAATTCGTTAAGGCAAAATTCGTTGTTAGAAAACGGATTGAAGCTAGTTTCTTTGCAATGTTATGGAGTCTAGCAGACTGCTCAACACGACCGGTGAGAGTTAAGGCGCAGGACCGACGGCTTTACGTGCTCTCCGAGGCACGGGGGTGAAACACCGCCAACTTCCTAACTCCGGGCTGTTACTGAGACTTACTATACTGAAAGACTCAATAACTCTACTTGGCTCGACCCGGGACTCGAACCCAGGACCTCCGAGTGTGCAGCCGTACATGCTAGCCACTACACCACCGAGGCAGTATAAACTTCAACGTCACTTGAAGTAATGTCTGAATGTTTGTTTTCATATTCGCTATATAAATTTCCAGGTGGAGTTAATAATACAGAAGCAGCCAGATTCGTCGACATTCAGCACTCAGTCGCTGCGAGCGCCCTCCACCCCCTCCTCCGCGTCCACATGCTCCGAGAACGACGAGCACTGGGACTCCGGTGAGGGCTTCTTGTGTACTGAGCCCGCGGGCGTGCACCCGCACTTATATACCCTCGCATCCGACGCCATTCTTGATGACGTCACGCCTCCATTGTATCTCTCTACCGTGCCTCCTTTACATGAGAGCGTAGGCTTCGGTGTAACGCCAGCTTTACATAATGAAGCTTTAGGTGTGACTCCGCCTTTATACACGTTTGTGCCGACTCGAGATGTACTCTCTGTGACGGACAGTGTGTTACCGCTTTTATGTCCCAAATATCAGTCCGATAGAACTATAAGTGAAGCCTCGCCTCTATATTCGATGTCAAAACAAGACTTGGCCAGTGTGACACCGGCTTTATCATATCGATCCGATTGTATGAAATCCTCTTATTCAGATAAGTCAGTTTTTGAAGCGCCATTATTATATGCGCCGTGTAAAAGCAAACAGTATAGCGTGACAACTTTAGCCAACGAAAGTATACTGACCGGTGTAGTACCGGCTTTATCTAATAGTAGTGTTAGGGATAAATCTCTATGTCCATACAACTATAGTCACCATAAAATATCCCAAGCGAATATTCCCGATGTAAGCGAAAGTTTTGAGAGTAAAACTTCATATAGTTTTAGTAAAAATCCGTCTGAAACACCCTTATATTTCGTACCTTTTAATAACGTTTTATGTAAAAAATTACATGCACTATGTAATGTACAATGCTCTGGTAAAGAACAGGCGTGTTCAAATATATATAAGAAAAATTATAAAAGTCCGTCTAATAATTTAGATCAAAATACTAAAGATTCGGAATTACCTTATGTAAATATTCTTTGTGGTCACGACGCCCACAGACAATATATGTGTAAAAATAAAAACTCTGATAAAAACAGCGAAATTAGTGATAACGATAGTTTAAGTATATCCCATACTGATAGGTGTGGAGGTTTGTGTAAATATAAGAGAAGTTCTGATAGCGATATGTATGAAATGCTCCACACTACAGAACTATGCCATAAAAAACCAAACTGTCTACATGTAGATGAACTATCAAAACCACCCATACACAATTCTAGTATAGACCCGTACCATGAAACTGAGAGTTCTACGAATAACAAAGTATACCCCAATGGAAATAAACATACTACAGATCTATATGTCGACAATCAAAATTATCCTATTGACCTTGATTATCCTGTCAATAACGACATATATCTACCCATAGACAAGAATTTTCCGGA
Source organism: Brenthis ino (assembly GCA_921882275.1). NCBI lineage: Eukaryota > Metazoa > Arthropoda > Insecta > Lepidoptera > Nymphalidae > Brenthis > Brenthis ino. The sequence goes on from OV170225.1 coordinate 17,520,979, forward strand.
AAAAAATACTAATGCGGAATTTCTCGAAAATAAACCCGAAAATTCGACTGAATGTGATCCGACTAAAAGTAAAAATGATAAGAAAGATAAAAAATGTAAAGATATGTCCAAAGCTAGACTTTTAGGCGATATGAGAGCGTCTTGGAGGGAGTTTAGTGGAAAATTTGGGGAGAATAGAAAAAAGAAACACAAAGATGATTAAGTAACTTTTTTTAAACTTAAGGCTTAAATCAAAATTCAAAGAATGAATATTATGTCGTGTTTTAAAAAGTAGAGTTTGTCTCAATCAAACACCATGTACATATATAAGCTTATATAATATTTTTAATATATAGAAACTTCTTGTTAGATAGAAATATTTTAATTGATAAGGTCTTATTTTGATTTTACTTAACAATAAGGTGAGAAATAATAATGCAATTGATTATATAAAGCCATAATTAATATGTATTATATAATTTCAAACTTATTATGCAACTTAGTGATTAGATCATTTTGATCTTTAAAATGTTATTTCGCGTATGTTAGGGACGCTTGGATAGAATAATACAGACGTTATATGTATGTAAAGTTTTTGTTATTTGCGTCCGAATTATTGTTTAACTTCAATAAAGTCCTAGATGGACTAAAAATATAATTAAATAGTCTTAATACAAGCAGTTCATAGCTTATCTTTTATATTTAGGGCTAAAATTAATTAAAAAATAAGTTCATACAGAGTTACATGGCATAGGTGATTCTTAGACCAGCGGTTCCCAAGTTTTTGTGGCCATGGTACCCTAGTTGATCATAATTTTTTAATAAATCCCCATTTTGATAATAACGAAACTGATTGTGTTGTAGTTAGAATACTTTCTTGTTTGTTTTAAAAGAACAAATCATAAATGAGAAATATTAATACTTAAGATAATATTTATTGTACCAAAAATATAAATTTAACTATTTAATGTAATGAATGATTTTTTTTCGCATATTTATATTAAGCACTAAAATTAGGCTTCATGTCATACAACATTTTCGTCTAGTTAATCCCTGATTTCCTTCCATGGAACCCAGGAGTTTCGCTGACCACCATTTGGGAACCGCTGGCTTATAACTATTGATTGATTCAAATTGAACTGTTTTTTGTCTCCCACTAATATATATTTTTCAATACAAAACATATAAAAAGGGACAAAAGAAAAGATGGAGTTATGCTAATATAGTTTTGTATTATTCATGGATGGACGCCTCATGGAAAAATAAATAATAAGCTCGAATAGAATAATATATTTTATACGGGCTGTGTATATTCATTACACGTGTTATAAAACCTTTATAGTTTGATCGTTGTTGACATTGGTACATTTATAGTATGTGAATGTTTTTAGTTATTGTTATGTACTTTTTTGTATTAAGACTCCTTGTTACGGATTGAGAAAAATCTTAAACAATAATTTTATACATAATTTTTTTTGTTCATTTATATTTTTTTATGAACTGTGGTGTACATAATGGAATGTCATGTTTCTTCTGTGAACATTCAGTTTTTATTTTTTTAGTTTTATAGCAATTATACTATAATGAATATTATATAAATCAAGAAAATCTATTTTAAAAAGAACAAGTTTAGATTACATATTTATAAAATATAATTTATTTAAATGTATTATTGCCAAATATTTATTGTATTCTTTATTGTATTGGAAAATGTCAGCAAGAAATATGACAACCATTAGAAGAGGCGAGATAGATTTAATGATCTCAAATCGATAACGAGTTTTCAATTGTTTTTTTTTAATTTTATATATTATTTTTATTTTATTTATTTATAATAATATAAACTATATATTTAATAAACTATATATTTAATATTTGGTATAATGATATAAACGTATATAAAAAATAACTTATCTAAAACAACGTTATAAGTATGATCGGCACCGATAATATTATTAGAATTTTGGCACTAGATTTAATTTTCAAATTCCGAATGACAATATTTTTCTTTTTTTTTAAAGTTAAGACACATAGAATAAATGAATGACGTATCTTTATGAAGCCATGCATATAAAATATCATGCTATAATGTGGTGTTGGTCTTAGTTGTTTGGAATAATTGTGGAATAATGCCTTTTTTTTTCCTCATATTTTTCAAATTTTTCTAAGCAACAAACAACAAACGCAAATGCCCCATTTGCATATTTGTTTCATACTTTATGTGATACACAATTCATTCACATTTTAGGAGATTAATTAATATGGCAACTTCAACAAATTTTTAAGAAACTGATAGATCATATGAAAATTAATATATCTTATAAACATCTGATCACGCTATATATGTCTAGAGGAAAAAATAGAAAAATATAATGATAAATAACATATATCTCTGTATGGTCAATACAAATTCTAGCTCGCAAAGGAACGAATCTGCGACTTTTGGCATTTTAAGTAGATAGTCTTTCGTATGAATTAGCACGGCACTTGATCTTTCGATTGGGTAGTTGACACGATCAACCTATAATGACATCCTTGAAAACGCTTTTTTTAAATATTTGTAAAATTGGATTTTTAGTTGCTTTGATATCAACAAATAGTCTATTTATTGACTTGTCAAATAAGTGACGTCACAGGTTTTGTATTCTCATACAAAAATTGTATGAGTGAATCGCGTTTTGACAGTTCATAAAAAGTATGTCAATTGATTGATTCCTTCGTGTCTTCTCCATTCCACGTGACATTGGCGAAGTTATCTGTGCTCAACTAGCACGCTTTGAAGCCATTAACAAGAGAATTGAATTGTTTGGTGGTGACAACTACCCAATTATCTATGTATAAATATCATCTTGATCCGGTGTGTTGTGAAAGAGACATATTATATTACATATATCTATTCAGATATATGAAGCACACTTTCGCATTCATAATATTATTATGGATACAGTAATAAAATAATGAATAAAAAGTAATAAGTGTAACGAGAGTGTGTGTATAACAGGGGCGGCGTGCGAACGCGTCGGCCGCTACCGCCCGCTGTCGCCCGAAAACAGCACGCACACGTAAATATACTGTACCCTAGTACCCCTTGCCCCTCGCACCCCTTGCTCCTCGCACCTCGCACTCCTCGCTCCTTGCGCCTCTGTACCTTTTGTAACCCACGCTCCCCTTTGTGCCACTATGTAACATATGTGCCCCGTACGCCCTGTTCACCTCGTCTAATTAATTATTATTATATACGGACTCATTTATAATAATATTTTTTATTGGATTTTTTATCTAGTTTGATTTTTTTAATTTGACAATTTATTTTTTTATACAAAAAAATATTGCTGTAAATGAGCCATCATAATGAACATGTGCGTTTTTTTTTAATTGCAAAAATAGATTTTTTGACAACTCAATAATTCAAATGAGTTACAAAACGCATGTAGTTCTTTATATCGTATGAACGTTCTGGTTTTTTTTGTGAATAAAATCGTTATACGCCCCGCCCCGGCTTACTTATACCCCCGGCATTAAAAATACTAAATTTGTTTTGAAAATGGTCGATATTTCTATAACATAACTAAAGTAATACTATTTTCAAAGCAATCGCTTATCACAAGACGTTATCATATACTTGCGTTTTGCTGTTTATGTCACGCTTTTCTCCGTTCGATATCACTCAGTCCATTATAATTTATACTTTGGTTTTTGTTTAGAATAGGCTAATTTCTCTTCCAGGTTGTGATGCTAAATACTTTTCGTGTTAATTTTGCTTATAACAATGTGCATGCTTCGACTTAAACAGAAAATATTAAATGTTATATGAAATTGTAAATAAAAAATATATTTTTTGTTAAAGTTCATGACCGTTTTTATTTGTATTATATATTGTTCAAAAATACGGTCACTACCTTTTGTTCCTGTGGAATGTGTAATGTGCATAGGTTTTGTTTTTCAAACTGTCTAAATATTTTTTTATAATACCCATATTTTTACATAATACCCATTACAAAAAAAATAAGTAAAAAATATTATATTTTTTTCTTTTTTTTCTGCTCGATAACAGAAAAAAAATAAAAAAAATAACTGGTAATTTTTGACTTTGACTTTTTTTTATTATTTTTGTGTTTAAATATGGGTGTGATAAATATCTATTTCATTCACAATAACATTCATTCATTCTCACTCGCTTTGCACACCCGGACGCATCACACATGCCACGCAATTTTGAACGCCTATTTATTTTTGTCAACCTTAATTAATCTAGCTTTTTCACTTTTACCACTTTGCTAACGAGAGGCGTTTGAATTGCTTATTTGAGTTATTGTGAGAATTTTTGGGCGGAATAATTATTAATTTTGCATTAAAAAAATCTCTGCTTAACCCAAAAGTTCATTACAGTAACTTTATTGTGGCATTTGTTATCGTTCTGATGGCTTATACGGGATTCTTACATTTTTCAGGTGAATCTACGTACTTGTGAGGGTGGCACGGGGAGAGATCGCACATCTTTAACCCTTAATATAAGGCGAAGGGTCGAATTGAATTATACAGCCTTAAGACTTGAGCCCTAGTGACGTTGAACAATTAGTGTTCTATGTGTGTTAACGTGTAGATATAAATTATAATACGGGTTGTGCCCCGCCCTGGTGGATTTTTGAAACTTATGTGATAATTTGAAAGTGGATCTTTAAGTGCCGAATGTACTGGTAACACTGTTTTGTTGCAAACACTTGCACTTGCGATGACTGTCGTATTTTTTTTCTATCGATACCCAAAGGTTTCTCGTATGGTCACAACATATTGTATAGCGAATCTTATGACTGAATAAGTACATTTTACGGTCGTCATTTCGATTTTTTTTCGGTTATGCGTTTTTTTTATGGAAGCTGTGTTGATTGCTGCTTTGGGGACAAGGTTTTTAAATTTCACTTGTTTTTTTTTTATTTTCAATTTAAATATCGAATATTAATTTAAAAACATTGTTCCGATATTTATTTAACTATTTATAGTTGATAATGGCCAGTGTCAAAGCGACTATGTCGTACTTTACTGTAGGTTTCTCAATTTTTACTCGTGACAATATTGTTTTGAAGTAGATGAACGATTATAATAATTTCTTTGGAATTTTTCAATAAAAAAAATAAATGCATATGAATTTCAATATAATATTTGGTAGCATGTCTGTAATATCCGTTAGTTAGCCTTCATATTTGGCCTACTTTTTGTATTTATAAATAATTTAGTGCCACTCAGTCAGATTTTGAATGTAATTTGTCAGTGAATGTAATATGGAACCAATGTTTTGTGGTGCTGTTTTGTTATTGCATTCTTTACACGGAATGAGTGAAATATATTCATATAATAGATAGATAAGGGTGTCTGTACATTAAATATTTTCCATTGAATTTTATTCGGGACATTTCAGGAGCCAAATTTTTGTATACTTTTTTAATATGACAGTTTGTTCAAAGTACAGTTGATAAACTACAGTTGAAATAATAGACTTTTTATAATAAAATAGCTTAGTTTTCGATATATTTGATTCTGTAAGGCTTTTGGAAGGGAACAAAGTCGCGGGCAACAAACTAGTCTTTTTTTAATCGTTTACAAAGTCAGTCTTTATTCTCACTGGCAATATATGGTTAAGCTTTCAAATAGTACAAAAACAACTTCATATATTTATCTCGATATTGGTATTTCAAGTGAATTTTGATGCGGTCTTGTTGTTAGTTTATTCAATCATTAGTTAAATCGTTCTTTTGTAACTATGTTTAGAGAATTACTGTGCCGCGAGGCGAAGCAGATGTTCCCACCTGGTCTGTTCGTACGGTACACTAGTAACAACTGAATGTTATGTGAGTTTCACTTATTTTGTTCATTTTTCTTTAGTTTTTTAATGTATTGTTATAAAAGAATGAAATTTTAAGGAATTCAAATCGTTTTTCCTCTTTTATAATAGGAAAAATAAGATAAAAGATAATTAATTAATTATAAATATTGCCTACGAAAAAGTAATTCTTGTTAGTTTTTTTTAATTGTCAAACGTTATTTTTTTTATTGTATCGCCCTATATTTAGTTGTTCTTAGTGTATTGGTTCAATAGATCTTATTTCGTTTGACTTAGTCCCGTATAGGACTGTAATTTCGTGTAGATTCAAAGATCTCAAAAACTGCCATCTTTTAGGCTATGTCAATGTTCTGTGGAATTTGTATGATTTTATATATATATATATATATATACATATATATATATATATATATATATATATATATACATATATATATATATATATATATATAATTAGAAATGGTTAAGTAATGTTGCCTGCACATTAAAAATAATGTGCTGATTGGAATTTGTTCTCTTTTCAGCATTATTTTTAGTGAGAATTTTTCAATTTTTAATTAGTCAATATTTTTGTTTTTTTTAATTCGTTTTTTTAGTTTTATCTGAAACATACAAATTCCACAGTGCTTTATAGTAAGTAAAAAGTACCCGGAAAACTGTAGGCAGCCGGAAATTAACCCTTCACCTTCAGTCCAAATAGACTCTACCCAAAGATACAATACTTGTACTTTTTATAAATTTCATTATTAATTTTAACACTTCCACTCGCAAGCAAACAAACTAGGTACGTACAGTAAAGTCGCATTTATCCATTATTCAAATTAAAATAAAGAGAATAATTTTTAATTAATTCAACTTATTTTTATTTTCTATAATTATAATATTCGATATATCCGATGTATGCGACTTTATTCTACATAAGTTATGAACAGTAGGCATATTGAAAAACTTCAAAAAATTAAAAGTTTTTTTAATATTATTGGTCTTAGAAGTTATTTTTTATGTCTACTGTCCTAATATCTATAAGATTTTAATAAAAAACTGAAAGGGCGTGATATGTTATTAAAGCATTTGGAAAGGATATGGAAAATATATGATGTTAGAGTCTTTGGTTTATGTTCGGCAATAAACAAAAATAAAAAAAATAATTATAAATTTTTAAATATTAATAAATAAATGAATCTTCTTGGAGTAAGCCTTAGATGCTAGCATCTTTATATACGACATTTGATTTAATATATTTAGATTTCACTCAAAATAACTTACTAAAATTGTCTATGTCTATATTTTTTATACTATTTGAAATAATATTCATCCAATATTCAATATATAATTTTAATATTATTTTTATATATTTCAAAATGATATGGTACTTTGAATAGGGCTTTTCTAAACATTTTTATAAAAATAAATAAAAAAATAAAACAAAAATCTTCATATATTAAATCAATAGAAAATGTGACGACACAGTCAGAAAAATACACGATTTGTAAATATTGTTATTATTACATTAGTGTTATTCAGATCTGTTTTTTTCTGTATTATAAGTGCAAACGTTTAAGATGGCGGGCCCATGTGGTTTTTTAACGTTTTAGTTGGTTTCTATGACGTTTAAGGTATGTTAAGGTTAAGGCTTGGTAGACGGCGACGATCGATTTAAGGGATGTTTTAAATTATTAGAATAACTGTTAATTAGCAACGAAAATATAAAATCAGTATGGAAATATTTTTTTTTAATTTGTTTAGTTTTAAATGTATTGAAAAATTATATTCAAAAATGCATAACGTTTTCGATTCTTGACTTAGGACATATTTCTTGCCTTAAAATAGCAATAAAAGTAAGAGAATGTCCATTTTGTAATGTTCGACGTATATATGTATATAATAATCTATTATTGATTATTTTATTGATAATAAAATCGTGTGTGTGATTCAAATTTCAGGCAAACGTTTTATTGGTATTTCTTATTTCAATTTAAACAGATTTGGGAAAATAACGAATAAAAAGTTAGGGAAATATTAAACTTAATCAATAAATGAAAAATGTTGATATCAAATGATACCAATATCCAAATTCTTGTAATTCTTTTTGCTTACATAAATACATATATGTAATGAAAAAATTTTTTTGGTATCATCCATTCTTTTGTATTGCTATATATTTCACTTGTGAAGGGAGTCGGTTGGTTTTAAAGGACGTAAGTTTAGGACACGTTAGTTAGGCTAGCTATTAAGTTAGGTTACGAACGTCATAGAATCTTCTGAACTTATGGAGGTGGTTTTTGTTCTACCGTGTCACGTGGTATTTGTTAGACGGAACTTTTGAACGGGAAAAATTAAAAAATAATATATTTTAGTGTAAAAAAAAAGTACAAAAATGTTCAATAATAGCAAATTGTGTTAAATTATATTTATTAATGTTTGGTTTCTATTGTAGTAGGGGAGCCCAAGAGGGGATTTTCTGTAGTTACTCGAGCGCGGCAGCTTAACATAAAAGAGGTTACCTTGCACTTTATTGAGTACTTTCACCACAATATAAGTCTTCTATATAAAGGGGCGCGTCTAGGGAAGCCGATTAAAATATTTAAAAAATGTTTTGATAAGGTAAAAATACTTGAAACCGTCAGATTAAGGTGTGGTAGGCTAGTCACATCCTGAAAAGTGTCCAATTTAATAATCTGCCGATTTGCACAAGCCTAAGAGGCAAAAATCATCATAAACTTTATAGTCGATTTTTGCTCTTCGGCTTGTGCAAATCGGCAGATTATTGAATTGGACACTTTTCAGGATGTGACTAGCCTACCACACCTTAATCTGACGGTTTCAAGTATTTCTACCTTATCAAAACATTTTTTAAATATTTTAATCGGCTTCCCTAGACGCGCCCCTTTATATAGAAGACTTATATTATGGTGAAAGTACTCAATAGAGTGCAAGGTAACCTCTTTTATGTTAATCTGCCGCGCTCGAGTAACTACAGAAAATCCCCTCTTGGGCTCCCCTACTATTGGCAATGATAGATTTTTCTAATGGTTATATTGGGAACTAACGAAAACAACTTGTAGTGCTATTTACTGAACTATAATGGTTTTAATGAATTTATTATCTGTGACGTTTTTAGTCTATAGTTTTATGAACGTATTATGAGTTTGTCGGTCCAAGTTTGTTCCGCGATTTGCCGGTAGAGGGAATCTTTTTAACGTCGATGTGTTAATTTTGATTTAATGGTTTGGGTAATTAACGTAATAATTACCCGAGTAATAAATTGAAATCAATCTATAGAAGTTAAAAAGATGTCCTAAAGAAACAAACATAAATATCTTGAAGATATACATTAAGAAAAAATGATGTTGACTAACGCAGCCGGTCTTGCTTTTCACAAAAAAAAATATTACATATTTTGGTTGCTAACAAATTACACGTGACTCGGAGTGACCCATCAAAATTACTAACAATAACGGGGATGAGACAACAGAGTGTGGTAAGAGATTATTCGGCCTTGAGTTTTGAGAAATTATATATATTTTTTCATATACAATTCATGTATATATATAAAAATCGAAATATCGTTAACACACCTCCCCTCCCCCCCACACGTTTAGGTTTAAAATAATTAAAATATTTTTTTGGGCTTTAGCTGTCTCAGTCACACGAATGCTTCCACTTTGAAATATCGTTTTACTTTTTTTTTTCTTATAATAAGTGTCATGATTTTTTTAACATGTTTCTCATTAATTAGTTCGTAATTTTTAATGCTTTGTTTTTTGAAATGGTCATGAAAGTAACTAGTTCGAGTGGTTTGAATGGGTTCACTTCATATTGGTTTTAATAGATCGGTTGCACGAGTAACCGGGATTTTGGTTAACGTGGTTATTGTGAATTTGGTTAATAGATTGGGCAACCGAGTTATTGAAACCAGATGAGTGGTATATTATTCAAACCACCAACTAGAGGCATATACTAGCGCGTATCGTTTACTATATAATGTAAATATAGCGTAAATTCCACGTCCCCTCTCGCTTGGTTGCGTTTTGTTTGTTATATATAACACTTGCGTCCGGATGTTTATACGCGTTTATATCATCAAGTACAAATTTAGGATTTATTAGTTGTTTCCGTATCGGATATGTAAGCGACGTCACCACACCTTCAGAGAGAATTACCGCGTTTAGTCTCGTGTTGTCCTCACGCACCAGTGTCGTTGAATACGATAATTGGAATTCAAAATGTCTGTCTGATAGCGTTTTTATATATTTTTATTTATTTATTTTTTTATAATATATTATCATTTATCAGTGATGTGCCTAACTTTTTTTATTGTAATTATAATTCGCTCTTAACGACACCGGTAGCGTGAGCCGCACAGTAAGGCCCGATCCACACTATAGTGCCGATCACGGTTCGTTCTCGGTCCGATATCGGTCTGGTAAAGTATTTTTATACAAGAAACAATAAGTGTATTTACACTACCAATAAGAATCAAGTTCCGGTACAGTCACACTCCAGCAATGTTTTTATATAAAAATACTTTACCTCACCGATATCGGACCGAGAACTGATTATGATGGGCACTATAGTATGCGGCGGCCCTAAACGTCCCATTCCAGTGTAGTTGGTTTATTTTCTCACGAGAACTTCGTTATCGGTTTATCGCTACCCCCACTTCATCAAAGGTTTAGCTTTAAAGATTGTTGTTTGCCTTATAAAAAAATGTGATCTTATGACGATTATACTTAAAGGATATCGCATTGCCGCGATCGCAACTGTAAAACAAATTACTCGACAGCTTCTTTGGTTTCATCAAAATATATGGATTTCTCTATATGAAGAAATATATAACGCGAATGATTGCGATCGCGGCTCTGAGAGAATAATATGCCTTGTATGATGATAACAAATTGAATTATGTAATATAAGACTTGACAATGAGCGGCGTACGATAGGATCCGAGGAGAATTGTGTCAATTGGATACATAGTGTGTGGGGGACTTTATTGTACTTTTTTTTGATGGAGTTCAAATATAAATAACTAGTTATCTGGTGAAATTGTCTATGACTTGTATGGAATGTTAAGGAGTGTCACACACTGTTTGTATTTATTTATAGATAGAATTGTTTATAATTATGTATGTATAATTTTTAACAGCCATTCTTGTGTATTGCGTGTAGTTTTAATAGTGACAAAATTATCTGAATGTATATTTTTAATGTCTTAAATATTTGGATTTAATATTGACGTAACAATTTGTTTGATATTCCAGAAACAAGTCGATAAAGTCCCCTTCACAAATTATATAAAGTTTTTTTATGAATCGTAAGAAATTCTTAGTTCCACAATAATTAAAATGGAATATGTAAATTTTTTCTTATCTTAGTAAGTAAAAGATCTCATACGACATATTTTTGTTTTGTCTTTTTTATATTTTGATGAACTTCAGAATAGTCGAGTTGATTTAAAGACAACCTATGTAAAATAAAATATATTGATGTATATAATTTTGTGTTTTATTGCGTTTGTGTTTTATTTCCATAACAAATGGTCGGATTTCTACCTTTTACTATAACAGCATCGATCAAAAAAGTATTACATACACAATCAGCGACAAAAAATGTCCTTAACGAATGAACGCTCGTTTGAACATTTGAGCGCGCTTTTAATTTAAATTTGTTTTTGTAAAAACAACTTTAAGCATTGCGTTTAAGGTTGAATTTACATTGTTGTATATTTATTTCTACTAGAAAAATTACATAAACACAATTGGTGACAGCTTTAAGAGTACTTTTGCATGGGATTGTGTATTTAGTATTTTTAATGGATGTATAACAATGACGGCATAATTAAACTCTCAACTAAGTTGCCTATTTTTTGTGAAACAATATATAGATAATTTATATGGAATTAGAGCTCTGAAATGGGCTATGACTACTCCAAATTTAAGAAAAGGACTACGTCTGTAGTTAGCATACAGATATAAATATATTGAACCTAAGATGCACAACTATTAACAAATATAACTTCAATAAAATTATGTTAAGTAAAAAACCCAAAAATCTCAAGTTCTGATTGTGCTAACACAAATTGTAACTTACGCGTATGAAATAACGCGCATTGTCACGTATTAAAGCTACATAGAGTCATTGCTATATTTATTTTCTAAGAAATCAATTTAATAATATTGCCGTAAAAAATAACGCCATCTATTGGCATTTATTTGAACTATATTTTTCCTAATAAGATCAGACTGTTCGTTTATGTCTACACCAAAATATTCTTCAAAATAAAAAAGAGAACAAATATTTTTAATGACTAGTAATAACATAGCTGGAGCTTTAGACATTTGAATATTTTAAATCGCCAAGGTTCTTCAAGGCCTTCGAGTCAAGTCGATGGTATAGAATAACTGTACTGTCATCTGGATTACACGTAAGTTTCAATTCGATACAATATTTGAGAATTAAATTATGTTAATCTCCATCCTTTACTTAATATCTAGACTAATATTATAAAGAGGTAAAGTTTGGGAGTTTGTGACGTTGTATGGGGTAATCTCTGGATCTACTGAACAGATTTAGATGAAATTTGGTAAGAAGTTAGTTTGAGACCTTGGGAAGGACATATGATATTTTTTATCCCGGAAATCATCCCTTAAGGTGGTGAAAATGAGGATGAAAGTTTGTACTGGGTAGCAAGCCAGGGACGAACCCGAGGGAAGCGAGGATGAGTCGCTAGTTTGTTGATATAGTTACAAGTGAATAAATGTAGGAAGACAAAAACAAAATTATATTAAAAATATTTAATTTTATTTAAAAAATATTTAATTATTTCATACAGATTCTGGGATTTAGTATACAATAGGTAATGCTGCGGAATAAACAACAATATAACAACCATATTTCGAATCAGTAACAATAAAATATGATATCATGTATATGTTACAGTCAAAACTCCTTTTCACTGACAAAAACAATCAAAACGTACTTCCGACTAGAAAATATTGGTCAATACCACTAACCTAAAACGGAAAAGAAATATGCTAATATTACCAAGGAAATGATTAATAGGTTAGGTTAGTGATATTGACTAATTTTTTTCAGTCAAAACTCCTTTTGACTGACAAAAACAGTCTTGACTGGAGAAGAGTTTTGACTACATATACAAGTTTAGCTAGAATAAAAATTGTCTTCCTTAGGTGATATAGTATTGTGTTCTTATTGTGGAATATGGTGATAAAATTATTTTTTATTGTCGATATATAACATTCATATAGAAATTTTCTTTGAAACTTAGAAATGGCACCTTACATTGTAGTCCAGTCAAAATAGACTAAATTATGATCCAAGTTTGCATTAATTCCCAACAAGCTGGATTTTGTGTGGGCCTTGAATACGTCATTACAAATGATATGTCAAAAGTCCCCATCGATCCCGCTTGTGCGTTGTTTTATATTCGAGGTCAAAGGTCACAAATTTGCGTTTTTTGCGTATATCTCTGAAACAACGAGAGTTATCGAAAAATGGTTCGAACAAAGTTTGTAGATCGTAAAATTGTCTACAAAATTTGTGACCTTTGACCTCGAATAAAAAACAACGCACAAGCGGGATCAATGGGGACTTTTGATATATCATTTGTAATGACGAATTCAAGGCCCACACAAAAATTCAGCTTGTTGGGAATTAATGCAAACCGGATGTCTATTTTGACTGGACTATTGGGTATGCATATGTATTAAAAAGATACCTTCATATAATTGTTTTTTTTTTCGAATTAAAAAAGAGAATACAATTTACACAATAATGTGTATAGTTTAAACAAATATACATAACAGAATCAAACTTCTGATTTAAAATACTTAACAACCATCCTAAAGAAGTATTTTTCAACAAGGTGGTTTTTTTTCCAAATTATAATAGAAAATTGTAGTAGACTGATAAAAAAGTTTCTGAAAATTAGGTTCACAATCGCCAAAGATATGGCAGTCGAAAAGTTCGCTGTATCAAGAACTTCATTTGAAACATGAAAACTTTATTGAACGTTAAAAATTTCAAGCCACACTTTTTAATACACATATTATATATTAATAGGCCTATATGAAAAGGAGATTATTTATGTCATGTACTGTTAATATAAGTTTCAAATAGTTAGGATTTTTCGTTTGTGACATATACAACGGAAACATGCAAAAAGACAATTTATTCTCAATACATTACATCTTATATAAGAAACTATGCCATTTTTATAATTATTCTATATAAACGATTATAAGCAAACTAAGTATGATATATTCTACCCGCCGTACCACAGTATGGCGGGCTAAGCTCAATATCTTTCACTTAACCAAAGTCTTTACTCAAATTTAATATAATAACCATTCGTCGTAAATTGTCAAAAATGTAATAAAAATAACGTAATTAACACATCTATAATCACAGAATACGTAATAGTTTGTTACAGCTACTTTGCACTTTGCACTGATGTAAGCCCTAAGTATATGGGCGCTCTGTATGATAGATATAAATTTAACCTTAAAAACAATGCTTAAAGTTGTTTTCACAAAAAAATATATTAAAAGTGCGCTCAAATGTTCAAACGAACGGTCTTTCGGTGACGATATTTTTTATCGCCGATTGTGTATCTAGTACTTTTTTGATCGATGAGTAAATCCTTAATAAACTTTGGACCTACAACAATAGACAGCACAATTAATCTATACTTATAATAAAACAGTACTTTAGCGAAATAGATGTACGCGTTTCACGCAAAAAGTACTGAACAAATTTTAACTACATTTTGTGTAGTGATAACTTATCACTCCGGTCAAAATTTAGGATACCTTTTACTACAGGAAAAATTTTCATACACATGGAAGAACACAATAACTGGTTCTATTGAGTCGAAGTTAGAAATTCACATGTTTAACGCTGGGTAAACCTTAAGAGATACATCAAAACAATGTTCTACAAAATTGTAGGTCTTAATAAGGCCTACAGAAAAAATTCTCCTAAGGTACTCACGCAATAACTATTCATATCTATTTAAAACATATCTAGTGACGCACCCGAACGAAGCGAGGGTGTGTCACTAGTATATACATAGAACCTTCAACATAGAACGTTGTAGACAGCCCTAATATGATCTGTGACAGAAGACACAAGAGCTACGATAGATTGAGATGCAAAGTGCAAGCTAAATTGCACTTTATTTCATTATAACAAGAGTCGCTATTTAAATATCTGTGCAGTAAGCTTCTGTAACCAATTATTACGTGCTGTAAGTTAGAACAATTGTGGTCTAAAAGCAAATCGCAAGTACTTCACACCACGATTATAGTCTAAGGGCCCACTGTAAAATCGGGTTCAATCAAACGTCATAGTGTAAGAGCCGACGTAACTGTCACACATTTATATTGTAAGAGCAAGGATATTCGCTATATGGCGCCACGTCCTCGACCTCTACCCCTGAAACCTCCTCGACCTCTGGGTCTGGAACCTTTACTGGTATTCGGAGGACTTTTAGGTCGTAATGCTTCAATTCTCTCCGTGCAACCGGTAGTTTCACGGCCCTCAGCGAAGTATGAAGCGTATAATTCAGCATTGAAGTTAGAATTGGTAAGTTCGTGACCAATCGTCACCCAACCGGGACGTATTGTTGAGTCTCGGCCGAAGAGATGCACTCTGAAAGATTATATTACTTATAAATATATTTTTTCGATAATCATATTACGAATTTGGCTCACTCACCACACTGCACTTGGTACGGTACCTTTAAAATAAAGTCCATATTGTTTGTAATTCACATCAATACAAATTAATAACAATTTCTTTATTTACACAGTCAAGCCAAATAATCACTTTCATATATAAATTTGGACGATTTTCCAAGAAACAAAATTTTAAACGTAACAGTAAAGAATACATATAAAATATATAATCATAAATTATTTTTATAAAAATTGGCAATTTATATTGCTGACACAGTTCTCACTGTACTAAAAATCTATTTTGTTTTTCGTTAGTTTGACGACATGTTTGGCTCAGTTTGTAGTGACCCTACTTGCTGTGCCAGCGGTCGCGGGTTCGAGTCCCGCTGGGGACATTCGTTTGTGTGATGTGCAGAAAGGTTTCTACTTGAGTCATGGTTTTTTATATTTTTAATATGCATGTATTTAAAGTTATATATGTATAGTATATCTACTGTCTGGTATCCATAGGACAAGCCTCGTAGCTTACCATAGAACTAGATGGTGCTGTGTGTTAATAATATCCCAACATATTTGTATATTATTTATTTCTCACCTTCTGCGTCCCAAACAGAAATGCTCCATAATGTGAAATATTTCAATAGGCTTCTCAGTGCTACCAAACTCGGGGTCCTCGGAAATAATCAAATCTATATCCACATTTGCATGTATGAAGTCACCATCAACTGATCTCCGCACAGTTCCTTTAATACCCATAAGGCAATGTTCCTTAGTCCTTTGGAAGACTGCGTTATGTTCTAAATTCTTGGAGTGTCCGGGGTTCTTTATATTAGTTTTAATCCAGCAAATGTCTTCACAGCGTCTAAATCCCCATTTTTTGAGACATTCTCGTCCCATGTCTAAGCCTGTAATAAATAAAATTAAAAAGTTAACTTTGAAAGTGGTAGAGGAGTAACATGTAATACAATAACACAGAGTGCTATATTTTTAAATTTTCGAAACAGTATAACTGAAAAGCAAGTTTTAAATATGAAGCACAAAAATTTAATTTTCAAAAATGTAATACCATCCTCTTGTTTTAAGCGTTTTTCTGAAATTTATATTGTCAGTCTTCAGACTTTTTACATTTACTTAAAATGTTATCATGCTATTACTTTCAAGGTCATGGAAAATATAATGCATTGAGCTGTGGGCCAATAACTTCTGCTTATTTAGTTTACTTACAAATACATATAACTTATTACAATAAGAATAAATGAAAAATCAAAAAAATTATAATTATGTACCCTACAGACCTTCAGAGCTTCCACACCACAAAAACACAAAGGCCCGAGGTTGAGCTAAGTGATGCAGTTCCAAAGCTAAGACATCTCGCCAACGCCACCCAGCCCCTAACGGGGGCTCCACTAGCACCACATCAAACTTGCTACCCATGGTCTTCAGATCAAATGTCTGACAACAAACAACAAGCGGCTTAGCTCAGACTCTTAGTATTAGAAAGCTGTAATTTGGCATGGATATATTATACATACTAGCGGCTCACCCTCGCTTCGCTCGGGTTCACCTCTAGAAAAGCACAAACAGATCTATCCCACGGGAAACGTTCATTTTTACGGGATAAAAATAAGTAACCTGTTGTTTGACCTGCAATATAAGGTATCAGCATGCCAAATTTTATTAAATTAGGTGCATAAGTTGTTGTGTACTGAGCTGTATAAGTTACTATGATTTTTTAACTATCCCACGGGAACTCTTTAATTTTCCGGAATGAAAACAGACAAATAGACATACAGGCAAACAGACAAACAGACATTTTTTTTAATAACTATTGTTTTGGGGTCTATGTTGTGTACATAATACGTTACAAATAAACAAAAACATCTATCCCACGGGAAAAGTACATTTTTCCGGGATAAAAAGTTACCTATTTGTTATTCTGATGAATGAACTATATTATTGTAAAGTTTCATCAAAATCCAATCAGTGGTTTTTGTGTACTAAGCTGTATAAGGTACTATAGTTTTTTGACTATCCCACGGAAACTCTTTAATTTTCCGGGATGAAAAGTAGATGATTTATTTTTGTCATGTATGAACTATATTATTGTAAAGTTTCATTAAAATCCAATCAGTAGTTTTTGTGTACTAAGATGTATAAGTTGTTATAGTTTTTCAATTATCCCACGGGAACCCTTTAATTTTCCAGAATGAAAAGTATCTAAGATGTTGCCCGGGAATATAAGGTACCACCATGCAAAATTTCATTTAAATAGGTCCAATAGATCCGGAGATTAGCCCGTACAAAGAGAAAAACAGATAAACAGCTTGCTCGGGTTCGTCCATACATACGAATATGTTGTATTATCTCTTTAACCATTTGTCCAAATTATATGCAGTAAAAGGGAAAAGTATTTTATTTTAAACATTTTAGACGATAAATTTACTTATTTTGATAAGAATTCATAACTGTTGATAATATGACCAATAAACATGACCTACCGATTTAAATTATTTTTTTAATATAAAAAACTACTTTTTGTGACTTAAATATAAAAGTTAGACATATGCTGTCGCTGACTTTTTTGTAGGCATTATTAAGCTCTACAACTTTTCTCTAGAACATAATCATATATCTCTCATCGTTAAGGCAGCGTTCGTAAGAAACGTTTTCGTTCGACCGTTTTTTCTCCGACTTACTTTGCAAATCCGACTACCACAAAAAAGCCTTTCCATTTTTCGGGTTAATATATAGCCTATGACACTCAGAAAGAACGTGGCTTTCTATTGGTAAAAGAATTTTGAAAATCGGTTCAGTAGATCCAGAGATTACCCCCTACAACGTCACAAACTCACAAACTCACAAACTCACAAGATCACAAACTTTACCTCTTTATAATATTAGTATAGATTAGTCACGCCGACAAAGTGGTAAAATCTTGAACAAAAAAATTGTTTTTAGGGTACCACTACAGTAGGGATGTGTTTTTGATTCCATCCGCATTATTGTGATGGGCAACTACGGAACCCTACATTGTGTGTGGCCCGACATGCTATTGGCCAGTTTATTAGTTTGTGTTTTATGCATTATTAAGAATTTTTAATAATGAATTAGTTTACCACAACAATATCACTGGTGCTGATAAACTTTTGTTTGTAACTAATTTTTAAGCTATTGCATAGCTTCTATCGCGGGCCTTGAGCGTGGGGACCGAATCCAGAAATTCCGTAACGAAAAAAACCTGACACCCCCCACTCCGACCGGCACAGCGGTGATACTTTTTAGTTTTTCCATCTATCGATAAATACCAAAACTTTTAATGACTTTTTGAAATATCACGCTTGTTTCTTTAGTTCAGCAACCCGCCTTTAGGTGGCATTGGTTGTATTGGAAAACTACCGTAATCAGCTGTTTGTGAGAAAGTATATAGGTGTATAGGTATTTATCATCTATGTACAACAGTGAATATCTGTACTCGTATAATTTGTGTACAAAGTGTTTTAAATATGAATAAACAAAGTGCATTTATTAATGAAGAAAGTCAAGGAAAAAAAATACTGCATTAATGAAATAAATAAATAATTATAATTGCATAAGTTGATAAAAAATGCTATGCAATAGCTTTACCGCGGCAGTCTCCGAGTGCCACATTTATTTTTTTTGTAATAATTGTTATTATATACAGTGGTTTTCATAGTCATCATACCACCTTTTTCATACCAGCTTTTAATAAAGCAAAGAAATAATAAATGTATACTAATATTATAAATGTGAATGTTTGTGAGTATGGATGTATAGATGTTGGTTACTCTTTCACTCCAGAACAGCTGAATGGATCTGGATGAAATTTGGCACAGATATAGATTATAATCTGGAACAACACATAGGTTACTTTTTATCCCGGAAAAATGTATGGTTCCCGTGGGAAAGGGTTGTTCTAGCTTTCCTAGAGGCGAACCTGAGTGAAGTCAGGGTGAAACTCTAGTGTCACAATATTGATATACACTTTAATTATGTAACTAACTTTAAATCAAAATACTTTAATTTTATCTATACAATAAAGATAGTGGCTATTTAGTTTATTATTACAGTTATAGCAAAATATTATTACAGTAGATAGTTACAGACCTTGAGATCACATTTTAAATACATTGGTGGAGTTGCTGTTCTGGCAATAAGTTCATCTTTTAGTTTGATCAATTCTCTTAGTTTAGGGTATTCTTCAAATCTATCAGCCAACCCAACATCTCGGATAAAATTTTGTGGTCTTTGACCAGTGTCTACAAAATGCTGGCAATAGTCATTGTGTGGATTAGATGACTGGGTTCCCTGAAAAAATTAAATATATACATATTTATGTGAACAACTATTTATATTTCAAGCAGGTTTTACTCACATTATTGATAGCATAGGTTTTAAATTAGCTACTATGTTATAAAGTAGTTCCTAAAACTGACATCTATTCAACAACAATTTTGCTTACTTTAAAAAAATGTCTGTTACTTTTTTCAAAATAAAATTACTCTATAAAGAATACTATAATTATATTGCAAGCATAAAAAAAACTTTTACTGTTATAATCAATACTAAATTATATGATTTTATCCTTTTACCTTTAAGAAAGTAGATGAATCAGTATAAACCAAACTATCAGGTTCTTTAGGCATAGGTTTTTCATTTCCATCAGAACTGTATTCAGTGACTGCCTGTTTTTTTGGTAGGACATCAAGTGATGCTCCTAGGGCATGACGCAGTTCACTTACACTTGAAACCCCTAGCTGTAAAAATAACAAAAAAATATTATGTAGGCTATTGGCTAAACAAAATTTAGGCAATCAGTATTGTTTGTATTTTAGAAACAACGTGTTAAAATATACTTAATTGTTTTGTTAGAAATAACTATAAATCTGCTATTTGTTTATAAATAGTCGTAGCACTTTAAATGTACTTTAAATGTAATATATATTTCATGATAATTTTTTTGCAAAACAAACACTATTTTGAATACTATTTTGCACATGGTACTAACCGTTTGTGCTAGTAACTTTTTCCGCTTTTGAGATCTTTCACGAAGTTCCTTTAACTTTTCACTCATTTTTAAAACAATTCACTAATAATTAATAAATAATATGAGTTTTAACAAAAGTAAGTGAAGCGTCCTAACTTTGGAAGTTTCGTTTTTACTTTTAGGTTGACAAGATGTGACAGATAACATAACAGATTAATTATGTTTATCTATTATCTACGGCAAGCATTGCTGTTAAAGTTGTTACAGAAGAACTCTTAACCGGCCAAAACTAATTTTGACTGTAAAACTTGATTTTAAAAAAATATATAAGATACTTATCTTACCGATATTTGTTGGCTAGGTTAGATATTTCTTAAATTAAAACATTTTATCTAATCCCATATCGTAGTTACAGTACATAATAAACTAACCATATTTGAAAATGTAATAATTTTGTTATGGATAGGTATTATTTAAATAATTAATAATTATTTATCTCTATTTATAAAAAAATAGGCCGTCATAGAACCGGCAGATGTGACACATCTATGTTAATATTAGAATTCATAATTATTAAAAACCTATAACGATATATGAAGTAAAATAAAAAAAAATAAAGTACCGTTAATAAAATCTATTTATCTTACTTATTATTTTAATCATAATAATAATTACAGTATATATTCATAAATATACCTAATATAAAATATATAAGTATTTTTAATAGAGACTGTTTCGCAATGTAGCCTGTATAATATACGCGCGCGCACACACAAAGGAGTTGAGAGCGGCCAGCGGTGGTGTAAAGGAGAATGATGGCATGACAGCGTCATACCGTTTGCCGTTACGGCATAGGTGATAGGAGTCGGTTTTATGATGTTTCACGTCGTTTACATGTCGGATGTTTCACATCAAAATACAATCGGATGCTACTTCTAACGAAGAATCTAGTTCTAACGAAGTAAAACTTTAAGATCTTCATGAAAGTTAAAACTCTAATAAAAGATAAAACTTCGGTCAATTAAATGTGTCTATGAAAATAAATAATTTCGATCTGTTGCTCTATCACTTGTTAAAACATATCTTTTTCGTCCCTGCTTAGTTAACCCATGGTCTTTGGTTATGCCTCCCCGGGAGAGAAGCCAACTCCTACCGGGCGCGTCCCTAGGTGGCGGATATGGGAATGCCACCCGTTTAGAGGGGCGGGTGGTACCGGAGAAATCGGGCGCGGACCAAATGGCTTGGTGGGGGCCGCTCGTCGAGGCCTTGAGCCGAAATGTTTGGCCAAGGACGTTGCGGCCACCGGTGGTGGGACTGCTTTGGCGGTCCCGCGACCGGATCGGGGAGTGCCGGTTGCGGGACTGTGGTGACAGGCCTGCGACCGGCAAGGGAGGTGCCGCGGCGGGAGAGGAGTGCCGGTATTACGGTGCGCCGCTCTCCCTGCCCTCCGCGGCCTCGGCGGGGTCGCCAACGTTGGATGGCGGACGCGGTGGGGCTGCAGGGGAAGAGGAGTGTCGGTGTGTCGTTGCCGCTCTCCCTGTCCTCTGCAGCCGGAGGTGGGGTGGCCCACTTCGGTGGGGGAGAAGGTTCCAGAGGGTGCGACTTGGGGAGGTTGGCCGTCCAGTGTTCTGGCGGAGGAGGCCGTCAGGGGTGGCCGAACATCTCAGCCCCTGACATTGGGACGGGCCTTAACAGGCACTCGCCGTTGGGGTCACGGAAGAGTCTTTTTGGTACCCGTGGCCCCGGCCTTAAGGCGAAGGAGGTGTTTTGTCAGGTTTTTTAGTGGGAAGGCTGCCGTGCGTTCACCAACTTTGCGCGGCAGGAGCCCCACATAACCCGTCTCGCATCCCCCATTGGCGAGCGGGTACCCGGGAACAGGGTTTTTTCTGCCAGAAAAAAAA
This sequence comes from Brenthis ino, assembly GCA_921882275.1. NCBI lineage: Eukaryota > Metazoa > Arthropoda > Insecta > Lepidoptera > Nymphalidae > Brenthis > Brenthis ino. The sequence continues at coordinate 17,543,401 of OV170225.1, forward strand.
ATGGTCTTATGCCTCGTCGAGAAAAAATAATTACAAAGAAAAGTAAGATTAGTATTTTTATATAAAAAATTCTTCAAGGAGAGCAAAAATGAAATAATGCGATATTTTCATAATGCATTTTTTGTAGATAATATCGGAAGTGATAAATTAGTAGTAGTATTATTGTGTCATTTATGGTTTGTATTCATCCCTTTTTAACGTCCCACTGCTGAGGAAGGGCCTCCCTTCAATACGAGGGGGATCAGACCATAGTCCACCACGCTGGCCAAGTGCGGGCTGACGGACTTCACACGTCTTTCGAAAACTTGTTAGGTTCTCTCAGACATACAGGTTTTCTCACGATGTTTTCCCTCACCGTAAGGCAAGTGGTAATCATGTTAAAAATGATTTGCAAATGAAAATATCAGAGGTGCGAGACCCGGTATTTGAACCCGCTTCACTCGGTTTCTCAAGCGAACGCGTTACCACTGGGCTACCACTGCCTTTTATATAGTTACTTTATTCATCTATCTATATAAATAATTCTTTTTTCTATAGGGTTTTTTTATGATGAAATGCCACAAACATATCTGTCTATACTTAATATTAAAAAGAGGTAGAGTTATAGTAGGTAATATAGGTTACTACCCAAGGAAGCCGAGCAGTAATCATAAATGTCAACAAATCAGGCAGACTTCCATACATTATTATAAGACTGATGTTTATAATCAAACAAATTTAACGCGGGTGAAATTAATTATATATAAATAAATCTAGTTTCAATATAAAGTATTAATTTTACCTTTATTTAAACTCACGTATTTGTGATTGTATTGATGCAGATGCAACAAGTGAAATGAAAAAACAAAAGCACAATACAGTTAATATCATTTTATCCCCCATTGTGCGTCAATATTCAAATAGCATTACCACAAGCATTTGTCTGTCTGTCTGTCTTTTCTTTTCCATAAGGAAAATGAAAATTGGATTGAACAAGATGATTCGTAGATTGAAATCATGTGAACAGCCTAGCACCCCCTTCTTCTCTCCACCATCCTATATAATTTTTTGCCCCAAGTTTAGAATTTAGCACAAGTGGCATATATTACAAAATTTTAAATGAATGTTTCGAGTTGGTACATATATATATGCTATGGTGAAGTATATGTACCTAATGTTTTAATGATAACAAAATTAGAAACACAAATTTGCAAAATAAATATTCAAATATTTAACTAAATTGATAATAATAGTTCCATATTTTACTAATTTAATTAGAATGTTGACGCAGGTATCTAGTAACCATTACAAGTTTACTTTAGAGTACTAGCAGAACCCGCGGCTTCGCTCGCACTACAACTACAAAAAAATTTTTTTGGCTTTATGCTATTAGTAATATTTTGATTGCTGTAATGATTTTCAAATGTCCATAATTGTGAATACGTATGATTTTGACTCGCGCATCAAGGGTTTCGTACCATCGAATATTGTGTTGTTTTTACTAATATAATATTTACACACAAATAAAATTTTACGTTTACTCAAAACATACTTTGTTATTTGTAAAAATAAGTTCGCGTTTCATATTAAGTATTCCTTAAGGATATTGTGGAAAACAAATTTAATTTTAGAGATCGTAATTCTTTAGAGTTAATATATATAAAATATCCAGTAGGTATCTGAAAAGATATTTTACGTATATTCTGTAAATTAATTTTCATTTAAACTATCTATTTAGTAAGCTCCACTGACCACTGTTTCTATTTTTTGCAAATTCTCTACTTCATCTTTTGAAAGTTAGAGGAAGAGAGAGACAATAATACGACTCGCTTACAATGTTTACTTGTAAATCAAGTAACTCGGCTAAAAAGTTATACATAATTTTCCTTTGGATTTGAAATAAGTAAGTGCACTTTCGAAGAACTTGAGCTATATATCTCTGTTTAAATATAGTATCTGGGCCGCCAAGCTTCGCTCGGAGTTCTTGGTCAAAAGAAAACTAAAAACTTGAATAAACATTACAAAAGTAAAAACTTTGTTGATCTTGTACCTTGGCCGCTTGACCAAGATGACTATGCCCGAGCGTGCAAATAACCGACCATATTTTGCGTGGAATAATGCAAAAGAAAACTGCATGAAAACTCGAAAACACGCGTTTTCTCAGACATAAGCCTAATCTAGATCAATTTGTCGCCCCCGAAACCCCCTGGACAATAACTTGTATGAAAATCGTTGGAGCCCTTTTCGAGATTCAGAATATATATGTATTGCAAGAATTGCTCGTTTAAAGATATAAGATTTGGTACGGGAATTTCAAGCCGTTTTACCAACTCTCAAAAGTGCAAAAGAAAGTCAAACTTAGCACTTTCTGATGAGGCCCCAGCCAATGCGATCCCTCTATTACTTTTTAATTTGGCCAAAAGCAACTTTATAGGTAGATTTCATACAAACTTTCACCCCCTGTTTAACCCCCTTATGGAATGAATTTCAAAAATACTGAAACTAATATTTATTTAATCGTATCGAATAGCATTAATACCAAGATTCAAGTAATAAATAATACATAATATATTTTTTTGGGTTGTATTATAACGTGTTTTCCTGTAGGAATGAGATAATCTCCCGCGGTAAAGCAGTAATAGTACCTAAGCCTAAGCCAGTATAACTATAATCCTATGTCACTCTCCAGCTCTTCAACTATCTCCACACAAAAACGGCACGCCAATCCGTCACTCCGTTTAGACGTGAAAGAAGGACAAACAAACAAACAAACAAATAAACAAACAAACAAACAAACAAACACACTTTTAGATTTATAATATCTATATTATGAACGCTTATATGGATTCAACGTCGCGTCGATTTCATTTTTTTTACATTAAATAATTAGGTAACTATTTTCTATCCTCACATAACTATCTTCACATTTTAAGGTTACAATAATAAAAACGAACAAGGTAACCATTATAATGCATATTTATTATACATTTATGCAAATCTATCACAAATAAACATTTAAAAGCTGTTTTAGAGCAGCGTCAACTAAATCTTGTGGTAATGCTATTTGAATATCGACGCACAATGGGGGATAAAATGATATTAACTTTATTGTGCTTTTGTTTTTTCATTTCACTTTTTGCATCTGCAGCAATGGAATCACAAATACGTGAGTTTAAATTAACAGTTTATATTAAGACTAGATTTGAACCTTGGTTCCTCTCGCGTAGATTATTTATACCTTTAGATAAAATTACTCCGCTCCTAAGGGGCATAGCTTAACTAAAAACTTAATAAAATTCTAACTGAGTCGTATTTGTACATTAAATAGTTTTTCGAAAATCTTATTAAATTAGTCATTATTTTTAATATCGATACAAAGGCTGAATCTATAGTTTTTAGCATTTTTGTATATCTGTCTGTGACCGGATCACAGAAAAACCACTGGAGGGATTTTGATGAAGTTTGTTATGATGATAGCTGGTTATCCGGGTCAATATACAGGATACTTTTTACTGCGGGAATATATCTCATCTCTGAGAAATCTGTACTAAACGTTAAAACGTAAGTAGGGACGAACCTGAGAGCAGCGAGGGTGAATCGCTAGTTTTTATATATAGTTAATATATTATTTTTATTACAGTTTCTTGTACCCGCAACGAAACCTTCGCCATTTGCCCGTCTTGTGAACGAACGTGCGATCAACCTACTCGCAAGTGTTATCTCCCGTGCACACATGGTTGTGTTTGTAAACATGGTTTTGTGAGAACATCAATTAATGGCACCTGTATTTCTCGTAATGAATTTTGTACTAGCAACACCACTCAGCCGTAGGCATAAGGAAGTCCTAATCAAGGATGACAAATAAAGGTTTATAATGCTGTCATTTGAATTATTTCTTGTGGTGAAGGTAGGTTAAATAAAATACTTCTAATACGTTTGTGTTTTTTTATGTTATCTTGACGAAATTTCAATAGGTAAATGTTTGTAGTATTTGAGTAAAAATTAAAATTTTATAGAAAAAAGTATTATTTATATACATAGATTAATAAATTAAAGTGAGGCACGCTTAGTGGGAGAACTTCATTGTCTTGCCTTGGACCTACGAAATTTTAAATGTCATATTGTACACTACAATCTTTATTACTTTAGAGCATATAGCTCGGCTAATATAGCCCATATTAGCTGAGCTATATAAAATGATAATAATTTTGCTTAGTGACACGATAACCTGAAACTATCGCTTGCCCGATTTTTATATTTCAAATAAATCTATCCTCTCTATAATACTAGCGACTCATCGTTTCTAATAAAACACAAAAACAAATCTATCCCATGGGAACCGTACCTTTTTCCGGGATAAAAACCTATGTGCTATTCTAGACTATAATCTATCTCTGTGCCAAATTTCATTCAGATCTGTTTAGCCGTTCTGGCGTTAATTGAGCAACAAACATCCATCCATCAAAACTTTTGCATTTATATAGTACCTAGTAAGATAATGGGATTAGTATACAAGTCATATTAAAAATGTTTTTAAACCGGGGGCTCTGTAGTGCTTGGCAATCCAGCGGCCCGAAGCCAAGAAACGCACAGGCAGGTGGCCCACTTCGGTGGACGGTGGGAGGTGGCCCTCTTCGCTGAGCGGTGTACCATGCGGGTTGCTCCTGGTACTTCTCTGATAGCAGAGTGGACCTTGGAGCAACCCCATGGACCATGGTTGTTGTGCTCTGCTTCGGCAGACTTGCCGTCGGGGCGTCGTAGTTGAATGCGTAAGAGATCCTGCGCCCCATTGAGACGGGGGAAGGTTTTGTTGGGTTTAGTGGGTAGTACAGGCTTTGCCGGTGAGTCCCACACCCAACGTTAAAAATAAAAAGAAAAAAGGTTTACGTCAGATTTTAGTGGGTAGTACTCTCATTTCTAGCTGAGCCTCCACATAACACCTGTATCTATGCGTAAATGCCATTTTACCAATAGTAAAATAGTCACTATAGGATTCAATATTTTGATATCGATAGGAACATTCTCGGTAGTATAGTGGTAAGTATCCCCGCCTGTCACGCGGGAGACCGGGGTTCGATTCCCCGCCGGTGAGAGTACTTTTAAAAAAAATCATTTACATTTTTATTCCTTCTACATAAATATGTAATACTACATGTACTGTATTATACATACAAGTATTTAATCATATATTCAACAATTAACGTTTAATTATATATATATTACGATTTTCAAGGACTATTCAGAAATATCTCATACGATTATGTGGACTCAATTTTTTTTCGAATTTGGCCACAGAATTGTCTCGCGTATCACATGAGATACCAATATTCCGCATTCAGCAATATAGCTCCAATAGTCTAAAAGTAATAACTGACATACGGGCAGACAGACAGATGAACAGATGGATAGAGGAAGGAGGGTTCCGTTTTTGCCTTTTGGTTACGGAACCCAAAACAAGAAATGTTTACATGGTGGCCAGTAACGATTCACATCCATCAAACCTAAAGCTTTTGAGATCTGGTTTCGAAGGTCTACAGGAACATGACATAAGTATACCGATGAAATTTTAAACTTAACATTTCACAGAGCTTAACATGAATAAGTAAGAGTTAAGGTATAAAGAGGTTATTATATCTTTCATAATGATAATTCTTGAAGGTAATAATGCTCTTTCTTCGAATGGATGCTATTATGCAACTACTCGTACTTACCAACTGAGTATTTTATTATTTAGCATTTTTTTTTATTAATTGCAATTTTATATTTAAAGTATTCATTTAAAATATTATATTTTAAATGAATATATTTTAATTCTTTTTATATAAATCGGTACTTATGTGTAAGGTTTCGCTATTTTAATGTATAATAAAACAGTCATTAATTGATTATACTGGCTACACTGACGACGCGAATGCACAAATTACAAATACCTTTATAAATCAGATAATTAAAAATTATGAGAATGGGCAGGCCGAAAAAAAGAAAGACATACAAATAAAAAAAGAAAGATTAGAAAAAGAAAAAAGGGGATGGTCGGCGGGGAGTTGATATGGGTGGATGCTATCGGTGATATTTCACTGGAAAAAGGAAGTAAGATATTGTTGAGAATAAGTGTTTTCTAATAAATTGTAACTAAATCTAGTTAAAATATATAAGTTTTGAAGCATGATGCTGGCTTTTCCTGAGATATCTTACATATGTTTACGATCAATTCAATGTCCCTTTGAAAAAGTTGTGATAAAAAGTATAATGTTAAGTCTGTAGATTAAATACTTTTCAAAATACATAGCTTATAAACGTTTATACGATGAAAAGGTTCTAAAAATTTGACATACCTACTTGTATCTGTTTGTATATCCGTTTTCCGAAATATTTCTATTGTGATGTTTTTACGATGCGCACGCACACCGACAGCCAAAAAGCGACATGATCAAGTTAGCTGGTAACTATTTGTTGCCATGGTAACCTTCGTTATTGTCTGACAAATGATATATAATAATATTATATTCTTCCCTTAAATGATATTCAATAAATACCTATATGATTGTAATATACCTAATATGCCTTATTTAATTATTTTATTAATTTATTATTCCTTTTACAAACAGAGACTTGTGATAGACGGGATGAAATCTTTAGCTTTTCTTGTTCTGTTACGCCAAAGAAGTATAACTTCTTACATGCGTACATAAGTACACACACATGGTTTTTTAATCGATTTTCTTTACATGCAATGAAAGATGAGAGATGCACTATATTGCATAATGCGTGCTATAATATTCAAAGAACTATTGTTGATTTATAATGTTAGTTCTTTTTGAGCATTGCACTACTAACACTATGGAAAGAAAAGTGTTTGTACTCATTTCTTTGTTTATCTCCCATATTGCCGCACGAGGAATTGGTAAGTTAAAAGAAATAGTATAAAAATAATAATATATAATTATAATTATAAGGGTACAGTATAGTGTATCGTGAGTATCTATTTTATTGCCCATCGATCATTTTAGATATTTACTATAGAAAACAGAGAGGTAATAATATTACTGTATAAATATTAATAACAGATATAATTATAAAAACTAACTATGCATTTTAAATCTGTCTAATTGTAAGATTCCTAATAATTTTCTTTCTTTACATTTCAGCCAATAACAGCTTGCTTGATATAGCCTGCGGAAAACATCAAGTGTTTAAAACTTGTGGTAAATGTGTTAAGACGTGTTCCGATCCCAACCCCACATGTACATCCGCGTGTCTCGCCGGATGTTTCTGTGAAGATGGTTATGTCATGGCTCCCAATAATAGTTGCGTCTACTTACAAAATTGCCCCCAAGGTGAGTAAGCTATAGAACATTTAAGTTGCGAGAATTGCTTGCCAGACTTTTCTGGCTTATACAAGGTCTACAATCTATTGCTGATAAATATCATAAAATCTAATAAAAACTTAAAAAAAAAATCGACTTCCACGCTCTAAAATGTAAAAAATAACTAAACGGAGATTTTCATTTAGAATAGATACCTAATCAGATATTTTCGAAGTCGGTGCCAGCCGATGCAATTTGCATCATGCAAAGCAAATCTAATATATTTCGATACGTAAAATACATATTTACCTATTAGATATTCATATCTTAAAATATTGTTGGCTGGCGCCGACTTCGAAAATATCTGATTTATAGGTACCTAATTTTTCTAAATGAAAACCTCCGTTTAGTTATTTATTACATTTTAGTGCCTGGAAGTCGGTTTTTTTTTAAGTTTTTATTTTTCCATTTTAGTGTAGACGTAATAAGCAGGTAATTTATAAGAAGAAAGTTTTTTTATAACATACTTGATTTAACAATTATTTTTTTTAAATATTTATTGTTGATTTTTCTTAAAAACTGCTCGACTGATTTCGATAAAATTTATATGGGACCATCTGGGAAGAACCTACAGAAACCTAACAGGAAGAAAATACAGTCATCATATGGAATAGAATAGATAGGCTACATACAATATTCGCTTCGGTGTACCTCAAGGTAGCATTCTTGGCCCGACGCTGTTCTTAATATATATTAATGATTTATGCCAACTGCAAATTCCAAAGTGTGATATATTTACATATGCTGATGACACTGCTCTCATTGTTTATGACTCAAACTGGAATGAAGCAAAATTAAGAACAGAACAGGCGCTGCGCCAAGTAATGGAATGGCTTTCTAACAATTTATTAACCCTAAATTTAACTAAGACGAAACTCATCCGCTTTACTTTGCCTAGCAATTACGGGCCGCCTCAAGAATCTGGACTTATTAAAGCTCACACTTGCTTAGGAAACAAAATAAACTGTTGCTGTCCATCCTTGCAATTGGTGCCGGATACTAATTATCTAGGTATTCGTATTGACGCTAAGCTGAACTGGCAAAAACATATTGAAACTCTGTGTTCAAGACTAAGGAAATTAATATATATTTTTAAGGAACTGAGACATTCAACCGATGCTGAAACTTCTAAGCTCGTGTATAAGTGTTTATGCCAGTCTTTAATAATATACTGCATCCCAGCTTGGGGTGGAACTCATAAAACTTCCATGCTGGCATTAGAAAGAGCGCAAAGGGCTATTCTAAAAGTCATGTACTTTAAGAAAAGAGATTTCTCTACTGCTCAACTATATCTTGAAACCCAAGTGTTGACAGTTAGACAGCTGTACATTCTTCGCTGTATATTGCGAAGACACAGCGCGACACCAGTCGATGAAACAAAATTAAGAAGGCGCCAAGGTTTACCTGTATCCGAACCTGTTCTATGTAATACTGCCCTAGCTCGTCGTCAGTTTGTTGCAGCAAGCACTATGTTATATAATAAATTAAATAAAATAATATTCATATATTCTTCTTCCAAATTTAGTGTCAAAATAAAAGTGTCTAAATGGTTGCAAAAGTTATCGTATGAAGAGACTGAGCTCTTTTTAACAATTCCGTCATAATATCTTGTAAAAATATATATATATATATATGTATATATATATATATATATATATATATATATATTTTAATGTATAAATAAAGTCTTCTTCTTTTATCCAAATATGATGCATATTTATAATATAAGTTGTTGATATTGTTGAAGCACTCGCATGACATATAAATAGTTGTAAATTCAATTGTGAAAGCGGAACGACTATCACCTAAAATACAGGCTCTGGCTTAGTTTAGGAGATAGTAGTTTAACTTATTTTTTGACACTTTTTGTACAACTTGCTTTACTTACTTTAACCCCTTATATTGTCACTTTATATATAGTACAATAAATAAATTATTATTATTATTATTATATTAATCAAACAAGGGTTACTAAAGATTATTATTAAATTAAAATTAAAGAAAAAAAAAGAAGAACGCTTTTATTGTATGAATACTTTCAGTTATACATTATATATATAATCAAATAAATGGTAACTTTAATATCTATACACTTTTATATTGACTTGTCGATTAAAACTAGTTCTGCAAATTTCCATTAGGAAATCTTCTTACCGCGAACTTATAAGCGATATATATATAAACATTCAAGTATCAAAAAATAGAAATGATTTACATTACAGCTGAAATCACGTTTAGTAGCATCGAGCAAACCATAGACGAATGCCACCCTGATGAAGAGTTTGTTTGGTGTGGGTGGTGTGAAGGGAGCTGTTCTGAACCTCACCCCATTTGCCCAAACTCGACGTGTACTCAAGGGTGCTTGTGCCGACCACCCTTGCTTCGGCATTACAGTGGACATTGTGTTGAACAAACATATTGCTTACCACGTAAGAGAAAAAGTTACAGATTTTATTCAATTAACGTAAGATGATGAAAAAATAATTGTAAACAAGTTATTTTTCAATAATTGACGTTGCACGTAACCGAGACGCGGGCAGAAGTATAATAATTATAATTAAAGAAATGATCCATCTGGATATCCTGTTTCCTCAGCCGGAAGACTTCAACTTTTGGACATGGATCTCTGCTAATATATTTAGTCTATATCCTAATAATAAGTATTTCGTACTATATTTTAATTGGTAGCTAATTATAGTTAAAAAGTGATTGATGCCAATTAAAATTATATATTTAATCAATAGAAACAAAAATAATTGTTCGAATGTTCCTAAAAACCGATCCGACTGTGATGAAATTCTGGTGCGTTATTCTGTTTACGCCTGCGAAAGTTCCTGACGCAAAAAACAGATTTTTTCAATCTTTAACCATTCAAGCTTAGGGACGTACCCTAACGAAGCGAGACTAAATCGCTAGTAAATAATATAATTAAGCTTAAAGCTACATGTATTATGTAATACTTGTTGCAGAAAAATGTTCTGATATCAATGAAGAGTACACCTGTCGTTACGGATGCGAAGTTCGCTGTGTGCCTCACGCCTGCGTGCGCCCGCGCAGGTGTCGCCTCGGCTGTCACTGTAAGAAAGGACTTTACAGGAATGCTCAAGGGCAATGCGTCCCCGCTGACAAGTGTTTCGATGAATCTAAAGCAGTGCCCTAAATAAAATAAATGTTATTAGTTAAAATAAAGTTTTATTAAAAAGAAAATGTCGATACGTTTCTTTTATTGACATTTTATTGAATATACATACATGTAGGGTTATTTTTAAGATAATAATGCGAATTGCAACTTAAGATAGCTTAAGTTGTATTCCACTTATTAAGGTACATGTTTAAGCCATAGAGTACCTACTTGCTGCATAATTCATATATGTACAGGTCGACTGTTCTCAAAATGTTGACCGAATCCAAACTAATTTTTTCGTAAAATGTCATAAAAACATGGAATAGCTTTCGACGTTCCTTATGAGTCTGTTCAAAACAAAATGAACTTTATAAAAGAACCAACTATAAATAATGACAAAATTCGGACAGACCAGAAGAGTGGTTTGCAAAGTAATATGGCAATTACGTCAAATACAGTGCAAGCTAAAGACGCAACAATTAGTAATAAGTCGAATACAAACATCTCAAATGGTCACGCTAATAAAATTCTATGTTGTCGAAGGAAATTACATTAGCTGACACTGCTCGGGAAGGAAATTTGAAACCTCAAACTGACAATGAAGAATGGAAAATAGTACAAAAAAGAAAACTAAGAAATCGATTTATTGGGAAGAGAGGGACAGCGGTTATGACAAAATGATAATTTTAAAGCGGCGGAAGTGAATATTCCAATATTTATTTATAACGTTGCAAATGGTGTATCTGTTAATGATATCAATAGTTACATAAAGGCAAAGGTTAATATGTGTGTTTCTATTGATCAAATAAATTCAAAGTCTTTAAAAGATTATACTATATCATTCAAAATTTTAGTTCCAAAACACAAACTAGACTTGTTTATGCAAGATGAATTTTGGCTTGAAGGAATTGTCTATCGTCGTTTTATTGATTTTAAAAGAAATAGAGAAGCCACAAGTGACCTGACACGGCAATTTGTATAATAATAAAGAATTATAATATTAACATCTAATTACTATGAATTATATATTGATCTGAAATAAATTCTTATTATTATTAGGTATTATTAAAAGATATTTAACATATATTCTGTAAATTAATATTGAATGCTCGAACGACCACCGAATGTATAATGAGTAGAGAAAGTTATGAATATTATCTGTAGTAAATTAGGAGGTGAATAGGTAAATGACTGTAATAAAAGCATTTAAATTTTAAATCAAAAGATAAACTTATTATTTCAAATTAAATTTGCAAAAGATTAAATATATTTAAAGATACACGCACATTCGCTAGTTTCATATATTATGTTACTATAATACGACAAACTATGAACGTTTTTGACCAATTTTGTTCCTGTTAAAGGTTTTAATGTGACCAAAATATTTATTTAACTGAGACAGCTTTTTTTACAGGAAGTCATTAGTCGAGTGTAATTAGACTTATACATCGAAACTCAGCTATAATTAATGGATTTGGCTGATTTTAGATTTTTTTATTTCTCCTACTAAAAACTATAAATTTTACCTTTTGAAACATGATGATATATAAGCCTACAGCCTTCCTCAGTAAACGGGCTATCACATTATTATCCTGAGAATTATTTGCCCAGTGGCAGAATTGCATCACAGACTTAGGAAAAAAATGCTGTTATCACTACATAATATAAAACAAAGTCGCTTCTCGTCTGTCCTGTCCCTATATATGCTTAGATCTTTAAAACTACGCAACGGATTTTGACAGAGTGATTAAAGAGGAAGGTTTTAGTATATAATTCGTTAAGTTTTTGTATACATTGGCTAAAATATAACTATATATATAATATAGATAAAATTTTGGTTAATTTCACACTACCCATTAAATAAAATTAAATAGTGCATTGTATTGCTTATTATGTAATTTTTTCTGGAACAAAATTGTTGGATGTGCGCGTACCATAAAACGTAAATTGATATTTTAAATTATTGCTAAAATGTGCACCGAAGCTTTAAAAACGCTTGTATTTAAAGATAACTTGTTATTCACCTGCCACAATTATTGGAAGATACTACAATTGAATACGATGGGCATTAAGACTGTTATACTTTTGAGTTTGCTGGCCACATTTGTTGTTGCACAAAATGGTAAGTAAAGAGTTTTTATATAGGTATGCCCGATATTTTAAGGGTCTAAGTGATTTTTAAGATTTTGGCCGAAAATTTTTTGTATTTTTTGTGTGTATATTTATGCAATATTTTCACCAGTCGTTTATTTTAAGAAAAAAGTCTACCCGTAAAAACATTCTAAATACTGTTAAAGCTTTTTAGTTAACAATTAGGTTAACAATTAATTATAAACTTGTGTCTGAAGTCGAATCTTTGTTAACCAAAGTCTCGGATTGGGGTCGACTAAACTTAGTCCAATTTAACCCCAAAAAGACACAAGTTTGCGCGTTAACCGCTAAAAAGTCGCCATTTATCGTAGCTCCTCAATTTGAGGGCACTCCTCTGTCTCCCACAGCCAGTATCGGAATACTTATATAGCAACGTCCAGTTCCGTGGTCAATTGGAAGGTAAGGCCAAACTGGCCTCAAAGAAGCTTGGTGTGCTCAGCAAGGCGAGACAGTACTTCACGTCGCGTCAGCGTCTTATTCTTTATAAGGCGCAAATTCGGCCCCACATGGAGTACTGTTCTCATCTTTGGGCGGGAGCTCCCCAGTACCAGCTACTTCCATTTGACCGCATTCAACGTAGGGCGGCTCGAGCTATCAAGAATCAAGCTCTCTCCGATCGGCTTGATCCTTTAGCTCTGCGTAGAGATATTGGATCACTCTGTATCTTCTACCGCATTTATCACGGGGAGTGTTCCGAGGAATTGTTCGGACTGATCCCGGCTGCTGAATTTCATCATCGGACATCGCGCCAAAATATTAAATTCCATCCACATCACCTTGATGTCCAGCGTTCCACAACAGTGCGATTTTTAAGGCATTTTCTGCCCCGCACAACCACTCTGTGGAACCAGCTATCGCCGGCGGTCTTTCCGAACCGCTACGCCTTGGCCACCTTCAAGAAGAGAGCGTATTCTTTCCTTAAAGGCCGGCACCGCATCTGCAAGCCCTGCGGTGTTGCAGATGTCCAGGGGCGGCGGTGATCACTTTCCATCAGGTGAGCCTTCTGCTCGTTTGCCCCCTTAGTCCCATTAAAAAAAAGGTACTTTGTACCAAGAATGTCTCTCCTCCATATCTAAGTCGATCGAAAAATACTCTAGGTACATCTGTACTGTCCATGATACTATTATTATAAAATGAACGATTATCTGTATTACAATGTTATAATATTTTTCATTCATCTTTTTTCGTCTATATTGAAACTTCTGGTTTTGGTTAATTTCTGTTTTTAATTCACTTTTTTATTTATTAAGTGATATTAAGCGAAATTAGCATAAAGTGTTTACCTTTAAATGATTTTACATACCCTGTGCATGTAATGTAAATAGTTTAGGAAATATTATTTATGTAAAATCGCTGGTAGACCCAATCTTCTTCTATACTATAATAAAACAGTAGAGGTCGAATGTCTGTACATAGAAAAAAATGCTAAAAACCGAGTCAGTGGGATGTAAGAAGACAAATAGAACAAGTCCAGGTATTTTTTTAACTTTTTGTTTCTCTGTCTGTTTGTCTGTTTGTACGGGCTAATCTCCGAATCTATTGGACCGATTTAAATGAAATGTTGAATGGTGGTACCTTATATCCCCGGGCAACATCTTAGATACTTTTCATCCCGGAAAATTAAAGAGTTCCCGTGGGATAGTTAAAAAACTATAATAACTTATACAGCTTAGTACACAACAACTTATGTACCTAATTTAGTAATATTTGGCACGATGATACCTTATATCGCCGGTCAAACAACAGGTTACTTTTGATCCCGGAAAAATAAACGGTTCCCCTAGCATAGACCTGTTTGTGCTTTTATATAATTGTAAATAAATAAAAATAAAACTTTAGTCGATGGTCGATCCACCCAGCGCCTTGACGTAACTTAAAACTAACTTAAATCGGTAACATTAAACTTTAAGGCTAATTCGAATGTTAAAACATACATTATTTGAGACTAGATAGTATTTAACATTTAATAGATTTTTTCTTTTTAGTTACAAGAACCTGTGGATTAAATGAAATATTCGCCGCATGCAGGCGATGTGAGAAGACTTGTACAGACACAAATCCTGTGTGTGTGCAAGTTTGCCTTTCTGGTTGTTTCTGTAAGGAGGGATACGTCCGAGGACCAAATGGAAGCTGTGTATTATTAGCCGACTGTCTTCAATTACTAGAGATTTCATAATTAAGGAAAAGGAGAGGTTTTACTGCAACATTTCACAGATGGTGGCGTACCAGCATATGACGTTAATCACAGATCACTTAATACTGTACTAGTACAAATGCCTCATGCCATATGAAGAAATTGGACAGCGCTGTTTCGGGCTATCCTTCGGGCTATTTGTCTTTGCTAGAATAGATAATACATGTCGTTGATCCGCAGATAATCCATTGAACAGTTTTTTTTAATAAATACTATGTGCTAACTAACGTACGGTAAATTCCTGTATTCAATTAATAAATATCAGTGATTTTAACAATTTTCAACTGTGAGAAACAACTCATAAAAAGAAAAAGCGCCATGTGTGAATATGGATTACAAACCTATCATCTTATTGTTGATTTTTTAATAATTTTAAATAAATAATAATTTTAAATGTTTGTTCTTCAGTCATGGGTGTTTATATTTATAATATGTATGTATCTAAAGTTATATAATATGTATAGTGTATCAACTATCTGGTATCCATAACACAAGCCTCGTAGCTTACCGTGGAACTAGATGGTGCTGTGTGTTAATGTCCCAACATATTTATTTATTATTTATTTTAAGATTCGAGAACGAGTAGATAAAAGATTTTGTATATAAAGAGCTGTTTGGGTTGGTTTTTATATTTTACAATTTTTTATCAGACACATAAAAAATATTAGCTTTTGCCTTAAAAATGCCGTCTCCAACGTATATTTATATCTTGAATAGTAAATTTTTTACAGCTAAAATTGATATGCATAAAAATGACATTTCTTGAAAGTCTAAATTCGGATAGGCGGAAACGATAAATTTTGTTTTTTGGGATCCTAAGCAACAGTGCCTCAAAGTTACAGCAAAATCTAAAGTTAGTTAACTTTGCCAATCAGACGTTTTCATATGGAATGACTATACCATGGACTATACATATGTTAAAAAAAAAAAGATTAAAGAAAGGAAGATCTATTATTAAAATTTAGTTCTCTTCTTTTTTTATACAAATTCCGTAATCATAAAGTTTCACTCCAGGATCACTACACATTTGTAAACAGTATATATTGTCGTAGGTGACTCCATCGGTTCCACATACAGGTATCCACGAAATGTCATTATGTGGGCAGGCGCACGGCGTCTTTGCTTCAGTCAGTCCCAGTAAAACAATCCTAACTAAAGTCACTGAAACAAAGTCCATTCTCTATTACCTAATCACAAGTCTTAATTACTTACTCCAACTTACATGTGTGTGTATGTATTACTCGTTCATAAAGTGTGTGGTGTAACATTGTAATTAATCTATACATATAATAAAATTCTTAGTCGAACCTGTACAATAAATATTTTGTCAAATAGGGACTCACCGTCGCTTCGCTCGGGTTCTCCTCCCAAACTTTTCATATCATGAGATTGCAAAAAATCTTATTTTATAAAAAAACACTTCATTTTCTTCTATACAAAACTTGTCCTGACAATAACAAACACAAAAAAAAGAATTATCCAATTTGGTGCAGTCGATCGGAAGTTATGCGCGTACATACATTTCGGTAAGTCATTTTTATTTATATAGATGTACAAAACCTGGGCTATTTCCGATCTGAGTTATCAGTTCGATTGATAATGTACAAGTTAGTAAAAAAATAATAATTAATCAACTGATGGACCTAAACGGACCTAAAGAAGGTGCAGGGTGAGTGCAGGGTGCACTTGCACCTCTCTGCCATAAAGGAAAATATATAGAAAAAGTTAAGGAAATCAAATTATATGAGTAAAATCCCTGTTTAAATTTAGATATCTCCAAAGAAAACATCATAAATAAGATATGATTAAAAGTTATGAAGTTAATCATTTAAAGATTAGTTAGTAGTTTAATATGTGAAGAAGCAGCTGCACCTCCTTGGAAATAATTCTGCCGCCGCCCATGTATCTATGGATAATATATATTTTTTTTAATTTTACCCTTTGCCTAAACGAACAAATTAATAAATCTACTTACTTAATTTGAAGAACATATTTCAGTGTCGTGTTCGGCCTATGTAGGTACTAATTATATATTGAACTAAACTTTTTTACTTATTACATATGGGATCGAATGTGATAAGTAATGCATTTAAAGCATAAATTTTGTAGTAAATATAATATGCATGCAATGGATTCTATAATGTCACGAACTTCAATCTAAGTGACTAAAGAAGGTCTTACAGTGAAGGAAAACATCGTGCGTCCTATCGTGAATCTGCGTGTCTGAAGAATCTAGCAAGTTTTCTAAAGGAATTTGAAGTCCACTAATCCGGACTTGACCAGCGTGGACTATGGCCTAATTCCCCATGCATTAAAGGGAGGCCTGTGCCCAACAATGAGACGTTAAAAAGGGTTGAATATAAAGAAAATTTGAAATCAATTCTTTGGTTTTGATGTTTGTGTTGTTGTATAATTGGTTTAGTTATAATTATCTTTTACTAGTTGTATTTCTATAGGTAATACATATTTGAAAAAAGTCTTACTGCTATAAAAATAATAATTAAACTTTCAATACTTTAAAAAAGAAAAAAATGAAAAGAAATGTAGGTACATAATAATATTTTTAATTATACATATACATATGTCCTCTGGTGAAGCTTCACACTGAAGGATTTTTTATATAGACGGAATCCGCCAATATAAATGACAAAGTCAAAAATAGCGCTACTATTCTCGATTTTGCCATACAAATCGTTTAATTTCTTTAAAGATTTAGTTATTATTTGGCTTCATGTTTAGTTCTATGACACTCCGTCTATATTATTCCTTAGTCTAAATACTACAACTCTTCATACTGAATACGTTGACGTAGATGTGCCTATCAGAGGCATGCACAAGACTGATTACTAAGGCACAAGCAGTAAGGCTTATGTGCTTGCGTCACCGCCAGTACAAGAACTGTTACTAATATAACTGAAAAAAATAAATATTTCTTATGAATCAGTGCAGTGTAATCAGGCAGTGCTAGCCCAGTGGTAACGCGCTCGCTTGGGAAATCGAGTGAAGCGGGTTCAAACCCCGGGTCTCGCACCTTAGATATTTTCATGTCCGAATCATTTTCAACATGATTACCAATTGAAAAACGAATGTAGAAAAATATCGCGAGGAAACCTACATGTCTAAGAGAACGTAGCAAGTTTTCAAAAGACATTTGAAGGCCGCCAACCAGCACTTGGCCAGTGTGGTGGACTCTGACCTGATCCGCCCTCGTATTAAAGGGAGACCCGTACCCAGCAGTGGGACGTTAAAAAGGCTGAATACAATAACTTCTAAAAAGAGCACAAACTCCACACTTTACTAGACCGGGACAAAAATCAAATATTCCAGTAAAGAAATGGAAGTCACCATTTAAGCGACTTAGACAGTGAAAAAATTATAATTATGATATTATATGGAAGTGTGTATTCATTTTATAGTTATATCTATTTTTTTTATATTAGCGACTTTGGTGTATTTTATATATTTTATAAAAGTACGCCACCTTTTGACAATTTCTCAATTAACAGTAACCTATGTGTTACTTCAGGTCTTAAAACTATCTCCCCCCCAACGTGCGTTCACCTTGTCGTGGTGGGGGGGCTCAGTAGTGTACTCGCGAAGCCAAGAAACGCACAGGGAGGTGGCCCGCTTCGGTGGGCGGTGGGAGGCGGCCTTCTTCGGATGGTGGTGTACCATGCGGGTTGCTCCTGGTACTTCTCTGATAGCAGAGTGGACCGTGGAGCAACCCCATGGTTGTTGTGGTCTGCTTCGGCAGACCTGCCGTCGGGGCGTCGTAGTTGAATGCGTAAGCGATCCTGCGACGCCCCATTAAGACGGGGGAAGGTTTTGTTGGGTTTTAGTGGGTAGTACTGGCTTCGCCGGTGAGTCCCACACTTCGTGCGTAAATGCATTTCCCAACGTTAAAAAAAAAAGGTCTTAAAACTATCTGTGTCTAAAATTTTATCCAAATCCGTCCAGCCGTTTCATAGTGAAGGAGTAACATACAAACACAACAATATTATAAAGCTGAAGTTTGTTTGATTGTTTGTTTGGTTGAACGCGCTAATCTCAGGAACTACGAATCCGATTTCAAAAATTCTTTTTGCATTAAATAGCCCGTTTACTAGGAAGGCTATAGGCTATGTGTCATCCCGGAAAAATGTACGGTTACCGTGGGACAGTTTTTTATGTCTAGGGGCGAATCCGAAGCGAAGCGAGGGCGAGTCGCTAGTGCATATATAAAAGTACTCTGATTGCTTAAAGGGTATTCAATATATTTTGTAAGCAAACAAGCATAAATTACACAAAAAAAAACTATGTTTTTGAAATTAAACTGTGATTGTACTTACAGACTAGTTTTGAATACATGTTGCAAAGTAGTCTCCGGTCGATTTGTAGGTATTTGAATGTTTATTTTTTCTTTATTTCACTTATTATATTTATAGGTACGTGTTTGATACAAATAAATATTAGATTAGTGTAGTAATATAATATTATATAGTATATAGTAATAAATGTTACCTGTACTGTTGACAATATAAGTAATTTTTACAGCAGTTATTCGGCTTTCGTCTTAAAACGGTGTTTTTGTATGACTAGAAATTAATTATCTTACGAGTAGAATAAGGTTGAGTTTATTTGAGAGGTGAACTCCCTCATCTATATAACGAATTTTATGTTTATGAATTTAACTTTTATTTATCTATTATAAACATTTTAACAATTTTTCGCAATCACTCTCGATTGATATCTGTGTTGTCATACAATTTGTAAATTGCCCTAATTGATATTTTTCTTTTTTATTACATTTAATGATACGGGGGGAAATCCAAAGCACATATTACGTGGATAAAGTCTCAGACCGACTGATTTGGACAAACGCACGCTTATATACACGCTTATATTTAGTAATAGACCAAATAGGTTTTATATAGTTTTTTTTTGAATTTTTATAGTTACCTATTACCAAATTTTCGTGTTTAAAAATGATTGAGCAGTGTGTAGCCATGTTATGTTTATCATGTGAATGGTACAGGTACAGATAAATTAATAGTGCCTTACTCGTTTTTTTTTCTATGGTACTACTTATGGCACTTGCATTCCCAACCATTGTTCTTTACAAATACTGAACGGATGTAACTTAAATACATATTTATCTACGCTCAAAGCGAAAAAAACTGGGAATGTCCATGACATACCGGTAAAGAAGGATTGTCCAAAAATGTACATAGTAAAAAGTTATTGCATACTTTGATCTCAATAAAAATATTATATTTCTAAACTTTAAATTGATTTTTTCTAATAATCTATTCATTAGGACATAACTGTTCTTTGTCTGTACCCTTCATATGGTACCCCCTAGCCTACCTTGGTAGACGTCAAGCATTATTACAAATCGTTAGTAAAAATTGTTATGATGTCATTATAGTAAACATGCATTTTCTCAATTTTCCCGTATTTAAGATTTGGGATAATAATTTAATTGTTGTGAAATTGTATTTAAAAATCTCAAAAATCTACTAAAGAAACTTTCTTATATGTAAAGTGTACATTAATTTCACACGAAATCGAATCTAAATCAGTTCCAATATATTGTTAAATTAAAAAATGCAAATCAATATTGAGCGTCACAACAATTATTATTCTTATCGTTTTACAGGTATATAACACAACTTATGTGGCTCCTATAATACAGAAGCTATTAAAGATATAATATTAATATAAGAAAAAAAAACTATAAACTTTTTATTAGTTCTCTTCTAAGCTAGAACAAGATCCATGTTTAACGACTTTTACTCCAGGGGTATCACTACATCTTTCCATACAGTATATATTGCTGTAAGTGACTCCATCGGATCCACACATTGGCGCGTACATTCGTGGACAACCACAGGGTTCCTTTGCTCTCGCCAGTTAAAGTATTAATGAAAAAATCGTAACTAAAGTCACTGAAACAAAGGCTAAAATTAATAAATTTACCTATGACATACATCATTCGGGTAACCCTATGTTACTACAGATCATAATTTATCTGCGAGTTAATTTCATTCAAATTTGTTTAGCCATTTTAACGTGAAGGAGTAACAAATATACGTAAATAAATATTCGCATTTATGATAGTCGCGTAATATAAAAATTTACATTGGTAACATATTTCGACATTGTGTCGTCGCGACCATTGTTTGTACTTAAGTCAAAAGATTTCCTAAAAAATATTAAATGTACAGACGTGACTCAATTATAATTTTATTGTAATATGCAAAAAAAATACATGTATTAATAAGAAGTTTTTTTATACATACATATATAATACTAGCGACTCACCCTCGCTCCGCTCGGGTTCGTTCCTAGTTAAGTTTTAACTTTAAGTATAGATTACTTCAGAGATGAGATATTTTTCAGCAGTAAAAGTTATCCTATATGTTGACCTGGAAAACCAGCTATCATCATACCAAATTTCATCAAAATCTGTCCAGCGGTTTTCTCCTGATGCGGTCACAGACAGACAGACACAGACAGACAGACAAAAATTGTAAAAACTATAGACTCGGCCTCTGTATCGATAATAATCACTATTTCGATAAGATTTTCCAAAAAATATTAAGTTTACAGATTCGACTATCAGTTAGAATTTTATTATATGTATAGATATCTATATTCTACATATATCTATAATTGTACGTGTCTATATGTATATGTATTGTACGTGTTTTCCCGTGGGAATGAGATAATCTCCACGGTAAAAGTGGTAAAAATGTAGCCTATGTCACTCTCCAGCCCTCTCCACACAAAAAAATCACGCCAAGCCGTCACTCTGTTACGACATGAAAGAAAGACAAACAAACAAACATACTTTCACATTTATAATATTAGTATGGGCATGGATAATGAGCAAGAATATATGTATCAAAATCATATAAATGTTATAAAATAATTTAAAAGCTTATATAGCTCATGTATTTATTGTATGTACTGCCTCGGTGGTTTAGTGGCTAGCATATACGGCTGCAGATGCTGAGGTCCTGGGTTCGAGTCTCGGATCGGGTCAAATATAATAACTGAGATTTTCTGTTAAGATATTCCCAGTGGTAGCCCGGAGTTGCGAAGTTGACGATGTTGCACCCCCGTGCCTCAGAGAGCTCGTAAAGCCTTCGTCTGTCCTGCGCCTTAACTCTCACCGGTTGTGTCGAAGTATCATCCCATCGGACTTTGAGCGTAAAAGAAATACAGATTACACGTTGTGTCTGAGCGTACACGCGCTGTACTATATCTCCTGCGCATCTGGCTAGTCTCAATGAGATTGGCCGCCGTAGTCGAAATCAGTCGGGCGATAAATCTGTATATATACAGTGTTGTGAAATCTGCGATAGATTAAAATCATCGTCGTTCATGATGAAGTCAATATTTATATGGCCATTAAACTATAGTTATGCCAAAAAAAAATCGGCGTTTATTTAAAAAGATCTTCATTTTAAATATTTTAATACCATACAAAATAATTAAAGCAAAGAGGTAAATCTAAATTGCTGTACATCCTGGTGGTCATATTATAAATTTTCCCCAACATATGTATATAAAAAAATCGTTGATTTACATACTTTAATATAGAAACAAAACAAGTCAGGACTTAAGTTTAACTAATTAAAAGATTTAAAAAAGTTCAAATATAAATTTAATGGTATATATAGCCCGGACAGGGTCCTCTCTTGATTACTTTCACTTCTGGATGACAGTTTCCTAAACAACGTACATCGCCATAGGTGCGTCCGTTAGATCCACATACTGGATTTTCATTTAGAGGACAGATGCAAAAACCATTTTTCTCTCCTTTTGTCATTCCCAGTAAAAGAATCGCTACTATTATTGCTGAAATAAAGTCGAATCTTTATAAATCGCTTTAAAAAGTTATCCAATGCCGGACTTCTTTGTTACACAACCAGGACAAGCAACTGCTGTACGAAAATTATACCAAAATACAAATACCATAATATTAGTATAGATAATACGAGTATTTTGGATTTAAAAATTATTATTAGTGTTTCGTGAAACACAAACAATAATCGGAACGACACAGTTAAAATATGTTTTTAAAATTTTGTAAGTCTTTAATTTATGGCTATAATAATAAAAATGCCCTCCTGACCGATTTCGGCCACGGCGGCAAATCTGAGACTATAGACAGATGCGTAGGAGATATTATAGTGCACAAGTGTAAGCGCAGATACAAGTGCATTCTCTCTTCCGATCACTCTTAAAGTCCGATGGGACGATACTTCGACAAGACCACTGAGAGTTAAGGCGCAGGACCGATGAGACACGTGTTCTTCGAGACACGGGGGTGAGACACCGCCAACATCCCAAATCCGGGCTGTTACTTGACAATTTTTGGACAGAAATACTCAATACTGAATTAGGCCCGACCTGTAACTCGAACCCAGGACCTCCGGATCGTAAATGCTAGACACTAGACCACCGAGGCAGTTTATGGCTATAAAATAAAGATAAACTGAGTGCGTTGTCCTTTTTGACCTAGAATTGTCAATTTTGGTTAAAAGCAAGGTCTTACAGCACAAGTTAAGGGAAAGTTCCGAAAAATAAAAAAAGTTGAAACTTAAGGTAAATTTTGGTACTTACAAGTTTTCGCAAAAGTCTAAATTTGCCCATATCTTTTTATCGTGTTGATTTAGGGCCTTGATTTTTATGCACCTAATAGGGACTATAGACCTCAGTATCTGGTCTAAATTTTAACTTGCTGGGTCCAACTGTTCCTGAGAAAATCGATGTTGACACACGGACAGACAGACAAGAGAGTGATCTTATAAAGGTTCCTTTTTTACCTTTTGAGGTAAGGACCCTAAAAATAAATTATCATCTTATTAAAAAATTTTTCAAGTCTTTATGGGACATGATATCAGAGAATACTCATTCGTTGATGTTCATGATGCTTTCTTGTAGGGTATAGTTTATATCTCAGGGTATTTATTCGGGACCATCCAAAACACTTTATGTAAAGAATAATTAATTTTAGAATGAATTAGAAGTTGGTGAATGTTTTTAGGTAAAAAGTTATTTATTATGTGTTCGGAATTAATATTGACGTAAAGTGGAAGAATTCAAAATTATATTATGATAATTGTGAAATATTATGAAAAATACTTAAATATATATACTATGGAAAGTACCTACCGTAAATATAACTATAGCGGCTAATATAATATGTAAGCAAATATCGTTTTTGCTATCAGTAGCAATGAAGTGAGTACACCTAGTCTTTGTTGATATTTGTTTTACGAGTAGAACTCAACCAACAAGAACAACATGAGTTTTATTAGAACATATTTATGGAATATTTTTTGCTAGGGAAACTCAGTTGGTAACTGTTTAGATCGACACAGTAGCCGTAGGGTCATAGCAATGTGTATATATATACATATACATATATATCTATCATTCATAGGTTCTTCATAGGTTATATATATATATATATATATATATATATATATATATATATATATATATATAATCTATGAAGTTACGAAGTTTGTCAAAATATTATGGTATTTTTTTCTCCTTCTATTAATTCTTTAATTTCGTGGTAGCTGAAGTTCCATGCATTTGCTCTAAATTTGGTCTGATAATATGAAACCTATAACAATTTAACTTGCCCGATGTGTAAAAAAGGAGTATATCTATATATTAATACGTAAAACAAAAACTTTGGCCCCTTTTTAAGCATATTGCATGTACAGAGAAGGATGAGCTTTGGCATAGTTAAAGTTTATATAGAAAAGGACTGCAAATAGCTATTTATTGACTTTCTTTTACCCGCGAAGCCGCTCGCGCATTTTATTTATATATTATATATAATAACTTCACTGCTAAAAGATGTAACATGATGTTCCTTCATCAATATTATACACATATATATATATATATATATATATATATATATATATATATATATATATATAATCTATGAAGTTACGAAGTTTGTCAAAATATTATGGTATTTTTTTCTCTTTTTATTAATTCTTTAATTTCGTGGTAGCTGAAGTTCCATGCATTTGCTCTAAATTCGGTCTGATAATATGAAACCTATAACAATTTAACTTGCCCGATGTGTAAAAAAGGAGTATATCTATATATTAATACGTAAAACAAAAACTTTGGCCCCTTTTTAAGCATATTGCATGTACAGAGAAGGTTGAGCTTTGGCATAGTTAAAGTTTATATAGAAAAGGACTGCAAATAGCTATTTATTGACTTTCTTTTACCCGCGAAGCCGCTCGCGCATTTTATTTATATATTATATATAATAACTTCACTGCTAAAAGATGTAACATGATGTTCCTTCATCAATATTATACGAGAACTTATAATAATAATATAAAGATGAAAAGTTTGTTTGTCTGGACGTGCAACTCTCTGAATATATGGGCCCGTTTCAAAATTTTTTTGGATTTTATAGGCTATCTATATAACTTTGAAAAAGGAATCTCAATATATACAGACAGACAGACAAAAATTCTAATAACTATAGATTCGGCTTCTGTATCGATAATAATGTTTATTTCAATAAGATTTTCCAATAAATATTTTATGTTCAGATTCGGCTTAGTTACAATTTTATTATATGTATAGATAAGCGTCAAATTAATAACTTAAGGATATCATTTTTTCGTTTTCTCCCGAAAAATACATTGGTGTACCTAATCAGTTTATAAAAATTTGTTCAATCATGTACAATCAACGATAATTGAAAAAAAAAGTAGTTTACAAAGTAAAAATTATCGATTTCAAAATTTTTAAGTGTATTTTTATAGGACGACCATACAATGTTTTTATTTTTTCAAAAAGTAGAGTTCAAGACGAAAAGAATGAGCCCTATCTCAAAATTGAACAAAAAAAAGTCGGGATGTTTTTCAAATAATTCACGTACAACGATTTTTTAACAATAAAAATAAACAATGTAAAATAACGCAAACTTTATTTACGAGCAATCATTATTTTCTTTTACGTGGATTAACCGAATATGGATTCAATTTCTTTTATTAATTTTACAATGATTGAATTAAAAACCGATATTTATAATGCCATCTATCGGCATGGATTTAAAAAATGATTGTTTGGTTTTGTTAAGACCCCAAGCGTTTACTAATAACTGTCGAGTGTGAAAGATGAATAAGATTGTAGAAAAGCGAAGAGGACGTTTCTTAAAATATATATATGTCTTTTATTAAATACAACTCACAATTTACGCAAAAGGAATGACTATCTATAGTAATATTATAAAGAGGTAAATTTTGTATATTTGTGAGGTTGTAGGGGGGTAATCTCTGGATCTACTAAACCGATTTAGATGAAATTTGGTAAGGTGATAGTTTGAGATCTTGGGAAGGAGATAGGATTATTTTTACCCCGGAAATCATCCCTTAAAGGAGTGAAAATAATGATATAAGTTTGTATTAGGAAGCAAGCTAAGGACGAACCCGAGCGAAACAAGGGTGAGTCGCTAGTTTCTTTATAAAAAAAGTTAACTCTGATTGTACTTACAGAATTTTAAAAGCATTTTACTATTCTGTCTGGCTATATTTGTACTTGAATGCCTCATTATTTCAATTTTAACTTTTATATACCATTTTAAATGAAAGTAATTAAACATTTTGATAAGACTACACACTTACTAGGCATGCCTTTTAAGTTCTGTCGTTTCCATATTTCCCGGCAATTTTGAATTTGGAACTGTTACATATTCGAATGTGTTTAAATTTTGAATCTCAAAACAGTTGAAAGTTTTAGGATTAATGCTATTGTTTAGTCACAGCGTCGATTAGAATCTGTCAGGTTATGTACGAAAATGAATCTTTCTAAGGAAAATGTTCGTGCAATAATTTTCTACAACTTTAGAAGAGGCCTGACACGGCTTCAGTGTTTTGAAGAGCTAATATCTGTGTTCAGTGATGAAGCCCCATGTCTGCGGACTGTCGAACGCTGGTATTTAGAATTCCAGCGTGGACATATTAGTGTTAGTGACAAATCTCGCGAAGGACGCCCAAAATCCGCCTTCACTGAAGATAACATTATTGCTGTGAGACAACTAATTCTCGAAGATCGTCATGTGACATATCGAGAGATAGAGGCTTTATTTGGCATCTCAGGGACAACCATTCAGAAGATCTTGCATGAAGCGCTTTGTGTGAGAAAGTTAGTTTGCCGTTGGATACCGCATCTGCTTTCCGATGATCACAAGGCGGCCCGCGTCAGATGGTGTAAGAAAACTCTGCAAAGGTTCAACCGAGGAGAGTCAAATCACGTCTACGACATCATCAGTGGTGACGAATCTTGGATCTATGCCTACGATCCTGATTCCAAACAACAATCTACAATCTGGGTCTTTCAAGACGAGCCAAAGCCGACTAAAGTTTTTCGTTCTCGAAGCACTTCAAAGAAGATGGTGGCCACGTTCGTTGGAAAAACCGGCCATGTTGCGACTATTGCACTTGAAGATCGTAGAACGGTTAACGCAGAGTGGTATACCACAGTTTGTTTACCACAAGTCATCGCCGAACTTCGAAAATCTAACTCAAAGCGACGCATCATCCTGCACCACGACAACGCAAGCTCACACAGCGCTCGTCAAACGATTAAGTATTTGAAGCAGGAAAAAGTAGAAATTCTTGACCATCTTCCATACAGTCCTGACCTAAGCCCTAACGATTTCTTTACATTTCCTAAAATTAAGAAAAATTTTCGTGGTCAAAGGTTCCAGTCCGGTGAAGAAGCAGTCGACGCTTTCAAGTCAGTCATTTTGAACACCCCCACTTTAGAGTGGAATAAATGTTATAATAACTGGTTTGAGCGAATGGAAAAGTGTATTAAGCTACGTGGTGAATACTTTGAAAAAGAATAAAAAGTACTATAAGGTTCTAGTTGTGTTTTTTTCTTCAAACGACAAAACTTAAAAGGCATGCCTCGTATTAGATTAGAAAAGTAAATTAAATTTTGTTTTTACTAGATTCGATTTAATACCTGTTGCGTTTATTCCGCTTTAGTGTGTGTTTTATTTGACTATTTGAGAAGTTAAGTATTTGGTTCTAGTGTATGTTTATTTATACATATATTTTTGTTTCTTTGACTTGACACACACACACACACACACGCACGCACGCACGCACGCACAGACAGACAGTCAAACAGACAGACAAAAATTCTAAAAAGTATAGATTCGGCCTCTGTATCGACAGTAATGTCTATTTCAATAATAATTTTTCTAAAAAATATAAATCGAAATCGAACCTCTGCCACCGTACATATAGAACTACAGCTTGACATTTACGTCACGTTACGGGGCTGCGACGAACATAATATGTAAAAGAAATTATAAATATTGAGTACAGCTACCGATTAATAACCAATTAAAACGTTAAATTGAAAACAAAACTTTTTAATTTGTTACAGAGAAAATTTTCGTCGCAGAACATTTTTCCAAACAACAAGCTATTGATTTTCTTAAACAAGGGCCGTTTTTATATATAACTTGCTTAATGTATTGGAGCCTATTAACATCACATTGCTGGGCATGGGTCGTAGACCATAGTCCACCTCGCTGGCCAAGTGCGGGTTGGCGGACTTCAGATGTTTTTCGAAAACTTGCTAGGTTCTCTCCGTCATACTGGTTTCCTCACGATGTAACGTAAGTTATGTATATAGTAAGTACTGTTTAACAACTGCCTCGGTGGTGTAGTGGCTAGCATGTACGGCTGCACACCCGGAGGTCCTGGGTTCGAGTCCCGGGTCGGGCCAAGTTTAGTTATTGAGTCTTTCTGTATATTAAGCCGCAGTAACAGCCCGGAGTTGGGAAGATGGCGGGGTTTCACCCCCGTGCCTCGGAGAGCACGTAAAGCCGTCGGTCCTGCACCTTAACTCTTACTGGTCGTGTCGAGCAGTCGTTCCACTGGAGTATGTAGAGTGACAGGAATAGAGAGTGCACGTTGTGTCTGTGCGTACACTTGTGCACTATAATATCTCCTGCGCAGTTGGCTAGTCTCAATGAGATTGGCCGCCGTGGCCGGAATCGGTCAGAAGAACATCATCATCACTGTTTAATAATAAATGGCATAATATGTATGGATTTGGTATTGATGTTTGTGTACAATTTTACAATTATAATACCTAATTTAGTTCTTTTAATGCTAAATTATGTATTATAATTGTAAATTTTCTATTTAAGTTTTAAAATAAGTCAAGCCGATACCTTGCTTCATTGTTACTTAAGCGAAGGACAGACCAACGAACAAATTATGTCATTTAAAATAAAGGGATTTAAAGATAATAACAAATAATATACATAAGTATACTAATGTAATATTTTTGCTCAAAAGTTAAATTTTCAATATTTAAGATGTATCAGATTTAATATAAACCTTTGTTAAATTAAAATAAGTTCATGCGTCGTTGCATCGCCACACATCATGGCGAGTCTCTAAAAATCGGAATTAAAGCAATCTAAATATAAATTATAAATAATGCGAAGAAAACTAATTAGGAAGTTAGTTCTAAATAATCCCAACAACATATTATTTTCATATAATCACGTGCTAACCTGAGGATAATAAGTCGAAGATAAACTCGTACGACTTGCGTTCTTAACACTATATTGCTAACAAGATTTACAAACAACTGTGGTATAAATGATTCTGCCGCTTCCCGATTCACTTATATATTTACTGCAACTGAAAGAAACACTTAAAATGGAATTTTACGGAAAATTAACTGTTTTTATTCTCATTCTGAACTTTTTGGCCATATTTGGGAGAAGTTTAGACAGAATTCAAGATGGACAAGATCATAATTTAGTGGGCCACAATGTCGAAAAACGGTCCATTGGATATATCGAAGGTGATGACAGCGATATCTTCCAACAAGAATATGAAAACGCCTTTGAAAGACCCCACAGAATACGCGTTTTACCTGGTTTCCTTCATTAAAGGTATAATATTGTAAGATATATGTATTTAATTTTAACTGTGCTGTTATTTAAGTCAAAAATTAAATCATTTTTTTTAATTGGCTTTGTAATGTGTTTATGCATTAAAAAAATAAAACAGATTATAAAAGAGTTTTTTTTTTCAATTAATTTTATTCGTAATTTTATAATCCTCATACATTCGATATAACTAAGTAAGTAACAGATTACAATAATATGTTCATCAATAATAGGCTAAACATAGCTTAATCAATTTGTCTTAAACAAAGTAATCATGAACGTAATAATTATATATTTTTGTTAAAATAAATCATTGCAATTGTCTTGATTAAAAAAAACTATTTTTTTTTTCAATTAAAACCAAAGAGGTTTTATGTTTTATATAAAATATGAACTTATTAATATATATTTTTTTGGATTAAAACAATCTAATGGATTATTTCTTAATAAAATTAAAGCTTTGCAATTTTAACAGTTTTTACGTATTCTGAAGACATTGAAAGGTTAGTACCAAAGTGTATTAACTCTTAAAAGTACAAAAAGGTGAAAACAAAATTGATTTAAACACATCGGACATATTATTTTTTAAATAATAAGAAAAGAACGATTGACTCATTTCTAAAGCTAAGGCACCGTTGATTCAGCATATTTTCTTAAAAATATTATATCGAAGAATTAATACTTAAAAAAATTACGTAAAACTGAAAAATAAATCGCCTCACTGGCCTTAGGAGTACACAAATATACCGTTATTGGGCTTAAATTCGTATTAAAAAAAGGACAAAAAAAAAACAAAAATTAAACAGTTAAATTTTATAAGCTGCATATTCGTAGAATAAAGAAAAATAAACAATATACTTAATAATAATTAAATCAATGCTTATTACATTCAAAATCATCTTAAATAAATCTTATCTTACGAGTACAAATATATATTTTTGGCACAATGAGAATTCACTGGATTCATAGTTTGAGTTAGTTTGGTATTTGGTTAAAATTATATTATTAATATTATACTCTAAATATATATGCTATTTTGACATTTTGACGTATCTTGTAAGAATATTATAAAAGAATGTTAAAAAGAAATATATCTTGGTTAAAATATCGAATTTGATATTATTCTTTCTAAAGGTATCTCTAGAGTGAATGCCTTCTTCACTAATTCGTACCTACTGTTAATTTATCACTCTTTATAAAAGCTATAGAGTTATATTTGATAAAAAATACACCGAAAAACATTTTGCCATCAAAAAACTAAAACACAATTTTGGTACAAGATTAAAAAAATATTAGTAATATCTCATATACAAACAATATTAACAATAAGATACTACAATATTTTTTCCATGTTTATTAATAACTTAGGTTTAACATTAAACCAAATTTTAAAATTTCATGGGAAGTTATTTTTAAAAAGGATTTTCAAAAAGGAGGAGGTCCTATGTTCGTCTGTATAATTTTTTTTATTTATTAAATATTAATATATAAAATATTTTCTTATTAAAATTGGAGTTAGGCTAATTTTCTTGAATTATATATTTTTTTAAATATTGTAGTACCTCATTATTTAAAATATCGTAAGATCATGAACTTATGTTAATAATGTTAGGTAAATAAACATTTAGTGTCTAATATACATATAAATTTTATAAGTAACTTTAATGCCATTTGGAGTATACTATAAGTAAGTAAGCTTAAAATTTAACAACAATATCTGTTAGTAAATCTCGAAATATACATTTTATATTTAATCTATGCAACATACACATTTGTTTTGTAAACAAAAGATAAAAAATAATATATACGAAGCAGTTTTTAGACGGGCAATCCTAAGAACGGTTCAAAATAATATGTTGTCTTTAAATAAATATTTTGGAAACACATATTTTGTTTTTTGTATCTAATAGTCATAATGTACCTTATACATAATTAATTATATTTATCAAATCTAAAAAAATATATCTTTGGAGTAAATTTTTTGGTATAGGTAAAGGCACTGTTCACGGAAATTTACTTCATTTATAATGTATAGGAAAATAAAGATAACAA
The DNA here is from genome assembly GCA_921882275.1 of Brenthis ino. Taxonomy (NCBI): domain Eukaryota; kingdom Metazoa; phylum Arthropoda; class Insecta; order Lepidoptera; family Nymphalidae; genus Brenthis; species Brenthis ino. The sequence continues at coordinate 17,575,233 of OV170225.1, forward strand.
AAATAGATTCAATATTCGCGTCGGCAATAATAGCCGAGAGAGCGACATTTCTGGCACAGATGCTGCGGGTGAATCTTTGATTGATCACTAACGTCCAACCCATCAGGTTTTTCGAGCGGTCTCTGGAAAGTAATTTGAAAATTTTAAATGAAACTATGTTTTGGGAATTTGTCGCGGCTTTATTTTATATTTGTGCTCTCGACGTTTTCAACGCTTTACAGCAAACATGGTCACTGCAGACCATTTAAAATGTTAAATGTTCGCGTATAGAATGTATTATTTAATAATTTATTACATTTTGATTTGTTTTGACCTACTCTAAAAAAGGGTGTACTCAAAAAGGGTTTTTTGTTACACACAAAGACACGTGAGAGGTAATGCTTGGTGACACAATATGTACGCCATTTTTATAAATTTTTTAAAGACCTCGTCGATTATGTAGAAATTTTTATTACGATTTTTCATTGAGTTTCTAGATCTCATTTAAATTTAAAATAATTAAGCGAATAAATCACATTTTATACCTAACGAATTGATTTTTTTAACTTTACCTGTTTGTGTGGGAACACGTTGATGCGACACTTTATGCATTCCTGACCATTGTTAGCCCAGGAGTTACCACTCATCCACTTACGCTTGCACTTTGGGCATTTATATTCGCCGAAACATCGTTTCTTGCCTTGGTATGGCGTCAAACCTTCGCCTTTCGGCCGTGCCTGGAATCAAAGAAATATATGTTGACCTTAAGAATAATTTTCTTCTGACCATGTGACCAATCTTGGAGACATTATTGTCAGTTCCGTCTTTACCATAAGAGCACACGGGGCACGCGCAGGATCCAGACTTAAGGTGCTCCCAAAAAGACATTGATATATAATTAATTTCTTAACAAATATCTCTTCAAAAAGTGGTATCGACATGTAACGAAGTCAAACCAAAGAATAAAATTCAAAATTCGTAAATCCTAATTGTCTAAACACAAATTAGAACTTACTACTACTACTGGTAAATGCATTTACGCACGAGATGTGGGATTCACCGGCAAAGCCAGTACTACCCACTAAAATCCAAGAAAACCTTCCCCCGACTTAATGGGGCGTCGCAGGATCTGCCGAAGCAGACCACAACAATCACGGGGTTGCTCCAAGGTCCACTCTGCTATCAGAGAAGTACCAGGAGCAACCCGCATGGAACACCACCCTCCGAAGCGGGCCACCTTCCTGTGCGTTTCTTGGCTTCGCGCCCGGCTAGATTGCCGGGCACTACTGAGCCCTCCCACCACGACAAGGTGAATGCACGTTGGGGGGGGTGCATCATATTATGGACCTGGAGCAAACTCCTAACCACTGGTTTTTACAAATACTCAACGGATTTCTATAAAAATAAGTTTTATCTATGCCCAAAGTGAAAAGAACTTGGAATGTCCATGACATGTCGATAAAGAAGGAGGATTGTCCAAAAATGTACATAGTAAAAAGTTACTGCATAATTTGTTCTCAATAAAAGTATCATACATCTAAACTTTTAATTGTTTTTTTCTCATAATATATTCATTACCACATTCTCTGTTATTTATCTGTAGCCTTTATTTTATCACAGATTATATAATAATATTATACTTGATTTATTAAATTCATGACCCGAATAGCACTGCTAGGTACATATGTCTTTTATATGAACGTCAAAGGCAAATCAACGCTTCCTTTTAAACCAAAGTTTGAGTTCAAGTATTAATGTTATCATATCATAGACACGTCTTTGTATTAAGAAATGGGTTATTTAAAAAGTAATTACATGTCAAATGCATGCTTTGTTAGCGGATTTCGCCATTATATCTTTATATCGATATTTTATTTATTTAAGCACAGAAATAGACATAAAAAATATAAAATACTAGCATTACCTGCGGCTCCGCTCGCGTTCAGATGACCAAATACCAAATTCTTAGGTTTTACATATTAGTAAACTCTTACATTGCAGTTTTTGTATTTTTTCTCAGAAATATGAGATGTTTTACCGCGGTAAAAAGTATCCTATATCTTGACCCAGAAAACCAGCTATCACCATACCTCAAAATCTCTCCAGTGGCTTTTCTGTGATGCGGTAACAGACAGACAGACCGACAGACAGACAAACAAAAATTCTAAAAACTATAGATTCGGCCTCTGTATCGATAATAATGTTTATTTCAATAAGATTTTCCAAAAAAAATATAATGTACAGATTCGGCTTAGTTACAATTTTATTATATGTATAGAATACACGTACTTAAATCTATACATATACTAGCGACTCACCCTCGCTCCGCTCGGGTTTGTCCCTGGGGTGGGGTCTGGGAGGACCACCCTTATCTTTATCACTTAGGGGTATGAAAAATAGATAGTAGCCGATTCTCAGACCTACTGAATACAAAATTTGGTAAAAATCGGTAAAGCCGTTTCGGAGGAGTACGGTAACAAACATTGTGACATGGAAATTTTATATATAAGAAGATTAAAATTGTAACTGAGCCGAATCTGTACATTAGATATTATAGGCATTAGATATTATAGATAGCATCACCATGATTATCTTTATTATCTTATCTATCTAGAAAGGCATTTTTTGCGAAGAGACGGTAAGAACATTTGAACAACTAAAGGAAAATATCTAACCAAATATTGAATTAGTACAAATCGAATCCGTACCCTTTTGCACAATCGACAATGTAGGTCAAATAGGATGCCACTCCACCTGACATCCTGTTTATTTAAAGTCATATAAAATAATCTTCTTTAAACCCTGATGAGTGATTAGGTTTAAGATGACTGATATTTGTAATAGAATTCTGAGTATTAGTTACATAATATAACGTAAATTATAATAAAAATCTGGCCCGTCGCCAGTGACTAAGCGGAAATAGCTTTCACAAGAGCTTTTGTGATTTAAGTGATAAGGATAAATAATTATTTTATTAAACCTATTATATATTTCTATGAAGCTACTTTAATAAAAATTTCATATTGACCTATTTTTAAATTATTTTTAAAGAAATAAATAAGTGGATAATCGCCATTTAATTATTATTATCATAAATGTACTGATATGATGTTTTAGCATTATTTATTTACTAGCGATTAACCCTCGATATATGGAATAGATAGACTATATATTATATGATATATAGCCTATAGCATTTCTCAATAAACCAGCTATCTAATGCAAAAAGATTTTTTCCAATCGTTAGCTATTTAATAATGCTCTTCGAAGGGTTTTCTGAATTGGATCACGGTGGGCAACTTTGGACTAGCCATATCTGTGCAGGATATGTTATATTGCATTTGTGTGACTGCAAACTTTAGTCTGAATTTATGACAGTATTATCCAACTGGAGAGATAGAGATAAGACGTTTGATCGTCTAGACGACGAAGTATTGGAGTGTTACTGGGAACACAAGTAACACTGCTACTCGGAATGTCTCGACAGAAAACCTAATAAGCTAGACTCAAGCTCTGGACCTATGTAGTGTCCAATATAAAACTCTATCCGATGGGCAAGTGATGTTGCCAAAAGCTCTGATAGAATTATTATTATTTGGCTTGATCCAGGAATCAAAATCAAACTCATACCTCATGTGTCGGCGTTCGTGATAATTACTAAGCCTCAATAATTGATATACCTGTGGACAGTCTCCAATGTAGTGTCCTTTCTTGAAGCACAAGTGGCACATGTATGCCGGGGGTGGCGGTCGCGGGGGGCGGCGCAGAGATAGTGCTGCGAGTTGTTCTGCCAGAGAGCTCGTATCGTCTGCCTGTTGGGTGGATCCGGTCGCTGCGGTTGGTAACGGTCCCCATACTGAGCCCGGTACCCACTGGAATGAGAATAAGAAAAATATAGCAATTTCTAGCAGATTCGACATCTTTACAAAATCTAGTAAGTACACAAAAAAGTTTCATCGAAATCGGTCGTTTATTTTGATTTGATTTTGAAATATGTATATAAAAATAATTATTAAAATCTGTACTTTAATGAACACAACCATGATAGCTTTGTTTTTCTCTGTCAAAAAAAGTCAAAACGTGTAAGTTAAACAACTAAAGAAAAAAACAGAATAAGTTAAGTAGTAACACAGTGTTACAATAACTGTGGTAGTAATCTATACTAATATTATAAAGAGGTAAAGTTTGTTAGTTTGTGACGTTGTAGGAGGTAATCTCTGGATCTATTAAGCCAATTTAATTTTTTTAAGAGGATACTTTAAGACCTTCGGAAGGACATAGGGTACTATTAATCCTGAAAATCATCCCTTAAAGGGGTGAAAACGGGGATGAAAGTTTGTGTTGGGAAGCAAGCTAGAGACGAACCAGAGCAGAGCGAGGGTGAGTCGCTAGTATTTAATGTAACTAGTTCATGCGCGCGGCTTCACTCGCGTAGATGTAGCAAAGGGCCAAAGGTTGTAGCATTATGTTAGATAGCATATGATGATGATGTTCTCCTAGCCGATTCCGGCCACGGCGGCCAATCTCAATGAGATTAGCCAACTGCGCAGGAGATATTATAGTGCTCAAGTGTACGCGCAGACACAAGTGCACTCTCTATTCCTATCACTCTCATACTCCGGTGGGACGACCACTCGACACGACCGGTGAGAGTTAAGGCGCAGGACCGACGGCTTTACGTGCTCTCCGAGGCACGGGGGTGAAACACCGCCAACTTCCCAACTCCGGGCTGTTACTGAGACTTACTATACAGGAAGACTCAATAACTAAACTTGGCTCGACCCGGGACTCGAACCCAGGACCTCCGGGTGTGCAGCCGTACATGCTAGCCACTACACCACCGAGGCAGTATAGTAGATAGCATATACAATATACATATCTTTCCTCAATAAATATACCACAAAAGGTGCTAAAATATTTTTTAAGTCTGCCTGCTAGGTATGTAGAGATGAACGCGTTCAATGTAAATAAATAACCCTGTAATGTTATTTATTTATTTGATGTTGTTTATTTTATAAATTGTTCAAAGAGAATTTATTTGTAAAACATTATATGTATTCAGCCCTTTTTAACGTCCCACTGCTGGGCACGGGCCTCCCTTCAATACGAGGGGGATCAGGCCATAGTCCACCACGCTGGCCAAGTGCGGGTTGGCGGACTTCACATGTCTTTCGAAAACTTGCTAAGTTCTCTCAGACATGCAGGTTTCCTCACGATGTTTTTCCTTCACCGTAAGGCAAGTGGTAATCATGTTAGAAATGATTCGCACATGAAAATATCAGTGGTGCGAGACCCGGGATTTGAACCCGCTTCACTCGGTTTCCCAAGCAAGCGCGTTACCACTGGGCTACCACTGCCTTTTAAACATTATATACGATTTTGATTAAAAAAAGGTTAGTTTTGAAACAGGTATTTATTAGACAACATGTATTTTTTTAAATTCTCGTAGAAATTGTTGTAGGTTTAGATATATTGATACAAAAAAAAATAATAAACAGATATGTTGCGTTATATTTATAACTAAAAGTAAATAAAATAAATATTTATTTCTCTAGAGAATGTCTACAAAAATCGATCAATAAAAAATCAATTAGAAAAAAATAGTTTTATCATATTTGTTTCTTATATTTTTAGACATGTAGGTACTGGATAAAACTTCAACAGACTAAAATATAGTAAGGCATTCGTACAATGCTAACATATGTCCCGTTAGGAAAATGAACCTACGACCTATTTGGCACCCCACAACCATTTCAGATATTTAGGTAGAAGATAATCAAGTACACGTAATGAATCTCTCTCAAAAGGATTCTCTTGGCACATTTAATACTTATTTAGTCTCGAGGTGGCAGAGTAATTGTAGCACGAGACGAATGTATAAGACATCTCAGTCGAAAAAGTCCCATGAAGAACAAAAACCGTATTCGACTTTTTGAGGAATTTTGACACAAATACGTAGGTATGTACGCTCATCATTTGGAACAAAGTTTAAACCAAAATAAGAAAGTCTTATTACAGATTAAGGGGTGCAAATTTTTACAATAACACTCAGCTATCATTTGTAGCGACTGCTGCAATAATCTATACATATAATAAAATTGTAACCAAGCCGAATCTGTACATTAGATATTTTTTGGAAAAGCTTATTGAAATAAACGTTATTATCGATACAGAGGCCGAATCTATAGTTTTTTGAATTTTTGTCTGTCTGTCTGTTACCGCATCACAGAAAAACCACTGAAAGGATTTTGATGAAATTTGGTATGGTGATAGCTGGTTATCCGGTTCAACATATAGAATACTTTTTACCCCGGGAAAATGTCTCATTTCTGAGAAAAAATACAAAAACTGCAATGTAAGAGTATAGTAATATGTAAAACCTAAGAATTTGGTTTTTGGTCATCTGAACGTGGGCGGAGCCGGGGGCAATGCTAGTCGATAATAAAATTGGCATTTTAACCTACTTCCAAAAAGAAGGAGGTTCTATGTTCCTCTGTATGTTTTTTATGTGTATTCATCGATTTTTCTTTCTTCAATTTGAACGCAACGAATAGGCATGTGTTTGTTAGAATATAATTTAATTAATACTAGATCGATATTACAACTGTGGTAATAATCGAGACAGGGTATAATAGACAAATGAAATCGCTGTAAATGACGCATTTCCATTGGCCTGCGCGCGCGCATCTGTTTAACGAATTAAGAACCAATTCGATCCAATTCGGTGTCGCGTGCGTTGACGCCTTGACTCAACTGCTACGTTAGTCGTTAAATCACATTTGAAATATTAAGCCGATATGGCGTGATTAGATTTATTATGAGAATATACTTAAAATGATATTAATATAATAGCTCTTTGTAGATACATATTATGCGACTTTTTATTCAAATAACAAGTCTTTTCATAAAAGCAAATGGTATCTGTGACATTGAAATAAATGGTATTTAAGCGATTTTAAAATAGAAAGAAAATCTTAATGCGCAGATATTGCATTCAACTGGTACTTTGCTATAACTTTAATGGTTTATTTTAGTGTCAAAATGATTTGCGGTTTCCACTAAGTTTTACTAGCAAATGTTGGCCCTTTTTATTTATTACTTAAACTACGTTTTGTTTTGACCACGCCTCAACTAGACCGTTGAAACCAATCAATACCTACATCTTACACTTCTGCAATAACTAATTGCATCTATGGGATTTTTACTTTATTCGTATACGTCTAGAGTACATGTGTTCGAAGTGCAATTTTCTCCAAGACTCCAAAAGCGTAGACAAGTTTATTTGCAAATGACTATCATTGACAATGATTACCAGATTTTGGTATTGCCAGAATAGGTTACCATGTATCCAACCAGCAAAACCACGTTAGATCCAAGGAATGTTGAGGGCGAAAAGTACTTCGTGCGGAAATCGAAGCCGTTCTGACTTCAATATAACAGCTAAATGTACTTCTGCAGCATGAATCTTCTCATCCTAATATTATAATGAATCAAGGAAAAGATCTATATTACAAAAACAACACTAAAACATTTCCTGGAATGCTGGAATTTCTAACACATATCTGGTGTCAAAAACAATGTATTTAAGTCTAACACTCAGTTTTACGGCGGTTTTTTCTTAAATGACACTAATTACGTGGCAACACCCGCTTCGACGTTTTCCAGCTGTATCTTATAAATCTAGATTATCGTTGTTTGTTGTTTTTTCCAGAAATAATCGTCACTCCTGGTTTTTTAAAGAGTATTAAGACTGGAATTTGAAAGAATTTTTCAAGTCATGTAATAAATTAATAACAAAATGACTAATCCATTTTATATGTTTCATAAAATTATTTGAATGTTTAGACTAAATGTACAGATAATTAGTTTATTTTACAGGAAAAAACCTTTTTCATCATTATATTTTTCATTATTATTAATACAAGAAACAGTAAGTAATGATTATATAAAACAATAAATAAATATGTTGGAACATTAACGCAGCACCATCTAGTTCCATGGTTAGCTACGAGGCCAGTATTATGGATACTAGGTAGTTGATACACTACACATATATAACTTTAAATACATATATATTGTTAACATAATTACCCATGACTGGAGTATAAACATTCGTACTTATCACACAAATGAATGCCCCCAGCGGGACTCGAACCTGCGACCGCTGGCACAGCAAGTAAGGTCACATCAAACTGAGCCAAACGTGTCGTCACTCGTATTATAAAATTAAGATCAAATTTTTATATGAAGTGCTTTAAAATTATTGAACTTGACGTTGTTCTCGAGTTTAAAAGCACTTGAAAGAAACAGCAAAGTTGATCTCCGCATAAATCTTATTTTAATAGTTAAATAATAATAAATCAGTTCGTACATTTTATACTTCCTTAAGAGAATTTTACTTCATTTATAGAAATTTTACATAATTTATTAGGTAACTAACGTAAATTGATGTTATTCGTGCGATATAATCGACAATTATTGTTAGTTTAACATTTAATAACTGCGTCTTTTTCCATGTTCTAATAAAATAAAAATAGGTTATAAATATTTTTAGGGTACCGTACCCGAAGGGTGCCAACGGAACCCTATTGCCTGTCAGAGGGCTGTATCTCATAAACCGTAATAGGTAGAGAGTTGAAATTTTCAGAGTATTTATTTCTATTGCCGCTTTAAAAACAAATAGTAAAAAACCAAGATATGGAATTTCAAAAAGGTTGCCATGCAAATAAAAAAAAATCTATTATGGTACTGAGCCTTCGTGTGCGAGTCCGACTCGCACTTGACCGATTTTTAAGGTACCGATAAAAATTTAGAAACACGAGTAATATTTTTTATCTGATGAATAATCAGATTTTGCAAAAAAATTTGTGTATCACAAGTTATATATATATACCTAGACTGAGTGGAGTGTCGATATTGGCGATGAAATTTTCCGTCCATTCTAAGTCAATTGGAAAGTATACCATTGACATTAAAGGCAGAGAAAGGAGTGATTTAAACGTAGAAACGTAGTAACATATAACTCTCTCAGAAAAAACAAGTTTAAAATAATATTAAATGTTCTATATATAAATTAGTCCATCGCTTAAACGGGGACTATCATAAAATCGTTCGATATTTATTTCAAATTTGGTACACTTGGCCAATGTATTAAAGACTAATAAAGCTCTATATAAAGACTTTTTCCCAACCATTGAACATTAAAAAGCTGTTAATTCCCATTTGTATTCTTATTTTAAGCCCATTATATCGTAAAAACACTAATTGCGTTTGAAGAGGCACTCCTCAACTGTTTTTATACTCAAATATTTTAGGTACTTGGTTGACATTTTTACTTTTGGTGGCGGGAACTAATTTCGAAGTGGGTTCGATTTACGAGATCAGTTTTCAATTAAATGACTTTCCTGTAATACATTATTTATGTAAGTTATATTTTAAAGGTTAGCACATAAGGTACGTGACATCGCTTGAAATAAGTGTGTATTGCATAGTCTACATGAGCAACAGCTACACGTGATTATAAATCGAGAGAGAGAGAGAGTCACTCACGTTTACGTGGTATTTTTATTGTAATTATCTTTAATTTCTTTTATAAAAACATATATTAAGTAGGTACATGAATGATGCGGTTTTTTTTTTCAAATATTATTTGAAAGGCAACACGTTTTACATTACTGGTATAATAAAGGATTTTTATAAGTGATACAAGAGTTTTATATAAGTACATACATAAATCTTATGATAACAATTGGCACATATATTAACACGTACACTACAAGCAAATACATATACTAAAGATAATCATATAATATACTAAAAATATATATATATATATATATATATATATATATATATATATATATATATATATATATAGATTTTTTCAGATATCTGTCATTTATAAATAGAATAAACTTGTATTTAGGCCTTTTTAACGTCCCACTACTGGACACGGGCCTCCCTTGACTACGAGGGGGATCAGGCCATAGTCCACCACGCTGGCCAAGTGCGGATTGGCGGACTTCACATGTCTTTCTCAGACATGCAGGATTCCTCACGGTGTTTTCCTTTACCGTAAGCCAAGTGGTAATACTATTAGAAAAGATTCGCACATGGAAATATCAGAGATGCGAAATCCGGGATTTGAACCTGCTTCACTCGGTTTTCCAAACGAGCGCGTTCCCACTGGGCTACCACTACCTATAAAAAAATGGGATCCGCCGCTTTGAGAGAAGCCAGTTGCCAAGCTAGTCTAAGTTAAGCACCTGTTCAGATGAAACATTATGATGTAAATCTAAGTTTATACACATGAGTAAAATACACTTACAAAAAAGGAAATTTATCTAAATTCTTCATCATAAATCTTAATTTACAGGCGATTTCTCTATGTACTAAAATAAGCATTAAAAATGGATTCTACGTTTATACCTTTAAAGAACACTTCAAATAATATATAATAAATCGGGTGTTTATCTGTAGCGAATTCTTTGTTAAACATGTTAATTATAATATATTCAACGATCCCACTTATAATAATGAACTGCTCAAGTTTCGTCGTAATCTCGACGTCCGGACTAGAAGCCCGCCTTTGATTCTTGACACCGTGAATACTCATTTGGGTGCTAGCATTTAAATTTGACACCACTCTTAATTTGGAATGTTTATGTTTGGACACGTAAGTATGGTAGAGACTTGCTGGAGTTAGCTCCATTTTTTATTTTTCGGAATTTTCACTTTACTTGTGCTGCTATACCTAGCTTTAACCAAAATTGACAATTCTAGGTCAACCGGAAGTACCCTATAGGTTTTGGGTCGAAAACCTAAATGGTAGTTCCCGTTGACCTAGAATCACGATATTTGGCAATAAGCAAGGTCTTACAGCACAAATAAAGGAAAAAAGTCCCAAAAAAAAAATGAAAATTAAAGTTAAACAGATTTCCTACAAATTTGTACGGAACCCTCGGTGGGCGAGTCGAACTCGCACTTGTCCTTATTTTTTACTTTTAAGAATTTAGAAATCGATTTTTTTATTTTTATAGTACAACAACTTTGAATCCCAAAATGTATACAAATTGTACTAAGGAAAAAAAAAAAATTTTCTTTATCCAACGATACAAAGCCTGCTTTCTTCTGCGAAATTTAAAAATCTCAGTATGAGAGGTTTGGGACATACACACAGACATTTAAATTTATTATAATACATTTGATTAATTTCGTTTTTAAATGTAAAATGCAATAAGCAATATCAAGGATACTTTAAGTTACTGCATCGCCTCCATACTGGCCTCAACACGTGTTTCACATCGGGAAGTCGCTCGTAATGTTAATTTTAGAATACCTGCATGGTTTACATCACTTGTAGCATTTGTTAGCTTATGATAGGTGTATAATACACGAATTATGAGAACAGTAAGCGTGATAAGGTCTTTATATCATGAAAATTAAACCGATTTTAAAACTTCCTAAAAAGTTTTTTTTTATTTAGTTATTTATGTTCAAAAGAAAATATATAACTTATAAGAATAGAACTTCGGCTAAATGGAAAAATTACTTCTGTCTTGAAACAGGTTGGAGAAGTAGGTAATGATGCTGAAATAAATCGTCTCTTCGTTCTAATCGAAGTCAAAATATAAAAAGATTTCAAACAAACGGAAACTAGTTAGTATCTCTATATGCAATTTAAAACCGTCATAGCGCATTGAACTTCCAACACTAATGTCTGCTTAGAAGTTACCGGTTCGATTTCAGTTTATTGTATGGTCAATACAATTGTAGAGTCCGCTACTTAATGCAATACGGATATCGAAATAAAGGCTAAGCTAACCTCTAAACAAAAATTATAACTATAATAATTATATAAGAATTTAAATGAATAGAAATGTAAAAAATAAATAAATAAAAACATAGCGTAAACACAGGAAAAATGTATTTCATATTATGCAACGTTCAACTTTTCAATTATATGGAAACTATAAAAACCAATAAATATAAAAAATATTAGTCTCTTAACCATTTTTGTAAAATAAAAAGTGATATCAAAAATGCCTATTGGGTAAAGAAGAAATCTTTTGAAAATCTGTTATTAGCGTTATTTTTTACAAAAATTGTGTACAGACTAATATCTTCTAGACACGATTCTACTACACATCTTGGTCACAACACTATATATTTCATTGGATTATACCATACAAATGATAAATTATAAACTTCCTAATCCGTATTAATATTAATATTATAAAGTCTGTGAGTATGGATGTTTGTTACTCTTTCACGCCAGAACATCTAAACGGATCTAGATGAAATTTGGCACAGAGATAGATTACAGTCCGGAATAACACATAGGCTATTTTTTATCCCGGAAAAATGTACGGTTCCCGCGGGATAGATTCGTTTTTGTTTTAGCCGCTAGAAAATAATAATTGCATGCTGTATCTGCCTTAAAAGATAATGCATTTAGAATAAAGATAAACTTTTTTTATTTTTACTAAACAATATTGTATCAATTATCACTGGTGGATTTAAATAAATAAATAAATAAACAAGTCTATCGATAAATAACTTAACAAAAGATAAAAAGTATTTTTTTTACATAGTATACATATTTTATTTATTTTGTATCGTTTTATTACTATTCAAAAGAACCATGCACATAGTTTAATTCGTTCATTCAACTTCATTAGAGAAATTGTAATACAGTGAGAAAAAAACTCATTTTTTTATGTCATATAAAAAAGTATTGAAACAATACTTATTTTAGCAGAAATATTTAGCATCTAGAGACTTATCCTCGCGGGTGAGTCTCTTGGTATGTTGCATCTATCTATATATATAAAAAAATCGATGTGTGTATGTATGTTCCCTATGAATTTCAAAACGGTTAGAGTGATTTTTATGAAATTTTCACGCATACTTCAGATTAGTTTGTCTGTTGGTGATTAAGCCAGCGGGTGATCCTGTGAAGTTTGATAACGATGGGAAGCTTAAACGCGGGAGAAACTAAGGCGCTGCTTTTTCAAAAATTTACAGTATTCTATGTGTTACTACAGGTCATATTAGTAGGTCCATCTATGCACTAAATTTCATCAAAACCTGCCCAACAGTTTCAACGTGAAATCTAAAATCTATACATATAATATGATATAATAAAATTGTAACCAAGCCGAATCTGTACATTAAATATTTTTTTTGGAAAATCTTATTGAAATGAACATGCCGAATCTATAGTTTTTAGAATTTTTGTCTGTCTGTCTGTCTATCTGTCTGTCTGTCTGTCTGTTACCGCATCACAGAAAAACCACTGAAGGGATTTTGATGAAATTTGGTATGGCGATAGCTGGTTACCCGGGTCAACATATAGTATACGTTTTAAAGCGGGAAAATGTCTCGTTTTTGAGAAAAAATACAAAAACTGCAAAGTAAAAGTATACTAATATGTAAAAATTAAAACCTAAAAATTTGGTTTTTGGTCATCGCGGACGGAGCCGTGGGCAACGCTAGTATATCTATATAGTAGTCCGACTACAGGATTAGAGGTCATAGACTGGATGTTTACAAGAGGTCCATTTTTAATGTTAAAAAACACTGTTTCCATTTTACTAATTGAAACAGTGTTAACTTGTTCAGATATCAACAAACACGTTTAAACTAACCAACAATAGATTAAATATTTTTTTAATAGTTATGAGTGTAAAGAGGTCACAGTCTCTAAGCCATTGGCGTGGTAAGATATTGTGTTCGTACACATGCCAACGCTATTAATTAAGAAACGTATGATGTGTAAACCACTAGTTAATAAGAAATTCTACTAATACATATTATAAATGCGAAAGTTTATGAGGATGTATGGATGTTTGTTACTCTTTTACGCACTACTGAATGGATTTTAACGAAACTTTACAATAATATAGCTCATACATCAGAATAACACATAGACTGCTTTTTATCCCGGAAAAATGTAAGGTTCCTGTTCCGGGATAGATTTGTTTTTGTTTTTCCAGAGGCGAACCCGAGCAAAGCGAGGGTGAGCCGCTATAAACTATATTTGGTAACAAATTTTACTTTTCTTTTTATAAGTTGCTTTTTGGCTGTTTAATAATATAAACGTGTTTATAATATAAACAAAATTATTTTATTTATTATTTTATTTATTAAATAAATAAATTTTACATTAAAAGTATCGCAGTGTAATACATATTTAATCTATAAATATATAGGCTAAGACAAGAAAACGAAGACGTACTCTTATTTACCATCGAAGCATTGTACATTTGTTTTTGCTTACTGAATTTTAACACCGGCTCTATTCCAAAAAGAAAATCTGTGTATATTAGGGAAACTAACGAAAAGAACTCAACAACGATGACGATGAAAGTCTTTATTTTTCCATTTCTAGTGAAGACATAGTAGTAGCAATGTAAGAAGAACGTATTTCAAAAAAATCAATCATCCCCTATTTTCTACACTTAGGGGTGGATTTTTTTAAATTTAAATGGGACCAACTTTGATGTAAACCCTATACAATAAAAAAATAATCATCGAAATCGAACAACACTGTAAAAAGTTACGCATGGTCACACATAAAAAGTAAAAAAAACATACTAGTCGAATGAGAACCTCCTCCTTTTGTCCATCCGTTAATAAAAGTAAAGATTTTTAAGAATGAAATGAATTGTATGTTGATTCTTGGTGGTGATGACTTTGTTAGGAAATATAGTTTGTACAATGTTTAGTCTACTCTACATGTGCAAATGAATATAAATGAATATATGGCAACTTCCAGACAAAACCGGTACTGGTACATCTCTATTTCTTACAAATATTATGTTTATTGATTTTTCCTTCTTTATAACACGAACCGGAGTACTTTTTGCATACTGCAGTTTAAAGACCGAAGAGATATAGACTAGTTTTCATACCGGTGCAAAACATTCCCGTGGGATACGAGTCAACTCAAAAAACTGACCTACGAATCCTAATATTATATAAGAAAAATGATGATATCGTATCATAAAAATACATGGCCACGTTGTGTACATGACGGTAATATAGAAGTCCTATTTGCAGTTCATCGTATTAATAAAAGTACTAAAAATAAACTACCGGCCAACAAATGAGGGATAAAATTCTTATACCTGGTCGTTTTGGTCGTGGGTCAAGTAAAGCCAGCCTAGAAGAGCTTGTGGGCAGTTTTCAGTTTTGCCACACCACTGAGGTAGATCTCCGCCGAGGGCGGTGGGAGACATGGCAGCATCTGTGGGTCGAGCACTCAAAATCGCACTACACATATATATTGGAACACAATTCCTTCACTTTGATACTAAATTTGAAGTATTTTGTTCAGGCGTACATGGGTACGGCCGGGTGAATGGTATTTTTGGATCGCGCGTTGAACGGGATGCGCGCGCGCCGGCTACACTGTGACTAGCGGCGCTCCTTAAGACGGGAGATGGGGAATAGAGACGATCGTGCTTATTATCGACTGATGTCAGCAGTTTTAATTGTTACAGTGTATAGAAGTTTAACATATCATATGATACATGGACAATACTCATTTGACTTTATGAGTTATATTAAAATGTGATGCATGCATGATGCAAATATCGTTATTTTTAATTATGAATATTTAAAATTACTCAAAGATTATTTTGATGCAAATCGACCATTGAAATATATTGAAACATTTATGTAAGCTTAAAAAAATGTTAGGTATGTTATAAAGTAGAAGTTTGATGTAATCTGATAGTTCCATGTTTTCATATTTATAATCACTAAGAATACTTTTTTGCGTACAATGTATTATATAAAAACACTAATTTTATTAGTGGGTTTGCTTGCGTAGTTTATTAGTGTAAAATTACTCCCAATAACCATGACGTGATATAAGCTACAACCTACCTTAATTGATAGGCTTTTAAATGCAAAAATATTTAAAAAAATCGTTAGGGTCGATCGTCGATCGAACGTCTAAAAGCTCGTTAGAGCTTCAAAAAGATCAACCAACAGTAAACAATCTTAAACTTCTTAACATAGATCAGATAATTTTAAAATCTATCTGCAATTGTTATGACCATAGATTGTATAAACCAGGAATATATTAATTTAAATATGTAAGCAATTAATAATATATTTATATATTTTAAATTAATATGAGATAGCATTTATCGATAAATCTTAAGCCTACGTCCATCACTACGGACCATGTGGGCGCACCCAACGCGGGACTCCTTGGAGCAATATTTTCGTTCCCCCCTACCACGAACTATCGTTTAACCGAGCGAGTAAACAAGTGTACGTGCTTTTGTTTACTTTTAACCACGTAACTGATTCATCAATGAATTTCCAACTTCAGTTACAGTTAAGTTAGCTTTTACTGGAAGCTCACGAGGCCTGGTGTCTAAAAATATACCTACCTATAAAAATTATTTTTTACTTTAAAGATATTTTTTTAGATTAGTTAAATATTGACAAACAAACAAACAAAAAAAGATTAGTTAAATATGTTTATGTCGATTTACGCAGAAATTAACGTTTCTGATATCGATACAAAATGTTTGTTGCTTTTAGTTTGTATTACTTACACACAGCGTTGGGCAAATAAATTAACATTATATTTTTACCAACTTCAAAAGAAAGGTACTCGTTTATGGCGCTTTTTTAATGATTAGTTTTGCCCATCACTCATCAGGGCTAATAAAATTCCCCCTAAAAGGTGGAATAATTACTGTTAAAATGTTTAAAAACAATCAGTGTATGGTATGTAGTAGGTAATATAAATAGCCAAAGACAAAAAAGGTTAGTACCTTTTTTTTCTCTGTTTGTACACTGATTTTCTTTTTTTTTCTTAGTAGCTATTGACGAGCCTTTAATGTTATCATTAAAAAGATTGGGAACAGTTTTTTTGTATAGATAGTTAATTTCTATTTATCGTTTTATTAAATTTTTCAATAATTTGATTATGATCGAATTTGGACCATTGGACGAACACTAGCGGTATATAAATAACCAATTAGGCGTTTTACTTTATTCATATAAACAATATTTACTGAATTACACAGTTGTTCAATATGTATATTGTATTATATATATTACATACGGCAAAGCACTTCTCACTCTATAGACTCTATGTTAAGAATGAACGGTTGATTGTAAAAAATGTTGTTTAGGACCAAAATTTATGGAGCATTTAAAGCTTTTCAAGATTTTTCGTGACCTCTGATTGTATGAGAATGAAATTTATATAGTAAATTTTATTTCATCCTATGGGCTACTAGTACTACTATTATGGACTATAGTAGATAGATATAAATCAGTTTGTCGCAAAAAAATACTTTAAGGCGCGAGTTGATATAATACGAAATATGTATAATCGACTACCTACATAATAATATACAAAATACGAACAAAAAAAATATGATTTTAGTTCTTCGCGAAATTGTTATACCTACTACAAAATTTAATGTATTTAAAATTTATCATCGAATTAAATATATAAATTAGGACAAGTTTATAGTATTACTAAACATAAAACTCAGTAAATAGTCCACCATCGCCAGGGAGTTTGCAAAATAGTGTCTGTTTTTGATTACGGTCAAACAACGAACACGTGTTTCTTAAAGTTGTTCACATGTAGCATTCCCTTCTTACGCTTTTTCTTAAAAAAAATAATTTTATAAGTTTGTTTTAATAAAATTTATATTTATGTATTACTAGCGGCTAACCTTCGCTTCGCTGGGGTTCGTTCGCCTCTAGAAAAAAAAACAAATCTATCCCACGGGAAGCGTACATTTTTCCGGGATAAAAGTATATAGCCTATATGCTATTCCTAGACTATATATAATCTATCTCTGTGTCAAACATTCAGATCCGTTAGCCGTTCTGGCGTGATTAACAAACATCCAAACATCTAAACTTTCACATTGATTATCAAGTAGATTAGTAAGATGTGTTTGAACAATATTTATATAAGTATTGTTTATTCTTTATAATTATTTTATTTTTTATAATAAAATGCTTATAGCTCTGTTGGTACTTTTACGCACGTGGCTGTTTTTTGCATAACTGGGTCATGTAAATATATATTTTAACTATTTAAATATTATCATATCGAAGTTCACAAATCTTTAAGAAGGTATGATGTCTTCTCCACCGACTTCGGCCAAGTCGGCCAATCTCACGGAGACCAGCCATATACATAGGAGTAAGTGCGTAAGTAATACATTTAATTTTTTAATACATATTATAATTATATCAAATTAATCAAAATAACATTAGATGGAAAACAAAATTGTACTTTCAAGTTTAAATATTTAAAAATATAATTTAATTGAAATATATACAACGTATAAAATATATATATGTAGGTATAACAAACATAGACATAATAATATTATGTCTATGTTTGTTATACCTACAATTTTTTGTTTGTTCATTTATAAGTCCTTTTCAAACAGGTAGAAATGAAAATGTTATTGAGTCTTTTTGTATTCATACTGTGCGGATTAGCCATAGTTAAATTTCATTAAGTATAACAAACATAGACATAATATTATTATGTCTATGTTTGTTATACCTACATATATATATTTTATACGTTGTATATATTTCAATTAAATTATATTTTTAAATATTTAAACTTGAAAGTACAATTTTGTTTTCCATCTAATGTTATTTTGATTAATTTGATATAATTATAATATGTATTAAAAAATTAAATGTATTACTTACGCACTTACTCCTATGTATATGGCTGGTCTCCGTGAGATTGGCCGACTTGGCCGAAGTCGGTGGAGAAGACATCATACCTTCTTAAAGATTTGTGAACTTCGATATGATAATATTTAAATAGTTAAAATATATATTTACATTAAATTATACTGTTCGTCTGTTTGTTGTGCCTATAATATAAAAATATTTGAACTCAAAACCTCTTAGGTTAATACATAATTTATGTATGAATCATGAAGAAAATCTACCCACTTATTAAATGAAAAAAAAAAACATAAAAAATCTATGGCACTTCAATCTTTCTGTTTCTAAAGATCCCATAAAAATCTCTAGGTTTTAAATTAACGAAGTGAAGTAGAGTTGATTTATAATTAAACTTAAGCACTTTAAACATTTTACATATTTCGAGAACACTTAAAAATGTGTGTATGTTTGTTTAATATAATAATAAGAATAGTTTATTGTTCGTTTAAAAAAGTAGAGTCGAGTTCTCGTAATTTATGTGACACTTTGTATTTATCAAGTGCTGAAATACATAACGTACTTTGATATCCGTTCTATGAACGAAGACATTCTTGCTTATGTTATTTGTCTGTATGCCTTTTATTTATACTTATGATATACTAGCAGAACCCGCGGCTTCGGTTGCACTAAAACTACAAAAAAATCTCTAAAAAGGTAGTTTCATACAAACTTTCATCCTCTGTTTTACCCCCTTATAGCATGAATTTCAAAAAATGCTAAAACACGTATTTATTTAAATTTATTGAAGAGCATTAATACCAAGTTTAAAGCAATTCTGATCATAAATAGGTTTTTGAATCTTACTATAACGTGTTTTCCCGTGGGAGTTAGATAATCTCCCGCGGTAAAAAGTAGCCAATGTCACTCTCTAGCCCTCCAACTATCTCCACACAAAAGAATAGGCCAATCCGTCTCTCCGTTTCGACGTGAAAGACAGACAAACAAACAATTTAACAAACTTTCACATTTATAATATTAGTATGGGTATGAGCTCATTGTTTTTGATTTAATTTTAAGTGAGTGTTGAATGTGGTCATATATTTTCGACTACCGTTTCCACTTCAATTTATTTATTTGGTCATCTTACAGCGTTAAAAAAATAATAATAAAATATTGTAGTTCGAGGTCGGGTAAAAAGGATTATTGGGATTTTTTCTGACAAAAAACCGAATAGCATCACTTTATCGGATAACTAGTTATGGCTAAGATATTTAAATTTGCTGTCAAAAGCATAATATAATAAAAGGTACTGAAAAATTTAAATAAAAGATATATAAATAAAAAAAGATATATTAATTATAGTTCACTATATGTACTTGGGCTATTAAGGGTTCAAAACATAATATCGTAAACTTTACTCGATCAAAAAAAATCTGAAGAGGAGGTGAGTTCGACATTTTTTTGGTTTTTTTCTTTTATTCTTAAAAGCTTATGAAATCTTATAACCGTCACCATACTATCTTACAATATCTTGCATTTATGTAGTAGTCGGTCGAATTGTATCGGGATCGAAGTCGTTAACCTTATTACCGTACTGCTATAAGCCAAATAAATTATAGAGAATTAAGTCACGAAACCAGACGTGATATTGATAGTTTGCATATTAAACTTGCCTTTTTCATGTATTGAATGGATTAGAAAGACATTGTAATAGGCTGAATAATTTAAGTTTAATCAAGTATTAAATTTTTATCAAAAATGGTACATCAATTACTACTAAATTACTTCAAAGTATTTACTCCACCTGTAAAAAAAGTTTTTTTTTTAAATTGGTGCCCATTTTTATTTCTTTAAAATCTAGATAATATCTGTAACAACTATATAATAATTTTTGAGACGTAAAGTATAATAATAATTTATTTACAATGTAGAAAATTACAAATATACTTAATTATATATACAAAACAAATGGACACTTAGTAGAATCAAGTAAAATCTATTTATTCTGTGACCATGTATACATACTGTAAAGCATTCAAAACGTCGGGAACAAAAATAAAAATATAAAACCGCGACAAAATCCGATAAAACAGTTTTATTTAAAATGATGATATAATCATTCGAGTCCTTCTCAAGTTCCTTTGACCAACGCCATTTAAAAAAAAAATTAAGCTATAATCATAATATTCATCTCCACGTACTTTTTCCTATGCGGAATCTTAACATAAAAGAAACTCTATTGCGTAATATCGATTTTAAAATTTTATAAAAACGATGAAAAAAAGTATCAATCTATATCTATACATATACTTAACAAAATTGTAACCAAGCCGAATCTGTACATTAAATATTTTTTGGAAAATCTTATTGAAATATACATTATTATCGATACAGAGGCCGAATCTATAGTGTTTAGAATTTTTGTCTGTCTGTCTGTCTGTCTGTCTGTTACCGCATCACGGAAAAACCACTGGAGAGATTTTGATAATATTTGGTATGATGGCAGCTGGTTATCCGGGTCAACAATATAGGATACTTTTTACCGCGGAAAAATGTCGCATTTCTGTGAAAAAATACAAAAACTGCATTATAAGAGTATACTAATATGTAAAACCTAAGACTTTGGTTTTAGGTCACCTGAACGCGGGCGGAGCCGCGGGCAATGCTAGTAATGTATAAGAAATAAACCGAAGAAATCTAAAAGTCCTCTAAATTCATACAAAAGGGAACAAAGCAAAATGTATATTCATTTGTGCAGGTCACTTGCCTCGTTGTTCTCAATTAAAAAGCGTCATGCGGACCAATTGACTTCATTGGCGTGATGTAACAGTCAATTTAGATACCGATGTTAAAGAAAAGGCGATGCTGTGTTATAATAAAAGCTTCTCGGCCACTAGTTTTTTTTTAATGTTGGGATCAAAAAGCTGTTAGGAATGATTTGTTTTTAGTATATCTATAGCCTATACATATAATAAAATTATGAGTCGAATCTGTACGTTAAATATTTTTCGGAAAAGCTTATTGAAATAGTCATTATTATCGATACAAAGGCCGAATCTATAGTTTTTATATTTTTGTCAGCCTGTCTGTCAGTCTGTTTGACCTTTTGGATTTCGACGGAATTTTCAGTGGAAAATAGCTGATATTATAAGAAGTACTAACCTAGGCTAACTTAGAAAAAAAAACAGAGTTCTGCGCAAATAATTAACACCCATGAAAACTGTGAACAAAATCCGCATACCTTGGGGCGTAAGTCCCTAGTTTTAAATATAATACTTAATTCAGAAATTCAAACGTTCACAAGATAAGTCATCTATTTCGAAACGAATGTATGTTCTATTCTATAAAAGGGCGTCCTAAACAAAAAATTCAACAGATGTTAAGGCATTGTTATTTCAGGGCTTGACTCTAAAACAATATAATTGATGTATTTACCGACGCTTTCTTTGTATTTAACATCTGTTTACTTATCATTGTTCTCTTATGCAATATCTAGTATAGACGCTTGTCTATTTACGGTAAGAACAAAGTGAAGGTATTATTACGAGACTAATTCGTGTTCCATGATTGCTGTAAGGCATTCGAAACGTCTCAAAAATCCAAATAAATCCGCGAAAAAACCGAAAAAAGAGTTTTATTTAAAATGTCAAATATTTACGTAAATTAAAAAAAATAGGTATGTACCAGTTAAAAGTAAGTGATATTAAAAATTAAATTATTATTTTTCTAATAAATTACAAAAAATCTGATGTAAGCTTTTTCCATTGAACAATAAAGTTTAAAACTGTTCAATCGCTTTAAAAGAATTAAATAAATCCAACATTGTTAAAAGTTTCAAAAAAGAAAAAGAACTATGTTTTGATATATTATTTTATTCAAAAAGTTAGGTAGCGAGTATACTATCATATACAAATACTTACGGTTTGTTTGGAAGTATGGTGGACCCTTTGACCTTATTCACTAGGCTAGCTAGCTTATAAATACATGAATGCATGTTTGAAAAGATACTTTTTCTTCGGCAAACAAGTTTGTAAAGGATCGGATCGGATCGTGCTTAATCTTACAGTGTCTACTTATGAAATCAAAAAAAAGTTAAGAGAACAATCATATTATGTACTAGCATTGCCCGCGGCACCGCCCGCGTTCAGATGACCAAAAACCAAATTCTTAGGTTTTAGAGATTAGTATGCTCCTACATTGCAGTTTTTGCATTTTTTCTCAGAAATGAGATATTTTCCCGCGATAAATAGTATCCTATATGTTGACCCGGATAACCAGCTATCATCATACCAAATTTCATCAAAATCCCTCCAGTGGTTTTTCTGTGATGCGGTAACAGACAGACAGACAAAAAATCTAAAAACTATAGGTTCGAGCTTTGAGCTCTGTATCGATAATAATGTCTATTTCAATAAGATTTTTCAAAAAATATTTAATGTACAGATTCGACTTAAAATTTTATTATATGTATAGATTTAGTACTAACACTTTTTTTTCTTTTTTTAGTGGCTTAGAGTTGCGTAAACAGACGCAATACATTCTGCCAGTGTTACGTTTTGTGAGGAAGACACGAATGAGTTTAAGCGGTAATTTTGACATTTAACATACATACTGGCACTTTAAAATAAAGATATATGTAGTTTTCATTTTGACATTCAGGCAAAATGTTCCAAAATTGACAGTAAATGTTTGACATTGAAACGCAATTCTATTTTCACATACGTTTATAAAATAATTATATTTTTTGCAAAAAAATATATACAAAAGTTTAAAAATTTTCCTTGAAGGGAGAAGATTGAGCTTGCATATTTTCATTATACTAAGTAAGTACTAAAAGTTGATATTATCCTTAGTATGTAATATATTGTATAAAAAATCGTAACACCATTAGATAGGAGGTAGTTTCTTTGTTTCTATCTAATTTTCAGTTTTTGTTGTTAATGAGTATAAAATTACCTCAATATATTATGTATTACTATTATCCAATATGCATCTCGCCCGTATTTATTGCAAATATTTTTTTAAATATTTATCGATCGGACATTACTTATAAGTTATAACCTTATTATTAATTGCTAATTTAATATTTTTAATTGCATAAATTTATTAATGAAATGTGCAAAATATGCGCGACAAATTCAAAACTACGAAACGCAGCACGATTATTATAATATAAGTATAATATAGAATATATTATAAGTAGGTAATAACAAAATAAATCTAGCTGTTTCAGAGATAAGCCGAACTAACTAGATATAAAGATAGGCAAAAAATTAAAATTTGTTTTTTTTTTCTTATTTGTAACGTGCATTCTTTCATATTATATTTTTTGACATTTTTAAGTTATGTATCTGTTTAGATTTGGGAATATAAGTTCTAAGAATAAAATCAATAATTATATACTCTCCATCCAATTACTGTAACAACTGTTATATTCCTAAAAACTATCGTACTTTTACTAAATCCCTTATTTGCGTAGTGGCACACTAACCCGCCGGATGTTAGCAGCCCACGAGCCGCCATTTCCGATGCCCAGTTCCCGATCTAGTTTAACAGTTTGTTTATATTATATTTAAATACATTTTTATAGTTCTTTTTATAGAATCTGGGAGAATACTATATGGTATTGTTAAATCGTTTTTGATAGAGTTTATTTATACTATAAACACATTATGGAGTAAAATTTGGATATGTATAATCTATATTAATATTATAAAGAGGTAATGTTTGTGAGTTTGTGACGTTGTAGGGTGTAATATCTGGATCTACTGAACCGATTTAGATGAAATTTGGTAAGAAGATAGTTTGAGACCCTGGAAAGGACATAGGATATTTTCGTCCCGGAAATCATCCTTTAAAGGGGTGAAAATGGGGATGACAGTTTGTATGGGGAATCAAGCGCTAGGTACGAACCCGAGCGAAGCGAGGGTGTGTCTTTAGTGTAGGTATATACAAAAAGGATCAGTAGTGTACCAATTGTCCAATAATATATGCCTACTTAGAGAAAATTACTTTTAAATAACACGGTACACTCACTTTAAGTAGCTTTGCAAATAGTCTACTTAGATATAAATACGTACGTTGTTAAGTATAACCTTTAGGACCACATTATAAAGTGTCGATTACGGTTCGTTCTCGGTCCGATATCTGTGTGGTAAAGTATTTTTACCACATTCAGAGAGTTCAAGTAAATTTAATTTTAAAATTATTGAACTTCAATCTATTTTATCGACTTCAATAGATATTATCGGCTTAGAAAATACAACAATATAGTTTCGTATGTGGACGTCTAAAAAAGCGTAGGCAAAGACGTAGCTTCCAATACAACTTGAGTTAAATGAACAATATGAAAAGTTTAATATTTAATATGTATATATAAATTAATCTCAGAACATAAAAGCTAACGAACTCTAAAAAACAAGATTTTCTTAGTAATAGAATTCAATATCAAAGTTCGATAGAGTTCAGCGAAGCTTGTATCAGCTAGCCAGCGTTATTCAAGCCCTTTGCGTCGTGCTACTTGGAACTGATAAAGTGTACATTGTCAGCAACTTTGTCGCATAGACCAGGTGTATTTAAACACTGGTCCGCAATTTATCTTTTAAAAAAAATAGATACATACATATATACATATAGCATTGCGTATTATTGCGTATTTATTGCGTACATTGATATGATGGTAATTATTTATTTTGTACTAATTATTGTAAAATATTTATGATTCAAGTTAAAGTATCCTGAATCTATATAAATAAAAATGAATCACCGAAATGTATGTACGCGCATAACTTCCGATCGACCGCACCAAATTGAATAATTCTTTTTTGCGTATTTTTTATTGTCAGGATGAGCTTTGTATAGAAGAAAATTAAAAGATTTTTTTTTTACTAAAATAAGATTTTTTTATAAATCTCATGATTAAGAAAAGTGAGTGAGTGAAAGAGATCTTATCTCGGAAATCATCCCTTAAGTGGGTGAGAATGGGGATGAAAGTTTGTATGGAGAAGCAAGCTAGTATATTTATAAATATAACTCTAACCAACACTAACTGATTTTGCTGTCCATTCCTTATCGATTCATTCAGTTTACATTACAAAGATAAATATAATTTATACTACTGTGGTTAGGTAATATTATTATTAAGGTAACATTAAGTATGTAGTAAAGCTAAGGTAATATCATTATCAATTTATTTTTATTATTTATTTTAATGTAAAATATTGGATCACATAGAAGGCAATTTATAATCTTTGTTTTTTAACTGATATTGTGCACAAAATTTAAAATTCAATAATTTTATAAGTATGGCAAAACAAATATTTAACTACCAAGACCAAAATGTTAGTCTTTCAAGCCTCGATTATAAGCATACTCTTGTACGGAGCTGAAACCTGGACGACGTATGCAAAGGTCGAACGTCGAATAAACTTTTTTTACATGCGTTGCCTTCGTAAAATCCTGGGCATCTCATGCCAAGACAGGGTGACAAACGAGAGAGTTCTAGAAATTGCTCAACTACCTAGTTTGACCGCGCTTCTAAAACAGAGACGTTTGCGCTGGCTCGGGCATGTGCACAGAATGGGACCTTTTCGATTACTACGACGTGTACTTCTTGGTGCATTTGCCAACGCAGAAAGAAACGTAGGGAGGCCACTGCTTCGCTTTAAAGACTGCGCCAAGAGAGACATGGCTGCTTTTAAAATTGACCACCGAAACTGGGAAAGAGTTGCAGAAAATCGAACGGAGTGGGGCAAAAGTATTATGGAGGGTCGCAGGTTCTACGATGAGACCGGGTTCGCCGCACTTGTTGACAAGAGACAAAGACGACGTCAAGGCGACTCAATACCATCCGTCGCAAACTTCTCCTGTCAGGTCTGCGGTAGAACATGTAGCTCTCGCATCGGTCTATACAGCCACCAAAAGAGGTGTATCTCCAACATTGCACCATAAATCGTCTGAAATAGACGCAAAGGCCTAGTAGTATAAGTAAAAGTAACATTTATTTCATTCATTTAGACATGAAACATGTTCTTGTAACTTACACGTGATACTTGTTTATGGAAAATGAATCATGAAAATTGGTTTAAAATTGGCGAAGATATTTTTAAATATTTTGGCTTGAAATATTATTACTTTTTGACTTAGACTTGGACAAGTGTAAATAAGAAGCAATAGTGATCTAATTGATTTAAACTATCGTTGCCCAGTGGTTTAAATTCGATCATAATCATTATATATATATAAAAAAAACATCTGAAAAAGAGTGGACAAAAAGGTACTGAACTAGTTACACACACACACACGTACACATATATATATATATACATACGTACACATATATATATATATATTAGGGCGACCCAAAAAAAAGGATTATTTTTTTTTTCATGTCTCGTGTGAAAATATGTTAGTTTACTATGTTTTAAGAGTCCCCTCCAAAGGACAGCTCAAAAAAAAATTTTTAAAGGTCGCTCACAATTTTTTTAAATTTCCTAAATCCTCAAAAATCGATTTTTTTTTCAAATGCTTTTTCTCGTAATTTCATTTCTTTTTACATAAAAAATTATGAAGATCCTGAAAATTTCAAGCCAAAATTTTAATATTTAGAGGTCGCTACAATTTTTTTTAAGTTTTCAAATCGAGTACTTTATATCTATTTGAGCAACTTCTTAACATGAATATTAACGAACTTAATATTTTTTTCCTTAAATTTCACATGCTAAAGAATGAAATTAAAGCACGAGAAACAAAAAAAAATTATGTCGTGCTTTAATTTCATTCTTTAGCATGTGAAATTTAAGGAAAAAAATATTAAGTTCGTTAATATTCATGTTAAGAAGTTGCTCAAATAGATATAAAGTACTCGATTTGAAAACTTAAAAAAATTGTAGCGACCTCTAAATATTAAAATTTTGGCTTGAAATTTTCAGGATCTTCATAATTTTTCATGTAAAAAGAAATGAAATTACGAGAAAAAGCATTTGAAAAAAAAATCGATTTTTGAGGATTTAGGAAATTTAAAAAAATTGTGAGCGACCTTTAAA
This sequence comes from Brenthis ino, assembly GCA_921882275.1. Classification (NCBI taxonomy): domain Eukaryota; kingdom Metazoa; phylum Arthropoda; class Insecta; order Lepidoptera; family Nymphalidae; genus Brenthis; species Brenthis ino. The sequence continues at coordinate 17,602,943 of OV170225.1, forward strand.
AAAATTTTTTTTGAGCTGTCCTTTGGAGGGGACTCTTAAAACATAGTAAACTAACATATTTTCACACGAGACATGAAAAAAAAAATAATCCTTTTTTTGGGTCGCCCTAATATATATACACATATATATATATATTTAGGACATCACAACTTTTTTTAATTAAAAATCATTTTTTTGATTAGGGTTTTATTTTAAATAATAAATACCCTCATATCGAAAAAGAATATAAATTATGCCAAATCCAATCAATACAAATATTAATCATAAATAATATTTCTCTCACAGTCGCATGTTTAAGCATCCCTGGCGTAGACAAAACATAGCTAACAATTTCTACTCTCCTAGTACCATAGATTTAGTGTATACTGTATTTTAGACCTTAAAGACCATTAGTTAGGCAATATTGTAGGCAATGTTTTTTTTTATTCTTATTATTTAAATAAGCACAAAAAATAAACATTGCCTATAATATTATATTACTTATTATTTAAAATATTATATTACTTATTATTTAAATTGATTATGAGAATCTTCCTAACCGCTCTCGCGTTTATTTTGTAGTGAGTAAAATGTAAAAGCTGCATTTTTTATGTATATTTTTGTTTTACTTTACTCATGTAAAGTAATATAATATGTACATAAAAACTAAAAACTTAATAACACTATTCTTGTACTGTTCGCGTAGTGATTGAAATTAAATCATTAATGATCTTTGAAAATTTGAGAAAAACATATATGGTTAGAATTTCAAGTTACCTATCTTTGTTTATAAAATTATCGGCTCACTCTCGCTCCGCTCGGTTTCGCCCTTAGTTACATTATAACGTTAGTATAGATTTCTCAGAGATGAGATATTTTCTCGCAGTAAAAAGTATCCTATATGTTGACCCGGATAACCAGCTATCATCATTCCAAATTTCATCAAAATCTGTCCAGTGGTTTTCTCATGATGCAGTCACAGACAGACAAAAATTCTAAAAACTATAGATTCGGCCTTCTGTATCGATGACTTTTTCAATAAGATTTTCCAAAAAATATTTAATGTACAGATTCGACTCAGAATTTTATTTTATGTAGGTATAAATGAGTGCTTTCAATTTTTTTAATTGACAACACTAAAGCTCATTAATAGGTACTAAACCAAAAAAAACTTGATAAACAGGAGAAACAGGTACTAAACTGGTATGTCTTTGTCTATTTATCTATACATATAATAAAATTGTAACTAAGCCAAATCTGTACGTTAAATATTTTTTGAAAAATCTTATTGAAATAAACATTAGTATGGATACAGAGGCCGAATCTATAGTTTTTAGAATTTTTGTCTGTCTATCTATCTATCTGTCTGTTACCGCATCACAGAAAACCCACTGGAGGGATTTTGATGAAATTTGGTATGGTGATAGCTGGTTATCCGGGTCAACATATAGGACAGTTATTAGTTTTACTTGGCATATCAAAAAGCGTTTTTACCATTTTATACAGTGATATGGTATTAAAAGTGTGCTTTTCATATACCCTGATGTTTTAAATAATCAATATCTCTATATATAAATAGGCAAAGACATCACAAATCAATGCCTTTTTCTCCTGTGTCTGTTTTGTTTAGTTTAGTTAATAGCCACTAACGAGCTTAATTGTTAACAATAAAAATATATTACTATAGTTGATTTTCGACCACTCGGCGAACACTAGTTATTATAATTTTATAATACCACTATAATGGCCAACTTTATTATAAGAATAATGTGTAATAATAATATAAAAAGTTCGAGTTATATGCAACCGTAAAAAATAAAGTCTTGCCATACAAGAACCGATGTAGAAAATACAGTAAAACACGCAGCATTTATCAAATTAATAATAATAATGAATTTTATTTTCAAGTAACTTAGACTCATATTTTGTTAGTATACAAAGTGCTTATATTCTATGTTAGTACATACATTCTAGATACATATAGTATATACATATACTTTTACATTCACATACATTTATACATTACTAACAAGAAATAGCACAGCAGTGATTAATATATCTACAATCCAACCTACTGGCAATTACCCTCATGATGCTGTTGCTACTACCCCGTAATCTGTCCAACATGGATCCACATCTTTTGCGCATCGTGGCATAGAAACAATCAATCCTTGCCGCTGCGAACATCCCTGATACACTACAAAAACGGGGTAATCCCAACAGCACCCTAAAGGCATTATTGTATTGAACACGAAGCGCGTTATATGATTTTTGAGAGTACTTGGCCCACAGGTTGCACGTGTAAAAAGTTGTACAATATGCTCTGAACAAGGTTAGTTTAACACTATATGAACAACGTACAAACCTACGGGCCAGCATATTCGCTCTCACCGACAACGCCCTTCGTTTCCTCTCTATATCCGTGTCGTCTTTAGAGGTCGGGGGTCAATATATATCCTAGGTATTTAAATTTAAACACCATTAATTAATTAAGATTTCACGCGAATATTTTCACGCTGATGCCGAATTTCCTGTAAAACCCATTTTAGTAGAATATTGCATAGTGACTACGAATTTACCAAGTCTTTTGTAGTCGGTGATCAGATATTATGAAGTTGTTTTAAAAATAAAGATTGCGCCTTCTATTGAACAAGATATTTTTTGAATAGTTTTGTAACTAAGTTACACCCGGTTCGCTCGGGGGTAATATGTATATTGTTTTCATATAACTCTATTGGTTTACGCAGCGCACGCCAGTAAAGCTTCCAATCGGCATATTTTTTCCGACATCTTCAACAATCATCATTCATCGTCATATTTCAGACAATTTACACAAAATCTTAATGAAATATGCACTTTATGCATGAATGACATCCATTGTTGAAAACCGTATGAAAATCCGTTTCTTTTTATTTGAGTAAGTCTAACACCCACAGGCATACGTCCGTGCCTTTTTTTGAGCATTTTTATATTTTGTTGCTATTTTTATTTTATTTGAGATGGATTCGTGCGTGTACAATTTTAGAATCAATATGAAAATCCGTTTGGTAGATTTTTTGAGTTTAAAGTGTTCAGAGTTTAGACAGACAGACGCGGCGGGGGGACTTTGTTTTATAATATGTAATGATAATGTGAAAATTATAACATAATTGTAGAAGGTGTTGTAATTTTGATACCTAGTTTTGGAATATGTATAAAAAATAATTACAGTAACATGACTCTACCATTTTATTCACCGGAAGCGTCGATTTATTTAATATATAGCTAACTTAACCCCTTTATTTTTCTAATACGTAACATTAGGTCGTTGCTCCTTCCCATAGAGGAGATCGCTATCGCGTTTCATAATAGAAGCCTGTTATTTTGCGCTAGCGTAAGGTATAGAGACCGTTTTAAGTTATTTATGACTTTTCGCAATAACCATTCATCGTAGTCTATTGCCGCTTTGCTACTTATACTAAATACTTGCAATTTTTAAAATTACTTTTTGATCTACTTCAAAAAAAAAGGGAAGTACTCAGTTTGGCTTTTTTTACTGAAGATATGAAATCTTCGCTAATTTTAAATCAATTTTCAACCAACTTCAAAAAGGAGGAGGTTCTCAATACGACTGTATTTTTTTTAATGTTTGTTACCTCAGAACTCCGTCCTTTATTAACCGATTTGGACAATTTTTGTGTTGTTTGAAAGTGTATACTTCCAGAATGGTCCCATTTAAATTTCAAAAAAAAATACTACTATTCGAATTTAATCTACTTCTAATTGTCATATTAACTTGAAACTTTGCATGTGTTTCTATTTCCGTTGATAGTACAGTGGTTCGGTATTGTTGACCTGATCTGATGGTAAGGCCAGAAGGTGGATAGGTGGAACTCTTCAACGACTAATAGTAGATACTTTGAGTTTGGGCTTATTTTGTTTGATTTGACAAGCTTAACACTTTAGAATTCTTACTTTGCTACTACTGTCTACACTAAAAAGGGAAAAATAAAAACTTTTTAACAAAAAAATAAAATCCGACTTCAAACAAAAGCACTAAAAATCGGTGTGCTTTGCTTTATATAGGCTGGCACCGATTTCGAAAATATTTGATTAGGTATGTATTTAATAGGTAGGCTTTAATTACTTAGCCAAAGCACACCGACTTCGAAAATATTTGATTAGGTATGTATAGTAAATGAAAACTACCAATCAGTTATTTTTTACTTTTTAGTGCTTTTGTTTGAAGTCGGTTTTTATTTTTTTGTTAAAAAGTTTTTATTCTTTTCTTTTAATAGCCTATAAACTCAAGGGTGGTCTTATATAAGTTAAAAAAATTGTCCACCCCTGGATTGTCCTGGATTGATAGTTTTAAGTGGTTTTAAAGTAACTTTTATAGAAAAAAAAACATTCTATAAATTACTATTACTTAATAGAAATGAGGGTAGATGCTATCGTGAAATGTTATTATTCGTTACGCTGCGTTGTGTGCTGAATGTACAATATAGAACAGTGCTTCGGAAGTGACATAATTTATCATTGATAGAAAAAGTCAAAAATAGTAAGAAACATATCTATACATATAATAAAATTCTGAGTCAAATCTGTACGTTAAATATTTTTTGGAAAATCTTATTAAAATAGTCATTATTATCGATACATAGGCAGAATCTATAGTTTTTAGAATTTTTATGTGTCTGTCTGTGACTGCATCATGAGGAAACTTTCATTCAAATTTGTCCAGTGGTTTTTACTGCGGGAAAATATCTTATCTCTGAGAAATCTATACTAAACTTTAAAACGTAAATAGTAGTAATAACGTCGCTAGTATTTAAATAAAGCTGTTACCTATACGAGTACCATTTTTTTAAGTAATGATTATACACGATTGAACGGAGAGCGAACAATATTTGAAACTATTGAATTTTCTTTCTTGTGTCGCAATATATTTAACTTTTCAATGCTAATGCTATTTAACGAATAATCTTTAGCCAGATCTAGATGACTCTTGCATAATTATTGTACCCGATAACCATTTTCCGAAAGTCAGGGTAAAAGTCTACTTAGTGTAAGCCGTCATATCCAGCTGTACGTGATCCTAAGAGACACAGTGGGAGGTGGTTCACATCAGTAGGCGGTGTACCAAGCGGGTTGCTCCTGGTATTTCTCTGATAGCATAGTAAGCTGTTGGAGCAACCCCAAATGGTTAGGCAGGTTTCGTTGAGTTTTAGTAGGTGGTGCAGGCTTTTCTGGCTGATGAATCCCACATAGTCACTGGTATACATACAGGTGGTATGCGTAAATGTATTTTCCAACGTTAAAAACAGCCGTAACTTCATATACCAATAGATATACATACATATGTACTTCTACGTAATCCGCATAAAGGATAACTATAAAATTTTATTTCATGGAGCACATTTTATATATATATATATATATATATATATATATATATATATATATATATATATATATATATTGTTCAATTATTGTATTTCGTTTAAGGTCAACAGAACGCGATAAGCCGCAGTGGAAAAGTTCAGGAGTCATTTTAAAGGTAATTTTGCAGTAATTTACCTTACATTAGCTCGATTTCTGCGGCATAGCGCAATTTTGATTTAACCTTATATTTTTTTCTACAATGACTAATTGCACGGATAGCACTAGCGATGCATCCTGGTTTTGCTTTTATAAACTTTAAGACCGTGTTAATTTTGCTATGTTATTTTATCTAACTACACATTATTTAAATGCGATATCGATAATATTTTCTTATGGAATCTAAAAACTTTGCTCGTTTTACATTATCTAATATTTTTATTAATTAAGACAATATTGAGCGTTACTCCATATGTCCGAAGAAAATGTAGCGGCTTATCATGCAGTCCTCTACTTTTTAGTAATTTACTAGCAACCCTCGCTCCGCTCGGGCATCCCTACTTCGGGTTCCTAGGAATGTTTTAACGGTTAGTATTGATTTCTCAGAGATAAGATATTTTTCCTCAGTTAAAAGAATCCTATATGTTGACCCGGATAGCCAGCTATCATCATATAAAATGTGATCAAAATTTGTCCAGTGGTTTTCTAGTGATGCGTTTCCAGGCAAATAGACAGACAAGACAAAAAATTTAAAAACTATAGATTCGGCGTCTGCATTGATAATAATGACTATTTCAATAAGATTTTCAAAAAAATATATTTAATGTACAGATTCGACTCAGTTAGAATTTTATTATATGTATAAATTAAATTAGATTTTGAATACGTGGATCTTAATTATTAATATCTCTAGTAACTGTGGGATCAAATAATAATTAATAATTTATGGACGTTTTTGTAGCATAAATAACATTACAAGTTGCAACTATAGCCTAAACAAACTCTAAAATATACGAAATTAATAGAATTCGATTAAAGATTGCTGCGCATGCAATGTTGCTCTGGCCACCCCCTTGACCGCGGCTGCACGCGACGGGTCGTTCAACTGTCGTCGGTTAGCTAACTGCTTTGCTTGACTTGTGACCACACTAACGAGACAAAAGCTTTTGGGTACAACTAAGGAGATTGGTTTTCGTTTATAGAAAAAAATTGCTTTTACAATATACATAAATAAAACGACACGTTTGGAAGACGACACGTTTGGCTCAGTTTATAGTGACCTTACTTTCCATGCCAGCTGTCGCGGGTTCGAGTCCTGCTGGGGGCATTCATTTGTGTGATGAGCACGAATGTTTGTATTCCAGTTATGAGTGTTTATATTTATTATAAGTAAGTAAGTAAGTATTTAAAGTTATATGTATGTAGTGTATCAACTATCTGGTGTCCATAAATCAAGCCTCGTAGCTTACCGTGGGACTAGATGGTGTTGTGTGTTAATGTCCCAACATATTTATTTATTTATAAATGCGAAAGTTTGTGTGTGTGCATATACCTATTTGTTACTTTCTCATACTGAAACGGATGAATAGATTTAAATACAATTTAGTACATAGATAGATCTGAGGTACTATTCGGCACTTAGAGACGCATCTGGGCGAAGCGACGGCTAGTCAGTCATTTTGGTAAAGTATTGTCATTTATTTTGGTATTTTTTTTAACTCGCCGATGTTGCTTGAATGCTGTTTTTTAGTGGTTTTAATTAAAAGTGAGTGAAAAAGACAAAATCCCTCATTCATGAAGCGTAAAAAAACTTTGTTTTGGTTAAATATCCTAATAATGTGACAACAGCCTTAGCGCGTTTTAACACTGGTAAGTATTTTTTGGAAGTAAATTATTTACGTTTTAATTACTCAATATTGATTTATGTTCTAAGAAACCTCACAGGTACACGAGTGTTATAACCTTGCTCATATAAGAAAAACTTAAATAATCATATGTTTTAACAATATTACACCTTTGTAAATTTTGCTAACTTCCTGAATATTTTATTTCTTACATTATATATTTTTCAATTGAAAATTGTTTAAAGAAATATTCACCTTTCGAAGCATCGAACCCATGTCTTGTATACGGTCACGATTACTGGCTAAACTGTCAATTTTTTAATATTATTTTTCAGTAAAATATGTGATTTACCAGTAACAAGTAGTCTACTTTTACTTCGCTCAGACTAATCATACTAGTCGTAGAATAAACAATATCCAAATAAATCCAAGATAAAAAGTCACTCCCGTTGAGACGTGAGAACATGTACATAAATTATTTTCTCTTTAAATAATTGAATAAATATAACTACACGTACATAATATCATTTCCCACTTAATTGAAATTGAATTGTAGAAACTATTCTGTCAAATCACTATAAATTCTATGTTCTTCTATTTTACGAAGCGTTTGGCTCAGTTGGTAGTGACCCTACTTGATGTGCCAGCGGTCGCGAGTTCGAGTCCCGCTGGAGGCATTCATTTTTGTGATGAGCACGAATGTTTGTACTCCAGTCATGGGTGTTTATATTTATAATATGTATATATTTAAAGTTATATATGTGTAGTGTATCAACTATCTGGTATCCATAACACAAGCCTCGTAGCTTACCATGGAACTAGTTGGTGCTGTGTGTTAATGTCCGAACATTTATTATTATATATTATTATAATTATGAACAAAGGTATTTCTTTCTTTTTTCAACTATTAGTGTTAAAGAATACACATTTTACAGCTGTAAGCAAATATGGAAACCAGGGCATAACATAACACCTGCCGTTATTTCTTATTAATTTATTATTGTGTGTCCTACTTCTGAAGCGTAGATCCTGTAAGTAATCGAATATATCTATAATGTAGCCATTAATAGCAAAGGATCAATCAAATTTTATAATTATTTCATTGTGTATATATGCATATATTTATGAAATATCTGTTTCTATTGTACAATAAAAGTTGATAATGCAAATGAGTATTGACGACACGTTTGGCTCAGTTTGTTGTGACCCTACTTGCTGTGTCCCGCTGGAGGCATTCATTTGTGTGATGAGCACGAATGTTTGTACTCCAGTCATGGGTGTTTATATTTATAATATGTATGTATATAATGTTATTAATACAAGTGTAGTGTATCAACTATCTGGTATACATAACACAAGCCTCGTAGCTCACCATGGAACTACATAGATGGCGCTGTGTGTTAATGCCCCAACATACGAGTATTTATATTTATTTACTTTATTGGGTTCGGAGCGGGAGTGTAATGAGACAACCATTAGGTTTAATTACACTTTAATTTTGCACCAATATAATAGGATACACTAGCTTAAATACTAACTTAAAGTAGTTTAATTACATCACCATATGACTAACACCACAATAATTAGTAATATCTTAAAAGATTTTTATAGAAAAAATTATTAAAATAACTTACAAGATGAACTTATCCTATCAATTTAGTAACCTTTTCATATCGAAACTGTCTAATTATCGCAATGAATTAGACACAGAAGTGGTTTTTTTTTTCTGAACACAAAAATATACGACTTCAATCGTGAAAGGTCGACTCTTCAACATCAAACTGGTCAATAATCATTAATAAAATAATAATGAATTTATTGTGTTGAAATGATAAAATAATTGATTTTAAGTAATTTTGCTCCAAAAATTTTTAATATAAAATTGGTCATTGTTTTTTTCTTCTTAGAGGATGAGTTTCTAGAAAATATTTATTTGTTGGTTATCCATATACATATGTAATCAGAACGCTATTAAACTTTATCATACTAAATCCAACTCTCTTCGAGTCATTGATAAATAAATCGTCAAAACTTCTAAATTTATATGAAGAATAGCGACTCACACTCGCTTCGCTCGGGTTCGTCCCTAGGTTTATTCCCCATACAAACGTTCATTTCCATTTTCACCCCCTTAAGGGATTATTTTTAGGATAAAAAATATCCTATGTCCTTCCAAGGGTCTCAAACTATAGCCAGAGCTATAACTATAGGTAGAGCCAGAGATTACCCTCTACAACGTCACAAACTCACAATTCACAAACTTTACCTCTTTATTATATTAGTATAGATTTGCCTTCTAACAATCGACCATATCATTATATAACTAAAAAAAACATTATATGATTTTCCAGTAAAGACAATTTGTATGAAACCAGTAAATAAATAGGAAACGCACTTCCATCATAACTCGATGTCAGTCATCGTTACCGCGCGGTCGTAGACACTCGCGGAAGCCGCTACGACGTAGACGCTACGCAAAACTTTCGAATAAGCCTCCATAACCTTTAACGGTAGTAAATTTAACCTTTAAGTTCTTTTAGAACGAAGGTTTTAGTTAACTTTTGACTTTGAGTGAGATTTAACTTTGAATATATTAGTTGATGAAAGTTGACAATTAAAAAGGCATATAAAAAGTCATAGTGATTTATATCTATTAATGTGGAAGGAAATGTACAAAAATGTGAGTTGGCACGTGATATTTTTTACGAGCTCCTTTTCGGGTTATGACTTGTTGTTCATGGGAAAGTAGGCTTTTGAGGGATTTGTCAGCAGTTAGCCATAGTTGATACCGCGGTGGATGTGCATGTATATATTGTTTAGTTATCTAGCTAGTGATGTATTTTTGTATGTCTAGCGTATTTTTTCCACTTGATATGTTCTGTTTGGAAGAAAAAGTATCAGATTCTCATACGGAATATATGAATGTGGAAGCCGTGCTATCACTTCTTCAATAAGTAATTTGATAATATAGCAATCGTGTGATTTATACGTGTTACTGTTGCCCCACTTGTTTATTGAAAATAGTGTGGAAACATATGTTAATAAAATTGATTTATTTTTATTTATTTATTTATGTACCATAAAACATATATTATACAAAATAAAGTATCAAAATATCGACAAAGGATAACTTATCTCTTTAAGAGATTTCTTCCAGAAACCCCTCAGAAGTAAGAAAATATGTAAGTTAATTTAGTGCGGTGTAGGTATAGTACAGCATTAAATGGATTTGACTTAATATTTAAATATATTAACTAAATATTATGATTAATAAATCTACCTATTTAATAAAAACTAACTGTTCCCAATTTTTATTACTAAAGCTCGTCAGTAGCTACTAAACAAAAAAAATAGTGGGTTGACAAATAGAGGAGAAAAAGTTACGGTTTTTGCCTTTATCTATTTATATGTATGTATATAGTTTCATTATATAGTGTCATAAATAATCCTTTGTAAATTTATGTCTTCTATATAAATAAAAATCGATGTGTGTATGTTTTTCCTTATGAACTCCAAAACGACTGGAACGAGTTTGATGAAATTTACAGGCAATCTTTAGAATTAGCCCAGCGGGTGATCCTGTCAAGTTTGGTAGCGATCAGAAGGTTTTACATAAATTTAAATAAAAGTTTGTAAGTACATTATAAAATTACACACATTGTAGATAACACATAATATGGTACTCAATAAAATCTAACAAAACCATGAGTAGTCTTATTGAAACACTACCATTTCCCGTGGCACCGCCCGCGTTCAGTAACCAAAAACCAAATTCTTACGTTTTACATATCAGTATACTCCTACATTGCAGTTTTGTATTTTTTCTCAGAAATGAGTCATTTTCCCGTAAAAAATATCTTATATGTTGACCCGGATAACCAGCTATCACCATACCAAATTTCATCAAAATCTCTCCAGTGGTTTTTCTATGATGCGGTATAAGACATACAGACAGACAGACAGACACACAAAAATACTAAAAACTATAGATTCGGCCTCTGTATCGATAATAATGTCTATTTCAATAAGATTTCTCATAAAATATATAATGTACAGATTCGGCTTAGTTACAATTTTATTATATGTATAGATTAGGTACATGCATTCTACCAGGATGATACAGTCGTCATTAATACGTACCCAAACATTGTTATGGTGGATTATATAGTGCACACTCATATTACGTTTTTTTAACGTATCTAACTTTTAGCAACTGTGAAGGGACGTCCAGTCAGAATGAGCGTTTTAGATGTTTGCAGATTAAATCTTTCTTTTAAGTTTTTCTTTTAAATTTCTTACTAAATCTGCATTGTAACAATACCCTCTTCTAAAACGAGAATGTTAACTCTTGGACTGAAGAAGATAGTTGACACTCTATCTGATTTCCATACTAAAGATAGGCCATAGGATTATTATTCTGTAAACGTATTGGTTTACATAATAATTGAGGTAAAAATTAGTGGTATCTCAATGGTAGCATGCTTGCTTGAGAAACCGAATGAAGCGGGTTCAAGCCCCGGGTGTCGCGCCTCTGATATTTTCATGTGTGAATCATTTCCAACATGATTACGACTTACCTTACAATGAAGGAAAACATCGTAAGGAAACCTGCATGACTGAGAGAAGTTTTCTAAAGACATGTGAAGTCCGGCAATCCGTACTAGTCCAGAGTGGTGAACTATGGCCTAATTCATGAAGGGTGTGAAGTGAGACCAGTGCTCAGCTGTGGGACGTTAAAAAGAGCTGAATACATACAAACATATAGGTTTAGTAGGTCAGGCCTTATACGTTTACAATGGACACGTTGTTATGTCATTCCCTAACCACATTTTTTTGTGAGATTTCCTTAATGTTATTAACCAACTCCCTTTAAAATTTACATAGTGTATAACTCTGGTTTGTAAGGCTGTGATTAAATATGAATTCTTGTGACATACAATTTTTATTCCATTTGATAAAACAAATATAACCCCGTCATATTATACTCGTAGAAGTAATTTGACCATATACTTGGTTTGTAGTCATAATCTCTTTATAATAAATGGTCAAAGAAAAAACAATTCAGTACCGTTTTCTCCTCTGTTTGTCAACTGATTTTCTTTTTTTGCTTATAAGCTATTGATGAGTTTTAGTATATTATCACTTCAAAAAATTATAAACTGTTAATTTTTTATATCGGTAAGGTAAATTCTATTTATATATGTTTTACTTAAATTTTTAATTATGTTTATGGTCAAATTTCGAACACTAGGCAACATATTGATCCAGTAACTTTTATGGTAATAAGCATGATATGTCAATGTGCGTTCAATCGATTTTATCTAGACTTTTATAGTATAAACAGTAAATCCGCCAAGAATGTCAGGTGACATCGAGAAGCCAAATATAGCGGCTCAACATTTTTATTGATTAGTATTTGTGATGCCAGTATGATAGAAAGACACGCGATATTTTTGTTCACTAACCATTTTTACGTGGAACGCGAAGGGGGCTCTATGAAAATCCTGGAGAAAGAGCAATAGTCATTTAAATAAACCAACCCTCGGTCATTAATCATTCTTGTTGAAATTGCAAGGAATTACTGTAAAATTTATTTGTAAAGTAATATTTATTGGAGTTAGATTCGTATGTTTGTTTGACTTTATTTTTAAGATATACCTATCTGCTTTCCATCTATACATAAATAAAATTGTAACTAAGCCGAATCTATACATTAAATATTTTTTGGAAAATTTTATTGAAATAAACATTATTATCGATACAGAGGCCGAATCTATAGTTTTTAGAATTTTTGTCTGTCTGTCTGTCTGTCTGTCTGTCTGTTACCGCATCACAGAGAAACCACTGGAGGGATTTTGAGGGTATATAGGATACTTTTTAGCGCCGGAAAATATCTCATTTTTGAGAAAAAATGCAAAAACTGCAATATAAGAGTATACTAAGTAGTAAAACCTAAGAATATAGTTTTTGGTCATATGAACGCGGGCGGAGCCGCGGGAAATGCTAGTCCAATATATAAGATAATTTGTGAATTGAAATGTGAAACCTATTGAAGGCTGCGAGAAGCATAATATTTAGTACTGAAATATGAGTAAGACAAATATTTCTAAGAAACTAAATAAGAAATAATAACAAAAAAATCTTAATAATCAATTTATTTTTTGTCTGACAATGAGAGTTATTTCTGTATTTTTTCTGAAACCCAGTCTTGTGACTTACCATAGCTTCTGTACGCAAACTTCAGTTGGCCTCAAAGACTCTTTTGATCACAGTAAGAAATAGGACCGTTTGGTAAGAAAGAATATTTTGAGTTGATTAATAGTTTTTCTGTACAAAATGTATGGAAAAAGTTTTTGGCAATTTCTGTCATTTCTAGTACTCATGTTAGAAATGATCCCATAGTCTTTTGATCTCTACATGATATAGGGTCGATTGACATAAAAAAAATTATGGTATTTTAGCATTTTTTCGCTGACTATTATTATGTATTGTATTATATAGATATGTATTTATGTAAGTAGTAGTGTGTATGTATATTTGTACATAAGTATGTATGGTATAGTAAGTAGTGTATATTATATTTTATTATATATATTATTTAATTAGCTATATATTTTTGAGTATCTATATATTATTTATATAACTACGACTGCACGAATTTAGCCCGCTTTGTAACACTATTTCTCCCTACCATAGGTTGGCTGGAAGAGATCTCTTCTAGAGATAAGTCCACCTTTGTAAATAACAACTAATTTTAAATGACTGTATTGATTTTTTTTAAGTGCAATAAAGAATAGTATATATATGCCAAAATCTGTGACTGCAGATCAGAATATCTCAAAAAGTTATGGATGGTCTCCTAGGAACGTTTTCATGCAACTGTAATAGTTAACCTGCCCTTACTGTCTCTTCTCAAAAATCCACCCTGTATACAGGTCAAACACATAACCCTCCTTTGGGATTCGCCGCGGACAGGGAAAAAGGGAATCAAGTGCATACTAAGGGCTACCCCTTAATACACTAAAACCCCTCTTCATACTCTTATTCATTAAGTACTTTCAAGGAAATATCAGAATATTTTAAATATTATGATATATTATCAAAACAATAAGTAAGTTTATAACATACTTAAATGAAATAAAATTTATTACAGTATAAGTAGAAACGTTCTCAACGGAACAATAAAATAACAATTTTCAAATAAAACTGCATACTGCAGTCTACCTCTGTAAAGTACTTAATACAGTAAGTAATCTGACAGCAAAAATGTATAGATGTTTAATGTTTGTGTAGCGGAGTCGGCCGTCATTGGGTTATAAAGACGACAGTGACACGCACGGTCGCATGGAAATTTAAAATATTTGCTTTGCTAAGTAAATACTAGCTAGCTAGCCACCCATCCTGACTTTGTCCAGTTGTAAAATTATATATTATTTGTATATGTAGTACATACTCACATACATACACACATACTCAATGATATTATCAATCTTTCGCCTTGGCCACCTGACCATTATGCATATGTCCGAGCATGCGAAATTGGCCGACCATATTTTGCGTGGAATAATGCGAAAGAAAACAGCATGAAAACTCAAAAAGGCGCGTTTTCCCAGACATAAGACTAATCTAGGTCGATTTATCGCCCCCAAAACCCCAACGATTTTCATGAAGTTTAGTATACAAATACTAAACTTCATGAAAATCGTTAGAGCCGTTTCCGAGATTCAGAGTATGTATTGATATATACTTATACAAGAATTGCTTGTTTAAATATATTGGATTAGATATATATTGATAGATACTACACGAAAACACGAAATTAAGGTAACGCTATTGTTCGGTTCTTAATTGATCTCAAAGTAATTAGGCCAACCTTTTATGGTATTAATGTTTTTTATTTAGATAATTTTCCATTGTTTTCAACAGGGGGGCCGTTATATCTTATTGTTAGAGGCCCGCCTAGGGCTGCAGGCCATCCCCCCCAACGTGCGTTCACCTTGTCGTGGTGGGGGGGCTCAGTAGTGCCCGGCAACCCAACCGGGCGCGAAGCCAAGAAACGCACAGGGAGGTGGGCCCACTTCGGTGGGCGGTGGGAGGTGGCCCTCTTCGGAGGGCGGTGTACCATGCGGGTTGCTCCTGGTACTTCTCTGATAGCAGAGTGGACCTTGGAGCAACCCCGTGGTTGTTGTGGTCTGCTTTGGCAGACCTGCCGTCGGGGCGTCGTAGTTGAATGCGTAAGCGATCCTGCGACGCCCCATTAAGACGGGGGAAGGCTTTGTTGGGTTTTAGTGGGTAGTACTGGCTTTGCCGGTGAGTCCCACACCTCGTGCGTAAATGCATTTCCCAACGTTAAAAAAAAAAAAGGGCTGCAGGCCAAAACGCCTATATAAACATCCGCCCTAGCGCGCATCTCAAAGATTTTACGAGTTATCTTACTAATTTTCTACTTGATTACTTGACGAAGTAAAATATCGACATATGTGAAGAAGTTATACTTCTTTTGGCACGTTTGGAAAAAAATATGAGGGTAAAATTTTTACGATGCGCGCGCACACCGACAGCCAAAAAGGGACATGGCATTCCTTTTACAAACGGAGAGTTGTGACATACGGTTTTTTTTAATATTAAAATCAATCTCATCTAAGACTAGAATACTTGTGTAAAATGCTATTTATTCTGAATTTTATACATGTCTTAAACTAATTGTCAAATTATAATAAATTTTTTGTATTCAGTACGAATATTCAGTAAGTACTTTATGTATAACTTCCTCGTGCATTGAACCTGTGACCGCCTCACAATGTTAATGTTTGAGCCAAACGGGTAGAACAATTTTCATAATAAATTATATACCAGTAGTCTATTTTAAAGCAATAAAATTATTAAGGGTTGACATTGACTGGGACCCATTACCTGCACGACAGCCCATGGGACATACACGACATCGTGGTACATTTTTTATGTTTTTCCATATACCTCAGCAGGGCCGTAGCCTTGGATATGCTTGTTTAATTTACTCACATGCTAACCAATCTTTGAAATTAGTTCTAAACTAGACTGAAATTGGTTAGGGATCTCCTGAAATTTTCCTACTAAGCGAAAGTAAATTATATGCTTTTAATATTTTTCGCTTATGCTATAAGCTATGAAGATGCGATAGCTCAGTGGTAGCGCGCTCGCGTGGAACACCAATGAATGCATGTTCATCATAGTATAGGTATATCTCTGAGAGATGAGATATTTTCCCGGAGTAAAAAATTTCCTATATGTTGACCCGGATAACCAGCTATCATCATAACAAATTTCATCAAAATATTTCCAGTGGTTTTCTCATGACGCTTTCACAGACAGATAGACATACAAACAGACAAAATTCCAAAAATTATAGATTCGGCTTCTGTATCCGATAATAATGATTATTTCAATAAGATTTTCCAAAAAATATTTATTTCGACTCAGAACTTTATTATATGTATATATAAATGTTTCAATATTTTTTTCACTAATTCATTTAATATAGACATCAGTTACAAATGGATAGATGTAACGCCAATTATTGTTTATTTTAAACTAATTTTGCTATGTTCCTGATGAGATGACTAATAGGTGTCTGAGTAGCATTAACCTTTTTATCGAAAAAACAAGCGTAGTCACGCTCAAAAACTATAATAGATAAATAGCCTACTGCCTAACAGTACCCCACGTAGGATTCGTATTTTGGATTTCCAGTAAGTACTGTCATATCGAGTGATGTGACAGTTGACATTGAAATATAAAAGCCGCCTTCAAAATGGCTGTCAGTAATGCGTTTTTAATTCGAACAAGTGTCAATACGACCGTGACCAATTGTCGCGCTGTTTGAACAATTTGTTACTATTTTTGTTATCCCGCTAGTATAATAACTTCGACATTGGTTACGCAAGGTTGGAAAGCTTTTTAATTCATAAAGGTCTTTTACGTAATCGATTGTACGTAAAGTTTTATATTAAATATTTAATTGTCAATAGAAGCAATGTCGATTGGTGTTTGAATTTGAAAATTGGATGATTATTATAATAATAATGATTAGTGGATATGTTAGACTGAGGTCCGAAAACTGAGGTGAAGGAAAAAAGTCTCCACAACGCATTGTGGCTACATAATAAAGGCTATACGAAATCCCCGTAGATTCGTAAGTGAATTTTCAATATTTTGAGTTTAGAATAAGTGAATATTTCGACTTTATATAATCCTCCCAAATATAAAAAAATAATCCAGCGAACGTAGGAAAGGATTTGCAAAAGTATCTCCCCGGCGGGGAATCGAACCCCGGTCTCCCGCGTGACAGGCGGGGATACTTACCACTATACTACCAAAGATGTGATCAGGTTAAAAGTCAGTATGACAATATATTTCAACTAGCGAAACCTAGTGGATAGATACGCAGTTGGTGTCCTGCTATAATCCTCGAAATTATATATTTTTTTAGTATTAAAAATAAAAATAAATCACTAAAACTGAAAAATACAGCGACATGTAGTAAATCCCTAGTTGTTTATAAAATTCCAGTGTGTGTGTGTGTGTTCGTAATTTTTCTCCTAAACGGCCACCTGGGCTGTGGATGGTTCTTGCCTATACCTCTTGCTAGTACTTTTGTCGAGTTCAAGAATTTTATTTTATTTTCGCGACTAATCGAGATCTGGACAATATCTGCCTACCGGGTTGGCCGGTATATAATTTTTTTTTCTATATAATAATTATTATAGTTATTTTATTGACAGTATCGTAGAGTGGCTTGCTGCTGGTTAAATTGTTTTTTTTTGCCCAAGTTGTCTTTGTTTGTGTTATCAACATTACATATTTAATTCAATGATTTTTTGGCAATTTTATTACAGCAAAATAAGAAAAACTTATCGCTTCGATGCGCCTTTAGTGTTATAACTAGAGATAATTATTAAATAAAAATTAAATATCACACAAATATAAGTAGTAGATATAAGTGGTAGACGGCTGTCGTTAACGATATTTGACTGATGATATACCAATTTTGTATTACTATCAGTCGACCATCATATTTGGTCTAATAGAATGTTAGAAGCTTTATTCATATCCCACAGATACTTATACAACACAAAATAACGAATAATTCTAGTAAAAAGAGCAATTTCAATGACCGTGTGTTAAAATTGGAGATCGCATAAAGCGATTCCAACATTCAACGTCAGTTATCGGTGACACCGCTGACCGCTCTTAGCGTATCCTATGAGAAACAGCTATAAATATAACAGAATATAATATAAATAATATTATAAATGTGCAAGTGCGTTTGTTTGTTTGTTTGTTTGTCCTTCTTTCACGTCGAAACAGAGTAACAGATTGGCGTGATTTTTTGTTTGAAGATAGGTGGAGGGCTCGAGTGTGATATAGGCTACTTTGTATCGTGGGAGATTATTTAATTCCCACGGGAAAACACGTTATAATACAATCCTAAAAATATTTATGATCAGAATTACTTGAAACTTGGTATTAATGCTCTTCAATAAAATTAAATAAATACGTATTTTAGCATTTTTCGAAATTCATCCTACAAGGGAGTAAAATAGGGGCTGAAAGTTGGTATGAAACTACCTTTTTAGACATTTTTTTTTTATTTTTAGCGCGAGCAAAGCCGCGGGGCGGGTTCTGCTGGTATAATATAAATAAATAAATTTTAAAGAGTCTTTGTTACTTTTCTTTAATTGGTACAGGATACATTAATAAGTAAGTATAGACTGATATAGTTCTTCATATTATGTGATATGGTGAAACTATCTAGAATAAATAATATGGATGCGATGTTAAGTTTTAAACTAAATTAAAAATTTAATTATTCATACATTTTGAAACATCCTTAGTCTATCATTTGTGTCAAACCTGTAAATACACAGTTGCCGTGGGAAAATAATAAGCTTCATGAAAAGTCCTTAGTGTAAGTAATAAGATTTTCACAAAATAAAAGACTTTTCGTAATAATTGTATATAATTTTCAGCATTACGGATTGGTTTTTGATGGCTACATACCTACTAGAGCGAAAAAGATTTTTTTTCGCTTAGCTTGCTGGTAGAATTTGTAAATATTGCAACTTTCGCTGTAATATTGCATTATTGTTTTTTTTTTTAAGTAGAAAAAATAACACGCTGCTATTTTTGTATTACAGTAAAAGTTGAGTAGAAAATTAAAAATATAAATAATCGTCAATTCTTGAATGTTTTCAAAAATCACTCGAAAAAAAAACATTCAAATCAAAAAAATTGATTATGTTTTTTAAAAATCTGTGGGCCACCTCAAAATGTTGGGTATTTTTTTTATTTTGTTTTTTATAAGCTACAAATTCTACCCCCAAGCTAAGAAAACAATTTTTTTCCCTCTACCCTACTACTTAGGGCACGATTTATACACTGTACAATACTTTAATTATAAACTATGGACTTCTACCCTCCATATTATAAACGTAAAAATAGCAAGATTTTGGTCAGTAAGACATTGAGTCTAACCCACGGAAGGCAGTTTTTGGGCGGAAATAAAAAAAAATAGATATATCTCTCCGGCCTATAGCTACTATAATGCAAAAACAATATCCTCTTACTCCCAAATAATGAAGTAACAATACACTTAAGTCCGCTTTGGAGTATCATTTGTACCAAACTTATTCCCATTAATTATGGAAACCCTCAATCATGTCTACAAAGGCCTCTGTCATTTCATAAATTTCCTAATAAAGGCTGCCAATTAATGTAGGCAGTAGGTACTAATATTAGTTTTCACTTGTTTTGTTTATTAAAATTTAGAAAAAAATATACTTAAGTGTTTTTAGCCGAATAAACATAATAATCTACATATAAATAGGCAAAGTCAAAATTGTTCAGTACCTTTTTCTCCTTTGTTTGTCAACCGTTTTTTTTATTTAGTAGATACTGACAGGCTTTAACATTAACAATAAAAATATTTTGGAAACAGTATTTTTTTATATATGAGGTAGTTTCTATTTATATGTTGTAAGTATATTTCTATATACATATATGTATATGTTTTCTTCAAATTTTCAATTATGATCGAATTTCGACCACTAGGCGAACTTATAGTTGTGTAATACTACCGTTGGTAGGCAAGCTTCCCCACACAAACTTTCAACCCCATTTTCATCCCCTTAAGGGTTGATTAACAAGCAAACAAACAAACAAACAAATCTTTCCTCTTTATAAATCTATATAAATCAGTTATATAATATGATTCCAGCAAAGCAATGATTTCGTAGCATTAAACATTAAAAATTAAACTGAACCGAAAGAAACTGAAACTGAAAGAATCCCACATTTAGGAAGCTTTATCACCTCACCGAATTTGTTTATATAAATTCTTATTTTATAGGTTTGGTAATTAAAAATGTCGTACTGTGACCATAATGATGGACCGTCCACGTCGCGTCACTATCTCCCCTTCCACTCCTAGGAGCCGAGCTATGGATAAATATGAGCAGCTGTCTGTTGTAAGTATTCATTATTATTAGTTGTAATTTAAAGGGTCGCGAAATTTTTTTCAACGGAAGCTATCACCCGCCGCCATTTTGATTTCTTATTCAAAGTAGCAATGCTCAATAAAACCGTATACATATATGTATACAGTATATTTTATAAAGGTCAGGTAAACAAAAAATATTAGCAATATGTAAACCTATATTCTTTATTGCTTATAAACTATGTTGCACAACAAATCGAGGGCAAATATGATGTCCTAAAATGTTAGATTATCGAGATAGAATGTCCTAGAAGTGGACGTAAAGCTCGTATCTTCGATGACGTGATTTTTTGTAAGAAGTTATAGGTTAGAATGTGATATTGACAAAAATCATGATTCATAAATTGTTATTAATTCGTATATAGGTCGGCGAGGGATCGTACGGTGTGGTGTTGAAATGTCGTCGTCGTGACACCGGCCAACTCGTCGCTATAAAGAAGTTTCTCGAAACAGAAGACGATGCCGCTGTCAGGAAAATGGCACTCAGAGAAATTAGAATGTTAAAGGTAAATATCTCATTCTATTATGTACATACATACATATGTATATAAGATACAAACTTTACGCATATTTTAAATTAACGTATAAATAAGAATAATTTGGAGAAAAATATTCATAGCTTATCCTATTACTTCATTTTTATAATTACCGTTTTATTATATATCCCGCAATTCAACTGAGATCGAATTCATATTAGTGACACATTGGTCAGTACCAAAAGAAGGTCTATCAGAAAAATTAAACTTGAATATTTTACTGTTTCAGAAACTGCGTCATGACCATCTAGTGAACATGATCGAAGTGTTTCGTCGTAAACGACGTTTCTACCTGGTGTTCGAATATTTGCATCACACACTACTTGATGAGCTCGAAGCGTCTCCTGGTGGCTTGGGAGAAGATACAGCTAAAAAACATCTCTACCAATTACTGAAGGGCATCGACTATTGTCACCAGAACTCGGTAAGCTTATATAATGAAATGAATTGAATAATAATAAATAAATAAATAATAAATATCACCTCCAGGTAAATTTCTAAGAAATTAATAAAATTTCTAAGAAATCTATTGTTAACTGTAACGCCGCGGTCGTTGAGGGATTGAGTTGGAATTGAATGATTATTTTTTTGTAAGAAAAACCAAAATTAATGTTGGTATTAATTTTTAACAATTGTATGGGTATTGTATTGATCATTACGTAGATAATAATTAAATTGTCTACATCTTGAAGCATTGTATACAACCTACTAAGCTACGAAAATGGGAAACTCTCTCTAGATGCCCCGTAAAGAGTAATTTATAAAGTTTTCAAGATATAGATAGTAGAATCAGTAATAAGGAGTAATATAATCGTGTCATTATTATATATGTATATTTTATATGATCATTTCAGATTATTCATCGAGACGTGAAACCGGAAAATGTATTAGTTTCCAACAATGGTATAGTCAAATTGTGCGATCTCGGCTTCGCGAGAGCTTTGGCTGCGCCCGGCGAGCCTTACACGGAGTATGTGGCGACCAGGTGGTACAGAGCTCCGGAGTTACTGGTGGCTGAGCACAGGTGTGCATTTGTAGAGTTTTAAGCTTTGCAACATTTCTATTTGACATTGAACTAAATTTTGTATACCAAATAAAAAAGCCTTACTTTCTTGAAATAATATGGTTATAGTTTATGGGAGAAGGACGTAACTGATTATATTTACTTCTATTATGAGATATTGATGATGCGTACGAGTACTTTTTAATGATTATGAAATATGTTCTGTTATTTCTTATACTACTAATTACACTAAATTGTTTAGAAAATGTCAAATGCTTAGTATATAGTTACATTCACAGGTACCTACCTACATAGACGCGTTGAAAATTTTACGAAATATGTATATATTTTTTATTCATTAATTATCTATAAATAAGAAATAATAGCAGGGGTTTCTAGACAGTAACTAGTTTTTTAATAAAATTACTTATATAATAATATATTGTATTTCACTTTTTCCTAGGTACGGTCCAGAAGTTGACATATGGGCAATAGGATGCTTGTTTGCGGAAATGTTGACTGGCGATCCGTTGTTCCCCGGTGATTCCGATATCGATCAACTGGCGTTAATTATTAAGACTGTTGGTAAGTTTAGATATAAAAACTACAATAATAAAGAAATTAGTTACAAATTACATCGCCTTAGTGCTAATTGGTTCAAACCTATACTTGTTGTACTTTACAGTACAATTTTTTGTCTATTTAAAAGTTGTTTGTATTATATACCAATAGAAATTGACATTAAAAATCGATTATTCTGCATTAAAAACGTTCGGTAAATTGGTCGTTTAGAGAGTTTTCAATAAGCACTGAGATGACGATTAGTCAAAGTTCGAGTAGAATTGTCTTGTCCACATTACTATGAAAGTGAAGTATTGAGAGTGGAAAGGAATAGAGAGTGTATTTGTATCTATATGTACACTTGTGCACTATAATATCTCCGGCGCAGTTGGCTAGTCTCTAGACCGAAAAGAACACGAGTCACGAGGACATTATTTGTTCATGTCAGCTACTTAACACTAACATGGGCATCTGCTTCTTCACATTAAACTACTAACGTTTAAATAATTAACTTTATCATTTTTATTCATATCTTATTTATCAATCTTTACACAGATATCTAAAAAACAGGGATTATACTAATACAATTTTATTTCTTTAACTTTTTTTATATTGTCCTTTATGGCAATGTGCAATTGCACCCTCTTCCATCCCTACTAGCCCAACTGCTAGAGTATTTGGTTACTGCCTTGAGCCAAGCCTACGAGGCTTGTGTTATGGATACCAGATAGCTGTTGATACACTACACTTATATAACTTTAAACACATACATATTTTAAATGTAAACACCCATGACTAGAGTGCAAACATGCTTATACACAAAGAATGCCTCGAGCGGGACTGAAACCCGCGACCGCAGGAAAAGCAAGTAGGGTCACTACAAACTGAGCCAAACGTCTCGGCATAGTACATACACAAGAAATTTGAAAATACTAGAGTGTGTATATATATAATATAGTATAGAATATGTATGTATATATATAATTTGTTTACCGCCAGGCAAGCTGGCGCCGCGTCACCAGCAAGTGGTGTCGCGGCTGTCGGGCGGCGCCGCGCTGTCGGCGGGCGGCGCGCGCGCGGCGCTGCCGGGCGCGGCGCGCGCGCGCGACCTGCTCGCCGCGTGCCTCCGCACCGAGCCCAGGGCTAGGCCGACTGCTTCCACTTTGTTGAGACATAAGTAGGTGCTAATCACATACATAATATATTTCTTGTCACGGTGTTTGTAGTCGCACTCCTCCAAAACGGCTCGACCGATTTTAATAATTGTTTTTTGTATATTTGGTAGATATGAGAATGGGTCGTAAAGTATTTTTAACCCTTATACCCCCACCCCCCATTTTTTTATCGCGATTTCACGCCTAAGAGTTCTTTTTTGTAAATTGAATGCGAGCGTAGCCGCGGGTTCTGCTAATTTTCTATAGATTTCTTTGTTATTATTTAAATGAGTGGATATAGAGAATTTTCGATGGATGATGTCGGTTAAACGTGGTGCCTCCTAGTAGGGATATACTCGTAATTAGTAGGTCGGTTTGCTTTACTTTTGGACATTATTGAGACGTAAGTAAGCGTGATTTTCTATTGATTTTTTTTTTCTTTCTTTCTATCTTTTTGAGTATACGGATGAAGATGAATACGAATATGTTTCATAGAAACTTACAGATTACAGCTGGGCTTTATTTTAAGCATCTGTCCGATGTGGCTGTGGAAACCCGTCATAGCATCGGCAGTCGGCTGTTACCGGGCGGGGGTTGTAAGATTCTACTCACTAAAACCTACAACAGAACCCTATGTTGTCAGTGCAATGATCATTGCAAAATCGCTTACGTATACGCTACATTACCTCGACGCTTTGTTTTCTCACTACTTCAACAGCTATAACTATAATTTTTAGTTCATCGTTACACTCTGTTCGGGTTTTGATAAGACATAGAGAATTTGTGAATTGAGCAACATATCTGCGATCAGAATAAAAATACTAGGCCTATCTGCTATATTATGCTATCATATTATGTAGCTTATATTATTATTTTAACAATGCAGTGGTAGCCCAGTGGTAACGCGCTTTCTTGGGTAACCGAGCGAAGTGATATTTTCATGTGCGAATCATTTTCAACATGATTACCACTTGCCTTACGGTGAAGGAAAACACCGTGAGGAAACCTACATGTCTGAGAGAACCTAGCAAGTTTTCATTAGATATGTGAAGTCCGCCAACCCGCACTTGGCCAGCGTGGTGGACTATGGCCTGATCCCCCTCGTGCTGAAGGAAGGCCCGTGCCCAGCAGTGGGACGTTAATAAAGGGTTGAATACATTATTTTAACGCTATGTATAATTTATTCAGATATTTTATCGATGACGGCTTCGCGGAAAGTTTCAATGCGGAACTCAGGAAGAAATTGGGCAAAGAAATTGAAGTATGTATTAAATAGAATTTTCTATCTATTGTTATTATAATATAGTTCCTGTGCTACGATTTCTAACAATACCTATTGATTGATTTATTGCACTAATATATGAACCTATATTTATAATGTATATATTATATTCACTGCCTCGTTAGTCTTTTGACCAGGGTGTACGGCTGCAGATCCTAAAGTTCTGGGAATGAGTCCCGAGCGGAACCAAACACAGCTCTTGGGTATTTCTGTCAAGAAATTGTTAGATGCGCTGCCGTGACCGAAATCGGTTCGGAAGGCGTTATTTCTTATTGTATACTTTTAGAAAATTCACTATTTGAGACAAAGTTTGATGATGATGTTCTCCGTGGCCGATTCCGGCCACGGCGGCCAATCTCATTGAGACTAGCCAACTGCGCAGGAGATATTATAGTGCACAAGTGTACGCGCAGACACAAGTGCACTCTCTATTCCTGTCACTCTCATACTCCGGTGGGACGACTGCTCGACACGACCAGTAAGAGTTAAGGCGCAGGACCGACGGCTTTACGTGCTCTCCGAGGCACGGGGGTGAAACACCTCCAACTTCCCAACTCCGGGCTATTACTGAGACTTACTATACAGAAAGACTCAATAACTAAACTTAGCCCGACCCGGGACTCGAACCCAGGACCTCCGAGTGTGCAGCCGTACATGCTAGCCACTACACCACCGAGGCAGTTGAGACAAAGTTTATCCTCTTATTCGAATGCCGAGTTAATAAGTTTGAATATAAGTAATTTCAAATATTTCTTACAAATAGTGCATGTAAATAGCAGTTTTATAGAGATTTTTTATAATATAGTCTCCTCCGGCGCAATCAGCGGCGCGCGTCGCCGGCAAGCCTCGCCAGCAATGGACGTTGAACATAATATCTGTAAGTTTTAGTTAGATTAGATATCTTTGTGAGTGCTTCATCTTATAATTTAGCCTATAGGAATAATATTAGGTTCTCTTCCATGCAATAAGATTTGCGTGACAAATTTCATTGAGATATATTATCATCATGTTTTGCATTTACATATATATTTTATAATATTGGTACATATTTCTTGGTACAGGATCAGAGCAGATCTCGCACAAGCAGTACTGCGGGAGAATCGCTTATTGATTATAACTATACGCCAAGTAAGTTGTCATTTGCTAGAATATCGACTATGTTATCGAGTATGTTCGTTTTTATTTTATTTTTACTAAAATTAAACTTATTTTTTGGTTTAGATCAATCTGATGTCCAAAAATGTGTTTTTTTGAGAATAGCCTTATTAATGTGAAAATAAAAATATGTCATTAAAACAAATAAAATTAGCCAAATACCTACTGAAAGCAATTAAATATATGTTTTTGTGTTTATTATATATTAGCTCATATGGAGACCGCACCAGTCGATAAGAAATTGCCGCCACCACAGCATAATATAGATGAGGTAATTCTTCAGATCGTCGTCTCAGTGCTTAGGTATTTTTCCAAAGGACGAATTTACCGAAAGAGTTTTTAATACAGAATTATGGACTTTTATATACAAATTTAATCAATAAATACAAATTTAACTGAAAAATGTTATTTATTTTACAAATTTGTAATTAATACGTTTTAAAAATAAAGAAAAAAGAACTGTCTTTAATTGAAAAGTACGGCAAGTACGGGTGGTTTGAACAAATAAGCACTAAGGCGTCTAAATGTTACTTAATTTAAACTGCACATAATACTTATACCTATTTAAAACATGTTACATCTATATAAAAAAAAATGAATATTCTTATGTTTGTCCACTATACGTTCTTAAACCATTGATCCGATTGTCCTCAAAAAAAGATTTTTTCTTTGGACGTTTGTCTATTATGCTTTTGCATTCCCAAAACAAACAAGCAAGCACCAGAACGAAGTGAGGGTAAGTGAATGCTAGTTCAATATAAAAGGCAAGAATTTATACCTACTCGATTAAGAACTGGGGTGATGCAGAATCGAAACACGAGCAACCAACAGCGAACCAAACAGAATTTTCAACAAAAAATATATGTAAATGAAAATGTCGAGAGGAAACCCGCATGTCTGAGAAAGCTGAATTAGTTTTTAAAGGATTCCTCTTAATTATGAGAGGAAGCCCGTAAGCAGTGGAATATTAAAAGGTCCATAATTGGCATATCTATATACTAGGTCCTAAAATTGTTGTACATATTGTAAATATAAATGTGAAAGTGACTGTCTGTCTGTTACTTGTTCACGCTCAAACCGCTTAATAGATTTCGATACGATTTAGCAAGCACGTAGATTGCTATATCTATACTATAATATTATAAAGAGGTTAAGTTTGTGAGTTTGTAACGTTGTAGGGGGTAATCTCTGGATCTACTGAACCGATTTAGATGAAATTTGGTAAGAAGATAGTATGAGGCTCTGGGAAGGACTTAGGATACTTTTTATCCCGGAAATCATCCCTTAAGGGGGTGAAAAGGGGAATGAAAGTTTGTATAGGGAAGCAAGCTAGGGACGAACCCGAGCGAAGCGAGGGTAAGCCGCTAGTATAGAATACAAAGGCCACATTTTATCTCCGTTTCACTTACCATCCGAGTGAAGCCGCGGGTAAACACTAATCTTGTCTGAAAATTCTATAATTTGTGAGTGTCGCAATGTCCAGGTGACATCAAGCACGAGTACAGCAGTAGGGAGTACGGGCGCGCTGCGGCCCTCCCTGCCGCGGTCGCTGGCGCGCGCTATAGACGACACCTTCCAAAACTTTCCAGTGCCGGTCAATGCTTATCCACGCACGCCGTATATTAAAAAGTTAGCTCATTTTTGAAATAATTATACTTCTTTTGGCACGTTTGGAAAAAATATAAGAGTAAAATTTTCACGATACGCGCGCACACCGACAACCAAAAAGCGACATGATGAAGTTAGCTGAAAGCGACATGATGAAGTTAGCTGCATTCCTTTTACAAACAGAGAGTTGTGACATAAGGGTTGAAATCTTTAGCTAGTCTAGTCTATAACACACACAGGTTGTTTTTTTATTTTTTATTTTAGGTGAAGGTATTTTATCTATATTTTATCTATATTGTTTACGAATGTGTCACGCGGTATGTCCGCTAATTGTGAATATATTTTCGGAATTCTATTTAAATTAATCAATAGTTTTGTCAAATGTTTTATCTATCATATATTATACGAGTATGTCAAGGTTAGCCCCATATAAATTCAATAATATTCAAAATGCCATTTTTTTGGGTGAAATAATTACTGTTAAGCTATTTGTTAAGTCGATATATCTTTTTTTTAAGTTTGTAAATAATGTATGAGTAAATAATGTATGAGCATTTGTTGCCATAAAATTGGCATACATTTTTAAGGGTTGTTCCGGTGATCACAATACGAAGAGTAGGTATATGGTAACAAAATGCACATTTTCTATTATGAATAACATATTCATTTCGAGGTAATAAATAGTTAAACAATATTAATCTAGCATCTATGTGTATATTTTATATGTTTTCATTCTTTTATTTATAACTAACATAATTTTGTTAATATTATTATATTTCCAGGGTCAACAATAAGCTGGTGATGGAAGACGAGATGTTGCGCGGTCGAGCGGTTGCTAAAAAGGCTAATAAGAAAATGATACCGGACTTTTCACTGCCTTACGTACCCGGAGGTAAACTATACGCTTAAAAAGTATAGTAGGTATATAATATTGAAAGTACTCTAACGAAGGCAAAAATATTATTACTCTGTATATCTGTATCTTCTATCTTTAACTATCTGTATCTCTGTAAAATACCTTATATGGTATTTTATAATAAAATTTAAGTTCATATCTGTCTGTGATTTCAAAGTAACTTTTGTGTTTGTAACAACGTTTTCTTAAGTATATATATGTAGGTATAGTTATATAATATCAGTACCTACCTAAACAAGCTTTATCAAAATTTTGTCTGTCTGTATTTCTGTTTGTCCAGGGTAGTCTTTTCACGGCTTTCACTGAAAGATAGCGGAGTTTGTAGCGCTGCATAAAGAAAATATTAGGTCTTCCGCGAAAATATTCAAAAAACGAAAATCTTAAAAATTACACAAAATTCGAATTTATAATTCTAAGCTACTAGGAACTAGGGAAGTAGCTAGTATGTGAAATATAAACACACACTGCAATGGTATTACATTATGTAACAAAATGAAAAAAAAAATGTACCTCACGGAAACGGTTAAATTCTATATCTATTTGTTATATTTCAGCTAGCAACAGCCCAATTAAGAAGGCGAAAAAACCACCCACATATAATACTACGGCCAAGTCATACGACATATGGAACAACAATGTAAGTCTGACACAAATAGGTTATACTTGTTTATACATTCAAATAAATTGCTTTAAAAATATATGATTGTTTTTATCTGTTATATTTACTAATGAAAAAAGGATGGGAAAAGTATAACAAAAAAATCAATCTATAGGTACATATAATAAAATTGTAACTAAGCCGTATCTGTACATTAAATATTTT
Source organism: Brenthis ino (assembly GCA_921882275.1). Lineage (NCBI taxonomy): Eukaryota > Metazoa > Arthropoda > Insecta > Lepidoptera > Nymphalidae > Brenthis > Brenthis ino. The sequence continues at coordinate 17,632,699 of OV170225.1, forward strand.
TTTTGGAAAATATTATTGAAATATACTTACATTATTATCTATAGAGAGGTCGAATCTATAGTTTTTTTAAATTTTTGTCTGTCTGTTTATCTGTCTGTTACCGCAACACAGAAAAACCACTGGAGGGAGTTTGATGAAATTTGGTATGGTGATAGTTGCTTATCCGGGTCAACATATAGGATACTTTTTACCGCGGAAAAATGTGTCATTTCTGAGAAAAAATACAAAAACTGCATTGTAAGAGTATACTAATATGTAAAACCTAAGAATTTGGTTTTTTGTCATCTGAACGCGGGCGGAGCCGCGGGCAATGCTAGTATAAATATAAAACCATTTTTTATTCCTGAATAGAAATATAACTATCTAGGTATATAAATAAAAATGAATCGCAAAATGTGTTGCTAAGCGCAAAACTTGAGGACGACTGGTCTAATTTGGCTATTTTTTTATTCAAACATTTAGTAAGTATATATTTATAATATTTAGTATTTTTAGGGAAATTATTTCATAAATAATCGTTCGATTGGAATGCTTTAAAATTTTGGTTTTCCAGGTCACGCCGAATTCTAGGACGCCTACAAATCTTCCCTACATGTGACTATATGGACATGGCTTGTGGAGAGCCAGCCATTACTAAAATTTTTGTTATATAATTTTTAAACTATATTTTAAATAATTGCATTGTCTTTTTATAATATATATTTATAAGTGACTTTAAATTCATTTGTGTGATGTTTAGTGACGAGTTGAGAAGTTTTTTGATGACTTGATGAGACTATTAATATTTAAGATGAATATAAATTACGAGATGATAATTTTATTATAATAGGTTACTTAAAGGTACCTATAGTTTATTATAAATGGCTTGTATGTTTAGTTATATCTATTTTATATTTTTCAGTCATAGTATTATTGAAATATTTATATGTAATTAAATATTTACGACACGATGTTGCTATGGATCAGATACAGTGCTACAAGGATCTTTTGGCACTTACATGACAGTGACATGAGGGCGTTGGTGTGAAATTAGGGTTACAAGGTAATAAAATCTACTTAGTTTTAGGGAATTCTTTTAAAAACTCTATCTTTATATTCCGTAATTCAATTTAACTTAGGAAATGAAAAAAATAAAATTAAAAGTGAATGAAATTTAATTACTTAATATACAAATTATTTAATTAATATAAATAAATAAAACATTAAATTTTTTTGCTGTAACTATGTTCTGCATGAACTATGTCAAGAGGTTGCATATTACTAAAGCTTTCCTCATCTTCATCGTGAGAATCATCATCGTCACTGCTTTCTTCACTCTCAGAGCATAATTGTATGAAAAAAGGTTCGTCCAAATTTTTTCCAAGCATAAAATTCATGTATCTTTTGTCTAAGAATACCAATATCGAAATTGTCCATTACAATTTTATCCTTTCTCGTTTTTCTACTTTTCCCTGGTGTAACTATTTTACTGGATGATGCTTCAGCCAATCTGCCTTCATTTTCAATTCTTACAACTGTTCGTAAAGATATACCTGAAATCGTATTTTTTTTTTAAATTTGAAGGACAAAATATGTTTCTTAAGGATACAAAATATGAATTAGTATTCTTGGTAATAAGTAATAACGGGCACACTTACGAGGTATAGTATGATAACACTTACCTGTTGCAGCTGCGACGCGCTCATTTACTCTTTCAAATGGAATAATCGGAGCGCCAGATTGCTTTTCTTTCATAAAAAAAATCCTTTATTTTTAGCACCACCTCTCTAACACCACCTTTGGCATATTTTGAGATATTTATAATGAAATAAAAGCACGACAAACTTATCAACTCCAGCTATCTGTCAAAAGTGACGCTTTACAAGATCCGCCATCTTGTCTGTTAGTTCCGATTTCGGCCACGCGCCAAAAGATCCTTGTAGCACTGTACTTGATACATATAATATAACTTTTTAAATAATTAGTCTATGGACCAATGGCGGCCCTTTTATTATTTTTGTTATCTGTCAAATTTAAGTTTTAGTCCACTGAAAATGCTATTGAAATTTATTTTTAAATATTCATATATTTGTATAGTACATATATATGAAGACTATATGTTGTTAGACTGTATTTAATGAATGCGAATAATTTATCAAAATTTTGAAAGTATGTATTAGTTCAATAAGCGAGTTTAGATGACTTTACGTGAGTGGAATTTTTGTATGGTAACATTTGTAAATATGTACAAATTAAAATTTGAATACACGCGTTATTAAACTCTATATAAAAGTTGAATAGATTTTTATTCATCCTGCCGTTTTAAATTTACTAGTTTAGGATTGTTTTTAATATAAAATATAAATGTGATCAAAGAGCACTATCGTTTGTCTGTCTATCTGTTGCCTTTTCACGCTTAATCCGCTGAACCGATTTAGACGAAATTTTGTATCGAGATAGTTTGAGACCCCGGAAATCATCCCTTAAGGGGGTGAAAAGGGGGGTGGAATTTTGTATGGGGATTAAATAATTTCTCATGTAAGGGATATAAAACTCATCATACATCATATACATATATTACATAGACTAGCCTATGTATTCCATACTAACCGTCATAAGATATCTAGGGACGAACCCGAGCAAAGCGAGGGAACAATTTATCAGGATTTAATTTTAAATAATTGATAATACATAGCCAAATAAAATATTGGCTATTTCTCAAATTTTCTTTTAAAGCACTAACATTCATTGAATGGTCTGCATGAATCCGTGCCGTATGTTTGCCATAACTAATTAGGATTGGCAAATCTTTACAACAATCATGAATTATTAGCGAAAATTGGTGACAAATCTATGAAAAGCTCGCAAAAAATAAACGTTCAGTAATATTTGACATCTCTAGAGACCTCACTCTACACTAGCGCCTCTCGCGGCGACTTCAAGTACAATAGCCTTCATTCCATCTTCGGTATTATTATAAACGTGAATATGTTTTGTTTATGAAAAATGTAAATTAGTTTTATAGGTCATCCTTTATTTTTAATTAATATCTTTTCTTTAAATTATAATATATTATAAGCAATACGCTCGAAATATGTTTAGATGCCTGACGTCTGTGGTGCCTTCACAGTGAAACGAGAAATGAGGTTTTTAGAATAAAACATTTTTAATATTTTGTAAATTTATATATTTTATTAACCTAATTGGCAGTTAATGACTAACAATAAAAAAGATCAAAAATCCTCATACACGCAAATTTTTTGAAACAGAGTCAACTTTGGCTTAGATTTTGTACCCTCTAGGGCTGTCTCGATAATACTGCACATCAAAAACCAATGTTAACTGAATTAGTAATAAATTATTTAAGTTTAAATGGAATCATTTTAAAAATAACACTAAGTTTTCAATCAGCTTGGTCGATCATAATGTTTTTTTTTTTCTATATAATGCAAAAAAAATATAGCTAATTATTTTATTAGCACCGACTTTATCCGTTATTAATCTTATATATATTCGTGAACTAAAATGTAAATATACCACTGAAGTATACGAATTGTTCTAATTTTACAAAAATCAAACTTTTTCTTACTATTCTGGATACATAGGAAAGCATAATTGCATTCTCAAAATTATAAAGAAGTCTATACTACAGATATTCAACAAAAAGAGTCAAAATCTCATATCGAATATAGGAATACAACTTATATCTATAATACATTGACTGAATATTAAATGGTCTTTATCATACAAGTATCCGAACGCGACAACATGGCGGCAGTTATATGACAGAAGATGTGGCGGGAAGACATGGTGTCGTGAGAAGCTCCCCGCCGTTTTCCGTAATCGTTACTTTTTTATGATAATTGATGAGATCGGCTGAAATAAAAACATTTTTATCAGTTTTATCAAAATAAAATATCTAAACTTCTATATAAATAATAAATTTATGTTTCTTTAAGTGTATGTCCTCGATACGTTCTTAGATTACTTGTCTGATTATTATAAAACTTTGCTAACTTTTGTTTTGAGCGCCGTAAAGATTTCTGGCCAAAAGAAAAAAAAAATTTATTGTATAGGTACTTGTCTTGGTAGGTATCTATTAGCGCCGCAACTTAGAAAAGTAAAGGTAAGTCACTAATAGTAATTGAATTGTTTTAGAAATAGCAATAGTAGAAGAAGTTATTTATATTTTATTCATATTTTATAATTGTAGTTTTTTATTAAAATAAGATATGATTCTTAAGATTAAGTTTTAAGTTTAAACACAGATAGAGACAATTTAAATTACCAAAAACCTAATACTTTCTTAGATTTGACATTTTAAATAAAACTATCTTTTCGGATTTTTTCGCGGATTAATTTTAATTTTTGGTTCCCGACGTTTCATATGCTTTATTTACAGCAATCATGGTCACGGGAAAGACTAAGGTAAAGGCATTATATAAATGTTAAAGACAGTGCCTACCCACAAAATTACAAATTTCAAAAATATCTTGATTGCTCTAAAAATCTAAATAAACTCGCCAAAAAAACCCCGAAAAGATAATTTTATTTAAAGGACCAACAACCTCTAGCTATTCCCTCACCTAAAGTTTGATGTGTAATTTGGCCGGCGCCGAGCAGCCGGTAGCCGTCGCCGGCCTCGACCAGGTAGTGCTTGCAGCGCGCGGCGCGGTAGGAGATGGCGTAGCCCCACACGCGCTCCGAGAGCCGCACCAGGAAGCTGCCCTCGGGCTGGCTGGACAGAATCTGTTCGGCTTCTGATCGTGTAATCAGACCTGTAGTTTATTCAAAATTTTATCTATTATTATATATTTTTTATATGTTGGAACATTAACATACAGCACCATCTAGTTCCATAGTAAGCTACGAGGCTTCTGTTATGGATACCAAACAGTTGATACACTACACATTTATAACTTTAAATACATACATATTATAAATATAAACACCCATGACTGGAGTACACACATTCGTGCTCATCACACAAATGAATGCCCTCAGCGGGACTCGAACCCGCGACCGCTGGCACAGCAAGTAGGGTCACTACAAACTGAGCCATTACATTAGAATTAGGATTCCATACAGTGTACTTCCATGCCCCGTGTTAATGCACACGTAATATGTGTGTCTTATAAGTGTTTCTTTTTTCATTTTGAGCTCTATTATTTAATTGATTATTTACTTACCATGGAACCAATCAACAGGCTTGTTGTTCTCGTCCAAGCCCACTCCCCGCTTTAGCTCTTGCGTCCTGAACCACTCCAATACCGCTTCTCTGTTAGGAGGTTTACCAACTGAAAAACAATTTTGTGTCTTATATATGGCACATGGATAATATCAACAAGCTGACCGACGCGGCCGAAATTAGTCAAAGAGGTCATTATATTTAAAAAAAAACACTAATTAATTTACCGTATAACTAATGGTTATAAGAACTCCATTAAATTTAATTGTGGAAAAATACAGAAAAAATTCTGCTTTGATCATTTGATTTGCAAAAGCAATTACCCACACTATTTTGACCCACTATACACCACGAATAATAAACGATTAAAGTTATCTCTTCTTCTTAGAAAAAAATTATCTATAAAAATGCTTAATTTATCTACTATAAAATTGCAATAAAAGATTAACAATTAATCAAACCTGTAGTAAGCGGCGTTGGGGGCAGATGAGTGCTGCGACGGTGAGCCTCCCGCGCCGCGCGTGCTATTTCCCTCATAGCGGCCTCCGCTTCTTTTGCTTTACGTTCTGAAATAACAAAATTAATATATAAATGTCATCATAAACTATTATTAAAAATATTTAACTGTTTCCTATAGTAAAAACCATAAATTTTCTATTGTAAATAACACTTAGCTAATCTATAAAAATATAAAATACCCAAACTAATTGATTGTATCATCAAAATTGAGCAATAATATAGTAATATGGTAAACCCCAAATAAATAATGTTTTGAAAATCAAATAAAGCTTGAAAATCAACTAAACATTGAAATAGGATGGGAAATTTTTATCATAAACAGACTTTTTGTGTTCAAGTTATCAATTTTTATGTTATCCATACCTATAGTTATCAATGCGCTCTGACAATCTCTTAAAATCTCCTTATTTTTCTAAATTTTTATATAAGAAAAATGCCACTACAAACAAACGTAATAATAAAATACGATTTTATTATACAACACTAACTAACCCTGCTCCCTCCACACAGCATCCTCATCTTGAGCTTGCAGCTGTGCATCTCTCAAAGTACGAGCTCGTCTCGCTCTGAGCCCTCTCAAGATATCCCCCGCCCGAGCCGCCGCGACACGGCGCTCCCAGGCCGCCACTCGTAGACTTACTCCATCGCCATTGCGAGGAAGACCCGAATCCTGTAAAAACAAATATTATACTTAAAATATAACATGATTTTAATTAGAATAGAATTTGCGCTCACATGTTTATCATTTACTTTTGAGATTACTCGAATCGAGTTACGAGCGACTTACGTAACAGTGGTAGCGGTAACGAACGTACAAAACAAACTTTATAGAGGGTAGACACTAGACTAGAGATAAGTCTGCCAATAATAAGTTTAACATCCACCCGCAAAGTCAATTGGTATACAGTCAGTATCGATATTACCGATACAAAAAAATATCAGAATGACATATTTGAAAAAAAAGTAGTTAAAAATATCTTAAGTGGTGTCAATTTTCGAAGAATTTCGTAATTTTTTTGTAATAAAAAAAAATGAGATACTTTCTTTTCTTTTTTTTTTACTCGAGTAGTCATGAGCAGGTCCACCTTCTGGTACTCGCTTAACGTTGAATTTTGTGACACGTTGTATATGGCTATATTGATTTCTATAATATCGTTTTTTACCTCACCTTCGGTTCACTCGGGATCATCCTTTAAGGTACGTAGCAATAGCCTATGGTATTACTTCAGGTCCAAACATTTTAGCGTTAAGGAATAACAAATATACATACACATACAAACTTTCGCATTTCTAATAGTATTCCAATTATACTAGAAATACCGTTAAAGCTTTATGATATAAAAAACAAAAGTTATTTATTTTCTTTCAGGCATCAAAATCATGTTTGTTGCGTCTAGCCCCTAGGACGCACAAGTCCATGACCTAATAATAGATACAGAAAACTAGGTCGTAGGGTGACATTTTTGATATAATTTTTCAATTCTTTCTAATTTACACATTTGCTTCTCTATTGGCTCAACAAAAAAAGTCCACTTATTTCTAAGTATTATACTTACTTGTATAACATCTCTCTTCCCTTCAATGAAATTGAACTGTAAAGTGTTTTTCTTAAGATTCAACTTCAAGTGTTCTTCACAATAGTCTTTTTCTTCATTATCACTTTTCTCCTTCACTTCTGGTTCCAAAGCCTCGATACTCTGCCTCAGCTCATCTACTGAGCAATATAGATCCAGGGTGTCTTCCAGCGAATCCACGTTTTTTGGAGACAGATCGAACTTCTAAAAATTAATTATCATAAAATAAACGTATTATTTTATTTTAAGCCTTTCATATCATCTTTTTGAAATGAGTGATATTATAATAAAATTAGATAAATAATATAAATAATTTCATAACAAAAAAATAAAATAATACAAGATAAACAATTTAATGAATAAAAACAACTCTTAAGTATATAAAATTCATAAATATTATCTTTAAGATACACAGGCCGTAACCAATATCGGTTATGAGGTATGAACCCGCCGGCCTCTAACAAAAACAGATGGCCGGATAAACTTATCTATACATATAATAAAATCCTAACTGAGCCGAATCTGTACATTATTTTTTTTTGGAAAATCTTATTGAAATAGTCATTATTATCGATACAGAGGCCGAATCTATAGTTTTTAGAATTTTTGTCTGTCTGTCTGTCTGTCTGTCTGTCTGTTACCGCATCACGGAAAAACCACTGGAGGGATTTTGATGAAATTTGGTACGGTGATAGCTGGTTATTCGGGTCAACATATAGGATACGATTTACTGCGGGAAAATATCTCATCTCTGAGAAATCTATACTAAACGTTGAAACGTAAGTAGGGACAAACCCGAGCGGAGCGAGGGTGAGTCGCTAGTACGTCTATATTATAAAACTTATAATTTCCATAATGGAGCATGGGTATGTTATATATGTATGTATGTACGTAATATGATTGCGGGACGACAGTTTAACCTCGACTTAGTTTAACCGTTGTTTTATAATAACTCCACTAAAGTTTATGCATATCATTCATTGTCTTTGAAAATCGATGGCTGTTACTCATAGCTTGCTTATTAGTTTTACAATGTTACTTTATGAGTATTCATACTCTGTACGTTAAATTTTCAATGCTAATTTCGGTCTCGCCATTTAAGAACAGAATTTCAATAATCATCAATAGCTATTGTGGTTAAAACAGAACACTTACAAAAGGCAATATAGAAAAAGCTAAACTACTTATTCAGCTAAAATGAAAAAAATCTGCTAAAGTACTTATAAACATAGAATATTTATTGTAAAAGTGTTTCAATAGAAAGAAATCTGACCTGTTCCAAGCTATCAAGAGGCTTGTAGTCAATCAAATGTGTGAGTTCCTTCTCAACGGATTTCCGAAGTTGGTGTGCTTCTTCACGAGCCTGAGCGAGAGCGCGTTGATGAGCTTCTTCAGCGAGAATGTTCTCAATTGACTGGTCATCGGGATGCTCTCCCATCACCCACACCTGGAAGTCAAAGATAAAATATTGGTCAAATTAAAGATCAAAATCCTGCATTGGAACATAATTACTAGGAGTTCAATTCCAACGTGGTAGACTATATCTCGATCTCCCTCGCATTGGAAGGAGGATCGTGATCAACAATGAGACGTTAAAAATGACTGAGTGATAATATACGTGATAACATACGTGTTTGTTTTAACAGCAATTTTGGGTCCTCTCAGCATCCTTTAAGAACTGTAGGAATATATAGCAGGTTTAAAATCTTACTAATTCTCGTAACTTTCAATATAATATAGCCTAAGATCCAACTATAATATCATACATTAATTCAATGGGAATTAAATGAAAGATTGTGTTTTCTTAACAATTTATCCATTCAATTTACGTTTATAAAAAAAAACATTTACAAGCAAGTCTTTGTGGTAGACTCTTGTATTATTTGGAAAGCATTAAAGCAAGTCAATGGAAAAATACCTTCGCTGTATTTACTCAGGTGACTAAAGTGGGTTAAGTTTATTGAGCCAAAAAACAACCTTGAATTTTCATTACCTACTAAAAACCTACCGAATTAATTGATAATAAACCTTGCGATATGTAGAATTCACTGAGATCTTTTATAATAATCTTTTAAAATTACATTAAGTAATTGGTTTATAATTTAATTATTACTAGCGCCTTACCTTCGCCTCGCTCAGGTACATTTAATTATTTTTAATTTTTTTGAATGGAATTCTAATTCTTTTTCGAAAATAACCTAATATAATAGTAGCGTAAGTCATATAATAAATAATATAATTCACGCAAAATAGGCGCATAGTTGTCGAGTTGCGGAAAACAGCCCGAACATACCATACCATACCATACCAAGTCATATAATAATAGCCTTTTAATATCAACTATCTGCTAGAGAAAGTCTCAAAGTCAATATCAATCCAGCCGTTACGAAGTATAGCCGGAACAATCAGACAGACAGACATTTTGACATAACAAACAGACACTTTAATTTTATTTATCTGTATAGATGTAACTCCTGTGACTTTACGTGCGTATGTACTCGTACCTAAAAATATTCTATTTATACATAGAATTAAGTAAATAACCGAATAACATGTTATATGACTCCTCTTTCATATGGAAATCTTCTACGTTCTTAAAACTCCAATATTATCTTTGAATCTATTTGAGCATTAGAAATGATATTTAAAATCTAATCATCTATGTCTTTAAATCATACCAAGAACGTACTGAATAATTAAAAATCTGTATAAATATTTTAAATGTGAAGGATTGTGCGTATGAATGTTTGTTACTCTTTCACGTCAGAACGGTAGAACCGATCTGGATGAAATTTGACACAGAGATAGATTATAGTCTGGAGTAACACATAGGCTACATTTTATCCTGGAAAAATGTACGGTTCCCGTGGGATAGGTTTGTTTTTGTTTTCCTAGAGGCGAACCCGAGCGAGGGTGAGCCGTTAGTATGTACATATATGTATTAAACCTAATCATAAACGATTTTAAGAATGAACTTAACCTTTTGTTGCTTTTGTAACAATAAATCCATAATAGTAGATTGAATAAATAATTACTTTTCAACAAAAAAATCTGCCGAAGATATCGAGAAACATTCACACACAAACATCCCTCTATTTTGATGTCCGTCAAAAACAATCCTTTGGTCAACATACAAGGTAATTAAATTACGAACTAGCAACTCACTCTCGCATCGCTCGGATTCATCCCTAGGTACGTTTTAACGGTTAGTATAGAATAGATAGACTATATATTATATGATATATAGCCTATAGCCTTTCTCAATAAACGGGCTATATAATGCAAAAAGAATTTTTCAAATCGGATTAGTAGTTCCTGAGATTAGCGCATTCAAACTTTGCCTCTTTATAATCTATACTTAATAAAGTATAGATTATAAGTACGTAGATATACTTATAAAAAAACATGCCCCTATTAAAAATAATGAAAATTCAACCTCATATTGTCATTAGGCTATACACAGATGCATTGGCAAAAAAAAAAAAACAGATGCATTGGCCATTAGATTACACAGATGCATTGGCCATTAGATCACATAAATTGCATTTAAATATCACTTAATTTAACAAACTGCTTCAGTCAATTCCATTCAAGGCTAAAGATATTAAACCAGGCGTTGGTATTTTAATGTTACGGGATTCATTTTAAGTTTTTTTATACACTACTAAATAGGTTATCTATAGCCTAAATTAAATTTAAAAAGAGGTTTTAATTTGACCGTCTATTGGTTTTTGCTGGCTTAATCGGTTAAATTATAATATTAAAAATATTTTGGTAGTAGAACTATTTACTTTTGTTTTTAATCAATTTACGTATGTTCTCAATAGTTGGTCAATTACTTTGAGATGTTTTGTGTAAATAAAAACATACCTAACCTAATATGTATTGTTCACAGATTTATAAACTAAAGTTTATAAATCTGTGAACAATACATATTAAATACAGTTAAATTTATATAATCATTAAGATGACATTTCAATGCTTAACTGCCTCTTTCCAATATAATGCTTAGTAAAATATTTTTTCATTTACGTTTAGGGCTGCACTAAAATTCCTATTTTTTTTTAGTAAAACATCAAATCTTTAAATTACTAGATAGAACTATTTCATTTAAATGTTTTTTTAAATAACTTACCCACGGTTCCCCATCCTCTCCCTTTAGAAATTGGACTTGCTTTTTGCCATTTGATTGAAATTTTGTTTGGCCATTCTCTTCCTTGCTGACCTTTTGATCCCAAGCTTGCCATCGACGCACCTAGAAGTGATACAGTAAAAATAGAACATAAATAATTTGATTTTAGAATAAATAACTATTTTCTTTACTTATCACCTGGAAATAATTTAATTTAGTGCTTAGAAATATTTATTACTTTTTCATTTTTAAACATTCTTTAATCTGATACAATATATTTAATCTTTAATCTGATACAGTGGTGGCTATCTAAAGCTATTATTGCTTTATTTAGTTTGAAATAAAAAAAAACAGCAGCTGTGCTTCTTTTTCGCATTTGTCACCAGATATCGATCCGAGGATCCTACCATCTTCAATTATAACGGTCACTACATGATCATCAGTCTTTGTGAAACGTAAAAACTAAATATGTTATATCCATGCTAATATTATAAATGCGAAAGCGACTCTTTCTATTGCGTTTTCGCACCTAAACCGCTGAACCGCAATTTGGATGATTTTTGGTATAGAGATAGATGGGACCTTGGAGAAGGACATAGGCTTTTTTGTCGCGAAAATAAAACAAAATCCCTCCACGACCGCGGACACGCCGGCGTTACAGTTAACAATAGATTTCTTAGAAATTTAATTAATTTTTTAGAAATTTTGAAAGTTCTTTTCTGCTAGAGACTAAGATGAGTTATAAGTATATTCTGGTATTACATATTATATATTACATTTATAGACAACTATCGACTCACCCTCGTTCCACTCGGGTTCGTCCCTAGTTACGTTTTAACGTTTAGTATAGATTTCTCAGAGAGGAAATATTTTCCAGCAGTAAAAAGTATCCTATATGTTGACCCGGCTTACCAGATATCATCATACCAATATTCATCAAAATCTGTCCAGTATTTTACCGTGACGCGTTCCCAGACAGACAGATAGATAAAAATCCTAAAATCTATAGATAGATAGCCTCTGTATCGATAATAATGACTGTTTCAATAACATTTTGCAAAAAACATTTAATGTACAGATTCGACTCATTTAAAATTTTATTACATATATGTATAGATAAACAGTAATATTTTATAATGAAGATCAAGGGAAACGAGTGTAGGAATATTATAAATAAAAAGGGTCTTTTAGGGGGTTCTCATAAGCGATCCTGCGACGCCCTATTAAGACGGGGGAAGGTTTTGTTGGGTTTTTGTGGGTATTACTGGCTTTACCGAAGAGTCCCACACCTCGTGCGTAAATGCATTTCCCAACGTTAAAAAAAAAGGACGTATCCGAAAGAAACGTGGGTAATCCACTAGTGCTCATATATAATCCTTTCATATTCAAGTGTTTATTTACCATCGATAATAAGTGCATGCCACACCTAAAAAATCCTATTACAAAGGAAGGTGCGACCTAAGGAGATTGTTAGCCGCTTGAATCATTATTGTAAGTTCTCTTACTGATTGTTGTTATTTTCTAAAAACATCTATTTATATAGTTATATCTAGTCTATTAATATTTATTATGAACAACCAATATTACTAAGAATTAATGCTCAATTTTGGAAATATATGCAATTAGGGTTATTTTCCACAACATAAAACCTATATGGTAAATAAATGTAAGAGTCAAGTGGTAACAAATTAATGTTTTTTTTTTATTCAGAATAATACTTATTAGGACAGTGGTATTAAATTTTAATGAAATAAAAAAAATCTTCGGACAAATTATAATTTTTATATAATATATTACGTAAATGCTTTGAATGCAGTGGTAGCCCAGTGGTAACGCGCTCGCATGGGAAGCCGTGTGAAGCGGGTTCAAATCCCGAGTCTTGCACTTATATTTTTATGTGTGAATAATTTGCAATATGATTACCACTTGTCTTACATTTTAGGAGAAAATCGTGAGAAAACCTGCATGTCTGAGAGAACTTAGCAAGTTTTGGAAAAACACGTGCAGTCCTCCACTTTGCCAGCGTGATGGACTATAGCCTAATCCCTCTCGTATAGAAAGCCCATGCCCAGCAGTGGGACATTAAAACGGGCTGAATAAAAATGCAAAAACATGTATGTATGTAACATTAAATAAGTAATATTTCGTTTATTTATTACATATCATTAACCAATGTACAAAAATATTAATATATTTACAATATATATTTTTTTCTACATAGATAGTATCAGTGTTATCTAACCGTACAAACAGAAAGTTGTTTTTGTAAGCATTGACTCATCTCTTACATGCTCAGTAATGATAAAAGAGATACCGCTTTATTACTAATCAAGTAAAATAAAATGTTGTTTATTTAAATGTACATAATCTTTGTTTTGATGCTTAAATACGCAGAAGTCAATCACACTACTCGTGTTACGTTTCTAATTTGCTTAATACTAGCAATTCTCTATCTCCACCTCCAGTCTATGTCTCCACCTTTGTTTATCTTGTATTTTTTTATATCAACAACCATATCGTATTAATGATAAGCACATTTCCTGCTGGAAGTTAGCAAAAGTAAGTACAACTGATAAAATCACCTGTCAATCTATAGAAAAATGGGTTCAAATTGGAAGTAGGGATACACTTTCAAATAAAACAAAAATTGTCCAAATCGGTTAATAAAGGACGGGTTTTGAGGTAACAAACATAAAAAAAATACAGCCGAATTGAGAACCTCCTTCTTTTTGAAGAAGTCGGTTGAAAAGGTTTATAGAATAATTCACAGACGACAAATTAATTAGAACTGTTAAACCTCTGTCGTCAATTCAAAGAAGCCACTAGGAAAATCTTATCATCGCCAATACCAATCAATATCTTTAGCAGCATGTTTCAAACTAGGTTTTAATAATTCTCACTGTTACTTATAAAAGAAATGAAGATGAGCCTATTGAACCGTTCTAGTACAGACAGATAAAAGTATTAAAAAGTGTAGATAGTGTGTAGGACGTTCCATAATATTCGCAACCTTCCCACATTAAAACTTAACAAGCAATCGACCTTTGTTATTTTTTAGCAAAAACAATATTATGTAAATGTATACAAATAACAGCTTTTTATTAAATGCGTATTAAATTATATATAGCACTTATAAAGAAACACACATTTTTTTAAATTTTTGTCTGTCTGTTTGTTCCGGTTAATCTCCGAACGAAACCGAAACCGAAACTAGACTGATTTTGACGGGACTTTCACTGACAAATAGCTGATGTTATAAGGAATAACTTAGGCTACTTTTATTTGATAAAAATAATTAAGTTTCCACTTAAAAAATTTAAACGTACCTCCCTAGGTACGTTTTAATTTTTATATATGCGTCCCTACGCATCCGAGCAAAGTGCGGATAAGTCGCTAGTTAAAAATATAAGATAACATTCTTGTCAAGATATTATTGAAACCAGCTCGTATATAAGTGAGTGGTCAACTAATTCTTGCACGATTGTCTAATCACAGCCTTGAGTCGATATCCTAATAATAAACGGATTTGCCATTCTCAATGCAAGAACAAGACAATAAAACGGCTAAACCTTGAAATTGTAAAGGATCTGCCAGTCATGAGTTTTAGGAGCAGAAGGTCAAATGAGCTGAGTTAAAGGTTATATTGTTATATAATTGTACTGCTAAGTGAATTTAAGGGCTAAGCCAAGTTGCTAATGTGAATAGAGACCTAAAAATATATCTAAATGTTATGAAGAATAAAAACTGCTATTATGTTTAATTTTCTACTAATAGGAAATCATTTATGCTTAGTGGCTACAGTGACTTGTTTTACTATTGTTGTTGATATTTTTTATAAATCCAAAATAGCAGAATTTTGTAAAGTATCATATATGAAAAATAATATTAATATACTTTGCTTAATTTGAATGTACTAAACAAACTTTTAGTTATTTAAATTTCGTAATCATAATGAACCTATAAGTACTTATTATTTAACGCGTAATTCAGTTTGACTTTTATACAAGACTATCTCAAGTTTTATTAACGTACCTAACTACCTACATATGTACATAATAGGTATATATTATTGGCGTGACAAAGACATTTTTTGACGTAGAGTTAAAATTTCTAGTACAATATATAAAATTTGCAGTCATTTTTTTAATTATTGTATAAATATATTTTGCTTGATTCTTTTTGTTGTATTTTTAAATGTAAATATTAAATATCGATATTCTATATGTACAGAAAAAAAATTGATTTGGAACAATTTTGAAATAGAGATCAAGGAACTAGTCTGATAAATAAATATTATATTTACAGTTTAGACTCAACATTTTTATTATACTACGTTACAATAGTGTTCTAAAAAGGTTTTTTATGTAAAATAAATGAACCATTTTTGTGGTTTGGTGACAAACTAACATAAAAAAACCCGAGCCTCTACATTTTTAAATCCACGCAGAAGTTTGCAGGTGTCGATGCAAAAGCAAATATACCTGTTCCTCGCGCATCTTGCAGAAGAGAGTCTGCTTCTGAGTCTCGTCGAGCTCGGCGAGTATCTCCGGGTCTACCCACATGTCTCGCAATATTTGCTGCAGCATGGTGCCGGTACTGAAAAGAAAGTTTTAAATGTTATTTAATTATTATTTTTTATTTATAAACCAGATAATATAGTAGGATTGTAAAAAATGGAAAGTAGATTAGAATTTTGCTATAGATAATTAAATAGTTAAGATCGTTGTCAGTACATTAGATAAAAACCTATATTTTTTTTTAATTTCTAAGATATTTATGGCATAAATCCAATTTTTTTAAATTCTTCTACTGATCCTTTAACAGCCAATCATGGACTCTTTTTAATTTAAAATTAAGCTCTGGTGTAAAGCAGTGTCCAGATTAAGAATAAAAAATAAAGTAAGTGATAAAAGCAGAAAAAAATAAGCAGGCTAAATAAAACTCGCATCTTTCAATTTAATAAACATTTTCGCTTTTAACTAAGCCGTAGTTATCTATTATCTTAATATTTTAATAGCCGTGACCGACGATATTACAAAAACACAGTAACACAGTATTTATTCAATGTTTGGGTGGCGCAATATTATAACAACTATTTTCAACCAGGTTACGTGTATTTTTTTCTAGTATTGCGAATGTTAATTATATACGAAAATTATTTAGTTTTTGCACAAATTTATCATATTTGAAAAGATTAGATAACATCTCCGTATAAGATATTGTTAGCCAACATCATTTTGTAATATATTAATCTGGTACAACTAAAAAGTGACCCTGATTACGCTCATTATTTAATCCCGCGGTCAAATCTAAAGCTGATCTACATTTAGATGGTTTTTTTGTAACGTGTTGCAATATCCCATGGGAATAAGTTAATTCAATGTATTAATAAAAACAATGTAGCCTACGCCTCTCTCTAACTCCACTATCTTTTCTAAACAAAAATAAGACAAATCGATAGACACGATACAAAGAACAGACAATATACAGACGATTAATCTATAGGTACTAATATTATAAGTTCATGAGTTTGTGATTTTGTGAATTGTGAGTTTGTGACGTTGTAGGGGGTAATCTCTGCACCTGCTAACCCGATTTAGTTGAAATTTGGTCAGAAGATAGTTTGAGACCTTGGGAAGGACATAGGATATGACATAGGAAATAGGAAGGTACCAGTAGGACATAGGAAAATGGGGATGAAGGTTTGTATGGGGAAGCAAGCTAGGGACGAACCCGAGCGATGCGAGAGTGAGTCGCTAGTTAAATTATATATTTAGACTAATTATAAAATCTCAAAAACTATTTAGCTAGGACAAGATTTTATCTTACACATTTAAAAGCATAACACTATAGTTTTGAATTTTATTCCAATTGTTTTGAATATTTACTAAACTATTTCCTTCTTTTTACGGATAACATCGGCCTGAACGCACAAAGTTCTGTCTTCAGCTATTATTCCTACATTTAGTATGACTTTGAAATTTAAACTTAACATACGTCCCATAATAAACTAGAGCCAATATATAATCTATTTTATCTTTTTTTTACTTATCTTTCTTGTGAAACATATCAAAATATCTTTGCCGAAGATTGACAGTGAAATGTACCTATATCTACTATTGTTATATAAATTCAGGAAAATACGCATATCATGATTCATGTGTGAAAATAAATTGTTATCAGTAGGTATTAGGGATTTCCCTAAAATATAAACAATATTCTTCTTTAATTTTCTTATTATGCTGATTATTGAGTGTCATCACAACAAGTTATTTTGCATTACAAAAATATTTATTTAATTTAATCTCCAACCATATAAAATTAAATAAGTACGGTTTAAGATTCTTAAGGTTATTTTATCAGTTAGTACATATTACGGTGTAGAAAAAATCGTGAGGAAACCTGCATGTCTGAGAGAACCTAGTAAGTTTTCGAAAGATATGTGAAGTCCGCCAACCCGCACTTGGCCAGCATGGTGGACTATGGCCTGATCGTATTGAAGGGAGCCCACGCCCAGCAGTGGGACGTTAAAAATGGCTGAATACATATATACATATATTTATATTTATTAAAAGTTATATCGAAAAAGAAACACGTGAAAGAACAGTGAGAATCGCTCAATTCGAAGTTTTACTTTAAAATATCGTACTTCATATTATTTAAGTAAAGTTCCAAGGACTTAAAGCTAAGTAAAAAAAGTACAAAACTTCAGTGTATTTAAGTCAGCTTGGCGGCCGTATGAATCATATTATTACTCGTTTAACAAAGATCCTTCTAAATTACCCATTGCTATTTTAAACTTTATTTCTTTGAAACAAGTGCTATCATCCTCACAGTTATATTCTTGAAGGAATCATGCCAGTCTAATTTTAAACTACGTGATCTGTGTTTCATATAAACACGACCTTTTTAATTTAATATCATAGTTGAAACAAAATTGATTGGTTTATTTTTCATTACAATACATCTATAATAACTAAACGAGTAAAAACCGCAACTAAATCGATCACCGATTCGATTAGTGTGATTGATTAAATTATAATGGAATTTTATGAAGGCTTTGTTAATTCCGCCATATTCAAAAACTAGGCTCACGAGGCCTGAGCTTGGGGTGGTAAAAAAGAGGGGCGGTAAAAATAAAAAAAAATGGCTAAAATTTAAAATTTTCAACCTATTCTTATTATCCTGTTTACTATCACTAGCAGTCATACTCATAGTTACATCAAAATCGATCCAGCTGTTTCAGCGTCAAAGACCAACAAAAAGACACATACATACATACGAAGTTTTGTATTTATAATAGTGATTCACTCGAAATAATGAAAGAGATAGCCGGCGACACAAATGTGGCGTACCCATTAGTGTTCCCAGAAAATGTGAACAATGGATAGAATATAAATAAGGGTATCCTATACAGTATGTGCAATACACATACATTATTCATGGCGCTCAAAGCTGGCGACGAACAGCTTTAAAGATTGCCTCAATTTTGCAAAGCTCAGACATGTCTCAACAAGTGACTTGTACTGATGTGTTGATGCAATAATAATATAATAAAGGATAATGAGGTCAATGCTTCTATACCCATATGAAAGGAGTAAATTGTAGACACTCTAATATCTTTGTAGCTATAGGAGATACATATAACAAAACTCTGAGTAGAATCTGTAAATTAAATATTTTTTGGAAAATCTTATTGAAATTGTCATTATTATCGATACAGAGGCTGAATCTAGAATTTTTAGAATTTTTGTCTATCTGTCTGACTGTGACCGCATCACAAGAAAACCACTGGACAGATTTTGATGAAATTTGGTATGATGATAGCTGATTATCCAAGTCAACATATAGGATACTTTTTACTATGGGAAAATGTCTTATCTCTGAGAAATCTATACTAAACTTTAATATGAGTGATGGCGAATTTGATTCGTGGTTTTTTACCTAAAAATATTTATTTAGACTTATACCACAAATGTATATTTAAAATCAGGGTTATCTGTTATTTCGTCCCTGTTTAAAGGAAGGCGGTACAACATTTCGTATCTTATCTTAATGATTAAATAAGCAATTCTTGTTATATATTTCAATTTATTTTGTGTATCTCGGAAACGGCTATAACGATTTGGATAAAATTTTGTATTTAGATAAGGTTTTGGTTTTTACTTTTTATCATATTTTTGCATTATATTAATGTACATAACATTTTTTCGTTATAAAATACGCACTGTACTGTTTGTGACAAAGCTTTATTGAAATCCTTTATGGAATGAAGTCGTGACTCGTGACGGACGCGTCTATTGCACGAGGGTAACGATGATTTTGTGCAAAAAATGGAGACGATTATTACTATTTTTGTTATTATTATCCTTCATGTGATATTTTATGTGCATGAAACCATGTGTGTTTTTAAAATTCATTTTACAAAGGCTTTGCATTATTAATTTTAAATATATTTTTTTATTAATCTATATTAATAATCTTTCTCATCTTAATGGATGCTCCTTTGAGAAATAAATAAGGACATAATAACTCCATACATTCTGTGCTAATATTTTAAACATTATAATATAAATTACAAGCAGATATGGAAATTAAATCTATTATTGTTAATCATAACATATCTTTAAGTATAGAAAAGGCTTAGATACTTTATCATGTCCGAGAAAACAACGCCACGATTGTATACGGAAAGTTGCACTTAAACGTAAGGTTTGTTTACTAGCAAATATTCGTTAGAAACATCATTTGTTTCATTTTTAATAAATTTCTGTCCATACTTTTAGATAAAACATTTTTCATTTATTTTTACTCGGCTACGAGGAAGCCCAGAAGGTTCCATGTATATGATGTGTACTTATATATGTACATAAACGTAGCAAGACTCGCAGCAAGGATAAAACATATACGACTCCCACTGCATAATACTATTTTCTTTCATTATTCCCTCCACGACCGCGGACACGCCGGCGTTACAGTTAACAATAGATTTTTTTAAATTAAAAGTGGGCTTACCCTTGATCTTCATCTTAGCTCGAAGCCATAGATAAGGTCTATGATCTAGCGAGTTTACTCAGGAGTAGCCTGTTAACACGCACCTTAAAAAGTTTCAGGCTATACACACTCTGAAAAACAGACGCAGGCAGGGCATTCCATTTCTTGGCTGTGCGCATTATAAAAGATGATGAATAGCGCTTAGTGCGAGTGGTCGGAATATCAACCAAAAAGAACGGTATCCTGCAGTACGTCTGGTGTTCCGATAGAAGAATGGCGCTGGCGGTATGAGACCATGGAGCTCGTGGGCACACTCCTCGAACTACAGTCTGTAGAAAACCGACAGACAAACCACCTGACGACGGTGTCCTAAGCTGTGAAGCTTAGTTTTCACGAGCTTTTTGTCGTCGATCAGCTTTTTGGCTCTGCGTTCCACCGAGTCAAGAGCGGCAAGTTGTTATTTTGCAGAGCCATCCCAAAGGTGACTGATGTGATGATGATGTGAACATGTGTATGATGTGTGAACTCCAAGTATGATCGGACTTGAGGTTTGTATAAAGTGAGAAGCTGTCCAGGCGTGAAGTATCGCTTAACCTTGTTTAGGATACCCAGTTTTTTGGCCGCAGTCTGTGCCTTCGACTCGATGTCATCGCCAAAGACTATCTGGTATCCATAACACAAACCTCGTAGCTTACCATTGAACTAGATGGTAGGTACTGTGTGCTAATGTCCCAACATATTTATTATTTAAATTGATTTTCCAAAGACATTTTCTCAGAGATCTAAGAACACATATCTTTAACACATCACATATAGCATATTCTATCTTAGCTTTAACTGCAGCGATGACACAATACAGGCTTAAAAGTGAAGGTGACTGCGAAATGCCAGTCGTTAGACGGAACCGGTCCGACAGCTTGTACTTTACGCATACCTTGCATTACCTTATTGTGTTACTATGATAACAAAGACAATATTCATAAGTATTATAATTCAAAACAAACAAAAAAAACTACCAATATATAAATTGATACATAATTTTAAATTTCCTATAAATAGTACCTGTTGTTCTTTGAGAATTATGCAAAAACATAAATTAATATCTAAGCGACATAATGTACATATTGTTCGTTTTATAAAGCTAATTTTAATCCTTTTTAGTATTAATTTTAGACTTTGAAAATAAATTTTTTATAGATATTACTGAATAAACTAAATTTAAATATAGCAAAATAACATCTTTAAACTCAAATGACAACATCCTCGAGGTTACGCCTAGATGATCTATAAGTCTAGCCTTAGGTTATATATAACTCTACAATAGCAAAAAACAATCTATCTAAATTTAGTTTACATTCAATACATTTATTACATAACATACATACATACACACACATAAAAATAGCAGTCATATTGATAATCACTTATTAAGTCGGTTAAAAAGTTGCAACAATGACAGTACAAAATTAAAGCTATCAATTTGATTGGGTAAGAAAAAAACATTGTTCTTTTAAACGGCCTTTAAGAGAGGAGTGACACTTGAAGTCACTAATTACAGTCACGCTCATGACTCATGAAATCCTACGCCATTGCACAAGATAAGTGGGATTTAGAACAGGATTTAGAAATTACTCTTCTAATAGCTGGGTAGTGGGTTAACTTACTTCAAGCTTTATTAACTCATAATTATATCAATGTTTTAACGCAATATTTACCAGTGGCGAAGGATCTTTTAGTACAAGTAAGCTGTCAGCCAGATAGTCAATCTAAATATACTTTTTAGTTTAATTCGCCAAATCTATACTAATATTATAAAGTCGCACAATTTGTTGTTTGTTGGTTTGAACGCGTTAATCTCAGGAAAAACTAATCCGATTCGAAAAATTCTTTTTGCATTAGATAGCCCATTTATTGAGGAAGGCTATACGCTATATATCATCTCGGAAGAATGTACCCGTGGGATAGTTTTTTTTTTCTAGGTATGAACCCGAAACGAAGAGTGAGTCGCTAGTTATATTATATACGTCTGAAAACTTGGACTGTACTACATTGAAAACAAAACATTTTCGTAATTGTTTAATCCAATGGTAAATTGCTGGATTTTCAAAAAATAAGCTCATATGGACCTTGGCCAATGAATTATTTACAACTATGTACAGACTGCCACTTAATCACTTAAGATTGTTAGTGATTTGTATGGTAGAACATAGAAATATATCAATGCATTTGCATTTACTTAACTGATTAAAATAATAATTATACCCGTTATCACAGATCACATAATACTATATTACTTTATTACATTAGTAAAATGCCTAATTATAATTTCTAACCAACTTTTACTATAAGGCTCGGAAGTAATCTCCACTTGCTATTAAAATCATCAAATCATAAAGAAAACTTATTGATTGACTATTTCATAATTATTTACTCAATCCATACATATAATAAAATTGTAACTAAGCGGAATCAGTACATTAAATATTTTTTGGAAAATCTTATTGAAATAAACATTACCTATTATCGATACAGAGGCCGAATCTATAGTTTTTAGAATTTTTGTCTGTCTGTCTGTCTGTCTGGGAACGCATCACGCAAAAACCGCTGGACAGATTTTGATGAAATTTGGTATCACAATAGTTGGTTATCCGGGGCAACATATAAAATTTAATGCGGAAAAATATCTCATCTCTGAGAAATCTATACTAACCTTTAAAACGTATCTGGGGAAGAATCCGAGCGGAGGGAGGATGAGTTGTTAGTGAAGTAATAAATACGAAGAATGCGAAAAATAACCTATTTAAAATAATATAAAAAACTTATAGCGTTTAAAAATAAATAAGTAGATCAAATATACACAGCAATGTATAAGTTTTCAGGTCAAAATATTTTTTGTAATAACACACATGGTAAGCGTATGGGAATTAAACTGCACGCTGTACGGGTTCTTCACGGTCTGATTTAACACTTAGTATGTTTTTGTTCATATAATTTGCTAAATATAAAAACTTGTATTGCCATAATAAACTGTTCTTTCTCTTATAAAATTTTAACTATTTTGACACAAATGTGTCCTATCTTGATTCTTAGCAGCATATTTAAATTATATACTTACTTAATGATATGAGAGATTAATAGACTAAAATATTGAATTATAATACCTTTTTACTGGCTTCACTTGTAATTGAATAACTTACTGACTGTAATCAAATCCAAGAAGAATATGTAAATTCCGATAACAATACAATAATTTCATCGAATCAATCTTATGATAGGGAGGTAATCTTGTATAGTGATTTTTAAAGCATTAATATTATATATTTTAATGATATATATATATATAACAACAATAGCATACCAAAGTCATTGTTTAGTAAATTAAAAATTAAAATTCTTATGCAGTGAAGAAAGCGCCCGCGCATTGTGGGCGTGACCAGTCGGGAAGTCAAGGACAAGTGAGTGAAACTCGAGGCACGGTGACTTACCGTGTAGCTTTTTGATGCAGAGAACTTTTAAATATATGAGCTTGTAAAATTCTTCAGCGTGATCTCGACTCTATCCGAATGTGATGTGATGAAAATTTGATGGAGCTTAATAAAAATAAATGTTATATCATTTCATTTACAAAAAATAAAGCTCCAATATCGTTTGACTACAACATAGCAGGTACCGTTATTTCTAGAGTCAAAGTAGTACGGGACCTAGGTGTTATATTTGATTCAACCTTATCTTTTAGGCCTCATATAGATTACATTACAAGTAAAGCAAATAGATCACTCGGTTTTATCATCCGAACTGCCCAACCTTTCAAAAATTCAATCTCGTGGATAGTTTTGTATATCACTATAGTAAGAAGCATACTTGAATACTGCTCTTCCGTATGGAAACCAATATATGATATTCATATTAACAGAATCGAGGCTATACAACGTAAATTTCTAAAAATATTAAGCAGGCGGCAAGGTCTCAGGCGTGAATTACCAACTTACACTGACAGACTTCATAAATACAAACTAAAAAGCCTGGAAGATCGGCGTGTTATATCAGATTTATGTATCCTCCATAAAATAGCCAATGGCGATTTCAACAGTAAATTACTAGAAAAACTGGAATTTAAAATTCATACTCACTCGATTCGTCAGCCACAACTTTTTAATATACCTTCGGCAACTAATAACGTTTCCCAGAACAACCCTTTACACAGAATGTGTAAAACATACAATAGATTAAATGATGAATACGACATTTTTAATAATAGTTTATTATCGTTCAAGAAAAAATTAAATAAATTATAGTTCTTACTTTACATTTTCGATAATAAAGATATATTTTCTCTCTGTTTCTTCTCCTTTATTTTTTTTTCTTTTCTTTGTCTTTTTTTCCACATGAAATGTAAATATTATTTTGTTTTTGTTTTTTAATATTTCTTATGTACTCGTTACTTTAAATGCACAGACTCATACTGTATTAATTCACTTTTTTGGTTAAGTTTCTTTATATAATTACTAGCATTGCCCGCGGCTCCGCCCGCGTTCAGATGACCAAAAACTAAATTCTTAGGTGTTACATATTAGTATACTCTTACATTGCAGTTTTTGTATTTTTCCTCAGAAATAAGATATTTTCCCGCGGTAAAAAGTATCCTAGGATCGCGCGCTACATCGCCCGGTTTATATAGCTTGAGCAGGCGGTCGAGCGATGCGGGGCAGAGGGGATGGACTCGCCGTAGGCATCTCAATGCTCGCCAAGCATTAAAAATGTTTCGCTACTAATTACTTCTAACAACGATATCTCAAAAACTATTCATCTGATTGATTTAGTGTAAAGAGCAATTTTAATCTGCATTAAATGACTAAGCTAACTAAAATATTCATTTGGATAAGGATTAATACCGAACTAAAGAAAATAACTTTGAAAATAACGTAATGTTTTTAATTAAAAATGTTAACATAAAAGTGGTTATTGTAAGTCAACCGTAAGAGATAGAGATATGCTATCGCGGACTTTTTTGTAGCATTTTTATAGATTTTGAATTCTCTAGTACATTACTTAACTGTATCTTTGCTAGTTTACGCGGCGTTCGCGTGGAAAGTTCCCATTTGGCGAGATTTTTTGCGACCTCTTCAACATTTGTCGCCGTATTTCAGCTAATTTACATAAAAGCATAATAAATTATATACCTAAACCTTCCTCAAGAATTACTCTTTCTATTGTTGAAAACCGTATAAAAATCCGTTCAGTAGTTTTCGAGTTTATCGCGTACAGACAGACAGGAGGACAGACAGGAGGACAGAAAGACGCGGCCGGGGGACTTATTTTTATAATAAGTATAGATTATATGTTTTCATTTGAATGTTGTGTACAGACATAATTGGAGAACAAATTTAATATGATATTTTTAGTTTTTAATACGAAGATGTAATTTTTTTTAATTTGTTTTCTGTTTCTGTACCTAAATAAATAAAATAAAATAAAAATAAATAAAATTTATATTTAGCTTTAAGCTAAAATTTTATTTTTGCTAATATTACGATTGTTTTTATTAAAAAGTCTATCACGTCGAGTAATATATTACATAGTAATTAGTATGCGTAATATTGCCAACTTTTAACGAATAGTTATGTAACTCTTCAAAAGCAGTGCGTAAAAAAGTGTAAAGTAAATAAAAAATACGAAAACAGACGAAAGCAAATACAATATAGATACAAAAGTTTAAACTTGGCCACCTATTTAAATTTACTACTTTTTTGTATTACACAAGGACTAATATAAGAAAATGTAGGTATATTATAACAATCTATTTATCTAGATACATATACTATAATCGAAACTAAGCCGAATCTGTACATTAAATATTTTTTGGAAAATCTTATTGAAATAGATATTATTATTGATACAGAGGCCGAATCTGTCTGCCTGTCTGTTACCGCATCACGGAAAAACCACTGGAGGGATTTTGATGAAATTTGGTACGATGATAGCTGGTTATCCGGGTTAACATATAGGATAGTTTGTACAGCGGGAAAATATCTCATCTCTTAGAAATCGATACTAAACGTTAAAATATATTCGCACTTCTATACATTGGTATACATTGTAGCTTTTAAAAAAACTTAATTCATAAACATTTTTTTGTATAATTTACGAGGAAAAGTAGAGCATGATATGAACGGGTCTGAAAGCTTTTTGTTTACGTGAATATTCAAACAATTTATGCCTCAACCATACAACCGTTGCGAATTAGTTAACGTTCAATTGCGTTATAGCAGATAAGGCACGATAGTGTACACAAAGATATGGTTTAAGGCACGATACTATACTTTTAAGTCTTATCTATATATTGGATATCAAGATCATAAATATAAAACTATAAATAAAAGCCAAATTTCATTAAATTAGAAGTGAATTGTTGATTAAAAACGTACGTCACACATATGTATATGTACATTTATTATGGCATAGAAGGTGCTACAGTAATAAAATTTTTACAACCAAAGAAAAATTAAAACTTTATTTACCAAACTTAACTAACTTAAAACTTACAGCCGAATTATTTACAAAATATTATATAATAATATTATATTTCTGAAACAGAAATTCTAACTCAAGTATTGTGTATGGTTCTAACTATTATTATGTGCATAAACTTATCACATCACAGATTTGTGGGGTTAATTACAATGACTTCGTTCTATTTTCCATTAGTTTTTTATTCGCAAAACTCTAACTGTAGATAACAACTGGGTTAAATACCGTGGAACACATTGTGCATTTATTTTCATACATAATTCTGGCAAACATGTAATTTGAACTGATATAGTTTTCTGCTTTTTTATGTGAACTAAAAATCTACTTTTCCCAAAACCGTTAGTTACTGAATAATCTAAAATAGCTTCAGGTAAATATATTTTTTTTATATTCCATCGCTTAGTTAGTTAAGAATGTTTATACGACTCCGATTGCGGGTTGTGGGTTTGAATCCCGGGTCAGGCATATAGTAATTTGGGTTATTATGTCAAGAAGTTTTAATTTACGCTAACAAATTATTCAAGATTTTGTACATGAAATAAAATTCGAACGAGGTTAAAGTACTGTTTTTGACTTCAATAAAGGTATGATAAAGTGCTCAACTAAGCTTTTTCTTATGTTTTTGTGTATGTTGAACGATATTTTCAGTAGTTATAAATCGATTTCCACAACAATTTTTTTAATGAATATGTTTTGCCTCAAGAGCGGTCCTGTGTAACTTTTAAAAAAATACGATGTTCTCCCGACCTATTTTGGCAACAGCGGCCAATCTCACCGAAACAAGCCAGGGCAGGAGATATTATAGTGCACAAATGTACGCACAGACACAGTGAGACGACAATTTGAAACGACCGGTGAGAACTCAGGCGCAGAACCAACGGCTTTACGAGCTCAATCTCTAAAAAAACATCCTACAAGGACATTTTTAAAGTGACGTCTTAGTCAGTGCAGTTTTTGTAAAAATGTAATCATTTTTAATTTGCCCTTGAAGTATATTATACAGTTCTTTCACTCAAACTTTATAAGTCTAAGAGCCACTGAAACAGAAATATACAAAAAATAAGAATAAACAGGCTCGCAAAACAATTCTGCTGAGAAGAGCTTGTGAAAAATTGATGTTGCCTTTTAAAAAAAATTGTTTACAATATTTAGGCAGTGGTAGCCCAGTGGTAACGCACTCGCTCGGGAAACCGAGTGTAGCGAGTTCAAATCCCGGGTATCGCACCTCTGATATTTTCATGTGCGAATCATTTCCTACATGATTACCACTTGTCTTAACGGTGAGGGAAAACATCGAGAGGAAACCTGCATGTCTGAGAGAACCTAGCAAGTTTTCAAAAGACGTGTGAAGTCCGCCAACCCGCACTTGGCCAATGTGGTGGACTATGGCCTGATTCCCCTAGTATTGAAGGGAGGCCCGTGCCCAACAGTGGGACGATAAAAAAGGGCTGAATACATACAATACAAGGTTTACAATATTTGCACGTGCAAATATCATCGAGTATCAACAACACAATGAACTAAGTAGCTTTACTTAATAGTATATTTTTAAATTAAATTTTACATTATACATAGATATATATGTACGTAGAATTTAGAAAATGATTTTTCACGTAAACGCAGGCATAACGGCCTTCGTAAATGCCTTGACATAGTTCAAACATCCTTGGTGAAACTAGAACGGTGAAATTTGAATCATTCCAATTACCTGTTGCAAATTCAAACAAAGGAACACAATGACAAGTGTCAAATAATAGTGAATGGGGAAACAAAGTGTGGAAAAGTAGGTTACTAGAAAATTCGTATAGGAAATAAGTTTATATGTTATATATATGTGTGTGTGTGTTTTCAAGTACTTCAAAAAGAGTGGTTTTCAAAAGAAAATTTGAATTTTATACATTAACTTTTTAAGCCTGTATAATCTATGCTATTATTATAAAGAGGCAGTTTGTTTGTTTGAACTACTAATCCGATTTGAAAAAATATTTTTGATTTTAGATAACCCGTTTGTTTATTGAGGAAGGCTTTATATCATATATTATAGCCTAACCATTTTATATATTGTTATATTATACTTCATGTACCTACTTTTGTATAGATGTAAAGCCACAAGAACTTTATACAGGGTAAACTTATGAGAGACCAAACATATCGTACATAATATATTGTATATTACAGGCAACATTGTCCAATATCATAAAATCTGCCTGAAAGCTACATTATTGTAAATAGATTCCTTAAGTGTAATAATCTGTATAATATGTAATATGTATAACATTCATCAAATATTACCCACGTATAGTATTACAAAAATTAAAAATATAGGTATATTGCACCCATTATGATTGGTGGTGGATTTTTTTCCTAAAACTCATATGGTTAATCAATTCTACTAAAATCGTGAAAATCGGTTTAAAATTGGTAAAAATATCGTGTAGCGTACATAAAAACTATTTATTATTATTATTTTAATATTGATCAAATGCACATGAAGAAAAGTAAAATTAATATTTTATTCGAGTTCTACCCCTTTATTACTATGTACTGTCTGTCTGTCTGTGACCGCATCACGGAAAAACCACTAAAGGGATTTTGATGAAATTTAGTATGATGATAGCTGGTTATCCGGGTCAACATATAGGATACTTTTCACTGCGGGAAAATGTCTCATCTCTGAGAAATCTATATTAAACATTAAAACGTAACTAGGTACGAACACGAGCGGAGCGAGAGTGAGTCGCTAGTTTCTAAATATTATTTCACTAAATGAAAGCTATATCTGAGTGAATTAAAAACTATAATTTTATAAAAGTTTTTATTATCCTCACCTTTAAGTAACTGACTGATTGATTGACTGTTTCATTTTGAGGAGTCGCTTATACATAGTTTTCAGTTTTTTAACTAAAATAATTATATTTCTTAAGGGTTAACTATATTTTTGCAACGATCCATATTATATTACTTGCTAACTCTGTCAATTATTGCATTTTCAGTACATATTTCTTAATACCATGTCAATCTACGACTCGCAACGTGTTGAATGCGGGCGAAATGTCCACATGTGAGTTTACAGGTCAATACACTTTCGCATACTTCTACATCAACTACATATGAATAGGCCGCGACTTTACTCGATTACTTTATAAATAATATTAACTTTTACAAATCTGTAGATATTCCAAACAATCGCAAAGACTTTGTTTTGTTATCTTATCTTATCTATACATATAATAAAATTGTAACTAAGCCGAGTCTGTACATTAAATATTTTTTGGAAAATCTTATTGAAATAGACATTATTATCGATACAGAGGCCGAATCTATAGTTTTTTTATTTTTTGTCTGTCTGTCTGTCTGTTACCGCATCACAGAAAAACCACTGGAGGGATTTTGATGAAATTTGGTATGGTGATAGCTGGTTATCCGGGTCAACATATAGGATACTTTTTACCGCGGGAAAATATCTAATTTCTGAGAAAAAATACAAAAACTGCATTGTAAGAGTTTAAACTAATATGTAAAACCTAAGAATTTGGTTTTTGGTCATCTGAACGCGGGCGGGGCCGCGGCAATGCTAGTCTATCTATAAATAGGCAAAAAAACCCAGTTCCGTACGTTTTTCCCCTCCGTTTGTCAACCGATTTTCTTTTTTTTTGTTTAGTAGCAATTGACGAGCTCTACTGTTATCAACAAAAAACACTAGTATATTTAAATTTAATATATATTTAATTATTTATTCATGTATCTATGTAGAGCCTATATTTTAAGTGATATACTACATGAGTAAAATATTTGTTACACCATGTCACTGTGCTAACACTTTCTTTTACCCTCATGAACTGGTTGGAAGAAACCTATTTTAGTTGTTTGTATTTTATTTCTATCTATACATAACATACATCTGTACATATACCTATAAGATTGAGACTAAGGATTTAATGCGATTTTCACTAATAGTGAGAACGACAAACGAGGAAGTTTTTTGAATAGAATTTGTGAATATTTTGTACAAAATGGCAAAAATATGAATGATTTTTGCCAATAAAACTGTTTTCATATGCTTACATGGGAACGGTGGCTAAACTATAAGAGGTACCTACCAACATCAGTGTAAAAGAAAATTGAAAGGCCTACAGAAAAGTCTGTCCGCATGTGTCTGTCTCTTAAGATACACTCACAAATCACAATAAATATTTTGTTGTCGTTAGTAAATTATACAACAGTAATAAATTTCCATGAAAAAGATAAATGTTTTAAAGACTAATTTGTATTTTTAAAACCCAATCTGCCATTTAAATATATGTAAATATTATCGACGATTGTGACACAAACCTACACTGTACGTCCTTCATAGCTTATCTACTTACCCTTATATATATATATATATATATATATATATATATATATATATATATATATATATATATATATATATATATATATATATATAATATCAGAACATTACAAGATTATATAACTATTTTAAACAACGAAGTAAAAATCTGTTGAATACAAATATACCTCAAATACCGCAATTGAGACAATAATTTCAGCGTAAATTCACTTTCATAACGAAATGGCCAATTACGAAACATGTTTACGGTCGTTGCCCCGTCGCGGTGGCTCTAACGACTAGTCTTACACAAAAATCTATAATTAAATCTTACTAATTAAATAATATTTAATTAAAACACTAATTAATTTGGTAAACTTTTAAAATTGAGTTGAATACATCACGCTTTTTCTTAGCAGCACCATCTGGTACTGTCTGCACTGTCTTAAGGCTATTTTTTTATTTCAAATCAGCAGTCTTTTCTACTTTTTTTTTCTTTTCTAATTAGTATTATTATTATGTTAATACGTGCGTTTATTAATTTTATCATTTTTTTTTGTTGATGGGACCTGTCTGTCTTTATGAATTAAAAAAAGCTCTTTAAAATTTTGACAAATTCTAATGGTTATTTTTGTTATAAATTGTTTATTTTGATGTTACTGAGGAAAGCGGAAACCCATCATGGATCCAGCTTCTCTTTAACGGGCAAAGGATTGAGACTCTCACTCACTCACTAAATCCCATTCTATTGTCTATACATATAAAAAAAACATCAGGATCAAATAAGAAAAAAATCTCCACTACGAGTAGAACAACTACAACTTAAGTGATTTTGATGTCAGGGTGCCATTTCAGTTGTAAGATAAATATTATTGTGGATAATACAAGTCGAATACAAGTAAAAGGATGATTAGTTATAATAATATTTTATTATTTGTATTGAAAATAACAGTATTAAATCGCGTATTTGACAACAATTCATAGAAAATTTTATAGAAACTGCGTTCGAATACCAAACTTTGCAAATTAAGTATTTCATTTCACGTTACCATTCAATAATAACAAAACCGTACGACACAAATAAGATTTATTGACCCGAGTAAGACCAATTTACAATCTAGATCAAGTAAACATTCTGCTTATGAACAAATTAACCTTATCAAATGATTGATTAGTGCCACATCTGCTGTAAAATTTGCATTTTTTCAAACATTTTTATATTTTCATGTTATAGGTATAACCAGCTACTCGCTTTGTTCGGGTGCGGCCATAGGGAAGAATGGATTAGGAACGCATACAAATCATAGAGGACACATAAAAGATACCGACAGTAACCAATATATAATAACTTTTAAGACATCTAACAAATTAGTCTCTCCCGTGACTATTTGCTGTCAAGCATTAGAAACGTCGAGAACCACATACCAAAATAAATCCGCGAAAAAAAAACGAAACATAAGTTTATTTAAAATTGAGTAACTTTACAATAATAATGTATACTAAACTTTATTAATACACTATCAGAACCCGCGTTCATTATAGCCTTCCTCAATAAATAGGCTAACTAATGCAAGAACAATTTTTCAAATTCGATTATTAGTTCCTGAGATTAGCGCGTTCACGCAAACAAACATACATACTCTGCCTCTTTATAATATTAGTATAAATAGGCTAAGTACTAAAAATCGGATCGATCAAGTCCACATAAACATAAGACACATTCCACAATGATTTCACGGTATTTTTTTTCCAATCAATCGTTAAGAAATGGAAAACAAGATACGTATAGAAACAATTACGCATTCATAATTCTTTCCGCATCGTTCGAATGTATGTCGATGTTAGAAAAAATCCGGTAGTGTGGAACGTCCTTATCTTATTATACCTTTTTAGGAGCAGCCTCGCATTGTAGGAAATTAATTTGTTCCTATAATTATGACGTTGATTTATTGCTGATGTTTTTAAGTATCTTCTCAACAGCGAAAAAGGCAAGATAATGTAACTTAGATGTAAGATTCTTTTGATTCTTCTATATATTTAGATAAGAAAATAATTTATTCAATCGTGAAACATAAACTAACATATCTAATTTATAACGCCTACGTTTGTGAAAAATACTCAGGCACAAGTAATTTGAAGCACGTTCCTTCTTCAACGTCCCACTACTGGATACGGGCAGCCACCCTACAAAGCGAGGGATCTGGCTATAGTCCACTACACTGGCCAAGTACAGCTTGGTAGACTTTACAAAATTATCCAAAACTAATTAGGTTTTCTCAGATATGCAAGTTTCATCACGATATTGCCTGCACCATAAGGCAAGTATATTCAAGCTGAGAAAGTTACGCATATAAAAATATCAAACATGTGAAACCAGGGATTTGAACTCGCTTCAATTGATGTTCCAAGCGTGCTCGATACCACTGGGTTACATTGGTACTCTGTTGAGTTGAATAACCACTTAAGAGATATCAGATAAAAAACTTAATAAGAAATTGACTCCGTCTTACTTAGACAAAAAGTACTGGTACTCCATACTAATATTATAACTGTGAAAGTGTGTTTGTTTGTTGTCGAAACGGAGCGACGGATTGGCGTGATTTTTTGTGTGAAGATAGTTGGAGGGCTGGAGAGTGACATAGGCTACCTTTTACCGCGGGAGATTATCTAATTCCCACGGGAAAACACGTTATAATACAATTCAAAAAAATATTTATTAGCAGAATTACTTGAAACTTGGTACTTATGCTCTTCAATAAAATTAAATAAATACGTGTTTTAGTGTTTTTCGAAATTCATCCTATAAGGGAGTTAAATAGGGGATAAAAGTAGTAAGTAGTGCTAGTATTATATAAATATTTTTCAGTGGTATCATTTAAAAAATTGGTATAAACGATCGAGGCGAAAATATATTGGTATTTATGGTTAAAATGGGAATATTTTGGTTAAAATAAGATTTATAAGTGACTAAGTCCTGATTATTCAATATTCAGTATCAAAGCTCACGCAGGGTGTTCTAAAAATAAATTTATCGCTACATCCGGTTTCCGTCTCTACAAACTTGATATAACTTGACGTTATGTGCAAACTTACAACACAAGAGTATAATTTACTGCATCTATGCAATGTAATAACATCCTACGGGAATTCTTCAATGTAAATTTAAACCTATCATATACCACCCTATAAATTACCATTTACCATGCAAAAAACACTTGACAAGGACATATTAAGAAAAATCTATACTTTCAAATACGAAATTAGTATCTAACCATTTTCATTTACTATGTATAGTCCGGTCAATTTAGACATTCGAAGTTACATAAAGTCCCAACAAGCTGAATTTCTGTGAAATTGTTCAAAACATAATTATAAACAATGTCTAGAAGTTCCCCATCATTCCCCTGTAAGGAAAAAAATTTTGAATAAATTTTTGGTCAAAGGTCAAAAAAAATGAGTTTTTCACGATTTTCAGCAAAACGGTAAGTTTTATCATAAAAGTACCTCAGACAAAAATTGTAGATCATAAAATTATCTATAAAAAATGTATCAATACTTTTTTTTTACGAGCCACCGTTTCTTAATTATGTTTTGAACAATTTCACAGAAATTCAGCTTGTTGGGACTTTATGTAACTTCACTCTCATTTTTTGGTATAAATTGACCGGACTAGTAACAGTATCTTAATATTGTAATCAGGGAAAAGATTAGAAAATGCCTCTCTTACAAATCAGTCATAAAATCTAATGTGCTTTAAATAATAAATAGACTCGCTTTGACACTTCTCACCTCTCGGATTTTCATTCGCGAATCTCATTTTCTGTTTGTTGTTAACCACTTGCTAATACGGTTAAGGAAAACATCGTGATAAAACCTACATATCTAAGAGAACTTAATTAGTTTTTGAAATACGTTTGACATTCGCCAACCTATATTTGGCCAGCGTGGTGCACTATAGCCTAATTTTCATCGCATTGTAAGGGGAATCACCTAGAAATGGGAGAAATCTGATTAAAGTAATTAAGTATTATCAGTATTATAGCGTTATTAGTTTATAAAATGAACTATTTCTTTAAAGTCGATATAAAATTGGCTGAATGAATGAATGAATTGATTCATGCTGGATAAAGAAATTTTTTCCTCAACTTGAACCCGAAAGTCGCGTCTATCGCTGACTTCGAGTATTTCACAGTAATGCTAGTATACTTTTGTCGAAAAGTTGTTCTTTTATGTTACTGATTCAAGTTCAAATGAATGGAATATTTATAACAAGGTCGGTTATGAAATAAAAATGTCGAAAACAACAGGTTTCAGAAAATTTGTGGTTTCGAGTCACTTCACTGGTTTTAAAATGTTGATCTATTATTTGAATATGAAGCAAAAGTTCGTATTATTCTAGTAGGCATCGTCCCTGATGAGTTCTGTACTTGTATCTATACAGATAAATAAAATTGAAGTGTCTGTTTGTAATGTTAAAGTAACAGCCTTTTACTAAATACATATGAAATACGGTACTTATAATAAAAAAAACTATTTTAATCATTTTTGTTTGTCTGTATGTTTGTTTCGACTAAACGCCAAAATGGCTGGACCGATTTTGCCAGGACTTTCACTAGCAGATAGATTATAACATATAATGAAATTGCCCATAAAATTGTGAACAAAATCCGAGTACCTAGGAACGTACCCGAATGAAGCGACGATAATTCGCCAGTTATGAAAAATTATAATAATCGGTATACCTTCTTCTATCCAATAATAAATAAATAAATATGTGGAGACATTAACACACAGCACCATATACATAGTTCCATAGTGATAGGCTACGAGGCTTGTGTTAAGGATACTGGATAGTTGATACACTACACATATATAACTTTAAATACATACATATTATAAATATAAACACCCATGACTGAAGTACAAACATTCATCATCATACAAATGAATGCTCCAAGCGGGACTTGAACCCGCGACCGCTGGCACAGCAAGTAGGATCATAACAAACTTGAGGCAAACATAGCGTCAAAATATTTTTATCTAAAAATATCCATATATTTTAAGCAATACCACGTGATACTTTGCACGAGCGTATCATCTCACATTTCTACGAAACCTTTAAAAATCAATTAAATGCATAGCGAATGCTTTATACTTTTTACATTACAAAGTTTAACCACACTTGAGAAAAACTGCAGAGTATTTTATCATAATAAAATATTATTTTCCGCTAATTTATTGTATGTTGTAATGCTTTACTCAATATTTTACCGACATTTAAAAAAAAAGTATTCAATTCGTCTGCATTTTTTGTGGATATGTTATGGATAACTTTAATTGTAGATCGATTGTTTATTCTCTTTAAGGTATAGGTAACATCAACAGTAGTCCAATATAAATATTTAAAAAATACCGCCCTTAACTTTAAAGTAATAATAAAAATTAACTTTTAAGTAATTTTGATGTCGGTGTACCTTTTGTGTCAAAAAAGTTTTATCTTTATTAAAACAAGGGGGTTTTAATGTAATTTAAAGCATCGTTTCACAATTTCTACGTAATGCGAATATCACTTTAATAGGCAAGTCGTGAGCTGTAGTTGGTATATCAATAACGCAAATCATACTGGAGTGCGCAGTGTCAAGAAAGTTGGGTGACAATAATTATATCTGACACTACGTAAAGTGGCGCTTTCTCCGTGCGTTTAGTGAAAATGTTATAAAGCCGTTTACATCAATCTCACCGTATATCAAGTACACAGCATAATAACCACCACAACGGTTTATTATTTACTGTAATATATATTTTTGTATATAATTTTTATATATAATTGACAATATGTCAATTTGTTTATGTTAAGTGACTTGCGACGTACCCTCGCTTTGCTCGGGTGCGTCCCTGTACCCGGATTCTGCTCACAAATCCATGGGTTTTCGTTTTTTTGCGCGGAACCCTAAATCATTATCTATAATAAAAGTAGTCTAAGTTACTCCATATAACATCGGCTACCTGCCAGTGACAGTTCTGTCAAAATCAGAACAAATCGTCAGACGAAAATTTTAAGAATTATTTTTTTCTTATAAGTAGGTACCGTATATACTTTCATATGCATTTAGTAAAAAGCTATTATTTTGACATAAGAAACAGACACTTTTATTTTATTTATCTGTATAAATTTTGAATCTTAAATACATACCTACTTAAGCTTTTACTAATGACTTAACCTTGCTTTGCTCGGATGAGTCCCTAGGTGTCTAAATAGCCTCTGTGTTATTATAGGCCATGATCTTAAGTTAGTCTTAATAGACGACACGTTTGGCTCAGTTTGAAGTGGCCCTACTTGCTGTGCTAGCGGTCGCGGGTTCGAGTCTCGCTGGGAGCATTCATTTGTGTGATGAGCACGAATGTTTGTACACCAGTCATGGACGTTTATATTTATAATATGTATGTATTTAAACTGATATACGTGTAGTGTATCAACTATCTGGTATCCATAACACAGGCCTCGTAGCTTTCCGTGGAACTAGATGGTGTTGTGTGTTAATGTCCAACAACAACATATAAGTCTATCTGTGTACTAAACATTCGAATTCGTATAGGCATTTCGCGTGAAAAAGTATCATACATACAAACTTTTAACAAACAAGCTTTGTCTTGAACATCTTCGTATATAATGTACAAATGTACAGTTAATAATTACTGTACAAGTCATGTCCGCGTGGAATTGTGGCAAGAATGCTAGTTGTATTCCCTGTTGAATCGCAATGACTAACTCTTTTGGCGAACAGAAATGGTTTACCGAGTTCACAATACCTTAAAGGTGATTTTTACAGCCTCAGGAGTGGTCTTTTTTTATTTAAATAAGCCCACCACACACCTGAGGACATTCATAAAAAATAACTACAAAACAATTGGCAGATATTTGGCATAAGAGGCGGTGGTAGCCCAGTGGTAACGCTCTTGCTTAGGAAACAAAGTCAAGCGGGTTCAAATACCGGGTCTCGCATTTTCAACGTAATTATCATTTGCTGGCAGAATATATATAAAATAAATTCTTACACAGTACCTGCTTAATAGCAGTTTCGGATTAAAACATTTTTTTCTACTTTTGGTCGTGGTTTTGTCTCCAGTGACCATATTTTTTGTAAAGTATTCGAAACGTTGGGAATAAAAAAAAGTAAAATAAATCCGCAAAAATAGTTTTATTAAATGTAAACTATTCGCTTAAATCTTAAGTTTGTCGTAAATATCTAGAAAATACCCCTTATTTGCTTTAAAAAAAGTTAGTTTCTCATCACTAATGTATACAATGAGGAACACACAACACAATAAATAAGATGAATAATACCATTTTCTACTATCATATCATATTATAGTTGTCGTATTTTTTTATTTTTTCCGTCTGCTTAGTATAACTAATAAGTGAAACTGATTAATAAATTTTTAGTTTAAAAAAAAGAATATTAGTTCTATAGAAAAAATAAAAATATTTTTTAACTTTTAATTACAACTTTAGTCAAGTACTTTATAATTGTCTTTATGTTTAGACAACTTTTTTTTTATTTTACATGTAAAATTATACAGGCAAAGAAATCCGCGAGTAAGCCTACTAAGTAACATTATTTATTTTTAAAGAGCGTAAGACAATGGCAATATCACAAGCTTCTCACATCGATTACATCCGTAGGATTCACTTTCGCTGGAACGCCGAAAGTGTGAGTTTTTTTCAAATAATTAAAATTCTAATTTCAAGTGAAAACATACATGAATATGTAACAAAAATTTAGCTGATTAATTATTTTTTTGTATTTTATTTACAGTTTCATGAATGTGCAATTTAAGCACTAATGCCCCCGTCTTCGCTTGGTAGATTTTTACTTTGACTGTTGACACTTTCTCAAAAATAAAATTAGAAAAAACTATTTTTCTGAAAGTTACTATATGATGTATAATATCTTTTCGGCAGAACTACCTTCTGAACCGGTCGGTGATGATAGTTTCTTTAGCTTACATATTGACATTTACCTAATTCACCTTGTAAAAAAATTATAATAATAGGTAATATAAAATGTCAAAATTGACGATTCAAAATAAAATTTATAAAGTATTCAACAATTTTGAATTCTTTAATTTACTTAAATGCCTAAGAGTGGGTTTTAAAAATTTTAATATATTTTGTTTCGGTGAGAGAAATTATTTGATGAATATTAAAAACTTAATTACATAATACGTAACTATTAAATGTTGTATGATTATAATTAAAAGTTCTAATCTACAAATAAATAGTTCCACTAAT
Organism: Brenthis ino; assembly: GCA_921882275.1. NCBI lineage: Eukaryota > Metazoa > Arthropoda > Insecta > Lepidoptera > Nymphalidae > Brenthis > Brenthis ino. Next base: position 17,672,239 of record OV170225.1, read on the forward strand.
TTTTGACATAAAAAAAACAAAAACATCAATAAAAAAAATCATTATTTAAAAAGATTATGATAATAGCTAAGATAATATTACGCCTAAAAAAATACGTAACCCATTTACTTCGGTGAATTAGCCTTATCATTATGTTACTTGTTTGTTTACATTTACAATCTTGTTTTTTATACAAGGAAACTTCAGCTATCTTTATATGTCGACCACATTAGTCTAATCCCATTAATATTATAAATGCGCATGTTTGGTTGGATGGAAGTTTGTTACTCAATTACGCCAGAACGGCTGAACGGATCTGGATGAAATTTGATAGCACAGAGAGAGATTATAGTCCGAAATAGCGTAAATTTTACTTTTATCCCGGAAAAATGTACAATTATCGTGGGATATATTTATTTTTATTGTTTACAGAGCGAGGGATCGACTATCTATTCCATACTAATCTTTAAAACGTATCTAGGGACGAACCCGAGCAAAACAAGGGTGAATCGCTAATAGCTTAAACCTTAAACCTTAATTCTTAAACCTTAGTTTTAGAGATTCGGATCTCGTATCGGATTGATTTTTCTCTTTTTAGTTTTTACCCGACTGCGCCAAAAGGAAAGTTATGTTTTTCGAGTGTATATGTATATTTCTTTGCCACGTTTTGTAACCTAAACGGCTTGATGGGTTTCAGCTTGAGAGTGGTCATTGGGTTAGTCTTAATTAATTTAAAACTCGGATAGCATGTAAAGTTCTTTCTTCCTGTGTTTGATCTCTCTTTGTTCGTACAATAATCTCTGAAGTATGAGAGTGAAGATAGAAAATGCATTTCATAATTACGCACGTACTTGTGCACTATAATATCTCGCCAGGTGAGATTGGCTTTCATGGCCGACATTGATCAAGAGGATAGATACAAATTACTACCTTTGATGCAATGACAAAGAAAAACCAGGACATTAAAGATCATTATAGGTTATCTATAATATATGTGTGTAATATTTATCGTGTTATAAACGCTATCACCGGAAACCAGTCTAGACTCAAGGCGTCTTAATTAATATAAATTATGTTTAATGACCTACGACACCATCTAATGTAATGAAGAATGTTATATCCTTATAATAAACAAAGTCGCAGCATATATGTGCTCGTAATTCCTATCCTCCTAAACGGCTTGCCCGATTTTGATGATTTTTTTAATCATGGTTTTACCTAGGTGGCGCTGTTATTGAGATCCAGTTTTTTTTTTAAATTTTCCGACACAACTAGGACCTTGCCAGGGCAAAATCTGCCTGAGTCTAGCGGGTCTAAATTATAGGTTTTGCTCATTTATATTTATGGGTCTGTTTAAAGCAATAAATAAAATTTGTGTCAATACTTCGACGATAATGATAAAAAATCGCAATTGACTGCGGGATTAATTCGGGGAATCCTGATACGATAATGTCATACATACGAGTATCATACACTATCTTTTTCCATACATTTAGTAATTTAATATTAAAGTGAGGAAAATGTGTACAAATTGGTGTTTTTGAATGTCGGTTCGAAATAAGTTATTCCGGCCATAGCACTCATAAATTCAACCAAATAAAAATAAATCAATGCTTAGAAGCTTTTAAGGCCTCTAATATCATTTAAACCTTAACTCATAACAAAGATACATTGAAAACAAATTTCAATTAGCATTAAATTGCGTGACGCACGAACAGACAGCTGTTTCGTCCATTCGATATAATATGCATACGTTTTAAAGAGATATCGAATATAATTGTTGCTCGTGTATCTATGTATTTATTAGGCCAGCTGAGTCACCGGGCACCGCCTTCAAGCAATAGCGAGTGGCATTCAAACTCTGTAAGACTTACATTTTTACCCGACTGCGCGACGCAAGGGAGGGTAATGTGTTTAACAGCCTATGTATGTATGTTTGTTCCTTTGTGGCACTCTAGAGACCAAACGCATGGGCCAATTTTATTGATTCACACGTCGTTAAATTATCTCGATAACGCGAGTATCATAGGCTAAATAAAAATAGTTAAAAATGAAAATGGCGGATTTCAGGAGACAATTTATGTCTGTAAAAAATTTCTTCCAAATCAATCGAATGGGGTACCAAAATCAAGGTTATTAAGAGGTGATCACAAAAATATATACAATTTATATGTTTAAAAGTAAATTAGTATAAAAAAATTGCTAAATATGACTTCAAATGGCAAAAACTAAAAAAAATATGAAAAGAAAAAAAGAGCAGTCGGAAACATACATATGTACATTGTACATATCGCGGTAAGGATGAAACGTGTATGTCTCCGACTGCATAATACTATGTATTTTCCTTCGTCAACTTGTTTCAATTAAATAAATTTACTATGAATGCGTAATATTTCCAAATTTTTAGATAGTCATTATTTACGCAACTAAAATAAACAAATTTTACTACTCACCTAAATAACACTATAAAAATTAAATAAGATACAATGAACTCTAACAAGGGCATATAAAAGATATGTTTGATTTCACAATCGTTATCGATAGAAAACTATATAAAAATGACAAACCTAAGCGTTATGTCACGTGGTTATGATATGTCATTTCCATATATTATTACGTTTACTATTAGCGTTATCGATTTCTATTAGCGATTATCGATATCGACTACATACATAAATTGAACTGAAGTATCTTAGGAAGCCGGTCCCATCTTCTCTATATAAGGCATAATTCCAAGTGGAATGCAATATAGAATAAAACGTTTATTGAATCAACATATCGCTTTACAATTATGTAACGACTGGACGAAGTCTGGTTGTTGGTTATTCAACCGATAAATTATTAATTAGGCATAAATTATTATGTATGACTCGATTAGAGCATTTTTTGTGATGGTCTGTAACAAGTCACCAAGTTTAATGCCATTGAACTTATATTTGTGGCATGAATAGTTAACTTATATGTTTATATAATTCCTTTTTAACAAAAAAGGCACATCGAATTCAAAACTTCTTAAAATAATTATTCCGTCCTAGAGGTGTTTTTTTTTAAATGTAAGTGCTATATAGGTATAGATAAACAGGCTACCCTTGCGCCTATTCATTAAAAAATATGAAATTCGATGCACAATAAACGCACATAAAGAGTAACTTTAAAAAAGCACAAAAAAACAAAATGTGATTTAGTAAGTACATCTTGGTTTTTGTAGTTCAAAAAAGCTTCACCGACTTCAAGATCACTTGAAAACTAATTATATAATACTAACGACGCACCCTCATTCCTCTCGTTGAAAAACAAAATCAAATCTATCCCACGGGAACTGGATTATTCTTTTATCTCGAAACATTTTTCAGGGATAAAAAGTAATCTATATGTTATTTCAGACTATAATCTATCTCTGAGTCAAATTTCATCCAGATCCGTTCAGCCGTTCTGACGTAAAAAGGTAACAAACATCCATCCATCCATCCTCACAAACTTTCACATTTATAATATTAGTATGGATTACATATACAAAATAATTATTATATAACTTTAAAGGTCACGCGAGTGGAGCCGCGGTCGAAAACTAATGAATTTTTAAAAAATATGTTAAACGCCGTCATTAACAAAGGCTTGTACGCTCAAAATGCTGTGATTTGATGACGTTCGACCGATAACCGTATCGCTATTGTGTTGCGTATTTGGAGCAGAAATGGAAAACAACACACGACCACATTACTTATTATCTATGCGACAGTAAATTTTATTGTCAATCATCTACATTAGAGATCTAAGGTTTAATTACCATTATCATAATAAGCAAAATGAGTGGCTGTTACCATGATGCCAAAACGAAATATACTATATTTAATTTAGATTTTAGACTATAACAACCCTTAAATTTATTATTTATTAAGTAGCAGTGGTTGCCCCATGGTGATACGCTCGCTTGGGAAACCGAGTGAAGCGAGTTCAAATCCCGGGTCTCGCACCTCTGATATTTTCATGTTTCCTACATGATTACCACTTGTCTTAACGGTAAAGAAAAACATCGTAAAGAAACTTGCATGTCTGAGAGAACCTAGCAAGTTTTCAAGACATGTGATGTCCGCCAACCCGCACTTGGCCAGCGTGGTAAACTATGTCCTGATTCCCCTCGTACTGAAGGGAGGCTCGTGGCCAGCAGTGGGACGTTAAAAAAGGGCTGAATACATACATACATTCGAGGTGCATTTATTTTTTTAATATGTATCAATATTTTCCAGTTTTATTCATGAAAGAAAATTATATTAGAATCAATAATAATTAATATTATAAATCTCAGACAGCATATCCTACATTCATGCAAAAAGTTACTTCGTTCGTATTAAATACATATCTTTTTAACATGAACACACTACGTGGTAGTCCCTATGGCCTTGAAATTCGAAAGTACACCACCCAACCTGACCAACTTTGAGATGTAACCGATTCAATAAAAAAGAACCATGTCAATAGTTTTATTTATCGCGTAACAGACTACACACAAACAATAAACACATTCAAATAGAGTACTTTCGTTTCAAAGTCGGTCAAAAGTTTTTAACTTTTTCCTAAAAATTTAAGCCCGTATTTGCCCAGTGGCCGAAATTCGATCTGAATAAACAATATTGGCGTATTAATATTAATACGCCAATATTGTTTATTAATATAAACAACAATCTTTACCCAATTTTTAAATGTTAACACTATATTATTAAGTGTCAATACAAATAAATTTATTATATACATATAAGACTAGCGACTTACTCTTGCTTCGCTCAGGTGTGTTCCTGGGTACGCGGTATACAGTCACAATTTCATGGATTCTAATTACTTTGCGTGGAACCCTGAATATTTTTCTAAAATAAAAGTAGCCTAAGTTACTCCTCATAACATCAGCTATCTGCCAGTGAAAATCTCGTCAAAATCGGTAAATCCGTTTCAGAGATTAGCCGGAACAAACAGACAGACAGAAAAAAAATGTGTTTTCCTTATAAGTACCGTATATGTTTCCATATGCATTTAGTAAAAAGTTGTTATTTTGACAGTACAAACAGACACTTCAATTTTATTTATCTGTATAGATGTATAGATAACTATAATTGTTCCTAAAATACTAATTTAGGACGATTGAAGACGGATGTATTTTGTATGTAAATGTGTGACATGTGTAAACAAATGATGACACGAACTGACAGACGCTCCGAGTCAAAACATGCAAAACGGAGAAAGTCTTTAACTTTTCAATACATTAAAACCAATTCGTCATGGTGAGATAATATTGAACATTATGGATATAATTTTTTACATGTCATTATAAAATTGAATTAACAAGTCGAAATAATATGAAAATATTTCTATTTTTGTGCTCAAATTCTGCATCGGATTTAGTGATATTCTTAAATCTTAGAAAGCGTATTCTTAGATTACGCTTTCTTGAGTGCTTTCAATTTAACCCGTTAGTTTATTCGTCCACTAGCAGCTTACCTTCGCTTCGCTCAGGTTCGCCTCTAGAAAAACAAAAATAAATCTATCCCACGGGAACCGAAAATTTAAAAAAAAAGTAGTCTATGTGTTTTTCTGATGTAAGAGCTATATTATTGTAAGATTTCATCAAAATCCATTCAGTAGTTTTTGCGTGAAAGTGTAACAAACACACATTTTTACCAACTTTCGCGTTTATAATATTAGTAGGATTTACACTACTATTATAAAGAGGAAAGATTTATATTTTTGTATGTTTGTAACGTATAAATTCAAAAACTACTGGAGTAATTTAGATGCAAGTTGGTAAGAACATAGTTTGAGACCATGGGAAGGCCATAAGTTTTTTTTTCTCTGTTCTTTTTTTATTCCGGAAATCATCCCTTAAGTGGGTGAAAATGGGAATAAAAGTTTGTATGGGGAATCAACCTTGGGACGAACCCGAGCGGAGCGAGGGTGAGTTGCTATTAAATACTAAAATAATATGACTACTATTTTCTTTCGAACAGCACAAAAAAGGAAGCTCAAACAGTAATCGATTCAGAATTTGCGAAGATATCGCGTCTCATACACATAAAAGCATACATCCGATTTGAGTACTTTCTTTTTGAAGTCGGTCAAAAATGCTACACGATACCCATCTAACAGTCAAGTAAGATTATACGGACAGATTGAAAAAAATACTAATGTTAATCATTAAAATTTCCCTAAATATGTACAAGCTTTAAAAATATGATTTTTTTTAAATTGCAATGTATAAACATAACAATATAAAAATAAAATTTCTAAGTAATATGTCTAAATGCGAACTTATAAAATAATCACGACACATAGACGCATGTCGACATATTTTATTTTAGTACAAAAACTAGTATACAAATCACGTCCTTCCGTTAAAATTATACAGTTAGTTATGCAACAATATGTAATGTAACTAAATGTTGTGTCACAATGAAAATTATAAATATAGGAACAATATTTATTTACATGCATTTACGTTTAACAAAAACCTTCATGTTGTTTTTAGAAAAACCGTGGCGAATTGTCGTGTCGAGTTTGAGTCATGGTGAGATAATATTGAACATTATGGATATAATTTTTTACATGTCATTATAAAATTGAATTAACAAGTCGAAATAATATGAAAATATTTCTATTTTTGTGCTCAAATTCTGCATCGGATTTAGTGATATTCTTAAATCTTAGAAAGCGTATTCTTAGATTACGCTTTCTTGAGTGCTTTCAATTTAACCCGTTAGTTTATTCGTCCACTAGCAGCTTACCTTCGCTTCGCTCAGGTTCGCCTCTAGAAAAACAAAAATAAATCTATCCCACGGGAACCGAAAATTTAAAAAAAAAGTAGTCTATGTGTTTTTCTGATGTAAGAGCTATATTATTGTAAGATTTCATCAAAATCCATTCAGTAGTTTTTGCGTGAAAGTGTAACAAACACACATTTTTACCAACTTTCGCGTTTATAATATTAGTAGGATTTACACTACTATTATAAAGAGGAAAGATTTATATTTTTGTATGTTTGTAACGTATAAATTCAAAAACTACTGGAGTAATTTAGATGCAAGTTGGTAAGAACATAGTTTGAGACCATGGGAAGGCCATAAGTTTTTTTTTCTCTGTTCTTTTTTTATTCCGGAAATCATCCCTTTAAGTGGTTTTTTTTTTTTTTTTTTTTTTTTTTTTTGTTTTTTTTTTTTTTTTGTGTGTTTTTGTTTTTTTTTTTTTTTTTTTTTTTTTTTTTTTTTTTGTTGAAAATGTGGAATAAAAGTTTGTATGGGGAATCAACCTTGGGACGAACCCGAGCGGACCCCCCCCGCAGAGGGTGAGTTGCTATTAAAATACTAAAAATAATATATGACTACTATTTTCTTCGAAACACCGCACAAAAACGGAAGCTCAAACAGTAATCGATCAGTATTTGCGAAGATTATGCGCGTCTCATACACATAAAAGCATACATCCGATTTGAGTACTTTCTTTTTGAAGTCGGTCAAAAATGCTACACGATACCCATCTAACAGTCAAGTAAGATTATACGGACAGATTGAAAAAAATACTAATGTTAATCATTAAAATTTCCCTAAATATGTACAAGCTTTAAAAATATGATTTTTTTTAAATTGCAATGTATAAACATAACAATATAAAAATAAAATTTCTAAGTAATATGTCTAAATGCGAACTTATAAAATAATCACGACACATAGACGCATGTCGACATATTTTATTTTAGTACAAAAACTAGTATACAAATCACGTCCTTCCGTTAAAATTATACAGTTAGTTATGCAACAATATGTAATGTAACTAAATGTTGTGTCACAATGATTATAAATATAGGAACAATATTTATTTACATGCATTTACGTTTAACAAAAACCTTCATGTTGTTTTTAGAAAAACCGTGGCGAATTGTCGTGTCGAGTTTGAGCGATAGGAATAGAGAGTGCACTTGCGTATACGCACTCCACTATAATATCTCCTGTGCTGGCAAGTCTCAATGAGATTGGCAGCCGTGGCCGATATCAGTTAGGACATTAAATGAATTTAAAAACTTCTATAGGGATAGAGGATACCGTGGGTAATTATTTTTTTTCAGGAAACACTTGCCTATGTTCCTCGCTCGTTCCTCTCCACACATTTTTGGTGATATATGTATCTATCACGCCTGACACGAGTCGCGCACTATACCTTACGTTTTCATTATCGATCAAAAAATACTAGATACACAATAAGCGACGAAAAAGGTCCTCAGCGAATGAGCGCTCATTTCAACATTTGAGTGCGCTTTTAAGATAAAAATAAGAATTTGAAAACAACGTTAAGCATTGCATTTAAGGTTCATTGTACATTGTCGTATATTCATTTCAACTAGAATAATTATCTAAACACAATTGGTGACAGTTTTAAGAGAACTTTTGCATGGTATTGTGTATTTAGTACTTTTTTGGTCGATGGTTCCCATACATGTCATAGGAAATACGGGCGAAGATATCACTAACAAACTAAGTAGTAGTATTACACAAAGACATAGGCATATATGAGATTACTTATGTCAGTGATAGGTTTAAGGCAAGTGCCGGGGCATTGGCATTCACAGCGGCGACTTCCCGGTCGAGATACAGTTGCTTATGCAAGCCGATTCCTGAGAAAGTGTGCGTGACAACATTAACATCGGTAAAGCATTGCACGCATTCTAACAAAGATTTTTGATAAGTTTATTGTGCTAATGGTTTTAATGAATCTTATCTGTACAGCAATAAAACAAGCTATCTGTCATTTTGATGAAACTTTTCTAAGAAATAAGTAAAAGTTGTAACGTAATAATAACTGTGTAATATAAAAATATAGGCACTAATGTAAGCTGTTGTATAACTGTATTTCAAGGTTATCTCATAAGAAATCGTAAAAATCAACATATCTATACATAAAATAAAATTGTAATTTAGAGAAATCTGTATATGAAATATTTTTTAAAAACGATGACTGTAATTTATTGTGTACAAAATGTAGAACAATAATTTTTAAATATTTTATCTGTGTGTCTGGTTTGTCTGTATGCCTGTTTGTCTGTATGTCTGTTTGTGTGTGTGCGTTCCACGCCAAAATACAGGAGATACATCAAAACAATGTTCTAAAAAATTATAGGTCTTAAAAAGACCTACAGAAAAGTCCGCAATAGCATACGTCTATCTGGTAGGGTACACTCGCAATAAATATATGTATCCATTTAAAACGTAGATTTAGTACGTCCCGAGCGAATCAAGGGCAAGTCGCTTGTAAAATTGTTTCTGAAAATGTTATAAATAATTTTAAATAAAACTATCGCGAATTTATTTTGAGTTTTGGTTCCCGACATTTCGAATGCAATAATAATGAATGAATAAGAAAGTATTATCTGAAAATGTTGTTTAGTGTGTGTACCTAATAGAAAATAGAAGTTAAATTAACGGTGTTTTATAACCCACTTAACTGGAGAACAGTTAAGATTTTAATTGTTCTTCATGAAACGTTTTTGAATTAGAAAGTTTAAAAAATAACAACAAATCGGTCTAGTGTGACCAAAGGTCCAAGTAATTCTTGAGCTCCCCTTTCGTTCGTGTGAAAACGGGTTTAATAAATAATACTTCTTAACTAAAAATATACTTAAAGTAAGGTTTGAAAATCACTTAAAAATAAAGTTATTACAAATTGGTTATTTTTTAATACATGATCACTGATCACCCTTTAAAACCATCTTTTTTTTTAAATCCTATTCACATGGGAAGATTTTGCAAAAAAAACATCCACGGGAATCAGATAGGTTTCGTTTATTTAGTATAGGTACATGGACTTACATGCAGAGAAAAGGTAAAGTATTATACACCTAAAAATAATGCTTATGGAAAACAAAATAAAAGAACAAAAAAAAATCAAAAATGAACGATTCTTATCTTGTACACCGTAACATTTAAGAATCAAGTTAATTGGCATCAGGATGTGCGTGTGAAAGATTCAGGTCGTTAGTACATATGGAAGCCAAAAATAACTTTAAACTGGTAATTCTTTACCATGTTTTATTCATCAAGTGCGCGAAAAATCAGACCATACGTGGAATGGATGGATTTTACTTTAGTATTTACGTGCCCTATTGCCTATTGTCTATACTATTATATGGACAAGCCAGTTAATACTTTTAGTCTAAACAACCAATTCCAGCCCAGCCCATTGGAATTTCCCATCGACAATATAAAAAGAAATTTGAACAATTTCCATATTTCTTACTTCAAAAATGACAAAGTATAAGAGTTTATAAGAATTGATTGTTCAAAAACGCTTGATTCACACTTTCTTTATATCAGAAACTCTTAGGTCTAAACTGCTTTGCGTTGTCTATAAGTTACTCAGTAGGTATAAGAGTAATTAAGAAATTGGTCGTGTAAAGAAAACAAACATTGGGGAAGTAGAGAAGTTTTGGCCTTAATGATATCGTCATATATTTTACATAACAAAACAATGTTTTATTAACGCCATTTTCATGTGAATTACAAATTTTAACTTGTTCACACTATTGCGGTCTTATGTTTATTTCTGTTATAACGGTAATAAACCTAGATTTAATTTCTTACCATTTTGCAATACGCGGTCATTTATTTGTTCAACAACATAATACTAGGCTACCTCAATTATGGTCATAAAGATGTCATGATGACTTCATTTTGCCCCGTCTTTATTTGACTTTCTTTAATTTGGATTATTCAATAACTATAGCTAGCTAAAATAATATTATACTAATATGTCACAATACCTCATTTCTGAAAAACTTTATAACCATTTAGGCATATCCTCTTTTCTTCGCAGTCAGGTAAAAAGCCAGTATATCAATGCTAATGCTAAAGTTTAGTTTAGCTTTACCTCGCAAGGAGTACAGATAGCTTCATAGGTATTAGTCATATTGTAGCGTTGTTCGTACAATAATAAAATTATACTTAAAACATTATGGAATAGGTATAGAATTCTCCGACCCAAACGTGCGTTAACCTTGTCGTGGTGGGGGGCTCGGTAGGTAGGCGCGAAGCTAAAAAACGCACAGGGAGGTTGCCCACTTCAGTGGGCGGTGGGAGGTGGCCCTCTTCGGGGGGCGGTGTACCATGCGGGTTGCTCCTGGTACTTCTCATATAGCAGAGTGCACCTTGGAGCAACCCCATGGTTTGGTGGTCTGCTTCGGCAGACCTGCCGTCGAGGCGTCGTAGTTGAATGCTTAAGCGATCCTGCAACGCCCCATTAAGACGGGGGAAGGTTTTGTTGGGTTTTAGTGGGTAGTACTGGCTGTATTACGCCGGTGAGTCCCACACGTCGTGGGTAAATGCATTTCCCAACGTTAAAAAAAATGGAATAGGTATAGAATATATCTTTATTGACACTATTTTGTTTGTTGTTACATAAGCCTGTTGAAGCCTCTGACTCCCAAACTAGATTAAACCTGTCAGGAGTCAGCGCGCTCTTCCATCTTTAATCATAAGTAGAAGTCTATAATATTACAGAGCATATTTAACAATATTAATTTTAGTATTAGCTTGTGATTATAATACTAACTTCTTTCCAGGTTAAAAATCAGATTTTTATGAAAAAATATTACAAAAGTGCTAACTACGTACTAACAAGGAGCAAACCTTGAACCTACTACAAAGGAATGTTTTGTTCGAAGAATGAAAGTTGAACCCGTACTAATAAACTTGACCTTGCGGAAAACATCGCCGCACCAATGAAGTCGAGGCCTTATGCAACTAATCACAAAAGGGTATAAGTAAAAAAATGAGAGAAAAACAAAGAAGCCAATTTTTGCACTGATTTATGCCTTGTCTCAGTGAGATTGGCCGCCGTGGCCCAAATCTGTCAGGAGAACATCACTATAATTGTGCGACAACGATTAGTCTATTCGTAGTATTTATTATTCTTTTATTTGAAAAGTTATCTTCTGTTATCAGTAAGTGCACATCATTGTGCCAAATTGAGTATAACAACAAACATGGGTATCTAATCAGAGCTTGATCTTTTGATAACTGCGCTGTTAATTTTGCTTTTCTACTTTTGTGTTTCGTTTTGTATTCCATTTAATATTAGGCTCAAAAAGAAGGAAGATTAAAAATCATGTTTTTTTTAGAAACTGCGAATCGATTCTGGCATTTTTTTTAATAAATCGATTTTTTACTTTGTACTTGAAAATGTTATCTTATAAATATTAGTTATCGTTACAAAATCCTTGCTTTGTCCATTTGTACAGAGCAGGTAATGTTCGTAAAAGCGGAATGGTACATACATTAGTTGGGTGACATTTGTTTGAGGTGTGTAGATTTGGGTGATAGAATAATACGGGCTATTATTTACCGTCGATCCATACGTGAATATGTAATACAGCTATGTTTTTAGTAATGTAAATTAAGTGGTCTTATAAAAACTAGCAAATATATTTCAATTTCCGTTCACATCCGCCTAAATTGCTTCTTACATCACTAGATTATCACTAAATCGTTATAATGCCTAAGGTAATGAACAGTTGAAGGATATAATTAATTAAGAATGCTATTAACTTTTAAGTGTGTATCATAATACATTATATTTATATTTTATATTATAACAGTAAATAGTATTATCGAATTTACATACTAAAATTTTCTCCAAGAGAGACAAGTTGAGACTGTAGGCAGTAAGTACATGTGCAGTTGGCCGAGTTACTTTAACCGAGGTATTGATATTGGAGTTTTGATATTGGATCGATTAATTAATCTCAGATCAATTAGAAGTTCCGACCATTCGGAATCGGAGTTGAAGCTTCGTAACATCCCTATTATGTCTAGAAATTGGTTGTCTGTAACATGTTACGATTGCCAATAGAGATGGGACTTAGCTTTACAAGTCTCTTGTTGAAATTGGTTTATTTTTGGTATAATAATTGTATTTTGGCCTTTTTAACATTCCACTACTGGGCACACCCCTCCCCTTACCACAAGAGGGATCATTGATCAAACTATATTCCACCACGCTGGCCATGTGCGAGTTGGCGGACTTTACATGACTTTTGAAAACATGCTAAGTACTCTCAAACATGCAGGTTTCCTCACGATTGTTTTCTTCACCGTAATGCAATTAGTACTCATGTTGAAAATTATGGCACATTAGAATGTCAGAAGTGCGAGACCTGAGATTCGAATCCGCTTTATTCGTTTCCCAAGCAAGCGCGTTACCACTGGGCTACCACTTGCCTGATATAAGTAACTGTTGAACATTCTTCCATATATCCATTTATAACATAAATAACATACTCTTAACATGTTAAGTCATATTTCTCATTACTTAGAAGTAAGTCACGGTGCCGTTACTCTGTGAGTCATCTGCTGTAACGACACTAAACTAACTTTTATATCATTTTAGTGACTTTTTACAGTCGTATATAAGAAATTAACTTTATCAGATGCTAATATCATAAAGAGGCGAAATTTGTTTGTTTCTTTGTTTGTATGAACGCGCTAATCTCAGAAACTACTAATATGATTTAAAAAAATATTTTTACATTAGATAGCCTGTTTATTGAGGAAAGCTATATATCCCGGAAAAATGTACGGTTTCCGTGGGATAGATTTGAATTTCTTTAGGGACGAACCCAAAGCCAAGCGAGGTGAGAGGTTTAGTTGTACTTTACACGTTTGTTTTTGTCAATGACAATTGTTTCATAAGTTGTCTCCTGTCATTTGCGAATAGGGTAGCAAAGGGATTCCTTGTGATACAAATAGCAACACTAAAATATCCTATAATATTTAGTAAAGGGGAAATAAAATGCTTATTATAACACATAACAGTGAGGTAACTTCACGTTAAACTTAAATCGTAATATTTTGCCATAAGCGGTTGCATGCCAAAATATAAAATTAAGAAACATTTTTATAATTAGGTATTCATTGTTATTTAATATCTAATTATAACATTTCAGATATTTTGAAAATCGTGATGAAATCAGGTTAACATGAACAATTTAAATCATGTAAATATATGTAAAACGCTTTTATAACCTGTATTATGTGTGTAAACCAATTCTGGTAGTCGAATATAATTAATTTTTAAATCAACATCAATAAATATAATAAAATTGTAACTAAGCCAAATCTGTACATTAAATATTTTTTGGAAAATCTTATTGAAATAGACATTATTATCGATACAGAGGCCGAATCTATAGTTTTTAGAATTTTTGTCTGTCTGTCTGTCTTTTACAGCATCACGGAAAAACTACTGGAGGGATTTTGATGAAATTTGGTACGATGATACCTGGTTATCCGGGTCAACATATAGAACTTTTTACCGCGGGAAAATATCACATTTCTGAGAAAAGTACAAAAACTGCAATGTAAGAGTATACTACTATGTAAAACCTAAGAATTTGGTTTTTGGACATCTGGACGATTTGTAGTTGAAAATAAAACAATTTTGGGTCCTATCGTGAACGAGGTGGATGGTGAAATTCTTCAATGGCTTTCAGTAAACCCCTCGATTTTGAACTCATTTGGTTCATTTTAACGAGTCCCATACAATATGATTGATCAAAAACGTGTTTTTAGATATCTAAAACAATACTATTTATACAAAAAAAATCAAAATTTATATAAAAGTTATAAATATGATTCAGAAATGTTGAATTCGCAAAATAATAAATATATATTTGTGATACATAGACAGACAGGTATATTATATCGCTATGTATTAGCGAAGAAGAGAAGAAAAATATTACGTCGAGGAGAGATGCTTCTGTTAGAATTATATTAGGTACCTAGGAATAAACTTTTTTAATGTTGTTTAGCGTACTGCCCTGAATTCCTAAAGATTGAGTAAACTGAAATAAGGTCTCCATTACGAATTACGATGTTATTTTAAATAATAGTTTCACAAATAAGGTTTCAAGTTCAGGCTTAGCAATTAAATTTTGATATATATTTAAGGAATTATCAAAGAGAAAAACATTTTGGGAGTTCAAAAAAGTAAATTGTAATACATTTTTATTTATTTTATAAAACACGACCTCTTATTACTTTCATTGTGAAATTTTTTCACAGTAAAATAAAACCAATAGTACCAATTTAACAAAACCTACAATTAACGTTTGCAAAGTAAAATTATTAAAATAATATTTATAAACATACCTATATAATAATATGCATATTTAGAGCATGTGGCAAGACTTTTTAAGGACGGTTAACGAAATCACAAACAAAATACAACACTTAAAGCGGAAGGAAAATTTAAAATTAAACTTAATTATTTACGTTAATGTAATTATTATGTTAAGTATTTAAATTATATATAACTAGCGACTCGTCCTTGCCCCGCTCGGGTTCATCCTTAGCTTGATTCCCCATACAAACTTTCATCTCCATTTTCACCCCCTCAAAAGGATAATTTCCAGGATAAAAAGTATCCTATGTCCTTCTCAGGGTCTCTAACTATCTTCTTACGAATTTTCATCTAAATCGGTTCAGTAGATCCAGAGATTAATTACTCCCTACAATGTCACAAACTCACAAACTTTACCTTTTTAAAATATTAGTATAGATAACAAGCGGCTCACCCTCGCTTCGCTCCAGTTCATCCCTAGGTACGTTTTAACGGATATGGAATAGATAGATAGACTATATATTATAAATACATAGGTACTAAATAAACTGTTCTGAACTTTTTGGTTTTCCAGCTGCTTTTTTGGGTTTTCTCTATCTTTTTATACTTAAACCACTCCTAACACACCTCCAACAAAACAAAAAAGAATTCTTCAAATCCGTCCAGCCATTTTTGAGTTTTAGCGAAACTAACGAACAGCAATTGATTTTTATAAATATAGATAATTATTATATTAGAATTTATGCCTTTACGTTTTTATATATAAAAACGAAAGATTATGTTTAAAAAATTGAAGGAAATACTTATTTTATTAATATGTAATTATAAATATAAGATAACCCACATACTACTCTCATCATTTTTTTTATTCATTATTATCGACACACATGACATATTTAATGGGCCTTGCCGTTTGCTTTCTTGCCTCTACTTTCTTATAAATACGAAATTTTAATTTATTTTAAACATGCACGTAGGCAAGATCTGCTTTGTTATATAATCTCAATAAAATAAAACATAGAGACTTTTAATATTTCAGTCAAAAATTGAAACTTTCTTCCTTAAACATAAGAATGAAATTTAGAAATTTAAACTTACAACTCTTCGCCTTAAAGAAAGATTCCTCAAGATTTGCACTCAGCACGATATATATCACAACACTAGCCACAATAGTTCGAAACGATAAACCTATTTTCTTTTTAGAATTAAAAGAAAAAATATTTGCGTAAAATCGAAAAAATATTATGAGAGCGCACACAACGCGTCTAACGCGACCACGCGCTCTCCACTAACTGACGCAGATTGAAATCGGAGAGAATGCAACGGTTGCGTATCTCCTGCGCCTGCGCCATTCTAATATTTTTAAATTTTACCGACAATACATAAAAATATGTATTACTTCATTATTTCAAAATAAAAAAATGGATTTTTTATTATACTACTTTTCTATATTTTTTCGTTTTGTAAAATTCTAGTGAAACAATTATTTTGCGAATATTAATAAAATAAGGATCTTCTTAATATTATGTCCGTTTCCTTTGAATGAAACTTTGATTAGTTACTACTTTACTGGTTTCAAGTTTTCTTTATATGTACTAAATTTCACCCGAGCGGTTAGCGGAGAAGCAAAAAACATACGCACTCAGCTCACACATTTCTCACTTTCACATTTATAATAATATAGGATGGTATTTCAATTGTACTTTATTAGTTCTTGCCCGTGGCCCTTCACATTAAAAAAGTCCATGATATAACTACACTGCGGGGGAAAAATGTTTTTTTAAGTGAAAAATAAACACGCTCGCTTACCTATTTCCCCGCTCACTCACTCATAGTTTTTTTTAAATAATGCCAGAAGTAATAAATATAAAAAATATAAAACCTTTTCCTTTCGGCCTATCACGATACTACTGGACTACATTAGCAAAGTGTCACGCAAGTCACGACTATAGGTAGGTACTTGTGTTACAATTTAACTTGGGTCTACTTCTGTTATGTATCTGCCTTAGGGCCATAACATATAAGGCTGAAGGTCACAAAGTAATAAATATGGCTAAAGAACATATTTGAATTATCAGTCAATAAATTATTTATATCAAACTGGAATTAGAAAGAAGATGGTGCACCTCATTTCTTCAAAAAACACGTAAAGGCTTTGGTTTTGCGCATCAAACTCACCCCAATCAAGTCAAGACTGCTTGATGGTCATTCGAAGTATGAATATAGCAGCAAAGGAATGAAACGTTATATCTCCCACATAGTTGGAAGAATTATGTGAGCATATGTAACGAAAAATGGGTCAGAAGGATATTATTATTAAGTTTTTATAATATTGTTTTATAACATACATAGGTATGTACATATGTATACACGGTATATAGTATACATATTATTACACAGAATAATAACTAGGTGCATAGTAGATCTATATATATGGTAATTCAGTTTTGCAGCAATCCTTAAATGTAGACTTAAAATATGTGATGGAGTTAGTTTATATTATAAAATTATCTGAATACTTAGTTATTATCGATATCTACCTACAAGTCTAATATATGTACAGCCCTAATCATAACGAAGCAGCGTGAAGTCGATCAATCTTTATGCAGCGTATTGGCAATTGTACGACACCAAATTGATGTATGATGTTCCTCATCATCCCATCATCGTGCATATTGCTATATTTCTAGTGAACATATTAGTAGAAATACTATTAGACTCGTGCAGCTTTCCTTGTATACTTTACAGTTTTGATATATATATATATATATATATATATATATATATAAATATATATATATATATATATATATATATATATATATATATATAATATTGTTATATATATAATATATATTTAATATTGCTTTTAAATTCATTTTATTCTATTCATTCCTTTATTTAAGGAAAATATAATTTCAAGAAAAGTTACTTTAAAATAAACGATTTGAATCTCCTAAATCCCACTCTGAGTCCCACGTTGGACACACCACTTTGGTCTCTTATCCTTTTTTTCCGGTGGAAAAATCTCTCCATGGGTGCCCCTGCCGGCATTCCCATCATAGGGAAGGGTACGGTGAGACTATAATCTTAAATTCACAGCATCGAAATCGAAATTTATTTTTTTTTTCTTTTTAATACCTATACTTTTGTATGCATTTATTAAAAAGCTGTTATTCTGACATTACAATTATACACTTCAATTTTATTTATCTGTATTAAATCATGACATATGAGTGAGAATTTAAATAAGGTATCATCAAAAACTTTGACTAATAAGCATTAACCTAATAATCAAGACTACCAAGCTATTCATAATATTATGCTTAGATATCACATAAAACACTCAGCTCTCTCATTACCGAAAACGCCATGTAAGTATTTAATTTTGTCTTACAACTTTAATTAGTTACTAAGCAATGATATTTGACAGATTTTACATAATAATAATTCGACTCTAAATACCTACGTCTCACTGCTGGAAATAGGCCACCGCTCAACACGAGAGGGATCAGGCCATAATCCACTATATACTAGCCAGTGCGAGTTGGGGAACTTTCGAAAAATAGTTAAATCTTCTTAGCGATGCAGATTTTCTTACAATGTTTTTCTTTACCGTATCTACATGTATGTAGTGAAAAAGAACTTATTTAAGAGTTTTAATAGTGTAAATACAAACTGAAGGAAAAAAAATAATCAATTCGTATTTAAAAGCTGTAAATGTCTCAATTGTTGTAAAAAAAAATAACCAAAGAAATAAATTACTTTAATCAAAAAATATAACCTAAAATTAATTATAACAGTGCAGTGATAGCAAACGAGTTTCACAACATACCTACTAATTAGTGTAATCTCAGAGCAATGATGTAACTACACTCTCGCTTTACAATAATCATACTTTGTGTTAACGCAAAAATCTTTTAATTTATAACATAACATCCTGAAACCTATTTCAAATGTTCATTATTTTGCTTTTAAAGTTAATAATCTATACATCTATACAGATAAATAAAGTGTCTGCTTGTAATGTCAAAATAACAGCTTTTTACTAAATGCATATGGAATTATATACGGTATTTATAAGAAAAACACAATTTTTAAAAATTTTGTCTGTCTATTATAGGTTGTTTGTATATTAGGCTGCTTTTATTTCAATAAAAGATTTACGGTTCCGCTCAAAAAAATTAAAACGTACCTAGGAACGAACCCGAGCGACGCGAGGGTTCGTCCTAGTTATATAAAAATCTTATATATATATATATATATATATATATATATATATATATATAAATATAAACCTACTTCAAAAAAAAACAGAAAAAAGTAAAAAACAACGGATTCGTTGTTTTTATTTACTATAGATCAGATATTTTCGATCAGCTGGCACCGACTTTGAACTTGATTTTGCTGGACGCTAATGAGACCCCATGACAGGATGAACAAGCATCGGAAGAATACAAGAAACATACACACACACGCACATATTAACTTTCGCATTTATAATAATAATCCGATTAAGAATGCAGTTAGTAAAGATTCTAATAATAAATACAAGAATTTATTTATTTCTTACCAGCGCACACTGTCTCCAACGTGGTGAGCTGAGAGAAAGTCAGTCTTCTAATGTGAACAATCCTCATCCTATACGAAATCTTCAAATTTCTTAAAACCTAATTATTCAAGCTGTTTTTCCACTAACTCTTCCATCATAAACAGTCTAATTAAAAAAAATAAGTCCAATAAAGAAACGTCAACACTCCAAGTATTTTTCCAATCATTTTTATAAACACAAATTATTACAAATAAAGAGTCATATTGTTCTATTTAGAACTGGGCGCAAACACATTATTCGCAATTCACAGTCACATGAGCTCAATCACTGAGTTCATGGAACACTATTGATGTCACGGGACCGTCGTTGTAAAGACACCTTTCAATCGAATTGCATTTAGCTGACGTCGTTTATAAATTGTATTTCGCTTCAAGGATTAGGCTGGGCATTGATATATAAAATTCATACTTTACGACTTAAAATGTACTGAAATACTCTAAAATTATGGATATTACTACATCGATGATGAGTGTTAATTTATAAAAAATCCCCTACGCAAATTGTCATTTAACGATTACACTGGCACGCGTGGCACTTAATCGAGTAATCATACGCTAAAATCATTTTGAAAAAGAGCTGGTACTCTTACACTGCTGGACCGATATTAACCAAACATAGCTAAAAACCACAGCAAGGAATCTGGCTTTCAAATGAAAAGAAACCGCATCGAAATCGGTCCATTCGTTTAAGAGCTACGATGCCACAGACGGACACATACACACATAGAGACAGACAGACATCGACGTCAAACTTATAACACCCCTCTTTTTGCGTCGGGGGTTAAAAACAGGAGAGATGAAGAGAAATTAGGCTTGGTGGATTTTTACCCAACCTCAGCGAAGCTCAAAAGAAGGTTATGTGTTTGACTTGTATCTACGTATGTATGTTTGCCCGAGCCTGTGTTTCCTCGTAATTATTAAACGGCTTAAGCGATTTTGATGATTCATACGTGGTTAGATGCGCCTTGATGACGCGAGTGTCATAGGGCGTATCAATTTATTTATCTAAGAATTAAATAGCACTCCAAATGTCTAACTGGCCAAAACTAAAACATACATATTTATTATACGAGTATGTATATATCCATCTCGCACTCGCAGCAAGGATGAAACATATGTCTCTGATTGCATAATACCATGTTCCTTCGTCAGCTTTTTACGCAGTCGGTTTTTTTATGAAGTTATAATACTTTTTTATTTATATATATTTTATATTCATGGTAAAAAAATTAAATAAGTAACTCTTTCTAGACCATAAGCCAATGCTTCCTCTACATCACGGCATTGACGTCTGTCCCAGGGGACTGCTCTATGTGTGGTCCAAGCTCCAGCTTTCGATTAGGTAAGTTTATTGTTCGTTTAATCTTAGTTTTTCAGTTCCTGCATACGAGACTTTAGTTACATGTCTAATTCTTATAAATTTTAATGTTTCTTAAATCAAAAATATATTTAATACCAAAAACAATATAGAATAATATTTAGATTGCATGATATTCATTAATTGTGTATTACACGTGCCAATAAATATTTTCATGTAATAATTTCTCTCTACTCCTTTCGACGCCATACCTGGATTAAAAAGCATAAAAAAACTCTGCTTGAGCCTCAAAGATAATAATAAAAAGTATTCATTGCGGTAAAAAAAAAACAATAAAAAAAGTAAACAGTATTAGTAAAAACTTAACTTATGGCAAAGGGCTCAGCTGATGCTGCTAAGACCGAAATTATTCAGTTACACCCAGTAATGGAACTATAGAAAGAAAAGCCTATAATTAAGTATTCTACAATAATTTAGGATATTAAGTGGATAGTATTTTCGAAACGCGATAAAACATACAATACTTATCGTTGCTTGTAACTCTAATTAAGTAATCTATATGCGTCTACGTCGCGACTTCCTGCCGTGCAAGCAGCAAACATCTTCCATATGCCTTAAAGCCTAAATTGGTAATTAAATATGAACTTTATAAATATATACAATAAAGTTCAATGGTTTAAATGATATGTATAAAAATCAAAGGAAATGTTGTACCTTCGTAGAATATATTAGAATTTTTAATGGAATAAATTTTTTTTTAGTTCTGAATATAAACTTGGTGGTGTTATTGCAGTGTGCCATCTATATCTATACAGATAAATAAAATTGAAGTGTATGTTTGTAATGTCAAAATAACAGCGTTTTACTAAATGCATATGAAATTATATACGGTACTTATAAGTAAAACACAATCTTTAAAAAAATTATCAGTCTGTTTGTTCTGATTAATCTCTGAAACGGCTTAACTGATTTTGACGGGACTTTCACTGGAAGATAGCTGATGTTATAGGGAGTAACATAGGCTACTTTTATTTTAGAAAAAGAATTAGAGTTCCGTTCAAAAAATTAAAACCTACCTAGGAACGAACGCGAGCGAAACGAGGGTAGGTCGCTAGTAGAAAAACAAAATTGAAGCGTTTGTTCGTAATATCAAAATATCTGCATATTACGATATATACGATGTCGATACTTATAACAAAAACACATTTTTTTAATTTTCGTCTGTGTGTCTGTTACGGCTAATCTCTGAATCGGCTGGACTGATTTTGCCAGGACTTTCACTGGCAGATAGCTGGTGTTATAAGGAGTAACTTAGCCTACTTTTATTTAAAAAAAATTACGATTCCGCTCAAAAAAATTAAATAAAAAAAAACTTAGGGACGCACCCGAGCGAAGCGAATAG
Organism: Brenthis ino; assembly: GCA_921882275.1. Taxonomy (NCBI): domain Eukaryota; kingdom Metazoa; phylum Arthropoda; class Insecta; order Lepidoptera; family Nymphalidae; genus Brenthis; species Brenthis ino. The sequence goes on from OV170225.1 coordinate 17,694,696, forward strand.
CTGCTATAATCACCCATACATAATCTCTGTCAACAGTTTAAAAAGAAACTGAATTGACATTTTATCACATGCCTACCAGTTTTCTTACATCTTTTTTAATTACACATGTAATCAATAATAATTTACATATATTATTATTTATGTATATACTACATTCGATCTCGTATAGTCTGTATCATCAGTATCATATGAAATTCTAAAATTAGTGCTTTCTGGTTTCAACAAAAGAAATAAGTAATTTTGAACGATTACTAGAATTCTATTGTAAATGCGTATTGTGTGATTGTGTCCCATAAAAGAGTTACCGAGTATCGACTCTACATGGAATTGACGTATTCCATTTAATACTAGCACTAAAAGTATTATTTACAATTTACACAATAATAATTTTAACCATTATATACTTATTCATTTATTCATATAATAGGTATGTTGTGCGTTTTATTATAGATCCATCTCCTCTAGATAAGTTCAATATCTATAATCGATATCGCTAATAAAAATGTTTAGGTTTTCATAGATTTTTTCATCGACTTTGACGAGAAGGTAATCAATTCGGTTATTTTTTATTACCTTACGTATGTTTTAGTTTTCTACTAACGACAATTATTGTACAATATCATCTTGCCTAAGCCCAAAGCTATTTTGACTGTAGATATAATCTAATTTGTCTATTAGGTAATAACTATTTTGATTTCTATATTCTATATGTCATTTTCCAAGTAAATTGTGCTCAACGGGCATACTTAAAATCATTTAGAAAGAGAATTGAATTGAATTGAATTGCATTGCAATACATGACATCATGACATTTGATAATGAACAAAGTGGTATAGTCAAAATAATCAAAATATGGCGGAACGGGTGAATTACACTCGTAAAATAGCTGAGCGGCAATTAGAATGGATGCATGCCTCACTGCGCCTCACACCGATTTCGATAGGGTTGAGGCTACTAAGTTTATTTTAATTTTTCAAAATAAAACATAAGTTTACATTATTTATAAAGGTAATACATAGTGTTTTTTTTGTTCATGTAAGCATTTAAAATAATTCATTTTTTTATAATAATAGGGAGCAAACGAGCAGACGGATCACCTAATGTTAAATGATCACCGCCGCCCATGAACATTTGTAACACCAGAGGCACCACCAATGCGTTGCCGGCTTTTCAGGAATTAATTGGTCTGCCCCTTGAATAACCCCATGTTGTAATCGAGCGGGAACACAGTCGATGGGAGTTGGTTCCACAGTTTGGTAGTGCGTGAAAAAATGATCTGGCACAACGGACAATCGAAGTGGTCCAGGCACCCAGGAAATTGAAATTATTATTATTCATATTATTAAAATTTTGGAAGTTTTACTTTTAATTGTTATGTCGATTTAAAACTTTTTAATTATTTTTGTGATGTTCTGATGATAGAGCTTAGATGTAAATAATGGTAATCTTCAATGACTACTAATAAAACGTTTGAGTTGCACATTTTAAAAATCCTATGCCGTAAGTTTAAAGCGTTATTTCTATCTAGAATAAAATCTTTTTAAAATTATAATTTTATTTCAATTAATTATGAATCACTAAAGTAAATCTTATAGTCCATTATTATGATACTGTCTGACAACCCTGTGTTCCGAATTATGCAAAACCTGATACTGAACTTGTTATATCACCGTCTCGCTCCAAAATCCGGCCTCAAACATCGTTTCCGGCAGACGAGCGCGTGTTTTTGTCGTAATAAAATATCGTATTTTATGGCAATATTTTATATAAAACACCTTCTTAACATTTTCATCAAATTTATACTAAAAATACACATAACAAATGTCGTAAATGTTATATTATTACTCAATTAAAAAAACGTTACCAGATCTTTTCTCTGATATGAAATACAATAGTCTTTATGTAGTCTCTCCATGTTATAAGAAATAAAGATTTTTTTACAAGAGTGAAATCTTTTGCCTGATTCTACTTAATTGTGTTAAGCTTTTTATAATGTCCAAATCGTATATTCAATACGATGGGATCGGGCCATAATCCACCACACTGGCCAAGTGTGTGTTGGTGGACACACACACAATCACTGGATATAGTCTTTTGAGAACATACTAAGTTCTGAAACATATCTAAAATAGATATGTTTCATTTTTATATTATTTCTTAGATTATAAACTTTATAGTTATATCTTTATACTTATTTCACAGTACAGATAAACGTAAACAATAAACCTGTATCATAAGTCATCTGCATATTCATCTTATCTACACGATAACGTCTAAGGCCGTACAATATTTGATGAATTAGACTGCTCGGAAAAAAACAAAAATTAGATAAAAGATGTAGGTAAAATAAATAAACTGAGACAGTGATAAATTAAATAAAATGACAAACTGAAGGTTTTTACAACTTTCGTTAATATTTATTGGGGACAAATTAGTTTAAGAAACTACTAGCGACTCACCCTCGCTTCGCTCGGGTTCGTCCGTAGGTTCCTTCATACAACCTTTCGACCCTTCTTTCACGGGATGATTTCCGGGATAAAAACTTTCCTATTTCATTCTCAAATTATCATCTTACCAAATTTCATCTAAATCGGTTCAGTAGCTACAGAGATTACCCCCTACAACCTCACAAACTTTACATCTTTATAATATTAGTATAGACATTAAAATTAAAAACTGTATTAAATTTTTGAGTGCACTAAAGAATCACTACATATTATAAAATAAATTCGCTCGTCGCGTCTGTTTGTTTGTCTGAACGCCATAAACTCAAAAACTACGGACCGGATTTTCATACGGTTTTCACCAATGGACGAAGTGATTCATGAGGAAGGTTAGGTTAGGTTAGTTAGCTGTAAGGTGGTCTGCCTAGCGTTTAGGCAGATCTGCCGCCGGGGCGTCGTAGTAGCTAATCGCAAGTGTTCCTGCGGCGTCCCACTAAGGCGGGGGGAAGGGATGTCGGGTTTTAGTGGGTAGTACCGGCTCTTCTAGCCGAGGAGCCCCACATCACCACCTGTGGGATCAAGTGGTATTGGTAAATGCATTTCCCGACAATAAAAAAAAGGTTAGCTGTAGGTATAACTTATTAAGGTTTAGTGTAAATTGGTTGAATTATGACGATAACGGTTAAAGATGTCTGAAAAAAATCATGCCGGTTGGGAGCTTTATTGGCGTGCGCCGCGTAAGCTAAGTTATATGAAAACAATACTAGCAACTCACCCTCGCTTCGCTCGGGTTCCTCACAGTACGTTTTAATTTTTTTGAGCGGAACCCTAATTCTTTTTCTAAAATAAAAGTAGCCTACCTCACTCCCTATAACATCAGCTATCTTCCAGTGAAAGTCCCGTTAAATCAGTCCTGCCGTTTCAGAGATTATCCAGAACAAACAGACAGACAGATAATAATTTAAAAAAATGTGTTTTTCTCATAAGTACCGTATATAAATTCATATGCATTTAGTAAAACGCTGTTATTTTGACATTACAAACTTCAATTTTATTTATCTGTATAGATGTTACAGAATTATTCCTCTTAAAAAGATCTTCCTATTAAACTGTAGCAACGCTGTGTACACGTAGGTACATAGGAATCCACTCAGAACGCAATAAAAATCTAAACATTCATATTTTTAATAATAGTAGTATTTATTAAAAAATATTAATGTTTGGATCTATAGTATAATAACACATATGAGAATTCTATGTTTGTTCAGTGAGCTAACACAGCAGTTTCTGCAGATCAAATCTCAAGAAGTGAAATCGTTTCAATCAAAAATCCCAGAAAACAAGTACGCCCAGGTAGGTATCTTGCTCTATTAGTCCTATAACAGACATGAAAGACACTAGAATTGAAAACCTCTTTTTTCGAAGTCGAATAATAATGGAATTTTTACCATAAAGAATAGTAACTAATCGAAAACACCATAAATCTTAAAACTTTCATGCCAACAAGATTTTCTTGACAAAGTAAAATACTGTAGAAATCACGATATAAATAAACCACTGCATGGTCTCATTCGTTTTTGTACTGTACTGCACAGTTAATTTCCAGAAGTAGAGGCACATTGAGATACGGGTATAGCTAACTGGTTCTTTTGCCTTAGTTTCATGTAAAGCTACTTCATATTATGCAACGAGAAAATCTACAACTTTCATTCCTTGAACTAGACATGATGTTGATTAAATACACCATTATTTGAGTCTTACTTTATAATTATTTATTTACATGAAATATAAAGAAAATTACAAATATACTTACCTATATATACAAAACAAATGTACACTTATCTATTACTGTACAAGTCATGTCCGAGTGGAATAGTGGCAAGAATTCTAGCATTCTCCCGTTGAATGGCAATGCCGATTCTTTGGGCGAAAACTGCGCCAGCAATCTTGTCACCAGTAGAGGCGATAAGATCAGGTGTTATGACTTTTAAGAAGCGCCTAGCACTTTGACTAAATATATAATAATATATAATATGGAATAAATATAGTCGTACTTAAGTATAAACTATACTAGCAGAACCCGCGGGTTCGCCCGCGTTCAAAGTACAAAGAAAAAAACTTTTCTTTCCCTTCCCTTTACAATAATGTATTGAAGTCTGCCCGATTTGTTGATATTTATGATTACTGCTCTGCTCCCTTGGGTAATAGCATGATGATAGCATATAGCCTTCCTCAATAAACGGGCTATCTAATGGAAAAAGAGTTTTTCAAATCGCATTAGTAGTTCCTGGGATTAGCGCGTTCTCACAAATAAATTAACAAACAACCAAACAAAAAAAACTCTACCTCATTATAATATTAGTAGGTATAGATTATGTGTAAAATTCCTTATTTATATAATCTATCTTTAATTATAAGGCGTATAAAGTAAATAAAAAAAATCAAGAATAAATACGACACATCACTGTTTTTTGGCGAAAATGCTTCGCTTTTAAGAGGTAAATCAAACACGTGCGGAAATATGCTGATTTATATAATAAATTGTAAATAGTTTCTATTAAACCTTTTTAAATAACTGTAAATGGTTAAGTATTTTAATATTTTACAAATAAGTTAGGACTTAAAGTCGATAAATTAAAAATCACTTAAGCCAATCTAAAAACATTCTGCTCCAAGCACTCCTATATTAAAAAAAAACGTGTGTGTGTAGTGTGTACTTATGTAAAATAGCTAAAGATTTCACCCCGTATGTCACAACTCTCTGTTTGTAAAAGGAATGCAGCTAACTTCAGCATCTCGCTTTTTGGTTGTCGGTGTGCGCGCGCATCGCAAAAATTTTACTCTCAAATTTTTTTTTTTAAACGTGCCAAATTACTATACTTCAAAAGGTCACATTTAATTTTCATGAATTTAATACAAAAAATGCACAGGCACGTAAAACCATAGGCGGTAGTTAGCACTTAATATAACAAAAGCTATAACAACAACATTACAAAAGCCTTGGTAGAGACCTTCCGCGAGGAAGCACGCGCTGATGCATTCAGACACACGCAATGATTATGTTCACCTAAATATAACCCTATTTCTATGTGTTTAAGGTATAATTTGTATCGGCAATGTTCACAGGTTTTGTTATTTAGTCTTTGGAACAAAAGTTATAGAAGTCATGATTGAAAAATCATTATGAGCCTTGCGAATACTGATGCGCGTAGTCCCCAATGTCTTTGGTACTACAACTTCCAGCATTGTCATGATGACTTATCTAGCCTGAATTATCTCTTTAAACTCGAGATCACATGTATTAAAAAATCTTATAACATAAATAAAATCACGACAATATGAAACTATAACTCAAAAAAAGACACGGACAAAAATTATGTAATATTAGCATTGGTACTCGTTTAAAAAATCCTACTAATATTATAAATGCGAAAGTTTGTAAGGATGTATGTATGTATAGATGTACTACAATAATATAGCTCTTACATCAGAATAACACAGGCTACTTTTTATCCCGGAAAAATGTACGGTTCCCGTGAGATATGTTTGTTTTTGTTTTTCTAGTATAGTATTTATTATATCTATCATTTTAGGTACTTATTACTTTCCCTACAGGCTATATGCGATTTGTGTACGACTTATTTATATGTATTATATCAATAAAATTCAATCTACCTTTCTATATAATAAACTAGTATATAATAGTACAAAATAATTTAGCCCTTTTATGTATCTATGTATATATTACATATTATAGATCTAAAGAGATAGGACAACATTTTTGCTTCTTTAAATGATATACAGCTGTTGCGAAAACCTGCGGGTTATGTATAGTTATCTCGCAAACAGCTTATCTAATGTATGCTATTCACGTATTGCACTTGGCAGTCGATATCGGTGCCTCTAGTAATAGGTAACGACTTTTCGATGTACGTTATCGAATGCGTAAAGCACGATTTAGCCAGCGAGGTAACAAATAACAATAAAATTTTATCAATTTATATATTTCATAGTAAGCATATACATATTGTGAGTTGTCACTGTAACCTATTGAAATTAGCTGCAAATGGCTATGCAGCTGTCATTATTACTATTATAGTACACTAGCGACTCACCCTCGCTCCGCTCGGGTTCATCCCTAGTTACGTTTTAACTTTTAATATAGATTTCTCAGAAATGAGATATTTTATTTTACCGCAATAAAAAGTATCCTATATGTTGACCCGGATAACCAGCTATCATCATACCAAATTTCATCAAAATCTATCCAGTGGTTTTCCTGTGAAGCGATAACAGACAGAGAGATAGACTAACAGACCGACAAAATAATGTCTATTTCAATAAGATTTTCCAAAAAAAAACATTTCATGTACAGATTCGGCTTAGTTACAATTTTATTATATGTATAGATAAGTGCGTGACAAACTTCAGTTGGCTTAGACAGATATACAACAGAATTTGAATCACTCCACTGGGTTTGTTTGAGTTTACATAATGACATTCTGCGAAATGAATTATTATGTATATTAATTATATTGATTTAAAAAGACATTATATTTATATGTTTCGAAAGGATTATTAAAATTAATTGCTCTTTCTAATAAATTTTCTTTTGGCGCGTTGGTGAAAAAATATGAGAGTAAACATTTTTCGATGTGCGCGCACACCGACAGCCAAAAAGCGACATGATTAATTTAGCTGCATTCCTTTTACAAAGAGAGAGTTGCGACATACGGGATGAAATCTTACTATTTTTGTTCTGTTACGTCAAAGAAGTATAACTTCTTACGTGCATACATAAGTACACGCACGTTTTTTTACTATAGAAGTGACGTTTTATACTATAGTATCTTAGTAAGAAACTGTGATATCTAGTGCGTACGGACCGTTAACGTTTATTCAGGTGAAACGGAACGTAGAACGCGAACGGTAGCGTGGGAAGTGGAGTGCACTACGGAGGCATTCATCCGATCATTTTTGGATATTAAAACTATATCTAATCTTAGAAAGTCTTCAAATTTAATTATAAATAAATATTGACTCAGGTTTAATTAAAATTTAAAGTATATAATATAATTTGATATGGATTTACGTAGCTTTAAGTAGGCGTAAAAATTATAAAATAAAAAAATATAAAAAGTTATATAATAGTTTATTTATATAGAGTTGTATTAATAATCACATAAATATAAGTACATAGCTTAATTATATTTTTTTTAATCTTGACATAAGCATTCAATTACATAAATATTGCTAAATAATTGCCAAATAAACGAACATTTATTCAATTTTATTTAAAAAACTAGTAACGCCTTCGTCTTAGTTCTTCTCTAGGTAAACAGTAGCACGCATACATATTACATACATATGTCACTCTCAAGGCCTACTGACAATCTCCATACTAAAAATTGTATCAATTGAAATTTTCTGTAGGTAGGTACTATATGAATTTTGTTTTAACTTATTTTCCCATGGGTGTAAGATATTTTTCTGCGGTAACCAGCTCATGCCATTCTCCAGTCCCCCAAATATATCTAAAAAACACATCAATCCATCGGTCTGTTTCAACGTCTAAGATGGACTAACAAACAAACAAACTTGCGCATTTATAGCAATATTGAAGATATGTCATGCACTAAATAGTTTTTTACGAGATTATACTCGTATGTATCAACTCAGTCTTAGGGGCAAGATTCACTTATCAATATCAGACAGATGTTTATAAAGATCATTTAGAATAGATACTAAAGAGAAAGCGAAAATTGTATGTAAAAAATATTACATAAATAATTACCTTTCGCTATATTATTAAAATATTGCGATTAATATTCAAACTAATGTAATATTTCTAGAACATGAATTATATGTTCCCACTAAACATTATATATAATAGTATAAAATATTAAATTACGTAAACTGTATAAATTAAGTAAAATATTTAACTAACTTCATATTTCCATCCTGCATTAAGCTCTCAACCTGTTTTACTACTTCGTTTATTTTAGTATGATCTAACTAAGTTTTTTATGTAATCTTTTTCATTACCCGCGCATATATAGTTAAAATATAAAAACTAAACTAATATTATAAAGAGGAAAGATTTTTTTGTTTGTTTGTACCGAATAATCTCCGAAACTACTAAACCGACTTATATGAAAGGTAAGAAGATAGCTTGAGACCCTGGGAAGGACATAGGATAGTTTTTATCCCGGAAATAATCCCTTAGGAGGGTGAAAATGGGGATAATTTTTTTTATTCGGAAGCAATCTACGCACAAACCCGAGCAAAGCGAGAGTGAGTCGCTTGTTTAAATATAAAACAATGCTGTTAATCATCAGTATCAATAATCAATAATCAGTAGTTTCATAACATGAATCAATAATAACTGTTATAGTGCTATTATTTTATGTTATGAAATATTCCTTATTTGTAAAGAATAACAAATCATAAAGCCTAAGCACAGATAACATAATAATATCTACTTATCCTACTAAAATAATAAAATATATAAAAAACTAGAATGTCATTGTATGTGTTTTGTTGCTCCTTCATGTAGAAAGTACTAAACGATTTTTGGTGAAACTTTATAGAGTGATCAGAGGAACACAAGGGATAGAATTAAAAAAGATAAAAACCCCGGGAAAATCCTACTATTACCGCAGATACTCTACCGATTGGAACTAATTCGGATTATTTTTGGGGTTTTACCCAAGTACTAAATAGATTATTATAGATAGCGTTAATCCGAAAGCTGCAGAATAATTTTATTAAAAAAAATTAACGGCACTAGAATGTGTAAAATATAGTGTAAAATACAAAACAAAACATATTTTAGTGAGTTTATATATAACTACGTACTCATAAAAACAAACAGCGCTATCTACGAACACGCAATCTCTACATACATATTACCTCGTAGTAGTAACTAGCGACTCGCCCTCGCTCCGATCGGGTTCGTCCCTACTTACATTTTAACGTTTAAACCGCAGTAAAAACTATCCTATATGTTGACCCGGATAACCAGCTATCGTCATACCAAATTTCATCAAAATCTGTCCAGTGGTTTTCTCTTGATACGCTCATAGACAAACAGACAGACAGACAAAATTCTAAAAGCTATAGATTCGGCCTCTGTATCGATAATAATTATAATGAATATTTCAATAAGATTTTCCAAAAAATACTTAATAAACAGATTCGACTCGGTTAGAATTTTATTATATGTACAGAAGATGATTTTTTGTTGATTATATAATATATTATATAATTACAAAATCATTTAGAGACACGTTATTTCATATTATTATTATATATTAATATTTAGTACCAGTTTTGTTTAATTAATTTTACATAAGCCTTTACAACAACGAACTAAAAGCAATGAATCCGAAAATACCTAACATACAACACCATATTTGACATTTATTTAAAACAATATTTCCCTCATGAGACCCCATAGATTGTATTCCCATGTTATTTATGATTCTTGCTTTGATAAGATGCACTAAGACTAGCCAATTGACAATCATTGTCCTTGCCCTCTTGACAACTATAAAAATTTTAAATTGCTGTCCAGGATTAGATGTATCTCACCAAAAATTAACGGTTAATGGTTATAAATAGTCTATGTGCTAATGCACATTAGCTTATAGGCTAATTTTATAGCTGGTATATAAACTATCTGCATTGGTTGATTCCCTATATAAACTCTCATCCCTATTTTCATCCCCTTAAGGGATGATTTCCGGAATAAAAAGTATCGTATGTCCTTCCCAGGGTCTCAAACTATCTTCTTACCAAATTCCATCTAAATCAGTTCAGTAGATCCAGCGATTACCCCCTACAACGTCACAAACTCACAATTCACAAGCTTTACCTCTTTATTATATTAGTATAGATGTACGTACAACACTAGCGGAGCCGGAGGCAAAAACTTGTCTTTAGGATAAATATCTTTAACTTTATACGTTATTAGATTAGTATTATACGTTAAAATGCAAATATGTTTATACAGAGTGCTTAGAATACATCAGTGTATCACTATAACAACACAACCAGTTCAACGAATATCTAGTATTGTCGTCCATCGCATACATTATTTTCTAGAATTAGATCATTATACGCAATAATATGGCTAGTGCAACACTAGCGGAGATATATACGAATATGTTTATGTTATAACCGAAAACAAAAAGTTCGATTTCAATTTGGAATTAGATAAACAAATTCAAATATCTAAGGTTTTAGTCTCAGATACCGATCTATATGCTGGACCCCTCGCTCATTTTCTAAATTATATAAATTTAATAAAAAAATAAAAATTATATAATAACCTGTAGCAAATTTTTGATGACCCTAGATCGTGTTTGTTGATGTTTTGTTGTTTAAAAAATATATTTCGCCTGGAAAATGAGATAGTCCACCACGTAGATCGGGATCTCCCACTATTTTTATTTTTATCAAAATAAACTTGAATATTTGCGCTAAGTACCTACCTATAGTTTAGGACATAGCCATCCTCAACTACCTACTCGAGAAAATTTATCAAGTATAGCTAAAGTATTAAAAGTACATAATACTATGTACATTTTACATGCACCTACTTATATAATAGCCAGCAGTATTTAGTTCTAGTAGCTAGAAAATGTAGTATTTGATCTAACGCCATCCATCGCGAATCATTGATTGGAAAACTAGCTTTATTTATTTGATATTTTGTTCGTGAGCTATACGCTGACACACCTACATTTTTCTCGCATATCTACACTAGTCCGTCGATCTTGACGTCCTTGCCTTCCTTATACGTTGGAAACTTTTAAATGCATAATTCAAAACTACTTCTTTTGCCAAATCTTATGAAATTCTAGATTTATAGATTTAGGCTGCGATTAATGAAACCTACTAACGTTTTAGTTTTTTGTACAACCTTTATAGTTTATATACAAGAATTTCACAGCAATATCCTTTATTTATTTACATACATATACACATACAGGTGGCTATATGAAACCCGCCAACTAGAAAAGTCAGTAATACCCACTAAAACCCAACGGAACATCCCCCGTCTTAACCGGACATCGCAGGATCGCTTACGCACTCTACCTCGACGCTCCGACGGTAGACCTGCCAAGCAAACCACGATAAGCCAAGGGGTTGTTCCCACGGTCCACTCTGCTCTCTGAAAAGCACCAAGGTGGGCCACCTCTCCCAGTAAGTTTCTTGGCTTCAAGCCCGGTTGGATTCTTGGACCCTAATGAGCCCCCCCCCCACCACGCCGGTTGGATTCTTGGACCCTAATGATCCCCAACCCCCCCCCCCCCCCCACCACGACCAGGTGAACACACATGGGGAGGAGTGAGGGGGGGGGGGTCAATATTCCAGCACACACATAACTTACACGAAACGTCATTCTACAATCGTTGAAGAAAAGAAATTTTAGAAACTGATTGACTGAGATTGAAATGAATCCATGACATATCATTCCGATATAAGTATTTTATTAAATTTAAGCCATACTGAGGCTATAATGAACTAGATTTAAAACAATTCATTTTTTTTCATATTTACGTAATTTGCTTGTGAAGTAAGCACAACGAAATAAGAGTGTTCTCGCATCCTATACATACTGATATAAAGGGGCAAAACTTTTTTATATCATTTATTTCTATGCAGAGCATGATCTCTAGAACTTTTAAGAGAAACAAACATACACACGCTCTCACACGCATACAAGTTTTCGTATTTATAACTGTAGTGTTATATGGTTCCATTTTCTAATAGCCATATCGATTGTAGAAATCAACTTATATGAAGCATTACAGTAACATAGTAAATAAAAGACCATAAAACGTTTGAAGATTTATTACATGATATAAATCTAAACAAATAGTGAAATTAACATTTTATTATACATATTAATGTACAGTTTCAAGATTTCTAACAAACACGATTACATGCTCTCGTCATTCACTTATTAACTAACGCATCGTAATTATTTCAACGGCTTCCATCAAAGGCTCGGACCATACAAAATAATACTTTAAACAAATTATGCTTAAGTAAATTTTGTCATAAGGCTGTGGTAGCCCAGTAGTAACGCGCTCGCTTGGGAAACCGAGTGAAGCGAGTTCAAATCCCGGGTCTTGCACCTCTGATATTTTCATGTGCGAATCATTTCCAACATGATTACCACTTGTCTTAACGGTGAAGGAAAACATCGTGAGGAAACCTGTATGTCTGAGAAAACCTAGCAAGTTTTCAAAAGACATGTGAAGTCCGTCAACCCGCACTTGGCCAGCGTGGTGGACTATGGCCTGATCCCCATCGTATTGAAGGGAGGCCCGTGCCCAGCAGTGGGACGTTAAAAAGGCTGAATATATTTTTTCTTATCCGCATTTATTTTAAATCGCAGTGAGCGTATCGCTATTATAGAGGGTCGGGATTAAAGGGTTTTCAAATGGCTTACCATTAGGCGAAATATGGGAAAAGCTTGCTTTAAAATGCTGGATGAAATACTGGATACGAAAGAGATTGATCGGTGAGGAAAACGAAGAAGAGTTGTGTAAATTTGTTATTTTTTTATTTAAACTGGTTAAATATATCCAGAAAAACAAATTGAACACTTCTTTATTTACATAAAAGAGTACTACACAAGTGAAACAAAAACATATGCGGATGAAGCAGTACTTATTTAGTTAAAATATAATTAAACGCTTGATTTGTGTGAATGTAGCCTTATGTCTTCACGAGAGAAACTATAATTAAAACTTTATCATATAAATTTGGTAAATCTCATCAGTGAATTAATTGTAAAAGGTGGTGAGTGCTCCATACGAGTTGTAGATAGTAGCTTAATAATAATACTTTGATAATACACGCGAACTAATATAATAAAAGTCTAACTCATACGAATCTGTACAGTAAATGTTTTTTTAGAAAATCTTATTGAAATAAACATTATTATCGATACAGAGGCCGACTCTATAGTTTTTAGAATATTTGTATGTCTGTTACCGCATCCTGGAAAAACCACTAGAGAGATTTTGATGAAATTTGATTAATTGTAGCTGATTTTCCGGGTCAATATATAGGATACTTTTTACTGCAGGAAAATATCTCATCTCTGAGAAACCTATACTAAACGTTAGTAGTAGAGTTAGAAGTGTAGCTTTACATATTTTGCACAGTAATTCTACTTGTAAAATAAAATTAAACAAACTCAAACTATTCTACCATAAACAATTTAGATAATTAAGTTGGTAAATATTTATAAAACCAATATAACTTGAGTTATTTAAACACTAACGAATTACCGTTGTTTCACTCGAGTGCGTTTTAGGTGTACCTGTGCACTAAATCCTAAACCTAGCCGTTTAAGCGTAAAAGAGTAACCTGTAACAAACATGCACACATACAAATTTTCGCATGAATAATTATAATAGTCAGATTATATTTATACCTACTCAAACTTCAGCTTGTACATTTTCTCTTACACCAAACTAAATTTCTCATCAAAACTATAAACTAACAAAATGCGATTTGTTCGCGCTTACACCACATTAATCTCACATTTCCCGCGTCGTTTCGTCTGTCGCGCTTCGTGTAAAAATTCACTAATTACTCGATAGAAAGCTATTTTTTAACCGATCCGCATCACCGTCGACGAAATTATTTTGTGCGTTACATCTCAAATATATTATATGTACATAGAGTAGTCAAGTGTAGGTGGTTATATGTATAAACTTTACTGATATTATAAATGTATATGAAGTGTGTTTGTTAGTTTGTCCTCCTTTACACAGCAACAGATAGACCAGGTCCATGGTCCAGAGAGTGATGTTTATGATTTTATCCCAATACTTTAAGCGATATTAGAAGTATTAATATGTTACAATGTTACATAGATGCATTTGTAAAAAGGTGAAGTAAAAACACGTCATGAGTCTAAATTAATATAATATGTACCTATAAGGTTGCTTGACACTTGTCCTGATTATTTATCTACTAATAAAAGTCAAAAAGTCTAATTCAGAACAAATTCGATTATTTATTCGTAGCTATTTATCGATGCTCAGACGAAACAAACAGCCAAACTGAAACAATTTCGAAAAAGGTTTTATCGAAATAAACCCCTCAATGGGTGAAGAGTTTTTGGGTGTAATAAAAAAAAAGCCAAAAATTAATTGAACGTGAAATCCAGCCAACTTAGACCCTGAAAAATCTAAAAGCTGTTTTTTGGAGTTTTAAACCTTCAAAGATTTTTTGTGTAAACACTTAATGGGAGGTCAAAATAATTCTGTTAAATTTCCATATAGATGTATATTACTATTCGAAATGTCCTAGCGCTTAATGCCCTTGCCAATAATGACACCTATTATGATTTAGGAAATAACGAATATTTACTCGATTATTATATGTAATTGAAATAGCGCGATCCATTGTATAACCAGACTTATCGAAAAGTGCCCAATGAACATATGTACGAGTATCTCATATGTTATTTACATGTTGAATAAAAATAATATACAGAAATAATAAAAATAAAGTAAAACTTATTCATATTATATAACATATAATGAATAAGTTTGACTTTATTTTATATGCAAATGTACGTATCTAAGAAAATTCATTAATTTTTTTGCCATTAAATATCAGGATAGAACATTAAAATTCTTAATTATTATGGTAAGATTATTTTGTACTTCTAATTATGTATTCAAAACGTACAGCAAGAATGTGGGTGGACAGGAAAAAGCGGGTAACACCTGTAACGGAATTTTAATTAGGATTTCGGGGTACCATTCGCTCGCTATTCCTACACGGACCAAAAAAAAACAAAATTACTTACCAGCAACAAATAAAATGATAGTATATTGTCATTTTATTATTATCACAAAGCATAAAATGTCCCAACATATTTATTTATTTATAAAATGTAATAAATTTTAGTTATCACAATCATAATTCCATTGCAGTCCATTTTTATTTTATACTAGCAAATCACTCTCGCGTCGCCTGCATAACTGGGTTCGCCCCTAATGAAAAACAAAATCAAATCTATCTCACGAAAACCGTACATATTTTCGGGGTAAAAAATAACCTATGTGCTATTCCAGACTATAATCTATCTGTACCAAATTTCATCCATATTTGTTTAGCCATTCTGGCGTGTTTGAGTAACAAACATCCATCCAAACTTTCGCATATTAATGGGATAGGCTCAGTCTATCTAGTACCTGAATTGCCTGAACCTGAGATTTTATTGATTAGAAAACTTTATTAATTAGCCTAACCGGCAGTAAAGAGAATAAATTCTTTATAGTTTTATTACTTTAAATGCATATATACTTTTTCAAATAACTCTACCAAGTTATTTAAAAAACTGTATTACTTATTAGATATTATCAATTTCATATTTTCTTTTATTTACAAGTGCGCTACGAGTTTCAATCCAGTTTACTCTATGTTAGTTATCTCAATATACGTTATCTGCATTTAGTTTTTGCAAAGAAAGTCTGACACCACATTCCGTTCGTATTTCGTCGAGAAGTCTGAAAGTGGATATCCACAATGAAAGTTGCTAATTAATTTTTTCGTGATAAAAATAATTACATTGCCTTATATATAGCAAATTTTAATTATTTTTCTAACTTATATTTAATTTGGACGTAATATCTTTACAATATGCATACATTTAACACGCTATCTAGCCACATATTAGACATTACATATTACATATTTTGGCATTTTTACAAATCACAACTTTTTTTGTATTATTCAAATTACTCTTTATTATTTCACTACATACCCAGTATAGTATACTCAATATGTATATTTATTTCGAATACAAGACTTAAAACCCAAACTTACTCCTGATTTGGCAGTAGAAGGTATACTTATTACTTAGTATACCTAAATGTTAAAGTAACTTATAATTAAAATTAAGCTTATATGAATATTGCTTACATTCTGAAATACTGAGTGGATTAAGCGACTACAAAATCTAATTATAATCTATACTAATATTATAAAGAGGTAAAGTTTGTGATCTTGTGAGTTTGTGAGTTTGTGACGTTGTAGGGGGTAATCTCTGGATCTACTGAACCGATTTTCAAAATTCTTTTACCAATAGAAAGCCACGTTCTTTCTGAGTGTCATAGGCTATATATTAACCCGAAAAATGAAAAGGCTTTTTCGTGGTAGTCGGATTTGCAAAGTAAGTCGGAGAAAAAACGGTCGAACGAAAACGTTTCTTACGAACGCTGCCTTAACGATGAGAGATATATGATTATGTTCTAGAGAAAAGTTGTAGAGCTTAATAATGCCTACAAAAAAGTCAGCGACAGCATATGTCTAACTTTTATATTTAAGTCACAAAAAGTAGTTTTTTATATTAAAAAAATCCTTTTAATCGGTATGTCATGTTTTTTGGTCATATTATCAACAATTATGAATTCTTATCAAAATAAGTAAATTTATCGTCTAAAATGTTTAAAACAAAAGACTTTTCCCTTTTACTGCATATAATTTGGACAAATGGTTAAAGAGATAATACAACATATTCGTAGGTATGGACGAACCCGAGCGAGCTGTTTGTCTGTTTTTCTGTTTGTACGGGCTAATCTCCGAATCTATTAGACCGATTTAAATGAAATTTTGCATGGTGGTACCTTATATCCCCGGGCAACATCTTAGATACTTTTCATCACGGAAAATTAAAGAGTTCCCGTGGGATAGTTAAAAAACTATAACAACTTATACAGCTTAGTACACAAAAATTACTGATTGGATTTTAATGAAACTTTACAATAATATAGTTCATACATGACAAAAACAAATCAGCTACTTTTCATCCCGGAAAATTAAAGAGTTTCCGTGGGATAGCAAAAAACTATAGTAACTTATACAGCTTAGTACACAAAAACTACTGATTGGATTTTGATGAAACTTTACAATAATATATATAGTTCATACATCAGAATAACAAATTGGTTACTTTTTATCCCGGAAAAATGCACTGTTCCCGTGGGATAGATGTTTTTGTTTATTTGTAACGTATTACGTTCACAACATAGACCCCAAAACAATAGCTATTAAAAAATTGTCTGTTTGTCTGTATGCCTGTATATCTGTTTGTCTGTCTTTGCGTGAGCGTTTCACGCGAAAAGTAATGTACCGATTTCAATGAAATTTGGTGAAGTGATAACTTATTACTTGAGTCAACATTTAGGATACCTTTTGTATGTATGTATTTATGTATGTATTCAGCCCTTTTTAACGTCCCACTGCTGGGCACGGACCTCCCTTCAGTACGAGAGGGATCAGGCCATAGTCTACCACGCTGGAAAAGTGCAGGTTGGCGGACTTCACATGTCTTTTGAAAACTTGCTAGATTCTCTCAGACATGCAGGTTTCTTAAGGATGTTTTCCTTGACCGTAAGACAAGTGATAATCATATTGGAAATGATTCACACATGAAAATATCAGAGGTGCGAGACCCGGTATTTGAACTTGCTTCAATCGGTTTCCCAAGCGAGCGCGTTAATTTTACTTCAAGAAAATCTTTCTTTCCCACGAGAAAATACAATAACTGGTTTTATCGAGTCCTCCCTAAAAACCTTCTGCTGGCTAAGCCTTAAGACATACATACATACATTAAAACAATATACTAAAAAATTGTAGGTCTTGAAAAGTCCTACAGAAAAGTTCTGAATTGTATATGTCAATCTTCCTAAGTTACACTCGCAATATTTATTCTTATCTATACGTATAATAAAATTAACTTAGTCAAATTGATGTGCGCGTTTCACGCAAAAAGTACTCAACCGATTTTAACTAAATTTTGTATAGTGATTACTTAGTACTTGGGTCAACTTCTAACATTTAGGATACCTTTTACGACAGGCAAATTATTCATTCCCACGGGAAAACACAATAACTGGTTCTATCGAATCGTCTTTAGAAATTTTTATGGGTAACGTTGGCTCAACTTTAAGAGGAAGATCAAAACATTTTGCAAAAAAATTGTAAGTCTTAAAAAGGTCTATAGAAAAGTTCTACATAGTATATGTCTATCTGCTAAGGTACACTCGCTATAACTATTGTCATTATAATATATTACGTTATTTATTCTATCTATACATATAATAAAACTGTAGAGGTTAGAAAAAAAATGCTAAAAACCGAGTCAGTTCTCTTCTTACATCCCGAAAGAAAAGAAATAGAACAAATCCAGTTTTCTTTTTCATTTTTTTTGTTTCTCTGTCTGTTTGTTTGTTTGTTTGTACGGGCTAATCTTCGAAACTATTGAACCGATTTATATGAAGTTTTGCATGGTAGTACCTCATACCCCGGTCAACATCTAAGATACTTTTCATTCTAGAAAATTAAAGAGTTTCCGTGGAATAGTTAAAAACTATAGTAACTTATACAGCTTAGTACACAACAACTTATCCACGTAATTTACTAAAATTTTGCATGCTGATACCTTATATTGGCGGTCAAACAACGGGTTACTTTTCATCCCGCGAAAATGAACGGTTCCCGTGGGATAGATCTGTTTGTGTTTTCCTAGAGGTGAACCCGAGCGAAGCGAGGGTGAGCCGCTAGTCATTAATAAAAATAAAGTAAAACACTAATTTCAGTATTTAGCGATTTTTTATAAAACTGAATTAAATTTTACCCAAAATTGGATGGCAATTATAATCAAATCGTTTTGCTGGTGTGTTTGTATATTGTATACTCTATACAAACTTTGTCAGTATTAAACTCGCTTATTTTATGGATACTTGATAAGCCTAAAGCTACGATTGGTATTTTTTCAAACATTCAATCCATATTGACTGCAAATTTTTGAAGATCTTTTAAATATAGCCCAACCCCTAAAGCTGCTATTTAGCACATATAAACTAGAAAAAAATGGATCTCGATTTTTTAATTAATTATTTTTTAATTTTATATACATCTCTGTCACGTTCATTAGTAATCAGTAGCGGCTCACCCTCGCTTCGCTCAGGTTCGTCCCTGAGTACGTTTTGACGCTTAGTATAGAATAGATTTTTTTTTTTAATTTTTGTTTCGTATTTTTTTCCGATGTTTAATAGTTATTCTGCTATTCGGGGTGAAGACATATCCAACAAAACAAAGATCACAAAAATCGATCCAGCAATTCTCGAGTCAAACCCGACTTTGTTTTATATTATTAATCATTAGTAAAATATGTAAATTTCTGCGGCGTCAACGCTCCGTTCCCTGAAATAAAGTTTTATCTATAATTGCTTACCTTACTGCTTACCTATTACTTTTCTTAATAATGTGTTTGTTTTTGCTTTCATTACATTTTGCCTTTTGGTGCCTAAATTGAAAGTAGTATTCATTGTTTCTTTAAAAAATTGCTATACATTATTAAAAGGAACATCAATATAAAAAAAATGTTAATTGTTTTCATTAGATTACAATTGTTAAAGTGATATATACTTGTAGGCCATTCTAACATATATCTTTATTTTGAATAAATTACTTACATGTTTAAAAAATAATAAGCATAAGAATTTAAATAGACATTCGAGTAATATAATTTTAACATTTAAAAGGGTAAATTATTTTATAATTGCTACTCACCCTCGCTTCACTCGCTTCACTCGGTTCGTCCCTTGTGAGAAACAAAAACAAATCTATCCCACGGGAACCGAACATTTTTTCCGGGATAAAAAGTATCCTATGTACTATTCCAGACTATACGTATAATCAATTTCTGTGCTAAAGTTCATCCAGATCCGTTCAACCGTTCTGGCGTGATTGTGATTGAGTAACATACATCCATCCAAACTTTCGCATTTTTAATATTAAAATATTAATAATGGGGTTAATTCCTTAAATTTAAGCTTGGAAAAATAATGTTGTTGTAAAATATTTAAAATATTTTGTTGTAAAAATAAGATCGTCTCTCACCCCTCCCTCACTAAATAATAATACGTAGTTTGTAATTAACATCTACAAACAATTATTATTATACTGATAGGTTGCCAAAAAGTAATGAATGTTTTTTTGTTTTTATGTTTATCAAAGGCTTCTTAATTAAATTCAATTGTTTGTTTTATGGTTGGCCACAGATTGACTAGTAAAGAAAGTATTATTAGGTAAGCAACTCTTATAGTTCTTGTAGTTTTTGTAGTTCAACGGATTCCTCGCTTCAATTTTTTTGATTATGACTTTATAGTACCTACTGTGCCAGAATTGTGCCAGATTACTTCGCCAATGTCACGTAGGAATAAAAAATACTTTTTACTAGGCTCACCAAACTTGGCCCCCCAGGATTTATTTTTTATAATTTTTGAATATCGTTTGTTTTTGATTGTTCATAAATAATTGTTTGTTCGTAAATTGTTTATCTATACATATAATAAAATTGTAACTAAGTCAAATCTGTACATTAAATATTTTTTGGGAAATCTAATTGAAATAGACATTATTATCGATATAGAGCCCGAATCTATAGTTTTTAGAATTTTTGTCTGTCTGTCTGTCTGGTACCGCATCACGAGAAAACCACTGGATAGATTTTGGTGACATTTGGTATGATGATAGCTATTAAATAAAACTATCTTTTCGGATTATTTCGCGGATTTATTTTGATTTTTGGTTCCCGACGTTTCGAATGCTTTACAGCATCCATGGTCACGGGAGAGACTGAGGTGTTACATGTCTTAAAGATATAGTTGTTACAGACAGCCTACCCACAATTAACAAAATGAAAATTGCACCAATTACATTACAATATTTTTAACTTTAAACATTTTTTATAATTTTAATTATAATTGAATATGGAAAATTATTTATTTAATTTTTGCTATTATTTTTATAATTACTACAATTTTAAAAATATTAATTAGTAATCTATATTTAGTGTTGCCATTATTATATTTATAACCATAAATAAAAATATAAAAAATTTTTTTTTTTTTATATTTTTTATATTTTTTTATATTTTTTTTTTATATTTTTTTTTATATTTTTTTTTTTATATTTTTTATATTTTTTATATTTTTATATTTTTATTTATGGTTATAAATATAATAATGGCAACACTAAATATAGATTACTAATTAATATTTTTAAAATTGTAGTAATTATAAAAATAATAGCAAAAATTAAATAAATAATTTTCCATATTCAATTATAATTAAAATTATAAAAAATGTTTAAAGTTAAAAATATTGTAATGTAATTGGTGCAATTTTCATTTTGTTAATTGTGGGTAGGCTGTCTGTAACAACTATATCTTTAAGACATGTAACACCTCAGTCTCTCCCGTGACCATGGATACTGTAAAGCATTCGAAACGTCGGGAACCAAAAATCAAAATAAATCCGCGAAATAATCCGAAAAGATAGTTTTATTTAATAATGTCAAACATTCGCGTAAATCTAAGAAAGTATTATGATGATAGCTGGTTATCCGGGTCAACATATAGGCTTCTTTTTACCGCGGGAAAATATCTAATTTCTGAGAAAAAACAAAAACTGCAATGTAAGTGTATACTGCTATGTAAAACCTAAGAATTAGGTTTTTGGTCATCTGAACGCGGGCGGAGCCGCGGGCAATGCTAGTTTACAAATAAATAAACAAAAATGTCCCCTCAAAATAGCCCCCTCAATCGAATCAAAAAAACAAAAAATAGGCACTTTGACGATAGAACAAACGTATTTTATGAAAGAACAAACATTAATGAATATTTAAAGACTACTAGTAACAAGAAAAATAATAAATTTTATTTGAGGGGGCTATTTCGAGGGTACATTTTTGTTTATTTATTTATAAATAAACAATTTACGTCCAAACAATTGTTTATGGCAAACAAACGGCGAACAAATGTTATGTGAATATAAAAATTCAAAAATTAGAAAAAAAAACTGCAAGCATGGTGAGTCATTTCACAACGGTTCCTTTTCTTTTAGAAATAATTTGGCAATTGACAGTGGCAGCTGTCAACAGCTAGATGTCATCAGTCATGTGCCTTGCTTGTCAATTTCCTATCAGACAAGAACTTAAAACACTTGCAAAAAAATTTTTTTAACTATTGTTCTGTGTACAAATATCGTGCTTGTTATCATTTAACTCCATGTCGTTACTGATAACCCTTTTCTGTATTAATTATTGTATGTAAATTAGTCTTTATCAAGCAACATTATGTCTGCTATGTCATTCATTAAATCTACAAAGGGGAAAGTGATACTTGGTACTGTAGCAACTCTTCATCTGGCAATTTACTTTGCGAAACCATCACTTTTCAAGGGCAAGGAAGACAAAAATTACGTGGCTGCGCCTAAATATCTGCCGTAGAATAAAACGACCTTGACATTACGGAAATAAACCCGGACCAAGTAAATCGAACAAATTCATGATTTATAAAAGACTTGTCGCTTCTGTGGCCAGTACTATTCATAAAGGTCTGGTGAGCAACTTCACAAGAAACATGAGTACCGGAAGGTTTCAGGTGTACGTTACGCGTTCTGATATGCCAGAATGTGGTATTGAAATACTTAAAAAACAGTAAGTACAGTTATTGATAATATAATCTGATATAAATATACATGTTGTCATAACACCTTACATCTAGCTATAACTATATCAGTATTAGTATAAGAAACTTTCAAATGATAATCCTACATTTAATAATATAATAATATAAATAATAACTCAAAAATTTAAGTCCAGGTCTTAGATAACACTCATTCTTCTATTTCAAATTCATCATTTATATTCTTTCAGGTTTGATGTAAAGATGTGGAATAAACCATCTCCAGCCCCACAGAGTGAATTGTTAAAATCAGTTGCTGGTACCAATGCAATTTTTTGTTCTTTAAGTGATCAAATAAATAAGGAACTACTGGATGCTGCAGGGCCAAGCCTAAAAGTTGTGGCTACAATTTCAGTAGGCTATGACCATATAGATGTTGCTGAATGTAGGAAGAGAGGCGTAAAAATAGGATACACACCAAATATATTAACTGATGCTACTGCTGAATTAACAGTAAGTTAATTAATAAAATAATATAACAAGAAGCTCAGTGCTGATTTTTTATTAGTAATATTCTGGTACTTATTTTATTCTTACTAATTTAACTACATTAAAGAAGAATCTAATTATTAGTCTTGTTTTTATATCCCAGATGGATATAATTTAGAATATTGATTGACAGTAATTGAAATATTTCAGATGGCATTGTTACTAAGCACATCAAGACGTCTCCCTGAAGCACAACATCAAGCAAAAACAGGGGGCTGGGTATCTTGGGCTCCGACTTGGATGACAGGATCTGGGTTAGCTGGATCCACTGTCGGCATAGTTGGCTTAGGAAAAATTGGTCTAGCAATAGCTAAACGAGTCAAACCTTTTAATACCTCTAAAATTCTATACCATAGTCGCAGTGTAAAGGAAGAAGCCAAAGAAGTAGGGGCTATTAAAGTTCCTTTTGATGAACTTCTCGCTCAAAGTGATTTTGTTATTTGCTGTGTTGCACTTGTGCCCGAAACTAAAGAGTTATTTAATAAAAGTGCATTCGAGAAGATGAAAAAGACTGCAGTATTCGTGAATGTGAGTCGAGGAACTATAGTTGATCAAGATGCATTGATAGAAGCACTTCAAAATAAAACTATTTGGGCTGCAGGGTTAGATGTTACAACACCTGAACCATTGCCATTGGACAGCCCGTTATTTAAACTTGATAATTGTGTTGTTCTACCTCATATAGGCAGTGCCACTATAGATACTAGGAACAATATGAGCACACTTACTGCTAATAATATTGTTGCTGCACTCAACGGCACTAAAATGCCAGCAGAATTATAATAATTACACAATAAGACATGTTATTGTTTTGTGAAGTTCAAATAAATGTAATATATTTAATATATTTTATTTTTATTCATTATATGTATGTATAATACATACATTATATTGTGTGGTCTATATTCATCTCCTACCAGATTACATTCAGGTTTGTCATGAGTTATGACATGAAAATTGCATTCTTTTATCTCTTTTAGTTCACTATCATCATATGATACTGTTACTATTATACTTCATTATATTTTTATAGTATACATATATTTAAATAATTCATATCACCTAAATGGAATATTAGAATGGGTTTATCTTTAAAAACAAGAGTAATTATTAACTCAAAATATTATAGGTTCTAAAACGTTTCTCCTATGATTTGCCTCACAAATGTTTGGATTTACAATGGCATTTATTTTTGTTAAACAATTACATTACAGAATACTTAAGTGCAAAGTGTACTTTAAAAAAGAAACACTTCCTTTTCCTAAATGTTTTGTGCCTATAAAATGACCTTACAAAATTTATTGTAATCTATGACAATACTTACCTTTATGTAGAACTAGCGGCTCACCCTCGCTTCGCTCGGGTTCGTCGCTAGGTACGTTTTAAATAGATATAAAAAGAAAAAATCTTTCTTTCTCACATTTTAATTATATGTTTTAATACTTACCTATTCCGGACTAAGAGAAATCCAAAAATTAAAATATCATAAAAATTGGAACGCGGTCGAACGGGATAAAAAGTATCCTATGTCCTTCTCCTGGCTCTAAACTACCTCCCTGCCAATTTTCAGCTAAATCGGTTCAGCCGTTCTTGAGTTATAAGCGAAGTAACTAACACGACTTTCTTTTATATATATAGATTAGTTCACTTAGCATTAAAAAAAAAGATATGTTAAATTAAACACATTTCGATAAGCGAAACAACCATATTAATATGTTAGTAATAGAGCAGTGCAGACTAGGCAGTGGTAGCCCAGTGCTAACGCGCTCGCTTTGGAAACCGAGTGAAGCGGGTTCAAATCCCGTGTCTCGCACCTCTGATATTTTCATGTGCGAATAATAATATATCTAACATGATTACCACTTACCTTAGTGACGGAAAACATCGTGAAAAAATGTGAGAGAGCCTAGAGTTTTCGATAGACGTGTGAAGTCCGCTAACCCGCCACTTGGCCAGTGTAGTAGACTATAGTCTGATCTCCCTCGTATTGAAGGGAGGCCCGTGCCCAGCACTGGGACGATAAAAGGGTTGAATACAATAGATTTTTAGTTAGTAATAACATTTAAAATTACCTAAAGAACAATAATAGTGCTCAATCTGTACTAATATTTATAAAGAGGCATTTTGTATGTTTGAATGGGCTAATCTCAGGAACTACTAATCCAATTTGAAAAATTCTTTTTGCAATAAATACTAAATAGCCAGTTTATTGAGAAAGGCTATAGGCTATGTATCATATAATCTATGTAACTATGCCATACTAACCATTCATTCATATTTTTAATTATTTTTTTTTTCTCTATATGTTTATAAATATAATTATAGCTACACTAAATAAGATTACTAATGAATACTTAAAAGTTTTTAAAAAGTTGTAATATTTATAACGATAACAGCTAAAATTAAATAAATAATATGGCCACATACAATTATAAAACTTGTTAAAAATATATTGACCTTTGAGAGGTCATTCGATTGAGACGTCTAAAACCCTAGTCAGTCCTGTGGGCCGTGTCCATGATTGCTATAAGGCATTCAAAGCATCAAATTTGAAAAGATAGTTTTATTTAAAATAAAAACAACCACATTAATAATAATTTATTTATGTACAAATGAAAACTAATTAAGATTGTTCAGTCATTATGTTCATGCTGTGCTTCGGACTCTCTCCAGTTATTCTGAATCATTTCAACAATCATCTGCCACCATTTTGACTCCATAAAATAGTAAATTGAACATACAATAATAAATAACCAAGACAGTATAAGAAAATAATCAGTTTCCTTTTCAACAACACTTGATACAGGCCCTTGAAAATCTCTAGATGTCACTAGAAGTACCTGTGGATTTTGTCCTGTGATAGCATGAACAAATTTACTAAATAAGTGAATATTATATTCCGTTCCATTAAATTTACCAACAGGTCGGCCATTGTGGAACATTTTTAAAGTAGGTACACCCACAATTCCATATTGGGCATTAATTCCATGATATTTTAATGCATCAATTGCTACCATTTTTACGTTAGGATATGATCTAGCTAATGCATTGAAGTGAGGAGCTGCATGAGCACTAAAAGGGCAGGCTTTAGTATGAAATAGTACTAGAACACAATCTGCTTCAATATCTCGACTTGTTATATCCGGTTTTATCTGTAAAAGCTTAGTTAAAGTAGTTCCATTAATTATTTCAACTGATGGTTCAGATTCTTCACTTTGATCATGTATAATTTCCTTACATTTGGCTAATTTTCGTGTCTCATTCAAACTTTGTGTTGTATTCTCCATAGTTATGTTAGCTGAAGTAACCTGGTTGTAAAGATGTGTTAAGGTTTTATTTACATCAGACACTACATTGGAGAGAAGAGATTCTGATTCATCGACAGTAGAAAAATCATTATCATCCTTTTGTATATCAGTTTCTTCTTCAATATCAAATTGTAATGTGAAAGGCGTAACTAAAAAAAACATTACAATAAAATTAAAAGGGGAGTTATGTAAATTGAATTAAAAAGGACGTTTGAATGAATATAACAATTCTATGCACCGAAAATGTAAATGATTATTTTATAAGTTAAGTGTGCATTTAAGAATTTTAACCTTGAAATTAAAGTGTATATTTTTGCATCTAATAATAATATAATAAAAAAACCATTTATTTCACTCTTACATTTGATATTACTAATATTTTATATGACATAACATTAATACTTACTGATGAGGAATATTGTTAATAATATAACATTATATTTAGTTCTGAATTTCATTTTGTAGACTTTATTTCAATTTATTTAAATAAAGCACAAAAATAAAAACACTAAACACCTGTTTTGATGTTTAATGACATTGACATTTAACAAAATAAACAATTTTGGATTTTCATTGATTTGAATAAAGGCTTTTTTACTAAATTGAGTTTACATAAGGGTAAGAGTTCTCAAAAGGAGAGCGCTATACGTATGGCCTATTTACATTAAATCTGAGTTTTTAGCAATTTATTGTGATATCTCTTTTATACCAGGCTTTTTGCTTCTATTGTGTTCGTATCTTACCGGTGAAATGTATTGTACCGAGAAGTTATACCAGCTGAAGGAACAACTGAGAAGGAGAAGTGCATCCTGCGATGGTCCTGACTGACTGATGGATCAACGCACAGCCAAAAGCACTGGTCGTAGAAACGTGAAATTGGAGGACGTATTCTTTATATGATATAGACGTCTGTTAAGAAAGAATTTTTAGAAATTCATTCCCTAAAATTTTCAAATTGGGTAAAATAGGGGATTAATGCTTGTATGAAACTCTGTCATTCGTAATGTGAAAAACAAAGAAAGTGATCTTGAATTTTAAAATAAAAAAATAAGAAATATATTCTTTAATTTTTTTTGAAATTCATCCTTTAAAGGTGTAAAAGGGAGTAATAAAGTTTATATGGGCAAAGAATTATTTATGATCAGAATTACTTGAAACTTGGTATTAATGCTCTTCAATACAATTAAATAAATACGTGTTTTAATATATTTTAAAATTCAATCCCATAAAGGGGTAAAATGGGTGAATGTTTCTTTGCACATTCTTTTTCTATCCCGCTGTTTACCTAACAACGTTTATCCGACCCGGGGCTCGAACTCAGGACCCCCGTATGCAGACGTATATACTAGCTACTGGATGACCCAAGCAGATAATACCAACTGTTTACAAATGAATCAACTAGTTTATTAGAAGAGCCGCCTTTTTTCCTTTAGGAAAGAGCTATATTATATTCATATAAATATACTCGTAGGACAAAAAACTGTTATCGATTGTTCCGAAAACCACTAGAGAAAATATACCTTTGCCATGCCAATAAAATCCTTCTTTAGTTTTGCACTATTTTATTATTAACTATAGTTATTTTAAAATAGGCACCTAAATAAAAAATAATGACTCCCGCATCCCGACTCCGGTCCTACTTTATCGCGTGACAAATGCTCAACCTTGCAACTTTGCGATGCGCAAGTGCAACCAATTAGCCCCCTGTCATGTTTGTTTGAGAAATCGATATTTTATTTATACTATGAGATAGGAGAATATTATTTGATAAAGGTTCGTTTCTTATGAAACATTAGAAACTTACCATCGCTTCGCTCGAGTGCGTTCCTAGACGCCTAAGAATATGTAGTCTATGTATTACTCTAGGTCAGTCTATCTTTATACTTTATACTATTTATCCAAATCTGCCCACTCATTTCTACGTGAAGATTAACAATAAACGAACATATATAACGTTTCTCATTATAGGATACATTCAGATAAATATGTTATACTTATACTTACATACTACCGTTTTCTGGTAACTCCACCCGTGTAATTTTTTGGTTTACTCCACTCTTGAAGTCGTAGTATATTAGTTAGCTTTTAACCTCCCTTAATATATAGGCTATAAAATGCATTTTTTTTAAATCAGAGTAGTAGATCCAAAGATTAGCGTTCAAACAAACATACTCTTCACCTCTATATTTAATGTTTTATAGATTGTTTGAATGAGTGAAGTCACCACTAGAATTTTAAGTTTAACTTTGTCAAGTTTTAATGTTTCTTAATTTATAATATTAAACGAGCAATTCTTGTATATATGTATATAAATTTATATCGTGTATCTCGGAAACGGCTCTAACGATTTGCATCAAATTTTGTATATAAATAAGGTTTTGCTTTTTAAGCTTATCTATATGTCTTTTCTAAAAAATGCATTTTTTAAATCTTCCCCGAAAATGCCGAGCGAAGCTCGGTCGCCCAGGTACTTATTAGTTAAACACCAAATTCCCTTAGTTCCTAAGAAACTGTCGAAGCAAGAGTCCAAGTTGCATTTGCTGGTTCTTCGATCTGTCGAACCGTCTGTCTTATAGTTATCCTAAAGAAATTGTGCCAAGTTTTAAGCAAAACCGATAGTCTGCCGCCACTATAGTAAATATATTTCGGGCGTCTATTGGAATCGCGTGACGTCGCCACTTGCAATATTTGTTTAATTCCGATTCAGTCGTGAAGCGTCCGTCGACGCGTAAATCGACCGTTGTTATTAAATACAAGATAGGTACATTAACGATTGTAGTGATTTAAATAACGTCATGGCGTATTCGTGGGATAACAGAGTCGCTTTTGTTGTGCGCTACCTTTACGGTAAGTTGTGACAGATCTTTTAATTTAGTTTTCGATGGAATTTTCACTGTAATACGGAATACCTAGTGTTACACGAATCCCAATATTTTGTTCGATTTGAAAATAGAATGGGGCAATACATAGTTTGCAATAGAAAAATATATCTTTAGCTGTGCATAAAAAGTATTTTTTTTAAATTATTATTATTAAATATAATAGGAAAAACAATTAAAATAATAAAATATGTAAAAGAAAACAATTCAACTGATAGGTCAAATAAAAAGCATATGTTTTCAGCATTAAGCGCTCAAACTATCTATAAGTATACAAGAGCTAAATATAATTTAATACTACCTATATAGCATTTACAAAAAAGGTGCTGTAAGTGGTAGGCCATTGGTAACGTGCTCGCTTGGGAAACCGAGTTAAGCGAGTTCAAATCCCACGTCTTGCACTTCTGATATTTTTATATGCGAATCATTTCGAACATGGTTACCACTTGCCTTACGGCGAAGGAAAACATCATGAGGAAACCTATCCAGATATGCATCTGAGAGAACTTAGCGAGTTTTCGAAAGACATGTGAAGTCCGCCAACCCGCCACTTGGCTAGCGTGGTGGACTATGGCCTGATCCCCCTCGTATTGAAAGGAGGCCCGTGCTCTGTAGTAGGACGATAAAAAGGGATGATTATAACATAGTACATATCATAAATTATTCTTAAAACTGTTAAAGATATGCTCATTATCCTACCTTCTGTGGAGTAGTTCCATGGAATAAATTTATTGATGATGAACATAATATTTTACTTTGTTTTGTTTCCTAAATCCTAACTTAGACTTACACAAACATTTCGAAGTTCAAACTCTCCTTTTTTATCAATTGTAATATAATGGTTTTGCTGTAAAACGTTATTTAGCAAATATTAAAAATTTAAACGGTCTATATACTTATGTACCTAGGAGACATACCTATCTGTAGAAGATAACAACAAATTCAATTTTTGAAGATCTAATAGTTCATTTTATTGTTTTCTTCTTAATGATAGTATTTTTATAGCAGTTACGATAAGGAAACAAAATATGAATTGTACATCTCTTTAATGATGGACATTCGGACTCGTAGGTCGTAGTTATTCCAATCATTAAACTTTATGACCGCCGTACAAAAGATCCAAATAATCGAACGTACAGTTTAACGATGGCATTTGTTGGTTTACTAGGAAATGCAATATACATGAAATGAAGGTATAAAACTTCATAAGGTTTTTTCTCCATGGCTAAAGCGAAAAAAGGCGTAATTTTACTTTGTATTTTTATTTTTTTATATTCACTAACATTTTCAGTGTCAAATTTAAAAAAAAATTCGTCTTCTCCTAATCCTCAGAGAAATGGATTCACATGCGTTTAGTTTGTATTAAATTATTGGATATTAACATAATTTTCATACGCAAAAGACTCGGAAATATTTTCCTAATATGTTCCAAGTCAAGTATATAGATAGACACAAACCATTTTGAAAGTTATCCTCAAAAACGCTTGTAAAAGTCTATTTGGATGAAATGTATTTAAAAACGAGTAAACTCAATCAACAAAAAGATTTATCGCAACTCACAGGACCATTACTCAGTTAATTGAGCGATATTATATTTTTGACATTGGAATCGGACCAACTTTGTATTATTTTGCAGCGATTTAAAAATGTTCTTTAATTTAACATCAAACGTTACATGCACTAGCGTTTCTCGGTCAATTTTTATGAGTGTTAGATAAATATTTTCAAATAATATTGAAAAGTTACTTACTATACCTACCTACATATAATAAATGTTCAGGAATTATTTTATTAAAAATTTCACCCTTTTAAGAATCCTAAAATATAAAATTAAATTATGCGTATATTGTAAAGTGGACTCAATATTCCTCAATCCTCATATTACAACCATATCTATTTAGTATTTACCATAATTGCAGTGGGGCTTATACCTATTACTCCCAAATTTAACCATAGGACATAGAGCATAAAACTAATTTTGCGATTTTTTTCCCATTGGATGTTCATTTCATACTTAAACAGCATTATTTGTTATGCCTAGTGTACACAAACATTATTTATTTCCTCCGTTACATTTTTGGAGTATCAACAGTATTTATTTTATTAATTAGACATCATTGTCTAATATCTAGGTTAATAATTAACATGAGCCATCAAAATACCAAATTACAGCTAGAAAAAAGACTGGGACAGGTTTCCGTTTTTGCTTTTTGGCTACGGGGCCCTGAAAATGTTTATACTCTTTCATCAGAGCTTTTGTTAGACGATTAGTACGTTAGAGGTATCACGTTTTGTGCCGAGATCGGCCTTTGCTACTTAGGGTGTATCACGTAGCACAAATATATTTTGTAACAATAGGACCGAGACCAAGGTTTACAAAACAATGACGAATTACCTACTCTCGCACTTGACCAATCCTTACAAAATTTTTTTTATCTACCTTTATACCTAATTTGTAGGTGTACCTACTTTATCCAATTAATTTATATGACACAATTACCATAACAAAATTATAATTTTGAATAATGTAACAAAATAATTTACAGCATTCGTAAACATGTAAACATTCTCCTGTCATGTAATTGGGCAACTATCCCGTGATCACTTCCTCAACGACGGCAATCAATCATTTGTCGTCAACTTCAATTTGAAATTGTATTTAATATCTATTTCAAAACAGCATGCCCTTGAAATGTAGCCCGAGTAATGTTTTCTAACTACTGTACGTAGAATAAATCACCTTGTTTTTCTCTTCATGGTTCTCGTGAGATTAAGTGAGTATAGCGAAAGAATAGTGTTAGAAACTTGATTTGGTTAATTATTATAAAGGGAAGCGTGACGTCGGCTCGTCCGGAAATTAGTCTCTATGTTTTTTTTTTTTTATTTATAATAAACGTAGTATAATTATACTCTATGGTTCAGACTAAAACCTAAAAAACGTTTGAATAATTTGCAATTAATTAACTTTAATGGCGGCGTGTCCGCGGTCGTTGAGGGATTAAGAATAGTCTGTAGTTACTCGAGCGCGGCAGATTAACATAAAAGAGGTTACCTTGCACTCTATTGAGTACTTTCACCACAATATAAGTCTTCTATATAAAGGGGCGCGTCTAGGGAAGCCGATTAAAATATTTAAAAAATGTTTTGATAAGGTAAAAATACTTGAAACCGTCAGATTAAGGTGTTGTAGGCTAGTCACATCCTGAAAAGTGTCCAATTCAATAATCTGCCGATTTGCACAAGCCTAAGAGGCAAAAATCATCATAAACTTTATAGTCGATTTTTGCCTCTTCGGCTTGTGCAAAACGGCAGATTATTGAATTGGACACTTTTCAGGATGTGACTAGCCTACCACACCTTAATCTGACGGTTTCAAGTATTTCTACCTTATCAAAACATTTTTTAAATATTTTAATCGGCTTCCCTAGACGCGCCCCTTTATATAGAAGACTTATATTATGGTGAAAGTACTCAATAGAGTGCAAGGTAACCTCTTTTATGTTAATCTGCCGCGCTCGAGTAACTACAGAAAATCCCCTCTTGGGCTCCCCTACTTGATCATATAAATTAATAAGAATATTTATATCAACTTAGAGATACATACTAAGTACCTTCCAGATATCATTCACCATTAAGTTTTTTATAAGGAACAAAGAGATATTTCTAACCGATTAAGTATTAACATATATCAGAATGAACATATATATAATAATTAATTTATATGATCAATAAAAAAAATGTAGCTAATCCTCAATTAATTGAGCGCTAATTTTACAGCAGTGAATGAACTAGAGACAATTTATTTGTAGAACAATAAAACCTCATTGACATTGGAGTTGTTAATTGGCAAACACCGATACAGATTATAAATCCCTATCAAGCCCAACGAAGCGCTAACCCAGAAAATTGGCTCGCAAATAAGCAAAATTAAAATAAATTGCACTTATCCCTCTGTGTTTATAAAAGTTTTAATTAAAAATAGCCATATAAAATTTATATTTCAAACAAACCTTAAAATATAATTAATATGTTTTAAATAGGTAGGTAACGTGTTTAATGTCTTTTGTTATATTTTCATAATAAATAGAACCTTCTTGTTACTAAATATCTTAGATTTTATGCGAATGAATAGGTAGGTAGGTACCTAAGATTCCTTACGTTGTACCTGTCCAACGAATTTTAATATATTTTGGAATTAACATGCCTTACATATCAAAGGAAGACAGATTTTAGATCGACGTATGTAATATTATGTATATTGTACATATGTATAAATAGGGTATTACGAATAAAATTAATATTTTAATTTTATAAATACACTAGCGACTCACCCTTCGGTTGGGTTCGTCCCTAGCGGACGCGGACTTTTTTGTAGACCTATATAAGATACACAATTCCACTATACATTATTTTTTTATATCTCAAAGGGTTTAGACAGCGTTTTCGTTGAAACTCCCAGATGGCTAATTTTTTTCCGACACCTCCAACAAATATCGTTATAATTTAGTCAATATATACAAAAACTTAACAAATTTGAAATTATATACTAAAACCTTCTTCGAGAACCACTATATTCATTGGTGAAAACAGCATGAAAATCGGTGCAGTAGTTTTTGAGTTTATCGCGAACAGACAGGCAGACAGACGCGGCGGAAGACTTTGTTTTATATTATATATAGTGATATCGAAGGAACCATCCCTCCTAAAGAATACGTAAAAGCAACAATTTCTTTATTTAAATTAAAGCTTGACATATTTAAATTAACTATCCTACTTATTTCAATTTGGTCGAAGTGATTTAGAGCGATATTATTGTATTTTAAGAAAAGAAAAATAAATTGTCGTAAACAATGTTCTTTTGTGCTTAATCTTTTAATAAAATATTTAATTTAATATTTAGTCGTATACATACTTCTATCAAAACCTGTGCACGAGGCCCGTACATATAAATAAAGTTTTGTTAGGTGTATTTTATCTATACTAATATTATAAAGAGGAAAGATTTGATTTTTTGTTTGTTTGTACCGAACAGACTACGAAATTACTGAACCGATTTAGATGAAATTTGATAAGAAGATAGTTTGAGACCCTGGGAAGGCCATAGGATAGTTTTTATCCTGGAAATTATCCCTTAAGTGCGTGAAAATGGGGATGAAAGTTTGTATGGGGAATCAACCTATAGGTATACCTACTACCTATAACCTAACTATATATAGATTCTTCCTTTCTTCTTAATTAACTTTATTCTTTAATAGGCAGTTAATTACCATTCCATACGTCAAATACAATATCAGCTTATTAAAAGATATCTCCCTCCATTAAATAACGATCATAGTGATATAATGATTTATGATGTTCAAGAATTTCAAACGCGTTAATAGTTTCGTTAGGTCCAACCTTACGAAAGGGCTCAATTTTGGCATAGATCTTGAGTAATGACCGGTTAAAATAATCTCTTGCCATTGTTCTCCGCCGCCAACTGGGATTGCTAATTTGTATTGCAACACCTCCATCTAGCTAGCTCCTTTGTACATTTTGCAACTAAATTCGTGCCAGGTCTATAATTAATAGGTTTCCTGCTTTTCTGTTCTACATATATTTAATAATCAACGACCGGACATATGATAGGAAAAGAGAGAGATAGTTTTCCAATTACAGCACTAAAGCGCATTATGCGGCATAATGCTTAACTTCGAGTTTTTGAATTACAGCAACTTTCCTTATCCTAACTACAGCAACGCTCCGCACAATCGAACACTTTGAAAAGTGCTGCTTTGGTGTGATGCGCGCAACGGACACAAACTCAAAAGCAGAAAATATAATAAGTGTTTTTTCACGTTGTTCTTATTTGCGCGCCAAAATGCGGCATTAAGCTCCGTAATTTGAAAACAGGGAGGGTATTCCGTGGTAATGTTTTGTCCATTCAAACATGCCATGTCAAAAAACATTGCATCAGGGAGAAGCACACTATCAGTAGTTATTCTTAAACAGAAGTAGTTTTATCAATAAATATACAAAATAATTACCAAAATGTGAAACAAGCTTGCATCATCGTGCATAATATGTACCTACATATCACTAGAACTGGACAGCTGTTACAGACCATTTCATTGTTTCAATAGATCGTTAACAATATTGTGATTTACTTGAATTTTGAAGGCAGACAAATTGTCGAAACAGTAACCATATGCTGGTCGAATTTATTTGTAATGTTGTTGCCAAATTACACAAACCGACTGCTTTCTGTTGAAACTGCATAACAAAGATGTATTGACAAGACACATGGCTGGGATGACTAAATTACTTGACGAAAGTTAAACTATTTAGTAGTAGTACTAAGCACTAAGCAGTATTAGAATTTTGTAATATATCTTGAATCTTCATTTAAAACGTCACCTGCTCGTTAAGCTCTTTAAGGACCTACTATGGTACAAAGAGGGAGTCTCGCCTCGAACATAGCGAATATCAAAAATAAAATATCTATATAAAAATTTATAGATGTAAACTTTACACGCGATATATTTATTAAAATAACAAGTAAAAGAACTTGACATGTCATTTTAATAACAAGCAATTACTTTATCGAATATTATTTTGCAGTACTAGATAACCTCCTTGCGAATCTAGACAAAATCGTGGGCGAGTCTTTAGTTCTAGTCTATATTAGTGGCGATGTCTACATTCGATATTAGCAATTTTTGCGCGTGCCCGCTTTGATAAAGCTCCGCCATATAAATATAGCTTTAACGTTGACAACAAAGAATAATCGTTTTATTAAACAATGTATGATAGTTATAATAATAACTGCCTCGGTGGTGTAGTGGCTAGCATGTACGGCTGTTCGAGTCCCGGGTCGGGCCAAGTTTAGTTATTGAGTCTTTCTGTAAAGTAAGCCTCAGTAACAGCCCGGAGATGGGAAGTTGGCGGTGTTTTACCCCCATGCCTCGGAGAGCACGTAAAGCCGTCGGTCCTGCGCCTTAACTCTCACTGGTCGTGTCGAGCAGTCGTTCCACCGGAGTATGAGAGAGACAGGAACAGAGAGTTCACCTGTGTCTGCGCGTACACTTGTGCACTATGATATCTCCTGCGCAGTTGGCTAGTCTCAATAAGATTGGCCGCCGTGACCGGAATCGGTCAGAAGAACATCATCAGTTATAATAAATTCCTTAACTGGAAAAGAAACGTTTGTATGTTTTCATTTTTGAAACGCACTGCTAAGGTGTGGAATACCCTTCAACTGCATCCGTGTTGACAGTCGCCAATAATATGAGTACCTTCAAGGCAACAATGAATAGGCATCTTCTAGGCAAGCGCGCTCCAACCTAGACCATCAGTACTTCCCAGCGTTGATTATTATCGTCAAGCGCTAGCCTATATATTACCTAAGAGAAAAAATATATAAAATATATGTAAATTATACTCGTATATCTTACAAGATCAATTTTAGGCCATTACCCATTATTCTAATTTAATATATATTCAAATTTTATATGCATATCCTTTATTTACTTTTCAGATATCGACAATAACGGTTATCTGGACGCTCATGATTTTCATTGCCTTGCACTCAGAACTTGTGTGCTTGAAGGCAAAGGTGACTGTAGTTCAAGCCGCTTGCAAAAGTACCAACATATCATGTTTAGTCTATGGGAAGAGATCGCTCAATTGGCGGACTTCGACAAGGTGCCAGACTATGTCGGTTACACTCCACATTATATACGCTGAGCTCGTGTCTGGCTGGCTTTATATTGGTGTTAGCTGTCGCAGACTGATTGGCTAAGAGATGGGCGATTAAAATTAAAATTGTTTAAACAATGAAACTGACTATAGGCTTATTATAGTACATGTTTTGAATTAGAGTAAAATTTTCCTACATCTAAATTATTGGAGAAATTGAAAAATCACAGTCTTAATCAATATTGGTATGGTACTAAATACACAATCCCATGCAAAAGATCTCGTAAAACTGTCACCAATTCTGTTTAGTATTCTAGTTGAAATAAGTATGTAAATTGACCCTTAAATACCTAAATATGTTTTAAAAAAAAATTAAAAGCGCGCTCAAATGTTCAAATGAGCCTATTCGGTGAGGATATTTTTTGTACTTTTTTGATCAATGATGAGGACATAAAGTTACCCGACTAAGATGTATAAATATCATAAAATGATTTAAGTAATATAATATAGGGTGTAGGTATATTGGTTTATAATTACAGACTATTACGTGCATAATTAATTATTCAGAGTACAGCTAGCCGATACAATAGTAGTTTGGCAGCTTGTTTTTGTTATCTAAGTCCGGTGATATTAACTTTTAAATATACAAGATAGACTCACTAAATTCATATTTTTTTAATTATTAGAGTTTATTGGTCGCAGAATGACTCAAAAATTTTAGCCTCATACATCTCGTTATCGAGATGTTACACGTAAAGAGGCCACGTCAAAAAAACTGAATAAAATCCCAAAAACTAAACATTTATAATAATTTCATATTTTATTTGTATCTTACTAATATTATAAAATGTCAAAGTTTAGATGGATGTTTGGATGTTTGTTACTGAATCATGCCAGAACGGTTGTACGGATCTGGATGAAATTTGGTAATGAGATAGATTATAGCGTGGAATAGCATATAGGCTACATTTTTCCCGGACAAATGTACGTACGGTTCTCGCGGAATAGATTTGTTTTTGTTTTTTTAGTTATAGTTTATTATACTTTGTAAGCGCATTTATATTATCTATACTAATATTATATAGGAAAGATTTGATTTTTTGTTTGTTTGTTTTTTTTTGTACTGAATATGCTCCGAAACTATTGGACCGATTTAGATGAAATTTGGTAAGATGATAGTTTGAGACCCTGGAAATTTTTATCCCGGAAATCATCCCTTAAGGGGGTAAAATTTTGTATGGGGATTCAACCTTTTTTATATAATTACTGTAAAGATGGATTCTATCAAACATACATTTTTTCTACTTATTTTATTAGTTATCATAATCGCCCATCTATAGTACTAAACATATATAACATATAGCCTTAGAAGCTAATGTTTGAAAAACCGTAGATAATTTCAATAGTAGTCTGGCGTTTGCTTTGTAACGCCTATTTCAGACTTCAGTCTCTATTTAAAAAAATAACTAATGTATTTCGTTTTCTTGTTCTTTACATTTAAAACTGTTACTGCGAAGCCATGCTAAAGCTCAAGCTAGAATGACAGACAGATAAAATCTAATATTTATTGCAAATCAAATTAACGCTATAAAATTATCTAGCTCTAACAAATAATTTTTATAGTTAGATATCTAATAAAAATATATCTTAGTAGACTATAAAATTGTATGAATTTTGCTTTCATAGGTACGCCATGAGAAATTAAATTTTCGAAATATTTCATACATTTATTTATAAAAATAACATACTAGTTCCGCTGAAAGGTATTTAATATTGTAATGTCCACAATCCACATTTATTTAACACTACACACATACACGCATTTTATAATTAGAGTAATTAGAGCATGAATATTTTTAATTTTTATATTAAAATATTAGCCTATTTTTAGCATGAAATGTAGCGATGTGCGTTTGCCGCTCTTTTCTAATTTCTACTTGACATTTTTAAATTGACAGCTCATCTATGGATTAGTGTTTTTTTTTTCAGGATGGTATAGTAACTGTGGATGAATTTAAAAGAGCCGTACAGAATAGTTGTATTGGAAAACGCTATGAAGATTTTCCTCAAGCTATGAAAGCTTTTATAGAGACCAATTTCAGAATGATAGACATAAATTGTGACGGTATTATTGGCATTGAAGAGTACAGATATGATTGTGTTCAGAGGATGGTGGTCGACGACATCAAAGTTATAGATGATGCTTTCAATTCTTTGTTAAACGTGAGTGCCACAAATTGTATATTTTATGACCCTAATAATAGCGCAATGATTTTTCGTTTTATAAAGCTTTACCTGGTGCACCTTTCGGTTCATTTTTCAATATATCCCCACGGAAAACAATTTACATTGAAAAATACATAGAGAGAGATATATGTAGATCCTTGGTCGATCTTGAACTCTATTTAAATTTTATCTCTATTACCTAAGACCTCGTCTAAGAACTCAAACTTAAATGCCAACCGTACCAAGCGGCAAACTTTATATGAGCTTTTAAAATTATAAAAAAGTATATTTCCTGTTTTAATACTTAGCTCATTAATTTTAATTTGAAATATAATCATACATTAAAAACGTATATTAGGCCACGGCCACGGTCACTCCAGACTCGTTACGACTTACGTGACTCTACGTAAGATTACGCGGTTCTAGGAATACCCCTGTATTAGTGAAACTTGGCAACCTGTTTGAGAATTTATGTCAATGACGATCTCGTTTTGATGCGATTGCCTATTAAATGTTTTACTATCGGGTATCGAACTGCAGTTGGCAGACATTATTAATAATGAAAAGTAAAATATTTAGAGTAATTAATTACTTAAGCATTCGAGTAGTCTAGGAAATAAACAATGACAATAGGTTTAGAATATAATTGATAGATTAGATTAGTACATAAGATATGTATATATAAAAAGTTCTTTATATCCTTTTAAACTATTTCTAAGCTGCTATAATATTTCTTATCCCAGCAACGGAACTACAGGTTGACGTGATTTTTTCCATAGAGGTTATTAATGGAGAATCTCTAAATAAAAATATATATATATATAAGTAGGGCTATTCTATTTTTGATGTAAGAGACGAAAAAGTAACACGCTATATTTTAATAATTATAATTATTAACTTAATTGTTAGGTACCTGTCGGCGTGCGCAGTGGATCACTTGACTTATTGGCACTCGCTTCTAAGCTGTGAGTCGTAGGTTCTGATCCCGCATAGGTTAGAATTTTGTATTGCTGCACAAATTTTAGATTGACTTAATTTAAACTGAAATAATTGAAACGTAGAAAGTGCTCACGAGTATGTTTATAATAAAATACCACATTGTTATCGTCAATGCAAAAAAGATGTTATTTTAATACTTTGCATTGAAAATTAAATCATTTAGTAACGTGTGACAATGGCCTGAAGCACAATTAATTACAGATAGATGTTCAGAGTGTCAAGAAAGTGTTGATGCTGGCATCGCTCCAAGTAAAGCTCTTCTTAAATTTTTGTTGTCCTATTACATAATTCTATTTGACTGGCTTTTTCATATTTATATTTATTTAGTAATTTATATATGTTTCTAAAGATACCTAAGTAATCTATACACATAATAAAAATGTAACTAAGCCGAATCTGTACATTAAATATTTTTTGGAAAATCTTATTGGAATAAACATTGTCACAGAGGACGAATCTATAATTTTTAGTATTTGTGTCTGTCTGTTACCGCATCACAGAAAAACTACTGGAAGGATTTTGATGAAATTTTTTATGGTGATAGCTGGTTATCCGGGTCAACATATATGGTACTTTTTACCGCGGGCAAATGTCTCATTTCAGAGAAAAAAAATACAAAAACTGCAATGTAAGAGTATACTAATATGTAAAACCTAATAATTTGGTTTTTGGTCATCTAAATGCCGGCGGAGCCGCGGGCACTGCTAGTTAATTTATAAGTTCAGTGCCGCTTTCGGGCTGAACTGAATTTGGATTAGAGGATATTGTAATAATCAAATTTATGAAAATTTGATTATTACAATAGCTACTCGATAATGATTTATCCGGTTATTTATTTTTTGCTCCTTTGTCAAATCGGTTCAAGTTTTCATATAATCCCTTAAATTAATGATCAGTGGTATTAAACCCACCACACCTACGACACCGTGGTCGTGGGTCTAAATTATCAGGATTGGTGATGAAACAATGTCATATTAATGTAGAATGCCGTGATATGAAGAAACATTGCATATATTTATTCAATTTTTAACCGACTTCCAAAATGGAGGAGGTTATTCAATTAAAAATTTACAGAAATACATTGACTTGTCGTATCCCCGTGACCTTAATATCTGAAACCCTTTATTTCTTTTATTTTTCGTCCATTTTATTATTAAAATCGTAGCATAAGTATCTCCCTGAAATAAATATAATTTTATGCATACTTACCGATCTGACATTTCACATTAATATAATTTTTTAATAATTTTTACAGGACGATGACCGACGAAAGGGAGGCATTGCATTATCAAGGTATCAGGAGCTCTTTGCTCTATTCCTAAGCGACCAAAACGATAACTGCCCAGCCAGTCTACTATTTGGACCTTTAGAATTATAATTATACATTTAAATTATTCTGATTTTAAAATAATTTAAAATATTATACCTTATGATTATTTCTCTTTGTTTTGTAAAAAATATTATAATTATTTCCATAGTTGAAAAATTAAGGCATTATATATAAAGTTCACAAATTGATCTATTTTTTCAGTACAGTACTTAATAATAACGTAGTCTAACGAGTAT
This sequence comes from Brenthis ino, assembly GCA_921882275.1. Taxonomy (NCBI): domain Eukaryota; kingdom Metazoa; phylum Arthropoda; class Insecta; order Lepidoptera; family Nymphalidae; genus Brenthis; species Brenthis ino. Next base: position 17,736,862 of record OV170225.1, read on the forward strand.
CTTAATTTTTGTTGGAATGTTTGGAATTCAAAGGAAATGCGTGCAAATATATGATTAGAATGCAGGTGCAATAAATTCTTGACCTATAACGCTCCGGATATTGGTATATTCTATAAATAAAAGCACGCATCATAGAAAGTTAAGCTAAAAATAATAAATCGCGGAGTAGACACGTAACGTTCACAAATAGAACGTTAAACAGATGCGTTCTGTAGATACATACGAGTATATTTTGTGAATTTAAAAATGTGTTATGACTGAAAACTACTAATCCATTTAGGTGCTAGAAAAAATAATTTTAAAGAGTGGCGTGAAGATTTTGTGTCTTTTAAATAAAAAGGAGAGATTTTCTATTTAGAATTTAATTTATTTATAATTAATTGTTCACTCAGTTATTTGCCGTCCTTTTAATTGTTTTAAATATATAATTTTACATATAAGATAATGTTATATATGGAAAGTTGTTTACCGTCTTTTATTGTGTGTTAATTACTTTTATGTATCTTACTTCTTACGTATCATGTTTGATATTAATTAAATTAAATCAAAAAAATAAACTAGTAATCCAAGCTAGCTATTAAAAGTAAAATAGAGCATTCAATTAATACAAAAATTAGCTCAAACAGAAGATCTAGTCACTAATAAATTTTACTGCTGTATTGTTTGTAAATAATATTATATGAAAAAATATAAATAAATAATATGAATTAAATCGTTTTTTATTTTAAAATGCATAAATGATTTTAGATCGTTTATTAAAAACTCTATTACACAGAATTTACGAAAATCACACAAATGCACTAAATACAGTTAGCAAATATACAAATTACCATAAGAATATAAATCGCATAATGGCTAATATAGATACTTCTATTTACACCAACTTTGGAATAATTAAGTATAACTTAAATATGTATTTAATTTACTATGAATATATTTATGTCAAGATAAATTAAAGAAGATAATTTCAAACAGGAATATTAAAAAAATAATCGGTTCCTAATAAAATACAATCTTAAAATTGAGATTATAAATAAAAAAAGTTTTCAATTAAATCTATCATACCTATGGATTTTTTGTCGGGTCTAATTTGTCTACTTGATATGATTTTAATATATTATTCTATGTTTTATGTCAAATTGACGTTTAAGAAGGCACAAGCTAAACAGTAAAATGATGGAGGGTAGAGGTAAAGACTAAAGAGTCTCATACGGAGATAAGTTGAAAAAGTGTCCACCAGTGCTGAAAATAGATGGCGCTGGCGTACGAAAAACTACGATATGAATTTAGCTGTTTAGACGGAGTGAAGTGTGCCGAATTCAAAACTTTAAAATTTTTCATGACTAAATTATATAACGAAATACTACTAGTACACAAAACCTCAACTATTTTCGTTGTCTAAAATAATTTAGTAAATATAACCATCCTTCTTTATTACTTTTGGAGATTTCTTTAAAAATTATCCTACGCTACCACAGCGCCACCTTTATTGGACGCGTTTTGACGGACACTTTTCACACACAGTGACTCCTTCCTTACCTCTACGCTCCACACATAAAATATACATAGCAATCGGATAAAAAAATTCAAAACCTTCGAAAAGAATAATGGACACAATGTATTTTTCATATGTTTTAAAACTGCATTATAATTCAATATATTGTAGTTTATACATAATAAAATAACAACTGATATTTTAACATTAATTAGAATTATATATTTCTTTATATAATGAATACATAATGAAATATGTATTTATGTCATATTTACATATAACATAGAGGTCCTACATTCGCACAAAAAACGAAGTTCGAAAATTATATACGAATGTACCTAATACAGTGAGTAATAAAGATTTCAAAAATTTTCGAACTTGGTCCAAACATGGAAACCGAAAATATTTACATATTCAGTCACTCTTATGATTTATAGCTTTAGTAGGTACTCTACAAATTGTTATATATGTACTTATATAATAAATCTCAGATATTTATACATTTACGTTAAATAATCAATGATAACTATACATAATATGTTCGTATGTTTTTAATATCATTTTTGACTTTGTCACTATTTATTACATATTCGTAATATGCATAACAGTGAATAGTTAGAAATTCTAACATCATTATAGACTTCTTTGTAACTATGACAATTACCGCTTTAACTAAACATTTCTTTTTATTGTCATCGAAATAATATGTACCTATGTTTTTATTATTTTCCAAAATAAGAAAAATAATTAACATTAAACGGTTTTATAACCCAATAAACTTTGCTTTTATTATAATTACTAATCATAATTTAATATATTAGTAAAAATAAAGGAAGTGCCCACCCTTACTTTTCATAATGGCCGTCGGAAGTCAAAAGATTTGTCATAACATTTTGCCCAGCAAAACTATATACATTAATAAATATTTAAAATAAAAAAAAACTACATAAAATACGACAATTAAATCAACATTTAATAAGATAATATATGCCAATTGTTCACTTTTTCTGTTTTGATGAGTTTTAGATCTTTTAGTGATTTGGGGCAGGCTGATAATAATATATTGTAAAAACAATAAAAATCATAGTCTCCACGATTAAAATAGATGAAAGAAAGCCACTAGTTACCACTTCCTTCACATAATTATATAGTCTATAGATCTAAATATTTAGAAAGCCGCAATCTATATTTTTGGGGCAGAACCTTTTATAAAGGAAGCGTCGTCGCATGTTACCGTACACTGGTATAGCCATTGGATACAATTCCACTACACTAGGTACACATTTAGCGATTTCATAATATGAATTAGAAAACTTTACACTACCTCAGTCCACATCTCAAGTCTTTCACTGAAATTTACCCCACAGTCATTAAGTACTTAGTACCCGGTTAGTACAGTAAATATTTCTTAAGCAACTAAAATATTATATACATAATTTATAAATAGATAAGCTTTAAAAACATCGATGTTTAGAAAGACTAGCTACTATGGTAAATCTCAGTACTGTCGTTACATTTCGTTGGTGAGATCGAGGCCGCTGCCGGAGGCCTGGGGCTCCACTGGCGTAGAGTCTAGACTGCCGTAGGTGTGGCCGCCTCCCGGGACCACCCGCCAGCGTCCCCGACGACGGGTTATGCCTAAAATATAAATTCTTATAGAGGGGAATGCTCCTTCTTACATAATTCATTATTATATTACTTTATTTACCTCTTGTCTCATTGTAACTCAAAGCGTGGAAGCTAAATCTTGCGCTGCTCAAGTGCGACATATTTAACACGGGAGCAAATTTAAAGCATATGAAGTATTTTTATGCTAATTGATAAAAGAAAACATATTTACAAAACTAGGAAAATGTAAGATTTAGATTTGGCTTTATAAAATTCTAATTAATAAAAACGATGCAAAGATACAATATACACAACATATATTTTTGAAAAATTTGTAGTGAATGAATGAATTTGATGAATGCAACTTCTAATTTTTAGTAAAGAATCCTATTGTTTTCAGATTATGATCTAGCATGTTATGAAAAATGTACCTATCATACGACTTGTGTTCGTAGACACGTGTATGAGAACTTAATATAAAAACTAGACATGTCATTTAACTTAGAACCAATTATATTTGTTATTTTTGAAAATTTAGCTAATTTAGTTATTAGTTGATGATATCAAATGATATTAGACCGCAAGCATTTAATCACACTATGTATCTGATAATTCATGTATGCTATTTTGAATATCACATATTTTAATCAATAGTAGGTGGCATTAAACTGCTTAAAAACTTTTTGCAAAAAATGAGTCACTGAGTATGTCCAAGTATTTTTTTTTATTTTGTATCTGTATAATATTTTACATTTATTTTACTATCTCAACCATTGAACAATACATTGTGATTGTAAACTGAACTTCGAGTTGTAATCAGTTTTCAATAAAATACATCAGTTAGATAAGACGAAGGTGAACAAGTGTGTTACACACATCCTAGTTATTATCGAAGTAAGTTTCCACTTTCCAAGCATTAAGTACCCTTTATATATTTTTTTTTATATTTCTTAAGACAATATATTTTTTTATTTTTGCATAGAAACAAAAAAGTAATGAAATATTTCTTGTACTATTAAATAAATAATGATAATAGATATTACTGACATAGATTAACTTTATGGTGAAAAAGGTAATAATTTTTTTAACTTATATTTTTTTTTTATCTTACAATGGAAAAGTGTTTAAATTAAATATATTTGCGCGATAGTTGTATTTTAGTTAGGTGTTACTGTTTTGATATTTATATTCATATACATTTTTTATGTAATACCTTTTTTAAATAATTTTACTATGTCCTAAAAACAATGCACAGACAAAAAATGCGTGCTTCTTGCAATCCACAAAATCAATTTAATATTTATTTTTTTGACCAATTTAGTTACATCTATAAAAAGTTAATCTATATAAACAATTAATTAGCAATCATTTTAATAAATAAAAAAAGTATCTTTATTATATTACTTTAAATGCTTTAATGTAATCTTTTCTCTACACACTCGCGTTTTTCTAAATAATTTGCTTTATGATTTATATAATTTAAAAACATTTGATAAGCCAACTTTTTAGTTTTATTGCAACAACTTGATATAAGCTACAAATATTCTACAAAAAATTTACAAAGAGACTACTTGTTTTAATTTTTTTAATGAAAGGTAATTCGATTTGTCTAATTACAGGTACTGTAAATAATTTTTTTGCAAAATGATGAGTCTATGATTGTTATGTATGAAACATGTGACCTAACTACTTTTGTTAAAACTAATACTATAATATTTCCTTACGTTGTTTTCACTTGCCATGAGCAGATCCTTTTATAAAAAAAAGAAAGAAGAATACTTTAAGAGTTTGTACATTGGACCTTCAATAGGTATTTAAAGCCATCATAAATCGATAAAAAATTATACAATATAACAAAATAAAATACAAATGTTAAAAAAAATTGCTTCTAACAATTATTTATGATAGCTTCAAAACTATATTCTAAAGCTTTACATGCAACGATATGGCATTAGCCCCGTGTCCATGCCATGCAGAGGTGCTAAACTAAAAATAAAACAAAAAAACAAATAAAAAGACGTAATTTATTTCTATCACATTAAGTCGGTTATTACATTTAACCATAACCTTTGGATAAAAAGCGTTTCCCCTCTAATTAAGTACTTATTAAGTAGAGATTCCGGATCTTAAACATTCGAATACATTTCACTTCAGTAGAAACAGGTACCACAAAACAATTTGTTCTAGAACAATCTATAATAGTATGTAATAAAGGAACATAGAGGGCAATACTAAAATCTCAAGGAGTAAAAATCACAATAGTACCTTAATTTAAACACGAAATGGAGATAATAAATATTTGTTCTTAATATCCTTGGTCTTTATAGGCGTACCTGTAAAAATAGGTGCCTCTTTATATATTTTTTTAAAACACAAATTGCAAAAATTCACCGACACCTGTTTTAGTTTCTTCCCCAATATGTTAGTTCAGTAAACGTGGGACGAAAAATAATACAAACAGTACATTTATTTTACAGCCAGGGATGTACTTACCTCTCTATATCGATAAAAAGCAAAATACGTAAATTAATTTTTACAAACCTCAGTTAATGTATACAACAAACGACATATGTATATAATTTTGTATATACCTGTCCAAGCTGTACATCACTGGATGTAAAATATTTGAACTAAACATTGCTACAAACTTTAAATACAATGTAGAATTTATATCGATTTTTCTTCAAATTAAAAAAAATTGAATTCAAAAATTTTTGTAATAAAAACAATAATCTATTACAATTTATTTAAAATTTATATAATAAATATTTCCGAAGTAAATAATGGAATAATATTAGCCTAGCGTACATCACTAACACAAATTGTATACACGTAAAGCACATGAAGTATATATTTAAAAAAAAAACATGCGTCTAAGCGCAAAAATGATACCAACTTTGAACATTAAAAAGTGAAATTAAAGCCTTGTGCATTAAGTAATAGCATATATTAAAATGCGATCTAACTACACAAACAAAAAGTTTAATGTTAATCGGATAGATCTGTTCATCTCTTAATTCATTAAAGTGAAAGTTTAAATAATTTCTTTTAATAGGTACAAATTTTTTACCGTCAAACTGTGGACCGACTTCAAAAAAGTAGGAAGAGCTCATTTTGGATATGTTTTTTGTATGAATGTTACCCAAAATTTTCACCTATACTGAACCGATTTTCGTTATATTTTTAAGTGAATAAAATATATAAATCTCAACCTTTAAGTATCGAATTTTAGATTTTGAAGTCGGTGTCGCATTTTATATTAAATAATTTCATTAGTAGTATAAAATTGTTATTATATTTCTAAGTACCCGCGAACATAAGTACTTGAGATAAGTACGATCACGCGATAAATTAACACGGCGATAATAAATAAATAACATTATCATTTAAATTCGAATAATTAGGAATGACTAATGTCCAATATACATCTAACATCGAAACAAAACATGCAAATAATTGAAGGAAAATTATCTACAGCTAGGCCCTTCCACCGGCTAGTGGTTAGAACCCGAACCCTCTAAGGAACATTGCAATCGGATATGTATACATATATAAATTGATTTAATCTCAAAATATTAAAGTTTTGTATATATAATATCTAAATAGTAAAATAATTTCAAAAAACTTTCATTTAATATAAATTGAGTTTAATACTATATTATCTAAATGTGACATGACACACCAATTGCAAATCTCCTTTACATGTAAATGCTATATAATTAATAAATAAGAAAAAAAGAACCAAAAACCAGTTGGTTTTGCGACAAAACACAAACACCATATCGTGATATAAAGTTAATGTGTGTCGCAAAATTGCATGGTTAGGCTCGAACTTATATTATAGTGAACCTCCCCAAAGTAACAAAAATACATCGATAAGTTAGTAATTGAAACGAGATTGAACATTGCACGACACTATTCCTCCATTCAAGTCAAGTAATCATTATTTTAACACATATATTATATACTAATAGCGAAGCATATGTTAAAATCTCATTTCTTATAAGGTATTTTTTTTATATTACTACCGCTTTACACCTTAAATAAGCCCAAAAGCGTCAGTAACCGGGATGAATCGGATATATCGGATAGCAAATTGTTAGAACACATTACAAGAAATGAGTTAGAGACTTAACATTGAATGGACAATTGGTAATTATTAAACTAATATCGATTTTCCGTTATGATGTAACACAAGTTAGGTATATGATATATGACAAATTAAATATATAATGGGGAATAGCTTTAGTATTTTAAATAATAACTTAAGTATAAATAAGTTTCATTATTATTTATTAATATTCAACACTCAGTTAGGGACGCCACAATGATATAAATATAAACAGCAATTTTAATACTTTTTATTATTTTATACGGATCCCTTAAAAACAAACACCAAAAACTATACAGTCTGCTATAATATATTTTTTTATTTTTATCTTTTATTACTTAAAATTTTTCAGTAGACAAAGGTCACAGACCATACATCCTAATCGATTGAAATAAAAGTGACATTTAAGATGTGACATTTAAACTGTCAAATGCAATGCAAGGTCCAGTCTCGTGCGCAATCACGCGAGCAACTTGTCAAAGTTATATTTTCGTTCGCTTACTCGCGTGAGGGACGTCTCGGCGACCGCCTCCTTCCCGCGCAGCAGTTGGCGCGCGAGCTTCTGCTTGTTGACGGGGGACCCTGAAATGTTTTACTTACCGCTGTTTACTGTGGAATTTATTTATTCTACTCGCTAACAAAACAAAATATGTTATGCGATTTATGAAATCGAATTGGTAACTGTTATATTAAAATCGGTTAAATGGAAATTTAATTGATATTGCCTATGATATAGATATCTAGGTTAACTATTAAACTCAGTGTAAAAATATAATGAGTTATGTAAATACTAAGGCAAAATATAAGAAATAAAATGAATAATCTAAAATTAAAACAACTTTGGGTTAATATGCAGAGCAATAATAATAAGATAGGCGAAAGCTTAGTTATGTATATTTGACTGTGATCGATCGGTAAGTTTCCTCAAACTAATTTTCAAATAAGGCGAGCTGATTACACCAACTTACTACCATAGAGTAAATAACAATAAAATTTATTCCTTTTTAGCACAATGTGGTAAAACCTTTACTTCGTGCCCATAAACGAGTTAACATCGATACAAGTTTCACACTATTAGCCTCTTACCTCGGGTTAGCAAAGCAAGCATTTCATATTAGAATGCACAGTAGTATATCAAAAGTATATAATAATATATTTGACAAACTTATCATAGATATGTGTTCATTAAACTTCAACAAACCATAACTGTAAGCCATTTAAAATGACTCCATCTTTACGGTACTACAATAATTTATTTTCTTTACACGGCGTTAAAATAATACGGTCCAATATACAAAAATGAAGCCATAATACAATATGCAAATGAAAAAAAGGAAGGGATAAAGAAAAATTGGAAATAACATGCAAGAGCAGACTAAGGTAAATAAAACTTCGACATGTAAAGTAATGCGCACGTACAAGTACAATTTTCATAATACTCTTTAAACGTAGTTCATCAATAAAATTAAGTCAAGAACACACCAATGGAAAAAAATAGAAACATTTATTTAATTACAATAAAAAAATCATAATTTATTATTATTTTAATTTAAATACTATTTACCTTCTTCCCAATAACAGGAAGACATTTATTAAAAAAAATGTACTTGTATGTTATTTGGATGAGTGCATGGATAAAGATGAAGCTAAAAATAAACACTTGACAAAACCAATTGTATCTCTGCGCCATTTATCTAATTCTATTTGAAAATACGCAATTTAAGCATACATATAAAGTTATTTAAACTTGAGTTACAAACACACACATTTTATTAAATTTTAAATTTCCATTCCTAGTTTTACAATATGGCTGTAAATAAACTCAGTATGTACTAAAATAAATATTATTCTATCTAAAATAAATATTTTATTAAAACTTCTATCAGGCTGATTTTTTCCGGGTGAGTTATGATGTCCTTTAAATTGGAGCAAATGATGTCACAATCAAATAAATAATGTTATAAAGTGACACGTAATAGTAATCTAATATATAAAAATCTCTTGTCATAGTGCTTGTGGTCGCGCTTCTCCGAAACGGCTCGATCGATTTTAATGAAATTTTGTTTGTATATTTGGTAGGTATGAGAATAGGTTGTAAATTATTTTTCAAACTCCTACTCCCACCCCCCATTTTTTAATCGCTATTTTAGTATTTTTGTATGAACAATATTATATAAATAAATAGCGATAAACCCGAGTCAAGCGAGGGTGAGTCGCTGTATATTGTATTAATACACAGCTATATAACAAAACCAAAGCGTTTTTTGTAGATTGAACGCAGGCGGAGCCGCGGGTTCTGCTAGTTTATTTATATAAAAGACTAATTCGTTTCTAAACTTACTTTGTCAATAATATGAGCAAAACAAAAAAATAATGAGGTAACCATTTTGAAACAGACAGTAAATATTAACTTTACGTTAATAACATTAAAGAACCATAACAGAGAATCCATTTCACATACAATCAAAATCATTTACAATGACATCTTTAGGAAAACGTATCTGTTTCAATGAGCATTGTTGTGTCTATTGAATTGACCGAGATATATGAGCATTGTATAGAATGTGAGTCATTTTCGAAAATAAAGAAAATTTCGTGTTTATTTTGAACAATATTAATGTATGTGCATAAAAAGTAAATGATATCATCTGGCAGAGTCCTGAACAAAAAAATAAGTCAAACTATCAAAATTTCGTATGGCCTCGTTAAGAGTTCCAAATTATATTACAACTATGCCAAAGATGTCATTAATAAGCGATTTCATTAATATGGACAATAAAATCAATAAAATATTTTTAAAGGGGTTTACGTTAAATAATTATGTTTCAGTTCTAATGACAAACTAATAACACAAATGACACAATACTGTACTAGTACAGGTGCCTCATCCCGTACAAAGAAATTGGACAGTACTAATTCGGGCTATTCTTGTTTATGTGAACAGATAATAGATGTCATTAATTCGCAAATAGTGAAACGATTTTATTTTATATATATATAAATAAACCAAGATAAACAAATTATAAAAAGCAAAAGCGCCGTCTGTGAATACGCACTACAAATCCATTAATTCAATAGCTGATACTTCAACAATAAGTAAAATTACGATTTGATTTACAGACGCATTAATAGTTTTCCTTTAAATTATTATTTTTAAAACCATAATGTACATTTTCAGGATATAAATTCATTATATATTCTGAACATATATATACAGGATATATATTTCGTAACACAGCTTCAATAACAAATCAATACATGTAACGTCATCTATTGACATTTATTTGAACTAATTTTTCTTTGTTCGTGATGAGACCCCATACTAATACGTATAACAATACCAAGATCACAAAGTAATAGCATCTCGCACTCACCTATATAACTGAGCATGACCGGCAGGAAGATGAGGCCGTGGGCGGCGCCGATCAGCACTATGCCCAGGTACATACGGAAGTAGAACACCTGCGATACAATCACAATACGCGTTATTATCAGGGCTGCCAGGTCGCATAATTGGATACGAAAATTATAAAATATGGTTATAGGTTGAATTTTTTTATTCATGACAGACTATTTCTCAACAGATTTGTTAACTTGTATAATAAAATTTGATTTGGTATAATTTGAGTGACCCAGCGGTATAAAATAAGTAGGCCTTACTTGCAGCCTTGGTTTATTATACATGCGAAAGTTTGTGTGTTGTTGTCGGTTCCAAGAGATTGCTCCCGGAAATCTTCCAGGAAACCGGCAAAATTCTAGACTACTGGGACGCCCTGGGGTGTAAAGAATAACACACTAAATAGCACAAGTTCACGCACAACGGGCAAAAATGCTTAAGTGCGGAAAAAGTCGTGCAAGATCTACCTGGTGAGTCCCACATAACCACATAACCTGTATGTCTACAGATGGTATGCGTAAGGTAAAAAAGATCCGTTTTTAATCATAACGACTCTAATATAAAAAATATTCTTGTAACTACTTTCAAAGTAACATATATATACCTGGAATATCTGGCTGTTGGCGGTGCCGAGCACGATGATGCCGCCGAACTTGGTGAGCGTGATGCCGGAGAGCACGGAGGAGCCCATGGTGGTGAGCGCGTGCGAGGCGCGCGCCACGCGCCCGCCGCCGCCGCTCACGCTGAACGAGTGCACCAGGTGCGAGCAGAACTCCACCGCTATGCCCACCGCCATCACCTGTTCCGATATTAAAAATATACAATTCATTATTATTGTTTTTTTAAATTAAACACACAACACCATCTAGTTCCATGGTAATTTACGAGGCCTGTGTTATAAGTACCAGATAGTTGATACACTACAGATCTATATAGATATATAAATTTGAAGTGTCTGTTTGTAATGTCAAAATAACTGCGTTTTACATGCATGCATGCAATGCATATAAAATTAAATACGGTACTTATAAGAAAAGCACAATTTTTTAAATTTTTGTCTGTCTGTTCGTTCTGGATAATCTCCGAAACGGCTGGACGATTTTGACAGGACTTTCACTGGAAGATAGCTGATGTTATAGGGAGTAACATAGGCTACTTTTATTTTAGAAAAAGAATTAGGGTTCCGCTCAAAAAAATTAAAACGTACCTAGGAACGAACCCCAGCGAAGCCAGGGTGTCGCTAGTATGAATATAACTTTAAATACATACATATTATATAATATTTACATCATAATATCCATGACTGGAGTACAAATATTCGTGCTCATCACACAAATATGTACACTCAGCGGGATTCGAACCCGCGACATCTGGCACAGCAAGTAAGGTCACTACGATCTGAATCTGAGCCAAACCTGCCGTATTAACAAAATCACTTCAATCGTTCTCATGTGATGCGCTTACCAACAATCAACATATCATTTTTTTTATATACACTAGCTGACCCGACAGACCTTGTTCTGTCAAATCTAGTGTGTAGCAGGTTCTATTAGAAAAACGGTGTTTTTACATTTTTCCAGGCATTTTTTCCAATTTTTCTCTTCATAAGAACTTTCCTCGGACTATACCGTATTTTTGAATAAAATAATAACCGAATTAGTCCAGTTGTTCTCGAGTTTTGCGTTTAGCAACACATTTAGCGATTCATTTATTTTATGTACATTAAGTTTCATGATTAAATTATAGTAACAAAAAGTATGACTTACCAAATTAACTAACGATACTGCATTCAAACTAATGTTCCACCAGTACATGAGACCTCCAAGATTTACCACTATCATTGTGATCGTTATCACTACCACCTGCAAATAAAACATATTAATTCATTGTCAATTTTCTACAAATGTACATAGGGCCCTTTTATCCCATCAAATAGTAATATGGTAATAATTGAATTTCAATATTATTTTAGACGACTATGCGCGTTAAAATTACTTCATACCTCCATAGTTAAAATAAAGTTTAGCGCCAGCAAGTTAGAGTGCCGTAGGTAGAAGCAAATTTAGAATAAATATTGGAATAAGTTGCAATATAGTTGCATCAACTTAGAATTTTATCAAAAAAAAAAGACGTGTGGCACTCGGAGACTGCCGCGGTAAAGCTATTGCATAGCATTTTTTATCAACTTATGCAATTATAATTATTTATTTATTTTATGAATGCAGTATTTTTTTCCTTTGTTTTTTTTCTTTGATATTAATTCAAGTTACACTTTGAGCGTGGTTACCGATAAAAAAACATTTTTTTTTCTTTTATTAAATAAATGAGATGTTAATATTGTTCAAAATATTTTTATTATCTTTCAATACATGTCGGTTCTTCGGGAATATTTATCATTGAAACTATAGGTTTATGGCAACTGAAATAAGAAACATAAGTTTGAGACTTGATATCTTCTAAATATCTGGAAAATATCGCGTCAATGATGGTTCCATATTTTGTTGTGGATTCTTGTGCATCATTATTCATTTTCAAATTCAATATTTTCGAAAGCAAGCTGCATCGACTGCATCTTTGTTGCAAGAATTCAAAAGACTGTCTCTAAATAGTGTTCAGACGATAGCTCAAAGTGTATTAGATTTCATTAGTAATAGAAATGGCATTTAAATAATTACTTTCAACTGCCAAAGTCTAAATAGTCACAAATACGATTTACAAGATTCAGTTACGAGGCAAGCAAATGTGTTACTTATTACCGAAACAGATGTCAGATCGTCAGAAACGTCAGATGTCAAATCTGAGTGGGGGGTGTTAGGTTTTTTTCGTTACGGAATTTCTGGATTCGGTCCCCACGCTCAAGGCCCGCGATAGAAGCTATGCAATAGCTTAATAACAATGACATATAAAACCGGAAGTACAGACAGGACCAATATGAAAACAGAACTAGTTTTATTCATAGACAAATACATATAAATAACCTTTACTTATAAATATAGGCAAAGTATTAGTCTATACTCTGTAATATCAATATACGTTTTAACATTTAGTATAGATTTCTCAGAGATGAGATATTTTCCCACAGTAAAAAGTACCCGAAATGTTGACGCGGATAACCAGCTCAATCATTATACCAAATTTCATCAAAATCTGTCCAGTGGTTTCAAAAATTCTAAAAACTCTAGATTCGGCTTCTGTATCGACAATAATGTCTATTTCAATAAGATTTTCCAAATAAAAATTAAATTGAATGTACAGATTCGGCTTAGTTACAATTTTATTAAAATATGTATAGATGTCAAATATTCGCATAAACGAGATACTATATACACTGCATACAATTTCGATTGTAGACAACAAAACCCAACTCACCAAAGCGGAGAACAAATCGAAACCCATCAGCACAAAAGTGACAATGAATATAGATAGAACAGAGATGCCCATGGACTTGAGTGTGTCCGGCCACATGGTGAGGTACTGCTCGTAGAAGACGTAGAAGACCGAGTACGGGAAGACCGTGGGGCTGGCAGGCTTGCCGGCCTCGCGCAGCGCCCGCTGCAGCGTCTCCGTGAGGTTGGCGGCCACCACGCGCGCCGCGCGCAGCGCAGAGTAGTAGTCCGAGCTGGTCTTCAACACCGTGTGGTAACCTGAATGTATAGGAGTATATTTATTATGTTCTACTATTTTTATCTATTCTACTATTATAAAGAGAAAATTGAAAAAAAAAGTTTTTTGTGTATTCGTTTGTAATGGATAAGCTAAAAATCCGTCAGACAGATATAGATGAAATTTGGTAACAAGATAGTTTGAGACCCTGGGAACGATACTTTTTATCCCGGAAATCATCCCTTAAGGGGGTGAAAATGGGGATGAAAGTTTGTATGGGGAATCAACCAAGGGATGAACGCGAGCGAAGCGAGAGTGAGTCGCTAGTATATGTATATTATATATACATACACTTAAAGGAGGTGACGGCCCAGTGGTAACGCGCTCACTTAGGTAACCGAGTGAAACGGGTTCAAATCTCAAGTCTCGCACATGTGATATTTTCGTTTCAACCATACCATTTAGAATCATTTCCATCATGATTACCACAAGTCTTACGATGAAGGAAAACATAGTGAGGAAACCCGCATGTTTGAAGAACCTGAAAAGGCATGCTCAGTCCGCCTGCAGTTGGCCAGCGTGGTGAACTATAGATCCCCTCATATCGAAAGAAGGCCCGTGCCCAGCAGTGGAACATTATAAAGGTCTGACCACTACATACACTTAAAATCGAAACTCCTAAAACCAATTCCACGAATACAAACGTACAAAACTAAACAAACCCTGATAATAAGTAGCGCCAATCTTGGCCTGACTTCGGTTATACATATTGTAGTTGACCGCGTGCCCGTAGGCCGCGTGACCGCCCTTCACACAGTTCAGACTGGGATTGTCTTGGAGGTAGAAAGGCACGTAATGCTGGAAGTCCGCCGCACTCGGCCGCCCTTCTGGCTCTAATAGAGATATGTTACATCTTTCGCATGATGCTGAAATAAAAATATATATAAATGTAGCTATATTGTTGTATTTTATTGAGTTTCTAGATATATTGTATAGTTGTATCTATTGTATTGTTAAATTATTATTTTTTTTCTCTAGATAGATATTGTTTTTTTTTTATAATTTATAATGCTGTTAATTTTTAAATGCTCCGTGTCTCTGTTTATGCATGTCGTGGTTACTTAAAAGTATGCTAACAATGGCACAGTTGTGTATTTTTGTTAAGTTACTGTATATCATGTTGGTGATCCATGATAGTGAAATAAATAAATATATTCAGTCTAAACAACCTTATGTTAAGAAGAGCTAGCAAGAAAAACGCTCACTGCAATCCATTAAACTAGAAAGAAAATTAGTTTAACACAGAAGTAGAAAGAAATAAGATAGTATGAAACAGTTATAAAATATGATTAGTCTCTACTTTTTATTATCAATATATCTCGTATTGCATAAAATGAGACCTTACTTATCTTATTTCATATCCATACTAATATTATTAATTCGAAAGTTAGAAGTTCTTAAAAGAAAGTAAGGAAGTTCTTGTCGGTCATCTGTCTATTACCTTTTCACGCTTAATCTGCTGAACCAATTTAGATGAAATTTAATATGGAGATAGTTTGTGACCCTGGGAAGGACATCGGATAGTTTTTACCCTGGAAGTCATCCCGGGGATGATTAGGGGAGTAGATGTTTGTATGGAGAATCAATCATTTCTCAAGTAAGATATATAAAACTCATTATACCTGTATACACAGGGATGATGACATATATATTATATATTCTATCTATATTGCTTTATATCTTCTTCATATTTTTTTAATTTTCAAATAAGAAATAAGAATAACGTATACTTACAGGAATAATCATTTGGACAGAAACTAGAGTTGCTCGGGAAGTATTTGCAGCATGAACGCAACGCCGCCCAGTCGAAGAAATCGTCCAGCCACGAGTTCGGCGCTTGCGCTATGTACGTCACGTTGGACATTTTGTATGCTGGAAAATATTAATATAAATGTGTTGTTACATTAACACACCATCTAGTTACATGGTAAGCTACGAGGCTTGTGTTGTGTTAACTTTACATACATACATGAATACAAGCATTAGTGTTCATCACACAAATGAATGCCCCCAGCGGGCGGGACTCGAACCCGCGACCGCTGGCAATACGTTTATTTATAAAAAAAAAATGTTTACTATATAAAAATGGGTTGTAGCAAAATATTTTATTCCTATGTTATGACTTTACAATAATTATTTTTATCTCAAAAGTAAAGCTCACAACAAAAAATTTAATCTTTAAAGGTACCACCATAGGATGGATTTTTTCTTATATTATATGAAAATCTTTTTATAAAAAAAAATGAAACAACAATATCGGTACAAAATTAACGATGATGACAAAAAATATAGTCTAAATCCATACTAATATTATAAATGTGAAAGTTTTTAAGTATGGATGTTTGTTATTCTTTCACGCCAGAACGTCTAAACGGATCTGGATAAAATTTGGCACAGAGATAGATTATAGTCTGGAATAACACATAGGCTACTTTTTATCCCGGAAAAATGTACGGTTCCCGTGGGATAGATTTATTTTTATTTTTGTTATACATATTTTTCAAATTAAGAGCAAGTGATACAATATATAAAATAGAAATCTATATCTATTTAATCTTTCTTAAATTTACGCGATTATTTGCTATTTTAAATAAAACTATATTTTTGGATTATTTCACTGATTTATTATGATTTTGGGTAGTCACTGTCTGTAACAAGTTTATAACGCCTTTGAGACATCTAAAACTTTAGTCTCTCTCGTGACCATGATTCACGATAAGATATTGATGATGAAGCATTCGAAATGTCGGGAATCAAAAATCAAAATAAATCCGCGAAGTGATCCAAAACGATTGTTTTATATGGTATATATAAAATCTAAATCATATATAAAATAAATAAAAAATAAATATATTTAAAATCTAAATCCATTTAATACCAACCAGAATATAATTGCATGGCAACACTGTCGGGCCTACAGAAGCGAGTGCCACAGACCAAATTCTGCACATCCCTATCCGAATAGTCCAGCTCGTCCGTCACCACGAAGTACACCGGCGGCCCGATGTTGAGGTACTTGTTCAGGTGCTGGAAGTACTTAAGCTGGAAGCTGTCCTGGGGCATTGATAGTTCCTGGTCTAGACCTATGTCTATGTGGGGGGCGACCTGCGAGATAGGTATGTTATTATAATTTATGAAGTTGCAAAATAATACGGCAAATATATTTAATAATTTCATTTAGTAATTTTTCAATTTTATTCTAATCAATCATACACCTAATAATTTATATGATTGAAATCACATTTACTTGACACACAGAGCAGAACCAAGAAAGCAATTCTTTTTACATAGCTTAAGTATTATTTTTTTCTTTTGTAAGAATGTTGTATATGTAAGACTACACGTTTGGCTGTTTGTAGTGACCTTACTTGCTGTACCAGCGGTCGCGGGTTCGAGTCCCGTTGGGGGCATTCATTTGTGTGATGTACACAAACGTTTGTACTCCAGTCATAGTTGCTTACATTTATAATATGTATAAATTTAAAATTATGTATGTGTAATGTATCAACTACCTGGTATCCATAACACAAGCCTCATTGCTCACCATGGAACTAGATGGTGATGTGTGTTAATGTCCAAAAAAAGTATATGAGCATGTATGTGCGTGCGTGTATGTATGTGCGTGTATGTAGTGTGTGTATGCACTCACAGCGACCGATGAGCAGAGCCAGGCGAAGAATACGATCATGACGGCGGCGCGCACCTCGCGGCGCATGAGGAAGGGCACGTACACGCAGCGGAACAGGTTGTAGAGCGCGCCGTCGCCCGCACCCGCGCCCGCACCCTCCGCCTTCGTGCCCGACACGCAGCAGAACACGTCGAATCTGACACGTCACGTTATTTATCATTATGTTTTCTACTAATGAGGTTATTATAGTTGAGTTGTTTTATTATACATGTACTGTTTTAAATAAATAATATAATATAATAAATAGTATGTATTCAGCCCTTTTTAACGTCCAACTGCTGGGCACAGGTCTCCCTTCAGCACGAGGGGAATCAGGCCATAGTCCACCACGCTGGCCAAGAGCGGGTTGGCGTACTTCACATGTCTTTTGAAAACTTGCTAGGTTCTCTCAGACATGCAGGTTTCCTCACGATGTTTTCCTTCACCGTTAAGACAAGTGGTAATCATGTTGGAAATGATTTGCACATGAAAATATCAGAGGTGCGAGACCCGGGATTTGAACTCACTTCATTCGGTTTCCCAAGCGAGCGCGTTACCACTGGGCTACCACTGCCTATATAATAATAAATAGTATATCGTCTTATTAACTTTGTTTAAAACCTACAATTATTCGAACGTGTTTGTGTATGTACATTGTACAATACTCATAATATAGCTTTGTTTATAGCCTATAAACCTACGTTAGAGATATACATATATGTATGATTAATCTATAAACAGCATATCCTAATATCATCTCGCTAGTTTTGTTTACAACTAGCGACTACTCGTATGCAATTTCTTACATAATTTTACGGATTTTAATTTTTTTTCTACTTAGCTTGGAGGTAGAATTTGTTATAAAAAAAAATTGGAAAAAGGAATAAAAAATGTCTACATAACATTTTGAGGTGACGCACTGATTTATAAAATAAATAATTAATTTTAATTTTAGGTTTGAATGAAGAAATACAAAAAAATAATAACATGTATTTATTTTTTTTTTTTAAATTTCCAAAAATGCAACAGTGAAAGTTGTCTATGTTTTCAAATATTCTCCATTTCCATACCTATTATCATTCTGCCGCCTGGTGTCCAGAGCCAGCAGTGCGACGAAGCATGTGACCTGCAGCAGGAAGTCTACCAGCAGCGCGGCGCCCGCGTATAGCGCGAACGCGCGCACTGCCGGCATGTCGCTGAGCGCGCCCAGGAAGAAACACACTGACTCCGACACAGACGTAAGGAACATCGATGGACCTACTTGGCCTAGACTGGAGGACATATAAAAGTATATATTAGTAAGTTTTATTATATATGTATATAAAAATCTATGAGAACATCCCTATGGTCTCTGAAAAGGCTGAAGTGATTTTGATAAAATTTTAATAACAATAAAATTAAAAAAAATATACAAACAAAACAAGTTATTTATTCGCGAAAATACATCTCAAACGTAACCAATGATAAAAATACCTACAGAATTACCCATTGCCACTAATATTAAAAAAAAGCCAAAAGCCGAGAAACATTCTGGCAATGTACTGCCGACTAACATCCTGTCATATTAAAAAAAAAGACAAAAGCCCACTAACGTTCTGCCAATATGCTGTGGCACGGTCTCGTCTGGTCGCCGCGGCTCGCGCTGGCTGGTCTGCACCAGGATGAAGATATTGTCGACGCCCACCGCCAGCACCAAGAAGGGGATCACCTCCACGATGATAAGCGTGGCCGCCACGCCGCAGAAACCGAATATGCCGATCGAGCAGACCACTGACGCCAACACTATTAGTACACCTGGCAACATAGAATGTTCATTTTAGTATGTAGTATGTACAATGTACACCCACCCAGACTCGTATTTTATAGGGATGAGCATTGTTTGTGAAATACTTTTTGATGGATCAATAAAATTGGTAAAAAAATGGACAAAAACTTTCTTCACTTTTTTTAATTCATAAGCCGTTGATATATAAAAACATTCCCTAAAATCTGTTCAAAAACGTTAAGTCAAACCAAAGAACAAAATTCAAAAATCGAAAGTTTTAATTGTATAAACACAAATTGAAACTTACACAAACCACATAAAGTAGTATTTAAAATCAAAGAGAATTACATTCTAATTAGGATTTTTTTAATATAAATAAATTAACAAGTAATATTTTAAATATATGCATAATTATTAAGGTCTTAATTAAAATTTGAAGGATAACCAGTAAAAAAAATTGCAAACATAATATAATCCAACCTGTAATAATTACTTTAAATATATTTAAATAATAATCTTGATTGCATTTAAAAGGTTACAGAATTAAATATATAAAACTAACAATTCTCAGAATATACTAACATATCCAATTTAGTAGAAAAAATAACCTTCAAATAACCAAAAAAGAGACAAATTACCGTCAATTTAAACTATATAATATACATAATTACAAAGACAACAACGTACCTCCCAAGCCGAGTGTGACTTTACTATCGATGAGCAGCCTCGAGAAGGTCGTATACCTCCCCAGGGAGATGGCGATGTACGCGAACATGATGAAGTAAGAAACCAAGATGGTGGACACGTCTGAGCGTGACTCGCGGTCCAGCTCGTCCTCTATGGAGCGCTCCGATGTGTAAGCTATATCCATGTACGACGGCATCTCGTTAGCTGTGTAGTTCTTCATGAATTCTATGAATATTTTCTCCCATTCGAGCGCCGGTTTTAGCTGGAATATACAATACTTTGGTTAAGAACAAGTTAATTGAAAATTAAATCGATTTAAAACTATTTATATGTTTCAAATACATTTAAATTTTAAACAAAGATATTTTTTGTTCTTTTTTTTAACCAAGAATAATCATTATGAATACTGTTAATTATGACCTTGTCACATAAATAAAATAATAATATCACCCCCTAACCGATTTCGGCTACGACGGCAAACTTCACTGACGCTAATAAATATAGGTAAATAGTATAGGAAATGTTATCCTGCAGGCATGTAGAGTCAAGGCTAATATTCCATTTGGATGACAGTTCTACACATACGGTGAAAGATAAAACACAGGGCAGACTTTTACTACTAACTTTTACTACGCCGACTTTTCACTACAGAACTGCCTTCCCAGTCGGAAATCTTCCGGCTACTCACAGCCCGCCTATACTGACGATTCAAAAGTCTAATTATACAACATCGATCAAAAAAGTACTAGATAGACAATCCCATTCAAAAGTTATCTTGAAACTGTCACCAATCGTGTTTAAGTAATTATTCCAGTTGAAATAAATATACAACAAAGTAAATTGAACCTTTAATACAATGTTTAAAGTTGTTTTCACAAAAAAAAAATTAAAAGCGCGCTCAAATGTTCAAAAGAGCGCTCATTCGGTGAGGACATTCGTTGTCGCTGATTGTGTATCAAGTATTTTTTTGATCGATGTTGTACAAAGTTAATTCTTGTATGTAGTGATGGAGCATACCTTATTCTTGTCATGGTGGTTGTTGACGAGGAAGGTGAGTATGAGGGCGTCGGCGCGGTGGAAGCGCGACTGCTGCGTGAGCGGCTCGCCCGGCGCCAGGAAGCCGCCCAGCGCCACGCCCGGCAGCACGGGCCCGCCCCACACCGACAGGCACATGTACGGGTTGCTGGCGGAGGAACATTCTTACTATTGCTATGATGTTGTTCAAATTTTGGTAGATATGGTTTTGCAACATTGATTCTATTTTCCTTTTTCCATAATTTATTTGTGATGCTATTCTTAGGTTAAGATACGGGACTGACATGTCCTAAAAGGATAAAAGTCCCTAAATAAAAATTGAGATAAAAGATACTTTCTTATTTATTAGGACGTATTTATTACATTATAACTAGGGGTGTGCGAATAATTCGAACTTACGAATTATTCGTTCCGAATCGAATATTAATATTCGATTCGAAACTCGAATCGAATAATTCGAAAAATTTCGAATAATTCGAAAAATTTCGAATAATTCGAACATATATTGCAAATTTTAAAAATGAGCAATTGTTTTCTCTGGGTAATTGATTTTTAAACGAAAAGTATATTATTCGTATTTTGACACACGATTTGAAGGAATTTAAATGGATACAATTGAAGATCCAGAGATATTCATTAATTCGCGAATTATTCGAAAACTTTCGAATTATTCGAAATTTTTCGAATTATTCGAAAACTTTCGAATTATTCGATTCGAATATCGATATTCGATTCGATTCGAATGATATTCGCACACCCCTAATTATAACTAGTAATCAACCATAATTCATTAAGTTTGATCGACATTGAGATTCTTTTTTCAAAGTTATATAAATAATAAATATTAAATAGCCTATAAAATCCAGAAGAAATTTGAAACAAATTACAAACAATATTAATCTACTCTCAATTTGACCACAGACTTTAACAATAAACAAAAGAGTATATATGCGTATGTGTGTCAAATACATGGTAGTGTGTGTAATGTATTTTTAATTTTTTTTTAAATATTAGCATTCTGCACTCCTCCTCTATTATAATATAAACTATAAGTGTGGAAAATTTCATACTCCTCCGTCCGCGCAATTTTCGTAAAAAGGGATACAGTTTTTGCTTACTTAGTATAGTACCAGAATATAGGCTAGAAAAGCTAATAATACCCACTAAAACCTAAGGGAACCTCCCTCGTCCCGTACCCCGTAATGAAGTGTCGCAGGATTACACCCAACCACGACGCCCTGATGGCTACCTGCCGAAATAGACCAAGACAAAGAGAAGAACAAAAGCAGCACTAACTGAGCACAGGTGAGCACTCGGCTGAGGTAGGCGTTGTCCTCCAGGTCGTCGGTGACCTGGTCGGGGTCGTTCTCCCACCAGCCCCATATGGACTGCACGGCGCAGCGGTCGGCGGTCGGCGGCCCGCTGAACTGGGACGACAGCGGCGCGAAGCATATGTCCTGGATCTTTGTTTCGTTGCCTAGGTCTGGGAAATAGTTTTGACGGTTAGTATGGAATAGATAGACTATATATTATATATGTACACATAGGTATGATGAATTGTTGTGGGTTGTATTATGACGGGTTTTCCCGTGGGATAATCTCCCGCGGTGAAATGGAGCCTACATACATCATTCTCCAGCCCTACAAATATATTCACATAAAAAATCACGCTAATCCATCACTCTGTTTCGATGTGAAAGAGAGACATACAAACTTTCACATATGTGTATAAACTACTAGCATGGATTAGTTTGAACCGACATAGAAAAAGGAGGAGCTTCTATTTGTATTTGGTATATTTACAATGATTATTATATTTAACGAAGAAAGAGTTAAAGAAAAAGAAATCATTTGGTTTATACTAGTTAGACATTAAAAAACTGTCCAAAAATAACAAATACTCTTTTAAACCAAATCTAAACAATATACACATAAGATCTACCATAAAACAAGACGTTACTTACTCATAATTCTATTCTGCAGATCAAGAACAGTCAAAAGGAAGGAAGAATTGAAGACAGGTCCAAACGACATAACAGTTTCATCAGGTGCCGTGTACTCTACGTCTGGAAGCCCTTTGGCGCTAATTATCAACATCTCAGTCCTGTAGAAGGGCTCGAAGTGGGAGTCAAAGTAGTCCCTTTCAAGGCGCGAGCGTGAGTTGGGCGCCGCCCACAGTTCTACAGGATTTGTCGTCACTTCTACGTATCTAATACCGTGACCAAGACCGATTATTACACAGAACCCTGAAACACAACAATTTTTTGTAACACAATATAATATTATAAATTTTTTTGGAGAGTTTAAATAACTATTTTTTACTAAAATTACACAAACGGGTATATTCAATTAATAACCGACCGAAGCTTCGTTTTCGGCCATAAATCATCCGAAGTTCGGTCTAGCCGAAAAACATAAGTTAGTGAATTATGGTGCATCATTCGGCCTACTTTGTAAAGCTCGACAATATCAGGTGATATTCGGTTAACTTCGGGGTGAATTGGGTCCGTTACTTTGTTTTTCTTGAAGTTGTGAAGCGAAGTTATGTTATATTTTTTGTTTTATTTCTTTTAAAGCGTACATTTGCTCTTTCTATCCATAAGTGTAAAAAAGAAACAAACAATATTTCAGTGTATCTACAGCGGAAATATTAATCAAATCAAAATGTAGTCTATTCAAATAGCATTTTACTTTTGAATTATCAGTTTTACATTTTTAATTTAAATTAAATGTCAGTGTATGCAGTCCGTGAGGAATCTACCACCGGCTCGGAAGGCGATTCTGCTAAGAAGAGCGGGAAACTCAACAGGTGCTCTATTTAAATATAATAATAATTGACAAGATATCAATACATGCTACTGCATGAGTCAACTAATATTAATCCCACACATTTGCATCAGCTAAGTATTCCACGACGGAATAATATGTCTAAGGGGTCGTTCATAAAATACGTCACGCAAAAAAAAAACGAGTCAAAAATCTGCAAAATTGTTTGATGAGCTCAGGCGAGCACTTAACTGTTATTAATTTTTCCAAAACTGAATTCAAATCAAACAATAGAAAACCTGTCCTAAATAACATATCTTACCAATAAAGAGCACGACCCAAGGCTTGGATGCCATCATGCACCCCCACCATTGGAAAAAGTCCTCTAGTTTGGTCTCCGTCTCAGCCCCCAGCTTCTCAAAGAACGTGCCCTCCTCCGCGCCGTCCGCCGCCTCCACCGACCATCCCGCCGACGTAGGGTTAGTCGCCATCTCTTGATTGTTCTCGGAAGCAACACCTACAAATATTTTAATAATATTACCTAATTTAATTTACTTATTAATAACGTACATAAAAATATATATGTTATAAAGCCCGTTTTTAGGTATAGTTTATTTAAGGATTTACCAAAATGAGTTGGTAAATGTAAGGTTTTTATAAAAAAAGAGACGATCTTTTTCGGGTTTTTACCATCAGAGTTTGGTACATGGTAAGTTTTACCAACGATGTTCTGATATTGGGGTTCTGAGTTGGAAATATTATAGTATATGTAATGTTAAAAATGTTAGGTGTTATCAACGATGGTTGGAAAATGCTGGTTTATCTAAAGACTGCGTATTAATGTCCTTGTCGAGATAAAATGCCTACTTGGATAACGTAGGTTGAGAAGGCTAACACTCCTCACGCTCCCACGTTAACCTTCTCGTTAGGTCTTTTTTTAATTTTAAACCCAGAACATCGTCTACTATTTATAAAATCCTTACATTTACCAAATCATATTGGTAAATCCTAAGATTTCCTACATAAACCTAAGATTTTCCTATATACGAGCTTTTACAGTAACATATACAATATACATATACAAAACTTACCTACCCTACTAAAAAACGATAGTACAAATCACAATACAAATAAATCCGACTTTACATAAATAAGAACAATACATACTGTATTAATATAAATAAAATAAACATGCAATAAAATACAGTTAGTATATAATATTTGCATGCAAAAACTACCAAAATAATATTTAATCGAATAACATCAACGTGAATAACATAATAATCTAACAAAAATAATTATATCACATTCAAAGAAGGTTTTGGACCTTATTTTAGTGTAGTTAAAATCAATTTAAAAACGAAACAAAGTTTTCTATGTTTTACAAATTTAATTGTTTTTTAAACATATGTCCGTATTATTATATTTATATGCGTGTTATTTAATATTATAGATGTGAAAGTTTGTATGGATGTTTGTTATTCTTTCACGCCAGAACGGCTAAACGGATCAGGATGAAATTTGGCACAGAGATAGATTATAGTCTGGAATAACACATAATAGGCAACTTTTTATCCCGGAAAAAAGCACGGTTGTTATATAAGCTTAAAACCAAAAGGTACTAGAAATATTTGAACCTTTCAACAAGAATGGGTATTTACATTGTAATTGGATAAATTTACATATTAATTAGCAACAGACTAATCATTTCATGCTCAAGCATAATTATAATTGAACAACAGGCTATAAATAAGTACAAAAGTATACCCCCATAATTAAGAAAAAAACCCGTATTTATACGTGCTTTTCCATGCAATATAAATCTATCTACGAGTATATAATAAAAATATTGATAATGCAATTTATTGGTTTAGAACGGCTGGGTCGATTTGGCTAATTGCGATTTGATTTTTTTGTAATATTTCGAATAAGGTATTTATGGAAAAAAAATGTATAAGTCGCCCAGAAAACTCGGAAATATATCTTGCCTTTACTGTTAAAATAATTGTAATTGGATGTATGATCTTAAATTACACAAATAAAATTGAAAGTAAGACAGAACAACGTCTGTCTGGCCAACGGTAGTATTTTATAAAGAAGTAAAACAATAATTTAAACAAAAAAAGAACTCATATACAAGACTTTAACACCTCGCGGTTATTTTCTAAGAAATCTATTGTTAAACGAGCCACCTGTGGCTCAGCAGTCGCTGACAGGTTAACACTTATAATCAACATTAGAGTCCAAAACCTCCACATAACAATACAAAACAAGCACACAAACGGTCACAAACACGCAATACATACTAGAGCGATGGCTGTGCAGCGGACTGGTCTCGGGCCCGCCGCGTCGCGCCTCGGCCGCGCGCGCCCACCCGTCTGCGCCCACACCCGTGTTAATACCCGCCCCCGGACAGACAAACCGTTCGATATCGCATATATATATACATATATACCACATATGTATATGTACAAACGGATTTTAGGAATAATAAACAAATACGAATATTTTTAAACATTAAAAAAGGAGGAGGTCTAACGATATTTTTGCTCTCAACCGATTTATATGATCTTATTTAAATGAATGTTTAAAAGTTAACATCATCATCATCGAACATGACCAAAATATTATAATAGAAACTATTCATGTAAAATTAGTCTATTAATAAATTACAACATTAAATATTTCAATATAGATAACTAAACTACTAAGACTCAATTTTATCAAACGGTCTGTCTGTATATTATTATTATTATTATAAATATTACTAAATATAATAATAAATAGTAAAGGTCAGTATTTAAAATCATCGATATCTAAAAAATGGTTTTTAATATATATTTTTTATAATTACATATATTTATAATTAAAATTATAAATATACTTTTAATGTGAATACGTCATTTTTTTAGAAATCGACACTCATATTTAGAAAGATGTTAAATATTGTATTTGTAGTGCAAATAATGAGGGGCGTTATTTACACGTCTCATTTTATGATTAGTAGTCATACCAATTTTTTAACTATGGTCATTGCAATAAAGTGACAATTCCCATCAACGGGAATATTACACGTATTTAATAATTTAATAAACACTTTACATATATAAATATATGCCAACAAAATGTTCAGAAAGCTGTAGCAAATTTTTCATATACATACATATAAACGATATTGATAATTTTTTACAAAAGGTCCATATGTTTTGCCTGTGTACTAACTGAATAAATCTTAGTGAATATTTAAATTTTCCCAAGATACTTTAGAACAGAAGCGAAGAAAAAAAGATATAAAATTATCATAATTTATCAAATTATATTTTTTAAAACAATAAAAAAATATTTTTGTCTATGACCATTGCCCACAAGGATTCCGAACATCTTGTATAGTGAAAGTAAGCACTTATATAAAGTGTATAACTTACCCAATGAAATGTGCTGCTTTATAAACATTTTAGAGTACAGTGTGATTAGTGTTTATACCAATTGTACTACCATTGCAATGTTTCAACCATAACCAATAACTAAACTACTCTTAGTGTTATTAGTGTATACAGAAAATAATCACATAATAAAAATATAATTTATGTTAAATCAAATAAAAATATAACATCAATTTCTATGCTGTTAGTGTCATGAAAGCATTTATATAATATGTATATATAATGAAATAAAATTTAACATAAACATTTTTTCATTAACACACATATATATTGAGATAATTTAATTTTTTCTTTTAAAGTTTTCTTAAAACAAATATAATTACAAAATATTTTACATTAGAATAATCACTTATGAAAATAAATGATCAATTATTAAAACCAAAGGTAGTGGGTTCGACTAAATATAGTTCATATTAAATTTTATTAAATATAGATTAAATATAGTTTATTTTACTTTGTGTATATGTATATATATATATATATATATATATATATATACACACAAAGTAAAATAAACAACCTAATAAATACTGCTAAAAATGTCTATTTACACAAACTGTGCTATCATAATAAACACTTTTAATAGCCAGTGGATAACTAACTGAGGCAACTATTTTCTTTATTTTTGACAAGAGCGAATTCAATGATAAAGCTATCATTTATTATAAACGATGTGTTTAATGCTATGGTTTGCATAAAATATGTCAATAACAATATATCTCTCCATACTAACAGTAACCTTTGCCATGACTACCAAAAAAAATTAAAAGAAAAATCACTTGACAAGTGACAGATGACAGGTGACAAATGTGACAGATAGATGACTCACCGACGACATTCTCCTGCTGGTTACAGCAGTAGACGCCACTGAGGAAGAGCGTGGTGAATATGAGGAAGACGATGGCCATGATGACCGCGTACCCGTCCGCGCCGTGGATGGTGAAGGGCTGCGGCGGCGGCGGCGACGGCGGCGGCGCGGGGCACGACGCCTCGCAGTCCATGCACGAGCAGCCCGGCTGCCCCTGGGACGCGCATATCACACTTAATATTATTATTTATGTTATTGTTTATTGTGTATTCCTTATTTTTTATTAATTAATGTTAGTGTTTGTTTTAAATTTTTTTTGTTAAATGTTTAACTTGTTTTTTTTATTGTCTTCTGCTTCTTATTTGTATTTTTAATATGTGGAAACTTGATTGGTTTATATCTTATCCTATTATTATTTATGTAAAATTGTACTGTTTGTTTCCCTAAAATAAATAGATATTTTTTTAATTGTTTATCATAATAATTTTGGTAAATTATAACCTATAACATCTCTAGAAAACCTTTTGCTAGTGGTAAAATCCGTACAGTTTTTTTGAGATTAGCTCGAACAGACACAAGCGCGTCGGGAACTTCAATTATAATATGTAGAATTTGTTATATGTCAAAGTGTTTATAGTAGTATTTAGTATTTTTATCATGATGTATTTATAATACGACTATTCTCCCTCGTGTCTTCTCCATTCTCCGTGACATTGGCGAAATAATATGTGCTAAATTAGCACGCTTTGAAGCTATTAACAAGAGAATTAAATTGAGATTGTAACATAAAACTATTATAATATATAGTGATTAACATCTTTGCAACTTACCTCAGTACCAACATTACATGCCCTTGTAGAGGGGTTGTAGGGTATGAACCCGTCCACCGGCTCATCCCCACTCAGATAGTTTATTTGGAAGGGCACAGCGGGCACGTTCACGTCGCCCATGAAGTCGAACCACTTCTGTGGTGTGCAAAACTCGGCACCATCACTCCCGCACAGCACGTCTAACGCTTGCTGATTTGTGGAAGGCATTTGCACCTGTATATTAATCAAAATTTTTTTTCAATTAAAACACTACAAATGTAAACATTTATATGACTTTCAAACGTTAATTTATTTATACATATAAAAATCGTTATTATACTTTCAATAAATCTATAGGTACCTATATATAATAAATTCTGAGTCGAATCTGTACATTAAATATTTTTTGGAAAATCTTATTGAATTAATCATTATTATTATCGATACAGAGGCCGAAGCTATATTTTTTAGAATTTTTGTCTGTCTCTCTGTGACCGATCACGAGAAAACCTTTGGACAGAATTTGATGAAATTTGGTATGATGATAGCTGGTTATCCGGGTCAACATATAGGATACTTTTTAGTGCGGGAGAATATCTCATCTCTGAGAAATCTATACTAAACGTTACAACGTACATATATAACTCGTCAAAACGAATTAAATGAACTCGAAACTCGAAGATTTCACTAATAGCTATTAGGTACAGTTTCACTATCCAATGTTTAGCTCCATTATATCTTCATCATCATTACCCGATGTTATCAACTTATTGTACTGACATGCGACAATTTCATACTTACTAAGTTTGAAATGGATACAACAGTTCAACCTCTGTAGGTTAAAAACGACATCCCAGATTTGATAGCATATTTAAAAAAAACTATTAAAAAAAATTAGGAATTTAATAAGGTAAGTACATTGTTATTTATTTAAAAAAATGTATGTATCGAAGCATGTTTTCAGAACTATTATATATGTCTCAACATAAAAACGGCTGTAATTTTTATGCACGATCATAACAAATTCAATAGCAGTAAGTAGTATATGGGTAACGTAACCATTGGGTACATGATTACCATTTGCTAACAGCGCGAGTGGTGAGGAAATCTACATGTCTGAGTGAACCTAAGTACGTTTCGAAAGAAGTGTGAAATCCGCCAACAAACATTTAGTTAGAATTGTGGGCTATGGCTTCATCCAAGTAGGGAGGGACGGGAGGCCTGTTTTAAGCGGTGTGACGTAAAAGGGACTAAGTCCTTATGATATATTCAATTCAATAAGAATGCAATTACGTTTTTGAATCTATACATATAATGAAAGCGTAACTGATCGCTGTCTGTACATGGAAAATATTTGAGACAAACTAATAATGGAGGTCTTCTTTAACGCAATGGAACCTGAAACAATGATTTTTAAGATTTTTGTCTGATTGTCTGTGCGTTTGTTCGCGCTAATCTCAGAAACGGCTCAACCGATTTGGGTGTGGTTAACACTAATGTATTGCGGTAAGCTTCACTTAACATTTAGTATGTTGTTTTATTTCAATCGATTCTTAAATAAAAAAGTTTGTCAATTTCAAGAATTACCAAGGGATGAACCCAAGCGAAGCGAGGATGAGTCGCTAATATGAAATTAAATCACTTTTGTGTGACGAGGAGTGTGACGTTTTACAATCTCTGGGACATATCATCCTCCTTCGGCATAGTAACCTGTTAGTGGCCAGTATCGTTGCTCCACATAAATGTGTTATAATTTAAATATTTCTTATGTTTCGCCTATTTTATCTTTGCACAGATAATAATTAATGAATTAAAAATATTTTATGTATGTTATAAAATAATATTATTTATCTAATAAGATAATTTTCCATGGTACTTACACTACGGCACGAGTCAAACGTTGTGTTCATGTAAGTTGCACCGAGGTGATAATCCAACTGGGTTACTTTTTGGTGTGTTGCTGAAAAAATATAATAACAATAGTTTAAAATATAGAATGTATTAGTTCAAAATGTATTGATTTTTGAAGTTTCATTTGGCACGTTTGGAAAAAAATTATGAGAGTAAGTTATGAGAGTAAGATTTGGCTAAGTAATTAAAGCCTACCAATTAATATACTAATCGGTGCCAGCCCATACAAAGCAAAGCATACCGACTTCGAAAATATTTGATTAGGTATGTATAGTAAATGAAAACTACCAATCAGTTATTTTTTATTTTTTAGTACTTTTGTTTGAAGTCGGTTTTTATTTTTTTGTTAAAAAGTTTTTCACAAATAGAGAGTTGTGACATGCGGGATGAAATCTATTTATGTTCTGTTACGCCAAAGTTGTATAACATCTTACGTGCGTACATATGTAAGTACACACTCAATAGTAGTAGTAGTATAGTAATATTTAGACATAGTTTAAAAATGTCATCAGCAGGGTTCAGTGGTTCACTCTAGTACAAAATAGCGGCGATCACAATAGATCAGAAATGGTCGTAGTGATACATAAATAGCCGCCTAACAGAAATTAAAAAAAAAAAAATAGTTTAAAAAACCTAAAGCTATTTAAGATGCGTGTTAACAGGCTTTTCCTGGACAAACTTGCTAGATCGTAGAACTTATCTATAATTATCTATGCCTCCGAGCTAAAATGAAGGTCAAGAGGAAGCCCATTATATAATAAAAAAACCTTGTTGGTTGTACTTTCACATCATTGACATTTAAATATAATATTTACTTGGATTTATGCGAATATTTGACATTTTAAATAAAACTACCTTTTCGGATTTTTGTCGCGAAAAGAAGTTTTTTTTTTAATTTAAATCTATACTAATATTACCAAGAGGAAAGATTTTTTATTTGCTTGTTAGTACCGAATAAGCTCCGAAACTATTGAACCGATTTAGATGAAATTTGGTAAAAAGATAGTTTGAGACCCTGGGAAGGCCATAAGATAGTTTTTATCTCGGAAATCATTAAGGATAATAAATCCTTAAGGAGGGTCAAAATTTGGATGAAAGTTTGTATGGAGAAGCAACATTGAGATGAACCCGAGCGAAGCGAGGGTTAGTCGCTAGTACAAGGTAATGTGCGAATAGAAATTTGTATGTGTGTATAGTTGAAGTATCTGTGAATAAATGTGCATATAAAACATACAAAATAGCAAAAATACTCACAATTGAATGGGCCTATTGTAGGTTTTAAAAATTCGCTTTGGTTAGGCGCGCAGGTCATCCCGCATATGTGTTTGAGGAAGTTCTCTAAACACGCGGGACACCTCGCCAGGATCATCACCGGCTTGATCTTCTCATCTAAGTTATTTAACTGCTCCGTGTCACAGCAGGAGCTGCCGCCTGCCGCTATATGCGGACAGTACTTCTCTATGAGCGACTGTAATAAAATAACAATAAATATTAATCATATCTATTAGAAAAACAGAAATTAAAGTTTAAATTCAACTAGGAAAATTCGTGTAAGCTATTGCCATCCCCTACAGTGAAAATAATATATGTATGTATTTAAAATTAAAATAAATATTATTTCTTTTTTTATAAGTTAGAAGAGGCAGATTTAACTTTAATACGGGGATAAATACATACAAATTATAATTTAAAACTGCCTAAATGTAATGAGGATCATTTAAGAATGATGATTACTAAGTACTTATTAGCCTACTTTTAGTATTATTATATTATGTTACTTTTAGAATTTCTCCTAGCTAACGACCTTCAAATACTTAATAAAGGCTGTAATCCAACCTTCGCTACTAGAGCTAGGCAGGAAGTTCTGGATATCACTTTTGCTACTGAACAAATCGCTAAACACATAAGTAAATGGCATGTCAGTAATGAAAACTCTTTGTCCGATCACAAACATATTGTCTTTAGCATACAAGGCTCAATAACTACTGAGCCTAAAAGGCTTAGAAATCCCAAAGCCACCTCGTGGGTAGATTTTAAAAACCTGCTCGCTGAGGCAGCTAAGGATTTTCCAAAATCAATCAAGACACCCGACTCCCTTAACATTTTAAACAACTTATTAACGGATGGCATCTTAAATGCCTATGAAAATAGCTGTCCTGTCAGGGAACTTAAGGTTAACAACAATACTCCGTGGTGGAACAAAAAGCTAGAACGACTTAGAGTTTCCACACGTCGCTTATTTAATCAGGCCACTACACCGTATGGGTGGGAACGGTATAAGAAGGCTCTGACTAAATACCACAAAGAGATCAGAAAAGCTAAAAGAGCATCTTGGAAACGATTCTGTGAGAATATCGCCCAAACTCATAAAGGAGCGAGAATCCACAAGGTCCTTGCCAAGACACCAAACATCTTTCTCGGCTTTTTAAAAAAGCGAGACAATTCCTTCACGACCACAGAGATGGAGACGCTGGAACTTTTAAGAGCAACCCATTTCCCAGGATCGTACCCTGTCACCGGCAGTGAATCAAACCCAAAGGAAAACTACATCCACAGGGCAAATAGTTGCGACTGGAAGATGGCCAATACCATTTTTAGGCCTAACCAGATTAGATGGGCTTTGAAAAAATTCAAACCATTTAAATCAGCAGGGGAAGACGGAATTTTTCCAGCTCTGCTTCAACAGGGCATGGAACTCCTTATCCCGCATCTGGTAAAATTATTTAGAGCAAGCTTTGCTTTGGGCATTATACCAGAACAATGGACTAAGGTCAAGGTTATCTTTATACCGAAGATCGGTAAAAACGACTACTCTCAGCCCAAATCCTTTAGACCTATTAGTCTTACTTCTTTCCTATTAAAAACAATGGAAAAAGTAATCGATCAGCACATTAGAACAAGGTATCTTGTGGCTAGACCACTTTCCTGCAACCAACATGCTTACCAAAAGGGTAAATCCACAGAATCTGCCTTAGTAGCTCTGATCGACAAGGCAGAAAGGTCCCTAGAGGATAAGCAGACAGCTCTATGTGCATTTTTGGACATTGAGGGGGCCTTTGATAACACACCTACGGCAACCATCCTGAAAGGATTAAATGCAAAAGGTGTTGATATCACAACCACCAGATGGGTGGAATATATATGCTCTCCAACCGGTGTGCGAAAGTTACGTTAAACGAACACTCGCACAACTTCTACACTACAAGAGGCTGTCCGCAAGGAGGAGTGCTTTCACCCCTATTATGGACACTAGCTGTAGACCTACTACTTGTAATCATGGCAGATCTCGACTACGATACACAGGGCTATGCAGATGACCTTGTTGTAGTAGTAAGAGGTCCCTGCCTGAACACAATTTCCACCAGGTTACAAGGAGCTCTCAATACCATCACAAGATGGTGCAGAGAAAATGAGTTATCAATAAACGCTGATAAAACAGTTATTGTACCATTTACCAGGAAAAGGAAGCTTGAAAGGCTGACCGAACTCAGACTCAATGGCAAAACCCTTAACCTATCAAATGAGGTAAAGTACCTTGGAGTCACTATTGATCAAAAGTTGACCTGGAACTCTCACCTCAACAACATTATACAAAAAGCCAAAATGGCCCTCTGGATATGTTGTCGAATGGCTGGAGCCAAGTGGGGCCTCAAGCCCAAAATGGCTCTCTGGATGTACACCGCCGTGGTAAGGCCGATCATAACATACGCCTCAGTCGTATGGTGTAACAAAACCAAACAAAAGACAACTATGAGTAAACTAGACAGCATACAACGGATGGCATGTCTAATCATCACGGGAGCCTTCCACTCG
Source organism: Brenthis ino (assembly GCA_921882275.1). Taxonomy (NCBI): domain Eukaryota; kingdom Metazoa; phylum Arthropoda; class Insecta; order Lepidoptera; family Nymphalidae; genus Brenthis; species Brenthis ino. Next base: position 17,771,840 of record OV170225.1, read on the forward strand.
GCACCAGGCGACGCTTTAAATGCATTGTTGGACATAGCTCCGCTATATCTCCACGTGCAAAAAGAAGCTAAATCTTGCCTCTACAGGCTCTGTACACAATCGAATGTAAAGTTGCAATCGCAATATATGAACAAACTCAAGGAGTTGACATTCGAACACAAAACTCTGAAAATGCCAGTCGATGGCATGAGTACAGAGTTTAACTTCGCAAAACAGTACCAAATAGATCTTCCCAACCGGGACATGTGGCTAAAAAACCAAGAGTCTCACAAAAAGGGCAGTCATGTTTGGTTTACAGATGGATCCAAGAAAGGATCTGATGTAGGGTGCGGCATCTATGGCCTTAAGCCTAGATTTGACATGAGTGTCAATCTGGGCAAGGAGGCCACCATCTTCCAAGCCGAGGTCTTCGCCATCAACAAATGTGCTGAAGTCATCCTGGAGAGGAAGCTTAGAAACCAAAATATCTACATCAACTCAGATAGCCAAGCAGCACTTCTGGCTATAGATTCTCTTGAGACCAACTCTAAGTTGGTCAAAGACTGTATGGATAATCTGAATGTCCTGGGCACATCCAACAGAGTTACCCTCAGATGGGTCCCGGGTCACTCAGGCATAGATGGGAATGAAAAGGCTGATGCATTGGCAAGAAGGGGCGCTGAAACCCCAGATTGTGGCCCAGAACCATTCTGTGGCATTGCAAAACAACATGCCTATTCAATTCTCAAAATTCACTGCAATCGCCAAGCACTTCAAGAGTGGCAATCCACTTCTGGACAAATACACTCTAAAGCGCTAATTAAGGGATATCGCAAAAAGTTTACAAAAGAGTTGCTTCAACTCAACAAGTATAAAACCAGTGCAGTAACCAGAATACTTACTGGTCACTGCAAACTCAATAAACATATGTTTACCCTCGGCCTCAGTCAGACCGCAATGTGCAGACTATGCCATGAGACAGAGGAAACTGCTATGCATATCCTCTGCTCGTGCGGTCCACTCATGCACCGCAGAAGTATCTATCTAGGGCAGCATATTATGCAACCGGAAGAGATACAGATGCTCCCCGCTCAGAAAATCTGGAAGTTCCTGGAGTCAACAGGACTAAGCGGAGAACTTTGAACTCACTATAAAGGGAGCTACAATGGACCAAAACTGGTCGACGTAGCTAGGGCCGACCTCGGCACCACACCCAACATTAATAATAATACTTTTAGTAAGGAAGATACTCAAATTTCTATGATTGTATTTAAATTAAAACAATTAAACAACGATGTACTAAAAGTTTGCTGATTGTTTTTATCTAATAAACTCAATAACTGTCTATGGTACTTCGCCAGATTAGTATCGTGGCTCTAAAAATTCGTAATCTATACTATATAGATATCGTAATCGTAATCTATACTATATACTATACAGATTCGGCTTAGTTACAATTTTATTATATATATAAAATTGTAACTAAGCCGAATCTGTACATTAAATATTTTTTGGAAAATCTTATTGAAATAGACATTGTTATCGATACAGAGGCCGAATCAATAGTTTTTAGAATTTTTGTCTGTTTGTCTGTCTGTCCGTTACCGCATCACAGAAAAACCAGTGAAGGGATTTTGATGAAATTTGGTATGGTGATAGCTGGTTATCCGGGTCAACATATAGACTTTTTACCGCAGGAAAATATCTCATTTCTGAGAAATAATGCAAAAACTGCAATGTAAAAGTAATATCTATAAAAGCTAAGAATTTGGTTTTTGGTCATATGAACGCGGACTGAGCCGCGGGCAATGCTAGTTGTAAATTTAATTAAAATATGACGGCATAATCGTGGCATTTAAAAGATAAGCCCAAACATTATTCATATCAATCCAAATAATGAATCACGAAGCCTAAATCGTATGTAAGGAGATGAACGAGCATTTTTGTTCTTTGACTTAATCGTGCTGAAACTGACCTCAGTCAGGGTTATCGAACAAAATACAGAAGCGATTGTTATACTACAATGATGAATAATAATATAAAAATAACTCTCAGCATTATATCAATTTAGATTTTATATATAATGTATTTACGTGTGTATACGATCTTTTAAAAATCTTATAGACCATTTTTAATAAAACTATCTTTTCGAATTTTTTCGCGAATTTATTTTGATTTTTGGTTCCCGACGTTTCAAATGCTTTACAGCATTCACATTATTTACATGATTGCTGTAAAGCATTCGAAACGTCGGGAACCAAACATCAAAATAAATTCGCGAAAAATCCGAAAAGATAGTTTTATTAAAAATGTCAAGTATTCGCGTAAATATAAGAAAGTATTATCTTATAGACCAATTAAATATCCAGATACTACCAACCATACACGGTAGGGTAGTTACGAGTAGACTCAGAAAACACTCAAGAATTGTAATTTCTGTAATGTCTTGACATAGTTAGAAATAGCACAATATTTCGATGTATGTATATGAGTGCCCACGTTATAATCTAGGGCATGAGAACATTGTTTATTTTTTTTTTATTAATAACTTATATTCTAATTAAATTCCAATTATATATGGTACTTAAGAATTCAATAAATTAAATGATATTCAATGTTAAATCTAGATACTATTGGATTTTTTTACTATAACATTCCAGATATTATAACTGAAATAGAAATTCTTCATTCCGTGTTCATTTCCGTCTAAGTGGTACCTACTCTACATATACCAATAATAAGTAACGATATAATATCCTATCCATGCTATAGATAACATAAAAATTAGTCAAACTTTTTCCCTGAACTATTCTATTTCATTCGACAATTGTAATAGTCAGGCCCTTTTTAACATTCCACTGCCGGGCACGGGCCTCCCTTCTATACGAGGATCAGGCCATAGTCCACCACGCTGGCCAAGTGCGGGTTGGCGGACTCAATTCGACATGTATTGTTAAAAATCCTCCGAAACTCTACGTCATACCTTTTAAAATTATCTACGAATTTCGATATAAAACACGCTTGTAATAAATTCCAATAAAATGACGACAAACACAATTTTATCAATATACTAGTTGTAAATTTCTTATCGACAACCTTTATGTTTCTTATCTACGATTTGTCATACTTTACATAGGAAAAAATACACTATTTGACTCCATATACTTCGTAACAACTAATGAGAAAACACTTGCACACACACACTACATATTATAGCTATGCATTTTTCTAGTAAAACTGTTCTTACAAAACTTAGTAGGAACTTTCTAATTGATTCCCAGATATAATATAGACTTTCTCTTTCTAAAAATCTTTATTAAAATGTGCCCTTATTATTTATTTATATAAACAATAAGTTCCATAAAGTCGAATCGCATTTAAAAATTAAAAAATATAAAAAAAAACAATTAAATTTGAACTAATGAGGTTTGTCTGTGCTAAACTAAAAAGTACAAACACAAACTCATTCGGATTTCCCATAAACAAAAGGTTTATATTTTATCAGATATTTTAAAACTTTATAAGCCAACGAACCCAGAATAAAAAGATATACATTTAGATATGAATACAACGCGTTTAACTTTTAATTTAAGCAGGTTAAATATAATTAACATATCCTGTCTATAGGTACTTAATATTATAAATGTGAAATTTTAGATGTTTGGATGGATGTTTGTTACTCAATGACGCCAGAACGGCTGAACGGTTCTGGATTAAATTTGGCACAGATATAAATTATAATTTGGAATAGCACATAGGCTACTTTTTATCGCGGAAAGATGTACGATTCCTATGGGATAGATTTGTTTATGTTAAATAGTAATAATACAAAGAAAAATTGCTTTGTTAAGGCAAGCGACTTCATAAATCAAATGCTCCAAACAAAAATCATCTACGAAGTCGATCAATAAATAGTCGTATATATATACGTACATACTTTATATTGAGATTAACAGCAGAAATAAAATTAAATAATTTAACTAAGATAATAAGAAATATTGCAATTAAATAACAGCAATATCTTTATCATTGTATAATGATAAAGTTGCAATAAATGACACATTATTGTCAGATTGAATTTACACATTCGATCCTATTGTAAAATTTTCTACGTGGCTGACTACATGGGGAATTTGGCACTACAACTCTCTATCCCAGGTCGAAAATCCATCGGCAGACCCAAACTATGTGGAAAGATGTAGGTATCAAAGGACATGATGAAGTGCAGGCGTTCCGAAGACGATGTCTCCGATAGAGCGAAGTGGAGAAGAAAAACAAAAAAGGCTGACCCCACCACCATGAGATGCTATTGTAAAATTTTCCCTAAATAAGTACTAAGTTACACTTGCAATTACTAACTGCATACATACAACACACGTGGTATTTCATTAACATAGCTTCTCAAAGCATCCTTAAAATTAACATAAAAAATAATGGTATAGGAAAAATCAAAAAATATATCAATAATGGTGTTTCGCATCAAAATACGAGACAAATAATTTTACGGCCAATGCGCTCTCTCTTGTACCTATAACATTCGTCCTGTGCGACCGCTACGCCGTGTCACAAGGATATTATTTGCTGCGATTAAATTGTCAAAAGCACGCATGTATGTATGTATTTAAACTCACTAACTAAATAAACACATATTTTTAAAGAATTTAACTTTGGCAAATAAGTAAGTAGTTTATAGGTAGAAGACGTCAGCTAAGAACGGATTTTGTACTGGGGCCGGATTACCATAGTATAAAGGCTATCTTGAGTTATATATAGAATAAATAAATATAAATACGTTGGGTCATAAACACACAGCTCTATCTATTTCCATGGTAAGCTACGAGGCTTTCATTATGGATACCAGATAGTTGATACACTACACATATATAACTTTAAATGCATACATATTATAAATATAAAAACCCATAACTGGAGCACAAACATTCGTGCTCATCATACAAATAATTGCCTCTAGCGGGATTCGAACCCGCAACCGCTAGCACAGCAAGAATGGTCACTACAAACTGGCCAAACGTGTTGTCGAGATGACATAAAGATGAGTGATTCTGGTTACACATAAATCAAACGGGCGAGCGGAACCGGATGCAACGTTAGTCCTGTAAAACCAGCGGTTTTCGCGATACGAGACAATGTAAATTTAATTGAGCTAGCAAGGACGACGATCGAAGCCTCACAATATTCAAATTAAAAACATATTTTGGCATAATAACATTACGATATAAGTAGGTATTTCCTATATTTAAAAAAACATTATAGCAAAATGTGCTATTTAATGAATGCTATTAAAGTGATGTTATTGTTATTAATAAAAAATATGCACTGAAAGTTTTAAATTTATAAAATATGCGTATTTAATCCAGTCCTCTATTTATTTTTAATAACGTTCGCCGAGTGCTCGGAATTCAACCATAATCATTATTGAAAATTTTATAATAACATATTATATGAATAAAATTTAGTATTTATCTATCTATATAATAATTCTATCTATATAATTTCATTTTTTTTATTGATCACATTAAAGCTCGCCAATAGTCATTAGCCACTAAACAAAAAAAGAAAGAAAATCGGTTGACACAGAAGTAAAAGGTACTGAACTGTTTTGCCTTTGCCTATTTATAAGTACGAGTACATAGAGATTTGGAAATATACAATCTTTAAGTCATATAAGCAAGAGACTATTTATTACTCGTAGATGTAAATGGGGTATATAAGAATAGGTAGACCGTGAAAGGTATGGATAGACCTGTTAAAGAGGATACGTATGTGAAAGTTGTGAACTTAGATGACGACTGATAGAGAAGTGGAAGTGGAAAACATGTGGTGCCGATCCATAGACAATACAACAGGTTGTATTCTCTATGTGCCGATCCCACGTAGCATGGTATCCCGTAACAGGTAGGATAGGGTAAAGACAAATAGATTTACAAATGTACAGACAGTAAAACGATTTTAAACCGGACTTAGCCATTTTGTTAATTTATGCATGAGTTTACAGTATACGTATATAGTTTTTCTTAGCATCTATGCCAATTACCTAGATGACCTTTTATAAAAACTTTGATAAATATAAAAGATAAAGTCTTAAAAATTATGTACTTAATAAAAATAAGAAACTAATATGCAATAGTAGGTACCTCAGCAGTGTTTCGCACGTGTAAGATTACGTGAACATATTAATGAATAACAACCCACGTTCACCTAGATATTGAATTTTTATAGATAAAAAGCCGACATAATATTATTGTTTTATTTTGCATAAAAGAGGTTAATACACTTCATGTCCTTTTGTCTGTATGATGATGATGTTCTCCTAGCCTATTCCGGCCACGGCGGCCAATCTCATTAAGACTAACCAACTGCGCAGGAGATATTATAGTGCACAAGTGTACGCGCAGATACAAGTGCACTCTCTATTCCCATCTCTCTCATACTCCAGTGGGACGACCACTCGACACGACCAGTGAGATTTAAGGCGCAGGACCGACGGCTTTACGTGCTCTCCGAGGCACGGGGGTGAAACACCGCCAACTTCCCAACTCCAGGTTGTTACTGAGGCTTACAATACAGAAAGACTCAATAACTAAACTTGGCCCGACCCGGGATTCGAACCCAGGACCTCCGAGTGTGCAGCCGTACATGCTAGTCACTACACCACCGAGGCAGTTAATCATCATCATCATACTTGTCTGTATATCATACTATTGGAGCTATATTCTTAAAGTTTGGTAGGTACAACATTATGTGCCGTAGTATCACATTTCATACCATCTCACTTTGCTCCCCCTTCTCTACCTTTCCACGTAGGTATAGGCTGAAAAATTCTGAAAAAAAACTTCAGAGGAAAGAGATTCCAAAATATTTTCGAAGAAAATTATTTTAAGCCAGATATACTTGTATATATGTTGAACGTACAATATAGTACATTATATAGTTAATTTCATTGTTTATAATAAATGTGAAAGTTAGCCTGTCTGTTAGTTAAATTTAAGAAGCTGTTCCATGATGCAATCTATGTCATCATAGGAACAGCATGGACTATCGTTAATTCCCGCCCCGTATGTCATATGAGATGTCGCTAAGAAAATTATTAAAGAATAATTTACCGTATAAGGTCATGGCTAATAGCATATTAATTTTACAGATACATCACATATTATATCTAGTTTACGAGCTATAATTATTACGCGGGATTGATATTACATTCGCGGTCAAATCGCCCTACCTCGCCCTTGTGTCGTCGAAATAAACACCATAATCGAATAAAATTTAACATCTTTAAATGCTTTGTAGTTTATTACAAAGTTGCATTCTTGTATACAAATGAATAATAATATAGTATTATCATGTTTAATATTATACAGTACGTGAACAGTGGCGTGACTGAAACAACCAATGGACGGTATAAACGTTTAATGTTCATTTTTAGAAACTATCGATCTGCTACTATCAATGAGCCCAATACGTTCCCAATCCCGTCAGAATTTCTATTAATAGCGAAATTCTATAATAAATACGAATTTTCTTATTTGGGGGTGTGTGTGTGTTTGTTACCGCTTCACTTTAAAACGGCTTGAACGATTTGGATAAAACTTAGTAGCTACACAGATAGAAGTAACACTCCGGCTACCTACTTCTTACTATTTCTTTCCTAAATGTGTCGTGTCGAGTACCTATTTATAACATTTAAAATACAAATTACAAACGCATCCGAGTGAAGCAAGGTTGTCTCTACCTCTAGTTGACATTAAAACACTATAATATTATATTATAATTACAATATTTGTCATATTAAAAAGTTACTTAAGGTATAGAAAATATAGTTGTAAGTATAGAAGGAAGGATATTTAAGGGATGAATTTTCAAAAATCCTTACTTTTCACCTTAGTAAAAATAAATGAACTCTCCGGTGGCAAAATGTTGAATGAACGGTTTTTTTATTAAATAGATAGGTAAGTCAAGTGAATTAACAGTGTTTGACTGATACTAATAAATTACGATAATTTTAATGGATTTTTTATATCATAAAATGTGACTAGTGACTCACCCTCGCTCCGCTCGTTTTCGTCCCTAACTTAACGTTTTAGCGTTTAGTGGGTATATTTAGATTCTCAGAGATGAGCTATTTTCCCGCATTAAAAAGTATCCTATATGTTGACCCGGATAACTAGCTATCATCGTAAAAAAAATTATCAAAATCCCACCAGTGGTTTTCCCGTTATGCGGTCACAGACAGACAGAAATATCTAAAAACTATAGATTCGAGATCCTCTGTATCAATAATAATATCTATTTCAATAGCATTTTCCAAAAAATATTGAATGTACAGATGCGGCTTAATTATACAGTTTTATTATATGTATAGACATAAATGTTATTTACATATTGCTTATTTCCGTAATAACTCAAAACCTGTTAATTTCCAAACGCCTGGTCAAATATTATGTATTAGACAGATAACATTCAAACGGAAGCTGGCAACGGAACTACGTAGTATATAAATACACCATAAAGTTTTATATCAAAATAATTGAAAGCAATATGCGAACACGGAAACTACCAAACTCTATAAACTTTGTTGGTTGCTACAATTCCTTTACCTACGAATATTTAGCATGTTTAGCGTTAATTGATATCATGAGCACGTGTAACTCTCAGTAGATATGTATGTTTTCGAAATAAGGAAATATTTGAACACAGCAACGTATCGTGTAAATCGCAAAAAAGTGTATGAAAAAATCTATAATTACGTATATTATGCCATTAAGTTAACCTAAGTTTCTGTAATAAAAACTCATGATGATTTCTTTTAAACCTATTTTAAAAGCAGAGGTTATCAACTCGCATGAACTTGATGATTTATCTATGAACAGATTTAAATGATTTTTTCTTTGTCAAATAGGATACCCAAAGAATAGAAAATCTTTATATTGATCATAACTCATAAGTCAATTTAATTTTTGCTTTTAAACATTCAAGCAAATTCATTATATATTAAAATTAATTTTAATAAACTAAAAATTTGCACATCAAGTAGTTACTTATTTAAATTACCTATATGACCTCTGCGCTTAAGGAACTTGTTCATTCGAGCTACCTGACTACAATGCTGAGCACGTACACGTGTGTTCTACTCATCAAGCTGTATTGCAACTACATAGACTATAATTATAGGTCATCTATTGCATTACGAAACTATTGACTGCAAATTAGACTAAAATATTATATATATTTGAATTATTTTCACATAAACCTTGCAATTTTCCAAAATTCTAAATAAAATGTAAATAAATAACTAATATAAAATTCATAGGATAAAACGTAGTAATAAGGCAGTCCAAATGAATGTCATTTTATTTTAAAACGAGCATTGCCCGCGGCTCCGCCCGCGTTCAGATGTCCAAAAACCTAATTCTTAGGTTTTACATATTAGTATACTCTTACAATGCAGTTTTTGTGTTTTTGTATTTTTTCTCAGAAATGAGATATTTTCCTGCGGTAAAATGTAGCCTATATGTTGACCCGGATAACCAGCTATCATCATACCAAATTTCATCAAAATCTGTCCAGTGGTTTACTCGTGATCCGGTAACAGACAGACAGACAAGCAGACAAAAATTTTAAAAACTATAGATTCGGCCTCTGTATCGATAATAATGTCTATTTCAATAAGATTTCCCAAAAAATATTTAATGTACAGATTTGACTTAGAATTTTATTATATGTACAGAAAAAAAATTGTTTTAATTTGATATATAAATTATGAATATACGCCATGAACGTATAAAAGTAACAAAAACATCTTTAATGACTCGCAACCACTTTTGCGGCCACTTTTACATAGGCAGACGTAGTTTATCAGGTACAGAAAAAATTAGCTTTAATTTCATATATAAATAATGAATATACGCTATGAACGTATAAACGTATCAAAATATGACCCGCTTACACCTCGCTGCGAAGAGGTTGCGACGAAATGCGCAACGGCAGCTATCATTTTTCAAGATCTCTACGTATAGTTCTGTGAAGTGGAGTATAATTCATTGTAATAACAAATGCATTGTTTTGTTCCAATAAGTCAACTATTATTTAGTTAATTAAACATACTAGCGGGCATATTTTAATAGGCACCCAGGTCAAAACATATTGTCCCTTTTATTATTGTATATAAAAAAATGATTTCGATTAAATACGCTATGAACGTAGCAATCTTGCAGCGGGATCTTAGTCCATCCGTGTATAATCTATATAATTCTTTAGTCTGAGACATTAAGGTATACACAACTATAATATCTAAGTACATTTACAAGCGCCTTATCTCTAGTCCTACGGCGCATATTAAAACGGATGACCGACTATAATTTACTTGACATAAGAAAATTGCAAACTATTAGCGGATGGATGAACGGCACCCGCTCTGAGCAGTTATTGTAATGGACGTTTCATGGCCACGCAAAACAACCAAAAAAATTACGAAAAAATAAGCTTTAATAGCGTAATATCATAACTATTTATAAGCGAATAATAAATGGATAGACGATTATTATGCATAACAAAAATTGCGGTTATCATGACAAAAAGAAAATTAGATACAACAAAAACACTTTTCATTATATCTAATATCTATAATATATATAGACAATTTTTTTTTATAAAAATTATAGTATAATTTTCGTGAGTAGCAATTACCATAAATAACAATGTATAAATTTTAAGCCGTACGTACGTAAACCCTAAATTGGACCGCGTTTGCTGTTAAGTTCGTCCCAATCGTTGGGATCAAAAAAACAAAATAAAACCGCCACAACATAAATTTATTTAAAACTTCCAAATGTCAAAAGCGTGTAGATATAAATATGTATTATAAATACAATTCAGGGTGACAGTCTGTGGATGACAGGGAAAATATTGCAACTCAAATCAACATGTCAAGGGTGTCCTTATTTAATTACAAATGTACCTACATTCATTTAAAAAAAAAAATTTTCAAAGACGCACATCGTTCAAGGTTAAAAATATCGTCATTAATTAATTAATATTTTCGCTTGTCCTACATCAACAATAATATTCAATTATTATTTATGTATACATTTTGTAGCAAACTGTATTTGTATTCAGCCTCCCTTCAATACGTGGGGGATTAGGCCATAGTCCACCACGCTGGCCAAGTGCGGGTTGGCGGACTTTGTGTCTTACGAAAACTTGCTAGGTTCTCTCAGACATGCAGGTTTCCTCACGATGTTTTCCTTCACCGTAAGGCAAGTGGTAATTATGTTAGAAATGATTCGCACATGAAAATATCAGAGGTGCGAGACCCGGGATTTGAACCCGCTTCACTCGGTTTCTCAAGCGAGCGCGTTACCACTGGGCTACCACTGCCTTAACTGTAATTGTATTTATTGGTTTTAAAAAATGGCGTTTAAATAGGCAAAGCCAAATAATAGTGTTATTAAAAATATCCAATCCATATAGAAAATATGTATGTAATGAATTGGATGAAAGTAACGAAGTCTGATCGAAATGCATCGAAACGTCTGATAAGTTTATGGGGTTCAATGAGAGCGCATGCCTTGTTGTAGCGTATCTACGCTTCAATTAATATTGCTAACTGAACATTATTGACGTCAATTATAATGTCATTGGCGCCGTTGCTATGCTGGGAACAATCTAGAAGAGTATCTTTATTATCACAAGATGGATGTATGTCCAATATAGGTTTATATCTAAAATTATTACGTATTTAATAGTTATACTATTTCAATAAATCGTGGTATCTATAATAAGATATTAAATTTAAAATTGTATGGAAAAATGAAAATGCGACATAATGTACACAAGGTACATACTGTATTCATGAATATTGAATAATAAAAATTTGCAGAACCACCTAAAAGTTTCCTTTGAACTATTTAATAAACAATATAATACTTTCTTAGATTACGATTTATTTTTTTTACGATTATATTAATATTTGACATTTTAAATAGTTTTATCTTTTCGGATTTTTTCGCGGATTTATTTTGGTTTTTGGTTTCCAGTATCTTATAATATATACAAATATTTCTTTCAAAAATTGAGAATAGTACATACTACATAGCTTAAAAACGAGGTCTAGTAGATTTCCACACACAGCCTTCAAGCGTGAAATAATTGTCAGTATAAAAAATATATGTATAATATGAAATATGTATGTGTAAATCTCAAACTAAGAAATAATATATCACACTTGATAGAACTAAACATGAAGCTAAACAATGTCTTATAATAATATTTTATGTCTTATAATAAGTTTTATTAATATATATTTTTTTAATATTTTAATATTCATTACTTTGATAAGTCAATAAATAAAAATAACTGACGGACTTTATTATAATAAAGAAGAATATATTAAATAAACTAACATTGTTATCTCTCTTTCAAAATGAGAACTAATACTTAAACTTTTTTTTACTAATACTTAAACTTAATAAAATTACCCTATATACAATTTCCCTTATTCTTTGAAGAAAGAAAACGATCTGTATGGCAAAATCGAGAATAGTAGCATAAACAGAAAGGACACGCTATTATTTTTGTCTTTGACATTTTTTTTGGCGAGCTCCGTCTATATAATTCTTTAGTCTTGAGATGTAAATATAAACACAAAAGAAATATTACCGTACTAATATTATAAATACGACAATATTTACGTTTGTTTTTCCTACATTATTATTTATACATCATCCATCATAGAATTAATTAGTGTTTCTGTATACATACCTACAGATTGTTCATTGGTAATGGTTTCCAAATCTTTTTAAACTAAATTGTACGTAAAGTAGTTCCAATGGAAAATTAATATTATTGGAAAAAATACTAAATAATACACGCGATTTAGTTAAAAGCTAAATATAAAATAAAACCATGTGTCCACAAACTCGTTTTAACGATTTTTAATATCTAATAGGCATAAAAGCTGATACAAAAATGGGCATAATAGAATATTTACCGTGGTTAATACATTCACATCGCTTTGTTCATGTTTTCATACTTATCAATGAATTATAAAAAGGAATTCCGCTTTAGAAATGACCACATCATTGCTGTAAAGTGTAAACATGAGTCGCGTTAGACGCAACAAAGTTTCTTCTCTACTGCACGCACATAAGATACAAAGTCCGCATGCAACATTACGCTCGCTGGCAAAACGCCCACGTCATGTGGCAAAATCCATCCAAATAAACCTTACAGCGATTGGTGAAATTATATGAATACAGAAATTATTATATTTTCTTCTAAATAAATAAAAATGAATGTTCGTACGTTTGTCCTCTATTCATTCCTACACCATTGATGCGATTGTGATGAAACTCTGGTGGTTATTCTGTATATTCAGTATATTTCTCATTCATTTATTGAGTACTACACTCAAGTACATTTCGTATATTTTCTTTAAATCTACATAAGTTTAATGATACATCTAAAGTATCAAATTTTCCTATTTTAGAACATTGATATAAAATCTTATTACATAAATAAGTATATTTTGTAATATTTGTGCATGGCAATGTTTATTTTATACTATACTAGCGACTCATTAGAATTTCATCTATATCGGTTCAGTAGTTTCGGAGCCTATTCGGTACAAACAAACAAAAAATCAAATCTTTCCTCTTTATAATATTAAGTATATAATATAATAATAATATTAGGCTATAGGTAAAAGAAAACTATTTTATAGAGTATTTGAAAGTTAAAACTATAATATTATCGCACTTTGATGAAGTTAAGTTTAGTGGTCAATTACTGGAAAAATTATAGCTTATTAACGGCTTTGACGTGAGCTTTATTATTAATATTCCAAAGTAATAATAACAATTAGTAATCAGTCTCTCGTGATCATTTGCGGTAAAGCCACGGTAATATATATGTAATATTACCGTGGTAAGGCATTCGAAACATCTTAAACAAAATATTAAAAAAAACCCGAGAAAATAATTTTAAACGTTTGAACGATTATAATTTGCAACAAACAACCATGCTAACAAATAAGTACTGCAAATAATTCCAGCTGCGTGTAACTTGACATTGACGAAAAAACTCAACTGATTTTCTATCTTCAAAAAGCAATATAAAACTTTTGCGTAATTTAATTTATACTTTAAAGTGTGTATATCTTGTAATAAGTCGACATTTCTGTTATCCATACTAACATTATAAATGTAAAAGTGTGTTTGTTTGTTTGTTTGTTTGTTTGTTTGTTTGTTTGTCTGTTCTTCTTTCACGTCGACATTGAGTGACGGATTGGTGTGATTTTTTGTGCGAAGATAGTTGGAGTGTTAGAGAGTATAGGCTACTATTTACCGCGGGAGATTATCTAATTCCTACAGGAAATCACGTTATAATACAATCCAAAAAAATATTTATGATCAGAATTACTTGAAACTTGGTATTAATCCCTCCACGACCGCGGACACGCGGACGTTACAGTTAACAATAGATTTCTAAGAAATTTAATTAATTTCTTAGAAATTTACCTGGAGGTGTTAATGACTAATGTTCTTTAATAAAATTAAATAAATACGTGTTTTAGCATTTTTCGAAATTCATCCCATAAGGGGGTAAAATAGGGAATGAAAGTTTGTATTAAACTATCTTTTTAGAGATTTTTTTTGTAGTTTTAGTGCGAGCGAAGCCGCGGGTTCTGCTAGTTTTAGATAATAATTAAAAAAATACGTTATCTGAACCAGTGATTCATCTTTGTATAGATAGATCATATGACATACTATAACTCTCCATTTTTTGTTTAGGTATTCTACGGTTACTCCAAGTCATCCTATAAGGTATCCTTAACCCGGCGTCATTGTGGTACGAAATTGTTACACGGATGTTGAGGTGGGTCAATATAACCCGTATTTATAATGTACGACATTTTCATGTTTTATAGGATATATTCGTAATCTTTGTCATTATAATGTATATTTACCCTCTAATTATAGGAATAAAAGAAAAAAGATTCAATGACAGAATATTTATTGACATTTTTTTTAAATTAAACTTAAATTCTCAAAAACTTAACAAAAATGAAATCCCTTCGAGTTTCACAGCCGTATTACTCTAAAATATAATCTTTTCAGTCATATATGTAACTTAAATTATACCTTACTAATAAATCTTTGAAAAAAAGTTTAACAAAACTAATTGGTATCCTCATTATGTAAACAAGTACTGCAGAAAGGTATGATATGCTCAGGGCAAATATATTTGTCACAACCTCGACATGTTTGTTTCGTTTTGCGATCCTTTTTTGCTGGGCATATTTGGCATCTTTTGCGGGCATTTAGTATTTTAGCAGGAGGCTCTTCAGATAAATCACCAGTAAACTCCCGGATTCTCTTACGCATTTCTCGCCTTCTTCTGAATCAGATTCCTCAAGAATTGACAAAATTCGTTGGCTCTCTCTATCCATGTTCCTCAAGAATTGACAAAATTCGTTCTATCCATGTTTCTAACTACTTTGAAGCAAGGAAAAACTAATAATATCAAAAACATAAGAAAATACTTAAATAAACACCGAAAAACAAAATTAAGTAATAAAAAATCATACAAAAACAAGGTGCAAAATTGTAACGTTAACTGTGAGCATGGGTCAAATTTACCCTTTTGTCAAATGCACGCGTGTAGCTCCCAGCGTGATCACCGCTCGACTGATTTCTTTTCAAAAACTTTTAGAACACAGCGTTGGGTCCAGCTACTGAGAAGAATGGCAACTTCACGCGCGCACGTAAAAAAATATACGCATTCTTAAACACACTGGGTCTTCCTGACCCAACCTCAATGACGCCGGGTTAAGATTAATATATAAATGAGATATATAGTACATATATCATTAAAAAAGAATTAAGTAAAGTTAAAAAATATATGTTATCTACTAATTACTAAATCATAATCAGAGCTATCTACATTTATGAATTACGCTCAGGAAACTCATTAAATCTATACTAATATTATAAAGAGGCAAAGTTTGTGAGTTTGTGACGTTGTAGTGGTAATAATCTCTGGATCTACTGAACCGATTTTGATGAAATTTGGTAGGAAGATATTTTGAGACCCTGGGAAGGCTATAGGATACTTTTTATCCCGGAAATCATCCCTCAAGGGCGTGAAAATGGGGATGAATATTTGTATCGAGTCGCTAGTAATAAATGAATAAGTAAGTACATGTAAGAAAAACCAATTTGATCATTTTATCTGATGCTCTAGACACGGTTTAATGTAACATTACCGTGCCCTAGGAGAAACTTCTAGGAAATTGAACCGTTTTGGCGGAAATTTAAAATGTATGTCAATGTGGCCATTTCTCTTACAAGAATGACGTGGACTCGTGATGGGGTCAAACTTCTTAGGTTCACATACCTACATAGGTTATGTAGGCTTTGTTTTACGTCACAATTGCATGGATATGCTAAATATAGATTTACAGACGACATATAACCTCGTGGCTGACCTACTTTGTGCCCAGCAAAAATCCCTTGAGAATTAAAAAAAGAAAAACTTCATAGATTAACTGTGCAATTTATAAATTTCCTATATCGAAAAAGGCCTCGTGACAAAGTACAATATGTCAATTATAATTTAGCTTCGGTCCTTGAGACTTAAGACCTTGAAACTAAATAAATAAAACGCTGATAAAAGTCTGTTATTTTTTCCCCCATATTTCATTGTTCCAGAAAATGTGAATTGTGATGCGTTATGATGGTAAGGGAACAATTAAAAAAGAAAAATTGTGACGGCACGCTGAGTTTTATAGGTTTAATTTCCA
The DNA here is from genome assembly GCA_921882275.1 of Brenthis ino. NCBI lineage: Eukaryota > Metazoa > Arthropoda > Insecta > Lepidoptera > Nymphalidae > Brenthis > Brenthis ino. Next base: position 17,788,641 of record OV170225.1, read on the forward strand.
TAATATTACAATTTCTCGTATATATTATATATAAAATAAAATTTAATTTAAAAGAGAAAAGCAACACATAGTAATAACAAATAAAATTAACTGATACATTAAATTATATTATTATTATAGGCCCTTGAATCACAGCAAAGCCTAAATAAAAATAACCAAACTGAAATGGGTAAAGTAAATTTAAACCTGACAAAATGTAGGTCAAAGTCAAAGGCTTATATTTTCTCTATTAGGCGGCAGTTTAAAATAGGGTAACCGGTATAGAGTAATCCTTGAACTACGACATTTATGTGATAATAGAAGATAGAATCACGAATATAATGGAAACACAGATAATCTAGGGAAATCAAATAGATATGTTAAAAAATGTAGGCGCTAAGTCCAAATGTAATCTCCAACGAAAAAGTAAGGTTACTTTTTTATTACCATCGATCAATATACTAGATACACAATCAGCGACAAAAAAGTCCTCACCGAGTGAGCGCTCATTTGAACATTTGAGCGCGCTTTTGGTTAATGTGTTTTTTTTTTGGGAAAAACAACTTTCAGGTTTAGGGTTCGAATTATATTGTTACATATTTATTTCTGCTAGAATAATTATTAATTACCTAAAAACAATTGGTGACAGTTTTAAGAAAACTTTTGCATGGGATTGTGTATCTAATACCTTTTTGATCAATATTTATTACCTAAAAAAACCTTTTTAATAAAAAGTATTACTATTCCACAAGCAATGATGGTAATATCACGAACAAAGGAAAAAACCCGCTGGCAAAAATACTATTAAAATCCCGTACATTTTATGGGACATATTATGCATTCTTACAAATGAACTTATCAACGATATATCAACTTTGCTAAAGCCTCTAAAGATTATTATCGGTCCAAATGGTTTTACCCGAGTAAGGTACGAGATCATACTTTAATTGCGTTTAATGTTAAAAATTATATTGGAAGATGAAAATAATTCTTTTATTGTCGGTTTTATACGTAGTGTTATCTAAACTACGTTCCGCATTAAATCTCGCCTTATCATCAATATCGTACTAAAATCTTGTTATTGTTGAGATCAAACGTTTCAGCTTCACATGTATATTTATTATTACATGTGAATATCCCAAGATGACATCAACAATCTTTTCAACATTTGCAAATTCAATGTTAATTTAATTATACCTTACTGGTATCACTTATAGCTTTTATATTAAATTATTTACTTTGTAAAATAAACAGGCAAGCGCTTATTTTGTAATGACTGACAACATTACATTGTTACATCTTCTAAAAAAAACACGAAATAAACTAAATAAATATATTATGTGGTATGAATGTAAACACTAGTGATGTTAATTTACCAATAATACTCGTAGTTTATTAAAAAAAAGTATCTTATTACAAGCAGAAGTTTTAATTTTATCAGACTTCAGCGGTGTTGATAAGAAATTGATGAAATTGACGACGCGTTTGGTTTAGTTTGTAGTGACCCTATTTGCTGTGCCAGCGGTCGCGGGTTCGAGTCCCGCTGGGGGCATTATTTGTGTGATGCACGAATGTTTGTACTCTAGTCATGGGTGTCTATATCTATAATATGTATGTAATTAAAGTTATATATATGTGTTGTATATCAACTATTTGGTATCCATAACACAAGCCTCGTAGCTTACCGTGGGACTAGATGGTGCTCTGTGTTAATACCCCATCATATTTATTATTATTATTTAATGATATGAATCAAAGCTTATGGTAGATTTTAATAATCACATTTTTTCCATCTCGTGACAGTAAGTCCCAAACCAATACTAACGTAGCGTCATACGCATAATCTGTACTAAATCAAAACAAGTTATGTTATAAGGTCTAAATTACAGGTATTTTATGCAACAAGACCCCAGCTTACCTTCGCGCTGTCTTCAATAGGCTTCGCTGGACCATCGTAGTAGCAGTTCATTTTTTTGTAGTCCGTAGCCTTCGCACACACGCCATACCACACGCAATGGCCTTCGGCTGACGCGGTTGGAATCTGAAATAGACGGTAAATATCAGGTCATGACTGAAGGGTAATGTACCGGGAAGTTAACTATAATCAAAGTATAAAAATTCATACAGTATCTGTCAAATGCATGGGTTATCAAAAATACCAATTTATATTACAAACTCGTCCAATGTCCCTCGTGTCTTCTCCATTCTACGTGACAGTGGCGAAGTAATCTGTGCTCAACTGGCACGCTTTGAAGCCATTAACAAGAGAATTGAATTGAATTGCAAACTCCTGACCAGTTACAGTTATACTCGTCAACCTTAACACCATTTCCCAACTGTCATATAAAAGTAAGTATAACAGTCGGGTTCGTCTCAGCTGCGTCTCTCCCCGTATGCCCTCCTCACTATGCCCTGTCTAGAGATTTCGTTAGACGACTGTATGAATTAGTAGACTGTGCTAAAGGCAAAGTATCATTAATTATTATTATTATTGACACGTGAAAAAATATATTAGCACCAGAAATAAAGCACTAAAAGTCACTTAAAAAAGAAACGCATGTATGCGTTCGCTATCGATCCCAAGGGTATAATTTGGAATTCGTATCCCGCATCGTAAAATACCGAACCAAGTTAGCAACAGTTTTTTTTGCCGTATTCAGTCTCGTCTGATGCTGTTGCTATCCAGAATTTATTTTGCTGGCGTTCTAAATATTTATATTGACGAATATTTAATGTGCATTCAACGTCAAGAATACATTTATTTTATCTTGAAAAAAGAAACAAAAATATTAAGTTTTTCAATGGAATACTCTAGAGTTTTTACATAATATAAAAACTTAAATTATAATGTAGCTGTGGCTAAATAACATAATACTGGTGTGAATTTGAGCACATATTCGTATATTAATTTTACGTATATTATGTTTAACTTTATAAGTAACAATAATCCATACTACTATTTTCAATTGGCGTGATTTGTTGTGTGGAGATAGTTGGAGGGCTGGCGAGTGATGAAGGCTACTTTTTACCGCGGGAGATTATCTCATTCCCACGGGAAAACACGTTATTACAGAATTACAGAATTACTTGAAATTTGGTATTAAAAATGCTCTTCAATACAATTAAATAATACGTGTTTTAGCATTTTTCGAAATTCATCCCATAAGGGGGTAAAATAGGTGATGAAAGTTTTTATTAAACCTACTTTTTTAGTTTTTTTGTAGTTTTTGCGCCAGCGAAGTCGAGGATTCTGCTAATAAAAAATAAATGTATACATTCCTATTTATTTAGTTATAAATTCTAAAGTAACACGCGGCCCGACTTGTATATTTAAAAGGTCAATCATCGATTACTCAAAACATCGCATGTTCAGATGTACTTGGAATCGATTCTAATCATTTCTATGAAAATTTCCACGGCTTGGACGACGAACTAACTTTAAGAATATTCAATAGAATATACAAACAGTTAATAAAAAAAAATATACAGAAAGTGACGTGGACAGAGGTGGATATTAAAAAGTCGAAAGATGTAACAAAGAAATCTATACATATAATAAAATTGTAACTAAGTCGAATCTGTACATTAAGTAAATATTTTTTGGAAAATCTAATTGAAATAGACATTATTATATCGATAATGTATATCGACAGAGGCCGAATCTATAGTTTTTAGAATTATTGTCTGTCTGTCTGTTACCGCATCACGAGAAAACCACTGGAGGGATTTTGATGAAATTTGATATGATGATAGCTGGTTATCCGAGTCAACATATAGGATACTTTTTACCCCGGGAAAATATCTCATTTCTGAGAAAAAATACAAAAACTGCAATGTAAGAGTATACTAATATGTAAAACCTAAGAATTTGGTTTTTGGTAATCTGAACTCTGGCGGAGCCGCGGGCAATGCTAGTGAAATATAAAGAACGTTGTTATAAAAGATAAATACACTTAAATACAAAGAGTCGATAACTTAACAGATCATTGAACGTAGTGTTCAGCAGATAACAATATCATAAACATATTTACGTAAGAACGAACGTCGTAAATACTTCAATAATGGAAAAAACACAAAAGCTATTTGTGTGTATTTAGGAACTTAAATTGTTAGCTATTCGCACACAAAATCTAATACCGGATCCACACGTTTGAAATTGGCCGATCTGTAGACCCGGCATAATTCGACGAATTGGTCCTTCACGACCACCCTGAGTAGTTACGGGCGGGTGTGCCTTCTCGGCAGACAACCGCCGTTGAACTCCAACCAATACACATCAAGTTCGACATATTTAAATATATATATACGAGTATAACATGGTTCACCGTAACATTGACTAAGTAATATAACTTATGACTTTCTAGTACATATATGGAATAAGTAAACGCAGCGTTTCATTTGTATTTCATTCAGTGTCTAGCAATAAATGCATGAGATATATGATACATAGATATAATTAAGTATGATTTCTGGTGTCAAAGTCAAAATCCAGAACTACTGATCCGCTTAGATGAAAACTATATCCATAGAAGACAGTACATGATGAAAGTACAAAAAGCTACAGAACTCTCGAATCAAAGATTGCCCAAATCGATGGAGAGTCGCTAGTATTGAATATTTTATTAACCGATATGTGGGGCATCTGAATATAGATATATGCGGGTCCGTTACATTGACGTGGGTAATATCAATAAGATCAAAATGAAGGTCAGTCCTGATTCAGAATTTTTTTGGGAAGTGGAACTAGCGCGCGTGGTCTACATAATTAATTTTTGAATTGGTATTTTTCCGGCATATTGTTTTTAGTCATATTTCCTTGCATGGTGAAAGAATTAGCATAAATTTAAAATAGTCATTATAATTTTTATTTTTTATGAAAAAATTAAGAAGTTCAGATATGAAAAAGTACTAGTTTCCTATGTACAACCTAAGCCCACTCATTTTTAGTACAAAACCGGCACAGACGTCAGTATAATATTTAAATTGCAATTTTAATAATTCATATTGTTTTGTAAATCAGTTTTTCAGTCAAACTTATACTTTACGGTTTCGATTATTCTTGACACTGTAAAGAAACACTAACAGTAAACAAAAGATAAATTGTTAGTGTTTGTTATACTCGTATTGATACAGTATATTCACATATCTTATATTGATATAGTATATTCCATAATTACAGATATCTATAGTACTAGGTTGATTCCAACCAACTTTTAACAAACAAATTTCTTCCCCATTTTCACCCCCTTAAGGGATGATTTCCGGGATAAAAGCCCTTCCTAGAGTCTCAAACTATCATTTTACCAAATTTCATCTAAGTCGGTTCAGTAGATCCAGAGATTACCCCCTACAACGTCACAAACTCTCAAACTTTACTTCTTTATAAAGGTATAAGTTTTAAAATCAAGAGGTTCTTTACCTTTGACATTCATATACGAATAAAAGCGTTCGTAGTATATTATGCAGGATTTAGCCCACATGAACTTCTCAGTCCATAGACTTCGTCAATGTAATATTCTGACACCAGATTTTGAACTACATATTAGTTAAATGTTTATTGTATTTACATTAAGATTATTCATAAACAAAATCTTCTTGCCATACTTTAAAATTCCCCAACATAATATACGTTGTCATTTTGCCAAAATTCGTATCAGTGCTACACACAAGACAAGGTCCCATCTTCTGCATAAAAAGATAACTTTTCTTGTTAAGAAATATTGCCCTACTTAATATAAAAGAAAAAATCGAAGAACAGAAAATTAGAATTCCTTTAACGCATCGACTACCTGTATTTCAAAAAAGCTGGTTTTTCCAACATATTACATGAACATTTTATAACCGCTGAATTACAAAAACCACTTTTTGCTAAAGTAATATTTAACAGCGGAATCCTTAGGAGCAAATATTTCAATTTCGACTCGTAAGGTGAATCAAAATGCCGCAGGGTTTAAGTGAAGCCTAACAACCTAGTATTGATCGCGCAGTCTGTCGGTAAACACACCTGGCTTTGAACGCCAGTAGCCTTGACTGCATTACTTATAAATTATAAATATTATTGACCACATGTTATATTATATTGATAACAACATATGAAATGTGTTCAAAACATGTATTTACTAATAAATATCAATATTGGGAAAATTTATATCGAGTATAATATAATAGTTTTTTAGAATAATACTCCTATCGAATAATATCCGTAAATAGTAAATATATGAGATATGAATGCATGCATCATTATTATAAGTAACTAAATCGAAATCCGAAATCGTTTATGCCCTATACATACCTATAAGGAGTAACAAAAAAAATTGTACGAGGCTTAATAAAATAGTATTACTGTAAATCACTACTAATATAAATGTGAAATTATTTATGTATATATGTGTGCCGTGTGTGTACTGTATACTTATTACTCTTTCACACAGAAACGACTAGTAGGGATGCACCCGAGCGAATCGATGATAAATGTCTTATATCGGGGGGCACGGCAGTGCCCCCGCCAAGTCGAGCAAAAAAGGGCACGGCAGTACCATCCTTTTCTCGAAGGGATTCAGAGCATTTTCCACCCCCCATAACTTCGTTGTGGATAAAGCTAGAAGCTTGAATTTTGAGTGACTAAGAGAACATAATAAAACTACGTACATTTCCAAATTACATTCAATTTGAACCAGTAGTTTATGAACTGTTGCAGATCAAAATTCGTTAATATCGTCACTCACTCACTCACCGATCATCAAAATTCTAAGGTACTTCTAGCAGACATAGGAGCTTCAAATTTTGAACACAATTAGTGTTTACTCTATAACCCAAGGAAAAATTCAAACATCACGCAATTTCAATCCTGTTTTCGAGATATACAACAAACTGCATCAGTAACTTTGTAATCCTATACAAATAGATATGCGATATATGGGATTACAAAGTTACTTGTGCAGTTCATACATATAATTGTCGTCACTTGCAATGTAAAAGGAGGTTAGGTTAGTGTTTAACCTGTATGTATGTTTGTATGTTCGATCCTATGTTCCCTCGTAATTACTAACCTAATCACGATTCGTCTATTTTATTTATTAATGTTGATATTGCAACTATTGTATACATTAGAAAAATATTATTCAAATGTGAAAATATTATTTCAAAGCGTTTTTTTCAGTAGCTGTATACATTTTTATGCATTTACAAATGGGTACATAAATACAACGTGAAGCGTGTATAGTGTATTACCAACTAATATTCGATTACCTGTTATTTATAATGAATTTATTAAAAAAAAAAAACAAAATATATACCTAATTACGACAAAACTTGACGATTACTTAATTTTTGACGACACGTTTGGCTCAGTTTGTAGTGGCCCGGCCCTACTTCCTGTGCCGGCGGTCGCGGGTTCGAGTCCCGCTGGGGGTATTCATTTGTGTGATGACTAAAGTTTGTAGTCCAGTCATGGGTGCTTATATTTATAATATGTATGTATTTAAAGTTATATATGAGTAGTGTATCAACTATCTAGTATCCATAACACAAGCCTCGTAGCTTACCATGGAACTAGATGGTTCTGTGTGTTACTGTCCCAACATATTTTGAAACAAAGCTCGTATATTTTCTTTTATAAAGTATGATGTTGATTTGAATTAGAAAACTTGTTAACATTTCATTGCTCGTAACTGTACAAACCTAATAGAACATGGAATATAGAGGTCATGAAATATCAATCTCTTCGAAAATTACTTTTAAAATGGCCAATGGAATCAGTGAATGAAGTGAATTGGCAACCTCACTTTTCTATTAAACTGCATCAAAATTGACTGAACAAGCAATAATAATTAAGTATAACAATCTTCGGGATTTACCTACGATGCCGCAGATAGACACATAAATCTACACGTTTTATTAAACTTGCGTAAGTTCAATATCAGTATCGGGGTAGGTATTTAGGGTCAACAATGAAAGTAAAATATTCTTTAAATTAACTATACATATTTATACTTAATGCATAAGATAGTAGTAATGAAGCCCAGGAATCCGCAATTTCCGAATACAATAGACTTAGATTTTTTCTCATCCACACTTGTCAAAATTTGTTATATCAAAGCCTCTGAAAAAAGCCCACAGAGACAGGGAGTGGGCTTTTAAGAAGTCCTTAGCTGACACACAAGAAATAGTACAAGAAAAGGGAAAAAGAAGAAATATTTACAAAAAGAAATGAGATTCCCATCAAAAAACATACTGTAAAAATATTGCAAGTCTCGCAACCGCATCTCTCTACCGCAAAAAGCTATGAGATATAATGTAAAACCAAGTCGGTTAATTTATTCATTACCTATCTATGGAAGCATCTATTCGACAACTTTTTCATAAATCGTTACCGAATTAGTTAAGTTACAACATTTTATAGTGACCGTATTAATATTAGATATATTTATTTCTTTAATTAATAGAATGACTTGGCCATCGCACATGATAACAGAACCTACAAATAACAAAATTTACCTAATATTAACGTTTCTGAGTGCATTATTTATGTATTGTTAGTGTATGCATCAATTTGACCCGCTAGTACTATGTTCCGTTCATTTCAGCCCAAACACGTCCACAGCTGGGCATAGGCCTCCCCCAAAAATTTCCACGACAACCAGTCTTGTGCCATCCGCATCCAGTGGGCTCCAGCGACTTTGACCAAGTCGTCCGTCCACCTTGGTCATGGTATTTTTAATTAGGACTATTTAAAGTAGTAGACTCTTATGTGATTATGTTTCTGTGCGATGGCCAAGTCACTCTATTAATTAAAGAAATAAATATATCTAATATTAATACGGTCACTATAAAATGTTGTAACTTAACTAATTCGGTAACGATTTATGACAAAGTTGTCGGATAGATGCTTCCATAGATAGGTAATGAATAAATTAACCGACTTGGTTTTACATTATATCTCATAGCTTTTTGCGGTAGAGAGATGCGTTGCGAGACTTGCAATATTTTTACAGTATGTTTTTGATGGGTTGAATATTCAATTCTCTTGTTAATGGCTTCAAAGCGTGCCAGTTGAGCACAGATTACTTCGCCAATGTCACGTGGAATGGAGAAAACAAATGAGATATTAACAAACAATAACAACTTAGTCATGTTTTGACTGAAATTGATATATATATATATATATATATATATATATATATATATATATATATATATATATATATATATATATATAATTCTTCTGTGAGTGTGTAAAAGGGGATCTGGGAATGGTTTAGATTCACAATTTGAATAATAATTTTCATCAAAAAAATTATTAAAAAAAGTTTGAAATTCTCAAATTAGAGACGTGTAGACAGGACAACGTCTGTCGGGTCCGCTAGTATACATATAGTTTATATTATATCAATTAAACCTAAGATATGCGTAAATAGATAATAATTGTTCCGGTAGCTGTCAATTCTGATCATCTGATCGGATTTCAAGAAGCTAGGTAAACAATGGAAAAAGACATCAAGCCTAAACAGTTTAAAATGTGTTTTGTGTAAGACTCTATTCTTACTAATATTATAAATATGTACGTGTATAGTGGTCTTAGTCTAAACTAGGCTATAGACTATTATTATTGGTTGCTGTTTAATTATAACTGGCGACTCACGCATCGCATCGCTCGGGTTCGTCATTAGCTAGCTTCTCAATACGAATTTTCATCCCCATTGTCACCCTCTTAAGTGATGATTTCCAGTATAAAAAGTATCCTATGTCCTTCCCAGGGTCTCAAACTATCTTCTTACCAAAATCTCATCTAAATTGGTTCAGTAGATCCGGAGACCACCCCCTACAACGTCACGAACTCACAATTCACAAACTCACAAACTTTACCTCTTTATAATATTAGTATAGATTAGTGGAAGGTTCTTGATTGGTCATAATTGTTTGTTTACATTTTTCCGTTTCCATAAGGATTTTATTTTATACTAGCTTTCATGCGTATTACTATCATAAATAATTAATAACATTTTACTAAAAATACTTTTTATTACTTATTACGACTTCATAAATTACTCTACCCTGTAATAGTTGTTTTTTTTTCAATGTACGTATACAGACAGCCATCATTTACTTTCCGATATTGCGTACTTTATGTTGCAAAAAAAACGGTGGTTTCAGCTTTAATACATAATCATAAATTATCTTCAGTACAAACTACAATTACGTAAGTTCATCAAAATGGGTTAGACCTATTTTAAAACCAGAGTACTTTAATTTTATTCATTAAATAAAGATTAAAAAATTACATAAATGTTTTTTTTTAATTATTTACATTCTTCAAAATCACTTGTATTATAAACTTCAACTACAATATTAAGTCGAATGATTGCCTACATAACGTTATACTCAGTTAATATGTATACATAAAATGTAAATGTACCTACGGGCACAGGTTATCAAGCCACTACAGTGTACACGGAAGGAAACTATCTATTTTATACATATAATAAAATTATGAAACCGAATTTATACATTAAATATTTTATGGAAAATCCTATTGAAATAGACATTATTATCGATACAGAGGCCGAATCTTTTTTTTTTCGTTTTTAGAATTTTTGTCTGTCTCTCTGTAACCGCATCACGGAAAAATCACTGGAGGCATTTTGATGAAATTTGGTATAATGATAGCTGGGTACCAGGTCAACATATAGGATACTTTTTACTGCAGGAAAATATCTCTCTATGAGAAATAAAACTAAACGTTAAAACGAAAGCAGGTAAGAACCCGAGCGGAGCGAGGTGGAGTCGCTGGTCTGCTATAAAATCATACAAATTTAAATGAACTTGCCAAATAGTCATTACATTTACGAATTTTACTTTATCTATCGTCGAATGTATAAGATAAACGATTCATAATAACCCAAAATGATCTGACTATATTTTATTATATTCAAATACAACTAATATTAGCCATACTTTGCGGTGCTTTAGAAGAAGTGTAAAAGACCAAAGGAACTTTCAATATATCACACTAGGAAAACAAAAACAAACCTATCCCACGTGAACACGGGGATAAAAAGTAGCCTATGTGTTATTCCAGACTATAATCTATCTTTGTGCCAAATTTCATCCAGATCCGTACAGCCGTTCTGGCGTGAAAGAGTAACAAACATCCATACTCACAAACTTTCACATTTATAATATTAAATACAGATACATCTAATATTAGCAACACTTTTTGGGGATTTAGAAGAAGTGTAGAAGACCAAAGAAACTATTAAATTTTGCTTAAAAAAATATTAAATAAGCACCTTCCATTTGTTTATGTAAAATTTAATTAAAAAGGGAGGTAAAGTACAACCTCCGAAACACTGATTTCAAAGACTAGAAATACAAATACACTCTCACAATGCCGATTGTTCTAAAAAAATAATTTTAAACGAATATGCGGGTCAAGTAGTGTCTTTGTCGAGCGCTCGTCTTCTCATCGACCACTTTGTAAGCAAGCAGGAGTATCGTAACCTTCACCGAAGTGGCAGTTTGTCGTAAGAAGTTAACAGATATGCCGAATATAAATAGAAACTGCGAATATGGTGTACTGACAATGTTCATCGGTCATTAACATCTCAATGTGGTAAAAATCCTGAGAAATTTTAGTAGATAGTTTATACTTAATTTTAATGGTTTCGTAGCTAACCTGTAGTAACAGAATGCTTATAGTTTTGTCACGTCCGTCTGTCTGTATGTTACAGCAATTCATTAAGTTTTTTTAAGTGTGATTAGTTCTCACACGGATGATATTTTATACGCAATATTATTAGATTCTATTTATAAAATATAATATACAACAATTTGGCGTATCAAAGTTCCAAAGATTAATCTATCCAATTGGATACAGGCAAATACTGATATGAAGCACACTCAATCCCACGTGCAAATGTGTTCAGCCTGCCAATGCACATTGTCGCCGACTTCCAAAACATTCGTGATGCGTGTTGACATATCGAAATAGTCTTTACTCAATAACAAAAACAGTTAATTATAATCTCGTCAACATCATCATCTCCATGCCCATTACTCATATTACTTTGGGTCGGCGAAGTAAGTCTTTCTCTTTCACTCTACCCTATTGCTCGTAATCTCATTACTCATCCCTTTCTTTTGCATGTCATGTCTCACACAATCTATCCATCTTTTCTTCGGTCGTAGGTCTCAATGAATGCAGAGTCTTCTCTTCATCCATATACATTCATTTTCATCATCTTCTCGTCACATGCGTTTCATCCCTCCTCTTTACATGTCCATACCATCACTGATAATTTCCACTGACGACTTCTGTCACTGGCGCTACTTTCAAGCTTTCTCTCATGTACTCATTACTTATTGTATTCTATCATAATAATCTCTAAAATAATAATTAAATCTGAACATGGAATATTTTTAAAAAACAATGACTGTAACGTATATATGTACAGAGTAAAGACTGCAAATCAATAATTATTAAAATTTGTGGCTGTTTGTTTGTATATCTGTGCGCGTTTCACGCAATAAATACTGAACCGATTTTAACTAAATTTAGTGTAATGATAAATTATTAATCAAGTCAACATTTAGGATACCTTTTTCTACAGGAAAATATTTAATTCCCATGGAAAAACACAATAACTGGTCCCGACAAGTTAATAAGAAATGCTATAATTGTTTTTATTATAAACACATAAAACGAACTTTGATCTACATATATCATATTGAAAGATTTGATGACTAACGAATTGTTTTCTTGTTTTACGCTAATTAGAGCATTTTCAGTGTATTTGAACTTGAACTATTTAGTACTACTTCATTCAAAATAATTTAAATTTCAAAGTCATGACTATGTATAGCAAAAACAACTGTAGTATTGATTGTTAAGGTATATTTTTAACTGTTCGATTGTTCCTCTTGGTGCGGACATGTAGGGAGTTAAACAGGTATTTCCGGTTCTTGAATGACTCATTTTACTCTTGAGCCTCAACATTGAAATTCCGTCTACATAGTATTACTTTATATATGAAAAGGAAAATGTTAATTAATCGATCGTCTCGCCTAGAAGCGGTGTATATAATAGCTGACATATTCGCTCAAGCCGGAGGATTCATATATCGTATATATTAGCAATATAGATTTAACTTCGATAAGAAAAACCACGAAAAAAGGAGTTACAAAGTTCGAAATTCGGCGGAAAAAAAATTCTACAAAATTTAACAAGTTTTTATAGTAACTTTATACTTAGACGTTTTTATTGCCGTAGTATTTGAACCATCATTTTGTGTTAAAAGATTTTAAATAACCACAAGGTTATGAGCAGCGGCCAGGCAAGGTCGAGGACTATCTGGATATTATGCGAAGAGGAATTTTGCGAAAAAAAAATAATCAATAGGAAAAAATATATCCGTCATGGACATATTCGTTTTAATAATAATTAATTAGTCAGCGAACTGGATTTTCCATTTGCGATATCCATTGCTACTAGTGACATCCTTTTAAAATTTTTATATTTAATGCTTCTTTATTTATCACTAATAATATAAATGAATTTTCAATAGTTATTACATTTCACACGTACTCATTTGCAATTATGCATGCAATACAACATACATACATCGACGGCCTTGCGTATTGTCTTAATTCTAGGCTTCACTAAGCCTTGGATTTAATTCTCTAATGAAGCAAATATTGTATAGCCCAACTTTAAGAAATATCTAGAAAGTGCAAAAAAAGTACAACAATATGGCTAATCATAAAATAAATTTCAATTATAGATTGTATAACTTACTATTTTATATCTAACAACACCAACCGTTTTGGGGTAAAATTGGCAGATGAGAATTATAACATTACCCTCAAAATCGATCAAAACGTACAAAATCTATATCGGAACAGGAAACAGCTATCAGATACGTAAATCATAATAAAGCTTATTAGCAGAAGATCATACTTGGCAATGATCAACGTTAGAGTTAGCATTTAGCACGAAACATTTCCCAACATAATACATTGTATATCATTTCATAATATTTATAAAAATTCGAGGAAAAGTTTATTTGTTTAGAAAATAAAATTTAAGTTTAAAGCCGAATATTATTTCAGCTAAATCGAGTAAACGTAAAATATACATATGTAGTATGTATATGGAACATTTGATATATTTTTTATTTTAACTATATTTATACTTATATTTAAGTAAATACTTATACTTATTATAAATTATAATACATACATTGATATTTTGTAGATAACTAAACTAAATATGGACAATTACAAGTAGGTACCAAATGTTATTAACAGCTATTCATCAATTTAGCTGTAGAAAGATAACGAAAATTAGTAATACCTAATTTAAAAATAATAGCACACAATCATGTCTCCCTGCTAAAAACTATTGAATCACTTCTTATCATTCCTTTGAACTTTACCTGTTTACACGGAAAATCCAATCTTACCTAATCTATACATCTATACATACTTATAATAAAATTCTAACTAAGCCGAATCTGTACATTGAATATTTTTTGGAAAATCTTATTGAAATAGACATTATTATCGATACAGAGGCCGAATCTATGGTTTTTAGAATTTTTGTCTGTCTGTCTGTTACCGCATCACAGAAAAACCACTGGAGAGATTTTGATGAAATTTGGTGTGGTGATAGCTGGTTAACCGGGTCAACACATAGGATAATTTTTACCGCGGGAAAAGTCACATTTCTGAGAAAAAATACAAAAACTGCAATGTAATGCAAAGGCAATGGTAGTTATATTATAATAATTAAAATACATTTTTATCAGGATTATGTTGATCCTTCATAATATACCTATTTTTTATTCCGCGGAAATAATCGGAAGTTCATGTTGGATAAACAGTATGCCAAATATAGTCAATATTTAGAATACTTTTTAGTTTTTACTATTTATATTTATTACTAGCGGCTCACCCTCGCTTCACTCGGTCCTAGGTACGTTTTAACGGTTAGTATGGAATGATAGAATAATATTAATATATTTTTTTTACATAGTTATATAAATAAACAGTTCTGAACTTTTCGAAGTTTCAGCTGTTTTTTTTTGGATTGTCCCTATTTTTTTATATATTTCGACCACCCGTGACTCACAAAACAAAAAAAAACAAAAAAAGAATTATTCGAATTGGTCCAGCCCTTTTTGTGTTTTAGCGAGACAAACAGACAAACACAAAAATTCTAAAAATCATTGTTTGGGGGTCTATTGTGTTAATAAATACCCACAATAATAGTTTTTCTTAAATATCGTCCGTGTAAAGACAGCGATTAGTTACAATTTTATGTATAGATTAGTCAAATTATCTTCAAATTAGTCAAATAGTCATCAAATTATTTAACATTTTCAATGTAAGTTTAAAAAACCTATTGCTCTGAAGGTCATGACCTCAAAACTATTTATTATTCCATATAGATTTTTTCCAAAAGCAATAAATAGAATAGAAAAAATAATAAAAGAAAAAGCTTTAAAAATACGGGTTCGTTCCTAGGTACGTTAAAACGGTTAGTATGAAATAGAAATCTTTCAATTTCTTGGTTATTCTGTACTATAATATGCATGTATAATACATGTAAACCTTCGTCTTGAATCACTCTATCTATTAAAAAAACCGCATCAAAATCCGTTGCGTAGTTTTAAAAATCTAAGCATACATAGGGACAGACAGACAGCGGGAACCGACTTTGTTTTATAATATGTAGTGATTTATTATTAAGATACGTTTATTATGAAAAATAATAATTCCACCATAATATATTCAAATTTTTGTAAGCCATGGTTCAAAGACGCTTTTGTATCTAAGCTGTAGAGCAAAAGACAAAAAAAACTGATCGTGTTTTATGCAGGTATGGATAAATGTTAGGTACATATTATTACAAACAACATTAAGTACTATATAAATTAACCCCTCCATGACCGCGGACACCCCGGCGTGTCAGTTAACAATAGATTTCTTAGAATTTTAACTAATTTCTTAGAAATTTACCTGGAGGTGTTAATTAAGTATAACCAATTTTAATCATTCATTGTGCTTATGTCGTGGAAAAGAAATTAATTGCAGTCTGAACATGCGATTATATTACAGACCTTGAAGCAAACATACGCAATACTATTGATATGTTTACTGACACAGCATCTTGCGGTTTATAATGCAAATGCATGATTTAGGTTTTAGGCTGATTAGATGCTTGCTTGAATGGCTGAAACCTTTGTTGACATAAATTGCTTTTTTAAATTATTTTATTCATATCTAATCTGTACATGAAATATTTTTTTAAATAAATTAATACTTAATAGTAAAAAAAAAAGAAACAAGCTGTTATTTAAATGCCATTAAAAAGAAGAAAATATACTTTAATTTAAATTGAACCCAACAATTTATTACATTACAAAATTTATATATACATATGTAGGTTAAGGTAAAGCTTATAAAAAGCGAGATTTACTTATTTTATAAAAAAAAAATATAAAAATATTTTTTTCTTCTTAGAAATACGTCAAGATCATGTTACATAATATTTTATTTTTGTTTGTCTACACAGATACTGGTACAGGTAAAAATAAACATCTGTTTGTGAATATTAAATAGGCCCCTTAGGTATATTAATGAGCACAAATCTATATGATTACTATAAACAATCCCCCCTATAAAAAAATTTAACTAATTTTTGTTAGTGTTTCGTCGGAAACTAGAAGAGTATACAAATGAGTGATGTCGGCATTTTTACTGACGTCACACACAAGTTTACTTGAATATATGATTTAAAACGAAATATGAATTACATATTTGGAATGCGTAAGCGATAGTGGCAATAATGACGTTATGCTTATTGTCTTCCTTATTTTGTTTTGATGTGTCAACACTACATTATGAGTGGGCGATATTTATTTTAAGCTAAAATGTACTTCTGTTTAGTTGTTAAATGTATGTCTGTTTAGTTGTTAAATGATTAAAATCTCAACTTGAGTGAATATGTATGAAACTAGTAATAGAAATCATCCTCGCTTCGCTCTGGTTCGCCTCTAGAAAATCAAAAACAAATCTGTCCCACGGGAACTGTACATTTATTCGAGATAAAATGTAGCCTATGAGTTATTATGATGTATGAGCTATATTATTGTAAAGTATTATTAAAATCCACTCAGTAGTTTTTGCGTGAAAGAGTAACAAACATCTAGACATCCATCCATACATCCTCAGAAACTTTCGCATTTATAATATTAGTAGAATGTTATAATAGTATGACAAAACATCTGAAAATAATCTGCGAAAATTCCAGATTTCTAAATAAAAAAGCCAAATTTAAATCAACATAAAAACAAAATGACAACAATGCTAAACTGAGGTTGCTATATATGTTCATTAAAAAGATAACTTCATATACATATTTTATAATTACCCATTAAGTGTATTGTTTACATTTTGAATTCAGAATAATACTAATTGATTTTATGATAATGATAATAATAATATAGATCTATTCATGATAAGTTTTAAAATAATAGAAAAACATCTATATATATATATATATATATATATATATATATATATATATATATATATATATATATTTACAAGAATAGCTCGTTTAAATATATAAGATATATTATGTATCTTTTTTTTCATCAAATTATACTAACTCAATCATATGACAATAGACCCCTATAAAATGAACCAATGATATGTTTGAATAGAGACAATTAATATTAATCAATCCATTAAGCAAATTGACACATTATAATAGTACTTTATTTCTATACTGTACTCTTATAAATAAAATATATAAAACTAACAAAAATACCATACTAGGTTTGATATAATAGTTATTTTTATTAATATTGAAAATGCTTTTATCTTGTATCATGTTTGCGTAATAATTAATACCATGTAATAGATGCAAACAAATAGTTCTCCTCAAATAAATTATTTTAAATAATAACTACCCTATAAATGTTCTAGTCAAAACTAAATACATATATAACAAAAAACAGTAACTAAGTACTTTTTACATGAAAGTTTAAAATTGATAAGTTTTACATGTAACAAACTGACACCACTCAAACAAGTTGGGCAAGGCAGTTGTAACAAACAAGAGAATTTTATTTATAAATCTTTACTTAGTTCATTTTTTTTATATTAAGGTGACAATGATGAATAGTAACTTTTTAATATATTGTTTGGCTTTGGTCTGACAATGAATATAATTGCTAAGCTATAATATACTTATATTATAGTATATCAATTCATAGATAAGGTTGATAAACTCAACTAAATCAAAGTCAAGTTATTTATATGCATAGAGTACTTTCACTACATACAATATGTAGTATGAATTATTGTACCCCTGTTGTTTGTAAGAGTGCATTTTTAAACCATTCAGTCAATCGCAAAGAAACTTTAGTGAAATATAAAAAGTCTAGAAAGGTTTCGGAGAAATATTAAGAATATATACAAAAGATGAAGAGCCAAACATATCTAAAATTTTATGACGTTTTGGTATGAATATGATAGGTTCACTTAGAAAAATTTACTTTATGTATTTTTACAATAATTAATTATGTCTCTATATTTCAGCAAAGCCAAGAATAGCCACTAGTTATTGATATTAACTGAATCATTCCGATAAACTTCATTGGTACAGTAAAATGACACCTATGTATGAATCACTTTCATAAGTAAATAAAATTGAATGTATGACATTACATTACATATCTAGAAGTTTAAAACCTAAATTAGCTGTATAATTAAATATTATGCAAGCTTTTATAGTTAAATTTATGAATACATTTAAATTAAAATAATTCTACAGTAAACTTTTATAGTACACTAAAAATGACTTTAACTATTTGCAAAATTGTGGCCACTTTTCATAAAATGTTTAAGCCATATATTATATATAGCTACGAACATTGTTATCAGTCATAGTGTGCTTAAATAATACAATAGAAACTCAGGTGTATGCATTGAAATAAAAGACTCTTAAAATGTTTATTTTGCCAATAATAAGATAAAAATAGCTATATTATGTCCAGGTTAAACCTAACAATATATAGTAAAAGAATAATGAAAAATTAAGAGATTGGTAAGAAAAATTGAATTTTTAAATTTACATTCGATCATTTAAATAAGTATAGTTTATTTTGATGAAACTTTACAAATATAAATATAATCGAAAAAAATAATAATAATATCGGTTTATATTTTACAAACCAGTTTTATGATATCATTTCCTCATCAATGCGCAATCGCCTTGAGATTACTATGTATTTAATTTTGCAAGGTGAATGTAGGTAAACTTACAGAAAAGAATAATGTGCCTCAATGAACAAGGTATACTAATTTTTATTTCCTACGTATTTTCAATGGAAAATGAGTTCATTAACGCGGAACCATAAAAAATAAGGAAAGTACTTACGTATTGTGCTATCTGTAATAGAAACAGACATCCGAAGATGGATGGTAGAAATCTTCGCAAAACAGCTTCACTAACGCCAACCATTGTTAAACTAACTTCACTATACAAATTTTAAATCAGAACGTCGTTATATCATAATTGTACAACACTAACGCTTTTTACAAATGGAGTCTACACAATTTCTTAACTATTGTGGTAACGTAAATGCGTATTAAATACGTTTCCTCCATTCATCGACTGAACTCGATTTGCCAGTTACCGCAAGTCGCAACAGATAATTTATTTCGACAGTCCACTTACAAACGTCACGATATAACGATTCGTTACATGCAAACTTCACACCAAATATATTAATACGTTTCAATAATATTATCAAAACATTTATCAATTAATGATATAATTTACAGATATTGTGAAATAAATTACTTATCTTATAACTTTAGTTCTAAACCAATATATATTTTAAATTGGTTCATTATTTTTTTCCACAAATTATTGAACGGATTAAATTGAACGGACATTTAAATGTCTATGTTGCTAGCATAAAATTTCTCTCTGTTTTTAACGTTGGAAAATGCATTTACGCATACCACCTGCATATATACAGGTATATGTAGGTCTTACTGGTCAAAAAAGCCTGTACTACCGGCTACCTATTAAACAATCTCTCCCATCCAACAGGATCTCTCCGTATATGCAAAAATAAGATACCGGTATGATGATATTTTTGTATTAAGTCGAAAAAAAAACCATTCTTAAAACTTCTGTATTATTATAAATGTGCGCATCAAGGGATACTATTATTTACTAATATTATTTTTAAAACTACTAAACATTATTTTCAATTGGAAATAATATACATACTTATAGTAGACTCGTTCAAAAGTTTCAAGTTAAAATATAGAAATATTTATTGAATATATTTCCATCTCGCTAACTTTTGATTTACTCGTGTTAAGTTTTTGGATTGCTCTTTAGAGAAGAGAAGGGAAAAGATTAATGCTGGTTACACTGATTAATTTAATAATAATTTATGTTTTATTTGTGATTTTGAACTGACAGTGACATATAAATTGTAAACTATAAAGAAAAAAGACCCAAACTCCAAAGTAAACAAAGTGTATAGAGTGCAAGTACTATAAATTACTTAAAAGATGTATACTATAAGAAATAACTGATTTAAGTTTGCTTATACCTAAAATTTATTGTAATATTAATTTTATTTATATAATTATATATTTCTTTTATATTATTAGTCATTAAAATTATATGGAAACTTGACTTTACTCGAATACGTTATCAGCTATCTTTGGAAGAATGGAAGGAAAGAAAAGACAGAGGTGTATATATGTTACGGCTCGTCAGAAAAAGAAACTTATTGAACTAATGACAAAACATCCTGAACTAATTTCGTGTAAAGTGACGCAGGACTTTAACTATGAAGATTCACACAAATTGTGGCAAAACATTGCAAATGAATGCAATGCCATACCAGGCGCAAGGAAAACTTGGCGGCAATGGAGAAAAGTATGATTTTTTACACAGCTATATATACTTACTATAATACATTTATACATATAATATAAAATTCTTACTAGGCCGAATCTGTACATTAATACTTTTTGGAAAATCTTATTAAAATAGACATTATTTTCGATACAGAGGCCGAATCAATAGTTTTTAGAATTTTTGTCTGTCTGTCTGTTACCGCATCACGGAAAAACCACTGGAGGAATTTTAATTAAATTTGGTATAGTGATAGCTGGTTATCCAGGTGAACATATAGGATACTTTTTACCGCGGGAAAATATCTCATTTCTGAGAAAAAATACAAAAATTATAATGTAAGAGTATATTAATATGTAAGACCTAAGAATTTGGTTTTCGGTCATCTGAACGCGGACAGAGCCGCGGGCAATGCTAGTAATTTATAAAAAGCACCATCATAATAAACTTATGCATTAAATTTATTGAAAAAATAAAATGAACTTTATGTATATTATATTTCAGACCTGGCATGATATACGATCAAAAACAAAGAAAAAACAAGCTGAAACTAATGGAGAATTGCCAATATCGACAGTTATATTAACTCCCACTGAGCAAGAAGCTTTAGATATCAAAAATACATCATCTACAGAAGATTACCATGGGACTCCAGAATTTGTGCCTATGGGTGATAGTCAACATGACATCTTTAATGATGATATATCTGTTCCTTTTATCAGTGAACCAGAGTCTCCTCCCGAAGCAAAAGTTTTTAATACACTTGAACACAAGTCTTCTAAGTTAAAATTAAGTAGCTCTAAACATAATTCAAAAAATTCTGAGTCTTGTTATTTTAATTGTGATATATTAGCAGTTCAGGAACAGAGAAAAATACAGATTAAGGAAGAATACTTAAACTTTAAAAAAGATTATTTGAGACAAAAGCTGCAATTGTTAAAAGAACAGACAGAGGCATTAAAGAGTATAGCCAAAGAGCTATCAAAGTGATATTAGAAATTAGAAGAAACATTAATTTATTTTACATCTCTAAGACTCTCAGTTTTTATTAATGTGAGGTTTGTGATTTAATTATACTCTTGTATTCTACATAATAATATTGTATCAATCATATCTTCTTTAATATTTTAATTATTTTACCCGAATAGTGGCACATATGAACAACTTATACATAACTAGCAGAACCTGCGGCTTCGCTTGAGCTAAAACTGCAAAAAAGAACTCTACAAAGGTAGGTTTCGTACAAACTTTTATCCCCTATTTACTCCCGATGATGGATGAGTTTCGAAAAATGCTAAACAAGTTTTTATTTAATTGTATTGAAGAGCATTAATACCAAGTTTCAAGTAATTTTGATAATTTTTTTTTTTTGGTTGTATTATAACGTGTTTTCTTGTAGGAGTGAGATAATCTCCCGCGATAAAAAGTAACCTATGTCTCCAGCCCTCCAACTATCTCCACAGAAAAAATCACGCCAATTCGTTACTCCGTTTCGACATGAAAGAAAGACAAACACACTTTCACATTTATAATATTAGTATGGATATTTAAAGTATTTGCAAATATGTAGCAGTTTAGTAGTCAGTATAGAGACCAAATTGATAATCATGTATATGTATGTACAAAATACACCATTCAGGGTGAGGATATAATAATTGGTCACTGTGGCGCCAGTGGCGGCCTTAGGGGGTGGCGAGCAGGGCAATCGCCCGGGGCCTCGCGCTTTTAGGGGCCTCGCGCCTTCGCACAACAACCCAAGTGTATTAGAATCTCGTGCCTTACGCCGTGTATTAAAAATCCCACAACGTGCAAGTACAAGCACATATCACATATCTTTCAATAAACCTTTATAAATATTAAATCTTGCACTATTAAGTATAAGTAATAATAGTAAAGTAAGTGAATTAGTAAAAAAACTGCGTAAAAGTGCTTGTAATTTTTTTATTAATTTTATGTGCAAAAAAGATTTTCAAACTGAGTTTGGCCGATTGTGATGCCAGTAGAAAAAAATAGTTCGATAGTTCAAAAAGGCAACAAGCTATCAAAAGAAAGCATTTAGAGAATATCTTTATGTGTATTTGTACAAATATATAAAAGACAATGGTCAAGAAGCTTCTAAGTCCATGATACTCTTTAGTGACTGAAAGTGACATGTTATTGCATTCTAACCCTAACCCAGTTGAAATATTTTTTTCAACAACAACAGTGAGTAAGCAACATCATTGTTACTCCACCGCCGCCGCCGTCGTTAACACTATCCAGCCAAAAATACGTATCTAAATCTATGTCTACATCCAGTGGCGGCATTAAAAATCTAAATCCTTGAAATGACCCAAATTTATGGCCATCAATAATTACTAATGCAGACCGAACTTAGATTTCATTGAAAGGTCTAATCCGTTCTAAGACAGAATTTCTTTCAAACGATAGTGGACGGTGATTCATTGATGATGATGATGATGTTCTCCTAGCCGATTCCGGCCACAGCGGCCAATCTCATTGAGTCTAGCCAACTGCGCAGGAGATATTATAGTGCACAAGTGTACGCACAGACACAAGTGCACTCTCTATTCCTGTCACTCTCATACTCCAGTGGGACGACTACGACTGCTCGACACGACCAGTGAGAGTTAAGGCGCAGGACCGACGGCTTTACGTGCTCTGCCTCGGCACGGGGGTGAAACACCGCCAACTTCTCAACTCCGGGCTGTTACTGAGACTTACTATACAGAAAGACTCATTCATTGAATAGGTATCATTACAATAAAATATTAGCTAATGGCGAAAAACTAGACAGGCACTGGATGATTAATTCACAAACAAAATATGCCATTTACTGCATTCTCTGTCGATTGTTCAGAATAGAATATAAAAAATTAGGTCCTGTGCAGAAGTTTTCAATTGGGAAAACTTGGATAAATATTTAAACTTTCATTAATCTAGTCGACTGCAAAAAGATCGTATGTTAAAATGGTTAAATTTAGAGAACGGGTGTGAACGGATGGTTAAATTTAGAGACTGGCTTAAAAAAGCTGTACATCTATTGACTCTTTAGCCCATAGTCTTTGGCCCTCCAGAGTGAAGCGCAAGAGCCAAGAGCTTGAAAGAGTAGAACATGGACGAATTAGAGACTGGACCTGACGTAAAAATAAAATACAAATGTATGAAAACTAGTTCAACCAAGTGACGCATAACGCACACAAAGATTTTATTACATTATTATAAACACTGATACACAATACAATATTTCTAGTGCGTGAACGTAATCGATAAAATACATATATCGATGAACCAATGAATGACATTTTAGACATTGGTTAGCATAGTCATCATATTTTACATCTTTTAATTTAAAATATCTGTATTTATTATAATAAATTAAAATAAATGAATTAAAGAGGCAATAATAATGTGTTAAATAATAATTATTTTTTAATTTGATTTATATAAATACGATGGCATTGATAGTAACATTCTGTTGGCCTATAATAGTGTTAATAAACAAGTGAATATCGGGTGTATATTCCATTAATATATAATAAATATTATTTTGTAAAGATTAAAAAAATATTAAGCTAATTTAATTAAATAAAGTGATTTTGTTGATTCTGTTATTGAACTATTTTAATTGGCAATTGATTGTCTCGGGTAGTTATAAAAATGTGACACTGTCCTAATATTGCTCAGTTATTAATAAACATTTGTGAAATTAGGAAAAAGAAAAAGTGATTGCAAATTGTGAAAAAGTGAGTGTTGGATCGTGAAAGTAAAATAATTAGTGCAAGTGGTAAAGTGTTTTATTACAAATCGCCAACCCAGAAGTTTAGTGCTAAAACATTATTGTTATATTTTGTGTAATTTATGTGTTGAAATAAAATGATCTTTATTATTATTACAATGGAATAATATTCCAAAGTATATACATGTGGTATAAAATAAAATAAAAAATTAAGTACACATACTAATTATAATTTTTGCATTTATATTTTTATTTGATTTAGAAAATATTTTTATAAATTTATTGTCATCAGATTGTAGGATACTGTGATAAAAGTATTTTATGTTATTGTACTGTACAAATAACACAATTCGTTCAGTTATTTCGTCAAATATCGGTAATTTTTCGACATTGTCAAGCACTAGTCGATGTCAAATGGACTCACTCGACAGTTTTGTCATTTGTTCTGAATGGTATAATCCAACCCGTTTATGATGGTTGTCAGATGTCAACAATACATAGAAATATCGACTATATTTAACATAGTTGGATAATATGACATTTTATTTTACATTTAATTAAATTTTGTGATAAATAACAATAAATGTAATAAAATAATGTATTTACAAGTGAAAAGAAATAGTGCCGCTTCCGCCGTATAGTTTTTACACCATTCAACAGAACTTTTAGTCATTTTTGGGAGATATTTTGTTGACAAGTAAGTGCTTGAGACTGACACAAAAAACAAACGACCTAGGCTAAAATTCCCTGGTTACTGACATGACCGTTAAAGGTACGTCCGCTTATATGTCTTATATTATTATTGTGTTGGGTGTGGTGCCGAGGTCGGCCCTAGCTACGTCGACCAGTTTAGGTCCATTGTAGCTCCCTCTATAGTGAATTCAAAGTTTTCCGCTTAGTCCTGTTGACTCCAGGAACTTCCAGATTTTCTGAGCGGGGAGCATCTGTATCTCTTCCGGTTGCATAATATGCTGCCCTAGATAGATACTTCTGCGGTGCTTGAGTGGACCGCACGAGCAGAGGATGTGCATAGCAGTTTCCTCTGTCTCATGGCATAGTCTGCACATTGCGGTCTGACTGAGGCCGAGGGTAAACATATGTTTATTGAGTTTGCAGTGACCAGTAAGTATTCTGGTTACTGCACTGGTTTTATACTTGTTGAGTTGAAGCAACTCTTTTGTAAACTTTCTGCGATATCCCTTAATTAGCGCTTTAGAGTGTATTTGTCCAGAAGTGGATTGCCACTCTTGAAGTGCTTGGCGATTGCAGTGAATTTTGAGAATTGAATAGGCATGTTGTTTTGCAATACCACAAAATGGTTCTGGGCCACATACTGGGGTTTCAGCACCCCTTCTTGCCAGTGCATCAGCCTTTTCATTCCCATCTATGCCTGAGTGACCCGGGACCCATCTGAGGGTAACTCTGTTGGATGTGCCCAGGACATTCAGATTTTCCTTACAGTCTTTGACCAGCTTAGAGTTGGTCTCAAGAGAATCTATAGCCAAAAGTGCTGCTTGGCTATCTGAGTTGATGTAGATATTTTGGTTTCTAAGCTTCCTCTCCAGGATGACTTCAGCACATTTGTTGATGGCGAAGACCTCGGCTTGGAAGATGGTGGCCTCCTTGCCCAGATTGACACTCATGTCAAATCTAGGCTTAAGGCCATAGATACCGCACCCTACATCAGATCCTTTCTTGGATCCATCTGTGAACCAAACATGACTGCCCTTTTTGTGAGACTCTTGGTTTTTTAGCCACATGTCCCGGTTGGGAAGATCTATTTGGTACTGTTTTGCGAAGTTAAACTCTGTACTCATGCCATCGACTGGCATTTTCAGAGTTTTGTGTTCGAATGTCAACTCTTTGAGTTTGTTTGTTTGTTTGAGTGTCTGGTCCAGTGGTTAATTCGTTCATGGAGTAGAAATGCTCAATATGCAAAATAACGAGGAAACCCGCTCACGAGCATTTGCGATGGTGAAACCGGTGCACATTTCTGGACACCTTTAGCCGACCACGCTGATGCTGTGCCCGAGGCATTATACCGCGAGATGGAGGCGAATAACTGTACGCCAAATATTGAATCTGAGACTGTTGAGAAGGCGGACGACGCCCGATAGTCTTATCCAATAGCCCAGTTTTGTAGCCCATCCAAACTCCATTCCATAAACCCTATTAGTTTTTTATATTTTCCATAGTCCCTACGCATTATCCGGATCATATTGAGCAATTCCTTATGGGTTATTCGGAGATGGATCCCGGCTGATGCATCATGTTAAACGCTTAAATCTCAGGGGTCTCTACGTGTTGAACCTGAGGAACACAAGTCTCCCAAAAGGCCGGGCTCCTCCGAGCCCTTGAATTCTAAAGAAATACAAATGATATCAACATCTCGGAAAAAATATTCAAAATGAGCTTATAGAATAATGGCAAGTCACGCGAAGACTAAAAATGTTAACAAAATAATAAATTTATCTTCTTTGTGCTTTTCTGAATTTCCAATATACAATTTTAAAACTCTAAATTTATTTATTGATAATTTTGCATTTCTCGTCAAGCATCGTCATTAAAAATATTTTCAATTCACATAAATCCCATAAAGGACAAGGGCCTCGCAAAGATCTACTGCCCGGGGCCTCGCAATGGCTAAGGCCGCCCCTAGTGTGGCCAATCTCAATGAGATTAGCAACTATGCATGCAAACACTAATGCACTCTCTATTTCGTTTACTCACAAACAATAAATAATATAGTGTCAAATTCAAAATGGCTTATCTGTAGGGTTTCATGTTGTGGAATGTGAGGAATGTAAAATGCACCTGAGTTGAGAATAAAATATCTTCAATTATATTATTATTTAAATATCTATTTTGAATTGATATACATATTAACTGAAAACTTTAAAACCATCAGATCTCTAGTTAAATGGTATGATATACCTATGTTACAAACAAACATTTTTTTTATTATGTACAATATTGGGAACATGTTATAAGATTTGTATTATATCTAAAATTTAATATTTATATACTGTATAATGGAAATGTAATTTGTTTTCAATAATGTAAACAAATGTGTTGCCATTTCATAAGCAACTAACTTCGTTCTACTAGTGTTAAAGTTGTCTAGATATTTTTTTTTCTTTAGTGGCTTCCAAATACCTTAATCCTTCCACGACCGCGGACACGCCAGCGTGTCAGTTAACAATAGATTTCTTAGAATTTTAATTAATTTCTTAGAAATTAACCTGGAAAATAAATTTAAATACGTAATACAAATATTATACAACATATGACAGATAAAAACAAAATAAACGCCAAGTATTTAATTAAAACAAATGTTATTTAAAATAATAAAAACATACAAAACTTGTATATGATACTAGCAATAAAGTAGAAGTTTTAAGCCTTAGATTCTTTTAAGACTTCAGAGTTGACAGATCACAGATGTGACAGTCATTGTCATCTATGACAATTGACATTTCGTAGTGAAATGTGTCATGTGTAATGTGTATACGCAACAACAAGGATTGAATCAAATATTTTTATATTGTTTTAAAATAATGATTTAATTTTTATTTTCATGAGTGACTTTTGATGTGTTATTTAAGGCCAGTTATCCCACTATAGTAACAATTGTGATGTATCGCAGAGAATATAGTAACTTTGTGCGTCCTTTATCTGATGAAACAACAAACAAATTAAATTCTCCTTCGCTAAATGGAGACGAAGCAATAAAGTTATATTTGGAAGTAGTTGGAAACCTTCAAAATTCGCAACAAATAAAAGATATTAATAGAAATATTGAAACTTTACCAGTCGACCACACGCCTAAGAAATATTCAAATGATACAGAGTCAACTAATTTGTGTTTATTTAATACTGTTCAGAATAATGACATTGGTAGATTATGCAAAATTTTAGATAGTTGGCCAGAAAAGTTAAATATAATTGATGAATTTGGTTGGAGTTTGCTTATGATAGCATGTCAGGCAAATTCCATTGAAACTGCGCAAGAACTTCTTAAAAGAGGAATTGATACTTCTGTAAGGGATAAAGCAGGTAACTCGGCTCAAAGTTTAGTTATAAAAAGCAAAAATGTTATATTAGCTGACATTCTCATGCAACATAGTAAGCAAAGAAGTCTCAAAAATGAAACAGTTACAATTAATAAACAAAGAAATAAAAAATTGAAGCAAAGATATATATGTGAAATATGTGATAATAAATTATATGATGATAAGGAAGAACATTTGTCATCTACAATACATAATATTAATGCTAGTAAAGGGAGAAAAGCAGCAGTAAATTTTGTTATCCCTGAATCAAATAAGGGTTTTCAACTAATGTTAAGATTTGGTTGGAATAAAGAAGACGGTTTAGGTCCTAATGGTTCTGGAAAAAAATATCCTATAAAAACTGTTCAAAAAAATGATAAAATTGGACTTGGTCATAGAAAGGACAAAACTGTAGTCTTAAAAGATGAATCACTTCGACAAATGAATAGAAATAAAATGAAAAACAATCAAATGAATGACAGACAAAGGGAAATAAATTTCCGGAGACAATTTTATTGATTCAACATTCACAAAAATTCTGATATTCTGAAATGTTCTTAGCCTTTTTTCTGAATAATATTATAGCGTATGTGTCAGGACTTTAATATTACAGCGAGACTTCCATATTTGGTTGAGCAAATATTAAATTTTGAAAATATTTTTTTATTATTTACAACATTTAAATTATTTTTTCTCTCATATTGTAAAAGAGTTTGTATCATGCAATTATAAGGATATATATTTTATTCTCTCTTTTATACTTTATAATGACTAATTATGTTTCATAACACCATTTTGTCATGCATCTAGTATCATTCAAAACAGGAAAATTAATAAAAGATATCTTGTAAAAGGCACAATACATTTATTAAAAAGAAACAAATCTATCTATGTAAAAATATGCTTAAGGTAAAATACAACAACCTTATTTTTTTAATAATTTTAGGGCAAGTAAGTCAAGAGTAAGAAAAATATATTATTTAAAAAAAAAATCTAAAAGCAAAAATCTGCTATAGAAATAATATTTAACCAAATTCTCATGTAAATAGGATACAAGCATGAAGTTAAGATTTCCTTATTTCTGACATATCGAGCATTCATAGAGACATTGTTTGTTTATCTAGCAAATAACATCCTTACTGTAAATAGCAATAAAAATCTATTTACTTATATAAATCTGAATTACACTTGTCTGTAATAACAGCCATATAACAAGCTTGAAACTTTTTTATTCTAACAGGATACTTATACATATTCTATAATACACTTTTTATATACAATAGATTTTATACCTCAATCAAAGGTTAGGTGCTACCCAGTCAAGGAAATTAATAGCTAATTCAAATCCAACAAAACAAGCAGCATTTGCTGGAAATGCTCTAATCATTACAGGAGTTACACCTTTGTACAAAGCTGTTGGCCCCTCTTTCTCCATAAGTTGCTTAAAAACATCTCGCATTCCATTAGGATATGTACCTTCAGGAGCAGTTTGCAATCTACTTTTTAAAACATCAGCTGGCATGCCTACCAGCCAGTTAGCTATTCCAGCACAACCTCCAGCAACAATGGTTGCTATCATTTTTAATTTGGCACTAGCATCCTCTGGTACAAGCACTTCTTTAACCCACTCATATGTCATGAAATACATGCCACTGGCTGGCACATCTCTTAAGATGGTGGCAACACTTCCTTTGTAAATACTTTTAATGCCACCCTCTGCATATAGCTGTCTGGCACAGTCAAGCATACCATTATACTTCTGAGGCACATTGCCACCTTGTTGAATCTGTAATAAGCACTTAATACGTTCACCTGGAGCCATTATAGAAGTAGTAAAAATGCCAGAAAATGCACCAGCGGCAAATAATTCCGGTTTAGAGAGAACCTGATTCTCATCGGATTTAATTAGTTTCTTGCCCAATCCAAAACCAAAGAAACTTATCGCGAATATAGGTGCCACTCCTGTTAATGGAGCTGACATACCTTTATAAAGTCCACGAAATCCTTCCTTATGAATAGTTTTCTTGAAACAGTCCAACGTACCAGTGTACAAGGCTACCTCACCCGGTTTAGGAAGAGGCATAGTTTGTAATCTCACTTTAATCGTGTCCATAGGATGCCCTGCTAAAACAGTACATACACCACCAAAACCACCACTTAGAAAATATTTAATTGGGCTACTTTTTTCAGACATAATTAGTAACAATTATAATAACGGAAGAGAAAGGAATAGGAAAGTCCACTGTACACTTGTACAGGTGTCGAGTAATTTATTTAAATTAAAATGTCAAACTCAAATTTCAAAGTCCAAGTTTGCAATCAACCAACCAAAACTATTGTCAATTTGTCAACAGGTTTTATTACTGAATCTTATTTTAATCTGTATAATTTATAAAATATAATTAATAAATAATGAATTGTAAAAATGGTGACAAACTTATTTACCACACTTAAAAATTATTACGTTAGTCATAATGAAAAGAATTAATTTTTATTTAAATATTTATAGCATTATATATATTGTGGTATATGATTTATTAACTTTGTATGACTTTAAAGCTATAGTTCGCGCAAAATTAAAAGTAGGTAAATCTTTACAACTTGTATTGCTTACGCTGTGTACAATAGTGTTTATTAATAAAGAGAATGTGTCATTGTCAATCATGGATGACAAATAAAGTCAAAATAAAGTTGTCAAATGTCAATGTTCCAACTGCCATAAACCCTCAGGGCTAAAAAATTCGATTGTGCTGAAAAAATGAAAATGATTATAATTAATTAAATAAATATTGTTATAATTTGATTAAATATTTAATAACTCGCTGTTATATAATTACAAATGTATCTACAAAATATGTACAGAACTTTGCTAAAAATTTTTTAGATACTTTGTAACTAATAGTGAAATAATATATGTTTTAAATTTCATGCGAGCAATTTGTATATACTTGCTTACCTAATAAAAATGACGTGCACTAAAGAAGAAATAGAAAGAAAACGCTTAGCTGCTCTAGAAAAGAGACAAAATAAGTTAAGCAAGAATCCAGCTGGAAAGCCTTTTGTATCTGAAAGATCTAATTTTGGACCTGTGAGAAGTACTAGTGAGAATAGGGCTAATATTGGTTTCCATCCTTATGCAAATAGAGGAAACATACATACTGCTGAAAATGTATTAACAACTTTTACTAAATCTTTAACTGTAACCTGTAATCGTAACCAAAATAATTTAAGCCCCACTACTGACAAATTATCAGGACAATTTATAGAACAGCCTAATTCTGACAGTCATAAAGCATTAAATCCTAATACTATAAGGTTAGGTCCAACCCCAAGCCAAAGTCAAGGTGTCAGTGTAAAAGTTTATTTGATATCTGAACATAGGTTTGAGGTATCCATATCTGAATTTTGTATACCACTTATTAATATTTTTAAGACTATACCATCTGGAACCTTTGGTAAGACATTGTTTATATTTGTTTATTATTTTTCTCTACACATATAAAACCATGAGATATTGAATGGTATTTATTTTATAGCATTAAATCATTACATAAAATTAACATTCTAATGTTTTAAATGTTTCTAAGTAATTGTAAGAAATTAAAGATATTTATTATGTTTTGATTTTGTGAACGGGGTTGAGTAATTCATCTTAAATCTATAATTATAAAAATAATTATAATTGTTTCTTTGCCTACAGATACAGGATCAAAACTATGGAGTTTTTGCATTGATGATTATCAGAGCTTTATATCAAAAGTTGCTTCCCTGGAACCACAAGTAACAATAGCTTCATTACCATCATTTGTTTTAAAGGTATATTATTTCCAGACACTGGTGAGGAAAAGAGAAGTTGTGTTTAAACTATATATATATATATATATATATATATATATATATATATATATATATATATATATATATATATATATATATATAATAAAAAATATATCGTAAATGGCTGTAAGGATTTTGATGAAGCTTACCTTGTTAGATTTGTTATATATATATATATATCGCTTATTTATGTCGCTATATATATATATATATATATATATATATATATAATAAAAAATATATCGTAAATGGCTGTAAGGATTTTGATGAAGCTTACCTTGTTAGATTTGTTATATATATATATCGCTTATTTATGTCGCTATATATATATATATATATATATATATATATATATATATGTATAGCGACTCACCCTCGTTTCGGGTTCATCCCTAGACAAAGAAATCTATCCCACGGGAACCATACATTTTTCTGGGATCATGGATCATGGTATGGATGGATGGTAAAGGCTGTCTAATGCAAAAAAATTTTCAAATTGGATTAGTAGTTCCTGAGATTAGAGCATTCAACCAAACAAACTCTTCAGCTTTATAATATTAGTATATATTATGATAATACAAAGATCACCTTTTTTAGTTATCATTTTACATATTCAGGTGTTTTGTTTATGCAATTTAATTTTTTTGTATTTTATCAACATATTTTTGTCCAAACTATGCATGCACAGTCATTTGATATATAAAATATCAAATATAAATTATGAGTTTAAAATATAAATTATGAGTTGGAATTCATTTTTCTTTGTACCTTTGAGTATTTATGGTATGTATATATTTCTCTCAAGAGCTCCTTAACATCTTGTGGTTAATTTCTAAGAAATTAATTGTTAACCGAACGACTTGTATTATATATTGTACAATTTTTACCATATCATAATTTTAAATTTTTATCTATTAAATAAAAAAAGGCAATTGTAGTACAATACTAGCACATTTTCTTGGGCAACCGAGTGAAGTGGGTCCAAATTTCGGGTCTCGCATCTCTGATGTTTTCATGTGTGAATCATTTCCAACATGATTGCCTTATGGTGAAGGAAAACATCATGAGGAAACCTGCATGTCTGACTTAGTAAGTTTTCGAAAGACATGTCTAGTCTGCCAACCCACACTTGGCCAGTGTGGTAGACTATGGCCTGATTCCCCTGGTATTGAAGGCAGGCACGGCCCAGCCGTGGGATGTTAAAAAGGGCTGAATACAAATATATTGGTATTTTTTTACTTATAGAAAATAAAAAATATTTTGGTACTATTTACAGATACTTAAATATCCAATTCTGGATCCTGATAACGTGGATTTAACACCAATAGAGGAAACTGTAAGAAATAAATTGATGCCATTCCAAGAAGATGGAGTAAGGTAGATATATATTATATTTATATTTGATATATAAAATTCTCATGTCACAGTGTTTGTAACAAAACTCCTCCGAAACGGCTTGACCAATTCTTATGAAATTTTGTGTGAATTTTCAGTAGATCTGAGAATAGGATGTAAACTATTTTTCATATCCCTTACAGTGATAAGGGTGGTCCACCCCAAAAAAAAAAAATATTTTTTGGTCAAATTTTTTTATTTAAATTATTTTTATGATTCGGCATTAAAAATACATACAAACCTAAATTTTCACTAGTGTTAGTCGTTACTTTCACTGTGAGTCGTTAGTTATTTTATAAAAGTCATGATTTATTATCATTTTTCATTATTAATCTCTCAACGACCGCGGACACGCCAGCGTGTCAGTTAACAATAGATTTCTTAGAATATTAATTAATTTCTTAGAAATTTACCTGGAGGTGTTAAATTATATAAGGTATTGGTTCTGTAATTTTTCTGTTTATCACCTACTAGCGGCTCACCCTCGCTTCGCTCGGGTTCACCTCTAGAAAAGCACAAACAGATCTATCCCACGGGAACCGTTCATTTTTCCGAGATAAAAATAAAATAAATAAAATAAAATAAGTAACCTGTTGTTTGACCTGCAATATAAGGTATCAGCATGCCAAATTTTACTAAATTAGGTGCATAAGTTGTTGTGTACTGAGCTGTATAAGTTACTATATTTTTTTAACTATCCCACGGGAACTCTTTAATTTTCCGGAATGAAAAGTAGCTGATTTGTTTTTGTCATGTATGAACTATATTATTGTAAAGTTTCATTAAAATCCAATCAGTAGTTTTTGTGTACTAAGCTGTATAAGTTGTTATAGTTTTTTAACTATCCCACGGGAACTCTTTAATTTTCCGGTACGAAAAGTATCTAAGATGTTGCCCGGGGATATAAGGTACCACCATGCAAAATTTCATTTAAATAGGTCCAATAGATCCGGAGATTAGCCCGTACAAAGAGAAAAACAGATAAACAGCTCGCTCGGGTTCGTCCATACTTACGAAAATGTTGTATTATCTCTTTAACCATTTGTCCAAATTATATGCAGTAAAAGGGAAAGGTCTTTTATTTTTTAACTTACGAAAATGTTGTATTATCTCTTTAACCATTTGTCCAAATTATATGCAGTAAAAGGGAAAGGTCTTTTATTTTAAACATTTTAGACGATAAATTTACTTATTTTGATAAGAATTCATAATTGTTGATAATATGACCAATAAACATGACTTACCGATTTAAATTATTTTTTTAATATAAAAAAACTACTTTTTGTGACTTAAATATAAAAGTTAGACATATGCTGTCGCTTACTTTTTTGTAGGCATTATTAAGCTCTACAACTTTTCTCTAGAACATAATCATATATCTCTCATCGTTAAGGCAGCGTTCGTAAGAAACGTTTTCGTTCGACCGTTTTTTCTCCGACTTACTTTGCAAATCCGACTACCACGAAAAAGCCTTTTCATTTTTCGGGTTAATATATAGCCTATGACACTCAGAAAGAACGTGGCTTTCTATTGGTAAAAGAATTTTGAAAATCGGTTCAGTAGGTCCAGAGATTACCCCCTACAACGTCACAAACTCACAAACTTACCTCTTTATAATATTAGTATAGATAAACAAGCAAATCCATTCTCTTTATAATAGTAGATATAGAATATAGATAACAAAAAAAATAACTATGCACGTATTAATTCGCTTATATTTCCCTAATTTTAATTAGGGAAATATAAGCCAATTAAAAAGTTAGAGAGTATATATATATATATATATATATATATATATATATATATATATATATGATAAGTAACATTGCTTAAAACCTGCATTTTATAAGTACTAAATTGAAACCATAAAATATATAAATTTTAAAATTTACTCTCTAATATACCATTTTTTTTTAGGATTCCGTACCTCAAAAGGTAAAAAAGAACCCTTACAAAATCACTTCTAGGTCAACCGGAAGTACCCCCCCAACGTGCGTTTACCTTGTCGTGGTGGGGGGGCTCAGTAGTGCCCGGCAACACAGCCGGGCGCGAAGCCAAGAAACGCACAGGGAGGTGGCCCACTTCGGTGGGCGGTGGGAGGTGACCCTCTTCGGAGGGCGGTGTACCATGCGGGTTGCTCCTGGTACTTCTCTGGATAGCAGAGTGGACTTTGGAGCAATCCCATGGTCGTTGTGGTCTGCCTCAGCAGACCTGCCGTCGGGGCGTCGTAGTTGAATGCGTAATCGATCCTGCGACGCCCCATTAAGACGGGGGAAGGTTTTGTTGGGTTTTAGTGGGTAGTACTGCCTTTGCAATATATACTTAGTTTATCTTGTATGTAAATAAAAATAAATGTTTGTATGTTTGTCCTCTATACGTTCTTAAACCATTAATCTGATTTTGATGAAACTCTGGAGGTTATTCTGTATACGCCTGCGAAAGTTCCTGACCAAAAAAATGTACTTTTCTTTGAAAGTTTGTTTTTTATGCATTCCTTTACCATTCAAGTTTACGCACTCGAGGGAAGCGAGAATAAGTTGATAGTATTTTATAATAACTTATTACGTCTGATGTTGGTTATAAATAATATTTATAGGTTCGCAATAGCACGTCAAGGCCGCTGTCTGATTGCCGATGAAATGGGCCTCGGGAAGACATTCCAGGCTCTAGCGATAGCGAGCTATTACAGACCGAACTGGCCTTTACTTATCATTACTACGTCATCTATGAGGTAAGTCTTATCGTTTAGTAAAAAAATAATGGATTCAATTGAATTTTCTCGTTAATGGATTTTAAGAGTATAAATAATATGTTGTGATTTTTATAATGAAGTTTCGTTACATATGTAATTGATGTAACAATGATGTTAGTGATTACTCAACAATCAAAGAATCGAATCGAAAAACTGCGGAGCTTTACTAGTAGTTAGTAGTCATTGAAGATCTTCCTATCTTCTGGCATCAAATTATTGTATTATCATTTATCACCAATATTAGACATATTTGTAAAATTTCAAATCCTAGAACCGGAAGCATAATTAGAATATAAACCATAAGATCGACCTTTAAATCTAGTATCGTAGATCCAAATCAAGCTAATAGAGAAGTATTAAAAAGTACTGTGGATTGGTTGGATGTAGGATTCAGTGGGTTTCAGTAAGAGTCTCACAGTCCCCTGCCTCTTGACGGCTGGCGAAAGAATGTTAAACTTTCTCACTAAAATCCATAGAACTGGTATAGAAAAGAGACGTTGGCTGCATATTAGCTTGGTCTCCTTCTAAAGTTTGTTCATTTAGTGAAGCAAATTTTCAAACTGTTCTTATCAGCAGAAGCATATGAGATGATAAATAGAAGACAAATCTCGAATCCAATCTCACTGAACTCTACGAAAATTCACATTACTAGGGAACATTTGAACAAAAGCCAGTGTCTTTTTTCTATACACGCAAGTGCAATATAAATTGGTTATGTATGATTTAAATATGATCATTAGGTTAAATGATTTTTCATTTTTTTCCTTTTTTTCAAATTTTTCAAATTTTTCCTTTGTTTCTACGCATGTTGTGATTACCTAAAAAGAAATACAATTATACTGTGTTTATTGTATTATTTTAATTATATTTGTATTATTGTCATTTATATTGGTCTTAATAAATAAATAAATAAATTCAATTAAATCTAATACTTCAAATCTATTAACTTTAAATTTCACGCAACTGGTCCAGCCTTCTTCTTCTCCATGCCCATTTCCCAATCACTTGGGGTCGGCGCAGCACATCTTCTGTACTGCTGATAGGATTTGGCAAAAGTTTTACGACCGG
Organism: Brenthis ino; assembly: GCA_921882275.1. Taxonomy (NCBI): domain Eukaryota; kingdom Metazoa; phylum Arthropoda; class Insecta; order Lepidoptera; family Nymphalidae; genus Brenthis; species Brenthis ino. Next base: position 17,826,416 of record OV170225.1, read on the forward strand.
CCGCCTGCCTGACGTCAACCCTCCTTGGGAATGCTATTGTCTCTTTTTGTCTGAATGTTATCGCAGAAATCTTGTAACATGCACTTTCCATTTTTTTGTCTATTAAACATTGTTTATACTATTACTTAAATTTTTTAATGTTATTTTCGAATATATTTTAAAATATTACACAATTAATTTTGTTTTGACGTTGTTAATTTTTTTTTTCTGGCAACTGGTCCAGCCTATATCCCAGATATTGGACTCTCATCACGAAGATACCTAATAGACCTATTGCATTTCATTAGTGCCGGGCTGAATGAAGACTGAACTGTGCCTACCAACGATAAAATATGTTATCTTTGAAAATTCGGGTTTTCATCGTTTCGTTACAATACAAATGAATTGGTTGCCTTTTTTTAGAGAAACATGGCAAAGTAAAATTCACGAATTACTACCGTCTGTGCCTATGTCGAACATCGCGTTGTTAGCTAGCGGCAAGGACAGCCAGCTGGTTGCCGACAAACAGGTAAACATGATCATATTATGGGTACTATTGATTAACGATACTCCCTGATTTATATGAGTATATCCTACTAATGTTATAAATACGAAAGTTTGTGAGAATGTATGGATGGATGTCTGGATATATGGATGTATAGATGTTTGTTACTCTTTCACGCAAAAACTACTGAATGGATTTTAATGAAACTACAATAATATAGCTCATACATCAGAATAACATATAAGCTACTTTTTATCCCGGAAAATGTATGGTTCCCGTGGGATAGATTTGTATGATCATTTTAATGTGTAATTTTTAATTAACAAGATTTTTCCTACGCTCATTTTACATCACGTCTATTTTAAAAAGATAGTTTTAAATGTCTTACTATGGTCAATACCATTATTAATGATTTCTTCAAAATCGCTTAAGCTGCTTAAGTAAACAGACAAACACATATTTTCGCATCTGTTATTAGAATTATTTTTTTATTATAGATTTATATTTTTTTACTTATAATTATTATTAACTCAAGTGGTTTTGTTTTCGAAGGATTTAATTGTAGTTTCATTTTCTTTTTTCTAGACTGAAGTTGTCATAAGCAGTTACAAGATAGCAAGTACTCACAAGGAATTATTACAGAAAAAGAAGTTTGGCGTCGTCATTGTAGTAAGTAAATATAATAATATTAATAATCGTTATTGTGGTACATAAAAAAATGTATTTTTTTGACTTTAAAAAAAATCGAGAATATGTAAGTACCTTATTCAACGTAAATTAAAAAAAATATACCAGTATGTCAGAATTAGTTGTCATAACTTTCCAGCCAACCAATTTGCAGCAATTTGAGCTATGAGGCAGTTTTTCCATTAGACACTTAGTTGTAGAATTATTGGTGGTTTATGTCACGTCTTTAGTCTGTGTATAGGATATTTTTTTTATTATCTATACATATATGAAGTTTTTTTATACATATAATATAAGCTATTTTTTTTTCATTTTTCATTAACATTAAATGGATCAACTTATTGACAAGAATTTATGGAATCACGTAAATCATAATATATTTGTATGTTGTAGGATGAATCTCACTATTTAAAGTCTTACAAAGCACAATGCACGTCCGCCCTGATGAGTATAGGCAGTAAATGTGCGCGCGTCATATTGCTCAGTGGAACACCAGCTTTAAGTCGACCCTCGGAACTGTATACGCAATTGGCCCTCATAGAACCGAGTGTTTTTAATTCGTATAACACATATATACAATTTGGTAAGTCTATATGTTTGTGAATTTGTTAGTGGCAAATAGTAATATGACCCGTGCCTTTTTTAAATATTGGGAAATGTTTTTACGCATTTCTGGGACTCACCGGCTACAGAAGCCAGTACTACCCACTAAAACCCAACAGAACTTCCACCGTCTTAATGGGGCGTCGCAGGGTCGTAAACCTCACAGCCAAGGGGTTGCTCCCTCGGTCCACTCTGATATCAGCGAAAAAAAATACTTTAAAGTACAATAAATATTGCTCGTTTGAACAAACTTATTTGTTACTAAGACGACAAATAACCTACATGTTACTCCAGTCACAGTCTTTATGTGCTAAATTTCATACAAATATCTCCAGTCGTAACAAACATATATACACACATACAAAACATTTGCATTTTTATGGTTCCGTACCTCTTGTCCGTCTGTCCGTCTGTCTGTCCGTGTGTCACCACCGATTTTTATAATATTAGTCCTATTTTAAAACTACAGGCGTTAGATACTGTGACGGGAAACAGACGAGCTTTGGATGGGACATGTCGGGCACCTCACACCTGCCGGAGCTGCAGGCCATACTGCGGAAGAGATTTCTCATACGAAGGAGTAAAATCGAAGTGCTCACCGACTTGGGTGAAATTACAAGGTATAATAATTCAATTCTCTTTCTCTTGTTAATGGGTTCAAAGCGTACCATTTGAGCAAAATTACAGTGTCAATTTTACGTAGAATGAAGGTGATGCGAAGGAGATTGGTCGGTGGAATAGGATTATTAAAAAATCCGTAAATATAGTTTGGTGACATGAAGATATTAGGGTTCATACAAATATCTCCAGTACCTTATGGGACCCTAAAAAGGATTTGGGTGATATTTTAAGGGCATATAGTGCGATATTGCATGACTTTTTGAAGTAAAACTTCTTTACGCATGCTTGTCTTGGAGAGTAAGCTGGCGTTACCGTTACCGTTACCGGCGGTACGTTGTGGTTACCGTTGTTATTGTCTGACAAATGATATATATATTATATTCTTTCCTTAAATGATATTCTATAAATTTATTATTGTAATATGCTTAATATGTGTTATTTGATTATTTTTATTAAAATTTGTCATTCCGTTTACAAACAAGAGAGTTGTGACATACGGGATGAAATCTTTAGCTATTTTTGTTCTGTTACGCCAAAGAAGTATAACTTCTTATGTGCGTATATAAGTACACACACACGTTTTTTTTTAATATCTTACCTATCCTAATTATTTAAAAATTAAATTGAATTTCATAAAGAGTGATGATGATGTTCTCCTAGCCGATTTCGGCTACGGCGGCCAATCTCATTGAGATTAGCCAACTGCGCAGGAGATATTATAGTGCTCAAGTGTACGCGCAGACACAAGTGCACTCTCTATTCCTATCACTCTCACACTCCGGTGGGACGACTGCTCGACACGACCAGTGAGAGTTAAGGCGCAGGACCGACGGCTTTACGTGCTCTCCGAGGCACGGGGATGAAACACCGCCAACTTCCCAACTACGGGCTGTTACTGAGACTTACTATACAGAAAGACTCAATAACTAAACTTGGCCCGAATCGGGACTCGAACCCAGGACCTCCGGGTGTGCAGCCGTACATGCTAGCCACTACACCACACCTAAAGATGTTTTACTTCTTGCTGGTTGTACACATTCATACACGCACTCTTTTTTTTTGTTGGTAGACCTTAACCCTTTTCTCACAAAAAACCTACTCCTAAGGGCTTTCACAATCCAGTCTGCTACTACCCTCACAAGGATAGCTAAGAATGTATCATATTTTTTAAAACCATAATATACCTTCTTGCAATTTTTGCCTTTTATTGTTTTTTAATTTGTTGTTTTGTAAAATAACAAATCGATACATATAATGTCATCTATTGACATTTTGTTTCGTGTCAACCGAAACACTTTCACAACTGAACTTAGGTCTTCCCCAAAGATTTCTACGCCTGCCGGTCTTGTGCCATTCATATGTGATTCTTGCGGCATCTTAATTCAAAACTGCTTATATTAAGTCTAATTGAATAAAGTAATATATTATTTTATTGTCCAAGTCGTCGGTCCACCTTATGGGAGGCTCACGCTTGGCCTTAATTGAAAACTCTTCGTCCCCAACGACCATACGTTTTTAAAGTGATGTATCCTGCCCACTGCTATTTAAGCTTGGAGATTCAGCGTATTTCTATTATTGATATTTATCTGAATAAATTGTTCTTTCTCCCTGACGAAACTCTATGATTTTTTTTGTTTAAACAAATTGAAATTTATTATCAAAATGATTTTCAGGGAGTCTGTATATTTGGATCAAAATCTATTAAACTACGCAGAAGTAGATGAAAAGTGTTTATCGCAAATGGCCGAAACGTATAAGAAGTCGACGTCGACGGCCAAGCACGCCGCCCTCATCACTTACTTCAGTAAAACAGCTGCCGTGAAAATACCTGCTGTATGGTAAGAATTATCTACAATGTTTCAAATTCATAATATTTTGATGATTGAAAAGAGATGATTTCCGGGATCAAAAGTATCTTATGTCAATCCCAGGGTCTCAAAATATCTTCTCACGAAATTTCATCGAAATCGCTATCGCTATCGTAGATTCAGAGATTACCCCCTACAACGTCACGAACCCAAAATATATATATATAAAGAGATGAATGGTTGAGGAATGTATTGAGGACAAACATACAAACAAACATTTATTTTTATTTAGATAGATTTATTAAGGAATGTTATTGAGAAAAGCATTAAGAAATTATGAGAGCGGTGTTGCGGGCAAATATTGTATTCTATAAACTACAGAACAAAATACGGATATTTACTCAATTCGGGTTACACACTATATCTACGCTATTTTGGAACTGATTTTAAAATATTTTTTTAGTACTAATGAATTGAAAATATTAGTAGATTAATCACTTTGTGTACCTCTTTAGGTTAAAAGTTGTTATTTTATTCCAGCAAGTATATAAAGCAGACGTTAAAAGAGTACGACGGCAAGTTCCTAGTGTTCGCACATCATCGCAACATGATCGAGGCGATATGCAACACGTTGATGGAGACCCACACTGAATTTATTTGCATCGTGGGATCTACGCCCGCTAATATGAGAGCCGTGAGTGGTTGTTTGTTTGTTTTGAGATTATAGATTGTATAATGATGTTTGTAAGGAAATGGGAATTAAAAAAAAACTTAAAAAAATTTAAATCGACTTTCAGACATTAAAAACTAATAAAAACTTAAAAAACGACTTTCAGGCACTAAAATGTAAAAAATAACTAAACGGGGATTTTTATTTAGAATAGATAACTAATCAGATATTTTTGAAGTCAGTGCCTATATATTTATAATATGTATGTGTAGTGCTTCAACAATCTGATATCCATAACACAAGCCTCGTAGCTTACCATGGAACTAGATGGTGCTGTGTTAATGTCACATATCTTAATATAATTATAATTTTTCTGTACATGTATTTGTCACCTTACTCCTCCTAAAGCGCTGGACCGATTTGGATGAAATTTTGTGTGTATATTTCAATATGCACCTGGATGGTTTGAAAACACAATTGGACCCGGTAGGTGGTGCTGCAGTCGGTGTGTCAAAGAATTTGTTTTTTAGTAGTTTCATCGCAGGCTCAGCCGTGGGTTATGCTAGTTAGTATATATGTATATAGTACGTATGTGTCGTGTCCCGCGGTGCAGGAGCTGGTGTCGCGGTTCCAGGTGTCGCGGGGGGTGCGCGCGGCCGTGCTGTCCGTGACGGCGGCGGGCGCGGGGCTCTCGCTCACGGCCGCCGCGCTCGTGCTCTTCGCCGAGCTGCACTGGAACCCCGGCGTGAGTGTTGCCGCAGCGCTGTGCTTACTACATACTAAAATTAAAAAAAATCCGGACAAGCGCGAGTCAGACTCGCCCACCGGGGATACAAACAACCGTACAAAGTAGGAAATCTGTTCAACTTTAATTTTCACCTTTTTTTTATTTTTTGTATTTTCCTTTATTTGTGCTGTAAGACCTTGCTTTTTGCCAGATTTCGTGATTCTAGGTCAAGGGAACTACCATATAAGTTTTCGACTCAAAGTCTATAGGGTACTTCCGGTTGACCTAGAATTGTCAATTTTGGTTAAAGCAAGGTATTACAGCACAAGTTAAGGGAAAATTCCGAAAAATAAAAAAGTTGAAAATTATGGTAAATTTTGGTACTTACAAGTTTTTGCGAAAATTTAATTTACCCATATCTCTTTATAGTGTTGACTCAGGACCTTGATTTTTATACACCTAATATGGACTATAGACCTCAGTATCTGGTATAAATTTCAACTCGCTAACAACTGTCCACCCGTTCCCGAGAAAATGTTTCAGAGTTTGTTTTTTTAGTAGTTTAAACGCAGGCGAAGCCGCGGGTATTGCCTGAATATAATATAATATTGTGTTTATTCCAATAAGTGAGCGTTAATTCAGATGTGGTCGTATGAATCAGGTCCTGACGCAGGCGGAGGCGCGCGCGCACCGGCTGGGCGGCGGCGCCGTGGTGGCGCGCTACCTGCTGGCGCGCGCCTGCGCCGACGACGCCGTGTGGCCCATGCTGTGCGGCAAGCTGCACGTGAGCACACACACACACACGCATGCGCACTGCACAGCGTGCCATAATATGTAGTAATAAAAACGTCATTTATCACTACATATTATAAAACAAAATCCTCCGCCACGTCTGTCTATCTGTCTGTTCGCGATAAACTCAAAAACTACTACACCGATTTTCATGCTGTTTTCGTAAATGGATACAGTGGTTCTCAAGGAAAGTATGGTGGAAATGTGTATCTTATATAGGTCTACAGAAAAGTCCGGGATGGCCTATGTCTATCTCTTAAGGATAACATACTATATCCATTTTAATTTAAAACGTACCTAGGGACGGACGCTAACGAAGCGAGGAGGTGAGACGCTAGTATTCACTATACTATTTATCACATTCATAATTAATCAGTTCTTTCTGTAAAATTGGAGCAAGCCGATAACGCGCGGAGCCATTGATTATTTTGTATTAAAAATTGCTTGCTATGACTATAATTTATTTATATAATAGCATCTTACCCTAGCGTCCCTAGGTGCAAAAATTTTGTTCACAATTTCATGGGTTTAAAAAAGGTTTCAATAAAAGTAGCCCTAATTACACCTTATAAAATAGCTATCTGCCAGTGAAGGTCTCATTAAAATCGGTCCAGTCGTTTCGAAAATTAGCTGATACAAACAGACTGTCAAAATTTTTATAAATTGTTTTTTTTTCTTATTAGTATTTAGTTCCTATCATATACACTTTGATATGCATTAAGTAAAAAGCTGTTATTTTAACATTACAAACAGACACTTCCATTTTATCTGTATAGACTAGCAACTCACCCTTGCTTCGTTCGGGTTCGTCCCGTTGTTGGTTGATTTCCTGTACAAACTTTTATCTCCATTTTCACCATCTTAAGAGATGATTTCCGGGATAAAAAGTATCCTATGTCCTTATCCTTTACAGGATCTCTAAAAAAATCAAAAAATCAAAATATTTTATTCAGCATCAAATTATTACATTTTTTTACTGAACGTCATGAGTCTACTACCAGTTCGGAAAGAAGAAGCCTCCGACCTGAGAAGAACTGGCGAAAGAAACTCAGCGGTCTCAAACTATCTTCTTATCAAATTTTATCTAAATCGTTTCAGTAGATCCAGATATTACCCCCTACAACGTCACGAACCCGCAAACCCACAAACCCGCAAACTTTACTTCTTTATAATATTAGTATAAATTAAACATATCGTTTCGTATATTATGTAGGTATTAAATGACGTCGGTCTCACGGGAGAAACCTTCGAGGACACCACCGTCAAGCATCAGGTTGGTAATTATAAATAATTCTTTCAGATATTTATTACCAATATCTATTCTGCTCCAAATAATATCTCAAAATAACTATCTTTTCGAATTTTTTTGCGGATTTATTTTGATTTTTGGTTCCCAACGTTTCGAATGTTTTACAGCGATCATGGTCACGGGAGACATTTTATTAATGTCAAATATTCGCGTAAATCTAACAAAGTTTTATAATAATAGCTGTTTATTAGTACGTGTCTTAGTATTTTTTTTTTATTTTATAGGAAAGCAAAAGCAACATTACAAATTACTTATCTCCGAAACCCACTAAAAATAAAAACGACTTTATACCTGGAACTAATATACGTAAATCTGCTGTGAATATAAAAACAGAGCCAGTCACACCAACAAATTCACAAACAGGCTCCAAAACAAACACGCAAAATAAAGAGACAAAGTCAACAGACTCGGAGACTTTTGATGAAATAGATGAATTCATTTTGAACTACGACGAAGATGACGACCTTTTAGCGGGAATTGACATGGATATATAAAAAAATATTGATTTTTTTAAATACTATAAGCAATGTGATGTTTATCAAACAATATTATTTATTATTACAGCTATTCCGTATGGTATTATAAAGGTATGTAGTTTTGTATAGAACTTTATATTATTTAATATTAAAGTACAAAAAATAAATAAAGCTGGTACCTAATTTTTTTGTATCAATTTTGTGTCGAAATATTTTTTTATATTTTTTTGATATTATCAAGTATCTGCCATGTATTTAATGTATACTATACTAGCGACTCACTCTCGCTTCGCTCAGGTTCGTCGCTAGCTTGATTCCCCATACAAAGTACAAACTTTTAATCGGTTCAGTAGATCCAGACATTACCCCTACAACGTCACAAACTCACAAACTTTACCTCTTTATAATATTAAGTATAGATAATAAATTTATTGTAGTAATGCCAAAAAATAAACGATCATTCAGTAATATTCTTAAGTTCAATTACTTATGTACATTTTTTGTGTTTCGTTCTGGTAACACATTAAAATTATTGAATTTTAGTTGATACTAGTGATTTACCCTCGTTTCGCTCGGATGAGCCCCTAGTTACATTTTTTAGCCGAACCATAATTCTTTTTCTAAAATAAAAGTTAACTACGTTACTCCTTATAACATCGGCTATCTGCCAGTGAAAGTCCCATCAAAATCAGTCTAGCCGTTTTGGAAATTAACCGGATCACAGTCAGTTGTCTGTCTAGTAAAAAAATTAAAAATTGTGTTTTTCTTATTAACCTACCGTATATAATAACATATGCATTTAATAAAAAGTCATTATTTTGACATTACAAACAGACACTTCAATTTTATTTCTCTGTATAGATTAAAACATATAGTACCTAACACTGTTCATTTTCTTTGTATATCAAACAATATTTTTGCGTTCATTTCTTAAAAACAAAGTGTTATTATGTTAATTAATTTAGTTTTTTGCGATTTGAGTTAAAATGGGTTGTATATTGTCTCTTAAATATTACGCTTAATAATTTTCATTGTTAAACTTTGTAAATTGCTACCATCATTTGTACAGTAAGAGTTTTTAATGTAAATATTTTCTGTTAAATTATAGTTGTGTATATTGTTAAACTTATTTTTGTACAATATAACATTTGTATAGAAAATTTGTTTTATTATTTTTATCTGCCTATTATTATTTTATTATAATACACGATTTTATTATTTTAATTTATCTTCATTGACATCTAAAATAAAATAAAAATCGATGATTTTTTTTATTCTGATAAACATTATTAGAATATTTAGAATAATTGATAATTAAAATAAAATAACTTATATAATATTAATTAATATTTAGATACCAGAAGAATACCTAATTATTAATAATTATTTTTTTGGGAATCATCAATTGAATATATTTTTAAATACGAAGAATGTACTATTTATTTTTAAATTAAAAACGAAATAACTACTACAATAAACATCGATTATGCTAATCAATAATTAAATATTATCTATCTTTTTATTCTTATATTATAGAGACCTCATTCTACACTAGCGCATCTAGTGGCGAATACAAGCGCGATAAGCACTCATGACATTAATTTATTTGAGGCCAGGTTAATAAAAAAAACAAAATATTTAATAAACGTTTTATTATTCAGCATTAGCAAAAGGTAGACGGAATAAATCTAAAGCTAAGTTATAATAAATTATAATTGCAACACATATAATATGTTAAAGCTTCAGATATTAAGAATCGCATGATTTATGCTTGACTACCGTAAGATCGGCGTCTGCGCACCGCATCATGCACTCATTACTGTAAGTGTTGCCATTGGAAGCGCACACTGGAGATTTATGTCTAGAGCAAATGCATGGCTGTTCTCGCTTTTGTCTACATTCTCCTCTATATGCGATATCAACCTTCTGTCTTTCACATTTCAACGAGCATTCATTAGAGTATGTTACGCCGTTTGTTCCACATATAGGGTTAAACTCAAAAGTGCAAAAGCATATTGGTTCTTCGTCACACGCTCCGGGTCTGACGAGAGTTAAGTCTGGTTTTGTTTCCTTCTGGCATCGAAGCATACATTCGTTGCTGTAAGTCTCTCCGTCGGAGCCACAAACTGGTTTCATATTCCTCGTGCACACGCATGGCGGTAACGCTGTTGTATAGGATACGCAAACCCCAATGAGGAATATTATACCTGAATAAATAAAAAAAAATATTTTACAGATCTACTTTTGTCAATATAACTAATAGATTTAAATGACTATAAAATGCACGAGGTCCTCATAGTATTGAACTATACATATATAATGTCGCTTCTGTTTTGCTTTAATATGAAAAATAAAGCATAGATACTTAATAAATATCTATACGAGTATATAAAATTGCTAGATATGAGTGAAATATTGATTACTATAATATTAGTTTTTCGTTAAATACCAATATAAACTTTGTCGCTAGCATTTGAAACAATTTATACTTTTTTTTATATTAATGATAGGTAATTTAATAATAAACAGTTACATAGTGGGTACTATAAATATAATAATTTAATTTTTGTTTTCTCGGCTCGTAATTACGCCACAGTTTATCTCACTGATTCGTTATTATTGTGTTTATATTTGCATATTATTGTTGTTTTAACTTCGAAGGTTGCAGTGATTAAATATCATATAGACTGTTTATTGACTTTTAGGTCCAGTTCAATGTGAATAAGTATGTAATTCATTAGCACTTCTTACTTCTAGCTAACATACAGTATGCCTTTAAGGTGTATACTGTATACGTGGTTTATTTCTTATTTTTCTATTATATGATTTAAATTAGTATTAATCTATACATATAGTAAAATTGTAACTAAGCCGAATTTTGGAAAATCTTATTGAAATAAACACTATTATCGATACAGAGGCCGAGTCTATAGTTTTTAGAATTTTTGTCTGTCTGTCTGCCACCGCATCACAGAAAAACCACTGAAGGGATTTTGATGAAATTTAGTATGGTGATAGCTGGTTATCCGGGTCAACATATAGGTTACTTTTTACCCCGCGAAAATATCTAATTTCTGAGAAAAAATACAAAAATTGCATTGTAAGAGTACTATAATAATATGTAAAACCTTAGAATTTGGTTTTTGCTAGTATAATGCTAGTATGTTATATTAGTACCTAGTCAATATAATTTTTCTTTCTTTGAAAAATGGAAAACTCATAATAAATATGTTACCTAATGTGAAATCACTCACATCAACCAACCCTTTAAACTATCAGACACTCATCAAAAATACAAAACACTCCTCCAAAGGGCGCGTCCCATATACCTACTAAACTTGTGCCATTGTTATATTTTAAATATTCACTGATTAATTTATAAGATTATACGAAATAAGTTAAATTAGAAATTATTGTAACAATACAATCAAGAAATTATTTAAAGGGAATAGTTTGTACCTACTCTTAGGTACCATCGATACAGCCTTTTCTTTCCCTATAGGTAATATCTATACATATAATAAATATGTAGAGGTCGAATGTCTGTACATAGAAAGAAAAAAATGCTGAAAACCGCATCAGGGGGATGTAAGAAGAGAAATAGAACAAATCCAGATTGTTTTGTTTCTCTGTCTGTTTGTACGGGCTAATCTCCGAAACTGTTGGACCGATTTAAATGACATTTTGTACGGTGGTACCTTATATCCCTGGTCAACATTTTAGATACTTTTCATCCCGAAAAATTAAAGAGTTCCCGTGGGATCGTTAAACATCTATAGTAACTTATACAGCTTAGTACACAAAACCTACTGATTGGATTTTAATGAAACTTTACAATAATATAACAAATATAATAAAAAAAAACATTTAAAAACACAGATAAAAAACTTACCAAATCGGTAAATCATTTTGTTCATACGGGAAATGTTTAAATAAGATTTAAATCACTAACAAGTATTCACTCGAGATGCTCTAGACTACTGAACGATGACAGACACTCGACGTGGCATTTTATATCTGAAATAATATTTTCCCGCTAAGGTTCTGTTGTCAAAGTAAATACCCATGCGTCAATAAACAAACTGTTCCTGCGAAAGCGCTTATTTATATAATTCAATACTTGGAAATTATATTTAAATATGGGTACGTTTTGTATAAATTTGTTCATAGTTTGTTTAAAGAAAGTCATTATTATTATTATAGAAATCGCAGTGTTTAGTGAATTTGGGCAGATTGTTGTGATAGAACAATTCGAAGGTATCGAGTTAAAAAATAAAAAAATTGGGTTCAAGGTTCCGTACCATCGTACGTGTACTATTAACTTAAATATCACTTTTACTCTATTTATGTAGGTAGTATATTAACTTCGACGAATGAATTTTTATTTATTTATTTTATTTACTTGTTTTTATAGCGGTAATAGAAATACACATTCTGAAAATTTCAACTCTCTACCTATTACGGTTCATGAGATAGATACAGCCCTCTAACAAACGGACGGTCGGACAGCGGAGGTTTAGTAATAGGGTTCCGTTGGCACCGTTTGGATAAGGAACCCCAAAAATGATTGAAAAATACAATTATAGGTCAAATATGCATTCTACGAGTAATAAAATTGTATTATTATTAAAGCATTTAAAAGTTTTTACAAAACGTATTTTAGTAATAAAAATATTGGATAGAGGATTTTTTTATTAAAATTAGAATATTTTAAAATAACAGAATAGGTACTTAACTTCTCACTTCATCGTTGACCACGATAATTTGTTACAACGTTGCGTAATTTCTTTAACAGAATTAACCCGTGTTAATTATTAGATACGCTGCCGTCTGCCCGCATCATTGCGTAAATGCGAACACAGGTAAAATGAAAAAAAATGTCAATGTGTTAAAATAAAAAGAATTATAATTAACACAAATATTTAAACTTTATAATATAAACACACCAATTTAATTCAACCCAATAAAAATCAAAAGTGTCAAAGAGGCGGATTTTTTTAGTCTAATTTAGTATATACCTGTCACAAGAATATTTAAAATTAATTAAAATTAAAAATGAACATTGCGCTACAATTTCATTAAAATATTTCATTTAAACTGTCGTCAGGTATTTTGAAAACTCATAATGCTATTCTTCCAGGTTATTAAATAAACATTGATGAACTTTTACGTACATAGCACGTCCATGTTTCATGATATTTTAAACTACCCTAAAATAAAAGTTCTGTTTAATACGAAAATTAGAATGACTAAAAGTAAAATTACAGTGCTTTAATTTATTCATGTGTTGGTCCTCTAACACGGACAGCGACAAGGGCAAAATTTTTATGTTTTAACTAGCGACTCACCCTCGCTTCGCTCGCGTCCCTAGGTACGTTTTGATTTTTTTGAGCGGAACCTTGATTCTTTTTCTAAAATAAAAGTAGCCTATGTTACTCCCGATAACATCAGCTATCTTCCAGTGAAAGTCCCGTCAAAATCAGTCCAGCTGTTTCAGAGATTATCCGGAACAAAGAGACAGACAGACAAACAGCCAAAAATTTACAAAATATGTATTTTTCTTATAAGTACCGTATATAATCTCATATGCATTTAGTAAAACGCTGTTATTTTGACATTTCAAATAGACACTTCAATTTTATTTATCTGTATAGATGATTATTGATTAGGTAATTATTAATTAATAACAACCTCAGTAGACACTTTTCACGGTGCTACATTTATAATCAAATTATTAAAAGTACTTTACTTTAAATATAATATTTTTTTCTTTTTCCAATTAGAAATAATGTAATTATAAAATATTTATTTACTGTTGTAATATATTTGTTACTAGAAACTTACGCCTCGCTTCGCTGGGATGTGAGTTATAAGTAGTTATTACGAGTGATGTACCTTAGGAGATAGATATAATGAATATTGCGGACATTTCTGTTTATTAGGCCTTTTTAAGATTTACAATTTTCTAGTACATTGTTTCGATGTTATCTAGGTTTAGTCAGCGTTAGCCAAGATTTTTTTAAGGACGACTCGACATAAACAGTTATAGTGTTTTCCCGTTAGAATAAATAAAAGATTTTCCTGAAGTAAAAATATTATAAAAATACTACAAAAAAAATTGTGACTGAACGAGTGTTCAGTACTTTTTGCGTGAAACGCAGGGGTATACAAACAAACAGACATAATTTTTAATTGTTGGTTTGGGGTCTATATTCTACACAATTAGTAACAGTCATTGTTTTTTTTAAGTATTGGATGTACAGATTAAAACACTTTAAATAAGCAAAACAAGTACAGTAATAAAGTTAAAACATCGTTTTGCTATGGGCAAAATAACAACAATTATAATAATTAATTATTTAATATGTTTGAATTATTTGGAGTGAAAGGTGTTAGTTATAGTTACTTACAATAAGCCCTATGGCCTGATCCCCCTCATATTGAACGGAGGCCTGTGCCCAGCCGTGGGACGTTAAAAAGGGCTGAATACAATAAGCCCTGCAAAAAGACTTTAAAATTGCTCCTATTTGTACATTTATTAAAAATAAGATCACATTATAATCTATAATAATAGATAAACCTATATGTTCAATATTTTATTGATTAAAAAAAATTATTTCATGGCACTACATAATAAATTAATAAATAGGTTATGACATTAACACACAGCACCATGTTATTCCATGGTAAGCTGCAAGGCTTGTGTTATGGATACTAGATAGTTAATACACTACACATAATATATAACTTTAAATACATACATATTATATATATAAACACTCATGACTGGAGTACAAACATTCGTGCTCATCACACAAATGAATGCCCCCAGCGAGATTCGAACCCGCGATCACTGGCATAACAAGTAGGGTCACTATAAACTCGTATTAAATCAATTGTAGGCAATTATGTTTTATTAAGCTGTCATTGTTCGAGGCGGAAAATAGTAAATAATAGTAATCTGGATTTTCCTATTTCTTATTATTGCTTCTTTACAAACTGTAAATGTAGATAACAATTAGTTATTTGCTTCAGACACATTTAATCAATTTTAACACTTGTAATCTTAGTTTATTTCTGTTTCAATAGGAATCAGCATACACGAAGCAATCAAACCTTTCACCATCTTTTTTTTACATTCTCCCCTATATGCTATGTCAACATTCTTTTTATATGTTTCGCATTTGTAGACGCATTCGTTGGAATAAGTCTTGCCGTCCGTTCCACAGAGAGGGTTATACACTAAAGGACACATACATGAGGGTTCATCATCGCATTCTCCGTGCTTGAAGAACATTAAATCTGGGTTTGTTCTCTTCTGGCATTCAAGGAAACATTCGTTTTCGTAAGTCTTCTCGTCCGAACCGCACACCGGAATCCATATAGGATAGCACGCGCATATACGCGTCACATTCTCCTTGCTTGACAACAGTTAAATCTGGCTTTGTTATCTTCTCGCATTCAAAGTCACATTCGTTGCTGTAAGTCTTCCCGTCCGAACCGCACACCGGCTTCAATATTTTATGGCACCAGCATGGCGGTAACTTTATTGTATAGGAAACGGAGACCCCAATGAGGAATATTATACCTGTATAATAAAATATGCATCAAATTTTTACAATGTTTTAATATGCCAGTATGTCTGTCT
This sequence comes from Brenthis ino, assembly GCA_921882275.1. Classification (NCBI taxonomy): domain Eukaryota; kingdom Metazoa; phylum Arthropoda; class Insecta; order Lepidoptera; family Nymphalidae; genus Brenthis; species Brenthis ino. Next base: position 17,842,241 of record OV170225.1, read on the forward strand.
AACTAACACTTTTCTAATGAATTTTATAAGCTTTTACCAAATGTTTTTTTTTTCTAATAAAAATATTCAACATAGAAAATTTTCAAAATATCAGGATAATTGAAAATAAATAGAAGTAGGTATTTTAATTAAAAGCTCGCAATTTTATCATACACCTGCGACTTACCAACGCTTCGCTTTGGGTTCGTACCTAGGTCCCTCCCAACGTGCGTTCACCTTGTCGTGGTGGGGGGGCTCAGTAGTGCCCGGCAACCCAACCGGGCGCGAAGCCAAGAAACGCACAGGGAGGTGGTCCACTTCGGTGGGCGGTGGGAGGTGGCCCTCTTCGGAGGGCAGTGTACCATGCGGGTTGCTCCTGGTACTTCTCTGATAGCAGAGTGGACTGTGGAGCAACCCCGTGGTTGTTGTGGTCTGCTTCGGCAGACCTGCCGTCGGGGCGTCGTAGTTGAATGCGTAAGCGATCCTGCGACGCCCCATTAAGACGGGGGAAGGTTTTGTTGGGTTTTAGTGGGTAGTACTGGCTTTGCTGGTGAGTCCCACACCTCGTGCGTAAATGCATTTCCCAACGTTAAAAAAAAAACAAAAAAAAATGGGTTCGTACCTAAGTACGTTTTGACAGTTAGTATGGATTTGAAAACTCTGTGAAAAATAAATCTATCCCACGGGAACCGTATATTTTCCTCGGGATAAAAAGTAACCTATGTGCTATTCCAGACTAATCTATCTTTGTGCCATCTTCATCCAGATCCGTTCCATCCAAACTTTCGCATTTCAAGGGCTTTATTACGTTGACCACGATAAGCCCGTACATAAGTAACGCTTATGCGTTCAGATAATTAGGCATTTTAGACTCTGTGATAATGAATATAGGCATTTCGCAGGTATATGATAAGTAAAAGAAGTGTGGATGTAACTCGTAGGTATCTGTTTATCAACCATTTTTTTATAACTATAACGCGATAATTCCATTCATCGAATACCGAAACGTTGGCAATCTACCGAAGTTCTACTTTTGGATTATTTAGATGGCGGACTTTTGAATTACGATTATCTCACACGAGTTATAAAATAGTAGTACGATATTCTTGACTTAGGTAATCCATTATTGCATTTCGCTCCTTCGTTAGGGCCGGTTTAGACAAAGAAACGCAGGGAAACTGTAAAAAGCGTAAAATCATAATTTCACTAGTGAAATTATAATCACCCGAAGTATTGTCGATCTTCTCCTTCTCTTACAATATCACGAGACATTTTTAGGTATATTATAATTTCCCTAAGCATATTCTGTAGTATTGTGAATCAAAGGAATTTTGACAATTTCACTAGATAATAAAAGCCGTTAAATTGTGAAATGTTCACTGATTGGTCAGATTTAGACATCTTTTTTGATGCCGCAGCTTGAACCATACACTTAGTAAAATAAAGAAATAGAAATGTAATAGTTAACAAAAAATAATCTCAATTTGCGATATACAAATGTGTTTGAACACATATGTAAGCTTTCACTCAGAACTATTTGTACTCAGTACCTGCGATGGTACAATTAGCCGTTCTACACTCTATATTGAGCTTGCAAGTTGAACAATTTAAGTGAAAAATTAAAAATATACTATTGAGCAAAATATATGTGGCGACTAAAATATTTACTAGGCAACACCGATTGAGTTGACCGTTTTAATTGTTACGTCGTTTGAACATGTACCTACGCTCTTGTTAATTTTGCTGCTATTGATATTGTAGGTACATATAGAACAAAAGATCTCTCGTAACGCAAATAAATAATTGTGAATCTAAAATCGTTGTATTAATTATATGGATACCAAACATATTATTCCGTCGCGGTATACTTTGGAATGCAAATGTATAGGATTACTAAAAGCTGATAGTTGATACTCATGCAGGATAAGAATATGATTATTGTATTGATATATTGTAAATTAGTAGGTATATTTAAAAAAAGCAATTTTTAAGTTTCTCGGCGGCTTTTCTCAGCAGAACTGCCTTCCGAGCCGGTGGTAGATGCCTCACAGACTGCCTACACATTGAATTTAAATTTAAAATGTAAAATTGACTATTCAAAAGTGCTTGTAAAAGTCAATTTGAATAAAGTATATTTTGATTGATTGATTAGTGTCGTATCAGTGGCTGTGTGAAGACGTTGTGTTCAAGTATCTGGTGTGGTTGAATTTTTGAACAGGCTGGACATTTTCAATATACCGCACCGTATAGAAGATAGTCCTTAAAAATGAGTTTCATATGGAGCAAGGAGTGTGAACAGGTCAGTGACAATTTCCGAATGTACAGACATTACTCAGACATTAAAATTTCGTAAAAGTGTGAATAGAACAGAAAATTCCTAAGTACCGCCGTGCAACATGGTGGTAGGTCCACATCGGGATCAGGGGTGTTGTAGTATGTGCGCAAGCGATCCTGCAACGCCCCATTGCACTGCGGCGAAGGGTTCCGCTGTGGGTTTTAGTGAGTAGGACTCTCACAGTACCTTGCCCGTTATGACGGCCAGCATGGTCCCCATGATGGGTTTCCCCAGCGAAAACAAAAAAAAACGGTCCACACCGGGATAAACAGCTCTTAGAATAGCAAACCGACTACAGACTTTCACATACGACAGTACCTACTTTTTTTAATTTAACCCTTCAGTTGCTTATTCTTGAACTTAAAGAATTAAGAGATGGAACAGATATTCAGTAACTATGCGGTATCCGACCTATCCGGCGTTATTTTCCTATCCAGCCGGATACCGGATAGTAACAAAATATCCGGCAGATACAGAATATTTAAGGCAGTGGTAACCTTCTGGTAACGCGCTCGTTTGGAAAACCGAGGGAAGCAGGTTCAAATCCTGGGTCTCACATCTCTGATCTACTACCTTACCTTACGGTGAAGTAAAACTTCAACAATAGAAAAACTGTCAGTCTGAGAGAACCTAGCAAGTTTTCGAAAGACACGTGTAGTCCGCCAACCCGCACTTGGTCAGCGTGGTAGGCTAAGGCCGGACCTTAAAAAGTACGTGCTGGATATTTATAAACTAAGATCATTTCTTTAATAAACTGCGAGAAGAAAATATCTATAAGGCAAATAATATAAAAGAGGCTGATAAAGTGATTGACCAACGTAAGATGAAGAAGAGCATAGAAGAAAAGAAAGTAGACCATTTCAAAAATATCGCAAACGGCAAAACATATAATCTGAATTAAAAAATTATATGAATGTTAAAAAATATATACTGACTTATTTTTAAAATCATATTTTACGTTGTGCCCGGCTGACGCGTATACTTGAATGTTTCAGAACATATACTTATTAAAACACTTATTATTTACTAAAAACATTTACATGCATTATTAAATTGAAATAAACTATATAATATGCATAGTGTGTTTCAATTACACAATCGTATGATTTCGATTCTGATTAGTTCCACATATTGTAGTAAAGCATAAAATATTATATTCTTTGATTTGCATTAATTGATGTATTTAACATTCCATTTTGAATTTTATTTCTGGACGTTTTGACTGCATTCAATTATGAATTTTATTAAATTTTAATAATACATATAGGTACATGAACGAAGTGGCTAATTCGTTCATGTACATATATTATTATGCATTCAGGAGCGGATCTATATCCCCCCCCCAACGTGCGTTCACCTTGTCGTGGTGGGGGGGCTTAGTAGTGCTCGGCAATCCAACCGGGCGCGAAGCTAAGAAACGCACAGGGAGGTTGCCCACTTCGGTGGGCGGTGGGAGGTGGCCCTCTTCGGGGGGCGGTGTACCTTGCGGGTTGCTCCTGGTACTTCTCTGATAGCAGAGTGGACCTTGGAGCAACCCCATGGTTGTGGTGGTCTGCTTTGGCAGACCTACCGTCGGGGCGTCGTAGTTGAATGCGTAAGCGATCCTGCGACGCCCCATTAAGACGGGGGAAGGTTTTGTTGGGTTTTAGTGGGTAGTACTGCCTGTATAACGCCGGTGAGTCCCACACGTCGTGCGTAAATGCATTTCCCAACGTTAAAAAAAAAAAGGAGCGGATCTATATATGGGCTTTTTAGGCTGCAGCCCAGGTCCCAGATATACCGGGCCTCTTTAAAAAGCAATGGATCATATTGTGAAAAAGTTGGCCTAATAGATAACCCCGAGATCAATTAACCAAAACCAAACAATAGCGTTATCTTTATTTCGTCTAGTTATCATCTATCATTATAGATTTTTTAAAGACAAAATTACATTTAGTTTAATTCTAATTAATTAAACTAATTGTCATATAGACCCTCACGAAGGGTTAGCCCAGAGCCCCTCCAAATTCACGGTCCACCTCTATATGCATCAAAACATAAGACAACCTAAAACTACAATTATTATTACTTGCTTTATAATTTACAAGAATAAAATCCAAAAATACACAGACAAACACGCATTCCATTCTAAAACATGCACAATATATTAATATGTATGTCTTCGACTGCATATTAACACAGTTTTAAAATCCATTGTAAAACTGTGATAATATTATCAGGGCCGAGCGGTGCTATGTTGCTGCTATTGATATTGTAGGTACATATAGAACAAAAGATCTCTCGTAACGCAAATAAATAATTGTGAATCTAAAATCGTTGTATTAATTATATGGATACCAAACATATTATTCCGTCGCGGTATACTTTGGAATGCAAATGTATAGGATTACTAAAAGCTGATAGTTGATACTCATGCAGGATAAGAATATGATTATTGTATTGATATATTGTAAATTAGTAGGTATATTTAAAAAAAGCAATTTTTAAGTTTCTCGGCGGCTTTTCTCAGCAGAACTGCCTTCCGAGCCGGTGGTAGATGCCTCACAGACTGCCTACACATTGAATTTAAATTTAAAATGTAAAATTGACTATTCAAAAGTGCTTGTAAAAGTCAATTTGAATAAAGTATATTTTGATTGATTGATTAGTGTCGTATCAGTGGCTGTGTGAAGACGTTGTGTTCAAGTATCTGGTGTGGTTGAATTTTTGAACAGGCTGGACATTTTCAATATACCGCACCGTATAGAAGATAGTCCTTAAAAATGAGTTTCATATGGAGCAAGGAGTGTGAACAGGTCAGTGACAATTTCCGAATGTACAGACATTACTCAGACATTAAAATTTCGTAAAAGTGTGAATAGAACAGAAAATTCCTAAGTACCGCCGTGCAACATGGTGGTAGGTCCACATCGGGATCAGGGGTGTTGTAGTATGTGCGCAAGCGATCCTGCAACGCCCCATTGCACTGCGGCGAAGGGTTCCGCTGTGGGTTTTAGTGAGTAGGACTCTCACAGTACCTTGCCCGTTATGACGGCCAGCATGGTCCCCATGATGGGTTTCCCCAGCGAAAACAAAAAAAACGGTCCACACCGGGATAAACAGCTCTTAGAATAGCAAACCGACTACAGACTTTCACATACGACAGTACCTACTTTTTTTAATTTAACCCTTCAGTTGCTTATTCTTGAACTTAAAGAATTAAGAGATGGAACAGATATTCAGTAACTATGCGGTATCCGACCTATCCGGCGTTATTTTCCTATCCAGCCGGATACCGGATAGTAACAAAATATCCGGCAGATACAGAATATTTAAGGCAGTGGTAACCTTCTGGTAACGCGCTCGTTTGGAAAACCGAGGGAAGCAGGTTCAAATCCTGGGTCTCACATCTCTGATCTACTACCTTACCTTACGGTGAAGTAAAACTTCAACAATAGAAAAACTGTCAGTCTGAGAGAACCTAGCAAGTTTTCGAAAGACACGTGTAGTCCGCCAACCCGCACTTGGTCAGCGTGGTAGGCTAAGGCCGGACCTTAAAAAGTACGTGCTGGATATTTATAAACTAAGATCATTTCTTTAATAAACTGCGAGAAGAAAATATCTATAAGGCAAATAATATAAAAGAGGCTGATAAAGTGATTGACCAACGTAAGATGAAGAAGAGCATAGAAGAAAAGAAAGTAGACCATTTCAAAAATATCGCAAACGGCAAAACATATAATCTGAATTAAAAAATTATATGAATGTTAAAAAATATATACTTACTTATTTTTAAAATCATATTTTACGTTGTGCCCGGCTGACGCGTATACTTGAATGTTTCAGAACATATACTTATTAAAACACTTATTATTTACTAAAAACATTTACATGCATTATTAAATTGAAATAAACTATATAATATGCATAGTGTGTTTCAATTACACAATCGTATGATTTCGATTCTGATTAGTTCCACATATTGTAGTAAAGCATAAAATATTATATTCTTTGATTTGCATTAATTGATGTATTTAACATTCCATTTTGAATTTTATTTCTGGACGTTTTGACTGCATTCAATTATGAATTTTATTAAATTTTAATAATACATATAGGTACATGAACGAAGTGGCTAATTCGTTCATGTACATATATTATTATGCATTCAGGAGCGGATCTATATCCCCCCCCCCCCAACGTGCGTTCACCTTGTCGTGGTGGGGGGGCTTAGTAGTGCTCGGCAATCCAACCGGGCGCGAAGCTAAGAAACGCACAGGGAGGTTGCCCACTTCGGTGGGCGGTGGGAGGTGGCCCTCTTCGGGGGGGCGGTGTACCTTGCGGGTTGCTCCTGGTACTTCTCTGATAGCAGAGTGGACCTTGGAGCAACCCCATGGTTGTGGTGGTCTGCTTTGGCAGACCTACCGTCGGGGCGTCGTAGTTGAATGCGTAAGCGATCCTGCGACGCCCCATTAAGACGGGGGAAGGTTTTGTTGGGTTTTAGTGGGTAGTACTGCCTGTATAACGCCGGTGAGTCCCACACGTCGTGCGTAAATGCATTTCCCAACGTTAAAAAAAAAAGGAGCGGATCTATATATTGGCTTTTTAGGCTGCAGCCCAGGTCCCAGATATACCGGGCCTCTTTAAAAAGCAATGGATGATATTGTGAAAAAGTTGGCCTAATAGATAACCCCGAGATAAATTAACCAAAACCAAACAATAGCGTTATCTTTATTTCGTCTAGTTATCATCTATCATTATAGATTTTTTAAAGACAAAATTACATTTAGTTTAATTCTAATTAATTAAACTAATTGTCATATAGACCCTCACGAAGGGTTAGCCCAGAGCCCCTCCAAATTCACGGTCCACCTCTATATGCATCAAAACATAAGACAACCTAAAACTACAATTATTATTACTTGCTTTATAATTTACAAGAATAAAATCCAAAAATACACAGACAAACACGCATTCCATTCTAAAACATGCACAATATATTAATATGTATGTCTTCGACTGCATATTAACACAGTTTTAAAATCCATTGTAAAACTGTGATAATATTATCAGAGCCGAGCGGTGCTATGATGCAAAGAGGCTTGCATGCATTTGGAGCCTTTTTGGTGTGCTTTGATTTGTATCGGCTGGCACCGACTTCGAAAATATCTGATTAGGGATTTATAGTGAATGAAAACTACCAATCAGTTATTTTTTACTTTAGTGCTTTTTTGAAGTCGGTTTTTTTTAAGTTTTTATTTTATAAATAAATGTATTATTTCAATTAATCATTTTTAAACATGATAAATTATAATCTATTGATGGCGAAATGTCAGTATATACTAGTAATTATACCTACATGTCGAGTTATCCTTATAGTTCCTTAAAGGTAACATTTATTTTATCTGTTAATTATATGAATTGTGAAGAACATGAAATTGTTATAATTTATCAAATATGAATCAACGATCGTAATTGTGCATGGCGTAGGGCAAAGGCCAAGGTCATCATCATTTGCATCCGTCTAGTACTCTAGTGGTGATTTGCCATTTTTGATCTTGATTTACCTATATTCTTTCATAGGTCTTGCTTCTTCCAGCATAGCCAGCCAGCCAGCACTATACAGTATGCAGGGTTTAAGGGTTATCTGATGTGAGAAATAAAAAAGGCTTCGAATACCATTTCGTAGTACGCAATGTGCTTCATATTATGGATAAATAAAGAGTACCTACTTTCATATGTATATAAATATATACTATACCAGCGACTCGACCTCGCTTCGCTCGGGTTCATCCCTAGTTACGTTTTCATGTTTAGTACCTATAGTTTTCTCAGAGATGAGATATTTTCCGGCAGTAAAAATATATCCTATATATTGAATCGGATAACCAGCAATCATCAAACCAAAGTTCATCTAAATATTTTGTTCAGTGGTTTTCTCGTGATACATTGCCAGACGGACAGACAGAATTCTGAAAACTATAGATTCGGCCTTCGTATATAATAATGTCTATTTCAATAAGATTTTCCAAAAAATATTTAATGTACAGGTTCGACTCAGTTACAATTTTATTATATGTATAGATTAAATATTAGAATTAAAAGTAAATTATGATTTAATTATCAATTCTTTTTGGGTAAGCTCCAAAAGAACCAGCATATTTATAATAAATAATATAATTTGTGCTCATTTAAACCAAAAATCGGGTGGGGCTGTGTTGGGGCACACAGTTTAGGGGTGTTGTAGTGTGTGCGCAAGCGATCCTAGTTGGAGTCTCACAGTACCTTGTCCGTTACGACGGCGGGCAGGGTCCCCATGATGGGTGGCCCCAGCGTCATAAAAAAAAACACAGTTTAGCTTGAAACATCTATCTACACTCTACAGCACGAGCTGAGGCCGACATATTGAATTTTATATTTATATATACACTTTCTGGTTATTATTTCCTATAAATGTTGTCCAAATTGATATATATTTTTTTAAGTCGATCGGTCGAAATAAACGACTCTATCACGTGTCTTGAATTACACCGAGAAAGTGAGAAAGCTAGTTATAGTTATAAACTAGCGATTCACCCTCGCTCCGTTCGGGTTCGTCCGTACTTACATTTTAACATTTGCTATAAATTTCCCAGAGATAAGATATTTTCTCGCAGTAAAAAGTATCCTTATATGTTGTGCCGGATATCCAGCTATCATCATACAGTAGTTTTTGCGTGACGCGGTAACAGATAGATAGACAGACAAAAATTCTAAAAACTATAGATTCAGCCTCTGTATCGATAATAATGTCTATTTCAATAAGATTTTCCAAAAAATATTTAATGTACAGATTCGGCTTAGTTACAATTTTATTATATGTATAATGTTTAAAGATAGCAACGGAAAGAATATTATATATACTTATATCATTTTTTAGACAATAACAACGGTTACACTTTTCTGACCTTGTTGTTTGTATCCGTATATGTTGATTTTAAAGGCGTTTCACGTCAAAACAAACGTGATAGGTTAGGTTAACTTAACACTATAGTTATTATTATATATTTATTATATAACTAGCAGTACCCGCGGCTTCGCCCGTGTCCAAACTTCCGATCACTAACAAAATTGACAGGATCATCCGCTGGGCTAATCTGAAGATTAGGTACCTGAAAATTCCATCAAAATCGCTCCAGTCGTTTTGGATTCCGTAGGAAACATACATACACACACAGGCGCGGATCCAGAGTTAAATTTTGGAGGGGTCATGGCTGAAATATACATATAATAAAACAGTAACTTAGCAAAATCTGTGCATGAAATATTTTTTAAAAACAATTGAGACCAGGCGCAGATCTAGATTTAAATTTGGGAGGAGGGGAGGGGGGGGGGATCTTGACTTTAAAAAATAATATTCAAGACCTTAAGTTTTATGGCTTTAAAACTTTAGCAAGTATATAAGGAATAAAAATCCGTACACTTTTTCGATGATTATAAAAAAATGTAGTTTACAAAGTAAAACTTATCGATTTCTCCAGTTTTTTTTTTTCATTTTTAAGGCTGTTTTTACAGGACGACCGTACAATGTTTTTATTTCTTCAAAAAGTAGAGTGCAAGATGAAAAATGAGCCCTATCTGAAAATTGAACGACATTTTTTTTAAATGTAAGCATCCACTCGAAATTGGGGGTGTACACTGTACAACTTTGTTACACTGTTACATCGCTTTGCAAATGTAGCTATGCTAGAATCCGAAAGATGGCACTGTAGTTATATATGTTTATTGATAAGATAACATTAAGAAAACTATTAAATGAGACTGTGTTTAAATCGTTGATAAATTATAAAATTTATTTACTTAAATTTTATAATTTGCTGCTTGGGATGCTTTGTACAATACCCTTATACAAACTCTACTTTTAGAAATCGTACCAATATAATATTTGTAGCAACTAATATCCAGCACCCCTCAATTTTTTCAAAATAACATTAATTTTCTCGTATATTAAAAAATAGTTTTTCCTTTTAATTGCTGTTCATTATTAACGTTTTTTTAGTTTTTTAAACTATAATTTATTTTTCATTTTTTAGTTTGATTTGTAATTTGTAGTTGGTTGAAACGCGATTTTTTTACTTTTTGTATTGTCAGCGGTCCTTGTTAAATGTGCAAAGTTTTAGTTCAATCTGAATTATTGAAGTGAGTGAAAATCGCATTTAAAGATTCCGTTACATAGATAGATAAAAAGGTGAGGCTAATATAATAAAGCGTGTTAAAATTCGATCTCATCAAGAATAACTGTACGGATTTCAGTATTTATATTTATGGCGAAGGTACAGAAAATAAATAATACCTAATAAATAAATGGGCAAAGTCGCAAATATAAGCTTCATATCTACAGATGTAATAAAATTCTAACTAAGCCGAATCTGTACATTAAATATTTTTTTGAAAATTTTATTTAAATAGACATTATGCTGGCCGAATCTATAGTTTTTAGAATTTTTGTCGGTCTGTCTGTCTGTCTGTTACCGCATCACAGAAAAACCATTGGAGGGATTCTGATGAAATTTGGTATGGTGATAGCTGGTTATCCGGGTCAACATATAGGATACTTTTTACCGCGGGAAAATGTCTCATTTCTGAGAAAAAATACAAAAACTGCAATGTAAGAGTATACTAATGTGTAAAACCTAAGAATTTGGTTTTTGGTATCTGAACGCGGGCGGAGCCGCGGGCAATGCTAGTCCAATATAAATAAATACTCACAAATGCCTAGTTACAGAGTATGTATCGCAAATAGTCATCGACAAATATTTAACTTGTACGGGATTTACGTGGTGTTTTCCATTTTACCTTTTACATACATACATTCATATATAAAGCTATTTGATAGATGAAATATCTCGTAGTTAGGAATGGCGCGGATTAGTTGATTTTTCTAGCCTTTGTTATAAATGTTTATAGATTTTATTTTTTGTATCTGTTTGAGTACCTTTCTTATTCTGCGCTTTAGGTCCAGGGTTCGAGCTTCCTTCATCAAACTTATGGCCAAATACAATACTTCTCAATATTTAAATTGGCTTTATGTAGTTTTGATATTGTACGACCGTGTATTCTGTACATGTTTCACATTACATGTGCATATATACGTACCTAATATAATATGTATGATATTGTAAGACAAGTTTTTAAACCCTTAAATATTTACTTCATTAGATACATATCTACTAATAATAATTTAGTACACTTAATTTTATAACATCATAATGAACGGTATTATAGTCATTACTTAAGATTTTTATCTAAACTACGTTTAGGGCGTATTATTTAAAGTGCATAATATGTAGGCAAGTACCTAATAGATTTTATCTAATATACTTGCCTACATATATAGTGCATAGGATTTAAGGAGTTGGGACGCAGATCTGGTAAATGTTGCTTATAATAAATCCAATAAAATGCTTTTTACAATTTGATCCATTCACGGTTTCTTATTGAATTGAGGCGTAGGGATAATGAATTGTCTGTCTCCGAGAAGGCGACCTATCTACCTACTGTTCGAACAATCGAGCAGTTCAACAAATAACAACAACAACAGGCTTCTTTAATAAAAATACTAAGTAGTATAGTATTATGTGATCTGTGATATAAAGCACTTTATTTAAGCCCTGAAAGCTTAATTAAGTAATTTTTATTTATATGTAAGATTCGATTTCAGTTTTTTTTTTCTTTCTTTAGTGGCTTAGAGTTGCGTTGACAGACGCAATACATTCTGCCAGTGTCACGTTTTGTGAGGAAGACACGAATGAGTTTAAGCGGTAATTTTGAAATTTAGCAGCTTTAACGTGGATTTGAAACTATAAGATTTTCAGTTATTTTAAAATCAAAAAATAGTTTGTTAATAAGTTGACAAATAAGTGACGTATTATAGACGTCACAAATTCTGCATTTTCATACAAAATGTATCGGGGAATCACGTTTTGACAGCTCATAAAAAGTATGCCAACTGATTGGTGTTATCCAATTAATTATCTACTTTTCAGTTTTTACGGACAGCCAAATTCCAATACAGTACGGACAGGCGTGTGAATGACATACTTTGTTTTCTGTTTAATCATAATTAATATTAATTCGTTTTTAATCTCCGAAGCAAAAACTCTCCTCGAGTTATAAGTTTGACGTGTAAATCTGTGTGTCTGTGACATTTTAGTGCCCAAACGGATAAACCGATTTTAATTTATTTTATTTATTTGAAAGGTGACGTTGACGTTATCCAGTATTCTTAGCCATAAATTAAGAAAATCAGTTCAGCCGTTTGCAGGTTATCAACTTGATTCTAGACGGTAAAAAAATATGAGCAACTTCCAAAGATCTAATCGATTCGGAACTTGATATACCGTTACTTGCAAGACATGCAATGACATTGTTAACTTTGTTTGCCTGATGCTGCAGCGTCACCTGGATATTCTGCAAGATACTAAACTCTTTAATAAAATACTGCAGATATATCGTGTTTAAACTCATTGAACTGCTCTCAAATCTCAATAAATGGATTATTGTGTTAGGGGTTTTTTAATTTTTAATTTAAGAGTTATGAAAGTACGTAGTAAATGAATTTTACCATCTTTATTTGTCTTTTATAAACTAATAAGGAAGTTAAAGACAGATTATTTAATAAACAATTTATCTCAAATCTACATAGTTATAGAACAAATTAAACATGTCCGTGTCTTCGTTAAAAAGAAAGATGTTTAAATATTAGGTAGGTACTTTAGTAGCATAAAACAAAAGTAGTTAAGTCGGATTGTGCTATATTTTATGTAATGTTTTGTTATTATACAATAATAATTAGATTTAATTTAATTTAGCCTTGTTTAAAAGTATATATTTTTTATTGTTAATACTTAGTTCTGTTCATATGCATGAGATGTTCACATCTTAGAAGACATCATTTGTCTGATTGTATACTTTAGAATAATTATAATTAAGCTTGTTTATTTCATCTGTATGTCGGTTTTGTGAACTTATAAATAAATAAAATAAAAAATTATAAAAATATAATAAAACATAATTAAGGTTAATAAGAAGTAATTCAAGTCCACACTCCACACCTCTGTATCATAATAATATACTGCACGCTTTGTTACTACCTACTTCATATAACATTATTGCATTTAACTACGCGAGACTAATATCTATAGATACGAGACTGTTAGCGGAACATTAAACTTAATATATAAAATTCCCGTGTCATGATGTTGGTCCACGATGAACTCAAAAACTACTTAACGGATCTTGACGTGTTTTTTTTAATGTGCGATTTGTTCCACCTTAAATAATAGGATAGTTTTTATCCCGATCCCCGTCCCGTTTTTTGTTTCCTTTCTTTATTGAAAAATTATCGATTTTCATATCCGGAGAGGGATTAGGGAGAGAGAACCTTACAAATTATTTAAATTAGATAACGCAACGCGCTGCCGGGATTGCTAGTATTACATAGATTAAATAGATCTGACATCTGTGATAATATAAATCTTTTAATCTTCTCGTAATTTGTAAATATTATGTTGTTTTAATAAAAAAAAACACGAACATGAATATGATTTTCTCGTCAAAATAATATTCCTATTAACTAACGGTTATTAAGTATAAACATCGAGATTAAGGATCAGCAAACACTACTCGTACTTTATGCTCAGTTTTGGCTCTATAAATATAATTTTTAGTCTATAAAGGACTTAGGTACATTTTTAAATAAAAATCAGTTCTGCGTTTAATATAGCCATGCCGGATAAAACCGCGGCAGGTCGCTATTGGTGTGATTGATATATCATTATTGGTATAACCTACATTATTGATCATTGATGACAAGAGAAAATAAGTGCCCGACGACGTCAGAGTTGCCTTAAGCCCCGTTGACACGCTCGCAGTCTGGTTTGACAAAGAGCTTTGAAACGAAGTTCATTTTGAACGTTCACTTTGAACGGTTGACATTGCACTTTCATTGCTCGTTTAAACAATCAGAATGCAATGAGACTGAATGAATCCAAATTAGACAGTTGTTGTAGGTACTAGTAGGTTTAAAGGGCCATCCAATTTTAAATTTAACAAGTAAAAAAAACTACTTCGTCAAAGCAGGCTTTGAGAAAAGTAGAACACGGTCCAAGTCCACTTTTATTAACGTCCACATCAAAATGCGCTTTGTTTGCTCGTTTATATGATTAAAATTGCGTCAAAGTAGTCATCAAAACTACTTGTCAAAGTAGACTTTGATCGTGTCAACGCGGCTTTATTTTATGTTTACACGAATCCTTGAAGACCTTCCGTCTTTATCACACAAACAAATGTTTATCTTAGTCACATAAAATAGTTTGAATAAACATCCAATAAAAAATACAAACTTAATGTATGTTTGTGCATAAAGAAAAATTGAAAATATGTGACTCGTGTCTGACTACTAAACCGATGGTCACGGGTTCGATTCTACCTCGAAGAAACACGTGGTAACGCATTTCCTAAAAAGAACAATTATCTTTGGATACTAACAAGACTTAGAAATTTAATTGATAACTTATATAAATAACAATTGTATTGGAATTAATTGACCACTAATGAGTAGTTAAGCGATTGATGAATCTTGACGCTGGCTATAAACCGTTTGTCTTTCAGTTGACTACATAATATGTAAATATATAATATAGGCATTATTTGAAAGCTTAAGATATCATAATAGGTGATCACTACAGTTATTTTATTATGATTCCATTCTTATTATCAGTTTTGGGCATCGCATTAAACGTACCTACACATATTTATCCCAAGCCTCAGCTTAGTAAAGGCAGTCTGCGGTAACTCGTAGGCGAAGAGTAATAGGCATAGAGTATATTGTTACATATATAAAGTAATAGGTATGTTATATAGACTATTATTATTGTAAGTATACTATAATTTTATAATTATGATTTTAATGATACCCATTCATCTATGTCACTGCAACAAAAATATTTACTATCTAATACTTTTGTTTAATATCTATATACCAAAAATAGAGCAAAAAATTTTCAAAGCTATTGATAAATTCAAACAAAAAATGGCCAATTTAAACAACTATCCTTTGACAAAACTCTAATGAAATCTCTCAAAAAAATGTACCTATAAACAATTTCCTAGTAAAAATTATTGCAAGTGATTACTACCACATAGAGCTTATGATCATCATTCATTTTAAATCTAAGTCCAGGTACTTTACCAATTTGCGAAGTGTACCGGGAACGCGTCTGAATTACAAATTACATGTAATTATGCGGGTAAAATATCGACCGATAAACAAAACAATGGAACTCGACGACAATCGTTAAGTATATACAAGTACCGGATGATACTTCATTTAAGTACTCCAAGATCCAGGCCGTTAAATGTTAGTTTATAACTTACGGATTACCTGACGGAAGCAGATAAAACCTTTGGTACGTATAAAACACATCACGGTACAACTACGGTGAAAGTGTTTCGCCAGTGAAACCAGACACTGTACCGACGTGTAATAGAAAAATAATTTATAATGAATTATAAAGTTGGTAAGTTTTTTTTTTCAAATAATATCTTAGTTTTATAAGTGTCTTGATATTATGTGGTATTTGTCTGTATAATTTCAATGCAAGGAAATACGTTTTTCTCACATTAATTATCAGTTATTAGTTTTCCCTAACACTTTTTGCCTTTGATCTTGAATTATTGTCATTTTTATCATTTTTATAATAGAAATAGCATTCATTTAAAACTTAACCTACCTTGAAAAGGGAATCTTTTAAAAAATAATGATTCGAATAGGTAGGTGATCTTGTAAAATATTTCTATTAAATAGGTACTTTCTTTTTAAGCACCTTTTGCTATTTGAAAAGATTTTTAAGCCCTATCTTTATTGTTGCATATTATGTAGGTACGTCAATATTGCATTTGAAAAATAATGATCCACAGGAAAACTCTGACGTACCTAAACTTCGCAGTTAGTAATAGTGTGAATAATTATGTTTATACATAGTTTATACCCATCATCACTTAATAGATTGTAGGTACATACATGATACAATTTTATGTTTATCTATACAGATAAATAACGTTGAAGTGTCTGTTTGTAATGTCAAAATAACAGCTTTTTACTAAATGCATATGAAGCTATACCTATACGGTACTAATAAGAAGTAACACAATTTTTAAAATTTAAATCGAATTGGCTAATCTTCGAAACGGCTGGACTGATTTTGATGGGATTTTTACTGGCAGATAACTGATTTTATAAGGTGTAGCTTAGGCTACTTTTATTGTAAAACTAGTGACTCACCTTCGCTCCGCTCGGGTTCGTCCCTACTTACGTTTTAACATTTAGTATAGATTTCTCAGAGATGAGGTATTTTCCCGCAATAAAAAGTATCCTATATTGTTGACCCGGATAACCAGCTATCATCATACCAAATTTCATCAAAATCTATCTAGTGGTTTTCCCGTGATGCGGTAACAGACAGACAGACAAAAATTCTAAAAACTATAGATTCGGCCTCTGTATTGATAATAAAGTATACATATTTCAATAAGATTTTCCAAATAATATGTAATGTACAGATTCGGCTTAGTTACAAGTTTATTATATGTATAGACAAGAATTCGGGTTCCGTTAAAAAAAATAAAACGTACCCGAGCGCAGCGAGGGCATGTCGCTAGTAAAAAATAAAGTTATTATTATAATAGATATTGCCAAGGTTGTAGGTATGTATCGCTTGTAAGTTGATGTGAACATAAATTACAATTTAAACTTAATTGCAAAATGCTAAAGTGGAATAACTAACTAGTAAGTAGTCCACGTAGAAATCTACCTCAGAATACAGACAGTTTTGTATACTGAGTTATCTACGTATGAAAATTAATTTTGCGTCTGAATTTGAATTAGATCGTTTCTTCAAAACTATACTTAATAAAAAACCTACCTATTCTCTAACTTCTATCGTAATATATAGTATATAGGAGTTTTATAATTTTTATTGTAAACATTTTCGAGTCAACATATTTGTCAATTGTTTATCTAAACTAAGTTTTTTAAGCAAATAATACGAGTAATAATAACATCACACATTTAAATAGAAAATACAAGGAATAACAAGAACTATCCATACTTACTATATTAAATATTTACTTTAATATTATAAATGTGAAGGTGTGTTTGTTTGTTTGTTTGTCCTTCTTTCACGACGACAAAGAGTGACGGATTGGTGTGATTTTTTTTAGAGATAGAGGGTTGGAGATTGACTGAAGATTATCTCATTCCCACGGGAGAATCCGTATTATTAATATTATGTATAAATGTGGAAGTTTGTGAGTATGGATGTTTGTTACTCTTTCACACCAAAACTTCTAAACGGATCTGGATGAAATTTGGCACAGAGATAGATTATATGTTGGAATAATACATAGGCTACTTTTTCCCTTTTTCCCGGAAAAATATACGATTCCCGTGGGTAGGTTTGTTTTTGTTTTCCGTTATAGTGCAACCCATAACAACTCATCTATACGTATAATAAAATTCTAACTGAGTTGGATCTGTACATTAAATATTTTTTGGAAAGTCTTATTGAAATAGTCATTAATATCGACACAGAAGCCGAATCTATAGTTTTAAAATTTTTGTCTGTCTGTCTATGACCGCATCACGAGAAAACCACTGGACAGATTTTGATGAAATTTGGTGTGATGGTAGTTGGTTATCCGGGTTCTCCTAGGCGATTCCGGCTATGGCGGTCAATCTCATTGAGATTAGCCAACTGCGCAGAAGATATTATAGTGCTCAAGTCTACGCGCAGACACAAGTGCACTCTCTATTCCTATCACTCTCATACTCCGGTGGGACGACCACTCGACACGACCAGTGAGAGTTAAGGCGCAGGACCGACGGCTTTACGTGCTCTTCGAGGCACGGGGGTGAAACACCGCCAACTTCCCAACTCCGGGCTGTTACTGAGACTTACTATACAGAAAGACCTTGGCCCAACCCGGGACTCGAACCCAGGACCTCCGGGTGTGCAGCCGTACATGCTAGCCACTACACCACCGAGGCAGTTATATTATAAATCATTGTAAAAATGTATGAACTTTAATTTCAGTATCACTATTGGTGTTTATGGCGGTGTCATGTCTCTGCGCGCCTCAGCCGAAAGCCTCGCGGACCAATTGCCCTTGCCCTAAAATATACATGCCATTATGTGCGTCAAACGGTCGCACATACAATAATATATGCGAATTCAAGTGCGATGCAAAACATTATAAGGAACACTTAGGCATTGAACTCTCTGTATTATTCAATGAACGTTGTGAAACACGACTGTCATAATATTAGGTAAGCACTCACATATGATACTTAACATAATACTTAGATACTATAAAACAAATTTCGTGGCAATCTTAATACTTATTAGTTGTATTGATTACAATCAATTTGAACTCACGCTAAAAATGTAAAATAGATAAGGCGTGAAAAACAGTGTTTTCCTTGACAC
The DNA here is from genome assembly GCA_921882275.1 of Brenthis ino. NCBI lineage: Eukaryota > Metazoa > Arthropoda > Insecta > Lepidoptera > Nymphalidae > Brenthis > Brenthis ino. The sequence goes on from OV170225.1 coordinate 17,861,060, forward strand.
ATGAAAGATTTAAATCTATACATTAATAAAATTCTGAGTCCAATCTGTACATTAATTATTTTTTTGGAAAATCTTATTGAAATAGTCATTATTATCGATACAGAGGCCGAATATATATAGTTTTTAGAATTTTTGTCTGTCTGTCTGTGACTGCATCACGAGAAAACTACTGGACAGATTTAAATGAAATTTGGTATGATGATAGCTAGTTATCCGGGTCAACATATTGGATACTTTTTACGGTGGGGAAAATAACTCATCTCTGAGAAATCTATACTAAACGCTAAAACGTAACTACGGACCAACCCGAACGGAGCGAGGGTGAGTTACGAGTATTTATATAAGACATAATATTCTGTGTATCATCTTACACAGCGCGACACTGACTTGACTTTTATTTTCTATTCTCTTTTTTATATTTTTAATAATTAAAATAATTAATTAAAATATTTGGGTAAAATAAATAAATTATAATTATATTATTGATTATATTTACTTGATTTTCAGATTAGTGCCTACATGTCTGTGTTGGCTACTGTATATTGAAAAGGCAGATGGAAACTTTCAATTAGTCTTAAAAAAATTTAACTGGTACTCAATATGAAAAATTGTAAAACCCATCTAATAAAAACGTAAATTATTTAATGAAATAAAATAGTGCATATGCTTTTGCTTGAAATAAAAAATATTTAAATTATAATAAACAACTTGTTTTAAGAATAATATCAAATATTTATTTATTAAAATAAAAAAGACTTTAGTATATGTTATTAGACAATAAAGAACAATATGTTTAAAAAGTACATCTAAAAAAAACAATTCATGTAATAAAATAAATATAATTTATATATACAATAAGTCAATTTATGAATGAGTGTAAATAAAATTGTTAAAATTATTTTTTTATATTCCAAACATCATCTTAACACCACATCCTACAATGCCTTTTGGTGAATATACCCTATCTATTGATATTATTATTTACTGACAAAAACCCATCACCTATATAACTCAAATAGTAATAAGCCACACCTTATTAATTATAAACCTTACCTACCTATGTAAACCTTAATAATGATATATATATATGTATATATATATATATATATATATATATAAGTTATCATAATTTTGATGGCATTAATTCTTCTAGAGTGAATCTTTTTCTAGTAAAATTAACTTTGTATAAATCACTTGGAAGGAAGCACTGTAAAAAAAGATGAGTGATGAGTCCAGTGATACCCCAAATGTTATGTTTTTCATGGATAAAGACTGGTGTTAAAAACCCTTCATATTTTAAATGAGCGTGCTTTGTTCTATCACAGAAATCTGCCATTGGTATTGAAAATACTTCTTCAACTTCATAAATATTTACATTTAAATTGTCTAAATTGAGATCTTTTATGACACCAACAACTGGAGTGATTATTATGTTTTTATCGCGTCCTTGCACTGGATACATTTCACACCAAACATCCACAGATTTAGGAAAAACACCAATTTCTTCCTCTGTTTCTCTTAAGGCTGCATCGACAACTCCTTCATGTTCCTCTAGCTTTCCTCCTGGAAATGATACCTGGCCACTATGACTTTTTAAGTTCGAAGATCTTAAAGTGAATAATAAATGTAACTCTCCATTTTTTACAAAGAGAGGTATTAACACAGCAGCTTTGTTTTGGGGTGTAACGTCAGTTCGAGCAAATGCGGGCAATTCTTTTATGCGCGATATACACTTATCTTTCGCATCTTTTGAAAGTAAAACTTGAGGGGATAACGACATATTACGGAACAATCCAAACACAGATCCAATTATTCACTAAATGTAACTATGATTTAATAATAGCAAAAACTAGATGTTCTACGTTTTTCATATATTATCATTAATTTTATTTAAAATATAATAGACTTGATCTTGAAGTTTGAAAATTGTAAAATGAAAGTTATTAGTTATTGCCAAACAGACTACAAAAACATACTACAAAAGTCAAAAATCACTAAACGTCAAAATCAGCTGCAACTTGCAAGTAGTTGTCAGAATTTATCGTGCGTCATAATAAATAGGTTGCAACATACGAGACTAGCAGTCCATTGATTTTGTTTGATCTCATCGTGTGCTCTTAGTAGTTCCGCTCAGGAAAGCCTTGCCAGGTAAGCTTTGGCACCGGATTTCATAGTTATTTAACAACTTATGTTTATTTAAAGTGCTTAAGGAATGGGTAAGATTTCTCTACAGGAGGGTGCCACACGTATGGCCTATTTACATTCAGTCTGAGGTTAAGCAATTTATTGTGATAATAACTCAATGTATTGTACCTCGAAGTGAGACCAACGGTTGCGCAGACATTCTTCAAATACTTAATTGGCCATATTCTATGTAAGTCAAAAGTTTAATTTGCCAAGTTCGCGATTTGTCAAATCAGTTATTCGTCAAAACCTAAATTCGTCAAATACGTGATTAGTCAAGTTATTGTACAATCTCGCACATGTTTTATATATATGTATATAATATACATTAGTAACTAACTGCCTCGGTGGTACTGTGGCTAACATGTACGGCTGCACACCCGGGGGTCCCGGGTTCGAGTCCCGGATGGGCCCAAGTTTAGTTATTGAATCGTTCTGTATAGTAAGCCTCAGTAACAGCCCGGCGTTGGGAAGTTTGCGGTGTTTCAGCCCCGTGCCTCGGAGAGCACATAAAGCCGTCGGTCCTGTGCCTTAACTCTCACCGGTCGTGTCGAGCAGTCGTCCCACCGGAGTATGAGAGTAACATCGTACGCTTGTGCATCTCCTGCGCAGATGGCTAGTCTCAATGAGATTGGCTGCCGTGGCCGGAATCGGTCAGGAGGTTTGGAGGGAGTTCACTAATGATAATAATATAATAATTCAAACACAATAACAAAATAATATTATACGTCAAGCTGCAAACGGTACAAGAGGTGAAATGTGGAAAGTGCAGGGCAGAGAAATAACACGTAAAGGACGCGCTGCGACTCAGGCCGTACCTCTCCGTACACTATGTGTGTACAATCACACAAATTCAAAGCTGAATTATGGCGCGAGGACTGTAGTTCACATGATGTGTAGCATCTCTATAGACTCATAGAGTTTTTGGATACGTGTCTAACAGTCTAAGTGACAATTTTATATATGTAGCAATATACTCTATGGTGACAATTCACAATTGACTTATGACATTGACAATGAAAAGTTTATCAAGAACATTTTTGCAAATTAAGTTTATACGTATATTAGTGATAATTTTACATAATAATGACATAATTATTAAAACAGTGCTATATTTTTAAGTGAATATGAATACGACAAGTCTTACCTTTCAGGGTATATTTACTCTTGCATCGCGGGAACGATGTATAACAAATTTAAAGAAATTTCGAATGCCTTTAATGAATAAAAATTTAAAAATGCCTACAGCTACTGCTGCTGTTTTAGTGCCTCTATGTCAAGTAAATAATATCCCATCTTTGTTGTATACTGTAAGATCGATGCAGTTAAAGAGTCACAGCGGTCAAATATCTTTTCCCGGGGGGAAAACTGATAAAGATGAGACGCCGATTGATACTGCCTTAAGAGAAACCTACGAAGAAATAGGCCTATCACGGGAAAAGATAGAAGTTTGGGGATGTACACAGGCTTTACCAGGTAGGAATTTTAAGATTATGATTACTCCAGTTGTTGGCAGTATACCAGATTTAAAAGAAGAAGACTTATGTATAAATAAAAATGAAGTTGATTCTGTATTTACAGCGCCTCTTGAAAGTTTATGTGATCCAAAAAACCAGTTTTACACCCAATACAAAAATGGCTATATATTACCAGTTTTTGTGATTAATGAATTTAAGATTTGGGGAATAACAGCATATATTACACATATAGTACTGAGCTGTCTTCTTCCTCAGGATATTTACAAAAATAATTGGATGCAGAACAAAATTCCAAAAAAACTGACAAATGAAAGTGCTTAAATATTATTTCAAAATTGTTTTTTTTTTGTATATATTGTTATGGTTATTTATTTAAATAAAATTAAAATCTTTATTTTGTTGTTATATTTAAATATTTATTGAAAAGTACAAAACCTACATATCACAAGCAAAACTTTTGACTTATTGTATAAAGCTTTTAGCATACATTACAAGGCAATATCAGTATGAATAGTAAACTTTAAAAATTGTATGTTTAAAAATAAATAAAAGTATTAATTAAAACTAATTGTAAATGATATTGTAAAAATTAAAATCATAATTTTGTAAAACCAAAATACAAAGGAAACAAAAGGAAAAGCGTAATAAAAGACAAATAAAAAAATAATAATATTAATCCAGGTTTATTCCTTAACATTTACATTAAAATCTAGTATTAATATTTTATACATTGTCCAATCGACATGTTGATGTCTCTCGCCTTTGTCTATTGTGTACTATAAATAAATAATTCACAAAACAATTGTATAAGGGCCGCTCCACACTATAGTGCTGATCAAGGTTTGCTCTCAGTCCGATATTGGTCTGGTAAAGTATTGTTATACAAGCAACAACGAGTGCATTCACACTATCAATAAGAGTCATGTTCCTGTTGAATAACACTCCAGCAACATTTCTTGTATAAAAAAACTTTACCAGACTGAGAACGGACTGTGATTGTGTGATACTGTAGTATGGTTTGGCCTTAACAATGTAAAATATAAAACTATTGTCAATCAGGGTTGAAAGGTGGTTTAATTTAAAGCATAACTTTATGCTATGAGGAAGTCATCGGCGTCTTAAAACTTGAACATATTAAACAATGATTTTATACTAACAGTATTTTTATTTTATTTCTTAGGATATTTTCAAAATGAAATTAGGTTATTTTAAGTATTGTATTCAACCCTTTTTACGTCCCACTTGTAGGCACGGGCCTCCCTTCAATACTAGGGGGATCAGGCTATGTCTACCACGCTGGTCAAGTGCGAGGCGGACTGCACAAGTCTTTCGAAAACTTGCTAGGTTCTCTAAGATATGCAGGTTCCCTCATGATGTTTTTCTTCACCGTAAAACAGGTGTCAATCATGTCGGAAATGATTCGGACATGGAAATAACAGAGGTGCGAGACCCGGGATTGGAATCCCTTCACTCAGTTTCCCAAGGGAATGTGTTACCACTGGGTTACCACTGCCTTAATTTTAAGTATTAGTCGTTCATATTTATATTGCGATATATAATTGCAACATAACTTGTCTGACTTAAAATAGTTAATGAATGAATCCTGTTTAACTTGCATAAGCTCAATTAAATCATAATATTAGTATAAAACATGTTTAAATGTAGTTCAACATTGAATTTATGTATAAAAGATAAGTACTTAATCAGTACCTTCAAAAAAGGTAACTTTGAGGAAGGCAAGAGCATTCAATATGCTTTATAATAAATATAAGTAAATTGTTGCAAATACCAAACCATGTACAGGCAGAGGTGTTTAAAATGGCCGAAAAATTCTTATCTAAACCTAAATTATGGGTCAAACTAAAAAAAAATACTGTAAAACCAATCACTTAAATAAGTATACTTTGTGAATATAATACAAAAATGTCAAATGTTTATTCGTTGTGTTTGAACACATACTAAAACTAACAAAATATAAATTAATAATAAAAAATAAATCTCTTATGTATATAAAAGATAGTCATAGGATATGAAATCTAACAGTAACCTCTGCCAATAGAATATTGGTAAATGATTTTTAAGTAAATCCAATCAAAATGGCCACATTTGCCTCTCGCTAGAAAACCATAGAGTACAGAAACATGAAATCAACTTGCAATAACCAGAGACAATTTAACAGCCGTTCATAATAATCAACAAATTTTGTTTGCACCAAACCATTCAATCTTTTAGATTTACTGTATTATCGTCATCTTATATAATAAAAATTACAAAAATATTTTGCCATAGGGCCAGTTGGCGATATAAAATCGATGGATATATAGAATCAATTTAAGTAAATAAATTAATTATTTGACCACCTGTTCTGAAATGCTTATTTGTATAGAAATATCGCCATCAAAAGTTACATCGCTAAGCAGGCCGGACCCGGCAGTGTACGGACCCTAAGTATTATCTATTGGCAAATAACAATGAAACAGCAGAGCCTAATGTAGTTTACTGTTTGGAGTTGCTGAGGTCGTCCACGTCCACGGGGATAGATGTCGTGAACGTTGGCGTCTCGAGTTCTTCGTGTTTCTTCATCTTCAGTGCCTGGAATATTACAATAATATACATTACAATTAGTAATATAAAGTAGTTATACATCCAATTAACCAATTTATATATTAATAAACATATAATTTTGCTAATATAATATTATTTTCAATTATGTAAATAACATCTCATTTCCTTAATCAAAGTATTATTTTATAGCAATAACTGTATTATTATGTACAATGTAATTTAACAATTATTTTGCTACAGGCATCTCTATTATTTAATTACATAAATACACTTATCACAAATTAAAAAAAAAACTTTAAAACATTAAGTAAATTTAGTGTTAAAATAAAATGTACTTTTTGAAATACCTAGTATAAATAGCACGTTAATAAATAATATTATGTTATCACAAAAAAACCACAACCCTCTCGAAGTATGAAGAAAACATCACAGAGGCGGTGAATTAATCTGTCAATAAGCAATGTTTCATGAAATGGCAAAATCGATTTCATCGGACAGGTAACATTTTCGAAAACCAGAGGTTTTATACAATAATGTTTGCCAGATATGTTTAATGCAGGTTATATAATGCAAGGCGAAAGGAAAATATTTTTATTAGCTTGCAGTGTAGCCAACTTTATCATTAAAATTTGAAGATATTTGTTTTTTTTTTTAAATATCTCACAAAAAAAAATACTATGGAAAATAAACACAACACATGTTTCGCTCTTATCCAACCCAAAACAATGTAAGACAGCTTATAAAATTAATTTATTATAGATTTTTAACAAAAAGACATTTTTACAAATGAAGTAATAAATCACTAATATATTTTATTTAATAGTATACATATATGACCTTTAATTTCCCGCCTACAAATACAATAAAAAATCAAGCCTTTTTAAACATTTGTATTTTACCATTTTTTTATTGAAAAAAAAAAACTCCGAATGTTGGCTACACTGTTAGTATGTATGTACACAAACGTATCGCGACGTCACAACCACGCAACGTACCGTGGGTTCCTCTTTGCGCGGTCGCGTCAGCGTCGGCGACATGAGCAAACCTTTTGTCGATAACTGTAGTGAGGAATAGAAAATAGGAGAAACAGGTAGTAGGTACAGATCTAGCCTAGCTATACAATAATACTATATACATAATGTGGAATTAAAGCTACATATATAACAAAAATAAGAGGTTGTCTATGCTCGTATATAAAAAAATAAAATATAGATTTAAAAGTATGACAGGTAAATAGCAAAAAGTTTCAAATAAAAAGTAAAATAGAATAAAAATAGATAGTCAAGCTTTACGATGGGGACAAGTACATTGAGAAAACTTAAATAACATATACAAATAATAATTTAAATTGTTTAATAATTTTTCATTAACTTAAATACTTCTGCTAGCTCTACATAATATAACCTGTTCAAAATTATATGAAATAAAATTCAATTACAGCTTTAACATTACTTTAAGTAACATAAATTAGCTTTATTCATAGACATAGAGAATGGATTGAGCAATGCTCTCGTGAAATTGACCACTCTTTAGAAAGAGAGAAAGCGATCGTGCGGCCTATACCTGGCTTTTATTTCTATTTGAATTTATAAATGAAATGTAAAAAATATATAATATTATGATGAAATATAAAATGGTTATAAATATATTTCTTCATTAATCGTATTTCAATAAATACGGAAGACTTCTGGCCGCACATATTTTATCTATCGCGCCTTTCCTCCATTTTTAGCTGACGGCTGGCAAAGAAACACTCAATCTACTCTACGTCTATGACTTTACTAGAACTCCGAACAGTTTATATTCCAGGACAATTATTGCAAACTATAGCTATATTTATGTCCAACTATATATAGAGCAATATAAACTTTTGTCTGTATGTCTGTCTGTATGTATGTATATATTATATGTGTGTGTGTGTCTGTACGTACCTGCTGCAGCTTGTAGTGGTTGATGATGTCCTGGTCGGCGGGGCAGCTCTGCGCGAACGCGTCCAGCTGGTACATGTGGTGCATGTAGCGCCAGAGCGCGCGGTAACTCGTCTGCGTTACCATATATTTGTATTGTATTATATCATTTTTTTATTTTAATTTATATATCAAGGGTCTAATAACATAGGCGACAAAGTCCAGTTAAAGTCATTTACAAACAACTAATAACATTAAAAATATATTACATATTTACTGTTATATGTATGAATTTGATACCTTTTATTTTAAGCTGTATTTTAATGTTAAAACAAGTCGGTTAACTAAGAAACTTAAATAACGCGATGGACTTAATCGATTAATCGACGTTTGACATTATATGGTACTTTGCCGCCTTTGTTATTAGACCCCTACTATATTATCAGTTAAATGTATCAGTGATAAGTTCTCTACTACAAAAATTCATATTTTATAATATACATTTAGCCCTTTTAATGTCCCGCTTCTGAGCGCGAGCCTTCCTCCAATGCTAGGAGGATCAGGATATAGTCCAGTCCTTCACCGTAAGACAAGTGGTAATCATGTTGGAAATGAAACGCACATGAAAATATCAGACGTGCGAGACCCGGGATTTGAACCCGCTTTTGTCACAGTTTTGCAACTTCTTATACATCCATTATTCTATAATACTTTCTTAGATTTACGCGAAGATTTGACATTTTTAAATAAACTGTATACATACCGGTATTTCAAAGTCCACGAAGTATTTCCCGGCGACGCGGATGTGCTGCAGGCGCGGCATCAACTCGCAGTCGAAGCAGCACATTGTATCCCCTGTCAGGAACCTGTTAACAATATTCACAATATCCATACTTAATAATATTATAAATGTGAAAGTATATCAGTCTGTCTGTCATTGGACCAATTTGGATGAATTTTTGGTATAGAGATAGATGGGACCTTTGAGACGGGCATAGGTTATTTTAAGTCCTATGTTTAGAAAATAAAGTTAACAATGAACGATCAAAAAAGTAAAAAAATACAATCAGCGCCAAAAAATGTCCTCACCGAATGAGCGCTCATTTGGACATTTGAGCGCGCTTTAATTTTTTTTTTTTTTCGTGAACACAATTTTAAGTATTGCATTTAAGGTTCAATTTACATTTTGTATATTTATTTCAACTAGAACAATTACCTAAACATTTTATTGATCGATGTTAAGAACAGAAAAAACCCAATCAATACTCACTAATTAAATAATTACAAACTCCATACCTGGTGCCTCGACGCTCGAGCAACGCGTCTATACGTTGTAGATGCGCACGCAACGAGGCCGACTTCTGCTCGTCCTTACGCACCAACACTAGCTTCAGCTTGGAGTACAAGTTCTCTATCAGTGAGGCCACTTCTTTGTCCTGGAAACATATAATATACTTATAATTATTAAGTAAAATATTTAGAAAAAATAATTTTAATAGAATTACATCATAAAAAGGCACGTACAATATGTCTGTGGTATATAAAACACTTAGTAAATTGGTGTTTTTCCAGTAGGTTATCATCCATTTACGACAATGCCTAGTACCATAAATATTCACGAGATGGCACTATGTGACATTGTCAACATGATAGAAGAAGGCTCTAATAAATAATTAGTTATGAAAAAATGTTATATTTTTTTGAGAAACGTTGCATTTTTTGTAGAAAAAACATTAATATAGATTAGAAAATAAAGTAGAAATACAAAATTTGATCCAAATTGTTAGAGCCATTTTCGAACTTTTGTATAAATAACATACATTTATACAAGAATTGCTCTTTGACAAAATTATATTAAATCAATTTTAAAACAATGTTAAGAGTAAATTGTCTATAATTAATTACCTACTATTAATAAAAAATAGTACATACTAAGTGGAATTAAAATATGGCAGAATTGAGGAAAAATAATTAATAAAGTCCAATAAATTTTCAGATTATTCCACTGTACTGCTTCATATATGTACCTTTATATTGTAATAATAATTCCTTTTTAATAAAACCACTCTCCTGAAGCATAAAAGAATCATTAATATTTATTTGCATTTGAAGACATCGCGTAACCGAAATATCTTGTTCTTTTTTCAACGCGGTCAAAAATTGTAAGTATATGTATATTGCCGATAAGTCTAAAAAATACTTTATACTTATTTTTTTTTTATTTTAAGGCTATACTCAAGAAGATTTCCCGCTTACAAAACGCGTTACCACATACATATGTATCTATTTTTTGCAGAATTAAATAAGATATGATATTAGTTAACCATATGAAATACAAATTGATTTTGTTGCTTCATAAATACTTTTGATCGATATTAAATTATAGACGATACCAGTTACTATGAATCTTGCTTATTTTTCTTTTAACATCCAAATCTCCATTTTACAACGTAATAAAACATCCTACGCAAGAGAAGGCGCGTCTGCGTTCTACTGAACTAGTTCAAGTGACATAATGTTTGACAAACGATTAGAAATCCTTTTAAATGGTGACTGATATAAATATTATTCATAGAAATATACCAGAACTTTCTCAATTAAGTAATCCTTTTATAACAGTGTTAATATAATTCATATTAGCAGATAGTTGGTCAACCAAAGATTTAAATTTGCACATGTGGCATATTTTTTTTACCGTTTTATATATTAAATAAGAGCTATGATTATTATTAGTAAACATATTATGTAACGGTAAAACAATAATCAGAGCTAAGGGGAGAGTAATCTCCACATGAGAGGACTCCACCGGGGCTCAGAAACCCATTCAATTATTAAACCGGTTTTTGTCATTGAATCTAAACCGAAAGGCTTTTCGGTTTAAGGTTACGTTCTTAAACGAATATAGTTTCCATGATCGTAATAAACCGGTCAAAACGAGTTTTGTGCGTTTAGATTTGGCAAATCTTTGCTAATAGTGAATTGCGTAGTAGAAAGATACATGTAATATAAATCTACCTATTCTCTATGAATAACTATTAACCAATATTATTTCGGTTTACTAAGCCGTTCGTTTTCATTAACCGGTAAATTAACGAGCGATAAATTAACCATTTGGTACATTACCGAAATTAACCGTTTTTTTAAACAGATTACGAGCCTTGTCCTCCAAAATAAAAATTTATAGATGATGTTTATTAAATACTTTTTTGTAGTGGTTCCGTAAAAATGACTAAATAATCAAGAATTTATTTTATTCTTTGCAATATTATTAAGGGGCTCTTCATGAACGAATTAACCACTGGACCAGACATATAAGCGGACGTACCTTTAACGGTCATGTCAGTAACCAGGGAATTTTAGCCTAGGTCGTTTGTTTTTTGTGTCAGTCTCAAGCACTTGTCAAAAAAACATCTCCCAAAAATGACTAAATGTTCTGTTAAATGGTGTAAAAACTATAACGGCGGAAGCAGCACTATTTTTTTTTACTTGTAAATACATTATTTTATTACATTTATTGTTATTTATCACAATATTTAATTAAATGTAAAATAAAATGTCATATTATCCTACTATGTTAAATATAGTCGATATTTCTATGTATTGTTGACATCTGACAACCATTATAAACGGGTTGGATTATACCATTCAGAACAAATGACAAAACTGTCGAGTGAGTCTATTTGACATCGACTAGTGCTTGACAATGTCGAAAAATATATCGATATTTGACGAAATAACTGAACGAATTGTGTTATTTGTACAGTACAATAACATAAAATACTTTTATCACAGTATCCTACAATCTGATGACAATAAATTTACAAAAATATTTTCTAAATCAAATAAAAATATAAATGCAAAAATTATAATTAGTATGTGTACTTAATTTTTTATTTTATTTTATACCACATTTATATACTTTGGAATATTATTCTATTGTAATAATAATAAAGATCATTTTATTTCAACACATAAATTACACAAAATCAAACAATAATGTTTTAGCACTAAACTTCTGGGTTGGCGATTTATAATAAAACACTTTACCACTTGCACTAATTATTTTACTTTCACGATCCAACACTCACTTTTTCACAATTTGCAATCACTTTTTCTTTTTCCTAATTTCACAAATGTTTATTAATAACTGAGCAATATTAGGACAGTGTCACCTTTTTATAACTACCCGAGACAATCAATTGCCAATTAAAATAGTTCAATAACAGAATCAACAAAATCACTTTATTTAATTAAATTAGCTTAATATTTTTTTTAATCTTTACAAAATATTATATATTAATGGAATATACACCCGATATTCATTTGTTTATTAACATTATTATAGGCTAACAGAGTCCTGCCATCAATGCCATCGTATTTATATAAATCAAATTAAAAAATAAACACCCGATATTCATTTGTTTATTAACATTATTATAGGCTAACAGAGTCCTGCCATCAATGCCATCGTATTTATATAAATCAAATTAAAAAATAATTATTATTTAACACATTATTATTGCCTCTTTAATTCATTTATTTTAATTTATTATAATAAATACACATATTTTAAATTAAAAGATGTAAAATATGATGACTATGCTAACCAATGTCTAAAATGTCATTCATTGGTTCATCGATATATGTATTTTATCGATTACGTTCAAACACTAGAAATATTGTATTGTGTATCAGTGTTTATAATAATGTAATAAAATCTTTGTGTGCGTTATGCGTCACTTGGTTGAACTAGTTTTCATACATTTGTATTTTATGTCAGGTCCAGTCTTTAATTCGTCCATGGGGCTCTTCTTAACACCTATACCTCTAAATCCTGCCAGAGTTTAGACTTTAAACTATTACGTTTTTAGTTACAGACTTAATATTTGTATCATTTTGTTATGTATAACAAACCTGCACAAACAAATTGTGTCCACCGGGCACTGATTTCATAATATGCCGCTCAATCTTCTCATTCTCGAGTATGGCGAGACCATTGTCGATGAGGATCGGTGGATGCGTTGCTTCAAAGTTGGTGCGGAAGTCTGGTGGTGGTTTTTGCATGTCAACCGTTGTCACCTAAAATATTTAAATTTTTTTATTAATAAGTATGTATAATAATTTCTTAGATTTACGCGAATATTTCACATTTTAAATAAAACTATCTTTACGGATTATTTTGCGGACTTAAACTTCGGGAAACAAAAATCGAAGTAAATCCGCGAAATAATCCGAAAAAATAGTTTTATTTAAAAAGATAAGTATAATTTAGAATACCTACATACGTAGTAAGAACTTATACAATATTTATTTTATAAAAAAAAATCACGTTACATTTCGCGTCTAAAGATGCTGACAAAAAAAAACAAATAGGTCCCACATACTTCTTATTCCTATGTAGGTCATTAATTAAGTAAGCAAATTAATTACTTAAATAAAAAAAACATCTTACTTTTAAACTGATCGTCTTAAGCTCTGCCAGAAGGTAAAGGTCCATGAAGTACTCCTGACAGAATAGACACGCGCCCTTCCGCCTACCATCGATGGTCGAGGCCTGAAATTACAACAAAACGATAATTATATCTAATTGTATCTGAAATATAGAAAGTTCGCTAGTTATAACTAGCGACTCACTCTAGCTTTGCTCGGGTTCGTCCCTAAAAAAATTTATAACTTGACATAGGTAACTTTTTTATTTATGAACCGACTGAAATAAAACAATATTTCATTATTTTATTATATTTTATTTAAATAAATACTAAATGTTAAGTGAAGTGAATTTTTAGTCACATTAGTGAAAACCGCATCCAAATCAGTTAAATTGCGCAAACGCACAGACAAACATTCTAAAAATCATTGTTTTGGGTTCTATTCGTTTATTAAAGATCCCAAATAATAGTTTTTCTCAATTATCTTCCATGTACAGACAGCCATCGGTTACAATAATTTTAATGATGTGTATAGGTATATAAATATACTTACATACATGTACCTACTCTACTAACAATATTAAAATTAATATATAAAATTGTAAATAATGAGGTAAACAATGGCCGTGAGAATGCAGTGTATACTAAAGCAATAAATAATGACTCCGAAGAGAATAAATGAAGACGAATGTATATCTCAAACTGAAGAAACAACAATTTATACCTGCCAAGTATAAAACTCGATTTCTTTAAAATTTTCAGTTTTATTCCAGAAATAACAAAGATTAATAAAATCATCTTACAATTAATTTGACACTAGCTTTTGCCTGCAGCTACGCTCACGTAGTTTTTTTTAATAATAATAATAATAAATATGTTGAGACATTTATATACAGCACCATCTAGTTCCATGGTAAGCTACGAGGCTTGTGTTATGGATACCAGATAGTGATATATGCACTACACATATTTAAACTTTAAATACATATTATAAACATAAACACTCATGACGAGTACAAACATCCGTGCTCATCACACAAATGAATGCCCCCAGCGGGACTCGAACCCGCGACATCTGTCACAGCAAGTACAAACCGAGTCACTACAAACTGAGCCCAACGTGTCGTCAATTATACATAATTACTCCGTTCTTAAGGGTCTAAACGTGATGTTAGACCGCTTATAACTTTAATGAATAGCCAATAGGATGCAAAAAAGAATTTTCCAAATCTCATTAGTCGTTCGAACAAAAAAAACCCGCTATAAAGCTGATATATAAATGGCAGATAATATTATAAGTACATCTAAATGGCCGTCAAGAGCAAGGCTAGCACCGACTATAATTTAAGTAATTTATAATCGTCCTTAACATATAGTAAACATCAGACTTCGAGCGTATAATTAGTAAACAGGTAAATACTGCCACCCTAGAAGCGATACAGCGAGCGTAAGATAGAGCCTTTGCATATTCATGATACATTGTTACATGACACGACGCCCCGTGACCGACTGTAACGACTGGTATTACAGATTTGCTAAACACACGCAGACAATTGTTTTCATATTTACAAGTAACAAATGTGATTTTTCATAGAATTAAGTAATACCAATCTAGCTCACTTGATAGACGTTCTCGTGTCTTTATTTCGTTAAAGTTTTTGTGACGAAAAAATCCTATTATAAAATGAAACTTTTCCTGAATTTTCGAACCACCAATCCAAACTTTTTTGCTGGAAACCTCGTTCGGAATATTACAAACATTTAAAAAATAATTCAATTCAATTCAATCCTGATACTGATCTTTAACCAGAAGCACACAATGTATGGTGTAAGTAAATAAGGTAGTGCTCTAGACTTTAGCTTCAAGAGATACAAATTTGTTAATGACATAAAAAACAAAAGTTAGTTTTTTTACTGGTCCTCTTATAATTTTGATATATTATTATATATGAGATGAAAAAATCTTTTTTTTTAAACTAATCGAAAAGAATCGAAATACTTACCGCCAGTAATGAAAATATTATAAAAACATAATACTTTAAACTATAAACTTTAAAAAATAGCGCCGGTTTATGTAAGTGGTCACAGTGACTACGCGAAGGTATGTCATTTTGTAATCAATTATGTATGTGAATGATGTTGTCTTAAAGATAAAGATGTTTATGACAGACAGACACTTTTTGCTTTGTTCAATCCAATTCAATTATTTTGTTCAATGGCTCCTAAAAGTTTTTCAGAACATAAAAAAAAATAAAAAAAGACATTTAAAAAAAAAGAAAGGGCATGTTATAATTATACATCATTTACTATCTATTTTTATAACTTCATTTATACTTAGTACCAATATAATAAAGATTAATTTGATGAAAAAACTTACATTTCTCGTTACAATGAATTGTAATTAAAAGATTTTAATTAAAATCCAAAGAACGAGTTAGTGAGTAACTTTTACAATAAGTGTATAATCTATGACTTTTACTTTAAAGCACGGTGAAAGATCAGTGAGAGGAGCTTTTCTTATAAAGTCCATACAAAGTAAACACTGTTCGTGTTAGATAATAAATTAGTGTGTCTACAACTGGCCTTTATCTTTACGTCAGTCACTTTTTGTGGAGCAACATTTTTTCAAAAGAAATTCCTTAAAGCTATTTTCTGAACATTTATAATCTATACAGATAAAAATAAAATTGTAGTGTCTGTTTGTAATGTTAAAATAACAGCTAAATGCATAAATCATAATATGAAATTATATACGGTAGGTACTTATGAGAAAATTCACAATTTAAAAAAAATTATGTCTGTCTGTGTGGTACGGCTGATCTCCGAAACGACTGGACTGATTTTGATGGGACTTTCACTGGCAGATAGTTGATATTATAAGCAGTAACTTAGGTTACTTTATTTTAGAAAAAATAGAATCAGGGTTCCGTTTAAAAAAATAAAACGTACGAAGCGTAGGTAAGTCGCTAGTGTATTTAATAATATTGAATTCAGCAAAAACTATGAACCTGTCTGTAGAGTGTAGGTGTAGGCTAGCACCCGTAATGATACAAGTGTTCAAAGGGAGAAACTGAACTAACTCTCTATAATATTAATTAAGATCTAACATTGGATAATTCATAATACTTATTACAACTTTACTTTTTTTATTTATAAGTAGCTAGGTACGTTTTAATGATTAGTATAGAATAGAGACTATATACTGTTATATACATATTATATATTTTTTTCTAACATAAACTTGACGTATTGTTGTAGATTGTAGGTCCACCACTATTGAAAGTAATCCGAAGTAGTGATTCCCATACAAAATAACCAGTTCCGAACTTTTCGATTTTCCAGCTGTTCTTATGGGATTTTCCTACTTTTTTTATATTTAAACCATCTCTGATATACTTCCAACAAAACAAAAAAAGAATTATTCAAATCGGTTCAGCCGTTTTTGAGTTTTAACGAGACTGACGAACAGCAATTGATTTTTATATATATAGAAAACATTATTAGTTTTCAATTTTCGTGAATTACAACTAATCGCTTAAGTAGTTTATTTCACAAAGTGATCCAATTACTTTCGTAATTTCCAAATGGAATTAGTCATCAGTTCTTTATATTATGCTATACGTCAAATACCTAAACGAGTGCGGACTATATGTAAATATGTAAGCTTCATGACTCACTCGCCGGATTTCAGGTCAAAGGGCTCAATGTATGCGCTGATTAGAACTTTCTAGTACTTCAACAGACGTGTGAAATGAGAAAACACCGTTATGTTCAATATTCCCTGTAGGTACTCCGATCTTTTGAATTTATTTGGGTCAAGCTTTATTTATTTATAAGCTCTTAAATTTTTACGTTCATATTTTAAATAAATTTACAAAAAGCTGTGGTTTGTACCAAAGCTCTTAATTTACTTTAAATGCCATAATCTAAAAATATACAAAGCTGAGAACTGCAAGTCCAATTTGCACACCGAAAGTTCCGAATGATAACATTTTAAATTTATGTTATTTGTTAGATTAAAATTAAAATACAATATTTAAGTTATAATTTTAATTAAAAGTGTTTTTGGATGCGCTACCCCATAAGCTCAATATGTGTATTTTGTACGTTTTTTATCGCTCTATTGCACTAATTATACTTTTTGTAAAATGAATGCGACATAGAGACAATCGGAGATAACGTATATGTGTGTGTGTGTGTATATATATATATATATATATATATATATATATATATATATATATATATATGTAGGGGTACCGTTTTTAGAATTTTGTCGCTTAAAAATTTATGGACACATTTGAGACTGGCTGACTGTTTTGACTACTATGTAACATTAGTTCATGAAGTTCAACACTCACACGGCATGCTAATTTGTTTGGACCATATAAAATAATAATGAGCAATCTATCTTTCATCTTTGCGTTGAGGTAAAAGAAATAGAGAGAAAAGGAAAACATATTAACATGGATGGATATGTCTTATAACATGAATAACCAGCTATAATCATACCAAACTTCATCAAAAAATCTGTCCAGTGGTTTACTCGTGATGCGTCCCCAGATAGACAGATAAAAATTCAAAAAAGTATAGAGTTGGCCTCTGTATCGATAATAATGACAATTTGAATAAGATTTTCCAAAAAATATTTAATGTACAGATTCGACTCAGAATTTTATTATATGTATAGACTAGCGGACCCGACAGACGTTGTCCTGTCTACACGTCTTTAATTTGAAAATTTCAAACTTTTTTTAATAAGCTAAAACATTCTGGACCATTTTGATGAAAATTATTATTCAAATTGTGAATCTAAACCATTCCCAGATCCCCTTGAACACACACAAAAAATTTCATCAAAATCGGTCCAGTCGTTTGAGAGAAGTTCAGTGACATACACACTCACAGAAGAATTATATATATAAAGATATAGATTACATATTGAAGGAAACAAAGAAACGATGATTAGCGATAGATATGTACATAGGTGTTCGTGTATGACTACAAATATAACAAATCCAGCATTATAAGATTAATGAAGCACAAACGATTAACCCACATCGGTACGTGCGGATTTTCTCAAAACTCACATTACATTAAGCAAAAGGAAGTAGGTTTTATGGAAAAGTGTTACTTTACCCATCACTTATTACGGTCAAGTGGCCGCTGTACATAATCACATAAACAGTACACGTAGGAACAACATTCGGAGTTAAAGTTGGACATTAAGTTGTGGACGACCAGAAATAAACATATACATACTTCCAAGAGCCTTTATGCAAATACAGACTTCAATAATAACGGTGCTACACGCTCGTAGCGGGAGTTTTACATTTCCAATATTAATAATTTATAATATATGAAGGAATATATAATCTGGCACTATATTTGGGAATCTTCTTAAAATCACCAATGATTCTTAATGGCTTAGTTATACTAAAATGCAATTTAAAATACATAGATTATGGAATTATAAATCATTATATATTACCATAAAAAACAGACTTGTAAAATCCTTTTCAAAAGAAGATTTTAAGTTAAAAGTAATGTCTGAACTTTGAAGGTTTAACCCAAAAATCATAGATATTTAATAAAAAATACTTAGTTTAAAGCGTACTGTACGTTTTTAATAAAAAAATAAGCTCGACTCGACGCGTTCGTAACTCAACTATAAGCTTGAAAGCTAGCAATGTTAATGTTAGAACCTACTTCGTTTGAAACTCTCTAAATTACATTCAGGTATACAGTATTCTTGCCATTTCTAAAAATATAGATAATTAATTGATATTTATTTCTAACAATCATCACATCACAACAACACGTAATAATAATATATACAGCTTTAGCTTTAGTATTGTGACAACTCCTGTACTATGGTGTCTTCGTGTCTGACTGGTTAAAATAGAAAAGCAAGTGAAGCGATGGCGCGGAACGCACCAACAGAACATGACGTACCAGCCCGCACTTTATTTACGATTAGAAATTGCAGACAATTCAATTGACAACGGCTACAACTGAGCTATGAAAATCTGATCATATAGGTACACCTCCTTTCTCATATTTGCATGCTAAGTTTATGCCTGAACAACTCGTGATGTAATTTGAATGATAAATAATATCAGTCACTATAAATTCTAATGCAATCTAAACTATTAACCTTTATTGTTTGGTTTTTATTTGTCTTATGATCAAAATATATTGCACACTACGTTTTAATTTTTTTGAAGGGAAACCTTATTCTTTTTCAAAAGTAAAAGTAGCCAAGTTAATCCATTTAACATCTGCTATCTGCCAGTGAAAGTCCTGTCAAAATCAGTCCGACCCTTTCGGAGTTTAGCCGGAATAAACAGATAGACAAACAACAAAAATTTAAAAATTGTGTTTTTCTTACATGTAGATACCGTATTATATAATTTCATATGCATTCAGTAAAAACCTGTTGTTTTTGACATTACAAACAAACACTTTAATTTTATTTATCTGTACGGATGTATAGATAAAATGCAGTTCAAATGTATGTACATATAATGTTTAGGGTCCTATGAGGTATAAGATTAAAATATACCAGCTATAAAATAATAACATATCTAAATTATGATATGAATATTCATTTTTATGAGAAATTAAAAAAAAAAATAGATGTATTTTTTACTGCACGATATTTTTGCTGACTGTAAACCGAGTTTTTTTTATTGAAGAAGAATAGTAGCACCCTTTACATTATTTTAATTGAAAAAAAAGCAGCATATTAAGTAGTTAGTAATAGAGAAATAAAACTTATATGTTTTGTAATCGAGTTAATGATTAAATATTTAAAAAATCATTAAACCAATTAATGAAACTTTTACTTAATTCGAAACTAGCATCACTATTTTATCACTTTATGATTAAAAGTAATGCTTTGTAACTAATATAGCAATTAGTAATAATCATTATCTAATTATGTATCTATTAATTAATTTTTTAAATGAGTCACCTCGAGCTGGTACAGGGGAAAATATTTTTGATACTGCATATAGTTTAAAGAGAACGTTTCAGTAATAGGTAAAATGTACGACATACCGTAACGTATACAAGGAAATAACGGCGCGCGACGCGTCGAAGTATGTCTCAAAACAAAATAGTATGCTACGCGAAACATCAACTAAGCACGATAGGATAAGACAGTGCTACAGAACCATCTGAGCGTGACAAACAAACATCCAAGTCAACGACATCACCGAACATATAGATACTTTCAGTTTCGTGAAAACGAAAGCAGTAAGTCATGCCTCCTGTATTGCAACGCGCACCATTTTTGTCCATGCGGCAGGAAAAGTTGTTGTAGCATGCGCATACACAAGTAGTACCTTAGCCTGTTTCTCTATAAAAAAAATATCCATAACAATTATTTCCACTTATGAAGTAATGAACTAAAACGTATGAAGCAATAATCAAGTGTAAATATTGGCATCGTAAATAAAGTTCATATAATATAGGGCGGTAAAATTTTACCTATAGTAATTTCTATATTAGGATAGAAATTACAACTAGTATCAGATTATCGCATTTCAACTCAAAGAGATATTGGATTAGCATCTCAGAGCATTGACCCGCGTCGGGAAAAGTCAGCACTTGACCACGGTCCAACTTTACAGACCGTGAAAGTGTGGTCTCTAATTACTTGCTACCCGTCTCTCCTTTCCAGATGCTTAAATGTCTTACTTACTGTTTATATATCTTTAGATTTAAAAGAAACTGTCTTTATAGATATATACTTTACAAATATATAACTTTATAGTTATACTAGCAATGCCCGCGGCTCCGCCCCCGTTCAGGTGACCAAAAACCATATTAGTATTTTACATATTAGTATACTCTTACAATGCAGTGTTTGTATTTTTTCTCAGAAATGAGATATTTTTCCGCAACACACCGACTTCGAAAATATTTGATTAGGTATGTATAGTAAATGAAAACTACCAATCAGTTATTTTTTACTTTTTAGTGCTTTTTTTTGAAGTCGGTTTTTATTTTTTTGTTAAAAAGTTTTTTTTACTAACTTTTGCTATAAAGCCACCAATAAGTTAGAATTCAAGAATCTATTTTATATATTATTCTATCTATTTTATACATAATTAATGAGTTTTATATATTAACATTGTTATAACTATTGATTAACAGTGCTTATAGATACAGTAAGATGTTTCAATATAAAAATTAAATGAAATTAACAATTTTACGGACGAAATAAACTGAAAGTGTGAAGCCAACAATTAGTGTGATATAATAATAAACAAAGATCTCGCATGTTTTGCTGAAACAACTGTCTCGGTGAGCGTAGAGTTTGATAAATGGATTCGGTTTTACTCGTTCCTGAAAGAATCGCGTGACGGCTCGTTTCGGTCAAAATGAAAATATCCGCATAGCTGTGAACACTTCCGCGCAATTCGGGCGCGACAGACATTTAGCGCTGCGGTATACACGAAAGCCTTTTTAAACAAAATGAATTTTCAAGTCGCAACTAGTTTATTACTATACCATTTTTTGCGCTTACTATTTTGTTAACAATTATGAAAAGTAAATAGACGAAAACACAAAAGTCACGATTCATTTGGTCAAATAAAGGTCTTCCGGAAGTCGGAAGGCGTGGACAATTGCACAATCTAGCTTCATCCGGCATTGCGGTGTTCCTTTTGTGCACTTTGACGAGCAATTTGAAAGAAACACTAACTCAACTAGGACTAGATTATACTAGGATATTTAGTTACTTTAATATTACGAATAACATCATAAATATGTAAATATTGTAAATAACATGAAAATCTTATGAATGACAAGAAAATATTATCTATTATAAGTAAAACTATCTCTTCGGATTTTATGCAGATTTATTTAGAAAATTATTTTTTATACTTTTCAAAATCATTGTATGTATAAATTTGTGGGTAGGTGCTGTATTTAACATCTAGATCTCTCCCGTGACCATGATCGCTGTAAAGCATTCGAAACGTCGGGAACCAAAAATCTAAACAAATCCGCGAAAAAACCCGTAAAGATAGATAGTTTTATTTGAAATGTGATATGTATATTCGCCTTAATCTAAGAAAATATAATAATTTATTCAGCTATTACTTAACATTCTAGAAACAAATTGACTCATAACACTAATTTTGAACATCTGTAGCGTCTGACCGTATAGTGTTTACTTTATTATCCCTCCTATATATAAAATTCTGGTGATCTCAGCTCATAGTAGTCATACATGTGATGACAATGACATCACGATCTTGCTTCACGAAGCTGACGTACATGGAATAACTAAAGGAAATTCTTGGAGGACTTAACTATGACTATATAAAATTATTCTTTTACTCATAATAATATCTATGTGTAATGTTAAAACTAACACTAACGTAACGTAATTGGCTGTTTAGGACAATGGTTTACAATATTATAGGTAATTTGCCTTTGACCATTGGTCTCTCTATTATCTATATTGCATGATTAAATGCAATAAAAAATATTATATTTATAATTTTGTCTATGCATCAATAGCTTAAGTACTATTACGGATTATCTTAATAATAAACACAAAGTCGTGTTGCTAATTAAAATAGCAGTGTAGTACACAATATAAAAGGTTATAAGCAAATTCGATAACTTAAGCAATATAGAAAGGATTTTACACTTGACCTTATATATTGTGAAAGACATGAAACCGGGGTCAGAAACGTGAACTGCTTCTATACATAGACAATTAGTATGTTTTGTCAAACGAAGACGATATCGCAGATATTTTGCTTAATATGCTACTAAATGAGGCAACAACAGTTTATAATATTGGCGACACGTTTGGCTCAGTTTGTAATGACCCAACTTGCTGAGCCAGCGGTCGCGGGTTCGAGTCCCGCTGGGGGCATTCATTTGTGACGAGCACGAATGTTTGTACTTCAGTCATGGGTGTTTATATTTATAATAATATGTATGTATCTAAAGTTATATATGTGTAGTGTATCAACTATCTGGTTGGATACCAGATAGTGGATGAACCAGAACACAGGCCTTGTAGCTTACCACAGGAATAGATGGTGCTGTGTGTTAATGTCCCAACACATTTATATTTATAAAAAAATGTCTATGGGAGCTATAGAATTAGTGCGATGAATAATAAATATCTAAATAATATGTCATTAACTACATGCGTGCTGAAGTGAAAACACAAATTACTGTGCATGCTAACATAAATTAGCTCAATTTAAATAGTAGTATAATTCCGTTTAACTTGTAGGGGGATTGATAAAGACGCCGTTGTCCTTTTATCAAAGCCGAATAATTATTGCAACTACAAAAAAACTAAAATATTTGTACTTTACACCAAAAGAAATTACGTAACTCGATAAGAATTTGGAAAAGTTAAAATGTAGAATTGCAAGAGTACATACAAAAGTAAGTTCAACAAAAATGGAAGACAAATTAAAAAAAAACGTGTGTGTGTAGTGTGTACTTATGTACGCACGTAATAAGTTAGTATACTTCTTTGACATAACAGAAGAAATATAGCTAAAGATTTCATCCCGTATGTCACAACTCTCTGTTTGTTAAAGGAATGCAGCTAACTTCATCATGTCGCTATTTGACTGTCGGCGTGCGCGCATATCGTAAAAATTTTACTCTCATATTTTTTCCAAACGTGCCAAAAGGAGTATAACTTAAAAAAGTACAAAATATATTCGGAACTGTTTTTATGAAAAACAAATTTATACAGCGGTAGTAATCAAGTTGCACTTCCAAGTTTTTTCGTAGTTAAACTTGTTGTATTCATTATATATAATTACTAACGTAACATTTACACGCGCTTGTTTTCATACCTTAAGCGTGCCTTTGAATGCAATTGACCTAATGAATACGCATCTGCTGCTCGTACGAAAATAACCGTGGAATTTAATGTAGTTTATTTCTAATATTCTATGTTTTAGTTTTGAAACCTAAATAGCTTCTATTGTAGGCATTTATTTGCTTTATTTAGGTTCCGTAAAAACATATCTATACATATAATAAAATTGTAACTAATCCGAATCTGTACATTAAATATTTTTTGAAAAATCTTATTGAAATAAACATTATTATCGATACAGAGGCCGAATCTATAGTTTTTAGAATTTTTGTCTGTCTGACTGTCTGTCTGTTACCGCATTACAGAAAAACCACTGGAGGGATTTTGATGAAATTTGGTATGGTGATAGCTGGTTATCCGAGTCAACATATAGTATACTTTTTACCGCGGGAAAATGTCTCATTTCTGAGAAAAAATACAAAAACTGCAATGCAAGAGTATACTAATATGTAAAACCTAAGAATTTGGTTTTTGGTCATCTGAACGCGGGCGGAGCCGCGGGTAATGCTAGTTATAATATAAATAATTATTCATTCTTATACATACGAATCATACAATGTTCGAGTAAAGTGATCACGCTACGCACTATTACGAACAATCTTAGAGACGAGATCTAATATGAAATTAATTGCTTAGATAAACATACAACTCTATCAAAAATGTTGAGATTATCTCTTAAGATATCCCACGTGTAAAATTGAAAATGGCTATTTCATATTATTTCTGGTGATACCATCATGTTAAGTGGTTTTTAAATACAAATGAAAATTAAAATAATCACCCACAGTATAGAAAGTTGTGTTAGGTAATGATAACTTTAAACCACTTTTATCATTAATATGCAAAAATTCATTGCATTTTATATAATAATGTGAAATTCGTGTACTATGAGACTACAGACATTTTACTAGTCTAGCTGTTACAGGCTTATATTAAATAATAAAATGATAAGAATTATTACCACACGTTTCACGGAACATCAGAAATCACGTGAGGAAATCTGCAAGTCTGAGAGAACCTAGATCTAACCTTTTCGGAAGACCCGTGACCCGCATTTGGTCAGCATGGTGGACTATGGTCCAACATGTAAACGTTAAAAAAGGTTTGAATTATTATAAAAACCATTAAAGACTGTACCATTATTTTCCAGCTTAGTTGTTTAGATATTGACTAATCAAATAATGATAATGATTTTTTAAGTAAAGTAAAAGTGAAAATTCAAACTGATTAACGAATTTTACAGTCAAATAGAATAACCATTGTTTTTTGTACGTTAAAACTGGCCAGTGATAATTTTGCGAGCGTGTCTAATTTACCTACTTTCCCTCTTGAAGTATCGTCGTTTTAGTTTCGCTTTCCCCAATTACGCAATTGTCGACAGAGGAAAATATAATTGTGAATAAATAATACATAAAAAGAAATACAAATAAGTACCTACCATGTAAAAAAAAATTTTTTGCTTTATTCGCAACGTTTAACTTTACAGCGTGTTAGCACCACAGGGTACTGAAATTACATTCGTAGTTTAATATGTAAGATTACAAGTTTACACATATTATTAAGGTATCAACATTTAAAATTTAAATGTTTTATTAATGATAATATAATTTAATAATGTCTAGATTTAAATAAGAAACATCCATCCAGCGTTGAAATACCTAATTGTTCAGTCATTTCTTAAGTTTTTACAGGTATTAATTATATAATTATAATATGAGTTTTGTTGAATATAGCATTTGGATCAAGGAAAAACAAATTATTGTCAATATCTTTTTACGGATTCACTTACGTATAATTTTGATTTTTTTTTTGGGCAGTTCTCTCGTGAACATGTTCGCTGTAAAGCATCAGAAACGTCAAGTACTCGCGTAAAACTAATAAAGTATGATTTATAAAAATAATTAGTTTGCTTTCACATTTATAACATTTACAGCTTTTGAATATTTTGACAAGGGCATTTTTTTTTGGATTGCCAGATAATTGATAATAACGGATAACATAGGAAAGACAAAAAAATAATCTCTTGCACAAAGACATTTTGCACTGTTCTAGGTTTGAAATAAAAAAAATATGTAAACATAATAAATTCAGACGTGACCGTTACTACCTTTGTAGGTACGCTTTATCTGGCTGGCCTCGACCACAGTATCAGGTGACGTCACTCAAGCCAACATTTCGTGAATCCGTTGACATCAGTATTGCCAACCAAACTAACCACATTTTCCTTCCCAGTAAATTGTCGATTATTGAATATTATTTTCGGACACAAAATCTTAATTTGGCTTTCGTTTTTCATTACTTATTGTAAGATACAAGTTATCTCATTTATTTACGAAGAAATCAAATCTAAAAATTAAAGAGAAAAAGTTTATAAAGTTTTAATGAAAGAATTATATTTAAAGGTTGGCATTACTATCTTACAATGATATTTTCGGTGTTTCGTCCCAAAAATCAAATATTGAAATTGCCACCTGATATAATCTACAGTCGTCTAGCAAGTGTCCATGTCACGTATGCATAATTATCACTTAGGAAGCTGTATTATGATAATTTTAACGTCCTTGTCACGTAACCAACATAAGCATGTGGATTTAAGCGACACTTAGTACGCGACAAATATGTTTATAGTAGGGGAGCCCAAGAGGGGATTTTTGCAGTTACTCAAGCGCGGCAGATTAACATAAGGGGGGAGATACCTTGCACTCTGTTGAGTACCTCCACTTATTATAAGTCCTCTATACATGCGTCCTCGCGTCTAGGGCAACTGATCAAAACATTTAAAACATATTTTGATAAGGTAGTAAATAAAGTAATAATTGAAACCGTCAGATTAAGGTATGGTACTTACATCCTGAAAAGTGTGCAATTCAATAATCTGCCGATTTGCACAAGATGAAGAGGCAAAAATCAACTAAAACTTCATAGTAGATTTTTGTTCTATACTATTATATTAATTGCATTTATAATTTAATCTATTTAGGTAATTTATGAGTGTTTCAAGTGTAACAAATAATTATCGATCACTTTGTAATTAAATATTGATAGCTTAGATCTCTTTGACTACCACATAAGGAACATCGCGTGAAGATATGATATATGATGATATATATACATAGATTGTTTTAATAATAGAATTAATAATTAAATACTTTACAAGCAGATAATATGTTATGTTAACTTTTGTTTCTTTTGCCTTTTTTTTATTAAATGGATATTATTTGTAACATCTATTTTATAGTCAATACTAGCTACTTACCCTCGCTTCGCTCGGGTAGTCCCTAGCTTGATTTCCCATACAAACTTTCATCCCCATTTTCAACCCCATTTACGGGATAAAAAGTATCCTATGTCCTTCCCAGGGTCTCAAACTATCTTCTTACCAATTTTCATATCTAAATCATCATCATCATAATCAATAATCTAAATCGGTTCAGTATATCCAGAGATAACCTTTTACAACGTCACAAATTCAGAAACTTTACCTCTTTATAATATTAGTATAGATTTGGCATCTCAACCATTTAGTCACGACATCATTTTTTTAAGCTTTTTTCTTAAAAATAAACAAGACATTATTAGGCATAAAAATATATTCTTCAGTAGGTACTGACATTATTTATTGGAACTTTCTAATTTTAGGTGTTCAAGCTTCAATGATTTCAAGGTCTAGATTTTTGAAGTTTTCTATTAGTTTTTATAATTTCAAAGATAAAAAAAATCTTTTAAAGCCCAATATGTAGTGCTGTTATAAATATTTACAACATTTCTTAACTAATATACAGCATCTTTTTGTCATAAATAGTTTTTCTAAAGTAGGTACATATTTAAGATGCTTCTATGGTTGTCTCGTGTGAACCGTGTACAATGACGTTACATAATCGTTTCTCCCATTGAGAGGTTGCGCATTACGATTCTAGAAATACTAATAGTCCGTAATTGCTTTAGTAAGAACTACAGCGATATCTTAGAATTACTATATATTCAGGCATTTTTTTAACGTCCCACTACTGGGCACGGGCCTCCCTTCAATACGAGGGGGATCAGGCCATAGTCTACCTAGCTGGGCAAATGCGGTTTGGTGGACTTTACATGTCTTTCGAAAAGTTTCTAAATTATACTTGCAGACATACAGGTTTCCTCACGGTGTTTTCCTTCACCGTAAGACAAGCGGTAATCATGTTGAAAATGATTAGCACATGTAAATATCAGATGTACAGGACCGGGATTTGAACCCGCTTCACTCGTTTCTTCAACCGAGGACGTTATCATTGCGCTTCCACTAGATTAGAACTACTAAAATATTTAAATACGTATTTAAAAAGGTGTTTAAGAATTCAAATTTTCATATATATTTTTGATAATCAAGTAATATTTAAAAGGTAATATAAGTATAATAGCGATGAATAAATAAATAAATACACAATCCTATGTAATTAACTAATTGTAAGTTGACGTCCATGACTTCTTTTATTTCGCAGGTCACGTGAGTCGAGAAGAATATATCCTGTTTTTGGTTTTTATTACTATTGAATTCTAATATGGTACTTATATAAATTTATACTAATATTATAAAGAGGTAAAGTTTGTGAGTTTGTGACGTTGTAGGGGGTAATCTCTGGATCTACTGAACCGATTTAGATGTTTGGTAAGAAGATAGTTCGAGACCCTGGAAAGGACATAGGATACTTTTTATACCGGAAATCATCCCTTAAGGGGATGAAAATGGGGATGAAAGTTTGTATGAGGAAGCTAGCTAAGGACGAACACGAAGAAAGCGAGGGGGAGTCGCTAGTATTAAATATACATATTACATATGTACTATGTGCTTGGTTTGTATGAATATTTTGAAGTTAACAATTATGGGTTTGATCGCTGCTATTAGTTGATATAGTTTTTTTTGTTGCAGTGGAAATTCCTCACAGGGTGCCAAATGCCAACGCCACTGTAAAACTCTTATGTACTTACTAAAACCACCAGCGAAATGAAGTAGTGTCGCGACAGTAGGACGACAGTTTAGGTGAACTCAGAAATACTGGTTTCCTACCTCAGATACAAATACTATACAGAATTTAAATTTATTCTATGCTGATTTTAGTTTTGCCTTATATTATTCTGATTTCGCAATCTCTTTTGGGGATTTGATGAATGATGAAATTCTTATTATTTTTACTGTTTGTTATATAAAGTACCAAAAAAGGCTTCCAATAATATCACTTAACAACTCATTGTAAAATAATAATTTTAAAAACTAGTGACTCACCCTCGTTTTGCTCTGGTTCATCCCTAGGTACGTTTTAACGGTTAGTATGGAATAGATAGACTATATATAGGTACAAAATAAACAGTTGAAAACTTTTCGATTTATAAGCTACTTTTTAGGGATTTCCAATTATTTTTTTATACTTAAACCACCCCTGACTCACCTTCAACAAAACAAAAAAAAATATTCAAATCGGTCCAGCCGTTTTTGAGTTTTAGCGAGACTAACAAACGGCCATTGATTTTTATATATGTATAATGTATATACATAGATTAGAAGTCAATGCATTAACAATGACTTTAGATCTGAATAGTAGGTACCTAGGTATATATAAAAGAAAATAAGACACAAATCTATGCTTCACTTACTAAAAGATTAAACCACAATCTAGACGACGATTTGCGGTAAACTACAGTTAGTCACACAAAGCTGGAGCAAAATTACTTGAGAAATTTACAAAGAACGGTTGTAAAAATAGAATAAAATGATTGACAAACTTCCACGCATAAAAAGAGGCATTTGAAATATATTGGCAAATACTATTACATATATAGGAAAAACGCTCGTTCTAGTAACCCTGTGAACGAGATCAACACATAATTATTGTATTAAAGTGTTATAAGCTATTTAGTTTATATGTATACTAGCGACTCACCCTCGATTCGCTCGGGTTCGTCCCTAACTTGACACAAAGTTTTATGCTCATTTTCACCCCCTTAAGGGATGATTTCCGGGATAAAAAGTATCCCTTGTCCTTCCCAGGGTATCAAACTATCTTCTTACTAAATTTCATCTAAATCGGTTCAGTAGATCCAGAGATTACCCACTACAACGTCACAAACTTTACCTCTTTATAATATTAGTATAGAACTATAGATAAGTTACTATGGCTAACAAGGTTCTGTGTAAAGTAATTAAGAAATTATTAAGTTCATTTTTAGTTAATTTGAAGAAAAAATAGAATTTTTAAGTATTTTTTTATAAAGAAATTAAAATATGTTTTCTAAGTTTTAAGTTTCACCCAATATATTCGGTAAGAAACAAGTGACAAGTCAAAACTAAGCCTCCCATTTTAAATTAATTTACACTACTCGGGCAAGAATATGTAAAATTAGTATATATATTCATGATTATCTTATATTGATATAGATGTTATCAAAATAAGGTTGTTGATAATATCGATAAACAGTCATGGTAAGGTGCTGCAATATTTACAGACAGACCACTTTGAACAATAATTTAAAATAGTCTTGTATAGAAAAATTATAACTTAAGTACTATTAAAATATTATATTTTGCTGTAAATTTTCACAGCATGTTTTGTTATTTTTAACAGATTAGATGTCTCGTGCCATCGTTGACTAAATAAATTGATACAATTATAAGGACTAATATTTCAATAAAAACTTTTTAACAAAAAAATAAAAACCGACTTCAAACAAAAGCACTAAAAAGTAAAAAATAACTGATTGGTAGTTTTCATTTACTATACATACCTAATCAAATATTTTCGAAGTCGGTGTGCTTTGCTTTGTATGGGCTGGCACCGATTTCGAAAATATTTGATTAGGTATGTATAGTAAATGAAAACTACCAATCAGTTATTTTTTACTTTTTAGTGCTTTTGTTTGAAGTCGGTTTTTATTTTTTTGTTAAAAAGTTTTTATTTTTCCCTTTTTAGTGTAGACAGTGGTAGCAAAGTAAGGATTCTAACGTGTTAGGCTTGTCAAATCAAACAAAATAAGCCCAAACTCAAAGTGTCTACTATTAGCCGTTGAAGAGTTCCACCTATCCACCTTTTGGCCTTGCCATCAGATCAGGTCAACAACACCGAACCACTATACTATCAACGGAATTAGAAATACTTGCAAAGTTTCAAGTCAATATGACAATTAGAAGTAGGTTAAATTCATCATTAGTTGTTTTTCCACCCTTAGGGGTGGTATTTTTTTTTGAAATTTAAATGGGACCAATCTGGAAGTATACCCTTTCAAACAAAACAAAAATTGTCCAAATCGGTTAATAAATGACGGAGTTCTGAGGTAACAAACATAAAAAAAATAAAAAAACATACAGTCGAATTGAGAACCTCCTCCTTTTTGAAGTCGGTTGACAAAAAAGCAAACATCGAACCATTCTAACGTAAGTATTTGAAATGTTTTCTTTTCTGTAACATTCTTTTTGCAGATAAGATTGATGAACTTGACGTGGGCAGAACACAAAAAAATTATTATAATCAAACATTACCGGTAAGTAATGTAAGAATGAAGACATCATAGTATAAATATAATAAAATTGTAACTACGCCGAATTTGTACACTAAATATTTTTTGGAAAATCTTATTGAAATAGACATTATTATCGATACAGAGGCCGAATCTAGTTTTTAGAATTTTTGTCTGCCTATCTGTTACCGCATCACGGAAAACCCACTGGAGGGATTTTGATGAAATTTGGTGTGATGGTAGCTAGTTATCCAGGTCAACATATAGAATACTTTTTACTGCGGGAAAATATCTATCTCTGAGAAATCTACACTAAACGTTAAAACATAACGTAGGAACGAACCCGAGCGGAGCGAGGTGAGTTGCTAGTACTATTTATAAAATTACACATAACTTTGCTGCTACAGCTAATAGAGTAGTCTTCATAATGATGATAATTAGGACCAATATATATTATGTTAAATATACTGTACAATGAACATTTATATACTTGTAATATGTTGTTTTTGTTTTCTTTAAACTTCTTTCCAATGTAACTTTCATCATTTCTACATATTATCATATGTAAATAAAAACACCTTACCGCGCAGTTTGTGTTTGTTCTAGGCTTATCTCAGAAATTACTGCTCAGATTTTAATACGGTTTTTACCAATAGAAAAATTTAATCAACGAAGGTTATAACTATGAAGGTTTGCTATTATAATTTAAAAACATTTTGCGAAAATAAGCTCCCAGTATGATTTTGAATTTTTGTGAATTAAGTCCGAGTAGACTAGCTAAATATCTATAAAAACAGAAGTTCTAGATATTATAAAATTAGTAAGAACCAAGTAGGCTTCGTTTAAATGCTTAATCCCTATTGGGACACTGGCGTGTACTTAGGATCACACACAAACATTATAATCTTATCGACCAAACCATTATCTGCCTTTTGACGGTGTATCGTGTACGAGCAATAGCTAAAATTTCTACCAGAATATCTATCGCAATCTTAGTTAAGTTATTATTTTTTGGAAAATCTTATTAAAATAGTCATTATTAACGATACAAACGCCGGATCTATAGTTTTTAGAATTTTTGTCTGTCTGTCGCGAAAAAACCACTGGACAGATTTAGATGAAATTTGGTATGATAATAGCTGGTTATCCGGGTCAACATATAGCATACTTTTCCTGCGGGAAAACATCTCATTTCTGAGAAAAAATACAAAAACTGCAATTTAAGAGTACCTATACTAATATGTAAAATATAAGCATTTGCTTTTTGGTCATCTGAACGCGGGCGGAGCCGCGGGCAATGCTAGTTGTATATAAAATATTGAATTCATAAATTACAAACACTTTCTATTAAAATAACATTGATATTTATGTTTCGATTCTGAATTCCTAATGAAACTAAAATTTTCTATTATTTTTTTCTTTCTTTTAGACATTTACACAGCAAAATCTAGTTCAATGGTAAGCTACGAGGCTTGTGTTATAGATACCAGATAGTTGATATACTACACATATATAATTTTAATTTTAAATACATATACATATATTATAAATAAAAACACCCATGACTGAAGTACAAACATAACTCGAACTGGGACGGGACTCGAACCCGCGACCGTTTGCACAGCAAGCAGGGACACTACAAACTGAGTCAAACGTGTCGTCTTACTTTAATTGTTTAAAATCTAAACGACTTAATTATTACTTAGATTGATAGATCCGATGTATACAGTTATTAGTTTATACTTAAAATAATTTAATAACTATAAAATGCCTAACAAGCAATTGCTGTATCTACTTTCGATATTTTCTTTTCTAAATCCGATACCAGTAAGCTGTACGCGCCAAACCGGAGTACCTACGGTGAATCCGGTTTCATGATGACTCATCCGACCTCCACCGACCTCTCAATACTACCAAATGTCCTCTCCATACTAACTTATGAAATCTGCCGCTTAACATTCGACACTGAGAGCTAAAGGTTAGATTTAACTGGATAGTATTGAGTTAAATTTTCTAAGAACGGTACTTTTAAACTTTATTTATATAATATAAATAATATGTTTCGAATTTTGCAAAGCTAATAATTTCTTTATGCAATAAAAAATATATTTTATAATAAATACTGACCTAATAAATTGGTGTCAACAACTGATGCACAATTACGTTAGAAGAATAGTTATACTTCAGGAATAATCTGATAACACGCAATAAAAAACGCGTTAGATGTTCGTTGCATTAGAATCTAGAGATAGCTTCCAATACAATCGACTCCATGTTTTATTCCATTAGGCGTTTTAGTGCAAGTTTATTTCATAAATTTCATTTCTTATTCATGATTCAATGCATCCATTATAATTTTAACGCAAAGTCTACGTTTACACGTCTGCAATTTATTAAAAAAAATGCATCTAAACAACCGATGCTTAACTTAATGTACATTACAACTCCTTGTAAATAAGAAAATAATTCAATTTCATTGTAATATATTTCTGAAATACTCTTGTACATGTAAAAGATGTTTGAACTTGAAAATAATACTTTTACAGCGAATGAAGATAAACTTTAGGTAATATTGTTATCGAAATCACTATATCTAATATTGAAATTAAGCAGCAGATTAAACACCGCTGACTGTTAAACGTAAAAAACCTTCGACGGAATAGAATATCATGGTGTAGTTAAATATTTTAGCGATAAATAAAAATATCGTATACTTTATCGCTATCACCTAATTGCCACCCAATTAACATGAGCAATTTTGCAAGCTGCTCGTGCATGACTTAAATATTAGTTGACATTTGTCCGTCTAGATGTTTTTATTGAAGACTAGCGACTCACCCGGTACCTACGTTTTAACATTTAGTATAGATCTCTCAGAGATGAGATATTTTCCCTTAGTAAAATTTATCCTTAATGTTGACTCAGATATCCAGCTATCATCACACCAAATTTCATTAAAATCAGTCGTGGTTTTCTCGTTATGCGTTCCCAGACATACAGATAGACAGACAGACAGAAATTCTAAAAACTATAGATTAGGCCTCCGTATCGATAATAATGACTATTTCAATAAGATTTTCCAAAAAATATTTAATGTATAGATTCGACTCAGAATTTTATTATATGTATAGATGACGTGGAAACCCGTCCACAATCCTTGTGCTGTTCTCAAATATACTCCAGCAATGACTTTAGAAAGTAACGAGATATAAAATATTAATGATGCACTCAGTTCGCCACAGATAACGTAGCAACAATATGCTCTACATAAAAGTAATGGATTGTTAAACGATTGATAATGTTGTTGTAAAAAAATGTAAAAGGAATTAACTTTCAATGTCGATAATGATAATTTAAGTACAATGTATGTATAAACAAATAAAATTGTTTTGTCGGTTGGGTGCGGCGTGTTCAGCACGATAGTGGATACAATAGAGACATAACGATAATATAAATGAAACACAGAAAAGGAGGTGCCTGATAGAGATGTACCCAATAATTACCAAAGTTATTTATTACTATTGCTGTTTTTTTAATAAAAATATCAAACAGTTTGCATGCCATGCACTCTCCCATATCTTAAATTAATTAACAGTGCAATAGCTCTTTAAGTATTTATCGTTATAACACAAATTGCAGTATATTTTCTTTAATAATTTAATTTAATATTTATAACTCGATGTCGAAGATGATTATTCTTAAAACAATTTTTATCAATGTTTCAGGCTTCGATTATCTGTATATCTGACGTAGCATTTATTGGAAGAATATTGTGGATATTATTTAATGCTCGTACGTCGAATTTAAATATGGCAGCGACGCGTAACAGACAACAGCTGCTGTCATGCCATATGCGGCAACGGCTACCCCCTCGGGACGTTAATTTACTTTATAACGACATGGAAGCAATATCTACAGAACAAATCTTTTATTATGTTAACTTTTTTTAAGGTACTTCATACACATTTTTAGGCAATTAAAATGTTGTAATATTCAGCACCTTGCTATATCCTCGGTTTGAGAAATTATTATAATTAAAATGTCAAATTCTTTAGAGACGGCCATAGGAACTACCCACTTTTTCTTAACTTTGGAGAATGCATTTAGGCACACCACCTCACACCTGCCTACAGGTGGTTATGTGGGACTCACCGGCTTAAGAGAAACCAATACTACCCAATAAAACCCAACAGAACCTCCCCCGGTTTTAGAGGGACTACGCAGAACAGGAACACGAACTAACCTAACACCGCCTTGAAGGTCCGTAAAAATAAATTTTTGATATTTCACTAAGGAGTATCCAGAAACTATTCAAATACCTT
This sequence comes from Brenthis ino, assembly GCA_921882275.1. Lineage (NCBI taxonomy): Eukaryota > Metazoa > Arthropoda > Insecta > Lepidoptera > Nymphalidae > Brenthis > Brenthis ino. Next base: position 17,897,306 of record OV170225.1, read on the forward strand.
TTTCTTGTATTGTAAATTGTTATATAAAATATTATTTTATTATATTTATTAACTTATAAGTTATGATAATAACTTACGAGTATACCGCCGTACTAATTGTATCCTATTTATACTTTTTCATAGTTCCAATCATCTGGCGCCCTTATTAGGTGTTGTATAGTCTTATTCGTTTTATAATACATCATAAGTGAATTAAGGTTAAAGTGTCGTTTGCTTCGGTGATAGCTATCGTTCACTATAATTACATTTTATCGCAAAAGAATTAAACTTGCTTGCTTACTCTAAAATTTTAATGTTTCACGAATAAAAAATCTAAACAACACAATTGAATTAGAGCATGCCGAATAAACCTAAGCGTAAAAATATTCAGTTTTCAAACATCTATATTCTATACATATCTATACATATAATAAAATTGTAACTAAGCCGAATCTGTACATTAGATATTTTTTGGGAAATCTTATTGAAATAAACATTATTATCGATACAAAGGTCGAATCTATAGTTTTTAGAATCTTTGTCTGTCTGTCTGTTACCGCATCACAGAAAGACCACTGGAGGGATTTTAATGAAATTTGGTATGGTGATAGCTGGTTATCCGGGTCAAGATATAGGATACTTCTTACCGCGAGAAAATATCTCATTTCTGGGAAAAAATACAAAAACTGAATTATAAGAGTATACTAATATGTAAAACCTAAGAATTTGGTTTTTGGTCATCTGAACGCGGGCGGGCAATGCTAGCGTATAATAAAACAGTAACTTAAGCAGTGCATAATATGCATAACTTGCATTAATAATAAAATTACGTTATAATTTTGATAACAAAATAGTAACATAATGATGATGAATAACTATTATGATGTAAAACGGAATATTTACCTATTTCACATCATAATAATATTGTCAGTGACCATGAAAGTTTAAAGATTTATAATAAAAAAAAAAATTCCTACTCAAAATCGTTGTTAAAATGGGCAAGTACAAATTGATGTCGTCAATGCGACCGCTCTTTATTTATTTGAAGCACGCTTTGATAATTCCATCACGTAGCCCCAAGTGACCGTTATCGTAAAATGAAAAATAAAACAGAAGTTCCCCCATTCAGTATTTAATTTAAAGCCAGCAATGAGCTGCTACGTTAAACTTTAATTTCAACTCAACTTCAGATTACTTAATTTTAATGAAAAAGATAGTTTAGTTCTATATACTAGTTACTTTATTAGTTAACGGTATAATATAAATATCAATAACAATTTTCATCAAAATAGACATAGCCATAAAAATTGTTAATTCTAATATTCAATTTTCTTGTTAACGTCATCAAAGCGTGCCAGTTGAGTACAAGATACTTCGCCAATGTCACGTGGAATGGAGAAAACACAAAGGAGATTGGTCGGTAAAATATGATTATTAAAACCAACTATACTAAATTATAATATGTAAAAGGAGATCCTTAATAAAATTCTTAAACTAAAACCTGTACGTATTTTTGACGATAAATAAATTATCATTATAAATGAAGGAGCAAGTTAATATTCTTATTTTCAACTATTATGTTATCTACATATTCATTTGCACAAGTTTTGTATATAGGACGCGGCCCCTGGAGGAGTGGGTGTATTTTTAGATAGGGGAGGTGATAGGGAATCTAAATATGTAACAAATATTTTCAGGAAACGCAGGAGTCAACAGTTATGGAGATTTAAAGTTACAATATTTCCATACATTATTATGACATTTACTATAATTTTGACACTTGGAAATGTCAAAATGATCTTTAGATAATGAGTCAGATCTATCATTTTGAATTAACATAAAGCTCTAATGAATGAAGAGATGGGCTTCTGGGTTTGTAAATAAAAAAAAGACCTAACAAGAAGGCTAAGGCGGGAGCTACGCTAAAATTTTTGAGTCAATCTACCCAGAGAATACAAAGTTTCACAGAAAATTCAACCCCCCCTTTCACCCTCAAAAAATCCCTCCAAATTTCATGTCTCTAGGACCAGCGGTTTAGGCTATGCGTTGATATATCAGTCAATTAGTAAGAACTTTAAACTTTTTTTTTATTTTTTTTAATATTTTCTATTTATTATCAAATCTTGATCTTCAGTCTTTACATCAGAGACTACTTTAATTGCAAATTAATCCATCCACTATTACTTTTGTCTTATCAATCCGGATATTTTATTGTGATAAACGAAATATAATTATCGAACTACAGATATGAAACACAGTATACCTAATATTATTGTACAGTTTATATTATCATTATTAGACACTTACGTTAGGTGTTTTATATTTTATTTATTTATTTTTATTTATTTATCATTGGGAAACATACAGCGTATAGTTAATAAGATTTAGTTAAACACTTCTAAACAAAAATCTTAAGCCAATAAAGTTTCCACTAAAAAAACATAAACGAAGTGAACTTAAAATTAACAGGAATAAATCGAACAAAAAGCAAGAATACTAAACATTAACAAAATGTATGTTTTTTTTAATAGGTGAGCGAATTATTAAAAAAAACATAATATGGGGCATTCCACGCCAATTCAGACGGTTTCAAAAATTATCTATACTAATATTATAAAGAGGTAAAGTTTGTGATCTTGTGAGTTTGTGAGTTTGTGAGTTTGTGACGTTGTAGGGGGTAATCTCTGGATCTACTGAACCAATTTTCAAAATTCTTTTACCAATAGAAAGCCACGTTCTTTCTGAGTGTCATAGGCTATATATTAAACCGAAAAATGAAAAGACTTTTTCGTGGTAGTCGGATTTGCAAAGTAAGTCGGAGAAAAAACGGTCGAACGAAAACGTTTTTTACGAACGCTGCCTTAACGATGAAAGATATATGATTATGTTCTAGAGAAAAGTTGTAGAGCTTAATAATGCCTACAAAAAAGTCAGCGACAGCATATGTCTAACTTTTTTATTTAAGTCACAAAAAGTAGTTTTTATATTAAAAAGATAATTTAAATCGGTAGGTCATGTTTATTGGTCATATTATCAACAATTATGAATTCTTATCAAAATAAGTATATTTATCGTCTAAAATGTTTAAAACAAAAGACTTTTCCCTTTTACTGCATATAATTTGGACTAATGGTTAAAGAGATAATACAACATATTCGTAGGTATGGACGAACCCGAGTGAGCTGTTTATCTGTTTTTCTCTTTGTACGGGCTAATCTCCGGATCTATTGGACCTATTTAAATGAAATTTTGCATGGTGGTACCTTATATCCCCGGGCAACATCTTAGATACTTTTAATCCCGAAAAATGAAAGAGTTCCCGTGGGATAGTTAAAAAACTATAACAACGTATACAGCTTAGTACACAAAAACTACTGATTGGATTTTAATGAAACTTTTCAATAATATAGTTCATACATGACAAAAACAAATCAGCTACTTTTCATCCCGGAAAATGAAAGAGTTTCCGTGGGATAGTCAAAAAACTATAGTAACTTATACAGCTTAGTACACAAAAAATACTGATTGGATTTTGATGAAACTTTACAATAATATAATTCATACATCAGAATAACAAATAGGTTACTTTTTATCGTTCTCTCAGACATGCAGGTTTCCTCACGATGTTTTACTTCACCGTTAAGACAAGTGGTAATTGTGTTAGAAATGATTCGCACATGAAAATATCAGAGGTGCGAGACCCAGGATTTGAACTTGCTTCACTCGGTTTCCCAATCGAGCACGTTACCACTGGGATACCACTGCCTAGATACCTTTTACTTAAAGAAAATCTTTCTTTCCCAAGGGAAAATACAATAACTGGTTTTATCGAGTCCTCTCTAGAAACCTTCCGCTGGCTAAGCCTTAAGACATACATACATCAAAACAATATACTTAAAATTGTAGGTCTTGAAAAGTCCTACAGAAAAGTTCTAAATAGTATATGTCTATCTCCTAAGTTACACTCACAATATTTATTCTTATCTATACCTATAATAAAACTTAGTCAAATCGATGTGCGCGTTTCACGCAAAAAGTACTCAACCGATTTTAATTTAATTTTGTATAGTGATAAAACTCAGTACTCGGGTCAACATTTAGGATACCTTTTACGACAGGCTAATTATTCATTCCCACGGGAAAACATAATAACTGGTTCTATCGAACCGTCCTTAGAAATTTATATGGCTAACGTTGGTTCAACCTTAAGAGATAGATCAAAACATTGTGCAAGAAAATTTTAAGTCTTAAAAAGGTCTATAGAAAAGTTCTACATAGTATATGTCTATGTCCTAAGGTACACTCGCTATAACTATTTTCATTATTATATATTACTGTTTTATTATACGTTATTTATTCTATCTGAATATACATATATGAATAATAAAACTGTAAGAGTCGAATGTCTGTACATAGATGATAGAAAAAAATGCTAAAGACCGAGTCAGTTCTCTTCTTACATCCCGTAAGGAGAGAAATAGAACAAATCCAGATTTTTTCAATTTTTTTTTTCTCTGTCTGTTTGTCTGTTTGTACGGGCTGATCTCCGAAACTATTGAACCGATTAAAAATGAAATTTGATACTTTTCATTCCGGAAAATTAAAGAGTTCCACGTGGGATATTTAAAAACTATAGTAACTTATACAGCTCAGTATACAACAACTTATGCACCTAATTGAGTAATATAGGCATGCTGATACCTTATATTGCCGGTCGAAAAACAGGTTACTTATTTTTATCCCGGAAAAATCAACGGTTCCCATGGGATAGATCTGTTTGTACTTTTCTAGAGGTGAACCCGAGCGAAGCGAGGGTGAGCCGCTAGTTAATTATAATTTTCTAAATATTTTGATATTTTTAATACCTCTCAAAAGAGGCTTCCGGGTAAATTTAGAGACTTTTTGATCACTGGTTATAACTTTCTTAATAATGGTCGAAATTCAACTTTTTTTATTCAAAATTTTTGCTTGTTAGAGTAATCTCATAATAATAAAGTTCTAAACTAAAATCGTAGTAACTTCAAAAACGAGTTGGAATACGTAACATGACCACTTGCGTAGTAACAAGTAACAGTTGACCCAAAATTACGGAAAAATTACGTCATTTAAACGCTTTTTGTACAACAGTCTTGCTTTTAATTGCACGAAAATAAAAAGATTTTGTAAATAAAACTATCTTTTCGGATTATTTCGCGGATTTATTTAGATTTTTGGTTCCCGACGTTTCCAATGCTTTACAGAAATCATGGTCACAGATTTTTTATTTCTAATCACTAATATTTAATAAGATTTGCTCCATATCACATGAACATACAAAGTGTAGTCAATTATACAGTTCGAAGAGGGTATAATATATATAATTTACATAATTATTAAAATAACAGTTTCCATACTTCTTTAGTGATGTGCTCTGATACAGATAAAAAAGCAAAGATAAAAATATTTAAACTAAAAATGTCTATACAATTCGCATTTATAAATATGTTTAAAACTTTAGTTACAACATAACAGACAGACAGATGACAAAAATTTAAAAAAAAATGTGTTTTTCTTATAAGTACCGTATATAATTTTATATGCATTTAGTAAAAAGCTGTTATTTTGTAATTACAACAGACACATCAATTTTATTTATCTGTGTAGATGTATAGATAATAGATATTGAGAAATTGAATTATGGATCAGATAAAAATAAATTGAATGAAATTATGGCAAAAAAAACAGAATGTAGGAAAAAGAACAGTAATATGAAATATATGAATGATTAATAATATTATGTAGTGTAGTTAGTAAAATTTGAATAATTGGATTACCAATACAAAAGCAAACGTGTATTTTGTATATCTAACTTCTTTTTAACTTTTTTTTCTAAGGCAGTTGGGACGCATCCGTGCAAAATGAAAATAAGCCACTAGCTTATACAATATATATACATACATATATTACATATACATATGTATATATATATATATATATATATATATACATTTATATAGATAATATAATATAGATACATATATTGGGAAACAGCAATGATACTGTTACTACAGCAATACCTGAGATCAAAGCTCAGTTGACAATACGGTTCATGCAAGTTACGTAACAAATTATACGTACGCTGCATTTAGTCCGAAACGTTTCGTTGAAAATCGTAAAACTTAATCATTCATTTCTTTCAGGTAATAAGAAGAAAGTATTTTAATAAAATATTCGCAAAAGCCGTTTAAGTTAGTTTGATGCCAATTTTTATATGAAGACTGACAAACTAAAATTCGCTTTTATTAGTAACACTAAAAAATCTGGCTCTAAAATCTTATTCTAACGTATTAGGCTTGTGAAATCAAACAAAATTAGCCCAAACTCAAAGTATCTGTTATTAGCCGTTGAAGAGTTCCACCTATCCACCTTCTGGCCTTACCAACAGATCAGGTCGACAATACCGAACTACGGCACTATTAATGGAAATAGAAACACTTGCATAAGGCAATATGACAATTAGAAGTTGGTTAAATTTTCATAACCTACTTTTCTATAGACTAATATGTTTTATAAAGAGGTAAAGTTTGTGAGTTTGTGAGGTTGTAGGGGGTAATCTCTGGATCTACTGAACCAATTTAGATGAAATTTGGTAAGAAGATAATTTGAGACCCTGGGAAGGGCATAGGATACTTTTTATCCCGGAAATCATGCCTTAAGGGGGTGAAAATGGGGATGAAAGTTTGTATGGGGAATCAACCTAGGGACGAACCAGAGCGAAGCGAGGGTGAGTAGCTAGTATTCTATAAAATGAATTAATTATCTGTCAGCCCCGCCACTAATAGCGTCAACTACTTTGTAGTCGTACCTTAGCACTCCCTACTGTAAAGCCTTAATAAAAATAGCTTGTTAATTATTATTTTTTTCATTTTAATTATAATGAGTAAGATGTACAAGTTGCAAAGAATTTCAAATAAGTTTACATTATATTTTTGTTATATAAGTTTATAATAACAAATGGCATAACAAACATAATTACTAACGCAGGTATCTATTTTTTGTTATTATCATATAATGTGGCCTCTTCAACTTTGCTCGTAGATTTCTCTATTCTACAAGTTTTCTCACATCCAACTCTACTAGAAGCATGGCGATTGACATTGTTTGACATTAAAACAAATTAAAGCTATTTATATTATACTAGCAGTACCCGCAGCTTTGTCTGCGTTCAAACCGCTAAAAAAAACAAACTCTTTGACACACCGACTGCAGCGTTACCTACCACCACCTACTACCACCTACTTACGGGTCCATTTGTGAATTTAAACCTTGTAGGAACCCTCTCGAACATACACAAAAAATATCATTAAAATGGTCCCTGTCGTTGAGATCAGTGACATACCGACAGCAGTGCCACCTACCGGGTTCAATTGTGTTTCCAACCCCATTATAAGCCCATTGAAATATACACACAAAATTTCATCAGAATCGGTGCAGCCCTTTAGGAGGAGTAAGGTGACAAACACACGTACAGAAGAATTATATATATTAAGAGTAAACCCTGATAATTGCATATGTGAAAATACAAACTACGACGGTTACGTGTTTATCAATGCACTAAATTTCTTTCCAAATCAATTTCAGTGAGAAGATTTAAAAAACATAAACACATACGACTATCGCTATTGTAGCAGTTAATCTGATAACGGCGCCACCAAAAAATTTACAAATTTATGACATACTAGCATTGCCCGCGGCTCCGCCTGCGTTCAGGTGACCAAAAACCAAATTCTTAGGTTTTACATATTAGTATACTCTTACAATGCAGTTTTTGTATTTTTTCTCAGAAATTAGATGTTTTCCTATATGTTGACCCGGATAACCAGCTATCACTATATCAAATTTCATCAAAATCCCTCCAGTAGTTTTTCTGTGATGCGGTAACAGACAGACAGACAGACAGACAGACAGACAGACAGACAGACAGACAGACAGACAAAATTCTAAAAACTATAGGCTCGGCCTCTGTATCTATAATAATGATTGTTTCAATAAGATTTTCCAAAAAATGTTTAATGTACAGATTCGACTTAGTTACAATTTTATTATATGTATAGATGTACATAGTTCTGACTTCGACATTTATTATTTGAGTTAGTTACTTCACTCACATTATATAAGTCTTTGGAAAATAAAGAAAACGGATGTTATAAGAATTAATCGTGTTTTCCTCTTTTTAATATGAACGTTTTATTGATAGAAGTAAACAGGAAAATAAATCACCAGAGTCATTAAATTACATAATCTCACATCAAGCTTCGTTATGAAGAATATGTTAAGTAATTATAGCTATGCAAGACTATCGGCCAATTACTCATTACCTTTTAAGCGGGGCTACCCGCTTTTTCTAACTTTAATAATATACGAATTCAGCCCCTGTTCTTCATAGCAAAATCCTAAACTTAAATAAAATTAGAAACAATTTTACAAGCTTTTCTTTAATTTAAAATGTTTGTTTGTTCGGGTCAAATCTTGCAACTGAATTTTAAAGCAGTTATCCTCAAAAGATTAAACTGAAATTTTGCATACACGTTTAGTTTAGATAACCAGGACTGGTTAGCTAAGTGACATCATTCTAAAACCAATATGGCGGACTATGATTTTTTTTATGCACCCCCTTATATGATTATCAAACGAAAGATGTTTGCTGAGAAGATTAAAATAAAAACTAAAAAATAAATTTATAGTGAAAAAAATTTACTATTAATTTATTAAGTAGTGGCTTCTTAGTAAGTAGATTTTTACATTTTAAATACGTTCTACGGTTCTGACATAGCTATTGTTAAGTGAGATTATGACGCCAAGCTAGCAAGCGTTAAGGTATTTAGACAAAAAGGTCAACTACATAACCCAGATTTGTCCTAGCACGTTAAATACTAGACGTGAGAAATGCTTAAAGATAGCTTCTACATCTAAATTGGCTTCAAAATAAACTGACTTTTGGATTCTGTATATTTCTAAACCTATTAAGAATTAGCTATTTTAAAATATTCTCGTTAATTTTTTATAAAATATAGTAAAATTAGTAAGAAGTAAAATTTGTTTTTTTTTTGTGATGACGATAAAAAAACACTCACTATTTCACTATCTCCGAGTAACATGAATCATTCATTGACTTATAACGCTAGTTGTGACTCGAACGAACATTAGTCTATACATATAAATACATATAATAAAATTGTAAGTAAGCCGAATCTGTACACTAGATATTTTTTGGAAAATCTTATTGCAATAAACATTATTATCGATCGATACAGATGCCGAATATAGTTTTTAGAATTTTTGTCTATCTGTCTGTTCATCATCATCATAGAAAAACTACTGGAGCTTTTTTTATGAAATTTTGTACGGTGATAGCTGGTTATCCGGCTCAACATATAAGATACTTTTTACCGCGGGAAAATATCTCATTTCTGAGAAAAAAACACAAAAACTGTAATGTAAAGAGTATACTAATATGTAAAACCTAAGAATTTGGTTTTTGGGCATCTGAACGCGGGCGGAGCCGCGAGCAATGCTAGTATATTATAGAAACATATACATACTATTTTACGTTGGAACATGAAGTTTGTTTAATAATATTATGTATTAAGTAATTAATACAAAAAGTGATTAACATCTTCTTTAAAAAAAATACATTAATATTTTTGCACTTCACCGTTTTTGCTCAGCCAAGGTCAAGACTCAAGACTTCACGGTGGAATACCTGATTACAATGAGCTCAATAACGAAAACAGTTTGCTTGTCGCTAACTGCAGGACATTAACATTATTTGAGACAAAAAAGCTTCATAGAATAGATTTCGAGATATTTTTAACTCTATGGAGTTTACCGAGTTATTAGATAAAAAGTTTCCACAAGATAAAATTGTACTGGTATATTTGTTTATATTTCATGTCAACAGCTCCATGCGAACTGCTATATCAGTTAAGTTATAACTTTGCAAAAAAGACCACGTTGATGAGGAATATATTTATGCCGACAGCACTTTATTTGGAACTACCGACATATCCTGCTTGCTTGCTGATTTTTCTGCAGGCCTTTTTAAAATCTACAATTTTGTAGTATATTGTTTTAATGTACAAACATGCAAAGTATTAAATTCTTAAAGTTAACCCAGCGTTAGCCATGTAAATGTTTAAGGACGACTCTACAGAACCAGCTATTGTTTTTCCCGTGGGAATAAAATATTTTTATATAGTAAAACGTTTTACTTATTTTTAAATGTTGACCCGAGTAATAAGTTATCACTACACAAAATTTAGTTCAGTACTTTTGGTGTGAAATGCAAACAGATATAGACAAACAGACATACAGACAAAGCATTCAACGACTATTATTTTGGGACCTATATTCTGTACAAAATAGTAACAGTACCTACATTGTTTTTAAAAAATATTTTATGTACAGATATCTATTTTATATAGCAGATGTCCAAACATGCAAAAAATGATATAAGAAAGATTCCGATTTTAATTCTTGATTCTAAAATAAATCATGTTGTGAATAGATTATTTTTAGGTGACTTTTGCCAATACGCACCCATTACCGACACATATCACGGATTAGATTGTACCTTGGAAAATATTATCTGAGATAGTATTCTAGTTTATCAGATAAAAACTCCGAATTAAATAGAGTTATAGATAAATAATGACTTATTATTTTTCAATGACGTAACCGTTAGAGTGGTACAATTTTTGATTGATATTTCAAACAGATATAAACTTTGGGTTTAAAGTTTTTCATATGAGCGCGGAATAAACCGCTTGGCTTCGTCTATTTCTAAAGTTAATTTACATAGTTCTGTGAATTATAATAATGATAATTACACAGTATGCATAAGATTATGGCTTAACATGCTAATTGTTGATGTCACTCTGATGCACGATCTGTCGCGTGTTTGTCACTTTCCCCTGGCTTCAGTGGCCGAGGTTTTCTGTTTCAAAGGTGCGCATACGCTCTCTCGTATGGAATGCTCATCTCATCAGGTGCATGCATTACCTAAAGAAATTTCTAGTCCTATTAAGGTAATAACAGGTATCAGCCACCTTCTGTACAATTAAGTTGCCAACCCAAAGCAATACGTAATAAGTTACATCTTTAATCGTGCATCTGTCGCTAATTATTCAAAACAACTTATTACTACACCTGCCTTTATTGCTTTCATTTTCAAGTATTATTTTAAAAATTAGAAAATTCTAAAATACATACTAATATTGTAAATGTGAATTGATAGCCCAGAGGTGACGCGCTCGCTTGGGAAACCGGATACCAACTCTGATATTTTCATGTGCGAATCATTTTTAACATGATTACCACTTGCCTTACGTCGAAGGAAAACATCGTGAGGAAAACTGCATATCTGAGAGAACCTAGGAAGTTTTCGAAAGACATGTGGAGTCCGTCAATCTGCACTTGGCTAGCGTGGTGAACTATGGCCTGATCACTCTCGAATTGAAGGGAGGCCTGTGCCTAGCCGTGGGACGTTAAAGAAGGGCTAACTAAATACATTATAAATGAAAAGTGTGTTTGTTTGTTTGTCCTTCTTTCACGTCGAAACAGAGTGACGTAGGCTACTTTTTACCGTGGGAGATTATCTCATTCCGACGGAAAAACACGTTATAATACAACCCAGAACATATCATCATATCTATGTATTTATTTATTTATTTATATATATAATATATAGTCCGTTAAAACATATCCGGGGATGCACCCAAGCGTAGCGAGGGTGAGTCACTATTTTTATATAAACAGAAACGTTACAAAAAAATCTTTAGAATTTTGGAGCGCCAAGTGAATACATTGTACTAATAGGTCGCATTTTACTAAAATTAATTGGTTCTAGATCTTAGCGATTAGCACGCAATAGTGGCCGCCGCCGTGGACGGTTGCGTTCAAAATAAACATTTGTTCTGTGAGAATACCTCTACCTATATATCAAATTGCCACTATGCGCTCATACTGTGTATAATGCCAATTAAAATTATATAATTCAGCCAGCGCCTCTTTCACACCTACTAATTTATCATTGAAAACAAATTAATTTCACTTTTAGTGTTTGTTTACATTTTAAATAACTACAGTAAGGAAAAATATACTAAATTAATTATAGAATATTGATCAATGGTTATAAGAAAATTGTAACACCAATGCGTACATTAAGTATATCATTATTAGATTAAAACTTGATTTGTATTTTAGGGATATTTGGGTTGTAATATAAGTCAAATGGACACATGTGACGAATTCCATCCATTGTGGATCAAATATGAAAGTGGGCAAAGCTGCATGCAGTAGCTTGTATGAAATCTATTTATAAAAAACCTCACGATTCTTTTTATATATGTTAATATCCTAAAGCATGTACCTACTTAGATAGAGATAAAGTTTGTGAGTTTGTGACATTGTAGGGGGTAATTTCTGGATCCACTGAACCAATTTAGATGAAATTTGGTAAGAAGATAGTTTGAGACCCTGGGAAGGACAGGATACTTTTTATCTATGACAGTTTGTATTGGGAAGCAAGCTAGGGACGAACTTGAACAAAGCAAGGGTGAGTCGCTAGTAATATATAGTAGTATCCTATAGTCTCCTTACTCTTTTTTATTCATGTCAATATACATACATATATGAAGTGTATCTACATATAATATATATTATTCACATAAGAAATGAATGATGATATCACATATAAATAGAAGCTATTTTAAAGTAAATGAAAACATGCTATTTTACAATTTCACGCTTTGGCAATAATCCAAGCAAGTCCTACTATCTGTAATTATGAATGAAATCTATTTTGAATGTAGTGTTCTTGAAAATTTCTAACCTCTATCTGGAGATTAATGTATCTAAAAAAGATGCATTTCAGAATTACAATTATCTATACAGAATACAGATTAATTAAATTGAAGTGTCTGTTTGTAATGTAGAAATAAAAGCTTTTTACTGAATGCTTATGAAATTATATACAGTAGGTACTTATAAGAAAAACTCGTTTTTTTTTGCCTGTCTGTTTGTTCCGGCTAATCTCTCAAAAATCTGGATTGATTTTGATGGGACAGAAATATATGATATTATACGGGGTAACTTAGGCTTCTTTAATTTTAGAAAAAAAATTAGGGTGCCTCACAAAAAGTTAAAAATGCTAGTAATGCACCAGAGCGAAGCAAAATATTTTATTATTATATCATAATTGTTTATTTTCGAATTCCTTGTTATTACTACAAAATATGTAAGTACCCATTGTGTGTAGATCATAATTAATAGAAGAAGTTTTATAATTCAATGAATTTATAGTTTTATGGCTATTTGATGTGATTTATTTAATTATTTAGTTTTTTTATAAAATGTATGGTATAAGATGTGCCAAATGCAACAGAATGCGATACATTAGATATGCATTTATCGAACATTGTTAATGTGTTTGAAATGATGTATTATATAAAATATATGATATATTAATATGTATATTTCAATATTGCATTTTATGATTTTACTTGTAACATAGCTTAGATACCTATATAATAAAATCGTTAAAATATAAAAAGTAAAAATATTTAGTACAAAAGATCTTAGTATAGTATACATGTAAGACTGTTAAAGCAATAAATTATTACTTTACCACAAACATTAATTGTATGATTCATGGGCACTATTATAAATTAAGATGCCAACATATAAATTCTCAACAAAGTATGACCTCATCTTTTTAATAGAAATGTACCTACTTCATTATATCAACCCCATAGTCTCAACATCAACAAAAACAATCGTTAGTGACCTAAATAGCGCGCATTATAATTGCAGTAATAATATACTTTCATGCATACGAGGCGAGCACGACAATTTCATGCGAATCAGAAATGCACATAACAAGTACTATAAGAACGTCACACAATCGCCAATATTATACATATTTCTAAAGAATACTATGGAAACAAATAGAAAAGTACGTACAAGTACAAGAATAGCCAAAATGTTTGAGAATTAACTTAGGTATTTGCCAACTCCAGTTCACATGATCACATCTTTACTAAAGTGCGTTGAACAGATACGGCTTGCCGTGTTGTTGATTTGACCGCTGCAAGTAACCAGCTAATTTTGGGTATAAAGAATAAACACGTGTAAAATAAGCTCTACCTTTATAATCAGTTCGATCTCCGGGACATCTCCATTTGTTGTTCCGTTCTCTGCAATTTCATCCGACATCGTGAACTCAAAAAAAACACTCGGATTTATGAAAATAATAAGAATGAGCACTTTTACACAACCGACACTAATTCACCACACCGAAAGACTGACTCACTTCACTATGACTATAGTCAGTTTACTTGCTACTTGCTAGTTGGCACTTGGCAATACTTGCGAAACCATCTTCAGGATAAAAAAAGAACAAAACTTTTATCATTATGGCATTTTAATATTAGTTAATTTATATAAAAATATATAATAGAATTTTTTCACATTTTCTCTAATAATTATACTAGACTTGATTTCTTGCATTCAAAGTTAGCTTATTAAAAATTTAGTTTAATTTGTAGTATTTCTTTCAAGTTTCAACTGTCTGTGGTGGCCACCATAGATGATAAATAAAATTGGCCCTGGCTCAAGGCTCAAACTCGTTGTTCCTGACATCATGTATGTTCTTGGTCTATGGACTATGGCTGTCACTGACAGCGACACTCAGCGACAGCCATAGTCCATAGATCAAGAACTACAAGAGTGACAGCTGCGACATATTGAAATTGTTTTAATTCGTAGTATAAATATTTTCATTTATAACTCTTCTTTTATAATTTTTAAACCTTCGATTTCGAAATGAGTACAGAAGAAGCTTCAACATCGGAAATCAAAAAGATGACATTTGCAGAAAGACAAGCAGAACGTATGAAAAGGCTACGTTCATTACATACTGCAAGAAACGAAGCAAGGACTCACAACCATCAAGAAGTGGTTGCTGAAGAAGCTAGAAATAAACTTCCACCTAATTATGAGGCTAAGAAACGTCAAGCCGAGTGGTTATTGGAGGACCAAAAAAACAGAGAAGAAGCTACAACACAAGGTAAAGATTATGATCGTGTAAAACTTCTAAATATATCAGCAGTTGAAGCTGAACGATTAGAACGTAAAAAGAAGAAAAAGAATCCTGACCAAGGATTTTCGACCTATGAACAAGCTACAGTAAGACAGCATAATAGGCTAATTAAAAGTATGCCTATCATGGATGTAGAGCAATATGAAAAGCAGAAACAAAAATATGGCGATGCATTTTATGGTGGGCCCAATGTGATTATACATGGAATGCATGAAGATAAAAAAGATGCTATTGATAAAATGGTCAATGATTTAGAGGGTCAGATAGCTAAACGTGCTAAATACTCAAGGAGGAGGACTCATAATGATGATGCCGACATTGACTATATTAATGAAAGAAATGCCAAATTTAATAAGAAATTAGAAAGATTCTATGGAGAGCACACAGCTGAAATAAAACAAAATTTAGAAAGAGGTACTGCTATTTAGGATTACATAAATTAAATATTAGTACATAACATTGTGTAAATTTTAGTAATTTCCTTTTATATATATGTAAATAGTTTTTTTTTCTTTAAAATATGTAAGTACTAAAGTAGAATTTTTACAAGAATACTATGTATTATGCCTTTTTTCACTGGCATAGTTTATTTAGTGTTGAGTTATAATGTAAAATGTATTCATTACTAATTAAAGCTGATAAATTAATACTTGATGAATGATTTTTTTATCATACATTTAACTACATAGCTTTAAATAAAATACTTGTGTATGTAAGTTATTAGGATTATTACCTGTTAAGATGGATTCTAAGGATAAGCATACTAGCATAGTAAAAAATCAAATTAAACAAATTTCAATAACAAGTTTATTTTGATATAGATGATAAAGTAAGTACATTATATAAAGTTTATAGATACACTTCTAAATATAAATTAATAATAAAAGCACTAGATTTTTATCCAATTCATTTCTGTGCAAGTTTAATGTCCCAAGTACAAGAAAATATTTATAAATCTAGATTTTTTTATTAATCCATTATCTTTTATTTTGATAAAAACATCATAATTTGACTAGAAATATTTATAAATAATAAATACCTATCTATCAAACATTACAAAAAAGTTATTACTGGCTTAATATTGTTTATGAGTGTCTGCAAATTTGTCAATAAGGTCTCAAATAAAATACTAATCTTTCTAATGAATGCATAACAATTAAGTAAAAGAAATAAGTTTTTAACAAATAATGGGGACATATTATAATATATATGTAAATGTTAAAAAAAATTCATTGCATCAATTTTTTTTATTTACTATAGTAAAGAAATATTATGCATACATATAAAAATTTAAATAATAAACTTGCACAGTAATTATTTTAATACTTATAAGTATAAATAGTTTAATTACATAAAAGTACTTACTCATATATACATTAAATGAGCATTTTTTTTATAAGAAATGCTTTTTAGGCTGAGTCTCACTATTCCATGATTTGATTAAACGATTAAACTTATTTTTTTTACAAAGGTACATTAAATATTTGAGCAAAATAAAATAAAAAACTTGCTTAATTATACATTAAAATTATCATTTTATTGTATTTAAAATGGATATTAAAAATTGCGTTTCTAGTGAGCCTCAAACCATTTTTCAAATATAAAGCTGCATATTAACTATGCAATTATACAAATACAATGTGCTTATTTATAAAAATGTAAATCCTTGAGTATTTTTGCCAATCCGAGGATTCTTGATTGATTTCAGAGGCTGTAAAATCCAGTTTATAAGATATATGTATTAGGTATAGGTTTATTTCAAAATGTTTACATATTATTTGATTTAGCTTTAACAAATATTTTGTTTTAACAATATTTAATGGAAATAAAAACTAATGGTTCAACAAAAGAGATTTTTATCTATTAAACGCTTACAACAAAATGTGTCAGAAAACAAGGTGGGTTGATAAGTATTTAGCTGTGAAAATGATTTCGCAAGAAAATAAAATAATTTTTATTTAAATTGTTATAGAGTCCTACAAGATCTGTGCACTAAGTGCATCAATGTTCTAAAAGCTTTCATGTCATGAGTCATCCTTGATGCTAGTGATAATTTTCGTCAGCCAGAAAACGGGCTCTTTCTAATTATTTTTTTTATTCTAATTTCTAGCTTAGGAAATAGGTATATAGTACAAATAAGTAAATGGTTTAGAAACCTGTTCAAAATTGAAAAACTTTTCGGCTTATCATTACATTACCGAAATTATTATTTCTTAAACCGGTTCCGAGGTGAGTGCTATAACGCAAACTTATGGGAGAATCCAAACTTTTATCTTGGAAAAAGATATTTTTCAGTCAAAAGCCTTTTCAAAAAATGCATTTTTGTAATAGCTCTGTTGGAAATTTGCTTTTATCATCCATTCCAAATTACGCCGCTTTGGATACGAAATTTTTTTTAATGCATTTTAATGATTTTTTTTACTTATATATTGAAATGTTACAAATATTTGCCGCATAATTCGTTTTTGATCAGGTATTTACCAAAACTAGATATGTAAATACCTACGGCACCAAATTTTCCGATGTTTTTGCTCTTTACTCAAGATGAGATACCTAGATGTGTTTATGCTTTGCGATTGAATAACGTATCATCTATTTTGAATAATTTTTGTCATTGGTCTGATATAATATCATGCACAGTGATCATTTTCGTTGTCGGCTTCTGCAGCCGTGGCCACGTAACAAAATCTTATGCTACATTTTAAAAGTCCCGATTGAATCGAAGCACTAGTTTGACAGTTTTTTTTTTCACATGGTAATATAGAAAATCTCTCTACAATTATATCAGCTAAAAGACATTTTTTCTACATATATCTCAATCAAAGTATATATATACCTACGAATAAGGAAATTATTCAGATTGATTTTGGCCACGGCGGCTATCTGGTCTTGCCATCTGCGCGGGAGATATAGTGCACAAGTGTGTGCGCTCACACAAGTGCAGTCTATTCTTTTGAAACATCAGGCGCAGGACTGACTGCTTTCGGAGGTGTAGCACTGCTAACTTTACAATTTCGGCATATTACTGTGAAAAACCCATTAATGAACCCTAAATTCGGCCCCGGGGCCTCGAACCCAGGACCTTTGGATTTGCAGCCGTATATGCTATCTAGACAACAAAGGCAGTTATAGGTAATTAATTAGTTATTACCACGTCGTCGCGTTAAATTTTTTGAAATAAATTTGTTTTTACGTTTTTCTATTTGATCGTTATATAATTCTGAAAATAATTATTGCTTTTACATAAGATTTTCTTGACTGTATAGGAAATTAGGTGCAAACATAATATACTTTGCATTTTTTTATCAATATAACTTTGCAATTCGTTATGCCTTCCTGTGACACAATTGACGATAAAAACACGGTAACATTACATACAGTATTCCATCTTCATACAAACGGTCGGAATTCGAGTTATACCTACGCGCGCCGTGTTCGGTATACACTCGGTAGACAAGCGCGCGGGGCTGCCACATCGTATAATTGGATAAGAAAATTGTATAAGGTGATTATATTAACTTATGTGTGTAACTTTTATAATTTGATACAAATATTAACATTTTATTCCTCCCGTAACTTCGCTAATGTCAAACAAAAAAGTATCGAGACATCGTAAGTTAACTTTTTATCCGAATGGGGGTGTCCATTAATCACGTGATCTTTTTTTAGCATTTTTTAACCCCCCCTCCCCCATTGGTGATACGTAGTGAGGTTTAAGACCACCCCCCCTCCCCCTTCTCAACATCACGTGTATTTTTAGTACCTACAACGAATCTTAAAATTTTCTGAATATTATCTTAATTTAAATACAGGTATAAACTATAATCTTATTTTATTCTGAAATTAAGGACCATAATAAAAATGTCTACACCAGGTTGCAAGTTTTTTTTATTGCCATAACAATAATAATAAACGAAGAGTGTAATCATAGGAAAAACATGTATTGTACTAGTACATGAATATATTTAATGTATATTGTCCTCGGACCACGGATTAGCAAGACATTCTTCAACACTAACAACTGGATAAGCGTCTTGCAGGTGTTTGGCGAAAAAATAAATACACGAGATATCTTACTACACCCCCCCCTTGTGTTATTTTTGTGATTTTTATCAAACCCCTCCCCCCTTTCAAGCCTCACGTGATTAATGGACAACCCCAATGCGGATTCTTTAAACGGTTAAATTTAACAATAAAGTTTTTCGTACGTCTCAGTCGAGGCGCAAATATTTTTAAATCCCAAATTTATAAGGGTCACATACCACTCTTATAAATTTAAGATTTTTTAATTAAATCTACTAACAACCGTTTTTAAATAAAAAATATAATATTCGAAATCACAAAATAAGAAAGAAACTCAAGTAGGTGGATGAAATGGTCGGCGGGCAGCCCTGTCGCGTAGGTACGTGCCGCTCGGCTGTAAGTAACTATTTCAAGGACAGGTCCGAGTTGGAATACTTTATGCATTACATTACCGTGATAAAAAGGTTCTAAGAGATTAATAATAAAAAATTGGAATACTATATTACGTAAGTATTTACTTAAAAAAAGAGTATAGAGCATTCTCTGGAATACACTTACATTTTATCCTGATAGTGTGTCCCGTGTGAGCTGTAATTTGACGATTATTATTATTATTTGAAAGTTGAAACATATTAAAGTTCTACATATTTCATATACTGCGTAGTTTCAATTAGCATCAGAGGTAGCTAGCCAACTTAAACTGCGTAATAATAGGTAAAAGTATATATATTTTTTAAATATAACCCTTAATTTTAAAATTTCCAGCTTAGCTTTGACCATATTTTATCAGAAATCTGCGATAAATTTATTAAAAAACCTTTTAAACCCCATAATAAGCATATGTAAGTGACAGTCTTACTTCGGATAATCCGAAGGGCTCTCCATCATCCTGTAAAATCTAATTATCATCTTCAAGAGTTATTAGTTCTAATAACGCTAGATGATAATATTCCATTTGCAATCACTTATACTTCACACATGCTAATAAAAATTTAGTGCATCGATAGGAGTGAGTTTTCTGAGCAAATATCTATCATTTATCGATATTAAAAAGGTAAAGTTTGTAAGTTTATACGAACGTAGGAGCCATAAGCTACGATTGATTACCCGGGTAATATCTAAATAATTCTTGACTACCTACTGATCCAATTCTGAAAATTCTTTTACTAATAGGCAATTCTATAGGTTGATATGTTATAGGTAATACCGCCGAGTGCTATAGGATATTTTTTACCTATTCCGATAAAAACGTGTTATTTCGATAAAAAAATATAATTAAAGAGAAATCATTCAGTTACCTGTATTTCGAATTCGCAGCCAATTCGTCTTATTAACTTACGCGACTCGACTTCGCTTAGTTCGGACTTGATAATTGATTACTAAACATCAAAGTTTCTGTATTTGCTATAAAAGTAATACGCAATATGTGTATAAATATTTAGATGGAAATTCTCAACAAGATAGTGAAAATTATATCAAAATTCAATTCAATTCTTATGTTCATGGCTTCTAGGAGAGCACTATATCAAAATATTAAAGTTTTAAATCGTAATTACTAAAATTCTTTTAATTCACAATGACAGTTGAATTCTAACTCATTTTAATTTATAGACTAATAACTTGTAAATTACTACCTACCCTCATAAATTCACTATAGTTTAACATTCAAATATGACGGTGTCAGTTTTTCCAGAGACAGTTACGATAATAAATATTTTTTAGGTTCTTCTATTTTGTTTTAGGTAAGGTAGCATTTTCTAATTTATCCTTTTTGGGACTAAAGGCATTATTTTATATCTAAAAATGGAGTTTATAATATGTAATTTGTGTAGGTACCTACTTAAGTTTTAAAAATCTGAAATCTTTAATTTCTTTACAATTTTAAAATTAATGCGTATATATTTCATATAAGTTGTACACTGTCATACCATGCTATGTCCCATATTACAAATACTTAGAACATTTATGCTCAACATGTTATACATACTTAATCTTTCTGTCTATGCTATAGTGTATAGTTAAGAGTAGAAAGGATATAATCCAATTATCACACACACGTCAATACATTTTATAGGAAACGTTTACTTTAGATGGGAAAAATCTTTTATGACTTACGAAATCAAAGCTAAAATCGATTTTTAAGAAATTACTAATGCAATCACTAAATCAGGAATATGGAAGAACAAATCAAAATGATGAGTGACAATTGAATCATTTCAATATAAATGTAACATTTTTCAGCATTACATTAGTTTGTCCATCTATAATTCGGTATATTTATTACAATTCATATATCATGAACCTCGTTCAAACGAGTGGTATCGCTTTATTAACGCAAATACAATGATTTTAAATACTAAATTAATTCCCTATCCACCTTAAGTGCAGCAGCGTTAAATGAAAATAACAATAAGTTATTCGCATTTGGTACAGCAGAGCACTCAGTGAGAATAGGAGAATATAAAAGGCAACGAAAACGAATCCACCTCAAGGCCCTTCATCCATCGCCGTACGGGTCAATAAACGTATACTCGCAACATAGTTCTTAGAACACTAGCAATAATAGAACCTACCACCGTTTATTTTGGAATGTGCAAATCAAAAATCCTCAACTAAATATTAGACCACCAAATGCGAATATCACAGATAGTTTTGTTTTTCTACTGCACTTAAGATAGAGATGTTCACTTAAAATTAATATTCAGTGAGAAAACTTCATTTCATAAAACCCACGACCGGACTATTTCTGAAAAATAAAAATTTAGATTTTTTTTTTATTTAAAAACAGCCAATTAAACCTGCGTTATTTGGGTTTTATAATTCTAAGTCGTGAATAACAATTAGTATATATTTATAAGTCTTCCCTAATTAATAATATTTATATACTCACTCCGGCGCCCTGGCATTAAATGAACTGTGATTCCATCTGCTGCTCGAACTGTGTAAAAAATAAAAGGAAATCTCAAATTTTACACTGTACAGAGTGTTAATTTGGGAACAAACAAACAACGGTAACAACGCAGCCACACGACATCACACACAAGGAGTTAACAGGATGAATTAGTTCAATAAAATACTTACCAATATAAAAGCAAAAACATGTCCTATATTTATTACAATATCATAACTTCGGTTCCACTTAGAAGACAAACAAGTATATTTTTCTAACATTTTATTTGCTTTCAGTAAACATAAAAATTGATCACAATTTAATCTACAAAGTCAACAAATAATATTTTTTACATTAAGAAAAATCTCTTTTGTATGTAACTATGAAATAAGGTATTAATTACAATAAAATAATTTTACATCAAACTAAGTATCTGTCAAAGCCATTAGGTTTATAGGTCTTGAATAACAGATTTCAATAAGTTATAAATACAATAATTTAATTTATCCAATCAATTAAGTTTTCTTTTTAAAATTATCACATTGAAATATATTTTAAGTTTAATACTGTGATAATATTGTGATATAATATTTATTCAGCTCGTTTTAACGTTCCACTGCTGGGCACGGGCCTCCCTTCAATACGAGGGGGGTCAGGCCATAGTCCACTACTCAGGCCAAATGCAGACTGGCGGACTTCAATGTCTTGCGAACTTGCTAAGTTGTCTCAGACAAGGATTGTGATATAAGGACATGAATAAACATGAATTAAATTTCTATTCATCTAAAACTTACTTTATAAAATCTCTCATTATTAATTTAAAAATTTTCAAATATATATTATGCAAAGAATTATCTTTTAGCCAAGTAAAAAACTTTTAATATTATCTTATAAACCAGTGTGCAAAAACACAATAAAATGTAATAAATATTAATATTTTATATATTTTTATATTATAATTTCAAGTTTAAGGCACTTTTAAAAATAAGGCAATCAATTTTATTGTAATCTGAGCAAACGGCAAATTGAGCAAAGATTTTTTAAAAATGGCTACCAAAATCAATAATTTAACAAAATGATTCATTTTTGGCAAGGTGCTTCTAATAGTCTTTTTATGAGATCTTGTGATGCATCAAGATTTGACCAGACTAGTGATGTAATTCAACCAGCCTACGTAAAATAATAAATATAGATACCCTATAACAAATTCTAATGTTTTTATGAACTAAAATAACAAAATATACATTTAAAACTTTATATAAGTCCATCACATTTACTTCTCTAAACACTATTACTGTTTATAACTTTCTAAATACCTTCCTAGTGTAAATTTTACTTACTTATTAGCAAACAATATTTATTAACAATTATATTAATGATATTTAAAGGTTTTTTTAATGATATTGAAATTTATTATGAAATTTTAAAAATTGATATTTAGTAGAATGCCAGTGTGTAATATCTTTTTCAAATGTATACCATAAAATTCAATTTTTATCTATGTATTGGACATTGGTATTGATTTTATTGAAATAACGGTAACGTCTTTCTAATCGGGGTAACCGTGTCTGGTAAATCGTCTATTACAATTTAACAAAGGTCACTTATCATTCAAATTAAAATCTAAATAATTCGTTTGGATAAAACTTTAAGGCAATATTTATCATCTAGGTATATGTAATTTTTTCTACTCAGATATGAACCCTTCCATCTACTGTAGGTACTATCTTAAAAACCTAACTAAGTAACATAATTACCTTATATACAAATAAAAATCTCCCTAACTTTATATAAGTGGTTAATTTTATAATAAAAACGAACACACATGCAGAGTCAAAATCTGATATCAAACAGGAACATTTGGGATACAATAATTTTCAAACAACGAAAAAGGAAATGTCAAAAAAAAATAGTTCACTTCAAAGTTCACAAATTGACACATCCTAAAGAGTGTTCCCAGGTTCTTGACAATTTACCATTTAGTAGAATAATTTTATAACCAAGACAGGTAAAATATAGAAGAAGACCTGACAACACAATATCATGCCACATGCTATGTTAAACAGTTAGACAGCCTCATAGGCACACTGAAGGCATTTCAAACGTTCACTGCTCTGTGGTCACACACATTTGTTATATCTTTCACATTTTTTGTCCTGTTTCTGTCGCGGAACGAGCCGAACCCCGAGTCGTGGGTGGTGGAAGGGGACGTACCTACGAATATTCGGGGCATGTCGCACTCCTCGCACTTATCTAGCAGAGGGTGGTTTCGGAAGGTGCACATGTGGCACTGCCAGGAGGTCGGCTGACGCTGCCCCGTGTATATGTTGCTGTAGAAGTTTCCAGAGTCGTCTGCCTCTGGAACGTGCATTACACGAGCTAGTGAAAGAATTATATGGGTTATTTGTACTGGTTTGATTTGACGTTTCATTTGCAAGTTTATGACCGGTGGTATGTAAAGTGTATGGTAGTATAAGAGAGGTCGTAGTTTCGTTTCCCGTACAAAATGAATGCTTGTACTGTGCATATCTATGCTTAGTGTTTTTTTAGAACAAATAATGATTTTTGTCTAAATCTCTGTAGCTTGAGAGCTTACTCGATAAAATCTGTCTAAAGAAAAAAATGGGGAAGTACTGAGAATACGTGACAAATTGATTAAGGAAACATTAACAAAATATATAAACAATGAGGAGGAAAACATGGTATGACTTAATTGGACATGTTTTGTTTATAAATTATATAAATTGTGGAAGGTAGTCCGTTAAGCCATTAGCAACATAAAATTGAATTAAGTTAAAAAAAAAACGCGTAAGAAAATATACGTATGATTAAAAAAAACTAAAATCATTTTATGTACGTACATGTATATTAAGTGATGCATTTATTATTGAATGTACATACATATTTAAAGCTTTAATTGCATAACATATAATTGAACACTTGCAAGGAAAAAAAATTGCAGAAGTTGGCCATATAGATTGAGAGGTACCAATGTCATCATCAAATAATCATCGATCAAACTGTTATTTAATGTGCACAGGTATTAAAATATACAATTGTTGTCAAAATAACTAGCATTGGAAAAAAATCCTCAGTCTTCAGAAAAATGTCGAAAGAAATAATCATCACAATGAACTATACTATAGCAAGCTTTCGTGAATGAAAAAAGTGAGTTATCTAGAAGTACGAGCTACTGTACTCTTAAGGAGAGCTATAGTCCATTCTTTTTGTAAGCTACAACCTTGATACAAGGAATTTTTAAGAGAGCAAGGTTTTATTGAAATATGTTATTTTAAAATGTAACAATACAGACATTTCAATAAGCAATGAAATTTAACGGTTTGCCATCCGAAATATACAGAACTTTCTTCGAGATCGTAGTAGACTTCAGTCTCTGTCACTTTATCTTCAGTTCATTCTGCCAGTTTATGGAGATATTTTATTATCATTGAATCAAACATAATTACAGAAAAATGGTATTCAAAAGAAAAAAAAAATTGGTGGTAAAATTAGTCTATGTCAATCCCATTAGACAAAAGAAATATATTAGATCAACGAGCGAAGGACAGCGAGAGAAGAAACACTAGGAAATTATATATCACTACTACTCAGTTGTAATTTTGTTAAGAACATCATAATTGTTTCTATTAAGAAAATGAAATGATAATTGAGATGTATTCAATTTAAAAAAATATGGTGAAATAAAATATATTTTATCTGTATAAAAAATATAGATAAAATATATATAAAAAAAAACCCCAGAAAACACGCTTTTGAATATCAGTGATGTACGGGACTTATCAAAACAAATAAAATGTAATCGAACTCAAGGGTTTTAACTAGTAACAGCAAGCAAGCTTATTGCATTAGAATGGCAAATATACGAGTATTTAGGAAGTTTCTAGACGATATGATATTTTTAAGTAGACCAAAATCGACTTTCAAGATTTACATACTTGTAAGAATATAAAAATAAAAATTATACACTTGAATATACATGAGTCCCTCCAGTGATTTTTCTGTGATGCGGTCACAGACAGACAGACAAAAATTCTTAAAACT
Organism: Brenthis ino; assembly: GCA_921882275.1. NCBI lineage: Eukaryota > Metazoa > Arthropoda > Insecta > Lepidoptera > Nymphalidae > Brenthis > Brenthis ino. The sequence continues at coordinate 17,923,399 of OV170225.1, forward strand.
ATAGGTTCGGCCTCTGTTAGCGATAATAATGTGTATTACAATAAAAAATTTGAAAAAATATTTAAAGCACAGATACTGCTTCATTAAATTTTAATGTATCTATAGATGTAACTAATTTATAAAGCCAAAAAGATTGTTTTTTGATCATTTAAACACGGGCGAGGCCGCGGGTAATTTAGTAGTAATTCTAATAAAATCATAGAAAAATCGAATTTGTACATTCAATTTTTTGGAATTAAAACTACGTATTTTAAAGACACATGGCGACATCTATTGACAAATATCTAAATAATACAAAAATAAATATTCATTAAAATATATTTTTTAATGAATAAAATAGTGCTATTGATATACTTTTTCAAGATTAGCTATTTTTAATAGTTTTTGACATATTTAGTATGTTAACTTGCTAAACTCTATATAGTATCATTGTTTTTTATTCTAACCATTTTTGTATTTTTTCTCAGAAATGAGATATTTTTCTGCGGTAAAAAGTATCCTATATGTTGACCCGGATAATCAGCTATGACCATACCAAATTTCATCAAAATCCTTCCAATAGTTTTTCTGTGATGCGGTAACAGACAGACAGACAAAAATTCTAAAAACTATAGATTCGACCTCTGTATCGATAATTATAATGTCTATTTCAATAAGATTTTCCAAAAAATATTTAATGTACAGATTTGACTTAGTTAGAATTATATTATAAGTATGAACTACCTAGGTTAGGCTATGTACGGTTTAACGGTTAGTATGGAATAGATAGACTATAAGCATATATATACATAGGTATAGAAAAGTAGGTAAGTACTTCAAAAAATATATACATATATCCCACTGGAAAATATATACATGATGATAATATATTGTATATATTTTATAATGATAATATATACATATGATAAAAATATATACATTGAGAAATGATTGATTAAAAATACGAACTTTCACCCCCCTCTTCACTCCCTTACGGTATGATTTGCGGGATAAAAACTATCCTGTATTCTTCTCAGGATCTCAAACTATCAAATTTCATTTAAATCGGTTCAGCGGATTAGATGTGACAAGGTAACAAACAGAGAGAAAATTTTGCATTTATAATATTAGTATGGATTACTTACCATTACCTCCCATCTCGAGTCGCTTAGCCATCGTGTCACACTCATCCCTCAATCTCTCCACGTATTCCTTCAGATTCTGCGCAACACTGGGCGTCGGTGGCGGCGCGGAGAGTATCTGCGTCTCTCTGTTCAGTTGCGCTAACCGTCCCTTCTCTTGGGCGAGAGCTGTTGCCAAACGGGACAAACGCTCCTTTTGACGCTCTATTAGGGCACGATCTGGAATGTCATTAAAAAAGGTATATGTTGTAGATCTAAAGGTCTTGGGTTCGGGACCCGATTCGGGCCAAGTTTAATTAATGAGTTTTTCTTTTAAGACGTTCTCAGTATGAAACCGGAGTTGGGAAGTCAGTGATGTTTCACTCTCGTATTAGTTCTTACTTATTCTTACATACGACGAATTATAAACGCGTTGTCGACATGCGTTTGTATATGTATATGAACGCACTTTTATCAGTGCCAAATACGCGTGTGCGAAGTCGACGCGTTACCTGAAACGCGATGTCCATATGCCCTTATTAAACATTAGGCAAATCGGATTTAGGGGCAGTTAACCATGGCAAACCCCTCCAACGTGAGTTCACCTTGTCGTGGTGGGGGGTTCAGTAATGCCCGACGATCCAGCCAGGCGCGAAGCTAAGAAGGTGGCCCACTTCGGTGGGCGGTGTATCATGCGGGTTGCTCCTGGTACTTCTCTGATAGCAGAGTGGACCGTGGAGCAACCCCATGGTTGTTGTGGTCTGCTTCTGCAGACCTACCGTCGGGGCGTCGTAATTGAGTGCGTAAGAGATCCTGCGACGCCCCATTAAGACGGGGGAAAGTTTTATTGGGTTTTAGTGGGTAGTACTGGCTTTTCTAGCCGGTGAGTCCCACATAACCATCTGTATATCTACAGGTGGTATGCGTAAATGCATTTCCCAACATTAAAAAAAGGAAACCGTGGCTAAAGCCCCTGGGAGCCCCCAGTAGAAATTTGTAAATGTTCTAAATTGTGTTTGTGTGTTACATTATGTTAGAAGGCCAGTGATTTATTATTTGAGTTCAACAAACTTTGTATGTGGTTATTTAAATTATTCTAATCATATTCATACCTACAATAAGCAATGAGTCACACTATATTAGATATCAGATTATTTTTAGTAACATTACTATAAAATAAAAACATGTAATTTCATCTTTTAATGTCTCCTTTTTTATGGATAATATTGAAAAAGCTATTAAAATTGAAAATATTACAGAGCATTTAGTTTTTTCTACTCGTTTGGCCACATGGTAGCATCTAAGCATATAAAAATATTATTATGCCTATTACACTCTAATTCTAAGATCATAAAAATAAGTAGTAACAAATACATTCCAAATTATTTATCCAAGTATTTAAATAATATTAGCAACTCACCCTCGCTTCGCTTCGGGTTTGTCCCTAGTGAAAAATAAAAACAAATCTATTGCACAGGAATAGTATATTTTTCTAGGATAATGTTAATATTTGGATGATAATGTGCTATTCCAGACTATAATCTCTCTCTGTGCTAAATTTCATCCAAATCCATTCAGCCGTTCTGGCGTGAAAGAGTTACATCCATACATACAACAGACTTTTACAAGCACTTTTAAATCGTCAATTTTACTTTAAAATTTAAATGAAATATCAGTTATAAGTCCTGTGGAATCTACTACCGACAAGTAAAAGTTACAGGCAAAATCTAGTATATGAATAATGCACTAGAATAGGTAACATAATCAAAAAAATATATATATTTAGCAGTTAATTTATACAATGTTAAGCTATTCATTTTCCTGTCTCATTGAGAACTAATAAAATTTCCCTGAGCAATATTACGTATGACCATAGACCATATATTAAATAGTCATTATAAGTTAGTGATTATGTCAAGTTACAAGGCTTGTTTATAAATATAGTGTATTTTTCTATATTATTATTTATACTACAATAAATGTGAAAATTTGTATGTGTGTGTATGTTTGTTACTCGCTCACACTAAAAAAACAGCTGGATGGATTTGGATGAAAAGTACATAGGGAGAATATGATACCAAGTAATATTTTATGTTACAGCATGGATCCAAGTAAAGCAAGAATAAGTTGCTATTAATTAATAAACAAATGAATATAAGTTTTCAATAATTAATATAAACGGGTTCATAATGTAACAGTAATAACATGTTTTATTTATGCCATAAAATTAACTTGTATAAAGTTCCATTTAACATTACATAAATAACTCTTGTATCTTATTGTTTATGAGGCTTCGTATGGTTTCTGAAGTCATTACACAATTGACCCGAATTTTATTTATCTTATACTAGCGACTTTGTTTGGGTGCGAGATACACATATATAGCAGGCATGGTGGGTATATAGTGTAGTAGTGTGCATATAGCATTGCTACAGTTTAATAGATCTTTTCAAGAGGAATAATTCATTAATACATTGTTTTCATATACCTATTGGTTTACACAGTGCACACCAGTAAACCACCCAGTCGGCATTACTTTTCCGACATCTTTAATAATTATTGTCATATTTCAGCCAATTTACATACAAAATTAAAGAATTATACAACAAAACCTTGCTCATGAATCACTACATCCATTGTTGAAAACCATAGGTAAAAACATCAGGTTGTTTTTGAGTTTATCACATACAGACAAACAGATACTGTGAGGTGACTATGTTTTATAATATGTAGTGATTATGCATAATCATAAAAATAAATTTTTAAGAACAAGATTTCTTAAAACCGTCACTTCAGTCAATGTAAAGAAAATAATTATTTAAAACAATAGACACCAATAAACATAATGAAAATACTGTATGCATATAATTTTAAGAATATAATATGTGTTTATAAATAAATGGAAAATACAGCTAAATTGTTTTAGCTAAATTAAGCTAAAGCTAAATTAAGTTACTCACCATATGTGTAGGTAGGTGGATCTGGAGCAACCCTGGTGGGCCTGGGAGACTCTATGCGAGTTTGAGGCGGGGGTGGAGCTCTGCGTCTCGGAGGTCTTGCTGTACTTGGACTCACAGTCACAGTTACATGCCCTTCAAATCCAGAGTTTTCTTCCTCCCTTACATCCCTAACTGGACTTGCCATGTTTGAAGTTGGAGTACAAACTGTCAAGTTAACCGAAGTTATAGCTCTGGGATTTTCATAATCACCATCAGTGTAAGCATGACTAAGGTCCATATGACAATTAACATTAACAGACCAGTTAAGAGGGAAAGGTCTATCAGGTCTGTATGCACTAGGTTTCTGATCTTTATTTTCAGGCTTTTGAGTGGACGGGGCAGGGGACACTGTTCTACAGGACTCTGATTCTGGAGCAGGTTTTAAATTCTCTTTAAATGCAATGTCTGGATTTGCTTTAATGAAATTTAGGGTATTTGGTCTCTGTGGCTTTTCTTGAGCTGGTGGTGGTTGATCTTTTTTTATTGTTTTCTTTTCTTTAACATCCTTTAAAGTATCTAGTTTTTCATGCAAATTGGATTTTATTTTATTACTTTTTAAAATTTTATAATTTGTGCTCTCTGGTTGTTCTAAATCTTTTAAATTATTTCTTTCTAGTGAATTGTCTTGAGATGTAATAATATCTTGTGATGTGTTTTGATCTTCAGTTTTATTTTCATTTGTTAATTCCAAATCACTAGGTGATTCTGCATTGTATTTTGCACACAAGTTATCAATATTTATAACAGCAATTGGAGATAGTGCAACATTGTTAGTTGTTTCGTCAGCTTCACTTTCAACTAGATTTTGATTAGCATCTGTATTTACTTTAGGCTTTTCTTCATCTATTACATTATGTGTAGAAATTACAGCTTTTTGAGGGCTTTGGCAAGTTAAAGATTTAACTTCTATAGATTTTACAATTTCATGCTTAACTATAGGTTGATTACGGCACTTTATAGGTGGATTAACTCTAAGCTCATTAAGCTGGCGAGCTGCAGCTGATGATGATGCATGATATGCATGTGTTAGGGAGGCTTTGACTTCGCTATGAAGGTGTGTCTCACAAGCTTTCTTGTCGTGGCAATATAGCTCAATGGTATTAGACACAACATGATCAGGAACGCCAGGAAATTTTTGTTTGAGCTCATGGAACAATTGCATAAGCGATATGTTGGTGCACGCACATGGTGAAGGGCTCGTAGCGCTATCGGAGGGGGCAGACATCGCCGCCCATTCTCGCGGAAGACCTCCTCTGCACCGTGAACTCCTCCTTTACTCTACTAACAAAAATATACTTTTGTTCACCGAAAAAGAGCAACAAACATCATATATGAACACCAAAATTTTATTGTCTTTTCGCTCTAGTGACGTCACAAACCTTAAAATTTCTTTTTCGTATAGTTACGTATACATCACTAAACTTTCACGACAATGAATATTCATGATTCGCTAATCTCTACAATACACATGTGACGAAAAAGAGCACAAAACAAGGCTGAATTTTTATATCTTTTGTTATCATTATACCAGGCTATTTTTCGACAAATTGCTACACTGAAATAATCGGTGTTTCACTGTATTTTTGATTTATAATAAAGAGTACACTTTTATACCTTTCGAGGTAATACTTTTGGAAAGTAAAAACGCATACAACATTTGTGAATCCAAAAATAAAATTACGAAAATCACAAACTTGTCAATTCGATCCTTCCATTTTGGCTGTAGACAATATAAACTTTTTTAAATTGTCATTTGCCATTGTTTAATGTTTTCAAGATATAAAAGGTTACAAATATTCAAATAGGGTATCAATTTACGTATACTTATTTATGTATTATGGTTATTTTATATTTATGTATAAATAAGGATTGAAAAATAATAATATGCTTGCTACAGTTCAATGGGGAAGAATGAAGATTTCTTGAAAGGAGGGTATGTATGATCTATTTACATTTAATCTGGGGTCAACCTCAGACTGAATAGATCATATATGTAGCACCCTCATTTCAAGAAATCTTTTCCATTAAATTTTAAATAAAATGAAAAAAATAACCATCCCCGCTATAGTGATATACTGAGGATCATAATGATCGCGACGTCTGGTGGGAGAAAAATGCATATATTTTCCCCATTCACTCACTACTGTTCTGTAATCTGTTATCGTTTAATACGTTGTCTTTGGTGTCTGTCAGTTGTGTTGTCAATAACTGTCAGTGTCAAGTCAATGTGTCATAAGTCATTCTTCGTATTTCAATTTTAATTTGTTGTGTTCGTCTTTGAATATTTTGTGCGTTATATCTTGATTCTAAAACTTGCAAAAAGATTCCCATTAAATATTAAATAAGATGACTATGGTTGACGATTTAAGAAAATATTTAAACCATTTACTTGAAAAGTGAGACAAATATTCTATTAGTATCTAATAACAATTTGACGTAGGTACATCAAATACTTATAAACATACATTTATTTCCCTTTAGAGTAAACGGACTTCATTGTATATTAATTACTGATCGAGATGGAGTTCCTGTAGTGAGGTCAGTTACAGAAAAGGCTCCACAACTAGCTTTAAGACCTAATTTTATATCAACATTTGGAATGGCTACAGATCAAGCAAGTAAACTTGGACTTGGAAGGAATAAGACAATTATATCCATGTATTCAAGTTACCAGGTTAGTATCAAAACAATATTTTTAGTTAAATTGCGACTTATATAATGAGAAAAAATATGTTGATATAACCATTGTATATGACTGCAATCTTTTAGCTGGGTCTCTAGTTTATATTACACTACTTTACAGGAATTCCATTCTTATTTCAGGTTATACAAATGAATAAACTCCCTTTAGTGATTACTTTTATTGGTAGTGATAATTGTAACACTGGTCACATTTTATCTTTGGAAAGCCTTATAGAACCTTTCCTTAAAGATTTGGAAACAATTGTGGCCGAAGCTCCATGAGTATAAATTTTATTATTATTTATTGCCATTTTCATTTTAACCTTTTGATGTGTGTTAATTTTCAGTTTGTTAATATTGAGTACCTATTACAATATTATGATTTAAGTTATTCCTTGACAGCTTAAAGTATAAAGAAATTATATCCATGGAAAACTTTACTTTGAACCAATTGAAGAACCTGCTGTACAGACAGACAGAGTTATTCAAAATTATATGTATTATGTCAGTGCCTTTATTTTTAATAAATATTATATTATATTTTCTTTGTACATAAAACAATATATTATTTTCAGTTTGTAAATAAAATGTATATAGTTTTACATTAATTAGTGTAAAATATCTACAGTATGAAATCTTTTTTTTAAATTAGCTCTTACTAATGCCATTTAACAAGTATTATAAGTACTCAAGCATAATTGCATATACTAAGTATATATGAATAGTGTTGCTTAGTAAGTTGTTTTTAAATAATAGCAAACTAAATTAAAATGATTATCCTTAATTAATTTTAACTTTTTTAAATTACACATAGAACAATTATATGGCTTTAATAATTAATACTATATTTTTATATTTTTATTTATGGTTATAAATATAATAATAGCAACACTAAATATAGATTTCTAATTAATATTTTTAAAATTGTAATAATTATAAAAATAAAAGCAAAAATTAAATAAATAATTTTCCATATTCAATTATAATTAAAATTTTAAAAATCTTTAAAGTTAAAAATATTGTAATGTAATTGGTGCAATTTTCATGTTGTTAATTGTGGGTAGGCTGTCTGTAACAACTATATCTTTAAGACATGTAACACCTCAGTCTCTCCCGTGACCATGGATGCTGTAAAGCATTCGAAACGTCGGGAACCAAAAATCAAAATAAATCCGCGAAATAATCCGAAAAGATAGTTTTATTTAATAATACCAAATTTCATCAAAATGTGGTTTTTCTGTTATGCGGTAACAGACAGACAGACAAAATTCTAAATACTTACTATAGACTCGGCCTCTATCGATAATAATGTTTGTTTCAATAAGATTTTCCAAAAAATATTTAATGTACAGATTCGGCTCAGTAACAAGTTTATTATATGTATAGATAATAAAAAGACGTTAGTATTGTGATATATTTATTAGAACGATACAGGCGTGATCAAAGGCTTGCCGGTGAGTGCGTTGACGACGTTGTTGGCGGCCAGCACCGCCATGTCGCTGCGCGTGCGCACTGTGGCGCTGCCGATGTGCGGGAGCACGACTGGAAGTGTTTATTATTTATAGTTTTTTATATATTAGCGAACTATTGAATAGAAAAACTAAGAAATGAGGATAATATTATCATTTTACTTTTAAGTAAAAAATTTGTATTAGTTTTTGTGTACGTAGTATCGTACCAATTATGGATTAGAAAAAAAAGGTGAAAATTTATATCTTTACTAGCCACTTACCCTCGCTTTGCTCGGATTCGTCCCTAGGTAAGTTTTATTTTTTTGAGCGGATCCCTAATTCTTTTTCTAAAATTAAAGTAGCCTATGTTACTTCCTATAACATCAACTATCTTCCAGTGAAAGTCCCATCAAAATTAGTCCAGCTGTTTCAGAGATTATCCAGAACACACAGACAAAAAATTAAAAAAATGTGCTTTTCTTATAAGTACCGTATATAATTTCATATGCATTTAGTAAAACGCTGTTATTTTGACATTACATACAGACATTTCAATTTTATTTATCTGTATAGATATTGCATTGAATGGGCCTGTACTCTGTTGGAATTCCAGTGAAAATAAATAATTGGTTATTTATTTCCCTAGCTCACTTACATTTATTGATTTTTAATAAAAAGTAAGGTATTATATACTAATTAATAAATTAAATAACATACATAAATTAGGGAGAGTCAACAGTTTATGGTCTTTGGGAAGAGGCTCGGGCGAGGTGACGTCGAGGCCGGCTGCGTAGATGTCCTTTTTCTTCAACGCTTCGTATAAAGCGTCTTGGTCTACTAAATCTGTTATTTACAGAAATAAAAAATATAACTACTTTTTTAGGTACAAAAAAATGTGTTTTTTTTTAGCCAACCAATAAATTTTAGCCAACTTGTAAAAAAGTAAGCTTCGAATACAGCTGTATTTAGTTAGTAGTGAAAAATTGGTTTTAAATTTTTTTTATTCCATCATATTATGTCCAAATTATTAACGGGCCCTTTTCGTCAAGTTTAGTCATTAAAACTTTATATTAAGTAAACAATAAACAAACTACTTTTTTTTCGCAATTGTAAGATTCGCTCTTCTTTTTGGTTCTATAGCCACCCCCCCATTCCGAATTGCACTAAAATCCATAGAACCGCTGCAGCGTGAAAAAATATTTTTTTTTATTTATTTATTTAAGATTACATATATTATGACATAAATTAATGATTTATTTATTTATGATTACAGTAAGTAAATAATATACAAATAAATATTCCTTTTCCTACCTCCACGACCAACGTTAATAAGTATAGCGTTCTTCTTCATTTTGCCGAGTGTGGTCGCGTTGATCATGTGCCTGGTCTCGTCGGTGAGCGGCACGGCCAGCAATATGAAGTCACTGCTTTGCAACAGGTTGTCGAGAGAAGTGAATTCAGCATTAAGAGCTTTAGCTGAAATGTTTTAAATTATTTTTAAATTATATAATAATTATTAGACTTTGTTTTTATAATGAAAAAAACTTTGTAAATATTCTTTTTTTTTATTTATTTACATATCCATTTGCCCTTTTAATTAAATTACAGAAAATATTTCGTTATAATAGGCAATATTTAAGTAATCAATTTTTACGATTATTTTTCTTTTGTACAGATTTTCTATACTTTGAAGGCGATCCAAAGTCAAATTTATAAATTATACTTTAAATTTTTCAGGCTTATCTATATAAAAATACTGAATTTGCATCGATAATAGTGCCTACTTTAAAAAAAAACTTTTTCTTACCCTCCGGTTTCTCCCTGTGTCCAGTGTAAAGGAATTTGTCGACCTCGAAGCCGGACAGCCGTTTGACAGTGGCTTGCCCGATACCACCGAAGCCTATAACACCTACGGTACTGCCGCGGACATCTTGTCCTAGTACTTTGGAGAATCCTATTTCCCATTCGCCCCTGTAAACATACCATAACATGTAAGTGAATAGCACGTTTAAATGAACATCTAAATTATTTGTAAACTCCTAAATTATTTTAAATAAAACTATTTTTTCGCGAATTTATTTTGATTTTTGGTTCCCGACGTTTCGTTTTACAGCAATCATGGAAATAAATTCGCGAAAAAATCCGAAAAGATAGTTTTATTTAAAATGTTAAATATTCGCGTAAATCTAAGAAAGTATTGTCCTAAATTAATTGTTGTTAGATAGAAATTCCATTATTACAATTTTCATAAAAATATATAGAAATAGTTGTTAACGCATAAAAGAGGGCAATCTGATCTTAACTACATAAGAGTTAATCAAACGATCAACATATAAAATTATGCCGATCAGTTGTTCTGTTGTGTTGTGAAGGAAGGACAAACCAACACAATGTCATATTTATCATATTAGTAAGGTCTACTTACCCGTTCACCTTTCGTTGAGTATATTTTTAATAAGCTCTATGATTCCGAAATAGTAGGTACCTACATGTCACTCTTCAGCTCATATATTTAAAAAAAAAACAAGAGATCCATTGATTGTTAAGAAACACTGTCGCATATAACATAATATTGTTTAAATTAATTTGAATATAAAATACAAACAATAAATAGAATGCTATCTGTGCATAATACTATAAATTAGAAACGATATTTGTAAGACATTTACTTTAGATATAATATAAATTTTAAATACTAACCTACGAACTTGATCCAAGTTCTCAGTAAAACGTCTAGCGGCCCCCAGGATGAGGCCCACTGCGATCTCCGCGACCGCTGCGCTCAGTACGTTAGGAGTGTTAGCGAGTTTTATCCCTCGCGCCTTGAGTTCTGGCAGGTTACAGTGGTTGTAGCCTGCCGATGCTGTGCTCACGATTTTTAATTGAGGACCTATAAAATTATGATGTTATCTATATATCTATACATAAAATGAAATAGTAAAAAATTAAGCGAAGTCTGTACATGAAATATTTTTTAAAAACAATGACTGTTACGTAATGTATAAAGAATAAAGATCCTAAAACAATAGTTTTTAAGTTTTCGTCTGTTTGTCTGTATATCTGTTTACTTTTTACGCAAAAAATACTGAACTGATTTTAACAATTTTTTTGTAGTGATAAATCTTTCATTTCCACGGAAAAACACAATAACAGGTTTTGTCGAGTCGTCCTTAGAAAACATGGCTAACGCTGGCTACACTTGTCAGCCTATGGTACACTCGCAAGTATTTTTATGTACTTAAAAATTGAAAATATACCTAGGGATGCCCCAGAGCGAAGTGAGGGTAATTCGCTATTTAAAACATATTATATTTAGTATTTAACTAGGTAACTAACACGACTTTCTTTTATATATATAGATAGAATATCGACATTATTACCAAGGCGAAAGGGTGAAAGCTGATAATAGAGTTATGTTGCCATGCTTTCTTCTTTTGAAGATAATATTTATAATAACACTAGCAACTCACCCTCGCTCCGCTGGGGTTCGTTCCTAGTTACGTTTATAACGTTTAACATAGATTTCTCAGAGATTACATATTTTCCCGCAGTAAAAAGTATCCTATATATTGACCCAGATAACCAGCTACCATCATACCAAATTTCATCAAAATACCTTTTCCGTGATGCAGTAACAGACAGACAGACAGACTGACAGACAGACAAAAATTCTAAAAACTATAGATTCGGCCTCTGTATCTATAATAATGTCTGTTTCAATAAGATTTTCCAAAAAATATTTAATATACAGATTCGGCTTAGTTACAAGTTTTATAACTAAGTACTATAAGTACTTATAATAATATGATCCATAATAATATGTTCCACAATCAAACTTAGTAAAGTATAAACAATTATGTCAAGGTAGGTTTCTTTTGTAAATTGCATACCTTGTTTGAATGTATTTTAATTAAAATAAAAATTATACATTTTTAATACTTATATAAACACTAAACTCTGTTCTTATTGGGCAAGTAAATCTTGTTGTTTAATGTTTAAAATATTCATCTGTATTATCAATGTGGCAGATTTTTTATCACTGAGTTTATCAAAAATGAATGAGGTGTCACTAGCGCGTTACATGAAGTGGTTGATTTCTAGAAAGCAGTAGATAGGTTTTATATAAATCAAAGATATTTTTTATTGCGGGAAAATATCTTATCTCTGAGAAATTTATACTAACCCTTAATATAGGGACGAACTCTAGCGAAGCGAGGGTGAGTCGCTAGTTTCCTTACCGATCGAACCTGCAGCAAAATCCTAATGGTACTTACCAGCTTTATCTAGTAGTTCTTTAGTGATGGGATGATGCGACACCCACACCAACGCAGACACTCCAGGTATGAGCTTAAGAAGTTCTTCTTTGTTTTCTTTTATGCCTTCTTCACCAAAATGTAAATACTTGCTTTGGAGTACTGTGAAACTGGAGAAATTATGTAAACTTAATATTTTTACCTATTTATATATTATAGTTGCTAGATAGTGGATTAGATTAAGATTTTCCAGATCCGTACATATTTAGTTCGTTCGACCAGCAAAACAAATTATTGATGATTTTATGAGTGTAACGGGTTCAAAGAATTTTTTAAACGGTTTAAATATTATTTATTTAAACACATTCTATATTTAGTATTTTTTAGTTCTTATAATACCTATTATTTTAAATACCTACTAAGAACAATGTTATGTGTTATTTGGCTATATACATACATACATAGTTCTATAAGAAAAACTAGCCGCTTAAGGTACTTGAAACTGAAAAACAATGATATTACAATACTAATTGCAAGATAATTCCAATAAGTTACAATGCACTCAGCACGTTCACGTTGCGTAGCATGTCATTTAGAACTGTATCACATTAAGAGCCACACTAATGGAAACTTTATAAAAAATCTAGGGCTAAAAGGCTCCAAAAAGAGAACGAGCAATTTAAATCTTAGGAATAAAAATAATTAATTCAGGCTGTGTACATTTTTTTTATTATTGCATTAATGGCAGTCAATTTTTCGATCCAAAAAAGTTATAAGTAGGTATATGTACCTATATACACGCTGGCGCTACATCCGCCCTCCCCTCGGGTTCGTCCATACGTACGTGTTAACGTCTGGTATAGATTTCTTATAGATGAGAATTTTTACCGCAGTAAAAAGTATCCTATATGTTGACCCGGATAACCAGATACCAAATTTTATCAAAATCTGTCCAGTGGTTTTCTCGTGATGCGTTGGGAACGCAACTGACAAAAATTCTAAATTCTTTAGTGCTATTCAAATATTTATAAAGATATTTTTTTTTAATTTTTAATTCAAATGTGACTGAGAAGTAACATTTTAAATTTAACTACGACAAACGTCCACAAATACTAGACTTCAATGTTGGTACATAGGATAACGATTTTTGACCAACTTCAAAAAGGAGCACTCAATTCGGCTGCATTTATTTGTTTGTAAAATATATACACGATATCTTTGAAATTTGTGACATAATTATAATTATTTTTCAATCAATATACATCAAAAAAGTTTCTAGGGTCTTGTCAGGTTACGATAAAGCGTAAAGCGAACTTTGGATGGCACCGACTCCAAAAATATCTGAATTTATAAATTAAAACTGTTGTTATTTTTTAGCCTTTTGTTTGTTGATTTAGTTTTTTTTTTTAAATATTTTGTATTCGAATTTAAAATTCGATTTTCCTTACTGGAAAACCTTTTCGGCGGGAACTGATTGACCCGTAAATCGCATAAGTAATTTGGGCCGACACATAGGCTAAAATGTGACGATTTTATCTTTTGTATAGACTACTTAATAGTAGTCACATTATGCGAAGATTTGCACGTTTTTGTGTATGTTTATTAACTCCTTACCTCAACGGCTGGACGGATATGGATGAAAATTTTTCCAATATAATTTCTATTGATTGAAGTATCTACAAGCAATAAAGTAAATAATAGGTACTCTATAATACTTCCGTTAATTCCTAAAATAGCAGAGATATAATTTCCGCATCGTAGGTAATGTTAGCTATTATACTTATTACATTAGATACAGTCAGCCATTTATTCAGGTATGCAAAACTAAATGAATAAAATTTAATATTGTATAAATGGGCACAATTGATATGTAACAACTATGTGATACAGATCACCGCGTTCAAATATGTTCTTTTTTATCATTTTTTTCCGCGAGAATTTATCCTTGAACTGTTGCGGTTGCGATATATTACTGTATGAAATGTCGACATAAAAATTGACAAACATTTCTATATGTATTAAACAGTTGTATTAAAAATACTTACTGCTCCCGAAGAACATTTAATCCGCTCTCAGGAAAATCATTAGATGAGACGAGTACTTTAAGATTTTTAGTCATGTTTGTCGGTGAAGCGTGGGTCGTCGGCAAAAACACACTAGCAACTACCACAAATAAAAGGAAAAGAAGCATTGTTTATGATTATGTCACGTTTTATCTGTTACAATCAGAAGTTATATCTTATATTATCAGATAAGTAAATATAAAACGAGTAACATGGAGACAGTAGTAACAAAACTGTCAAGGCCGCTCGGACTGCAATGATAAGTCCTAATTATATGTAGCAATATACTCTATGGTCCTAATAATGAAATAAGCGGTGGCCGTAGTCTGGAAGTGAACGTAACGTATATTTTTTTTAGGTATTTTAAAAAGATAAATTCCATTCTGCCTAATATTTATATTTGTTTTTATTATATAATATATAATAAACCACAAAAATACCATTAGCAATTCTTTACTATTGTAAATATTTTTATAAACTTTATTTTATCATATTTTTACACTCAGACAAATCGGTGATTTTATCTATAGGTCACGCATATTTAAATATTAATTATCTGTATTTGGAGTCTTTTTAGCGGGGTTTTCAAGATTCTACTTTTCTAGTGTTTTAAAAAAAGTTATTTACATAACTAATACTTAATTACTTGTTATCTATGCTAATATTATTAAGACGAAAGATTTATTGTTTGTTTGCTTGTACCGACTAAGCTCCGAAACTACTGAACCGATTTAGATGAAATTTGGTAAGAGTTTGAGACCCTTGGAAGTAACTTATTTTTATCCCAGAAATCATCTTTTAAGGGGTGAAAATGGGGATGAAAGTTTGTATGGGGAAGTAACCGGAAGCGAGGGTTGAGTCGCCAGTTTTGTGTATAATATTTAGTAAGTATTTCAAATTATTTTACATAGCCACTTAAATAATTCAAATTTAGTGTTTATATTGATTGAGCACATGTAGCCACCTACCAAAGGTGTACTAATTAACTATAATACACTACTATAATAATATTATACACAATATATTTCTGAATATGTAAATTTAATATTGTTTGTAATAAAATATTAGGTTAAAATAAATGAATTTTATTTCATTTTTTCACAATATACACAATATATACGACATAAGTAATAATTAATACATGAACGAATTAGTGGTTAATTCGTTCATGAATTAATATTATAATACAATATATCATATATTATTTTATTAGATAAACTACAATAATTCATTCATCTATAAGTCGATCGGGCATTTCATACGTTTTCCATTTAAAGCCAGTAAAATGTTTTCAGCGGATAATCTCGCCATGGCGTTTCTTGTTTGGTATGTAGCGCTGCCCAAATGTGGTATTATATCTGAAAAGAGTAAAAATAAATGTATTTTTTTTAACCTTATATACAATATCCGTTTCGGCAGCAATATTTTGTTCACTATATAATACCAGTTATTTTTTTAATGGACAGATTCCATACTGATTACAGAACTAATTTCGATAAAGTACAGAAGAGTGTGCACAGACGAAAAAAGTAACTGTTGTCTGTTACTGTTATTATCAGGTAAGTACCTACTACCCAGGGCTCGGAAACCCGTTCACTTTTTAAACCGGTTTTGGTCATTGAATCCAAACCCAAAGGCTTTTCGGTTTAAGGTTTCGGTTACGTTCTTTAATCAGTTAAAACCCGGAGAACGGTTTTTGATGAATTTTGGTTCCATGATCGAAATTAACCGTTTAAATGAGTTTTTGTGTGTTTACATTTGCCGATTTTTTGCTAATAGTGAATTGCGTAGTAGAAGGATACATGTACGCTTATTACTTATGAATGAATTAAACAGTATAAATATAGCGGTTAATTATTAAAGTAAAAATCGAAATCGATTTTCAGTATCAAAACCGAAGTTTAACCTTCTCCTTTAAGAATAACCGTTAAACATTTTTATTTCGTCCTTAGTTTTAATAACAGCTATGGCGGATATTGTGGACATTATATTTGGAATATAAAATATGAAACATACTTACAACAATTAGGCAAGTCTACAATAGGATCATCTTTAGAGATTGGTTCCGGCGTAGTGACGTCGAGGCCAGCTGAGAATATTTGACCTTCTTTTAGAGCGTTGTAAAGTGCACGTTGGTCTATTAAGTCTGGAAAATAATTACTATTATATTAAACTAGCGGCTCACCCTAAAAACAGAAATAAATCTATCCCACGGGAACCGTACATTTTTCCGGGATAAAAAGAGCCTATGTGTTATTCTGATGTATGATCTATATTATTGTAAAGTTTCATTAAAATCCATTCAGTAGTTTTTACGTGAAAGAGTAACAAACCTCCATACATCTATATATCTAGACATCCATACATCCTCACAACTTTCGCATTTATAATATTATTAGGATTGTTATGAAATAAATAATTAAATAAATAATAATTATATAATAACATGTCATGATAAAAAAGTTTACATATAACATTTGGCTTAAAAAAAAATTGTACCTCCTCTCCCAATGTTAACGAGGACGGACGTTTTCTTCATCATTTTCAGAGTTTCATTATTGATTAAATGTTTGGTATCTTTTGTTAAAGGACAACAGAGGATGACGAAATCACTTTCTTTTAGTAATGTCTCTAGTGGTACTCGTTCTGCGCCCAAAGATTTTGCTATAAATGAAATATACGATATAATGATTTATATTTTACACAAAATCTTAATGATTATATTATTAGGTTTCTATTTTGAACATTAAAGTAAGTAAGCAATAAGCATTATTTACAATAAAGAAAATTACATATATATTCAAAACAAAATGTACAATTAATTATTACTGTACAAGTTATGTCCGTGTGGAATAGTGGCAAGAATGCTAGCCGCATTCCCCCGTTGAATGGCAATGCCGATTCTTTGGAGTTTGGGCGAAAAATGAGCGAGCTCTATGAGGCGACGAGACGAGGTGTTATGTCTTTTAAGAAGTATTTAGCACTTTGACCCCATGGGCCAAGGGTTTCTAAAGCATTATTATTATATCATGAATATTGAATTTAATAAGAATACCTTCAGGTTTATCAGTACGTCCGCTGTAAATAAACTTGGCAACGTCAAAGCCTTTTAATCTCTTAATGATCGCCTGTCCAATCCCGCCGAGCCCCACCACGCCCACCGTGCTGTGCGCAATGTCCTGCCCGAGCCTCCATTGCACACCATATTTCCATTCGCCCCTAAAAATATTAAATACATTAACCGACTTCGAAAAGCGGAATTTATTGTAATGTGCTGTAGGTTTTTTTCGTATATGGAGGCAGCTTTGCTAATTGAATATTGATTTCACTAACGTCGAAATAATTATATTTAAAGTGACGAAATATTGTAAAGCATAAAAGTATGGTTATAGGGCAAGAGCGATTGATCGATTAATAACAAAAATGTAGGTATTTTTGTAATTGCTTAAAAACATTTATATTTATTATTTATTTTTTAACTAGCAGCTCACCCTCGCTTAGCTCGGGTTCACCTCTACGAATACACCTACCTATCCCACGGGATCCGTACATTTATCCGGGGTAAAAAATACCCTCTGTGTTATTCCAGACTATAATCTATCTCTGTACCAAATTTGATCCAGATCCGTTCAGTCGTTCTGGCGTGAAAGAGTTAACAAACATCCATACTCATAAACTTTCACATCTGTATAATATAAATATTATAAATGTACTACGGATTACTTTAATTAATCGTTTTTATCGTTAGGTGATATTTAAAGAATGTGAAGTATAGTGTGGATCAAAGAATTTGTGTCTTAACTTACGATTCTAACTCCCGAACTCCTTCTTTATATCTTCTCGCGGCACAGATCAGGAGTCCTACCGCGATGTCGGCCACAGCATTGTCCAACACCTGCAGGGTGTTCCCCAGAACCAGACCGCGTTTCTTCAGTTCGACCGTGTCTATGTGATCTATACCTGATGCAGTCGTAGTTACAGCTTTAAGCCGAGGTCCTGGATAACAATAAAAATACTTCCTAATATTACATTATTCCTAATATTTTATACGTGATACTAACGAGATCCAAAAACCTCCGCGATTTTCTTCACACTCGTACATTCCATAGCGCCGACTGTGACACCGACCACTCTCTAGTAGCAGCACAAGTTGCCATAGCTCATAAAAGGGTACATTCATCTAAAACGCCGGGTAGGAGGAAGATAAATCTTTCTAATACCCGGGATGATGAAAAAGTCCGACAGTTTGAGTGCTTGGCAAATAAAGAACTTGCTGATTGGGATGCCAATACACCGATAGGCGTCGAGTGGAATAAAGAAAAAAAACTACTGACTAATAGCGCCACTGAGGTTTTCGGATGTGTGAGGACCAAGTCTCAAGACTGGTTCGAGGACAACGTTGAGTACCTACAACCTCTTTTAGACTCAAAGCGGAATGCCGCACTTAGGCGCCGTATGAATCCCTGTCCAGTAACTGATAAAGCACTTCGAACAGCTAAAACTTCTTTTCAACGAAGTACACGATACTTTGCCAACTTATACTGGTCGGATCTTGGTCGCAATATACAGATGTGTGCGGACAGTGGAAACATAGGTGAAGTATATGAGAGTATTAAACGCGTTCTCGGACCTGTTTCAAAAAAGATAGCCCCTCTAAAGGACGCAAATGGCACTGTCATTGTTGACAGCCAAAAACAGCTTGATCGTTGGGTCGAGCACTATACCAATCTCTACTCAAGTCCAGTAATCATACATCCGGAGGCGACACAGAGCATACCAAAACTGGGTGTATTGAATGAGTTAGATGATCTACCGTCTGTAGAGGATTTCACCAAGGCTGTGAATCGGCTTAAGCGCGGTAAGAGTCCCGGCGGCGACGGCATCCATGCTGAAATATTAAAGCTCGAATGTGTGAAACCAATCCTGCATAATCTATTGTGCAAATGTTGGGAAGCGGAGCATGTGCCTCAGGATATGCGGGACGCTAACATCATCACATTATACAAAGGGAAAGGTGATCGCGGCGACTGTAACAATTTTCGCGGAATCTCTCTTTTGAGCATAGTTGGCAAGCTTTTTGGTCTAGTCGTTCTATCAAGACTCCAAAAGCTTGCTGAACGTATCTATCCTGAGCCACAATGTGGTTTCCGCTCCAACCGTTCGACAGTGGATATGATTTTCACACTTCGCCAAATACAGGAGAAGTGTCGAGAACAAAACTGTCCCTTAGTAGTAGCTTTCGTTGACCTTAATAAGGCCTTCGATACGGTCAGCAGAAAGGGCTTGTACACGGCGCTTGAGAGTATTGGGTGCCCGCCTAAACTCCTGGGACTGGTTGCATCTTTTCATGAAGACATGAAGGGCACAGTAGTTTTAAGCGGTAAAACATCTAAGCCGTTTGATGTTTCCAGAGGTGTTCGACAGGGCGGGGCAGAGGCTGACTGCTACCGGACGCGTCCCCCGGGTGGCGGATAGGGGAAGGCCACTCGCGACTGTTCCCCCAGACAGGAGCTTGTGGTACCGGAGCAATCCGGCGCGGACCAACAGCCAGGAGGGGCAGGGGGAGCGGTGTCGGGAGGGCGCCGTCTCCTCCTTGGAGGTAGCGCGGTGTCTCCGGCCGTTTTGCGGTAGGAGGCGCTGCGCGGGCCGTGCTGCCGGGGCTAGCCCGTCGGTGCGGCGGCTGGAGCGGGGCCATTTCGGTGGTCCTGCGTCTGGCGTGGTTGTCGGCAGCCATCTTGGTCCGGAGGTGGGCCGACGGTAGGGGGGCCGCGGGGGAAGAGGAGTGTCGGTATGGCGATGCGCCGCTCGTCCCTATCTCCCGCGGCCTAGCGGGGCCACCACCGTTAGATGGTGGACGCGGTGGGGCTGCAGAGGAAGAGGAGTGTCGGTGTGTCGTTGCCGCTCTCCCTGTCCTCTGCAGCCGATTGGAGGTGGCCCACTTCGGTGGGCGGAGGTTGGATTTGATGGGGCTGCTCCGGGTACCTCTCTGGTGTAGCAGAGTTGACTGTGGAGCAGCCCCATCGGTATGGTGGTCAGCCATCGGCAGACCTGCCGCCGGGGCGCCGTAGTAGTTATGCGCAAGCGATCCTGCGGCGTCCCATTAAGGCGGAGGGGAGGGGAATGTCGGGTTTTAGTGGGTAGTACCGGCTCTTCTAGCCGGTGAGCCCCACATAACCACCTGGGGGGGGAGGGGGGGTTTATCAGGTGGCATGCGTAAATGCATTTCCCGACAAAAAAAAAAAAAAAAAGGGCTGCGTCTTGGCTCCTACCCTGTTTGGTATATATTTTTCGCTCATATTGCACACCGCTTTTGACGAAAATCAACAGGGTATACATCTACATACAAGAACCGATGGAAGGATGCTTAACATCTTACTACTCAAATCCAAAAGAAGCCGCGAGGATCTTTTCATCGATAGCCTTCTTTATGCCGATGACGCGGCTTTCGTTGCTAATTCCGAACGTGAGCTCCAGTATATGGTGAATCAATTTTCACGGGCTTGTTCCCTGTTCGCCATGTCCATAAACGCAAAGAAGACAGTTGTGTTAGCACAAGGCACTTCTAAGGCCCCAGCAATTTCGCTCAATGGTACGCTGCTAGAGGTAGATGACAGATTTTGTTACCTAGGGTCAACCGTAACGAACAATCTGTCGCTGGATGCAGATGTTGACATTCGCATCGGTAAAGCAGCGACCATGTTCGGGAAGCTTAGTACTAGAGTATGGCAAAACAAATATCTAACCACCAAGACCAAAGTGTTAGTCTTTCAAGCCTCCATTATAAGCATACTCTTGTACGGAGCTGAAACCTGGACAACGTATGCAAAGGTCGAACGTCGAATAAACTCTTTTTACATGCGTTGCCTTCGTATAATCTTGGACATCTCATGGCAAGACAGGGTGACAAACGAGAGAGTTCTAGAAATTGCACAACTACCTAGTTTGACCGCGCTTCTAAAACAGAGACGTTTGCGCTGGCTCGGGCATGTGCACAGAATGGAACAGTCTCGATTACCACGACATGTACTTCTTGGTGCGATTGCGAACGCAAAAAGAAACGTAGGGAGGCCACTGCTTCGCTTTAAAGACTGCGCCAAGAGAGACATGTTTACTTTTAAAATTGACCACCGAAACTGGGAAAGACTTGCAGAAAATCGAACGGAGTGGCGCAAAAGTATTATGGAGGGTCGCAAGTTCTGCGATGAGACCGGGTTCGCGGCACTTGCTGACAAGAGACAAAGACGACGTCAAGGCGACTCAGTACCATCCGTCGCAAACTTCTCCTGTCAGGTCTGCGGTAGGACATGTAGCTCTCGCATCGGTCTATACAGCCACCAAAAGAGGTGTTATCTCCAACATTGCACCATAAATCGTCTGGAATAGACGCAAAGGCCTAGTAGTACTTCCTAATAGTACATCTTATACTTAATTATATATACAAAACATATGTACACTTAGTTATTACAGTACAAGTCATGTCCGCGTGGAATAGTGGCAAGAAGACTAGCGGCAGTCCCCCGTTGAATGGCAATGCCGATTCTTTGGGCGAAAAATGCGCCAGCCCTCCTGTCACCAGTAGAGGCGATAAGACGGGGTGTTATGTCTTTTAAGAAGAGCTTAGCACTTTGACTCCATGAGCCAAGGGTTTCTACAGCAAATGGAATAAAAACATAATTTTGACTAAGGGAGGTGTATTTACGCAACTTAAGTAGTTCAGCCTTCTCCGCCGCAGCTCCCACTTTAGACGCGGTCTCCCTGACATGGTACGGGGCCAATGTGTCAACGCATGTAGCGTCCCACAATAGGGCCCGTCCCCTTTCCCAAGGAACCAGCGACAGGCCATCAGGTCTCTTACCATCATCTCGACTTATTCCAGATGACTCAAATTTGTTTAGACCGCAGTATAAAGAAGTTTAAACCAGGTTTTTTAGTTAAACCGCTTTTTGTAATAAGGCAGAATAATTAAGAGCAGGAATGTCAATGGTGGCAAGAGCCCTTTTGATGGTATCGCTTAGGGATATATCGTTTAGTACATCTTAATATAATCGTATATAATTCTTCTATACGTGTGTTCGTCACATTACTCCTCCTAAAGGGCTGGATCGATTTGGATGTTTTGTAATATTTTTTGTTTAATGTGTTGTTAAATTAGTACATTAATTTAAAAAAATAATTTATAACCTGCTAAATCCAATATTTCGCCCGTTAAACGATGTTTCGTGTTCCAAATTAAGCCATCATATCCCTGTGTTATGGAGTTTTTTATTTTTGTTATACAGTCAGGCTCGTATTCCAGAACAGGTAAAACGACGGGTTCCAACCTGGAAATTACAGCATAAAGTAAATAAATTATTTTATTCTATTTTTTTATCTACTGTGAGGAAGTACAAAAAAGTAAGTAAATAGTAAAGATATCTATAACTTCATATATTATAAAGAGGTAAAGTTTGTGAGTTTGTGAAGTTGTAGGGGGTAATCTCTGGATCTACTGGACCGATTTAGATGAAATTTAGTAAGAAGATAGCTTGAGAGCCTAGCAAGGACATAGAATACTTTTTATCCCGGAAATGATGAAAGTTTGTATTGGGTAGCAAGCCAGGGACGAACCCGAGCGAAGCGAGGATGAGTCGATGATGATGATTTATAAACTATAAGTTACTTCATCCAAGTAGGTACTTGAAATAGTTTCTAAAGAATTTTAATCTTTAAAAAATAATCTTAGGTACGCACATAACTAATTCGTAAAAATTATATCTATCTGTACTAATATTATAAAGAGGTAAAGTTTGTGATTTTGTGAGGCTGTAGGGGGTAATCTCTGGATCTACTGAACTGATTTAGATGAAATTTGGTAAGAAGATTGTTTGAGACCCTGGGAAGACATAGGATATTTATCCCGGTAATCATCCCTTAAGGGGATGAAAATGGGGATGAAAGTTTGTATGGGAAATCAACCTAGTAAAATAAAAGCTAATAAAGTATAAAAATATGAACACTCACTCTTGTTTCAACATTTCGATTCCTGCGGCGGGAAACGTTTTATTAACAATCAGCACTCTTTTCAATGACATGTCTGTGACTTTTTTAGTACCACCCAATATTTATCTTGTTTTAACTAAAATATTCTATTAAATAATGAATTACGAATGGTTTAATTAATATGTGAAAATATTAATTTCTTTGTTATTTGCATCTGTATTTTGGTCTGTAATATAAATTACATAATTAGGGTAGAACATGTAATGGCGGCAAATATAAAAAATACGGTATTTTTTATATCAGTTATCCAATCTGTTGTAGAAACCGTAATCTATTACAAAGAATGGAGATAAAATTCAAATATTATTATCTGACATCATATGTTGAATGGGGAATGATATTCAAGTACCTACTGAAGATAACATCTCAGAGTGAGATTTATTTTAATTTGTACTTAAATTATTATATTTAACGCGGGATGTTCAAAACAAACGTGAATGTAATATAATAATAAATAATTTATGTAGTATATTATCCATTTTTTTCATCCAAATTTAATACAAACTAATTTATTTTACATGAAAAACTTAAAACATAACGAATATAATAGATTTTTCTTTATATTTATTTACAATAAAGAGAACGTAATAAGTGTACATTTGTTCTGTATATAATATAATTAAAAAAAAAATTACATACATTTAAAGGTTATCTTAATAAGAAGATATGTATAACAGGAAAAATAACTAAATAACAATACTTTATTAAATGTTAAGAAAAATAGAATGTAGAAAATTTAAAACAAATAATAATAATATGATGTTTTGAACTTACAATGGGCCGGCGTATACGATTGTTACGGAAATAGGAGTAATAAATGAATGGTAGCAATTTACAATATAATTATAATCTATTAAAGTGCATAGCAGTGCCATCTATTATCAAGTAGCGGAACGAAAACGCGAAAAGAAAGATCCAGCATTCAATAATAGATGGCGTTAAAGACTTTAAAATTGATGTCGGTTTTTTATGAAGGTACCTTTTTTAAATACCTTACATTATGGAAAAGTTATATTTCGGTAATAGTAAACCTAATCCTAATCCTAATGTAAGGCTTATTAAATTCAAATATGTATTTAAAACTGATATGAAAAATCGGATGAATTGAATAAAACTATAATAAACTATACATATTTTGATGTTGTATTCAGCCCTTTTTGACATCCCACTGTTGGGCACGAGTTGCTCTCTTCAATACGAAAGGGATAAGGCCATAGTCCACCACGCTGGCCAAGTACGGGTTGGCGGACTTCACATGTCTTTCCAAAACTTGTTAGGTTCTCTCAGACATGCAGGTTTCCTCACGATGTTTTCCTTTTCCGTAAGACAAGTTGCCATCATGTTGGAAATGATACGCACATGTAAATATCAGAGGTGATATATCCCGACACCCAGGATTTGAACCCGCTACACTCGGTTTCCCAAACGAGCGCGTTTTTGATGTAAAAGAAATATAATTTGATATACACACACAGAATTTCTGCTCATTTTCTAACAACATGGACTCTACTGCAATCTGTGACCAGTTCATTAGCATAAACGAGCAAAATAATTTGGCAGCCATTAATATGTACCCCAGGAACATCCTCCAGCTGTGCGGGTGAAAGTACCACGAAATGACTGGTAGAGGTTGGAAACGAAGTAGCAGAGGTATGTATAGATATTTAATATAGGTGCAATAATGACTATTGCAGTGGTTTTGAAGTTAATATATCTTTTTATTTAAAAAGTGTTAAAATTCATATAAGAAAAAGTTTTTTTAGATATTTATATTATTTAATACTTTCTTAGATCTACGCGAATGTTTGAAATTATTAAATAAAACTATCTTTTCGGATTATTTCGCGGATTTATTTTGATTTTTGGTTCCCGACGTTTCGAATGCTTTACAGCATCCATGGTCACGGGAGAGACTGAGGTGTTACATGTCTTGAAGGTATAGTTGTTACAGACAGCCTACCCACAATTAACAAAATGAAAATTGCACCAATTACATTACAATATTTTTTAACTTTAAACATTTTTATAATTTTAATTATAATTGAATATGGAAAATTATTTATTTAATTTTTGCTATTATTTTTATAATTATTACAATTTTAAAAATATTAATTAGTAATCTATATTTAGTGTTGCCATTATTATATTTATAACCATGAAGAAAAATATAAAATATAGTATTAATTATTTAAGCCATATAATTGTAGATCAAAACGACAGCTTATCAGATTAATATATTTTTCATTTTTCATTTGTAAAAGTATATATTAATAGTGTTGCTTAGTAAGTTGTTTTTAAATAATAGCAAACTAAATTAAAATTATTATCCTTAATTAAATTTAACTTTTTTAAATTACACATAGAACAATTATATGGCTTAAATAATTAATACTATATTTTATATTTTTCTTTATGGTTATAAATATTATAATGGCAACACTAAATATAGATTACTGATTAATATTTTTAAAATTGTAATAATTATAAAAATAATAGCAAACATTTAATAAATAATTTTCCATATTCAATTATAATTAAAATTATAAAAATGTTTAAAGTTAAAAAATATTGTAATGTAATTGGTGCAATTTTCATTTTGTTAATTGTGGGTAGGCTGTCTGTAACAACTATACCTTCGAGACATGTAACACCTCAGTCTCTCCCGTGACCATGGATGCTTTAAAGCATTCGAAACGTCGGGAACCAAAAATCAAAATAAATCCGCGAAATAATCCGAAAAGATAGTTTTATTTAATTTATATTATTAATAAATTCTGAACATTTTTTCTAATTATAGAATATATAATAATATGAATATGGGTGCCAAAACTAAAGCCAGGGCAGGGCTATCTATATAAAATAGATGTCAAAAAATTGCATTTGAAGAACTAGTATTTACATATAGAGCGTTATGAGAACTAGATTATACGTATGGTTAGCGCGTTAGGGCGGACAGATGCGTCGAGTTGGCTGCCTTTCAACTACGGACATGTAAATAGATTAGCTTTTCTGATCAACCATGCCTAAACTATTTTATTACATACTAGCATTTCCCGCGGCTCCGCCCGCGTTCAGATGACCAAGAACCAAATTCTTAGGTTTTACATATTAGTATACTCTTACAATGCAGTTTTTGTATTTTTTCTCAGAAATGAGATATTTTTCCGCGGTAAAAAGTATCCTATATTTTGACCCGGATGACCAGCTATCATCATACCAAATTTCATCAAAATCCCTCTAGTGGTTTTCTCGTGATGCGGTAACAGACAGACAGACAAAAATTCTAAAAATTATAAATTCGGTCTCTGTATCCATAATAAAGTCTATTTCAATAAGATTTTCTAAAAAATATTTAATGTACAGATTCGACTTAGTTACAATTTTATTATATGTATAGATTAGCGACACGCCCAATTTCACCTAGTTGTAGTATAAGTTAGATGTTTATATAAAATGGTAAATTTGAGGGATCAGCCTTAGTTTATGACGGTATGTATGTAACTTATTGTATACCTACTAACATTAAAAAAAAACTCGGTCAAACAAAAAGTCTGGTGCTTTAGAGTAGCTTTAGATTTTCTTTGTTTGGGCCATAACTATTATTTTTATTTTCAGTAAGGTAATACTAATAATATTATGGGAACTACTTGATGTAGCGGCTTTAAAAATAACCCACGTCGCTCTCCACTCCATAAATTATCTCTATGCAAAAAACCTTGTTGATCTGTTGCTCCGTCGCTGCGTGTAGGAATAACAAATCTAATAAAATCTAACAATATAATTAATCATTGCTAAGGTCTAAATTTTAAGGGAAAGGTTGGTTTGAATTTTGAATATTATTTATACTTAATGAAATAAATGAAAAAGCATAGCATTTCATTCTTGTTAAAGATAGAGCTATAAATTGATTTTTTTCTTTTGCTAATTACTACACTACTTTTATGAATGCAAAAGTTGTAACCTGGAGTTATACATATAAAGGCTACTTTTAGATACCAAGAGATACACCCGAACGAAGCCAGGGTAAGTGATTGGTACGCTATAAAAATACATTCGACTTATTATATTAACCAAATAAACCTTAAAATTTAAACAATAGGGGAAAGGGGGGTACACTGGATCACTTTTTTTCAAATGTAGTTTACCTATATAAATAAAGTATAAATTACCAATATTTATATGTAGAGCAATGAGGTGTTAAGTTGGCTATATAAATCTAGTTCAATTTTAGCAATAATATTAATAGTTTTCTGAAAGCAAAGGTTATTTTAAAAAGAGGAAAATTATTCATTGTACCCCATATATGGGGTACATTGGATCTCCGCATGGGGTACAGTGGATCTTATTGGGGCACAGTGAATCAACACATGAAATCATCATACATTTTACTGTTGGGTTACAGCGAATCAATAAATATTGTAAAAAAATATATAAATAAAAATATTTATGAATTATGTGAACACTTTTAATCAACAATATTACAAAATTATCAATCTCTATTTATTTTCTATCAGTGATAAGTAACACATTACTTGTAGTGATATCTTATAAAACATGTACTTAGTATTTATATTAAGAAGTTTAAGGTATTATTTAAGGTTTAAAAATTATTAACTGGATACCATAAATCTTGAACGAAACAAAATAAAACATATACACAATAAAACTAATTTCAAAAATAAAAACATATCACGTTAATACGAAAAGAAATTGAAAAAATAAAATAATAATTAACGCAAACTTAAGCGAGAAAAATTGAGATTGATCTCATTTATAGACTTGCTGTTGTCGTTTAGTGCCACAAAATGTAGGCAGAGGTAATTTCATTATTATATATTCTAGGGGTACTGAAGCTATATTTGGAACATCAGGTTATCTGTTCCATTCTTTACTTTTGTTCTCCTTTTTTTTGTATCTTCGTCACTAGAATCGAACTGCATAACTTTTTTACTAATATGTTTTGCTACTTTCACAAGCTTATTAATTTTATCTTGTTGACGTTGCTCGATATATTCTTTATTTTTAATTCTTTTTCCAGTGAAAATCTTATTTACCCCATAATTGGGAGTTAAACGTAGCTTGCCAATGTGTTTTATCTTTTCGCATAATATCTATGTAAGATTGCATATGGATTATTTTTCTAGTTTTACAACTTTTCTAATTTTGTTACCCCGTAAAACAAAGACAATGGCATTTTGTCTATTCAGTTATTCAGTAGTAAGACCAATTTGAGTCTTTCTCTTTCGGTGCCGTGCTATGTTGTTAATCTAAAACAAAATTTATTATTACATACTATAAATAAAAAAGTCTAATAAACTCGAAATTTAGTGTGGAGTACAGTGGATTGCCAATCCACTGTACCCCACATGGAAATGGCCCACTGTTCCCCAAAGCACCACTAACAACTGAACAACAAATTCCTATAACTTACATAATCTATACGAATCAAACAGCTATTTATTTCTGAAGCTTATTAGATTATTGTTTAGGTAATTTAAAGTAAGTCATTCAATATTAAACATTTTCGTGAATAAAACACTCGAGTAATAGTAGTAAAAAAATAGATTTGATACTCACGGATAGCCAAATGGCGGTAACACATTCTTCAACAGCGAGAGCGTGATGGACACTGGCGGGGTAGAGGTGTAAGTACTAAAGCATGCGTTCCATTATTGTGGGACGTGTATAGAAAGCATAGGCAAAGAGAAGTAGCCACTGATTCACTGTGTACTACGGCTCACTGTACCCCCCTTTCCCCTACCATGAAATTTTAAATAAAACTATCTTTTCGGATTTTTTCGCGGATTTATTTGGTTTTTTGGTTCCCGACGTTTCGAATGCTTTACAGCATTCATGGTCCCTAATACCATAAAATGTAAATTTTTCCAATAAACGTATATTGGTGTAAATTAAAGCTTGTATTGATTTAAACGCTACTATTGAGTCATTCATTTATTACGGTATAAGGAGTAATAAAACTAAGCTGTTGCATATCAAGTCCGCCATAACTTATTCGTGCGTAGGCGACACAAAGGAAAACGAAGACCAGATGTGCGCAGTGCGTATTGCGTCGATCCAAGCCTGCTTTATATATTATGGCTATGCAAATAAATACATTGAGAAGGTGATCATTGTTGTTTTATTGAAATATTTTTGGTTTTTAATTGTTAAGTAATACTTATTTAATCAATTTTAATAACAATTTGTTAGTTTTAGAAATAATCATTATTAATAGGTATTATAGAGATAGTTACATATTGCGAGATAGTTTCTCACATCAGTATGGTGTATTACATCATATTTGAGGATAGATCGTTCTATAAAATTCGTTTGTTTACGTGGAATAGGTTTATCAATTTTGAATAAATTACAGCTATACTAATATTATAAAGAGGCGGAGTTCGTTTGTCTGTTTGTTTGAACGTGCAAATCTCAGAAACTACTAATCGGATTAGATATTTTTTTGCATTAGATAGCCCTTTTATCGAGGAACACTATAGGCTATATATCATCATGCTATTACCCAAGGCAACGGAGCAGTAACCATAAATGTCAACAAATCGGGCAGACTTCCATACATTATTATAAAACTGATGTTTATAATATGTCTAGGTGCTTTAAGCTCAGAAGCTTTGGTCAAATACTCATCGTGTACGGGGTGGGTATATGAAAGAGGCATATAAATAATATATATATACATATAATCAAATTTAACGCGGGTGAAATCGTGAGGCACAGCTAGTTTGATATGAGATAAGTAGATACGTATTAAAATTTTGACGACATCTTGACGCATTTACATTTTTTATAATAACAATTATTATTTTCATTTTTAAAATATTAAACTTTATTTTTCTGTTTCTTAACGCAGTTCAATGAAATATGAATATTCAATTTTACGAGTGTCGTGACATTAGTTTTTACATGACATGCACACACTCACTCTTTCAGTACAGTTATTAAAATACAATAAAGGTATAAAAATACTCAATAACTATAAGCCAAGAGGTCATTTGAAGTAAACAACAAATGGGTTTTATTTCTCATAGGGTGGTATCGACCGACGCCGGCGCCAGCGAGTCGACGAAGCCCTAGCACTGGACGGATTGCAGTTACTATAATATAGAGAACACATATGTACTTTAGACGAAAATTTCAATATTAAAAAAAAGTGTGGGTGTATGCAATTCATCCGAGGTAGAAGTGAAACTTCTTTGGCAAATATCGCAATTAAATTAAAACAAATCAATAATTAAGTATATAAGGTATATTAGGCATATTACAATCATATTATATTTGTGGAATATCTTAAACGTATATTTATACATATAATAAAATCGTAACTAAGCTGAATCTGTATATTAAATATTTTTTGGAAAATCTTATTGAAATAAACATTATTATCGATACAGAGGCCGAATCTATAGTTTTTAGATTTTTTGTCTGTCTGTCTGTCTGTTACGCATCACAGAAAAACTACAGGAGGGAGGGATTTTGATGAAATTTGGTATGGTGATAGCTGGTCATCCGGGTCAACATATAGGATACTTTTTACTGCGGGAAAATATCTCATTTCTGAGAAAAAATACAAAAACTGAAATGTAAGAGTATATTAATATGTAAAACCTAAGAATTTGATTTTTGGTGAGCCGCGGGCAATGCTAGTATTATATATTTGTCAGACAATAACAACGGACACCATGGCAACGATTTGTCATAATAGCTTTTATTTAATTTATGCACATTCATCCCACAGTAATTACTACTCATTTTTATTATAAGTAATAAGTTTAGTTTTTTTACCAAGTTTAAAAGTTATTTTACATTTTATTTAATATATATTACATAATAACATATTATTCAGTATTATTTTTGACTTCCTGTAAGTATAATGTATTCTATCTCATTCTCTAGTTCACTTAATCCCATATATTATTTATGTGTTTGTCTCTTTCTAGTGCCGCATTTCCGTTTCATCGAGTTTCAAATCACAACGTTTGTACAAAAGCTTCACTTCAAAAAACATATTGCAACGTTTTTAAGTACTTACTAGAACTTCGAAACTGTGTAACGATTAATTAGAGTCTATTACTAGCTTTCTTCTGATTCTAAATACATAAAGCACATCTTTAACAACCATGACCAGGACATTGAATACCAACGGAATTGCGAATTGTAAGTTAATATTACATTATTTCCATAATATTTATGAGTTGAGTATCATTTAAATTGGACAAATGAACGAACAGACATAGAGACGTCGATATTATATAACGTAAAGACTCATCAGTAGAAAGCCAGATCTATAAACTAAATCGTATGGGAAATCTTTACTTTTCTGAGAAAGGTTTGGTTGGCTGAAATATTTATTTCAGTATTAATTTATACATCAACGTTACAGTGCCTATTTTCCATGCTAGGGCTGGCGTATTTCATTAGAGTTCATATATAATTAGAATATCTATTTATTTAAAAAATTAAAAATATACATCCCAATTTTGAACTACCTACTTTTTGAAGTAAGTTAAAATAAAAAGAAAATGTGGAAATCCTTTCTAATTATGATATATTTATGAGAATATAAAAAAAATACAATAGATAAATTGATTACCTAAAGATTTATTTTAAAATAACCGATATATTTGTATTATTATTTAAAGTTATTTGAATTATTATTCATCTAAACATATAATAAAATTCTGAGTTGAATCTGTACATTAAATATTTTTTCGAAAATCTTATTGAAGAAATGTATTTCGAATTTTTGTACATCTGTCTGTCTGGGAAAGCATCACGAGAAAACCACTGGACAGATTTGATGAAATTTGGTACAATGATAGCTGGTTATCCGGGTCAACATTCAGAATACTTTTTACTACGGGAAAATATCTCATCTCTGAGAAATCATCGTTAAAACATACGCTAGTATTTAAATAAAAAAAAACTTTATCGTCCTATTTATGCAGCAAACCAAGTAGGTAATGAACATATCGCATGGCTACAAATTATAATCGACAGGTTTTAATATATTTACACAAATTGAATAAAATTGTTTTTTAATCTAAATTTTACTAGTCAAAATGAAGTAAATACATGGGTAGGTTCTGTTTCAAAAACATTTCACCTGTCAGCAAGGTGGCAGCGCACGCGCCCTTATTGTGGTTTACTCCACTTGGAACCTGTGGCATGGTCTTTTTGGACAAAATATTATAAACTTATATGTTAATAAATATAAAAATTCTTTATGCCACGCATTTTATTTATAATTGTGAAGATTGAATTTCAATTATCAAAAAAAAGATAAACTTCAAAATCAACCTAAAAGTTAGTACTCCACCCTTATATTTGACAAGTTCGACTCTTTCCGTACAGCGTATAAATTACAGAATTACAATCGTTTCACAATAGCCTAAGATAGCGAGAATTCAATCTCAAACCTTTTTAGGTAACTTAAAAAGTTTTTACAAGGATTTAACTGACAAATGAAAAAAAAAACATTTTTTCAGTCCACATACATAGGTCCACATACCTACGTATTTTAAAAGCATTATTTATTTATTAGAGCGTAAGAGAACAAAGCAACTTGCCATTTTGCAAGCCAGATCCCACCTGTAGCTAAAAAACGTATCAGGTGGCATAGACGTTGACATTAATTTTTGAAGTACTTTGGCTCGTTATCTCTAGTATTAGTTGTAATTAACCGTTGATTCAATTATTTATTATAAAGTTTGATTTCTGGAAGATACTATTAAAATAAAATCGTGTTCGTATTCATTTTAATTTCAGGTATCTACCCCACTATAAATTATTAATTTTTAATTCCACCGTGTTTTGGTAAAAATTTTAATTACTTTGGGTGCAATCTGGTCTATAAGCGTGTAGTTTTATAATAATTTATATCGTTACTCAAAAAACTTATCAAAAAAGAAAGAATTGTACAATTTTAAAATATCTAGATTTTCTTTAATATTCTTATTTTAGAAAAAATAATAAAGTAACTAAATTAAACAAGGCGTAGACTTGTTGCCTCTGTTTTTGTAGCAGTTTCTCCCGCGTCTCCACTGGCGTAAATTACAATCAATAACAAAAATTATATTTTTGTTATAGATTCTTTCAATTATAGTACTACGAAGCATGATGATAATTTATAATCTATATAAGCATTTCTTTTATATTTCGGAAATGCATTTATGTATACCACCTGTATACATACACGTGGTCACCGTGGTTACTTGCAAACCCAGTAGGTACTACCCACTAAAACCCAACGGAACCTCCTAGCCTATAAAGCCTTCCTCAATAAATTGGCTACAAAAACAGAGCTTTATAAATTTTATATACTTATTACATTTCCACGTTCAATCAAAAAGCTCTTCAGCTTTTATAATGATATTATAAAAGTCCGTCCATTTTCCAAAACAACATACCTATTGTATACATGGTAATCACTGGATGCACCAACACAAAAGCAGACTATGTCCTTTACTATGTTAATTATTATACATTATGTGAACATGAATTTTGGTTGAGGCATTGAATCAAAGTAGTTCATTAATTGTTCTATGCACTGTAAGACATTCAGACAAGACAACTAATGTAGAAAGAAAGATGGACTTATACGGCCTAAACCGATGCGTCATGAAGCATCAAAATTAACACAAGAGTCCTTACTTTATTAAAGGTGACGAGGGTTAAATAGGGGATGAAAGTTTGAATGAAAGTTCGTCGCAGTTAAAGTTAGAAATATGGAAACTGATGTTTAAACATTACCGATGGGAAATTACATCGGACTCACTGCTCGTAAAGTACAAAATACTTATATGTACATATTATTAAAAAGATAGGTGTACTATTAGCATCAAAAACTAAACAGAATTTTTAATTACTGGCTGATTAATATCTGTCGAATAAATTTTTTAAAATAAATTAAGGACTTTGGAATATAACCATCGGTAAGCGTTCATCAGCCTAGGATTAAGATGCTGACATTCGAGCATACAAATAACATGACAAATAAGCGTAAGGTCATAGGTTACGAAAAAAACCTTCTTTATATTTTTCCGGTTTCCAATTTAAATCTTGTGTAGAAAATCATAAAGATTTATTTCGCGTGTAAATTCAGACTTTCACAGATTAAATTAGTGTTAACGACATAAATGTTTAAGAAAAATTTACAGTTAACAACTGTGTTATTAGGAAAAAAAGTATTAATCGCTTAAAGGATTTTCTGTCTTATGTGTAAATGCTTTACAGATTAAAATATATTTAAAACTATCAACCCAAATTATGAAATTGGACATATTTTGTTGATTTTGAAGCGAAGGAACGCACATGTGCAGCCTTCTGTAAGTCGTTTGTTATTTTTTAACTGTTAGCTGTTTTGCATTCAATTTGTGTCAACAATTGACGCAGATGTTTCCAAATAAGAATACTAAATTAATATTTAGTGGCATTTTTTCAACCACTAAGATATTTAAAGAAACGTGAAAGTCGATAGTTCACATATTGGGATAATGCTTTTAGTTCTGGATGTAAAAAATAAAGATTTAGATTGAGAATTGAAATTTTAGAAATATTTTAACATAAGTTACATTTAATTTACTATAAACACTAGTATTGCCCGCGGCTTCGCCTGCGTTCAGATGACCGAAAACCAAATTCTTAGGTTTTACATATTAGTATACTCTTACATTGCAGCTTTTGTATTGTTCTTAGAAATGTGATATTTTTCCGCGGTAAAAAGTATCCTATATGTTGACCCGGATAAC
This sequence comes from Brenthis ino, assembly GCA_921882275.1. NCBI lineage: Eukaryota > Metazoa > Arthropoda > Insecta > Lepidoptera > Nymphalidae > Brenthis > Brenthis ino. The sequence goes on from OV170225.1 coordinate 17,958,754, forward strand.
CAGCTATCACCATACCAAATTTCATCAAAATCCCTACCCAAGTGGTTTTTCTGTGAGACAGACAGACAAGCAAAAATTCTAAAAACTATAGATTCGGCCTCTGTATCGATAATAATGTTTATTTCAGTAAGATTTTCCAAAAAATGTTTAATGTACATATTCGGCGTAGTTAGAATTTTTGAAGTACATTATGTTATCTATATATATTTATATAGATAACATAATGTACTTGACTTTTTTACCTTACATCTTGAGGACGACTCATTATAATTGTAATGTGATATATGCACAAATGCCCATTTATTGATAATTAAGTTAATTGTTTGTGGTTTAATTAGCTTGAGGTTTTCGGAGAAGGCTTTAAAAGGGTCGTGGCCATTTTCGGCACCGAAATGTGAACAGCAAAAATTTTCGTTACTCGCTTTGAAAACATTTAAAGTTTTAATTTTGAAATTGTATAATATATGTAATATTATGATAGTACAATAATTATGTTTATTAGAAAGTTACAAAATCTATACCATTGGATAAAGTTGAAATGTAGTTATGTCAGTGATTTTAAAATTGCGCTTTATATGTACACTAGCAACTCACTCTTGTTTCGATCGGGTTCGTCCCTAGTGAAAAACAAAAACAAACCTATCCCACGGGAACCGTACATTTTTCCGGGATAAAAAGTAACCTATGTGCTATTCTAGACTATAATCTGTCTCTGTGCTAAATTTCATCGAGGTCCGTTCAGCCGTTCTGGGTGATTGAACAACAAATATCTACACAAACTTTCGCATTTATAATATTACCTAACGAGCGACTTACTCTCGCTCAGCTCGGTTTCGTTCCTAGTTATGTTTTAAGGTTTAGTATAGATATCTCAGACACTAAATTTCATCAAAATTTGTCCAGTGGTTTTCTCGTGATGCGTTCCCAGACAGACAGACAAAAACTCTAAAAACTTTAAATTCGGCTCTAGGTATATCGATAATAATGACTATTTTAATAAGATTTGCCACAAATATTTAATGCACAGATTCGACTCAGTTAGAATTTTATTATACGTGTATATTATATTATACCTATATGATACCCAAAACTCAAAGAACCACTTAATTGATTTAGTGTCGGCTAATTCACAATGAGTGATATGATGACAGACGAAAGTTGCTTTTATTCCGATAAAAAAAGATACCCCGCCGGAGTGGAAGTTAGAATTTCAACCGACTTTCATTATAGTTGGTCTAATTTTATTATTTTTTGATTTGCGTCAGAGTGCCCTTGGTATATGGGTTATTTTTTAATCTCCTATTACAAGCAAGAGGAGCTGCGAGCAAAAGCTAGTTATATGTATGTAATATATTGCAATACAGTCCAAGATAGTGAGTTATACAAGTTTTCAAAAAATATCCGCCGAATTGTAGAATTCGGTGATCATTCTCACATCGATTTATCGATTCAATACAACTTTTATTCGCAGCTTTTATAGAAGTTTAATTGCAATAGTTTGATTTGTCTAATGATAGAGTTTGAGCTTCGCGCACTGATGGTTCCGTAACGCTAAAACCTACATTTGTGCTACATTTCTTACGTACATACTTTAATGACATAAAAAAAGTAATTACATAGTAAAAAAACATTATGAAGAAAGACATTATGAAAAAATATAAAGTTAATTTTATGCGGCCGCAAAACTAACATGTAACCAAAAATCCTATTTGAATTTTTCCCCTAAACTCTTTAGTTTGAAGTTATTTCGGAAGCTCTATTACATTATAAATGTGATACATATGGCTATAGAGTGTAAAAAAATTACAGAAATGGATGAAATACTTCTACTTATAACAACGGTGTTATTTCAATAACATTTGAGTTTCGAGATATCAATAGTTCTTGCTTGAAAACATTGAATGAAATGATAGACAGTGCCGGATTTAACCTTAGAGCTGCCCCTGAGCATAGTAAAAAATGCCGCTCTATTATCGAAATTTTGCATTAAATAGTTAAAGTTTCGATAAAGTTATATTTTTTTAATTATTAATTTTTTGAAAAATGAAAAAAATATACTTAAATGATCTCAATTTTTCGAAAAATGTACTAGTTAATTTTTTTTATTATATTTTTTTTGGGTAATAAAAAAGCATTTTCGATAACGCGAAAAACATTTTTTTCCCACCCTCCAAATTTTGCCGCCCTTAAAAATTTGCCGCCCTGGGCACTAGCCCCGAGTGCTCCTAATGTAAATTCAGCACTGATGATACAGAATATATGCGGCCGAAATCGGAAACATAAAATCCAATAAAATATAAAATTGAAGTAACGCACTACTCATTTCATTAAAGCTAAATATTAAATTTTAACGATCAATTAAAAAAGTACTTTTTTAAAATAGCGCGTACGTATAAACTGAAGATTATTAGATCTTAGTATAATCTACACAAGTTTTTACGGCACATAAAATTAAAGGAAAAGTAACACCGTGTAACAGCTGCAAGGCGAATAAAAATACACGCACTAAATTGGTAAAATTCGACGCTGGGTGGTTCGACAGTTGATACTAATATAGTGCACGATACGTTATAGCTATCTCAGCGAAGGTTTCCGCAGATGCAATAAAACGTGTGTGTACGCAGCGGTGGCCTTGGTGCATGGTCTAAGTTCTAAAGAGTTTTTATATAATTTAAGATTTTTTATGTTTTTATTTATTGAAGTTATACTTCTTTTGGGACGTTTGGAAAAAATATGAGAGTAAAATTTTTACGATGCGCGTGTACACTGACAGCCAAAAAGCGACATGACAAAGTTTATTAATTTATCATTCCTTTTACAAACAGAGAGTTGACAGAGATGTGACATACGGGACAAAATCTTTAGCTATTTTTGTTCTGTTACGCCAAAGAAGTATAATTTCTTCCATGCGTACATAAGTACATATACCCACTTTTTTTGTATAAAAACTATCCTATGTCCTTTCCAGGGTCTCAATATATTTTCTAACCAAATTTCATCTAAATTGGTACTGTAATTTCGGAGCTTATTCGGTACAAACAAAAAAATCTTTCCTCTTTATAATATTAGTATAGACATGGGCGACCGAGTATCAATCTTTTTTTTTGTAAAATTATGTTTCTTTCGGAAAAGTTGCCTTTTTTTAGAAAAGATAACTAACTACATAGTTAAATTTGAAAAGCAAAAGCTTATCTAAATACAAAATTTGATCCAAATCATTGCAGCCATTTCCGAGATACACGAAATAAATTACATATAAATAAACAAAAATTCTTCCAACCCGCACTTGGCTAGCGTGGTGGAATATGGCCTAATCCTTGTAAGGGACACTTGAGCCCAGCAGTGGGACGTTAAAAAGAACTGAAAATGTATACAAGAATTGCTTTTTTAATATTATAAGATAGAATACGTGGTTATATCATTTGAACGCTCATCTCTTCACATTTACGACACACTCGGCGGTGTGCTAGAGAAGGCGATCGGCGGGCGCTAGCGACCGCGACGAGCCAATTTCACAGATTCGTCACCGATTAGCACGCGCCACTAAATAGTACTTGTGAGCATTGGCTGCTTACTTGTGTTTGATTTTAACTTATAGATATTTAATTTTGTTTTATGAATATTAAAGATAATTTTTTATCATTGTGTATTCTCTAAAGAAAAGTTATTTTTTTAATTACCTAATAAAGGCATTATTTAATAAGTATAGACATTATTTACATAATTACTGCTTAAATACATTCAGTATTATTTTAGAACCTAATTAAAGTTTAACAATTCCGTAGTATTATTTAGTTAGCTGTATGTTATTTTAAAATTTTAATTTGCCTTTAATGAAGATAATTTTGAAGTAAATTTATCGTGCGTAATTTCAAAATGTCATTTACCGAAATTTTTATTAAACAATTGGGGTGTTGGTGTAAAAATATAATCAAAATACCATTACACATTGGTTACAGTATAGAAATGTAAAATGGCGCCAGTACGGCGCCGCGATCACTGCAGCAGAGCAAATGTACCCGTGTACGGTGTAGTGTATACGTACGGTATACACATGTTAGAGATATGTATGTATTACTGCGTTTATTGATTACACTTCAAATTTAAAAAATATTTTGATTTATATAAGACGACACGTTTGGCTCAGTTTGTAGTGACCCTACTTGCTGTGCCAGCGGTTGCGGGTTCGAGTCCCGCTGGGGGCATTCATTTGTGTGATGAGCACGAATGTTTGTACTTCAGTCATGGGTGTTTATATTAATAATATGTATGTATTTAAAATTATATGTGTGTAGTGTATCAACTATCTGGTATTCATAACACAAGCCTCGTAGCTTACCATGGAACTAGATGGTGCTGTGTGTTAATGTCCCAACATATTTATTTATTTATTATTATTATTTATTTATTTAATAGGTGGGTACTTACCCAACTAAAATTTCTGTTTACCTAATTTTAATGTTATTTCCATATCTATAACTTAATAAAATGTGTTAATATCTAATATTAATAAATTTTGTTGCTCTTAATCAAAATTTTATATATTATGTATTATAAATTGTATTGCATAATTTATTTCATAATGTTATTATGGGAACCATATTGAATGGTGCCTGAAATCCCTAGTACGATTTCGACTCATAGGTACTTGACAAGATTTTATTAATGTACTCAAATCTTACTAAGGTTGAAGCTAGCATAAAGAAGTATAGCATTAGCGTTTGAAAACGATATACCTACTTAATAAATAAAAATAACCTTAAAACACGTTTCTTATATGGAATTTTATCAATTTCCTTAATTTTCTACATTTTATTCTAGTTTAAAAACCACAACAACTTCTTCATTTTTATCCACTTTAAATCCTTGTAACTTTTATTCCAAATTTTGGATACTCACGGCGCTTTACAATGGATATCAATAAAAAAGAAACAGGCTTAGCATTGACTTAGGTACCTACTAATTAATTATGACTAATTTTAGTATATTTTTAAGAAGTTGAAAAATAATCTTTGACCCCAGTTATGCTTGCCGTAAAAATCAATTAATATATAAATAATGTGAAAGTATGTTTGTTTGTTTGTTTGTTTGTTTGTTTGTTTGTTTGTTTGTTTGTTTCTTTGGTTTTTTGTCCTTCTTTCACGTTGAAACGGAGTGACGGATTGGCTTGATTTTTTGTTTGAAGATAATTGGAAAGCTGAAGAGTGACATGGCTACTTTTTGCCGTTGGAGATTATCTCATTCCCACGGGAAAACATGTTATAAAACAACCCAAGTATTATTTATGATCAGAATCACTTGAAACTTTGTATTAATGCTCTTCAATACAATTAAATAAATACATATTTTAGCATTTTTCGAAATTCATACCTTATGGGGGTAAAATAGTTGATGAGAGTTTGTATGAAACCTACCTTGTTAGAGGTTTTATGTAGTTTAGCGCGAGCGAAGCCGCGGTTTCTGCTAGTATTATATAAACATATGTATTTATTGTAAAAGACATAATAATATTGCCATAAAAAACTTTCTATAAGTATTTTACCGTGTAAAGCTGCTTGATATATTATTGTACTTAATATGTTCAGTGAAAGATACATACAAATATTTTTAACTCCAAATAAAGTCATAAATCTAAACAAAAACACATTCGCGTTACCTACAAAATGATAAATTGTAGATTTCGTATAAATTTGTAAATATAATTGATTTAAAAAGGTAATTTATTCTACAAGAGTCAGGAGACAAATATCTTTTGTTAATACGAATTATTGGCATGTGGGCCCGGTGTGGTCGCACCTTTGCCTTTATTAATTTATAGACGCAAGAAAATATGTCGAATTCTTCGTCTTCTAGAATACCCCACGTCCTTGAGTCATATATGTCGTTTTGATAAATTACCCTGCTTAAGAATTTGATGGCTTTCAACTCGTTAAGACTGAGCTTCGACGAGGCTTTGGTACTTACCGTTGAACACAAACAACTTTGAAAGAGAACTTGAAAGAGTCTGAGTCTGAAGTCTCAATGTTTTTATTAATTTAAAAGTATACATTTTTTATTGTACTAGCGTAACAATAATGACAATGTGTACATGACAAAGTGTGTATTTTCTAATAGAATAAGATGGAATAAAATTTGTTGAGTAGCTTGTTCTTCGATAGATAAAACTTTTCATTATTTCGCTCATTTCCTTGTGGGGTAAAAGTAGTAATTTAATTTTTTATATATGTATGTGCTGTTTATTATTTCGTTCTGCGCACACCGTCAAAATTAGATGGCGATACCCACGTTGCCTAGGACACTCATCTTTGCGATCAATACAAGTTTTCACTTTGTGCGGAATCGAACTTGCGACTTACAGTTATGTAAGGTTGCATTTTTTTATATGAGCGTTTTGATGAAAATATAAGAATTTGATTAATTTGTAATGATGTATGCATAAAGCAATTATTTATCTGACTTTGGCCGATAGGAATGTATTTAAAAAAAATGACGCGAATATTCTTTTGTTTTCCCGCTCTTTTGGAGGCGGAGATGTCGGTACTCGGTACCACCTTGTAGTGGCTAGGAATATATGCAAGGAATATCTCAAAGTTTTATTAGTGTCATCCTACAGTTTGCATGTATTTTTTTAATTTCACTTACAATGCTAATAACATCTAGTTTTATAAATTTAATTTACAAACTACCTAGGAACATAATAACAACCTTAATATAGCTTTAATTGTATATTTATTTTATTTAACAATAAAGTGGATAATAAATACATAACAAGAGTATGTTGATGTCAATTATGATAATGGCTTACGAAAACCATTCTTTAATTTAATTGGGACTACACATGCCATTTCGTATGTAAAGCATGCGACATTAAAATTTCACGCACAAAAACCAAATTAGCCATGACAGCTGTCGAATTGTTTACCGATTAATAGTACAGGCGCAATATATGCTTAAAAATTTTAACAACCAAAATATGTTCGTAAATTGCTACGTAAAATATTTTTAGCTATAACCTCTAAGTATATAGCTATATGTAAATATTGAACGTATACCTACCTGATAGGTGAAGTAAAGATATTATTTTTAAAAGAAGATAATATTATATTATCAGCCTGTCCTATTTAACATTGACCATAATATACAAGCACATTAAACGAACATCTTGAATTAATAACCCATTAACTAAACTAGTGTTTCCTTAATTTAGCCGAAGTTTTGTACAGCTGATTTTTCGCCTGACCACATTCGGATACTCGCACCTGCACAGATTTTTTAGCCGGGTGAAGTTAACTTTTTTAACTTTGACACCTGGCTATTCTGCCTAGCCAAGACAGCCGGCCGTATAAGAATGCGCCGTTGTCAGCCTGCATATTGTAATTAAAAAAAATAAAAGTGATATACCTTCATTTTTGTGGTCGTTGAGCGCTGACCCTGTGGCTATTTCAAAAAAGTATTGAAACATTCTATAAATATTATACATCTGCTTTTTAGTGATAGTAAAAAATTAATTAGAGTACAGTATTTTTTTATGAAATTATTACATTTTTTCATTGAACATTTAGTTTTATTTTTAAGTAATTTGTAAATTATAAACAATATGTGAATATATTTGTGGAACGAACTGAAAACTGGTAATAATTGACACAATTCACAAAAGCCCGTTTATTCGAAGAAATACTACCATTATTCCATTTACGGGGTTTACGCGGTATTTAACAAGACGATAAGAATAATTACGTAGGAACTACTTGTTTGTAGTTTTTTTGATATTAACGTGTTTGTACATGTTTTTATTCAGTAGATACCTCACTGGCATATTTCTGAACTGCTATATAATACTTAGTATGCGGTTCTCTATCTAAGTACTTCCTGTCTAACTTAAAATATATAAATAAATAAATATGTTGGGACATTAATACACAACAGCATCTAGTTCCATGGTAATCTACAAGGCTTGTGTTATGGATACCAGATAGTTGATACACTACACATATATATAACTTTAAATACATAGATACGTATTATAAAAATAAACACCCATGACTGGAGTACAAACATTCGTGCTCATCACACAAATGAATGCCCCCAGCGGGACTCAAACCCGCGACCGTAGGCACAGCAACTAGGGTCACTACAAACCACAGAAATCTTAATAATAAGCTAATATTAAGATTTCTGTGCTACAAACTGAGCCAAACATGTCATCAAAAAAGATGTATTGCAATAGTTATCAGCACTTTTTCTTTTTAAATCCTGAAGAATTAACATTCTATTTATTACTTTACTATCGGTTATTTTAAGACAATCAAGATTTGTATTCTTAAAATTTGATCCAATCTTATATCTTTAGAAATATTTAATTTGTAATAATAATCGATTTATTTTTGTCTAAAATGTATATTTGTCACTCGAGCGTTTGGAAGTTTGAGCAAAATGAGGATTTTACACATACAAGAGCAATGTGGTACGGACTCACGGACTCTGATTAGCGTAAAAAAGAGCCTTAATTAAAGTGGCTTCCATTGTGGTAATGGTGTCGTGTCGTGTGCGTACGATACCAAAATAGTTTGTTTGCGCAGATAAAAAATATTCTTAGAACCGCTATTTTTAAACAAAAGCTTTGGATACTTATTATTATTTTTTTAATAATTAATCAAAATTCTTGTTATCGTCAATATCTGTAATAATAATTTATTGTATTAAGCATAATTTAAATAGCGACTCGCCCTCGCTTCACTCGGGTTCGTCCCTAGATACCTTATGACGGTTAGTATGGAATACATAGACTATATAGTATATATATATATATATATATATGTATATATATATATATATATATATATATATATATATATATATCTTGAGAAATGATTGATTCCCCATACAAAGTTCCACCCCCCTTTTCACCCCCTTAAGGGATAATTTCCGGGGTAAAAACTATCCTATGTCCTTCTCAGGGTCTTAAACTATCTCCATACCAAAATTGGAATCGGTTCAGCGGATTAAGTGTGAAAAGGTAACAGACAGACAGACAGAGTTACTTTCGCATTTATATACCTATTACTAGCAGAACTCTAAAAAAGTAGCTTTCATATAAAACGTTCATTCCCTATTTTACCCTCTTATGGGATGAATTTCGAAAAATTCTAAAATACGTAATAATTTATTCAATTGTATTGAACAGCATTAATACCAAGTTTCAAGTAATTCTGATCATAAATAATTTTTGGTTGTATTATAACGTGTTTTCCCGTGGGAATGAGATAATCTCCCGCGTTAAAAAGTACCCTATGCTACTCTCTAGCCCCCCAACTATATCCACACAAAAAATCACGCCAATCCGTCACTCTGTTTCGACGTGAAAGAAAGACAAACATACGATAATATTTAATATGGATTATATATTTTTTCAAAACATTTTAATGTGTAAAGGTTAAAATTTATTCAGGTACCTAATGGGTTAATAGATAAAAATGAACGGTGTTTTCGTAGCAAAGGCACTTTAATTACAAATGAAACGACCTTAAAATTAAAGCGAATATTTGAAAAGGTGTTCCCTACGTAGACAAAGGTAACGTGTACAATTCTTGAGGGTGGTTGATTTACATCAGGGTTCTAATTTGAATTTTATAGCTGTTGTAATAAGGGTTGTTATATATTTGTTTTGGTATTTTTGTAATGATATTTCAACATGCATTTGTGTTTAGGGTGTATCCACCTGACAGATCCACCTGTAACGACAGTTGCGTCACACCTTGGCCTTATTACATTAGGTCGTGTTAGGTGCTCGACTAGCGATAGAGCTTGCTAACTGTTCAAAGCCTATTTTACACAAGTTTTTTTAAAGTTGATGGGGTTTTCTCTGTGACCATTAGACACGTGAGTGAGACAAGAGTTCCAATTTTGGATTACAGGCCTATATAAACATCGACTAGTGATTGCTTGTCCAACTAAACTATTATGTAGATTGTCTCTGAATTCTTATGTTATTCTTATGTTCTTTCTTTGTTTTTTTTAATTAATCAAAATATTTGTGACTAGCGTCTCACACTCGCATCGGTTCGTCCCTAAATCCCTTGATTCCCCATATAAACTTTCATCCCCATTTTCACCCCCTTAAGAGATGATTTCCGAAATAAAAATATATCCTTTGTCCTTCCCAGGGTCTCAAACTATCTTCTTACCAAATTTCATCTAAATTGGTCCAGTAGTTTTTGAGTTTATTCATTACAAACATACAAAAATATAAATCTTTCCTCTTTATAGTAATACAATATTAGTGTAGAAGTGTAGATTATGTCTTTATATTACTCGTACTTTATGTGTGCTAAGGAGAAAAAAACCTTTAAATATAATTATTAAGATCTCCATTTATCTACATTTATTGTTTTATTTATTATATTACTCAATACATTATTTTATGCACATTGGTGGCATAAAACAACAAATTTTGAATGATATAAACTCCATTTACTCCATTTATCATAAATAGATACAAAAAAATAACAACCGTAGAATACGATATTTACATATTATTATAATATATAAATTACTAATTAGACAATAAAAACATAGATAAATTTTATTTCCCAGAGTGTACGTTTCTGGAAGGAAATTTCTCTTTAAACAAAAAATTAAAAACCCACAAGTAGAAGTGAGTGTACACAATAAATTCTAACAAAGACTAATTATTTCGTATGGGAACTGAACAAGTGTAGTGTGGTAGCGAGCACGTGTCCGAGTATCACATCAATTTGGCAGTTGGGAGCACATGGCTGATGGCACGCACCTTGCGCCAGGTGTCGCCAACTGGCACACTTCGCGTCGTTAGAATCGCTCGCGTTATTCGCGTTTGTTTCGACACGCATTGTAATCGTCCCACACTTTTCATTGCTCATTGCTTTCTTGTTTAACTTTTTTCTGTGACTTTGCTTGTATTTGGTGGTCTTAAAAAATAATATATTTATTTATTTATATAAGAAAAAAAAATATAATACATAGGGTATTATAAAAAAAAATTTCATTACTCTATTGAAAACAATTAGGTAATTTTTATGTGATATAAGCGGAAAGGATGATGTATAAAAAAATTACATCATCAATTTGCAATCGGCAATTTGCAAGTATTATTGAAAATTACTCAATAAATACGTGATTAAAATTTCAGATTGCCAAACGTATATTTTTTGGAATAAAAAAAATGAATCTTTGGAGAGGTCTGGCAATACTTTATAACCGACAATAACGTCTGGGGTTCTTTTTTTGAATTATTTGAAAACTAAATTAAAAGATTAAATCAAGTTGTCAAAAATATGTTTTTTTTGGATTTTTTTTTTGCAAATGTTATATACTGCGCAGTAACGAAATAACCGCTAAAGCTATACCAGACTCGCGGGACTGGACTCGCCAATTCACGAAATTATATTTTTTCACAATTTCAACTTGCCAAAAGGACCTTCCCAAAATTTGTCGCCAGCTCTCGGAATATAATTACCATCGACTAATCGGATGAAGGTGCCAGGACGTTAAATTGAATTCTTGAATTGCTAATAGTAAAACTCAATGTTACAAGAAATAGTATCGATTAAAATTTAAAGCAGTTTCTGTTCCTTATATAAGTCCCTGTAATCTAAAAAAAAACTCTCTTTGTTAACTCTCTTTCTTTCTTTTTTTTCTCTTTTTCTCTTTCTATAATAATTAAACTTCCAAATATGTAAGTAAATTATACATAAATAGAAACCGTTTTTCGCTATTTACATGAAACCCTCAATAAAACAATTTGTAACTGTCGAGTCAAAATATCAATGAATGCGGCCTCCTACTAAAGTAAACGAGCAAAGCTCTCTGTAAGCAATTTAAAGTCCAATGTCGCTTTAGTCCTAGCTTAAGCATGCAATTTCATACAAAAAGAGTAATGGATCACAGTAAATACGAAAATATAGTAGTTTATAATATAGTATTGGTTTATGGTGTGCTATGAACACCTGATCGCAGGAACAGGTGTTTTGGTTTGGATAATCCACAGGTTATTTTAAAGTCATTGCTAATTTGAAGATACTACTATATGAAAAATAGATTTCTATTTATCGAGTTTCAAAAAACTTTTATTTATATTTTAATTTGGAATATAATTTATTGATTACGTAAGTTTTGAAATATTAATAATATAAAAACGTATATTAATTAATTTCCTTGTCTCAATAATTTTAGTAGCTGTCTTCAATTTTTTTTTAAATTTTATTTGGTATATATTTTTTTTTAATTTAGGTTTAAATTACAATATTCATTATATCAACGTAATATACTAATAGGTGCAAAAAGCTTGAGGTTGCCTTTTTTTTCTTTGCACGTGGGAATATCTGGAATTAAGTATCTGTCCTGATTTGAAGAATTTTTTTTGCATTTTTTTAGATTATTTACATAATATAACATAAGGCTTAACGTAGGCCTTTATGAGCAGAACGATTATATATAAATAAATTATGACGAATTCGTAGGCAAAAACTTTTGGTAGATAATATAGACGTTTCAACTAAATATAAAGAAAACCTCAATGAAAAACTATTTTTAAAAATTTAATATCTCAAGATGCATCGTCAGATCGAATTCCTGTTTATAAATGAACCAAATATGTATAACGAATAGGTCTCTGTGGGGTCGCAATGTAGGTACATGCGTTTTAATTATTATTCACTTTGAGTCTTAATCGATGCGGTTACAAAGGTGATTAGTTTATAACGTAGGGATGGAACATAAAGTATTAAAGGTTTTGACCGACTTTAAAAAAGAAGCGGTACATAGTTTTTTTGTGTGTTCGTCCAGTAATCAAATCTCGACCATAATAATTATTGAAAATTTTAAGAAAACATATCTATACATATAATAAAATTGTAATTAAGCCGAATCTGTACATTAAATGTTTTTTGAAAAATATTATTGAAATAGACATTATTATCGATATAGAGACTGAATCTACAGTTTTTACAATCCTGTTACCGCATCACGGAAAAACCACTGGAGGGATTTTGATGAAATTTGGTATGATGATAGTTAGCTAGTTATCCGGGTCAACATATAGAATATTTTTTACCGCGGGGAAATATCTCATTTCTGAAAAAAAATACAAAAACTGTAATGTAAGAGTATGCTAATATGTAAAACCTAAGAATTTGGTTTTTGGTCATCTAAACGCGGGCGGAGCCGCGGGCAATTCTAGTGTAGGTATATGGTTAGAATTTCCCTTTTTGTTTAAAAAAGTTAACTGTTATCAATTTTTTTACAGATAACACTAAAGCTCGTCAATAACTAATAAAAAAAATCGGTTGACAAAGAAAGGAGAAAAATCTATATATGGTATAGATATCATACGGGAACAACTTGACTGTGAAAAGTCGCCTCTGTCTATTGTACACTATTGTATAAAATATATTTTGTTATTGCAAGCTATACATACAATTTTTATATTTAACATCATGATGTTGATTTATGTTATAAAATATATATATTTTTCGTATATAAATAATATTATTTTTAACAATTTTAAAAATAATATTAGTCGTCGTATTTACTACCAAGTAAATACATACATATGAGGTATAAACGAACTCTTCTTCAAGTCAAAAGAAAAAAAAAATGGCCCACGCTAGTTCTAGCTTACTGGACCAACGAAATAATCGGTCGTTGCGATTGTAGTCTCGCTTCGTTTATAGATCTATATATGCATTATATATGTATTATAATTTTTGTACGTAAATAAAGCTTCTTAGTTTAACTATACACTCGTACAACTATACAAAAACTCCTGACTAACAGGAAGCGGAAATGTACTATTTACTTGAATCTAAAAGCTCAATATTTTGCATACATTTTGACCGACTGAAAGGAGCTTCTATCCATCTAACATATAGTGGAAATGTTATGATATATTTTCAACAATTGAGTCGATTTTCATAATACTTTATTTAACGAATAGGTTCATGTCTCAAGGGTGGTTGCATATAAATTAAAAAAAAAACCTGTCCCTGTGGGTGGAATAATAATTACTTTTAAGTGATTTTGAAGACGAAGTACCTTTTTAAGATAGCAGCTATAAAGCTTCGATAAAACCCAATTAATATACAAAAGCGATAAATATAAACAGCAATGGATAAGGCATTACGGCAATATTTTATACCACCTTTTTCTCTGTATCGATTTAAATTAGTTGTTTTGTAACAAACTAATAGGCTTTCAGCTGTTTAAAACAAACTTTTTTCGTATAAGTTTGGTGTCTTTAAAAAAAAATGTAACAATGTTATTATTTCTTAATATAAAAATATTAATATATAAATAAATATAAATAAATAAATAAATATATATATATATATATATAAATATGTTGGGACATTAATACACAGCACCATTTAGTTTCATGTTAGGCGACGAGGCTTGTGTTATGGATACCAGACAGTTGATACACTACACATATATAACTTTAAATACATACAT